>JBAMAV010001736.1:1451123-2902247 GCA_037043315.1 Amiota communis
AGTGTTGAGTTTGGTAAAGAAATTCACTCTTCGCATTTGCAATAAAGGTATGTAGGTATATATTTTTGAATGGTTCATTGACATTTAAGTTTTTTTGGTGTTCAACTGTTGTAGTTTCTTAATAACCTTAAAAGTTGTACTGGTTTTCTTTTCTTTTTTATTTTCATTCTCTTTGCTTTGTTTAATTTATTACTTAACTGTTTTGTATTGTTTTATGGGCAACATGTTTTAACTTCATAGACATAAACACCATTCGGAGGTAACTTTTTATATACTAAACAAATGTATGTACATACATAGGTGTCTGTCTCTACCATATACTACATATCTGTACAACATGGGAACTATTCGTGTCATCATAAAAAACATGAACACATTCAACAACATGAACTCTAGTGAGTAGTCTCCAAAATGACAGTAAATGGAGCAGTTTACATTTAATGAGGTATCGGTCAGGTCTTTGTTCGTAGAACCAAGAAAAACTATTTAATATTATTATCACTTCATTGTACACGTATGTATGTCATTCACTCACTAACTGTCTGAATTGTAAAATCTTTTATACCGTTCTATACATTAAATTGCGAACTAAGATATCAAAATAGTCAATTTTATCAGATATTTTGTTACATTGTATGAGTGGTATGAATAGTTTGGTATTACCGAAGATTAATTGTTTACTTATTTTCTATGTCTCATTCTTATACTATTGCTAGTAATTTGTCAACTTGTTATGGTTGAAATTTATGTACACTAAGGAGTAGTTCTAGGTTCTTCTTTGACAGTTTTCTACTCAACATGCTAATGACTTCACTTTGGTGCGTTCGAATGTTTCCGGCATATAAAGTCTAGTCGATTGTGTAATCATAATTAATGAGAAATTTAGACTTACGAGTCTTTAAAGTTATTTGACCTTAACTTACTAGTTAACAAATAATATCTGTAAGATATACAATAATTTTCTTTAATTTTTTGAAAATAGTTGTACCGGATTATTATGCAAATTTTGTAGTTTCTCCTCAGAACTCATTTAACTAAGCGACCAACGCCCCGAACATTAATCAAAATAATTGCAAATTAAATTTCCATAATGAATACAGATAATTTAGATAGATAGATTTCCATAGTTAACACGGACGACTGAATACAATGGCCTCCTTCCACCAAAGAAAGGGAAAACACCTTAAAAATTTTATACCAAGTTGTACTTCATCTTGCAATTTTGCCAAGTAGTAAGACGTCGTTTTAAGAAAAATTTCAATTTAAATCATTTTAGATTTTCGCAATAAAGGCGAGCGTTGACCAAGAGGAAATTTATCCAATATTTGTCTGTCTCTTCGTCGAGAGAAATGCATGAAATGCACGAATGAGCGTAAAATGCAAATTTATTGTGCTTTGCTTTGCTTTCTTTCCACTACTACGAAGAAATAAAAATGAACAACCTAACGAACGAAACGAAACAAGAAATGAGGAGACCTTAAACAGAGTTAGTTGTAGGCGAGGTGAATGTGCACTGAAAGATGTAGGAAAAATAAAATGAAACTACAAGCAGAAAAGTGAAAAATGACATGAAAAGTTGAAAGTAAAAGGAAAGCATTTTCCACCAGCATGAATGAGAAAAAAGCGAAAAACATATAAGAAGCCTAGACGAACAAACGACTTTCCCACAAAAAAAAAAACCTATTAAGTCAAAATAAATAAGTCAACTCGGGAATGTTGCAGTCAACAAACGAAGGCCAAAAGCAACTTCAACTCAACTTAACTCCAAATCAACTTAAGTCGAATGGTGGGCAAATCGAATTATGTGGCTATAGATGCCTGGTTGGTTGTCCAGTCCACTACTAAGCAACTGAGACAAATGTTGTATTGACTACTACTTGAAATGTTGCATGGCGTGGGTGTGGTACAAGTAAATTCAAGTCGCCGTCTACATCAGTGGTTCTTAAACTGTAATCCGCGGACACCTGGGCCTAATTTATACATTAACTTCACACGTATGTTGTCAAATTCTTCGGTTTTGGGTTGGGGTCCTAGGAGAAAAGTATTTTTGAAGAGATGGTTTACGGAATACATATGGTTAGTTTAAGAACTACTGGTTTACATTGTAGTCGTTGTAGACTGCGGTCTGTAAAAAAGTATTAAAAGCATATCTAGGATTAGCATATATTAATGAGAAAAGTCTTAGCAACAAAGAAAAAATAAGGGATTTGAAATGAACTTAACTTAACTAAAAGCTGCTTTTCTTCAAGTTTTACTTAAATAAAAGAAAGAAATAGTAGTGGAAAATACTGAAAAGTTGAAAAAGTTAATTCGCTTCATTGTTTAAATAATTTACTTCACTTTTCAATACAAATGGCTTTGTTTTTCTATATAGTATTGCTTTTTTTGCTATTTGTATTTGCGGCACGATTTGAATCTATAAATTAAAATTGTCGTTAAAGGTGATCGGTTAGTTATTGTTGTTATTGGTGTATATAAGTTTGTAGTTGCATGCACCAGCATGTGGCAATGTGTTAAAAACAAAATAAAAATTGAAACAAACCGTTGGAACTCTAAGCAAACCTCAAACAAAGACAAGCAGCAGGCAACATAAGTATATTGTAGTAAGTATAAAAGTACCGTGGCCCAATTCATGCATGCTCAACTGTGCATAAATTAATTGAAATCGAAAATGGTTTTCTTTTTGATTTTGTTTTCCATTGTTATATTGTACATATGGTACACATATGTATCTATGTATCTATCGGCACGATGGCACGAGCTCAGTATTGCAAGACGATATTTTGCATCAATGGCACACAAAAAAAAAAAAAAAAATGGAAAACAAATCCGCCTCATTGATTTAAAGCCTTTTAATGACAGACAATTTCCAATTTGCCAATAGGATCTAAACAGTTTATAACATGTTTATGATTTCATTAATGTATGTACATACCTATAATTCATTACATAATCTCAATTATCACTTCAACAAACCAACACACAACTTTCACGGTTAATACATACTAGTTTCAGGACGAAATACAGAGTGCGTTCATATAGTTACTATCTTCTCACATTCATTAATTAAGACTCTTCATTCTTATTCTACTACAAAAGGATATAATTTTTAATCGAGTTTTAATTAAGTTTTGAATGATTTTTTTTCTTCTCAATTTTGAAGCTTTATTGTGGAAAATTGGTACATTGCTAGCTATGAATTTTCCCCACTTTAGTATCATTTTTAAACCTTCAATTGAAGTGAAGCGTATTCCCATAAGGGCGATCAGCATCAAGCGGAACAAATGGGAGTCTGATGATTCAAGGTCTGGACTATAAGGTTAGTGGGTTAGGACTTCCCATCCGGTACCATTGAGACAGATTTTAACCATGTTTGCGATATGCGGCCAAGCATTATCATAGTGAAAGATTAATGGCTCATTCCTGGTTGCCCATTCCGGTCGTTTTTCTGCAATCACACGCTTCAATCGCATCAGTTTTTTCTGTAGAAAGCCCCGTCGGTCGTCTGACCACTCTTCAGAGGCTCTTAGTACACGATTCCCTTCTGGTCCCAACAAATGCAGAGCATAACCTCGCTGCCATGGATGTTTGGCTTTGATGTCAATGGTCCGGGTTCACCTTCTTGCGTTTTGGATTGTCGTAATGAATCCATTTTTCATCGTCGGTGACGATACGATGAAAAAATACTTCCCTTTGTACCGTTGAAGGATCATTTCAAAGGCAGTGGACACGCCGTTCAAAATCTCTTGGTTTCAGTTCCTGAAGCACCCAGTATAAGACCTTTTGGATTATACCAATGGCTTTCAAACGCAATAAAACGCCTAGGTGGGTCACGCTTAACGTTGCTGCAAGTTCTTCTTGGGTTTTGCATGGGTCTTCGTCCAAAATTTCTTCCAATTCGGCGTCTAAAAACTTTGTTGACTTTCCTTCGCGCTCCTTGTCAGTTGTGACAAAATCACCATTTTTCAACATAGTCCGGTATGCTTAGCACTACTGGTGTCCTCTGTTGGCAATGCTTTGCAACTTACTTGTATACCAAATGTGAGAGGCAACTCCATACAAACAAAAGTCAAATTAGCTTAGAACTTTCCAAACTTTATTGAATATGTCAGCATAATCTACTATAATAAGTTTATTCAAGTGGATCTCATTGTCTTTTGTTAGTAAAAATGTCTATCAATAATCATATCGATCATATCGATATGCTGTACAATTAGCAAAAGCAGAGTTGTAAGATAGTTTCAGAAGGTCAAATCCAGCGACAAAAATCAGGCAAATATAGAGAGATGCGGTAACACGAAATTTTAGCTAAAGACTTTAAATTTGGCAAATCATACTAACGGTTGTCGTCTTAAAAAGTTTGGAAAAGTATAGAACTTGGCGGGAAAAGTAATGAACCCATGACACACCCCACATATTTACAAGCTTACCACTTTAATTGACACCGACCGACCGACTGACATCTACTATTACGCTAAACTATAGAAAAAGGGTACTGGCGTTTAATATGACATAAAAAAACCAACAACGACGATATCGATATACTATTAATGTTATTGCGGCTAAATCGGTGTTGCCAAAGGCTTCAAATTAAAAATGGCGCAGAATCAGCCACACTCGTAGTAGATAGAGCCAAATCGAGCATAATAAATGCATTTAAAAAAATGCTTTAACACCAGTCAGTTCATTCAATTCAATAGGTTCAATGGTTGAACGAAATCGCAAACAACATTTTTCGTTACTTTTAAGGCCACAGCCTCTGAGTCACTTTTGTGAATGTTGTTGCCAACAAAAAAAAATTATGTATTGTAAATACAATAAATAAATGTATCTACAGCTCTTTGTAAGTACAATGTATGTATGTATTTTCAACATATGTTTGTGTAAAATAAAATACATATGCTGAAAATAAAATTGAAATGAACAAAGCACAGTGCTTCTGAAAAAAAGCAAAAAAGTGAAAAAAAAAACTGACAAAAATAAAGGAAAATCTGCGCTGTGTAGGGCAACGTCATCTTAAGCTAAACAGACTCATTTAGAAATGATGATGTTCAGTTGGCGCCTCTTAACCCAAGTGAGTAATTGTCAAGTTAAATGAATTAAACAAGGAACCCATCTGAGGGTGAAACACTACTCCTTCTTAAGACCCTTTAGCCTACTGTCTTATTTGTAGTTTTAAATTGAATTTAATGTGTAGGCGTACAATTCACTTTGTGTTAGGGCCTTTGGCATTTGATAAAGTTGCCAATAGAATATGTGGCAATGATAATTACACACTACTGCCACAAAAGATGTTGGCGATAATAATGATTGGGTATAATTTTTCTTTCATTTTAAACTTAATCCGGCAATCATAAACTTTCTTATAATAATTCTCAGTAATTAGAATTTAATGGAATACAAAAGAAGCACAGCAAAAAAACGTCAAGTGAAACTTATGTCTTTCGATTAAATCCGAATTGCAACAACTAATCATTTGTCGTTATAAATTTATATCTGTTGTTCTTGTTTGTTATTATAACTACCTGCCTGGATGGGTGTACGCTAAAGCAATTCTCTTAACACTTTTCATTTAAATGAAAGTTGAAAGTAATATTTTTTCCTCCTTTGGTTACGATGATTGCTGCTGGCATTGCTGTTGTTGGTGAGCAAACATTTCCTTTCACAGCGCGCTGTGGCGACTAGTGACAGTTTTTTCCAGTAGACTTGGCAACATTTATCAGGTTGCAATTTGAACAGAAAGAAAGAGCAAATGTGAAAGAAGATCATAACACAACAAGTAAGAAAGTGATAGTTTAGATATGCTATATATATGGTACATATACATAGATAAATTAAAGTCACAAACGTTAGAGGTTTGACAGACAGTCTAGTCTGTCTATACATATGTATGTCTGACTGTCTGTAATGGAGTCGACGACTCAAGTCAACAGTCGGACACTTACTCTTTGAGGGAGATTGACACTGATTGTGCGCTAATTAACTGCTGTTGCTGCTGATAATGTTGCCACATTATTTTGAAATACTTAGTTTCTTACTTATTAAATAGTAGTTTTCATTACTTGTTGTTGCTCTTAATTTTGTAACTGGCATAATTGAGTTGTTCAGCTCAGCTCAGTTTAGTTTAGTTTCGTTTAATTTTTTGGATAGATTTAAGTCAGTAAGTAAGAGACAGAAAGAAAACTTTTTCCATTAAAAGTAGTTACTTCTTCTTATTATACTCGTATTAGATAAGCCAAATGGCATTGATAAACCTTTACGAAATAAGCTATTACTTATTATTCACTACAAAACACATTTGTTCATTGAATCGTGATAAGCATTTCTATTTGTTAAGCTTTTATCTTGTCTATTTATAGTTTACACACACATACACATTATTTTTTTGTGGTTTTATGAATGTTTATCATCAGCATCCATTGAGACGCCCACCTGTCTGTCCATGGGTTTCTTATTGCCTTACGACAATAATCATTTGTGATTGTAATTTGTGAATACAAAATTATTTGAATTGTATTCATTGTAACTTCTCGACAACTGCGATTCCCATCCTCACCAAACATCACAGGAACACTCTCCAGACTATGCTAGAGTTTATCTCAATACTTCAAAATAGTTCAGGCATCCAAATGGAACATACCTGATTAAAAGCAAAAGTTTTTGAACTATAGAAAAGGTAAAAATACTGTTCATGCAAGTTAAAAATTATCCGAAATGTATGGAGGGGATATGTTGACAGTACGCCAGTGTCAAAACTGATTTCGAAAATTTCAATCCGGTAATTTTGAAGTTGCAGATGGAAGGCCGTTCATGCTTAGGTTTCATCTCAAAGCCGGACATATGGGTTCCACATGTTCTTACGGAAAGTAATTTGTGCCGTCGCGTTGACGTCCGCGATTTGCTTCTCCAACGGCAATAAAATGAGACGTTTTTGAAGCGCATCATTACAGGGGATGAGAAATGGATTCTCTACAACAATGTTAAACGCAAGAGATCATGGAGTAATAAAGATGAACTGACTCAGAGCACCTTAAAAGCTGATATTCATCAAAAAAAAATGTGATGCTATTTGGTGGGATTTCAAGGGAATCATGGTTTGTGAGCTTCTACCGGACAATACAACGATGAATTCTGAAGTGTCACCAGTTGGGCAAATTGAATGATTCAGTTGAACAGAAAAGCCCAGAATTGGTCAAGAGAAAAGGTGTAGGGTTCCACTAAGATAATGCGAGACCTCATACAACTTTGGTAACTCGCCAAAAATTTTTACAGCTTGATTGGGATATACTGCCACACCCACCATATTCTCCAGATCTTGCACCTTTTGATTATTACCTGTTCCAGTTCTTCAAAACTTTGTACATGGTAAAACTCTTACTTCAAATGGATCAGTTTTTAGCCAGCAAAAAACAAAAATGTTATGAGCTTGGAATCATGCTACTGTAGTAGGATTATATTTTTCTTGATTTGAACTCTTGGCATACGCACTCTACTCGAACTTGTGTATTTAACTACGCATAGTATGCTCAACCATGCATCTGAATAGGTTAAAAAAAAAAAATAAATTTAGTCTATCGAATAGACATAGATCGATGTCCATTATCAATATATAAAAATTAGATCTAAGCAGTAATATTCATTGACTTCTCAAATTGAAAACCTTGTTAGAGGATTGTCTTAAATCTTTATCCGTTTCGAATATCAAAGCAAAATCTTATTTGAAATCTCATCTATCATTCTTAAAGTTAGTAAGTAAGTAAATAATATATGATCATCACCTCTGCAAGAGACTGGACCTGTTGACTTCTAGGGAGAAAAATGAGATGCTAATAAATGACAAAGAATACTTTCTCATACTAATGTCGGTAAATATAAGTGCAACAAACGGCAGAAATAGATGCAACAGCGGCAAAAAGATACAACTGTCAGCCATTAAGCTATGATTGAAGTGGTAAGACAAGTATTTGCAGTAAAGTAGAACAAGAAAAGAAAGGAAAAAAGATAGAAATAGAGGAGAAAACAAGAATAGCAAATGGCGAGATTTTCTAGTCACAACTTTTCCAGCAAGACAACAAACAGTTAACGTTTCCGGCGATGAAAATGTTGATGTTTTCTTCGATGGCGACGACAACTCAAATGATAATAAATAAAGATGATGATGTGGTTGAGAATGATCGCAGAAGGGGCACCACTCCGGCATTTGTTTGAAATTGTAGATGCAGAAAAAGAAAACATTGAATGAATAGTTGCATTGTTGCAACAGAACTTCTCTTGATGATGATGACGATGATGAATATGGTGATGATGACAGTAACTGTTACAAAGTGAACTTAGACGATTAAGTGCGTGATGGATTTTGCTTTCATTACATATGCAGCAAAAGCAACATCAGTAAACGATTTTACATAAATCTCAACAAAATGCGATTTCTTGTTTTGCATCGAGTTGAAGTAGAAAAAAAATAATGTAGCAACGTAAAGTATCTTACAACAGCGCATATAGGCCAAAACAATTACTAAGCAAAAAATATTTATATGAAGTTGTATGGCTGTCCAAACTTAAAAGAGCAATTAGCCGCTTCATTCGTGTAGAAAGAAAAAGAAAAAAAGAAAAGATCGTCCAAACATACAAAAACATACAAAGAGTATGAACAGAAGCGACTGAGTGAGTGAGTGAGTGATGTATAAGATACAGTATTTTTCATGCATACATAGAATATCTGCATATTAAAATGTTTGCAAACGCGATGCATGAAGCAACAAGAAAGGAATACAACAAACATGCATTTCTATCTTATTGTAGTTTCAATTGTTGGCCTATTCATACATATATGAACGTCGTTTCTTCCACTGTTTATGCTCCAAAAATCGCAAATTTGCGCTTTCGGTTAAACGAAAACGTTTTAAGAAAAGCACTTCAATAAACAGTAGAAGATAGTGGTATAAGATATATATAAGTAGATAAGATATTAATAAGTAAGTATAACAATTTTCTCACAATGAAAACGAAAGGTAGCGTTAATAATTATTGCAAAAAATTATCACTCCTCACATCCTCCTTAGTTTCTTATTGTTTAAGTATAGAATTAAGATACACAATTCACTCAAATTGCGTGTGAAAATGCAATTTTTGTCTAATGAATTCACCTTGAACTTTACGCTCGAGAAAAAAGGCACAGGCCTCGTCGCCTCCCATTGGATACTAGAGGAAATTACAAGTACAAGAGAGAGAGAGAAAGAGAAAAGTTTATAACGAACTAACAAAGCAAAGCGCACAATAATCAAAGTTCATTAACTAATATACGCAAAAATGCTAAAACACTGAAGAGACACACAATAGTCTGATGAGCCCGACTATCGAATAGTCTATACATACTTCCATTCATTGCTGGATTTAAAGAGGTGAAAAGATAAAGCGATAACAAAAATTAATGCAGAATTAAAATTCACAGTCAGTTTAAACAAAACACATGAGATAATATTAATGGTTATGTGGTTACGTGATTTGTGAAGATCGTATTTATAATGTATAATCTTAGGGTTGAAGGAAGCTCATTAACCTTGTAATTTCTTTAATCCATTGGGTGATTTTCTACTGTCGCCCTGTCTAATGTATCATGTATTTTTAAAAATATAACACCAATATCTTTAACTTTGGAAACAGGTAAGTGTTTTTTTTTTAAATGTTCTTCTCAAAATTTGAAAAAAGAAGAGGTTTAACTTGAAATTAACTTGGTGATCCAAGGGACAAAACGAAGTCCATTCGCTAAAGTCCTTGTGACAGTGACATAGATCGATTGATCTTTGATCTTATGAATGCTGCCTGTTTGGAGGGAGAGGTAGGAAAAGACCTCGCTCCGAACAGTGAAAATCCTATATCCTTGGATATAGTGTACGTTGGGCCATCTGTGGGTTATGCCTGCATACTATTCCAGAGAGCTATGTTTTGATTTTTGGGCCACCAACCCACTAAACCACTGTTTAGTGTTCAAATTGGTATTACCTCGGGTAGGAAGTCTAACCAGAGGCTTTTATCTGGAACCATCAGGTGCCCACGAAACTTGTTTCCGTCCTGGCCAGCGGAAACGGAACCTTTATGGGAGTATTGTGGTTGCTGTGGTGGTACCCAGATGCGTGTAGAGTGAAAGCTCGACGTGAAGTTACGTTATACTACCAGGTGCTGTGACCCACAGAGCAGCAGAGGTTTAAGATAGGCCTTTCCCTGATCGAGAAATCAGTCACAAGACCGAAATAAGTATGCTTTGAAGTTGGTACCTGCTCAGCGGCACCGTGATATTAAGTCTCTACGACAGGTGTTCACGTGAAAACATTTGACAATCATATCACATGTTAGCTTATATAGGTTTTGAAAACCGGGTATCATAATTGTCTTAAAGACGGACATGGGTTAATATGTTTCTCCTACTGGTTGTGACATAGATTAGTAAAAACTTAATGTACCTTTTAAACAAAATATAGGTGGTGGTACAGGGTGTAAAACACATCTTGCGTGTTGATTTCAGTGCAAGTATTGATGGCACAAAACTAAGCAATTAGGAACATTGTAGTTATCTTTGACGTTCTTAATTGTTGCGTTACTGGCATTAGGGAAACCTTCATAATTGTTGCAACGAAAGCAATTATTAATTTTCTAATTGAGTTAGATTACAAGCTACAATGGTTATGGAATAAGATACAATTGAGTATTTTAAATAAAAATCCTTAAACACTTTTGGATTAAAATTCTAACTAATATTTCAAAAGACCTAAAATACGAGGGGTATTATTTATATTTTGGGAATAACAATCATTTTTAAATGAAAACGGTTTTATTGTTTTTCAAAATATTCACCATGATGATCAATGCACTTTTGCATTCGTTCAAACCATTTGTCATAGCAGTTTTTCCATTCCTCTTGGAGACACTTCCAGCGATATACTGTGGTTTTTGATGGTGCTTTGCCGCCATACAAAGAACTGAGTTCATCGACACATTCTTGTTGAGATAATCCACGTCGAAGGTGTGAAAAATTATCCAAAGAAACACTTCTCTTGAAATTTCCATTTTTTGGCCCAATTGATTTTCTTAACTCACTGTAAACGAAACAAATAGCACTTGTACATCAAAACGTTGTGAGCACGTTTATGCTAAAAAAATGTCAAACTTTATTAAGGTGTCGCCAGATTTTAGCTATTGACTTTAGTGGTGCCAGATCCCGAAATATACATAGTACCTCTCGTAAAACTTATTACCAAAGAATATCTTTTCGTTTATACTTATAATTAGGGATGTTTCGATTCCACAAACCACATTGATAATCTATAACTCACCCAAATAATTATGACAAACCAGAGTATAGAATGCCATCAAAATAAACTGAATCTCCATATCTTCCTTTTTAAGTTTTTATGTATTAAATTAAAGTTGTTGACACCACTCAGAAATCGTTCTATTCGTTGTTACCGAGCGATCATCGAAGAACAAACATCTCAGAATATTTCCGAAGAAATTTAACAAGAGACAAGTTGTTCAAAACCTCACGCTACCGAATAAAACGATTTCGCTCTTCATCGCAGATGTCGAGTTTTTCATTTTGCATGAAAACAAGTGAAGACTGACTACAGAAATGATCCTGTGAAGTATAGTCTTAAATTTTCACTACCTAAAAAAAAACATTTGGTTCGCTGCGACTATGAATCGTTTGAGAATTATAAGCAACACAAGTGAAAATAACAAATTTAGCAAAATTTTTACCTGACGCAACCATTTTTTATGTCTTAACGAACGTTCTGCTAGCATAAGTCAGTAAAAGAGGGAAATCAGCTACCTTGACATTTTAAAAATAGCAAAAAGTGGTTGCTCTCTTCTCTCTCACCTATACAATTTTCACAAAGGTGCAAAGAATAGCCTGTGTAGGAATTACTGGAACTCTACGATCCACCCCCAGGTGGCTTTGAATGTGTTTCTCAACTTGGCACTGGTGGATACATATCTCAAGTACGTAGCAGCTAGAACTGCAGTCAGACTCTCTTAAGCAAAGTGTTGCCGGCCACAGCACTATCCTACAAGAAATGGGGATTCAGGCTGATGGTATGTGATTACTGTGTGCCAGCACAGTTTCATGACAAGATTCCCGGATTAGCCGAATCGAACCTTTCAAACTCAAATTCAAATTAATGTTCTTAAATTTGTTAGTTTGTATTTGCCTTATCAAACTTAAATGAATATGTGTGTCATATTCACCAATCATGTAACTTTAAGGATGCTAGGTTTACTGGATCATTAAGTTCCCAAAATGTGTGCTCAATACACCATGGCCATGCGCCGATTCAAGTAATTACTTTTCATTTAATACCAAGTACTTTTGTGCTCGGTACTTTTTTGCAATACTTACTTGGTATTGAATGAAAAGTAGTTGGTATCAAATGAGTACTGTTGGTAACAAAAATAAATTGAGTGTTTGTTGAGAGTATTACAGTGATATTACAATGGTTCCACCTAGGTCAGAGGTGTGGAAATCATTTATCAAAGTGGATGAACATGCGCAAAATGCAAATATTGTTTTAAAAACATGAAGTGTGCCGGCAACACATCTTATTTAATCAAAGACGCCAAAACTCATGGACTCAATTTTACAACACAAATAAGGAAACAAAAACCGAAAGGGTAGGATATTTTGAGTTTTCCCTACATAATTACAAATTGAAATAATATTTTTATAAAATTTCACCTCCCAAAAGGAAGCGTTCACCAAATGCAAAGAGTTCAGACACCGATTGCACTGTAAGTGAATCACCGAAAGATGAAGTATCGGTTGTGAATGAAGATACAATGAAAAAGCAAAATAATTTGCAAGATGCGTAATATGTAAAGATATGAGACTGTTCAATGTAGTTGAAGGTCAAGGATTTCTGCGGCTCATGAAGGAAATTGAACCCACCTTTAAAAATGCCAAACGTCAAAGCAACTGTTAAAAAGGTACGCGATATTGTGATTTGGGTGAAAAACAGTGTGATTGAGTCCGATAAATTGCGGCAAATTCAATTGCAGAAGAAGGATTCCGAACCATTAAAACTTATCGCAAACGTTGTAACAAGATGGAATTCAACCTTTTTTATGTTGGAGTGTTTCCTCCAGTTAAGGCAAGTGGTAGCTGAAATTACGCTAGAAAATGTATCAGCACCAGATACGCCAAGCGCTACAGCACTACTAAAGCCATTCGAATTTGTGACGTGCGAAGCATCAGGGCAAAAGTATGTGACGATATCTAAAGGCATTCCAATGCTCAGTTGCCTATCATCAGAAGTAAAAAACATCGAGCTAAAATCTGCTGTTATTAAAGAGTGCAAGGATGCTTTGTTGAAGGATTTGGGAAAAAGATATGGAGCAATAGAGTATAACTCTCATGCAGCTTTGGCAACACTGCTGGATGCCAGATTCCGAAACCTACACTTCCAAGATCCTCTGGTATGTGGAAAGGCTATACAAAAGCTCACGACAATGAATTTAGATCAAAGAAAAAGCAGCACTAGTGAGTCTGATGAAGACACAGTTAATATGAAACCTGAATACGATTTTTGGAAGCGTCATACCGAGTTGGTGCATGGGTATAGAAAGAAAAAATACATACAACGCCCCAAAATAAATTGAAAAATTACTATTTTTGGGAAATTTAGAGAAAGAAGATTGTTTTGCGTAACCTTTTAAAAAAACAAAATAAATAAATAATTTGCAACCAAGTTTATAAAAATACTCATTCAATACTTGAAAGTACTAATACTTTTTTGGTAATCAATTGAGTAGAACCGACTTTTTCATTTGAATACACTCATATGAGTATGTACTATTTACTTTAAGGTATTGGAACATCCCTACTTATAACACTTTGTTTCGTCCATTAGTATTTATCTAAGTTACGGTGACCAATTTGTTCAAAATTTCATTACAAAAATTAAGAGACTAATTTGCATAAAGCGAACAGACTTATTACGCCACTACGAGTAGTTTCTAAATGAAAATTAAACAATGCGAGGGTCGAACAATAAGCTCAGTGCATGAATTCTACATTTCAGATTGATTTAAAAATAAAAATAAGTCTTATTTATTGCAAATTAAATAAGTCATTTATAGCCTGGAAGTATGCTATAAAAATCATATGGATAAATTATTATTAATTAACATTTAATTAATCATTCAATTAGAAATTAATTACATATAGTAAATAAAAATATAAAACATAAAATTAAATGATTATGAAATAATTTTGTATAGGTTCACTCACTTTTTCACTGCGTACATAATTTGCAGGAAATTTCGGTGACATGGACATGGTGGAAAACGGAGAATTTGGTGTTAACGGCGTTTGAGAACCACAAAGTGATGTAGTCGACATTGCAGAATACTGCATATGTATGGGCATAGGTAAAGTGGCCATAACGATGATAATTGATAAAAAAAAACCTTTTGATTGTAATTGGTATTTATTTTACTATTCAAATTTTTTTTGTGTTTTTTATTTTATTTTTTCATTGCTCAAGCACTTTAAGATCCGTTCAATAATTATTGACAAAAGTTATTCTTTTCTTTTTTCTTTTCTCATTTCATTTCATTTTATTATTTTTTGATGTTGATGTTTTTGTTTCTGAGCTATTAATTAAAATTAATCATACTGACTTTTTTTCTTTCGAAATTTAAATAAAAGCATCAATCAATGAATGCGTCACTGCTGCTAGATTCAAGATCAAGGTGTATCTATAAAATAACGAGACTAAATATATACCCTACTTTATATTTAAGAATTTTTTATAGTTCACAATAATGGTGAAATTCCTTCTTTATGAAGTGTCAAGTGTTTGAAATCTTGTTCCTACAGAGTTTAGTTCCTTTGACATCTTAACAACTAAGAAGATAATTCATTTTTTTGAGTAAGGAAAATAGGGGATACAAAACCTTACAATAAATTCTAAAAACTTAAATTATCTAGTTAAGTGCTTATCTACACTTGGAAAGTGCAATAGATGATTTCTTACTAATAATAGCCTGACGGATTTTTTCGTCTATCATGGCTATCTCTGCCCTTTTGTTGACACAACTTATTCCAACAACTGTTTGATATCGGTCAATTAATAATCGTAACTTCCCTAGATTATTAAAAAGAGGCAATGTTTGTTTGGATGTTAGAGGTAATCTTCGAAACTACTCATCCGATTTTAAAAATTATTTCACCAGTAGTATGCTACGTTGTCACTGAGTGTCATGGGCTATATATACATATATATACTAAGTCCAGTTATTTTTAGGATTAACTGAAATATCCGGGCCAGGTGAAAAAAAAAAAAGGAAAAAAATTTATAGTGCCACTCAAATTGTGCTCACAGTTGATACTCAAACTATGTTCTTTGTTGATACTCAAACTGTAACAGAGAGAATATAGTGATGCTAAGAAAGGAAGCATATCTAAAATCTGGTATTTGTCACCGTTCGGTTGGATGTACGCTAGTAAGTCTATAAGGCGTGTGAGGTCGCAACAGCAATCGAAAAAGAAAGCTTCACGTTACACGTCCTAAAACTTTGGCACATTCTGTGAGAGCAACAATCTTGTTACTTTATAAAAGCACCTCGAACAGAACACTTAAAATGCATTTTGCTTTTTTAAACTTTGAGAGCCACAAGTACACGAAAGAAATGTTGTGTCGTGTCGTGGGAGCCGAAATTTTCAAAAAAAAAAAAAGAGGAAATTAATGAGCGAATGAATACACGTTAAAACGAATAAACAATTCGAACTCGGAGCAATAATGATGAGGTAAGTGTGACTGATCGAGAGTGTGTTGTAGTGTATTAAAATACAAAAAAATTATCACGTAAAAATGGGACACGTTCTAAATGGTAAAAATAATAAAAATACCTTAAAATAAAAATGGGTCCATCAGCACCACCACCACCATCAACAACAACAAATAAACCTATTAACAATTTTTGTTGTATTAATAAAACAATAACAATAAGAACAACTGTAGCAAAAGCAATAACGAGCATTGAGCGTAAAATTTTGTATTTGAAAATTAAAATAATCGCTACAACAAAGGCAAAGTGTCGCTATATCAATCGCTTTGTTGTTGTATGCTTGTTGTTTGCTCTCTTTTTTTACACCTTTGACTTGACGCGTCGCTTACTACGTGTATACTCAGTCAGTCGGTTTTGCCGGTACTTTGCATCGTTGAATATTTCTAACACACAATCACAAATTTGCTTATCATAATAACTAACGTAAGCAGACATAAGTAAATATACACACACTACTGTTTGTTAGTACAGCGGTTCTTAAACTCTGATCTGTAAACGCCACTACCGAGGGTATTTGCGACTTTATCTCTTTTTTAACTTTTTTATCTTTTTACATTTATAAAGGGCACTCTATGCTCTAAAATGCGCTTTGCTTTTGCATGAAACTATCACCAGGTTTTCTACGTGCAGATACTGAAAAACAGTATTCAACAAAGTGTCCACGTAGTGGCTCAAGATGTTTGCTCCATTGCAGTAGAGATACTCCTTTGGGTGGACTTGCATTGGTCAGTGGTCTGATCAAGCGATTGTTTTGTGCGTCATATGTCGTCTAGTGTGGAAGTCGATCTAGTTCTCAACTACTGTCAGGTTCATGTCTTTGTGCAGGGTTGAGTTCTTGACATACCATAGCACAATGTCTCGTTCTGCAAGACTTGCACTCACTTCCGTTTGGTTTTTGCCACGGTTTACCATTACTGGATGCCATATGTTCACACAAGGGCCATGATTTGGGCGTAGACTGTGTGCTTATTTCTTAGGAGAGGCAAGGCTTCTTTCGTTAAGTAGCCAGTGAAACTTGTTTAGTAAGTTTCGGCAGCTAAGTAACACAGATGTGATATGCTTCCCGAAAGTGAGCCTTTCTTTACTTGGGCGATGGTGACCCAGTAGAGATGTACGCCGGTAGGACATTCTTCGCCTTTATCAATAATTATTATGTATTTTTATTCATATATTTTTCATCTAATGAACATTTTATAGAATTTAATTTCATTACCAAAGAATATGGTTATACTTTTGTTGAGAAAATGGGGCCCAAAAATCAATACACATATGTAGAGATTGAGTCTGCAAACAGAAATTCAAGATAGAGTCCACGGACTACATAAGTTTAAGAACCGCTGTTTATACCTTCGTTCTTGTTATTATTGTTCTTGACATACGAATGACGAAGGTGGTGGGGAGAGATTTTTGTGACTTTTGATCTCACTTATCTGTTTCACTATTTTTATTGTTTTTTTTCTTGATTTTAAAAGAATTATTTCGCATTTTTTTTTTATCATTAATTGTATATTTGTCGTTAATTATTATTATTTTTTTTCACCTTTTCTTTATCTAAATGTGTGTCTGTTTGAAAAACAAAAATAATGTAATTTTTTTTTTTGGTATTTCAATTGAAACGGAAAGCATATCAGTTATAATAAGAAAAAAATAACAACAAGAAATCAAACATAACATAGGTTTTTTTTTTCAACAAAATCTTTTAAATGGATCCTGAAGAACGACATTTATAAATTTAAAAAAATTAATTCTGACATCATTATTTACTTTTTTTTGGGGGTGTTATCTCGTAGGGGGAGAGAAATGTGAAGCGAACATGGTGCACAAATAGTACACTATAAATAAGTCTTATGTATGTTATTATCTTTGTTGAATTAAAGTACCCTCAAATGTATCCATTGTCTAAAATCAAGGAATCCGTACCCAAGTCCACTCCACTGCAAGGACCAAAATACATGTATAAAATTTTAGATAGGTATTAATAGCTAATCTGCCAATCGTCCGATCTTCAGTTTACTTAGAATTCCGTTTTGTAAATTCAAAGAAACCCTATTTCTAGCTAGGACTAAAATACCACATGATGTCATAGATGGTACTGTAATATTCCCAATACCTAAGACATGTACGTTCATGTGGCATCCAGAATATAATTCTAGGAGGTCTTTACAATAGTGTATGTACTAGTAAGTATGTTGTAGTGGCAAAATTAATGATATAGATACAATGAACTGAAAAATCTAAAAATGCACTTATGGAGGTCAGTCATTTTGATGCATAACAAAAACAAAAACAATAACATCAACAACACAAAAAATCATCGTCATTGATTGCGTCGATTTATTTAATTTTCGTTGATTTTCGTTCGTTTTTGTGTTGTTTTGCCTTTTTATTTTGCACATACCGCCACAAAATGTAACAAACAGAAGCAACAAAAAACAAGATTTGCTTTAGTTAAGAGAATTTAATTTTTGCGCACTTTGGTTTTTAGTTGGATTTTGTATCTTTTTCACGTTTCTTGTTTTGCTTTTTTCTTTGCTAAATTGATGATGAACTCATCATAATTTTGTAATTTTTCATTTTATTAACACTGCACCTCACATAATGATGATCGACGACGACGTTGGCGATGCTGCTGACCGACGGACGACGCATTAATAATTAAAAATGAAATAACCACAAAAACACACCAAAGAGATATGGTACATACATACATATGGGTACGTATGCCCAAGAAAATAAAGCTAAACTTTTTATGAATTTCTATGTGAAATACAAAGAAAATCGCACAAAAAATAAATGAAAAATTTTGCACGCGAAACTCAGCTGAGTTGTTTGGATTGTTTGAAAATAAATTGTTTTAGTTGACTTCTTGCTGATTTAAGTCACTTTGAGCTTTGTATTTATTTGAGGTGGAGACGACGATGATGACTACGACCCAAAACAAAACGCGAACGAAATGAGATACAAAATGTAACTGAAAAGCAAAAACATGAACGAGTCCGCCGAGAGTCTCCAACAAACGACGACGACGACGACGACAACAACAACAGATCACAACAACACAAAAACAACCAAGTTGAGGAGCAACAACTAAACTAAACAACAACACACGAATCAGCGAATTGGTACTCATGTGCTTTTTTCCAAGAGAGAGAGCCAACGAGTGGGGTGAGGTGAAGATCTTGTATTGGATACCCAACAATGGCGAACAGAACTGAGCGAGTCCAGTTGATTAAAAAAAACCAATTTTTGTGAAAATCTCTGTTAGTGTATGTCAGTCTATGAATGAGCGCACAATACCAAGATAATACTAGAATAGACCTTTTATGGTACTCATTTTCCAACCAGAAACATATGTACGAAAAAGCAAACCAAATAACAAAAATATGGTATGTAAAGAAATCCAAGAACAAGTATCGAACGACAAGACAACTTATCACAAAGAGAACAGAGCGTAAGCCCAAAGAAGATCAATAAAACAAAGAGAGCGAGTAAATAACACAAGAGCAGCAGCAATGACTTTTACCTAAATAAATGATTCAGTGAGTGATAATAGTTTAGGGGGCGGCAGGCGCCGCTCTCAGCTCTTAACAAAAGCTCACCACTATATGAAAGAATGAAAGTTATTTGTTGTTATTACAATAGTTGTGATCATCATGATCAGCTGAGTGGTGAGTTATGTTCTCTCTCTCTCTCTCTTTCTCTCAGTTGGATCTACCACCATACATCAATCCATCCATGTGTGTTGTGTTGAGTTATGGTTAATAAAGAAGATGAGTTCATGGTACTTTTTGTTGACTCTTTTAGCTTTCTTTCTTACTCTTTTTGCTCTCTATTTGTTTCAATAAAATTCAAAAAATTATTGTTTTAATTATTTTATTCACTGTATTAAGCAATACACAAAACATATGAACAATATATGAAAAAGTATCTCAACTATGTTTGCCTGTCTTGTGTATTGTGCTGTGTGTTACGTTCGTTGAACTTGACAATTGTTTTGAAGTGTATAATACCCAATCCACTTATAAATACTACAACGTACTATTGTTCATCACAATTTATTCACATGAGCATACAAAACAATCAAATGATGACACTATTATTCCATGATTGCTCTTATTACTTTATTGTATTGTGATGTACAATAATTGTGGGATATATGAGTAGTACGTGTTAAGATAGATTGCATTTAATTAGATTGAAACAAATTCTTCACAAAAACTTATGAGGAGGACTGTGGCTGACTAGAAATTGCCATTTCTACTTACTCACACAGTAAGTACTTTCCCTTCAATACTCATTCGCGCAATCATTCACTTGCTCGCCTCCGCTTCTCCTTATTCATTTCATTGCAGCATCCATGGTGGGTATTGAGGACATTTCACCACAAGCATTGCCTTATTCTTATACTGCATCCAATGAGTGAGTTGAATTAAGTGAGTGAGTGAGTGGGTGAGTTGAGTTATGTGACATAAAGCTAAGTAGGTCAAGAATTGCATTGCACTCAATCAAGCTCAGACAATCTAACCAAATTCTTTTCGTTTTTCCCCTTCTTCTGTTCATATGTTGAGTTGAGATGAGTTGAAGGAAACAGGAATTTAATTTCTGCTTTTAGCTCTCTCTTTTGTTTTGCCCCTTCCTTGTATTGTACTCTTTGGGATCTTCCATGTTTATTTATCTTTATTATAAGTTAATATTATTTGTATTGATGTTAAGTATTTTTATTTGAATTGTTGCTAGTATCAAGAAGACACTTCGTTCGATCAATGTGGGTAGCTTTCAATATGAATACAATATTGCCTTAATACAATGAAACCTCGATTACCCGAACATTCATCAAATACCCATAGTAGCTTAGGTAACAAAGAGTAGTAGTGCTCTGTTAGGGCTCTGAGTTTTTTCCATACAAAATCATTTACTCAAAAGATCACTCAAAAGCTAAAGGGAAGTTATTGTTTAATATAATTTAAATAACTTCTTATAACCAGAATTTTCGAATTTCTGAGCTCGTCTCCAAGTAACACGGATAATCATTGTTTAACTGTATTTTCAACAATTGCATTTAAACTCTCCATTATTAGAAAGGAATTTGACATCTTCAATGCATCATACATCAGTGAATATGCAGCTACTTGGACCGGTTGATCAATAGTATTAGAACGAGAATATTGTTGTTTATTATTGCTATTGTTTTTGTTGTTGTAAAAGAAAGCTAATCAACACCACTCTCTAAGCTGTAAAAATTCTATTAAGAAAAAGAAAAATCAAGCGACAACGAACATAAAGAAAACCTCATAGAGTTTGTTTGCTTGCCACCATTTGTGGCCACTTGTGGTTTATTTGCTATTGTAGAACTACACATTTCGCTGTTGCAATTGTGTTTGACTTTGCGTGCCGATTTCTATATGTATTACCATATTGATATATTGAAAGAAAATACAGGGGAACCTTCCTAGTATGGATACATTTACTATATAAATTCCCCAGGGAAAGATATTTATATCAAGGTTTCTAGCAAATCAAATATGAAATAGTCCCATACGATTTTTCACCCAGTTCTTTGCTCTGCATGCTCTATGATTAAAATAATATGATGGAACCCGTGATGTCACTGTCACAATTTTTTTAAAAGTATTAAAGAATTAGCGGATCTTAAGGATCATAGGTAACCAATTATATCACATTTTGTATTATATAAGTTCATTGCGACTGATCAATTGAAAAATAAATGGGTAAATAAAGAAGTAATTTAATTAATTTTTTTTGGGCAATTTGCAGTTGCTTTGTGTGAATGTGAGCACAGTCCCCCCAACTTGAGATCGATATAACGAGATAGGGTCAAATATTGATTGATAATCAATTTGTTATGGATTGACAACTGTGACTTCCGATTTATCAAAGGATAGAGCATACAAGTACATTGTTTTGTTGATCTTGTCCAGGGTATTGGTAATGTGGATTTTGAAAGTAAGTTTGCTGTCTAAGTACAGACCAAGATATCTTAGATTATTGGTCCAGGGTATGTTCTTGGTATTAACTCTCTGATTAGCGTTTGGTAACTGACTATTTTTCATACCCTAAAAAGAGAATTGCAGAGGACTTTTCAGCGTTCAGCTATATTTTCCACTTTTTGTAGTACACTTCAAGGTAGAATAGCGAATTGTACTATCTGCGACGGATGTGTAACAGTTATACAGAATGGATCCCAAGACCATGAGGTACTCCAGCATTGATACCCTGGACACTCGATTGGACACCTTGCAAAGATAGATAAAAATTTTTCGATTGGTGAGAAAACTCTGTATAATTTTTATTAAGAAAAATGGTGTGTTTGTAATGATTAGTTTGTGCACTAATCCATCATGCCATACTCTGTCAAGTGCCGCTTGTATGTCTAGGGTGACAAGCCCAACCAACTGGTTATTTTGCATATTGTTCTTGACGTACTGCTTAAGTTTGACAAGTGGGTCTATGCAGCTCATTTGATACCTGAAGCCAAATTGCGTAATTGCGTATTTATATGAAGGCAGAGACGTTGATTTAAAACTTTTTCATAAACTTTAGCAAAACAATACAGTAAATTAATAGGTCATAGTTATCTGGTGAGTCCGGTGCTTTACCAGGTTTAGGAATTGCTATGATTTTGGCCACTTTCCACACTATTCGAAAGTAGCCGATATGAAGACAGTCGTATAAGGTAGCAAGATAACGAAAGACACTAGTTGGCAGATTTTTAATTCCTACGTTAGGAACGCTGTCAGTACCTGGTGATTTCTTTGTTTTTAACGCTCGAACTATGGACGCAACTTCGGCAGTTGTCACCAGAGGTATATCTAAATTGCGCTGATCAGTCAATTCGCTTATAGAGAATTTTATCATATTGCTAGTGGCGATATCCGAAAAATAGTCTGCTAATTTGTGTTTATCACGGAAGAGTAGTAGTATATTGGCTTTTTCTTGACGTGTGGTGTAAATAAAGCCATTGTATGAGAAACTTGGTATAAATTGATTTCTGTTTCTGGTTAAGTTAGTTATTTTCTTCAATTGTTTCGAGTGCTTATGTAGGCTCGCTAACTTGTTGTTCCAAGTGAAGTTTTTGTGAGCAGATATTTGAGACCTAAATAAGCGATTTAGATGGTGCTTAACCATCAGTATTTCTCTTTTTAATTAAGTCAGTTATATAGCTCGGTAATTTATTATAGGTTTCTTGGCTTCTTTGGAACCATAATATCAAGTGTAGCATTTACTTTCATGGGTAGCAAAGAGACATTATTATAAGCAGCAATCCTGAATGTGATTCCAATCAAATGGTTCGTCAATTTACCGACAATTTTTTGATGATATTCTGCATAATAAGAAGGTAAGTGGATTACTTTCTGATTTTGTAATTTATGTTCGTTCAATTATTGCATTGACAAACAAAATTATTTACATTTAAACTGCGCACCCTAGGAGTCCACCAGAATTGAAAGCCTCAAAAAAACTTGAAAAAATAAGTAAGAAAGTATAAAGAAAATGATGATAACTGAAAGGAAAAGTTTTGTCACCGGAGGCTATTTGAAATTGTAAAACGAGTTGAGTTCATAAAAACACACACACCAAATCTTTTTTTCAAATTTCTGTCACAATGATTGTTTATTCAAATTTTCAGTTCAATTATTGACGTAGACACCAACGTTGCAAATCATTGAACTGTAAAGTGTCTTAAGCATTTTGTTTGGACAAGCCAATGTGTTGTTGGTGGCATGTTTCTCTTTTCATTTTCTGTTCAGTGAGTGACTCAACCAATACCCGAGTTCATCTTACAAAGAACATATAAAAATATTTAAGAAAACAAAAATCGTATGAACAAAAAAAAAATTACTTACCCTATCACATAATTGTTCATCGTTGCGTTTGCGTCGCGCAGGCGCTCTTACGATGCGTGATGCGCCATCTGTAGAGTCCATTTTTGAAATATGTTACGATCCACTACTCTTATACGCCGAGACGCCAACTCTTATATTATACACACCACCTTGTTGATAGAACAACAAACAGCACACAAAAGTAAAAGAGAAATCGGAGAGGATTTGTAGTAGACCTGCAACTAGTTGCTCTTTTCTCCGTGTGCGAGTGTGTGGATTTAAATCAATAGAAATGAAAGCTTTTCTTCTTCTCTAGTCTTGTGGTTTGTGTCATTGCTGATGTTTGGAGATTTGTTGGTTATTTTGTAGTTGTTGTTGTTGTTGATTTGTTTGGCACACGATCCACAGCAATGAGAGCGTTTTCAGCATTGCTGACTATTTAGCGCCTCCTAGTGGCACTTTTTGCAGTTATTCAGCAGTTTTCAACTTGCTTTATCAATTTTGTTTGTGTTCTTGCTAGACTCACGTTCCACACGTGGTTAACGTCTGTACTTAGCTGGTATTCTTTTTCCGTTTAGATGATATGTTGTGGATATCGTTGTCTGTTTTTTTTTTTGTTTTGTTTTTGTTAATCTTGGCAGTTGTTTCTTTTTGTTTTTGTAATATTTTTTATCAAGCGGAAGTCAAAATTATGGAAGCATTAATTTCGTAGCAAATCTGAAAGTAACAAAAGAAGGAGAATATAATTTAATTATTTCAAAATAAAATTAATTTTTAAACATTCCACTTTGTATACTTTTAAACAATTTTTGATATTTGGATCATAACTTCTATTAGAACAGGAGTTTCTTGTGCCATGAGACATGGAAGGAGTAGGAGGATCAGTGGTTACAATGACATTTACGTTAGCAACTTTGAGAACATCCAGTGTCAATACGGTGCCAAAAACAGTCTCTTAAAAAAATGCATACTTCATATAGCAATTTTCAAACACTGTGCCCAGAAAACATGAACCGCTCCTGCTTACAGAAATGAAAAAAACAATCATAGTTTACTCTCTTAAATCCAAGTTTTGCGGCGTAGGGGTTTTGATCGATATCGTGTTACAACAGCGTAAAATAACAAATACCGTAACCTCACCTGCTCAACCCTAACTGCATTCATCTACCGATTTGCACATGGCGAAATGAAAATAAATAAGTCATTTACGGGTATGTGCCAGAAATCTACGACGGTTTCGAACCCGGTTGTTTTCGATACCACCCACAAAAAAGCTAAAAAAGTATGGGTGACAGCAATGTTGGGCTATTTTTGTAAAATGCCAATTTCTACTTAAAACAAGTGAAATATTGCATTCTTAAAATGCACATTACCGATAAAAATATAAAGCTACACTTGTTGGTATTTTTGTTTTTTTTTTTTTAATTTCAAATAAGGCTAAATTTAACTAAATACCAATAGAGATTTCAAATTCGTCTCCCAAAATTTGCTGGCACAACAAACGGAGAAATTCAGCGGTGCCATGGAAATCTGTTTCGCCTCAATTTCAACACAATTCCATATCACCGTTCCATAGAACTCGGCTCCAGGAAATTTATAATCTTCTTGAGGGTTTCTTTTGGAGATTTCAATAAAAACCGTCGGCGAATTCCATAGCATGGCTGATTTGGTTGCTATTAAGGAGAAAGAGATTTCTGGCACATACCACATAGGTATTTGCCATGCAAATGTTAAAATGCTTTACTTTCGTTACTTTATACCTAAAAATATGGTATAAAGACGCACTTAATAAAGAAAAACAACTCATATGTAAAACTTTCCTTATTTTATCGAAAGCGTATGTTACAAAGGGGTCATCAATAATTTGAAATAAATTTCATTTGCCAACTACTAAAGATACCAGTCTGCAACTCTACGTATGATAGCAAGTGGTGTAAGCAATTTCTAAAAAAAAACCTTCACTCAATACAACATTTGGAAAGATCAACCAATTTATCCATAGACTTCCAAAGTTTTGGGATGTTCTTTAGCACCTAAGTCACGGCTGCTTGAATGTCATCGTGAAAAGCTCCTTTCAGTTTTCAGAACAGAAATAATCACATGGCAATAGATCAGACGAATGTGGAGGGTGGTCGATGAAACAAATCCGTTTTTTTTTTTTTATAAAAACAATCGTTAAAATGATGTCTGTGCAATTCTTTACAAGGGTGATTCTTTGTGTCTTTATTCAGCTGATATGGAACAAAACTTGCACAGCCCTTTTTCCACATAAATCTTTAGTTCATATTGTGTAGATTGCATAGTAAAATAAATAAAAAAATTTTGCCAGCATCGATAGCGATTATTTCACATACTTTTTCCTATAACTCAGCACGATTTGATGCTTTTGGGCGTCCAGGTCTTGGATCATCATTTAAATCACATCGGCTACTTTTAAATCGTGTGAATTACCATATAAACTTGAGTACGACTCATACAATCAACTTTTATTTAACAAATCTTAAGTCTCAGCAGATTTTCTACAACAAAATTTAATATTTTGTCTTTGTTCTATGTTTTTCTTCTTCTTTTTTACGACACAAGCACCCAAAGAAGAAATATGAACCTTTTCAACACTACTAAACTTTAATAGTGTGGCCTATGTGTTATATGATTGTAAAGTACAAACATTTAAGCAATAAGTCGGACAGACAACAACAAGGATGTCAGGCAGCTGATATACATAGTTTCATGTATTACATCTCGCACAATACATAGATTATAGATTAAATTTTAATTTATACATATGTGTAGCTTTATATTGGTTGGGCTCGTTACATCATTACCAATCCTGTGATGTAAGAATAATTTACATATTTACAAACTTAATAGCCATAAAATTGTGTACAACTTTTGTGATGCTATCAAATGATTTAAAACATCCTACAGTTCCACAATGAATCCATTTTTCTAAAGATGCTTTAAAGATGCTTGAGAGAACTAACCTTCTAACTAAGTAGTATGTAACCACTAGCATTTTACAATTTTCAAAAAACCAAACAAACAAACCAACAAATAAATAAACAAACAAATAAAACATGCAACTAGTTACATTTGTTGCTTGTGTTGTGTCTTTGCCTTGCCTTGGACTAGTTCTCTTTAAGCAATGTTACAAACAATTTCTATTCAAATAAAAATTCAAAAAACTTTTTAAATATTCAGGCAGACAGGACAAGCATGAGATCACAAAAGTTATACACAAAGGCCAAAACCTTTAATTGGGTGGGAAAACTGTAAACTGCACCATCGATTGTGGTATTCGGAAATGAATATTTCATTCAATCAAAAAGACCTTCGAAAAAAGAAAGCAATACCTGAAATACTTATACTCGTACATATTGCAAGCAACGTAGAGAATTGAGAAAGACTCGTAGTCGTCAATACAAAATTCATAGTCAAGGTCACTTTTTCTCGTTCATTATTGACAGAAACTTAATGAAATTGCGTTTGACTCAACTTGGCGAAGATCTACCAATAAATTTGTATGAATGCATTATGCATATTGGTTTGGGGAACCTCTCAATGTGAAGGGTAATTTTCATGAGATACAAGTTGATGCTTGCTGCATTTTCCATATCTAATATGACATTTTTGGCTTCTTCATTGACTTTTTGTAGTAGTCTGTCGCTTCTTTTGGCCCATTCTTGCCAATTATTTTGGCAAGGAACTTGACAAATTGAGAATTGTTGTTTGTGCGCTCAGCATGAAATTTATTTAGTTTGATTGCTTTTAAAAACAAAACGAAACAACACACAAAATAGAAATGTAAAATGTTTGAAGTTGAATAGTTTTTTCTATGTTCTATCAAAATGAATTCAAATTCAAATTATTAAACATGCCCAACAACTATAATTCTCCCATGAGAGCCACACCTCCGGCGGCCTTTACATAATTAACTAATTAAATTCAAAAAAAGAAAAGATATTAAAGAGTTCTTAGTTTCCACTCAAGTATTGTACATAATTTCCTTGTATTTATCAAATATTAAATTTCTAATCACGTCTTTGTCAAGTTCTAGTGGCTTGTGAGCTTGGGTTTGTCATAGCGCTGCAAGTTGACAAATTGGACACTCCTGACGTGTGGTGCGGTTTGTCTACGTCCATGTGAAGTGTTTATTAATTAAAGTATGCTGCAGTAGAAACATACGAAAACCACAAAATAAGATACAGATATAAAAGGGGAGTTTATGTTTAGTTGGCCAAAAAAGGGAGGCCAAACTATAGATGGATAGATGTTATACGACGTCACGCACATGGGACTTGAAAAACTTGCTGCGACAAAGGTAATAGAATGACGTCTAGACATGCAACTTATGGGTGATGGTAGTGACTATGACGACGATAATGATTTTGGTGACGAAGGCAAGTATTAATGGTTATGTTAAATGATTCACAAACTACAAACAAATATGGTATTTGAATGTCAACCGAAAAACTAAGGAAAGAAAACTCTACACAATTTGTTGTAAAAAAGACATAAGTGCTTCCAAAAAAAAAAAAAAAAAAAAATGGTCACAAAATTGTTAAGCTAAGGTAAGGCAAACTAAAGGTGACAAAATTATGGCGATTATTTCAGATAACTAAAATTCTACTTCTCTGATAAAATAGAAACATTGTTCTCAATTTAAGTAAAGAAATTCTTATTCACTGTTCATTTCACTTCACTGGTAGTCAAGACAATAGTTGTTGATTTCAATGAATAAATACATACCAGGTTTATCTGTCTAAAAGGTACATGGTGCAACAAAATTATAAACAAGGAAATGCTCTTTACAATGATGACAACAACGGCTTATTAAACGATTAAGTAAGTCATTGAGTACTTAACTACTAAAAGTTGGAATGTTAAAGGAAAAGTACGTAAACAAAAGCATTTAACAAAACATTTGAGATGAGAGTTAAGTTTAATTTCTATGAAAAATTTTATTCAACTAAAAGTAATAAAGTTTTACTTTAATGTAGCAATAAATATGAAGAAAGACAATTTAAAGTTACTTACTCACTATTTGGCAATTCGACAAATTCATAAAGGAAATAAGAAACTGCAAAGAGTTTAGTCAATTTTGACCAAGATAAACACCCAAAACTGTTGTAAAAGATACAACCCTTGGCTATTTATGTATATCAAAATTATGACAACAATCATCAAACTTGTTTAGTTGAAAATAATTAAAGTTAGATAACTGATGAAGTCTTGTATAAAAACTACTGAAAGGTCTTTGATACTTTAGGTATTTCTTTACAAGGAATTTTCAAACTCATAAATGTTAAGTATAAGGCTAATACTCAGGAAGTGTCAATAAAAGTTTTTAACATAAATATAAAGTTACATATATAAGCATTTCCACTTCCGCGAACGTTACATTCGTATGCCTTTAAAGTAAAAAAAAAAAAAAAATTAAGGAAAACTTAAAACAAAATTTCTCTTGTTTTATATTTCGATAGTATTTTGGTAGCTCTATGTTAAGGAGGTTCTGTCGATTTAAGGTTTCCAATTAGCAATAAACTGTTGCTTTTTATTGGTAGGTGCAGAGATTGAAAATGCTATGCTATTTCATAGTTTTTGTTTTTTGCTCTTGCTCCTGCTCTCAATTTGTGATGCACGAAACAAAGAGCACTTGACAGAACTCAAAAAAAAAAAATACTATTTATACTCGGAGAAATAGCAAATAAAATTGGAGCAATTAGAAGCAGAGCAAACGAACGAGTTTTATGTGCTATTCTTCCGGCTACTGTTCTTGATGCTCGTGCTACTGCTTTGCTCCCGTAGCAAATGTTAATGCTCCGAATAGCATTCTACGTTATTTTTTAGTATGGTTTCCAAGTAATTATAGTTGTCGATTTTAGGGATTTTTGACTAACTTTAGCCGTAAATATTTGCTTCGTGCTTCTAAAATTGAGAGCAGGAGCAAGAGCAAAGCATATTTTCTGTTGCTATTGCTGCCATGGAGCAAGCAATACAAACCCTGGGTAGGTGTCACGTTGAAATATATACATTCGTTTTATTTTTTTTTTAAGCTTAAATAAAATTTAGAACGCTACATATTTTTCCATAACGATTTTAATAAGGATTAGCTCAAATAATCTGAACTAAATATCGAATAAAATGCCAAGAACGTCATATTTATTTTCCATTGAGAGTATTTAAAGAAAATGCCGTTTGAGCTACTTTTTTAAGGTTCCGTACCCAAAGCGTGCTTACGTGACCATATTACTAAGCTTCCGCCGTCCGTCCGACTCCGCTGTATCTCATGAAATTCTCAACGGTATATCTGGCAATGCAATATTGCCAACTAAGTCAAATTCATACCAATGACAGCTGTTTATATTGTTTACAAGCTACCGCGTCTAAGTTTTATAGAACAAAAGTTATCCGAAATGGAATTCAAATGTAATAGTGTGATTGCTTTATATTTGAGTGGAAAATCACAACCAGCTATTGTTCGTGAGCTCAGGCATCTCATATTGAATAAAATATTTGTGTATCGCACCATAAATCGTTATAATGATACAGGCAGCATTGCAAAACGCTATGTTGGTGAACGAAAAAAACAGCAACATCTCATGAAATGGCTCGGAAAGTTAAGGCTCGACTTGAACGATGTCCACGTCGTATTGGTAATCAAATAGCTAAAGAACTGAAAATATCCCAGCAAAGCATCCGACGCATATTCCAAAATGAGCTCAAGATAAAGCCTTACAAGTTACAAAAGGCACATGATCTTACACCAAAGCAAAAAAAAAGTTAGACTTGAAAGATCAAAGGAGTTATTACGCTTGCACGAACGTGGCGAATTTCCAACCATTGTGTTCTCAAAAAAATTTCCCAATTGAGCAGTTCATAAACTATCAAAATAATCGTATTTACTTACGAAAATTTGAGCCAACGAACGGCCACCCGAAGTAATTTTCCATCTCAAGTAATGGTATGGGCACCTGTGACCGCCGATGGACGCTGTCCAATCGTTTTCATCGAGCCTGGTGTCAAAGTCAAAGCGACTTATTATCGGGAAAATGTTTTGGAAGCTGCTTTAATGCCGTGGGCACGCAAACATTTCGGTCGTACACCATGGACGTTCCAACAAGACTCGGCACCGTCTCATAAAGCTCGTGAGAACCAAGTATGTTTAAAAAACCATGTTCCACACTTCATTTCGTCCAAATAATGGCTTTCGAATTCGCCAGATGTAAATCCGATGGACTATTCCATCTGGGCCATTTTGGAGAGCAAGGTAAGGACTAAAAAATGTGCCAGTATGGATGCGCTGAAGAAAGCCATTGTACGGGAATGGGCCAAATTACCGCGAGATCATATTCGTGCAACATGCAACTCATTTTTTGACCGTTTGAAGGCCATAGCCAAGGCAAAAGGTGGCCACATCGAGCTAAAGTCAATGGATTCTAAAATTTTTATTATTTCCACATATTTTTGTAGTTTGAATCAATAAAAAATAATTTAACACAAAAAAAAATATGGTCGTTTGAATAGGTAACAATTCAATTGCCTAACCATGTAATATAAAAAAAAAATCTTTGTTTATTAATTTTTAAATTTTGGGTCCAGGTTGACGTTTCTGTGGAATTGCCCTTATATATTAATAAGTTTTCTATTCTGTACTCTCATAGTTGTAGCGAACATTTCATTGAAATGTAATAGTTTGACTTATGGAACACGCATTTGTCATTTGGCCGTCATCAATAAAAATGGAATACTTTTAGGAAAAATGCAATAAGTAAGATTCAACTACATTAACAAATCTGTAATGTTAAGTAATAAAAATGACCATCATTGAAACATGCATTTCTGAAGTACCCAGAAAGCTTTAAAGTGTTAACACCATCAGAATGTTTAGGTTAATGCTGAAATGATAATCATCTGACAATACATACACTTTCTATTTACCAATGATTGCAAATATTTTCTTAAAAAAACGTTTATAAATATTGCTTTACAAATGATGATAATTTTTTCTAAACATTCAGTCAAAAGAAGTACATACATAAGTGAGTGAAGTCAAAATATTGTAGCCTAAGATATTTATCAGTATGTTGGCTAACAAACTTGTTGTTAATCCTTATTCTACAACCAAAATAAATAAATTAACAAACGTGTGAATCATTTAAAATCAACCTGTTTTAGCTCTAAATACCTGAATAAGACGGAAATTCTTTGTCTTGAATTTCATTTTCTTTTCTTAGAATCTTTTTGACTTAATGAAATACAAAAATATGCGTGCCTTTTTAAAATAACTTAAAGAACAAAAGCCATGAACATGAACAAAGAAAAAATGAGAGAAAAAAAAATTAACAAGAACAAGAACAAGAAGAACGGCACACATAACTTGGTACAACATTTTCGCGTTATTTTTCTTGTTGAATTACAATGTTACAAAAAAAAAAAATAAAAAAAATTGGGTCAATTGAATGCTTCAAAAACTTGTTCACCACCAACTACAACAGCAACAATAACAACAAGAGTAATAATACAATAATATCTGATATTAAAGGGGTGTAAGAGAACAGTCTAAGAAGTACCCAACCTGACGTATGGATGCTTGTTATTTAAATAGAATGACTAAGAGAGACAATGGCAGTCATCAATAGTGAACTGCTCTCAAAGAATTTGAAAACATGCAAATAATTGGTCATCGCTATGTGATACAATCAGTCTAACCAATATGAAAGCGGAGATAGATTCTACCCTGCTGGAGTTTACTCATCGTTTACAACAGTAAAATACTAGGTGGCAGATTTTAAACGAGTACGTACAAGCAGCCAAGACCACGCCAGAAATGGTGAAGAAAATGCATAAAATGGTATTGGGTGACCATCGTCCAAAAGTATGCTTACTGTATTGTATATCACTGTTTCACTGATAATTTGGACATAAGAAAGTTGTGCACAAAATAGTTTCCTCTATTACTCACAATAAAACAAAAACAACGTCTTGACGATGTTTCAATCAAGTGTTTGGTGGTTTCCCAGCTATAAAGCCGACTTTCTGTGCCGATACATAACCATGGGTCCATCATTTTACATATGATACGAAGGAACATTCAAAAATTAAGGTCTGAAAGGGGAGAATTGGCTCCAAAGAAGACAAAGACAGTTCGATCTGCAGCAAGGTCAATGTGACAATTTTTTGGTATGCGAATAAGATAATTTATATTGATTATCTTCAAAAAGAAAAAACAATAAACTGCAAGTATTATGATAACTAAAATGGCCGCATTTGGCGAAGAAGAAAGTTTTGTCTTATCAAGACAATACACAACTTCACACACCCGTTATTGCAATACGAGTTAAATTTCGAATTGCTTCTTCACGTACCCTTTTCGACAGATTTAGCATCCACTGATAATTTTCTTCTTACAAACCTAATGAAATGACTTAAATGTGAAAGATTTTCCAACAATGAAGAGGTAGAGTCTGCAGTTTGAGGAGCACGACAATTATCACTATTAAAGCTATTAAACATCTCTGGGAAAAGTGTATCGAACTTAAAGGTGACTGTACAGAAATATATATATTTTTTCTGAATTCTTTGTAAGGTCGGGACAACCTTCGATGAAGATTTAAGAAAGGAGTCTTAAGAAGGCTATAATGCGGATTCTTTTGAATAATTTGTGTGAAAATTTAAAAATTATTTCAATTTGAGATATTTATGTTGCTACAGCCACAGCTCAAAAGTATGCCCATGTTAATATCACTGGTTATTTCAAAATAGTCTTTCAACTCAAATTTAAAATTTTGATTTTAAAAACTTTACACCTCATGGTATAAACAAATATAAGGAAGAGCCGCTATTGAATTTTTGGAGAAAAATAATCAGAACATAACATGAGCAAGACTTAATACAATGAAATTTAAATAAGACAAAAATATTGGGTCATATAAAAAAACTCTGCGGTTTTTTGCCACAAGATGGTGTGCATAGATCTCGCAATCTGATTGTGTCAAAGGTGACATTTCAGGCTACATTTTTTGTGAAGGCAGCTGTGTAATTCGTTGCTCGTGTTAAAAGTTATACTGATTTGAATATGAGTGAAATATCTGAAGAAATACGCTATGTGATGCTTTTTTACTATAAAAAAAAAAAAGGCGGAAAAAATGCCGAAAAAAATTGTGCAGCTTACGGTGAGAATGCTGTGAGTGAACGCTGGACTTAAGAGTGGTTTGTTCAATTCCGTTCCGATGTAAAAGGTGCACCTCGCACTGGTCGGCCTGGCACTGAAAAAATCGATGAAATTTTGCAACTGATGGAGCAAGACCGGCACGGAAGCTGTGAGAAGATAGCTAAGGAACTAAACATTAATATGACAGTTTGGAATCATTTAAAAAGAGCGACCAGAAATGGCCAGCAGAAAGGGCGTTGTATTCCATCATGACATCTTTGATGACCCGGAACAAATTGACGGAGCTTGGTTTTGATGCATCCACTGTATAGCAAGGTCTCTGAAAAACTCTCTGAATGGTAAAAAATTGTCATTTGGTGAAGTTTTTCGCTGATAAACCATAGAAGTTCTACACCGATGGAATTATGATTGAGTAAAATTTCCATTTGAACATTTTTTAAAACATAAAAAATGTGTCCGTTTAAAAATGTTATTATCTTAAGAGCCCTTATATTTCAATTATTACATTATACCATATATTTTTTTATTTAATGAATATTAAAAATGTTACGGAAAATATTAAAGATGCTATCCATTATTGACAGATTTAATTAAAAAATTCGTTGAGTGAACTCGATGTATGCAAGCCACAATATAAAACAGTTAAAATCCAATTAAAAAAACATATAATTTATACCATATATTCTTCCATGCTGATAATTTGTTTAAAGCGAAAGCTATGACGATTGAAAGATATTGCCAGCAGGTAAATTGGTCATTTAAATATAAGATTCTCGCACCTTTCAGAAATAGTGTTGTGCTTCAAAAATTTGTTAAGTAACCAATTTTGAAAATGCATATTTGGTCTTATATTTTGTTTCTGGTGATTGATGAGAAATTTAGAGAGTTCTTTTTATTTCGATGTTATAAAAAATAAAAAGTACAATAAAATGTAAATTTTGTTTTGTATCACAAAAATATAACCTATCCCATTTTTATTATCCTGAAATGCAATTACATATCATACCTTCCTTTCTTAGCATCACTATATCTATCACTCTCTGTTACAGTTAACGTATCAACAAAGAACACAGTTCGAATGGCCCTTTTATTCTTTATAAGTTTGTTATTTAATTTGGGTTTGTATGGGAGGTATCCTCCCTAGTGGTCAGATCCGGCTGACTCCGACAAATGAGCAGCGTATGGTAAAATGAAACCTATGTGCTCAAAAACTGAGGGACTAGTTTTGCGAATAGACGGACACACGGATGGCTAAATCAACTCGTCTCATCGAGCTGATCACAAATATATATACTTAATGTGGTCTGCAATGTCTCCTTCTGTGTGTTACAAACTTCATGACAAACTCCCGTGAAGAGTATAATAGCATCATACAAAAATCTTGTTGCAGAACTAATTCTGAAACTTTGATGATGACAACAAGACTCTATGATGATGAAGTCATCATTAGCAGTTGATGATGGTCTTGCCTGGTCTTGTCTGCCAATCATTTGTGTTGATGAAGCGATTTAAATGACCATTCTCTTGTTTCTTGGCTTTAACTAAACGGAAATTTACAGATTGTTGCAACTTTGCCCGGTCGGTATGGAAGTTTATATTGTATCTTCTTTGACTAGGTTGCGTGGCGCAAGTTAATTTTTTTGTTTTGCTTTTTCACTCTTCATGTTTTCATTTACTTTTAATTTAATGCGAATTTAATCAATTTTCCAACTTTATTACGCCGTAGTTGATTGAGCCGGTAGTTAATGGCATCATAAAATGGTTGTAGCGTGTGTTAAAAATAATAAAATATAATTAAAGTTCTTGTTATTTATATTACCACAGTTGCTACGAAGAAGCAATTATACTTATAAACAAAGTTGATGTTGCACGAGCAAATATAAATTTAATGAAACTTAAAAGTTTACAAGCAAAATGTTTAAAATAAAACGTAATTTTAATCGGTGATAGAAATAACAAATTGATTGAACTTTTAATAAATTAAATACACGAAAAGGATTAAATGATTATTCTATTCATCATTTCAATTTATCTAATACTCATGCTTTCCTGGCACTTAGTTTGTAGTCTGACAAAACAGAACCTTACAATTGCCTTTGGTTATGAAGGTAATCTAAGCAACTAGTACCAGGTACATAAAATTTTATGACCATCTGTGCTCAAACTATTAGAGATTTCTAAACTGTGATTGAGTCACAGTCATTTGAAAGGAAAGACACAGTTTAGTTTGTTTAAACTGTGATTACCAAACAATTAGGGAGCAAATGAATCAAAGTGAGTCACAATCAATCAAGTAAACTATGTTTCTCCCTTCAAATGACTGTGACTCAATCACATTTTAGAATCACTGTGTCACTGTTTAGCTCAACTCTACAAACTATGGCTTGCTTGACACTAACAAATAATATTGTTTTATTTCATTAAAATATTTAAAAGTTTTGCTTCCCACAAAATCCATGCTTGCAGATAAATTCAATTTGAAGGAGTTAAAACGGCTAACACTGAGCAATTTTCTTTTGATTGGATTGGAGAAAAAGCGGAATGCCACACAAAATCGGAACAAAGCTTGGAAGTGTATGAGCAATCGACCAAAACAAATGATATTCTGAAAAGAGTCAAATATTAAATCAAATCAACATCAATTCCATGTCTTTGTCAATTTATTTCTTAAACAAATAATTATCCCTTGTTTAAAAAGAAATCCAATTAATTTGGGCGCAGTTCTCGTTTTAAAAGGAAATTAAGTCAATATTAGAAAATTTATTGAGATCACATCCGTTTTGGTGATGTGATTTCGTCTTCGAAGACTAAATTAATATACCAAAAAATATTTCGACATTATAAATGCTACTTTTTGTAAATAATTAAAGCAACAAAAATAGTTCTGCCTCATTGATTTTTACTTTAAGAAGCATAAAATGAAAAGACATGAGTATTCATAAAGAATTTCTGTCATAAAAATAGATTTATAAAATCTAAAAATATTAAAAAAAGGTTAAAAATCACATGTTGATATTAATATTATTTTTTTTTTCTTTTTTTTATGTATAATTTTAGAAGAAAATAAATAAAAATAAATGTATGCGAAACCTAAAAAGGTTAATGACTTTTATGCCCAAAAACCATCATTTTGGAAAGTAAATTTAAATTGAGTTTTCTTGAAGCCAAGGCATCTGTAAGATAAAAGCAAAAGGCTTAAAATGTACTCGTTATTTAAAACTTTGGTTAATAACTTGTGAGATCAAGATTAAAGTCATCTTAAGTGCAGCTTATAACAAAAAAAAAAAAAATATATATATATAAAAACGAAATGAAAACTGACACATCAAAATTGTCTACAACCATTTTACGCTTTCGTAAATGCAAGCAAAATGCACAGGGAAATGCAAGATCCAATAAACAAGTTATTTTCAAATATTCAAAATCAAGCATGACAGATCTCACCCACTCTCAGGGTGAAAATATTAGTAGATGTATGGTAGATTTCGATGATTGGAATGCAAAACTAAAGCAACGTGTGATGATGGAAAAAAAAAAAAAAAGAATAAAAATTGAGACAAACGATGCGAAAATTTGAATATGAAATGAAGAAATTTTGTTGGTGCAATTGCCGCCCGAAGTGTTAATAAAACGTTACCATTTAAATTATCAGCAACAAATGTTGCAAGCATGCATGAGGCATCAGCAGCAACAGTTGAAGCGTATAATGAAACAACTTGCAACAAACATGGAAGATGATGCTCAGTTGTGTTGCTTTAGGAAAGATACACTCAAATTGCAACGATGATATATGGTACATAGGTAGAGCAAGTAGCGATGATTGTGCCAAATACTCGTAAATGTTGTGCAAGATGATTACATTTCTTCGTGATTGGTATCAACGGCAACAGCAACGACGATGACGACGACACAACGAAAATCTTGATAATTATGTATGATGATGGTGATGCTGCCAGATACTATGAAGCAGGGGCAGCAGAATACAACATTTCATGTAACTTTACAAAACAACAGCAAGACGAGGCGGTAAACATGCAACCAATATTGCTGCTATGCATTCACATGTGTCGACAAAAATATATACATAAATACACTAAGAGAAAAAACCAGCAACATTTAATTGTGCCAAAATAATTAAACTCAAAACAAGTAAAACGAAAAATCAGTTTAATTATCCCAAAAATATATTGTAGATAAGTTGGTTATACCCACATGTATCTTATCGTTTAGGGTACAGTCAGTATTCATACTAATTTCAATACTTTATTGAGTATTTAGCAAACATATCGGCAGATCCAGTAATCTTAGGATCTTGATATTTACAATATATGTTTAGTGAATATGAATCAGGCACTCATAGTGTCCAAAATTCAGTTGGAAAATAAGAAAAACAAGAAAGTTTTTCTAATAAAAACATTAATTCAAATTTGAGTTTGTATGGGAAGTACCCCTCCTGGTATTCCTACGATCTTCAAATTTACATGATTGTTGAATATACGACAGACACTTATAGCATCAAAATCTCAGTTCAAAAAGTCAATAACCAAAAAAGTTTTTCTAATAAGATCATTTATTTGAATTTGGATTGTATGGGAGGTACTTCTCCTGATAATCCTAGGATCATAAAACTTACGTGGTTGGTGAAAATGGATCAGAAACCTATAGTGTCCAAATTTCAGTGGGATAAGACAAAACACAAAAAAGTTTTTATAATAAGAACATTTATTTGAATTTCATTTTGTATAGGAGATATCCCCCTAGTGGTCCGATTCGGCTGATTCCGACAAATGTGCAACGTATGGTAAAAAGAAAACTTCGAGCTCTCTAGCTCAAAAACTGAAGGAGTAGTTTGTATACATACTGTCGGACATGGATAAATCAACTTGTTTTGTCGAGGTGATCAAGAATATGTATACATAGTTTATGGGATCCCCAATGTCTTCTGTGAGTAACAAGTTTCTTGACAAACTTATAATACTATTCACTGCATGAAGAGTATTATGATTAGCTCAACTAAGATCTAACCGAATTGAGCTCAAAATAGTAACGAATAACTGGATTTGTTTAAAGACTGGTGAATTCATCTTACGAAAACAGAAATTTCTCTATGTGTAGTATGCACTTGTAATAAAAATAACACTCTTTTTTTCTAATAAAAAATTAAGTGCATGAAAAATAATTTCCATTAATGTATGCACATTTTTCTACCATCTCATATTGTTTTTTGCCACTTCGCTACGGAAGCTTTTCTATATCATAATGTTGGTATTTTATCGCTCGTTTTCTTTTTTTTTTGCATAACGGCAAATATGTAAAAAAATCAACATTTTTGGGGAAATTTCGAAAGTGCAACGAATTAAATAAGAAGCGTTAAATATGAAATATGTAAAGTGAATAAATAGATATGGAAAATAAAAACAAAACCCTAAAATCAGGTTCAAATGAAGCTGTGAATTGACTAATTAGATATGGTCAGCAAAAATAGGGGCTTAGCAAGAGAGTCTATGGATTTTAAGAGAGAAGGTTCATTGAACTTGTTTAAAATGAAATGAATGCGCGAAAACAAAATTTACAATAAGAAATAAGAAAAACTACAAATTTAAATTGTGTTGTGTTGTTGTGTTTTTGTTGAATATTCTCAACACAACAAAGAAATAATTTTTGTTGAAAAACTTAACGCAAGAACACCGGCAGAAGGGTCGGGTAGAAGAAAACTACAGTAGTTGAGAAAGAAACTAGAAAAAATTAAAACAAAGACTGCGCAAAAATGAAAACAATAACAACAAAAACGAAAACAAAAAAGAATTGCTTAAAACAATAAATGTTTTAAAGAAGTTTTAAGGAAGCATAAGAGATGAGAATGAAGATGTTTACGCAGCATGAAATTCAACAATAAAATAATAAATGTTTTTATTTGAGAAAAAAAATAAAAAGTAACAAAAGTTGAACATAAAAGAAACAAAATGTTTTAGAAATAAAAGATAAACAATTGTACTTAGTCTTAATCAGAATTGCAAGACAAGAGAGTTATATGTACGTGACCATCTGACAAGAGGATTTTATCTCACAACATCAAGGATTCATAAGAGTCAATTAACTCCCTCTTGGAACTATATATGTAGGTACCTGGAGTTGGTAAATCACTCAATTTGGATCATGGCAAAAGATTGTAAATAGCAACTTTAAGACGCGTTAGAAACTTTACTCGCATTTTGGTGATAATCAGAGCCACCACGACACGAGGGATTGAAGACATGTGCATAGTTAAAAGGTACCAAATTTGATTTGACTGTTACAGCTTTTTAGCTTGAACCCCAAAGTCCGTATTAAGAGAGGGGGTTTATTAGCACTATTCAAAGATATCTGAATCTGAAAAAATCCCATTCTTCATGCAAAGCCAAAGTATCAAATCTAGAAAGGACAAACTGATGGCAAAGCATAGTTTAAGATCGGAATTACTTTCGTAATGATCTTAGACATCTTTGTGACATTTTAAACACTAGATTCGTATTCTTAATGTAAACCCTCACAAACATACCGTAAATAGTACATAGTAGACATCTGTACGAAAGCATTCAGTTGCTTAGTATAACTGAGTACCATTGAATGTCACACAATAAGAATGAATTCTAATTCATTTGAGAGAGCGTTGCCATAGCAAACGATCGCATTCAAAACGATGGGAACAAGAAGATTGTGTAATTGCTAAAGAAACGAAAGGAACAAAAAAAAACATTCATTGTATTCAGACTCACAACAACAACAACAACAATTGCACACAAATTCTTCGATTTTGTTGTTGTGTGTCGGGGAGAGCATTTTAATTTGTGATAGGAATTTGTGTCCAATTGTTGTTGTGACATGTAGTCGGGGATGTAAATATGTTTGCATACCAACAAACAACGCAGTACAAAATAACATTCAATTTAATACGGCACCGTTTCGTTTGAATGAGAACATGGAACACTCTTTCAGCTGCATTCAGACATTGGAATTCATTTCAGTGAATGTGAATGTCAAATTCATTCATTTGAGCATGAGTACCAAAAATTACCTTTTGAACGAATTCATACAGATACACATACATAGCATAAACAAATTAAATGACTTATTTTTAACTTCATTCGAAGTCAAAATGGCGCAAGTTTTGGGGCTTCCAGATAATTTTCATGCGTTTTCTATTGAGGTAATTACAATAATTATTTTATTCCCAAAATTCTAATAAAAGAGTAATTATCAGCAATGACGTATTTGTAATCTTATAAATCATATAATTTTTTATTTAAAAAAATAGAAAAATATAAACAATTTTTAAAAAATTTAAGTACATGTAACAATGAATTACCGCTAGTCTTTATGATAGATGTTGGTATATTCGCAACCACAGTTCTACTTAAGGTTTAATTCGCTGACTTCGGCACAAAGGCAGTATTTGCTGCATTACTTAGCTCATTTTTGAATCGAGCATGACGATATAAGGCATAGAGATCAGTTATACTAAAATATAATGGGGCTCTTATTTAAGCCGTGATTGTTGCCTTTTGTTTGGCCTCTAAGGCGGCACAGGCGGCTTTGTATGCTGCTTGTTTTGTTTTCTCAAAATCTTGGCGAGCAGCTTCCAATTGCTCACACACACATTTGAGTCGTCTCTGTGCTGCTTTTAGGAGAGCAGTTTTCTCTCCTCTTTCTTCATGAGAACCGGAGGCGATTTGATCAAGACGTGATATGGTGTAGGCTATTGCGTTAACTACCCTTTTTAGGTCATTGAGTTGTTTGTGAGCTTCAGAGACTACTTTCGCAACTGCATCAGCTTTATTTTGAGCTTTTTGATTAGAAGACAATATTTCCGCAAGACCTGCTTCTGCATCTTGCCTTAACTTTTCAAGTTGCTCAACTATTTGTTGCTTCCCTGCTAGGGCAGCTTCCGCAGCACGCGCCGATTGTACGGCCTTTTCAGCCAATTGGATCTTGACGTGATGGGCTGCTGCTTCGGCAGCAGGAACTTGTGCGTCGTTTGCACACGTGGCTTCTTGTGCTGCTTTTTGGGCAATATTGGTGCCTTTTTCTTTAGGGTCGCCCTTTCCAAACGTTTCAGCCCCTTTACATGGTGGTCCTTTATCGCTGTCGCTGCTGCCTCTACTGAAGTCTCCGCAAGAATCACCACCACAACTGCTACCCCTACTAGAGCCTCCACAAGAATCACCACTGCCTTTTTTAGGATTATCATCGCAACTATCTCTATTAGAACCTCCGCAAGAATCATTGCCATCACTTCTACCGCATCCATTAGGATCACTATTTCCCCTACTAGTACCACCACAAGAACCAGCACCACCGCAGTGGTCTCCGTCTCCACGACCACTAGTAGTCATTTCAACACTTTTGCAAACTCTTATACTTTCTTTGCTTACAGCTCCACATTGTTTGGCAATACACACAGCTGCTTTACTTTTTTCATTGACATCCGCTTTTCTTGTTTTGATCTATTGAAATATTTTCAAATGTATAGTATTTGATTAATCTTTTCATTAAAGTATTTACCTCTTTTTTTTCCGTGCTCAACACACTGTGACTAATTATACAAATTACAAGTAAACATAAAAAATCCCAGCGCATTTTGACTGTCAACAAATTTTATTTTGTGACAGGAACTGATACTTTTTTCTAAGTATACTTAACTATAGTTTGTGACAATTTCATCGATTTTTTAGAATATCGCAAGCATGGTGGTTCACAGGGATCCTACAAAAACATTAAGAGTGGTAAATATCTCACAAATTAAGAAATTAGTTTACAGAGAAACTGATGGACGATTTCTGTTTCTTGATGCGAATCATACTTTACATATTTCGAATAATATCTTATATCCAATTAGCCACATCTATGAGATCTGAGTGTGAATTATTATAGATAATGCGTTGTCAACATCAATCAAACCGATTACTTCAGCAACGCATTACTTAAAGCTTTTTTTAAGCAAGGATGACGATGTTTGCCATCAAGATTAGTTATATTGGACATTTTAGGCGATTTTTTTTCCCGCATGCTTGTTGCCTTCTGTTTGGCCTCCACCGCGGCACAGGCAGCTTTATATGCCGCTTGCTTTGTCTTCATATAATCTTGGCGCGCAGCTTCCAATTGCTTACACACACATTTGAGTCGTCTGTGTGCTGCATTTAGGAGGGCTCTCTTCTCCTCTATTTCCTGACTCGATCTGTCCAAGATACCTTCCATACGTTGTAAGTTGCAGGCTATTCGTTTTACTATGGTCTTAAGGCCGTTAAGTTGATTTCGAGCTGCAGCGACTGCTTCCCCTACTGTACTAGCACTACTTTGAGTAAATTTATTTGCCTTAGACAATTGCACGAGAACTTCTCTTGCTTCTTGCCTCAATTGTTGAAGTTGCTCAACTATCTGTTGCTTCCCGGCTAGAGCAGCTTCCGCAGCACGCGCCGATTGTACAGCCTTTTCAGCCAATTGGTACTTCACATGCTGCGCTGCTGCTTCGGCGGCTGGTATTTGGGCTTCGTTTGCACACTTGGCATCTTGTGCTGCTTTTTGTGCAATATTGGTGCCTTTTTCTTTAGGGTTGCCCTTTCCAAACGTTTCAGCGCCTTTACATGGTGGTCCTTTATCGCTTTCGTTGCTGTCTCTACTACTGCATTCATCACAATTATCATCACCTCTTCTAGCGCCCCCACAAGGATCACTGCCACAGGAGTCTCCGTCTCTGTCTCCGTCTCTGTCTCGACCGCGACCACCTCCATAAACACCAATATTTTCCCAATCATTTACATCATCCGTACCACTATATTGATTGTCGCTAGACATAGCTGGATTACTATTTTTTTTGATAAATGCTCTTCGGGTTTTGGTCTATTGGAATATTAATAATACATATATTCAATATATCAGCAACTTATTTATTTAAATTTTTACCTCTTCTCTTCCCGTGCACAACACACTGTGACTAGATATACAAATTACAATTAAATATAATAAAACCCAGCGCATTTTGACTTTCAATTAAAATTAATTTATTTTTTGACAGTAACTGAAATTTTATTCTAAGTAAACTAACAACAGTTTGAGATAATTTGTTCGATTTCTAAGAATATCGCAAATTCTTTTATCCATTCAATTCACAAATTAAAAATTTCTTTACATTAAAACAATGCTTCTGAAGGGGCAATAAGAATACTGACCTATGGTAAATGTCTCATAAATTTCTGTGATTAGTTTGCATATAAACATTTCGGTGCTAATCATTATCATACACATTTTAAAGAGTATCTACACAAACTGTTTTAATGTATAACGAACAATATAATAGTAACAATAAATATTAAATATAATTTTCTGGTCACGTCATTGATGAATCTGTAAAACCTGAGAAAAAATGATTATAAAGATTGTACCATCAATATGAAATAAACCAATTACTTCACCAAGGCAGTGATCTACGCTTCTTATGGTGAGGATGACGGTATAACCCATATAGATCAGTTATACTGAAACTTTTGGGAGCTCTTATCTGCCGCATGGCTGATGCCTTTTGTTTGGCCTCAACCGCAGCACAGGCGGCCTTATAAGCAGCTTGTTTTGTTCTCTCAAAATCTTGGATCGCAGCTTCTAATTGCCTAGTGATACATTGGAGTCGCTTCCGTGCTGCCTTCTCCCCTGCCACCTGAGTAGATCCCAAGGGGATATTTTCTATGTTGGACAAGGTGCAGGTTAATGCCTTTACTATTTTCTTCAGGTCGCTGAGTTGATTTCGAGCTTCAGCGACTATTTGCGCTGCTACTTCGGCACTTTGTTGGGAGCGTTCAAGAGAAACCAACACTTCCTTGATAACAGCTTCTGTTTCTCGTTTCTCATGTTCAAGTTGATCAACTATTTGTTGCTTCCCGGCAAGTGCAGCTTCCGCAGCACGTGCCGATTGAACGGCCTTTTCAGCCAACTGAAGCTTAACTTGTTGAGCTGCGGCTTCAGCGGCCGGAACTTGAGCCTCGTTTGCAGACGCGGCTTCTTGTGCCGCTTTCTGCGCAATACAGGTGGCTTTTTCTTTGGGGTTTCCCTTTTCAAGCATTTCAGCAACACCTTTACATGTTGCTCCTTTATTGCTGTTGCTGCAGCCACTTCTTTCATTGCCACCACAACCATCACCACCACCTCTATTATCACCCCCACAATCTTCAGAGCTCCCACCATCACTTCCCCAAGCACCTTTATCACTTTCATCACCTGCACCTGCACCTCCATAATGTTTGGCATTAGGTGCAACAGAGTTACTGGATTCCTGGACAACCGCTCTTTTGGTTTTGATCTATTGGAACGTTTATAAATACACACTATTTGATCAAGCTTTGTACTCAATTATTTACCTCTTCTTTTTTCGTGCACCAGCCACTGTGACTAATTATACAAATTAAAAGTAAATAAAAAAAATTGAAGCGCATTTTGACTTGTATTACAATTATATTTTTTTGACAGGAACTGATTTTATTTTTAGTAAACTACGAAAAGTTTGTGAAAATAATTTCTAAGGCGCAAATTCCTTAAAATTTAATTTTCCAAATCGTAAAAGTTTTATGTATGAAATCAAATGCATCAAGGATCTTCTTGAGGTTATAGTAATTTTTTAAATCAATCAAAATATTTACAAAAGTCTCTGTGATCAATAGGAAAAAAAAAACTTTGGATGCATATGGGCGTGATTCAATACCAAATGAACGTACTATATAAGCAAATTTAAACAAAAAATTCCAAAGCAGTAATTGGAAGACTTAACCAAGTTACAACTCTCATTTCAAAACATCAATATAAAGGAAAAGTACTCAAAGTTCAGGAAAAACAATTTGGTGCCTGATCTGTGGTAAAATAAATCACAAATTAAGGGATAATTTTGCATAGGCTTAGATATGTTAATCCTTTTACGATGCTAATTATTACTAAACATATTTCATACTAGTGTCATATCTTGTAACAACGTCTAGGACCGTATGCAGAATACTCCATAAAGATTAAATCGAAATGATCAACTTGACGAGAAGAATAGATTTATAAATGTCAGCTCGTTTGCTTCTTTACATAATAGTTTCGCTATTTTTGAGATATCGAGTTGAAATTTGATGAAGTCACAGCAAACCAGAGATCAAAAGCAAAAATTGAAAGAGAAATATGTATTCTTTGTATATCTGAAGTAAAACTATAAATCGATATTTATTCCGATATGATATAGTGAAACTCTATATCGATATGTTGCGATACATCGAAAACAAATATCGATATTTTCAATATATGGTATGTTATTTGTATTTGATTACACTGCCAACCCCTTTTATAAACTTAGAGAGTCAATTATGTTAAAATCATTTGATTTAAGCGGTGATGGAGCAAATTGTTATTTTGGCTCAAGCCAAATTTATTGACAATAGATGTGCCCTATTATAAGATGTGTATTCAATGAGTAAAGTCCATACCAAAGACTATAAAAATCCACAACCAGTGTTGCCCATTTTCAGAAAGAAAAACAGCTGTTTCTAGCTAGATCATAAGTAAAAAAAACTTTATTACAAAGAAAAAAAATTCAAAAAAGTTGATGTTTTTGTTTTGTATGTTATTTCAATGTCATTGTCCGAGCCGTTAGCCTCAGTTGTGCCAACTAGGCTTAGGTAGCTTTATGGCATTTCGTAGTCCATACAAGATTTTCCATGTCGGCGCAACCTGTTTCTATAAACTCCGGGTTTTGTAGACAAGCCTCACGGCATATTTGTTGAAACGTTTTTTGCATGATTCTTTTGTTTGCAACTATCACTGAAACTGTGGAAGTCATACGATTAACACACTAAGATATGTTCTCAATATCGATAAATCATTAAAAGATACGTCAAATCATAAAAAAGCGGTAAAGTCGGTATCATTCTTAAAATAAGCCAGAATTCCCGCTGCCTGCTGTTTTAAATTTTTTCCCGCAGTAATGACTCAAAACCAGAAAGAAGGCTTTCATTGGCTATGCCGAAGATGTAATACTCTGCACGCTCCCCCGGGTTGCATCTCTAAATTCTCTCTGTTACAGTTTGAGTATCAACAAAGAACACAGTTTGAGTATCAAATATGAGCACTGTTTCAGTGGCACTTTATTGTACAAATACTGTTTATAAGGTTTGTATGGGAGGTACCCCTTCTGGTAACCCTAGGATCATGAAATTTACATGGTTGGTGGATATAGTGTTTAAATTTCCGTTCGATAAGTTAAAAAACAAAAAACTTTTTCTAATAAGAACATTTATTTAAATGGGGGTTTGTAAGGGAGATACACCTCATGGTAACCCTAAAACCATGAAATTTACAAGATTGATGGACATGGCCCAGAAACCTTTAATGTCCAAATTTCAGTTCGATACGTCAAAAAACAAAAAAACTTTTTCTTTAGGAACTTTATTTTAAATGGGGGTTTGTATAGGAGGTAACTGAATTTGGGGTTATATTTCAGTTTCGGCTTTGCATCTTGAGTTTTAAAAAAATCCGGAGTGTGCAGTATGTTTTCGAAAGTACTCGATACAATATCTATATATATAAAGTGGTATGTATGTACAATGTATGTATCTACCTATGTTGCTATTGGATTCCGAAACTGCTGTATCGTTTTCGATGAAATGAAAATTAAAGGAATCTCTAGCATAGTCTTGAGATTGTTTCAGTAAAGTTTGGTGAAAATCGCACTTGCTGTTGTCGATAAATTGGTAGATAATAGTGGGATATAAATCTAAGAGACATATTTTAAAATCAATCAAGTCGCTTTTGCTAAATATATCAGGTTGTAATTATGTCAATATTAATAATTGATTCGTCTGATTTTTCAAAAGTATTTCAATAAAAAAAAGAATATCATGACGCACATCACGTCGGGAGCGTAGCAAAGCACGCCGGATACGCTAGTATTGAATAAAATACATATATCGATAATAAGTATTCGATATCTGATGGTTCGATTATATCGGCTCAACTTATTACAGATTCTACCAATGAGGCCCAGGTTGGACAGCCCTGATTTAAACGAACAATTGAATATGAAGAAAACAAGGGGAAAAAGTATATTTATTGAAATAAGTATAAAAATTACAATATATAATTTATTATTAAATTGGCAGCCCTCACTGTGTCATGTTTGGCGAACTAAAGTATCGAACTTTGTAAATCTCTCAATTTTTTTTTTGTATGGAGCAATGGTTTGTTTGCGAATTTGCAAAGTTTTCCACATTTGCCACATTGCGTGAACACCCGTTTTATAAATAACGCGCTAACAAACAAAGCGACCAAAGAGATCTGAACAACAGCTCTTCATTAACTTATAACTGTTATTGATCATGCAGAGTTTTAAAGCAGAATTCAACAGAAAACAGAAATAAATCCATCATTGTTGGAAATTTAAAATTTGCTACGTCATATAAAATTATGTCTTTCGTCTTCCTTCGCTTTATAAAAAAATGTATTTAGAAATTCTCACTAATGTAATTGATATACGACAATAAATCCATTTATGGTTCCAACTAGTGTCATTATTGTTGTTTCTTATGTTAGAAGTCAACTTTATTTAACTTGGTCGACAACGTCAAACGTGGTTCAAGTGAAGCTGGTTTTGGGTTCCGCTTCTGCGCGCGCAAACAAATAATCCGAGTACAAATATCAAATAACCTTCGAAGCAACTACTACTCGACTTGCTTTGAATTAAAATGCATTTTTGCTTAGAGTAGATATATTAATGCATGGATATGTGAAAAGATACAATATAATTTTATTTTTTTATTTTTGTAATGCAACAGAGTCATAAAGCGGAAACATTACATATGGCTTTTTAAGGTAGAAACTTGGTAGCCGGAATGGGTATGTTGGGTTGATGACAACAAAAATGATGCTGTAGTGGGGTTTCCTTGGCTGCATAACTCACCCAAATGCAAAACGTGTTTAATCTTATTTCTTAAAGCCACGCCTAAAGTCATGAATTGATGACTTGATACCATTGCATGTGGGCGTTTGACGAGATCAATTTCAACAATCTCAACTAGATATATGTCAACTTATGGTGTTGGCTGGCGACGAACAATTCGAGAATAAAGCGGAAATAATCGCAATTGTTTTCTAATTATCACCTACACACAATTGTATTGCAAATTCTAGATTAATTCTGACTGATAAACAGTAGGAGTGCAGTAAAGCAAAATAAATTTTCTATATGTTAATTAGTAGCATTTTTATTTCCGATTCTATTAACAAATCAAAGCATTATTTCCATCATTCAAAACTCTTTGTAACACCCTGCTGGCTGATAATGTTATCTTGTTTATAAGTTGATTTTTCCTTCTTTTCAAAAATGTACAATAAAATGCGGCAGCGCACATGCCTCATTAACTCATTTAAGTGAATTTCAACTGACTTGGCTTATTTATTATAACGATTAATACATACATATATGTATTCAGTTTCGTGTTTACATTCTTTTTTATTGAATTGGTTATTTCGTCAGTTACAATAGCTTTGTCGGCTAAATGAAGTCGTTAATACAAATAAGTAATGTGAAAAGCAACTAATTATGGCATTTTTTCGGTTTCTCGCCTTGCATGACTTGTAGCACAAAAGGAACACATATTGTATTGTGATAAATGAAGAGTTGTTTTTCATTCAAAATTTGAAGAAAATTTTGAGTATTATAAATTTGCAAACATAATTCATTGAATTCATTAAATTAAACAAATAAATAAAACTCCTTCAGTTCATATTCAGTTTTGTACAATAATTCAAAATTTATTGTTAATAAAAAAACACAATAGTGTCCTTGAACTGTTTTGGTCACAAATTGTACACATTATTTACATTACAACTTTTTCTAAAATGATATTGATTGCATAATATATCTAAATGGATCCTATACAATAGTGCCGTGGGGCAAATGAGAGGTCAATAAGTTAATTTAGTTCTTAATACGATCTTTCATCTGTCATTCTATAAGCTTTACACATCTAATGATGTCAAGAAACCGCCCGGTTGTCTCACTCTTGCAGGGGGCCTTGCACAACAACACAAGTTGAAAAATGTTATTCACTATTAGTACTAATGTTTATTTGAATTTTGCGCGAACTTTTGAAGGAATGCAGTAACTTGCAATTAAGTTTAACAGTACGAGACACATCTGACATTAATGGACATGAATTATATGAAGAGATCAATATGTTTATCGGTGTATACGTGTATGAAGGAAACGATCACATTATTTCAGTGCTGAAATATATAAAAGAAAAAATGTAACCAAAGTGTGCCCTACTATTAAAATAGTCCTGAGAATTATAGCCACGACATCTGGAACAGTTAAGTCTGAAGAAAGAAGTTTTTTGAGGTTAAAAATTATTAAAACATATCTGGGGAATACTATGACATATGATCGGCTATCAGATCTTGCTACGTGGGATTTTCTTTTTTCCCTAACTTTGTTTTTATTTTTCAATATAATCACTTTCTGTAGCTCTATACATTTTTGAAATATTTTTTTCCAAATTTTTTAAACCGTCCAAAAAGTAGGATTTCGGAAGTGCCTCAAAATTTACGCTTGTTTCATTGATGACCTCCTCGTTCGGTCCATTTTTTTATATTTGGAAATAAAAAGAATTTAATGGGGTCTATATCTGGTTATTACGGTGGATGGTTGTATTGGTGATGCGTTTATTCTCTACTGAGGCACCAGTCTTGCTGACACTTTTTTACACCCACTTTTTCGCTCAAAATTGAAACCACTATACCATACAATATGCCTGTGGGCACAACTATTCCGCGCACTTTTATTTGTCGATCACTTTAAACGATATTGTGGATTTTCTCAATTGTTTCTTGGGCAGCCACCTCCACTGAACGTGTCGAAAGATGTTCATCTTTTGTGAATGTACGGCCATGTTTAAACTCTTTTACCCAATTGTAGTTGCAAACGCAGGAGCAGATGTGCTATGCACTTCATCCAACTCAGCTTTGATTTCTTTTTAGGTTTAAGCCTTTTAAGTAAAATTCACCGAACGAAACTCACTTTTTCCCTTTTTTGCAATACACAAAAGTTTGTTGCTTTAATTGACAATAAAAAAAAAATCATGTGGTCGATATTACTGAGACTTCAACAGCTGATTAATGATGGACTAAACTTAATAAAAAATTATCAATGCTAGAAGGGCGATCTCTCGGATATTCTAAGGACTTATTAATCGACCACTTATTATGTATTTCAATTGAAACTGACGTAGCTCATTCGTTAAATTATTATGATTAAATAAATGATTTTATTCTTTGAAACATCAATTCTGATTCCCTGATTCTTTTAAGACATTAATGTACCTTAGTTTATCATGATAAATAATTTGTTACTATTGTGTTTATTAATTTTTATTAATTTCTAATAAACTCTAAATTCATTTATTTATAACATTGCATTTCTCGTCAAGTATCATCAGCTAAGGCTGTTCACAATATTCATCTCCTAATATGGATTTGGGTCATAACATATTATAATATTATATAATTCTTCTGCTTCCTCACACAAGGCACACAATACTTTTATCCATTATAATTATTAATATTGTTTTTGTTAGTAATGTTCGGCTATAATATTTTTTATTTAATAAAATTAATAAAAGCGAATAATCACAAGTATTTCAATCAAAATATTCAGTTCCTGTAGGAAACTATTCATTTAAATTAAAGTTAAATTCTTGTGCTATGTTTGCTTAAACTATAAATACGATTTTCCATATGTATAAACATAGTATATATTTAAAAGGGAATTTCTTATCTTTTGGTTGGAATTCTTTTACATATTTTGAAAACAATGTTGCCCCATTTATTGCAGTGACAAAGTACTATTAACATATGTCCAAATGGAGCTGGTAACAAATAAACAAAACTGTGATTCATTGAAATGACAAAAATCTGAGTAATCGTGTTATGTCGTCTTCAAGATTAATTGAATTGCTGTGTGGGCATAAAGAGTCAATTAATGTCTTAAACTGAGATCTTGCAAAATTACAAATTAACCTTCGTTAAAGCAAGTTCAATTGTTGAATTTATTTTTTTGTTTGACTTTATCTTAAAACACAAAAAGCAAAACAGTCAAGTTCAGATAAATGGAAGGTCGCGTGCTTTAAACCAAAAGAATGGTAAATACATGCGAAAAAGATACATACATTAGTATAATATAAAGTATGTATATATTTATATACAAGAAAAAACTTAAAAAAACCACTAGTAAGAAGGTTGTCTTTTTTGTTTTTGTTTTACCATTTTAAATTCTTATTATTAAATACAATTTTGGCAAAATTATAATACATTTCAGAGAAATGCGTTTTATGCGTTACAAATGCTGTCAGTAGCATAATTTCGGTAAAAGTTTTATTAAAGTGTGACCTAGTTTTTGTAAGTGCTGAGTTAGTAGTCAGTGATTATCAATAATGAGACAAACAAAGGCAATTTATACAATTTACATTCATTATTCCAAATAAATACGCATTTCATTTAAATAACAAACTTCATAACAACAATACACTACACAATACACAATATAAAGTTGTTATAATTATTGTATGGTCGACTTATGGAACAAAAGAAATAAGACAAGAGAAAGAACCAGATGACAGATGGATGGTTGACAGAATGACTCTGGCCAACAATATTACATTAGTATTACATTCAAGAGAAAAGAAAAGATTCATTCGTTAACGGTAAGTTAAAGGTAGAAAAATAATAACCGAAAAAAAAAACAAACAAAAAATATAGAGAATATGAATCATCATCATTGCGTATCTAGATACATTGCTGTTGGTTAAAATTAAGCTTGGGAGTTGGAAACAAAAAAATTTATGAAGAATAAAAGCAAACAAAGCAAAAGGCCAAACACCTTTGGCCACCACAACCATGAGGTTCTTTTTCGGTGTCATTGTTACTGCTGTATTTGCTTTTCTTGTGGTTTTTTTTTCGTAGAGTATGAAAGTAAGTTTGCAGTTTTTGTAAGAAGCCAGGAAGTCGCCCCCATGCAAAACCAAACTACAAGACAATATTTTTATATTATTTTTTTTTTACTGTTAGGCGACACCACTCTGGCGGGCTATCCCAGTACTCAAGGAAGCAGCCAAATGAACTTGAGCTTACAAATAAATTCAACTAAAGAAGACATTGTCAACTTACTAAATAAATTTACTCACACCATAAGCACTTACATATTTTTTCTTCTTTTAGGACAGTTTCATAGAGAAGTGGTTCTTTAACTCATGTAGTCCACAGACCTCATATACAAATCCTAGACATTTTATGCCATTCTTAAAGCTTCATTTTTGGCTTAATAATTTCATAAGCCAGGTTTGACGAGTTTATTTTGATCTACATGCCCCAATTCTTCAACGATAGTATTTCGCAACCCCCAAATAATGTTACAATGGATCCCCAGGGGTCCACGTATCCATAGTTTAAGAACCGCTGTCATAGAGAGACGGAGGGTAAGCATGTATCCTTGTGTGCTTTATGGTATGTTGCAACTTTATTTAATATGACGAGCCAGTAAACAAAGGAACAAATATTTTCGAAATAGAAAAAACAAACTAAGGATTGTCTAGGACATGCTGAAGCACTAGAAATGCTTTAAATCATAATCAGAAGGAACTTAGCTATATACACGGTGCCATTGATAATATCATTATGTGTCTTTTTATGTAAAACAAAATATTTGTTTGTTCACTACTTTGGAGAGTATGTACCAAGAATTATTGCACAGGCAACATTCGCTGGCAAAGCGCATATCTTTTAATTGAACACATGTCGCTCCAACTGCTGCACATAACAGTTGTCTTCAAAGTTGTTAGTTCTCATGGTTTCGCATTCGCAAAGTACACAAAGTTAAAAATGCGTTGGCACCACATGTCGCGTAAATATTCACTTCTGTTTTTATTTATATACGTTGAAGTTTGCATAAGTACCTATGATAGATATTTGTTTAGTAATTCTGCGTTATTTAATATGAAGTTCATTTTTATAGATTCCAAGACAAGCTGAAAAATAAATAAAACTACTTCAGTTAGACGGAGGATACGACCTTCAAATAGACTGTACCTCCAGCACAAAGGAATAAGAATTATAAATGGTTCTATATATCTAATTTAAACTTTAGCCTTTAGAATTTCTGCAAATAACTCATTTTCTTTCATCTACAAGTAGAGTTTTCTTAAAATGGGCCAAACCAGAAAGCGCTATATAATTTAGAAACATATTGAAGTACACTGACATTACAAACCTAATTTTATTTATTATTTAGAAGATTCTGAAAAACTGGAGCCCAGTTGAATGGGTAGACAAACGTTTGGGGTTGTCATAGAATCAGATTGTTGTCGGAATCGGAATTGCAACCGGTAAATAATTTGCTTGGGTGTCATAAAATCCAATTCGATCGGAAATCATGTTCGAATTGGAATTGTGTCATTTTTTGGTGTCATAAAAACTATTTTATGGGTTTGGTTAATGGAATGAAATCAAGAGTGCCCGTTAGCTAACAGAATTTATTTCCAATTGTGTTTTGTTGTGTCCGTTTGTGTATTTTTTGAAAATGTACGTAAGTTTTTTTGGATTTTTTTTTGAGTTCATGTAAAATCATTTTGATATTGCCAAGGGCTTCACGAAACGTCATAAGCCACAAGTGGAGTCTTTGTGACAACAACTGGCGGAATCTTTTAACTGCGTTGGTCCATCCATTAAGGACGGATTAAAATCATTTGGAATAATAAACTACAGTGTAAACTCCATATAACGTTCTTTTCTTCTCTCTATTTAACGACGACTCTTTATAATGGCGTAAAATGCACAGTCCCTTAAGAATCGCTATATAGAGTTTTCACAGTATTTTAAATGTATTTTATTTATTTTAATTTACAGAAGACAGTAATAGTTACAAAGTGTTAGCTATTTCCTCTCCGATCATTTGGCCTTCAATAGCAGTGTCCAACACCATTAGGAACGCCTTTTTGAGACGATAATGAGCAATGAATCTATGAAATAATTATGCACGGAACTCATTTTGTATAGCCAAATACAAATTGTACTTACTTTGATTGTGGTAAATCCAAAGGATGGCACAAATGGACCAACATGTGTGTACAAATACTTAATAAGAAAACAACTGGTTATTGAGTTATGGACAAAATGATGCCTTTAATATTCATATTCGGATAATGGCACACATTTATGAACATAAAAAACAATAGTGAATTATTTTCCAAACATAGATAATTGCAATAATTATTGGATTTTCTAATAGATTCTTCTTAACAATTAAGTAAAGTATTTTGCCACATTAAACTCAATAAAAACTTCAAATACAATATACTTAATATTTCTATATTTGGTTAATGAAAACCAAAATAGTGTAATTGCAGTTGAATGCAATAAAGAAAATCATAAAAAAATGTTATACTCTTAGAAACCGAAACTTTTTCACCAAAATCAAGCACTTTGACAAAACATAACCGCAAAGTGTGGGCAAAAATGTGCCGGTAGATAAATAGATACATCTATAACAGCAAAAGATACTCAGTAACACTGAACAACAAATTGAAAAACAAAAAGAAAACACGACATAGTAAAATAAGGTATGCGAATAATTCATTTAGAGTTGGTTTCAACGCAGTCAACGCCAAACAACATTTCCGACTTCTGCCAGACATAAGAGTATAACAAAACGACAAATACACGATTGAAGGGGAATGAAAGACACACAGACTGACTGGCGGTTATGTGGATAGATAGGTAAATGGACAGACAGGCCTATGGCCGAGTGCACACATAGTAGAAAAGCGGGTGTGTCGCCCCACAACCGTATGGGGGCGAATATTCCGAAACCGGCAAAAACATTGGCTTGTTTGTCTGTCTGTCTATCAGTCTGAGTGGTTTTATGCTAACAAAAAAAAAAAAAAAATCTTTATAAACTGAACCAAATATCAATGTTTAGCCACATGAAATACATACTACATGTTATTTCAAAATTTATGAAGTCGCATGTTGGTAAACGAGTTTCATGGCGTGAATGAAATTCCCGGGGGAATTGCTAGTGCGATGGGAGGGAGTATGATGACTTGGCATTGCAAGTATTACAGTATTGTAATACAACACACTAACCACGGACATGTAGTTTTGTAAATGCACTCTAGTTGGTTGGTGTTGTTGTCCTTTATAGTTTCAGTAATAACATACCAGAAATTGTCTGGTCTGGGATACCACCAAGATAGCATTTCTTATGGCATATCATAGGCACAAAAACTAAAATTTAAAGGTGCGCCCACTATTTTCATTGCTAATTTGCCGTGCTGCTGTACATAAAATGCTTAAGTTGCTGCTGCTGTTGTCATTAATGATCATGAAGTTACTTAGTTCTTCTACTCATAGAGAGGTTACATATGTTACAAAAAGAAAAGCACAAGGGAAATATCATGAAATATTAAAAATCTTCTATAATATTCTTGTAAATACACATTATAAAACTTTCTACACATGTTACAAAGTGGTTTACCCTACACTTTCCATAGATTTGAAGACACATGCTATATAGTATTGTCCATATGATTTCTTTATAAAGAATGTTTTGGTTAACAATTTATGCATTTACCTGGGTTGTTATGTAAGAAACTTGGCCGCTCATCTTGAATGTTAAATACATAAATTACATCATGTAATTTACTTACGAAAAAATCATGTAAATTACATAATTTTGTAAGAAACATTTAATTAGGATTTTTTAAATTTTATTTGAGTATTCTAAAAATTGGATAAATCGATTGAGCCATCGTTCAACAATTTAATCCATTTTTCTGATGCATCAGCAATTCGTCAATTCAGCAAACCAATTTAGTATTTCAAGCAAACTTATTAAAGATGCGGTGAAGTCAACATTGAAGAGAAGTGCAGAAACTTTAATTTTTGTTTTAATTGCCGTTTTATTTATTTCTGCTTCAGCATCACAGGGGGCAGTAACAGTTTTCATTGCAGACAAATTATTATATTCCGCTAAATCACGTTGACGTGTCCAAAGTGTAGTGCAAGTTAAAAATGGTTTATTGCAGCCAATATCTGACAAACGATTTGCTGTGCCAATTCTTCTACGGGAGTGAATAGTATTATAAGTTTGTCATGAAATTTGTAACACACAGAAGGAGACTTCGCAGACCACATAAAGTATATATATTTGTGATCAGCTCGATGAGATAAGTTGATTTAGCCATATCCGTTTGTACGTCCGTCCGTCTGTATCAAAACTAGTCCTTCGGTTTTTGACCTAGTGAGCTGAAATTTTGCACATATGTTTCTTTCTACCATACGCTGTTCATTTGTCGGAATCAGCCGAATCGGACCACTAGGGGGGGTACCTCCAATACAAGCCCCCATTTAAATTAATGTTCTTATTTGAAAAAGTTTTTTGTTTTTTGACTTATCAAACTGAAATTTGGACACTAAAAGTTTCTGACCCATATCGATCAACCATGTAAGTTTTATGATTGGGATCCAGGAGGGGTAACTCCCATGACAAACCTAAAGATTAAAATTGCACAATAAAGTGCTTATATTTGATATTCAAACTGTGTTCTTTGTTGATACTCAAACTGTAACAGGTAGACTTTAGTGATGCTAAGAAAGGAAGGTTGGATGCAACCCGGAGGAGCGTGAAGAGTATTACATCTTTGGCATACCCAATAATTGTCTTCTTTCTGGTTTTATGTACAGATTTAGCTTGTATAGTAGTTTTAGCTGGTAATTTCAATATGACGCCAGCTAACAAATTCGCCAAATGTGCGTTGCATTTTAAGTATAATATGCCCAATGATTGACAACTAGCACCCATATTTCGCATATTGTATGCATTGTCGGTTAAAGCAGCATAAACTTTGGCATCATAGCGTTTTTCCGCAGACGCAATCGATTTTTCTACGTCATTATTTGTGTATGTACTCTGTACTTTTTTGAGCGTTTAGAATTAAATTACTTGTGCGATGATTCTGACAGTAGGAAACGTAAGATACCAATTTCTCACGCATATTACATAAACCTCTTACAACAACCCAGGTATGTACTAACATAAACTGATATGAATTTTTGTACCAAATTTATTATAAGGTGTGTTAAGAAATACCACTTTTTTTTGTTTTTATATTTTTATTTATTTGAATAAACTAAACACTAGAGTTTTCTGTGGCACCCCCCATAATGAACATTCTGGAGATTGTGGGAGGATTGGACTATAGTTACTATTCTTGCAGGACAAAAGGGAAAGTCCGGATGTTTTTATGCAAGATAATGTAAATAAATTGCCGTAGAAAAGCCTTATATTGTCACGATTTGTAAACACTTTAATTGGACTGCTTGAATCCCACATCTGAATCAGGTGTCTGTAGTTTTGTAAAAATTGGTTTAACAATTTGGCCTTATTTATGGTTCTCTATGAAGATTTAACAATTTTTTGTCATAGATATAGAGCTCAACTAAATAATTTAGAAGATCGGAACACAAGACAAAGAGAGTGCAAATAGTATTAATAGTTGAATGCTGCTTCATTTTCTTATGCGAAATACTTCTCATCTATCAAAAAATTTAGTGCTTGCTCTGGAAAGTGACAGAAAGGTCGTGATTGCATAGAAAGAAAATCTATGAACAAAATGACAGGGCATTTCAAAAAGATCTGTTCAGAATACATGAATTCAAGTTCTTGACTGAATCCTCCACGAAATTAGAAAAGCTAGGAATGACAAGAACAATTGACAGTTTTGATGTCAGTCAAAAGCAAATTATCGGGACTAGCTAAATAAAGTTTTATGGAAAAATCCACATATTTATATATTTCTCTTGACAAATTTTCATCCCAGTTTATTGATTCATTTTGTCCGATAGACGTCAATCACTTACAATTCAAATTTAGCTATGCTTAATGTCGTTCAATGTAAACAATGATGCAAATAATTAGAATTAATGATAATTTTTTGGGTCTTTGTGCGTTACACGTTCTTTTTTAAATGATCTTCAATAAATTGAGTTAACAATTTTACTAACAAGTTTTGCTTGTTTTTTCTAACAATTTCGCAACAATTTTCGTCGATTATAAGCTGAATGTTGTATGTTTAGTTATAGTATAGTTTTAACAGCCAAAAAGTGACAAGACATTGGTACTTAAAGGAATTAAAATAAATTTTAGTACCTTTTAAATTATTTATAAAGATTTAGGTCTGATGATTGGGCAGTGTAATTAAGAACTTTAAACCCACTATCTCTTCATCTATGTGTGTTTTGGACCGAAGTAATTGTAGCTTGGATACCTAGAGCAATACTAAAGTATCCAGAATGATGATGCCCACGTTTTTTATTTATTTTGTACTTATTAAATAAATCAAATGTCAATTAATTGAATAGCTTCTATAAACACCTTTGTGATTTTATGCATTTTGTACTGAAAACTTGCATTTTATATATTCAAATGAATTTTTATAAAAAGATCACACAATCGATAAATCTTTATGTTAATGTTCGTCTTATTTTAGTACCATGTTCCTAACTTACTTGATTTGCCGACTATGAAACTTGGGTAACGTTATAAGTCCCATCCCATCGTACTATTAACAAGTTAACTTAACAAAAGTGTTGTTTTTACCTGCAATGAAAATAAACATAGAAATATATAAATATATTTTTTTATAAGTAAAAGTGTAAACACACATTGTCATTAAAAAGAGAATTAAATTAAATAAAATAAAATAAAAATAATAATGCGCCCATAAATATTTACACATTTTGCTATCATAAGCGTAAAATAACAACAACAAAAAACAGCAGAAAATACATTTCTTTCGGATGAACCGAAACTTTCATACCCTGCACACAAATAGAAAAATTAAGGAAAGAGTAACAAATTTTACTCGCTAAGAACATAACATATATAACATAAAGTTTTCATAAGTATACCAATGGGCGTGGACGAGCTTTAATAGAAGCCTTTGCTTCTCTAGACGTGGTCTTTCTCAACCGAAATAATGCCATCACATTTGACAACGGAAGAGGTAGCTCGGCCTAACATTCGGCAGTTCCTCGATTGCAAATGCGATCAAATGGGAAGTTGCAAGTGCCTACACCCATAGTGACCACCTTGCAATACAGTTTTGCATTACCCCGCCGGAAGACTTGGAAGATGTACAAGGAAACCTTGGACCTGTTCATCTCCGAGTTAGAGATGGCGACTGGTAGTGCAAGTCAGCAATCCCGGGGACTCATGCAAGGCCTATCAAGGATATGATATGCCTCCATGCCTATGAAAGCATGAAGCAATGGCAGGAAACCTAACTTCTGGTGGTCGGATGAGATTGCAGAACTCCGCTTGCAGTGCCACCAACATCGTAGAAGATTTCAACGCAGCAGATGATGAACCGAAACTTTCATACCCTTCACACAAATAAGAAAATTAAGAAAGAGCAACAAATTTTACTCGCTAAGAACATAACCTACAAAATATAAAGTTTTTCATAAGTATCACAACATACTAGTGTAAAGCAAAGTCGAAATTCTAGAAAGTTTGTATACTGATTACCTCTAAACCAAGCAATGGATTTTGATACGGGTTTCACTGTCATTTAAAGAATTTTAACCGTAAGGATGAAACCGATCAAGAAATGGAAATGGGAAATGTCTGTCTAATGCACCCGTGCAAATCAATGTCGAGTCTCTAGTATTTAGTATGACTAGGTTAAATCACCTAAACAACGCTCATTATTTTCACTCTATGGGGTAACGTTCTTCTATAAAACGTTCTATGCTTTACAAAAAAGTTATGATACCATCTACAAGTGAAGTGTAAAAGAAAATCATTGAAAAGATAAAAAAGTAAGACACAAGTGTTTTTTTTTTTTCTTATATTTATTTGTGTGCTAATAGTCTTGAATTGGCTTATTAAGCAGTCATGTTGTACTTCCACGAACCAATAGCGCTTTACAAATAGTATACCCAAGTGACTTGGGTTTAACACCCGCTAAGTGTTTATAGACACAGATACATCATTTACACACATATCTTTGTATAAATGTACATACATACGAAATGAACGAAGAAAACAGCAAAAAAGCGCAATAAATTAACCCACTTTCAGTTCCATTCGCGCATTAACACCAACATCATCAATACTGACAACTGGCATAATGCTGATGACAATGATGATGAAAATTATAAACTCAAAAACAGTTTTATTCAATATAACGTATGTATTGTAATTAAATGTTTATTCTTTTTTAATTAAAATAAACAAATCAATACCAATTAATATAGTAGTAGAATATAAACAGAGATTTCTATCTAGGTATACATACATATTATTGTTGTCGTCGATGGATACTATATTTATGTTAGTTGACGTTTGTTTAGTGATAACAATTATCAATTTGAACGATAAAATAGCAGTAGTAAAGTGTACAATAGTAAACAAGACGCTGTCAATAACCTTAAATCATTTTCCATAAATAGCAAAAACCAAAAATAATAATTGTACTTTTTGTTTTTCAGTAAAATATGTATAGATACATACTATCTATCCTTCATACAATATCTTATACAAAAAAAACAAACAAAATGTTTTATGTTCAGAAATGGAAAATAAATAAAAATGTTCACATGAGAGAGTCAACTCAACTTTCTATTGTAGTAATTTACTCTTTTTATGGTTTGACATAAATTGATGTTGCTGCCTTGGCAAAATGGCAATAATTTTTTTCCTGGTAAACTTAAAATGTATACAATTATCAAAAAAATACAATAATAAATATGTTATTGTTGTTATTGTTAGTTTATGATTGTTAGAATGTCTTAAAATGTGTCACAAAGAAAAAAGTGTCGCCGTTTTCACAAAATGCAACATCATGTATTATTTATGCACTTTCCCTTCCCTTGATCTATCTGAATTCACTCAATTTGTCTGAACCTCATCCCAAAATAGTCATATACACACTCATCACAATCACAATCATTGTGATTATCATCGCTATTATGATTATTATCATCGTCATCATAACTACAGTATGTAGGAACATTGAATCTCGACACAAACCCCCCAAGGCAAACATTTTATTGCTCAAAGTTTTTCCATTGCAAAAATGTTTGTGAAATTGTTTACTTGTTTTTTGCTTATGTACGATTATACTATATGTTTCAGTATATTTCAGATTATGTCGCATCTCTTAACTAAAATAAAGATACAAACTTGTAATGTGCATATGACATATTTTCTTCTTATTGTGTGAAAAATGCACGTTTTTATTGTGTTGAAATTATGTGACAGCTTCAAAGTCTACAAGTATTAAATGGCGCAGGTACCATAGTACATTATATTAAATATGCTTTTCAGGAAATATTTAAAACTACCCTGAAAAACACTGAAATGCACTTTATACTCTGAATAGACTAACTGTTTCTGTATGTATTTCAATAGAAAATGAAATAAAGAAATCCACTCTAGAATATGCAATATAACAGCATACAATTTAATGGTAGTTATGATTAATCAGCTACTACGTAGGGCTTTACAAAAGTTTTGCAGTCTGGCAACACTATCGTGAGTTTTTAAGATCTGACGTTTCTATAGTGAAGTTTGGCATATTTGTACTTAGAACGTTTTGTCATATTGATGCAATTTGTTTCCTTTTGTCAACTTGAAAATATCATCTCGAGAAAAAAAAATGATTTTAATCGTGAACATATTCGTGTGATGATTTTTATCATTGAATGATTAAGGTCTGCCTTTTTAAAAAAATTGCGTTTCGAAAAAACTGTTACGTGAGGGCGGCGGGGAAGTCGAGGAGAGAGAAGAATGAAATGCTGATAAAGCACATATAAGTTAAGGTGCATGTGTGTGTGTAGGGAAACATCGAATGAAATCAATACAAGAGAGCAAGAGAGGAGAATGAAGCGTTAAAGAGCTGGTAAAGCAGAAATAAGTTAAGGTGTATGTGTGAGTATGTGTATAGGAAAGCATCGAAAGAAAGGAATACAAGAGAGGAGAATAAAGTAGTAAAGCAGTTAAAGTACATGTGTTAGCAAAGATATGTGAGCTGTGGGTCAATGAAATTAATATAATAAGTAAAGGTATATATGTATGAGTGTGCAGATTCTATTAATTGAAATGTAAAGGCGCACAAGTCGAGGAAGAGAGAAGAATGAAATAGTTAATAGAAACTATTTAACTTATAAATAAGTTAAGGCGTATGTGTGAGTATGTTAAGGGCATTTTCAATGATGGCGTCGTTTACGAATTTCGTAAAGACAGTTAATTTTTACTATTTTCGAAGAGGATTAACGTGGCAAGATAATGCGAAAAGACTTCATTCGGCTAAGACTACCGTATATTGCTGGTTTATGGATTTCAATCGTACGCTGTAGGAAGAATGAAGGTCGACCAAAAACAACTGTTACGCCTGAAAACATCGATGCTGTGCTTAAACTAATAATGGAAGATCGGCAAGTGACATACCGCGAGATTGAGGTAGCTGTGAGCATTCCACCGCAATACATAGGTACAATATTGCATGAACACTTAGCTGTGAAAAAGCTAGTTTAGCCCTGGATCCCGTATAATTTGATAATCGCTCAAAAAAGGATCAAAAAACGTATTTAAGATTGTAACAGGTGACGAATCATGGATCTATGCGTATGAGCCGGAAAGCAAACAGAAATCGCGACCGCGTGGGTGTTCCAAGAAGATAACAATCCAGCGAAAGTTGTTCGCGCACGCAGCACTTCGAAGCAAATGGTGGACTGTTTCTTTGGAATAACCAGACATATCACACCGTGCCACTAGTGGAACGTTAAACAGTCAATTCTGAGTGGTACAGTACTATCTGTTTGCCAGAACTTTTTGGTGAATTAAGGAAAACAAACGGTCGATGCCTGATTCATCATGACAATGCGAGTTTTCACACTTCGGCTAAAACAACCGAGTATTTGAAGGCACAAAACGTTAAATTGAAGGGTCATCCGGCGCTCAGCCCCGAATAAATACTTTTGTTCCCAAAAGTGAAGAACAAATTACGTGCTCCACGATGTTCGACACCCGAAGAAGAGGTTGATGTATTCAAAAAGCATGTTTTTGAGTTAACTCAATCGGAGTGGAAAAAGTGCTTCGAAAATTGGTTAAGGCATATGCAAAAGTGTATTGATCTTCGGAGAATACTTTGAAAAACAATGAAGCTATTTTTGAATACATACAATGCGTATTTAATTCCCATAACAAAACTTTTAAAATGCTCTAAGTATAAGTATACGTTTGAGATTTTCTAATTGGAGGACAAATGGAACTAGTTATGTTCTAGTGATGATGAAGAAGATCTTCATTTATGTCACTTCACAAGTTCGGCTGGTTTGATAAATTTAAATATGAAAAAACCACAATACATTACACGTATTATTAGGTTAACTAAAAATTATGTCAGTCAAAGGCATAATGGGATATAAGACCGTGAACTCGACCTATTGTCGATCATGTCTATTGTATGCAAAATTTCAAAAAATCATACCCACAATATGTATGTACTATACTTATAAGAGTCTTTAGTCAGATCGATAACGTATTTATAAAATTCTTTTAAACTACAGTTTATTGTTCTTTATACATTTGTACAATGTGACAGTTTCTCTGTTTATCTGTTTCTGTTTGTTTCTCTTCGGAGGTAATTATATCAATATTTTCTAAGAAAGTTGTTTATATTTTACTAACATTAACTGAAATCAGTATCTTATATTTATGAGGTTTTTTGCTAATTTAGTATAAGCAGACATTTGCAATGAGCATTAAATCAAGCAAGACACACACGGATCACGTCCAGACAGACAGACAAACAAACATATAGACGACTTTCTCAAAATATTACAGAGTGTTAAAAAACAAACATCATATAATATAAAAAATCATACTTTAACAAGCTATTTTATTTTATTGTAAATGTTGAAAATACAACAAAAATAATAATGAATTATTACAAAACATGTTATTTTCCTCACTAATAATTTCAAGAGTATCTCGAGTCTCGCGTAAAACGTGCACGTTATTAATGCTACAAAATCAATAGGAAAAAACACAACAGCAAAACAATGAATAAAATACAAAGTGCGTCTAATGAGCCACAAAAACGCAATTCAATGTTGCAAATAATAATCAACAACAACTTTAACAATGAGTCGGTATCGGATATAAACTAAACAACGAGGTCTATTGACAACAGACCTCAACAAGCCACAAGTCCCAAGTCAACATAATATAGTAGGTATCGTATCGAGACTCATATAGAGAATGTGAGAATGTGCGCGTTGTTTTTTTTTATCAAAATTGATAAGTTCACAAACAATATACTTAAGCGAGCCGCAAGTGCGCATAAAAACTAAACAATACATACAAAATAACAGTAAATAATAAAAAGATATAGAAAAAACTTAATACAATCAGCCTAAACGACTTTCTATTCCATGTGGAAAAGTAAAAGACTGGCGGAGCATCAACATTAACAACTTTCAACAGAAGCAATAACATCGGTGAGGTGATGATAGTGACTAGAAATTATGTATGAGCAAAATCTAGACAACGACTACAGAATTGGCAAGGAAAACCAGTCAGAATATCATGAATATTGTCCATGTCTCAACAACAAAGTTTCTGAGACACAACAATTATCAATTGCTGTTGTTGGTTGATGCTTATTTGTTATTTATACTTTATACTCGTATCTAAACAGAATTTAGGTTAATGAGCAATAATTGGTTGACTGCGATAAGGTGAGTCTGTCCTCCTGAGCATAAGTTATGGGTTGGCATGAGTATATGTGTGTGTGTTTTTTTTTTATATATATATTTTGAAAATAGGCGTATTGCTTTCGCTAAATGGTTTACCAAAACCAACAACTAATTGGCAACATTGTATGTTATAATATTTTAAACTTTTATCTATACCAATTTTGAATTTCAATCCATGCGCCTTTAATGAGTGTGAAATTCTTGAAAACTGCCGCCACTAAATTGGAAGCACCACAAGTTTTTAGATATGGAAGCCAATGAAATAGAAATCCTGAACAAGAACCAGAAAGAAACTAATCTTCGGCTATGAAAAAGTTGTAAATCTGTTCACGCTCCTGTGAATGAGCATACCGAAACTTTATATTATTGATTTGACTTACGTTTAGGTAAGTATTCATAGTAATTTCAATACACCAACAGTCATCTAGTCATCTACATATCAGCTATCTGCATAGTATGACTATTGGTGTATTGAGCACACATATCGGAAACTATACGATCCAGTAATCCTAGGATTACATGGTTGGTGAATATAGATCAGGCACTCATACTGTTGGATAAGTCAAAAAACAAAAACGTTTATTTAATAAGAACATTAATTTGAATTTGGATCTGTATGGGAGGTAATCCTCCTGGTAATCGTAGGATCATAAAATTTATATGGTTGGTAAATATGGATCAGACATTTTTAGTGTCCGAATTTCAGTTTGATTGGATAAAAACCAAAAAAGTTTTTCTAATAGCAATTTTAATTTGAATTTTGGTAATCCTGGTAATCTTAGGATCCTGAAATTTACATGGTTCGTGACCATAGCGTCCAAATTTCAGTTCGATAAGACAAAAACGTTTTCTAATAAAAACATTAATTTGATTTGGGTTTGTACGGGAGGGACCCATCCTAATGGTCCGATTCGGCTGATCCCGACAAATGTGCACAGTCTAGTAAAAACAAATCTTTGCATACATACATATGGACATGGCTAAATTAACTCGTCTCATCGAGCTAATCAGGAACATACATACTTTATGGGGTCTCCATTGTCTCCTTCTGTGTGTTACTTCTTGACAAACGTATAATAATATTCACTGCGTGAAAGGTATAAATAAATAAAGGAAGAAATCTTAAATGAACTTGAGAGCATGTTCCGAGTGCAATTAAAAGACCGACGCACCGATAGTGAGCACATTTAAAACCACCTAAACAGTGGTAGATTTAGCAGAAGGCTGAGTAGGCTGGAGCCCAGGGCGGCAGATTTTAGAGGCGACAAATTTATACCCAAAACCGTAGCTACACGTCTGTCAGAAAAGTGCGGAACGAAAAAACGATCACATTTACATCGGCCTTTTTGGCATTTGGTCCATTGGATAATAAGGCTCAATTTGAGAACCAAGGATTTAATGACTGGAAAAGTTCATAACACCGAGTTGCATAGCATGAAAACTCTATGCGTCATTGATCTAGTATCCTTAGTTTGATATGTAGAAATGCAATTGATGTCCAACTCGAGAATTTAATGCATATGCAAATTGATGAAGATGTTACTTATTGGTGAAATGTTCTATAGAGGGTTGTTGCCGTGGCGAAGCGACTGTGTTCAAGAGCCCTCGCTATTATACTTATTACGGGAAAAAGGCGGTGTATGGTAATTAGGACGAGGGTGCACAAATCAAATCGAATTGTAGAGGTCAATAGGGGCGGCAAAATTTGAATAACCTAATGGCGGCAACTGCGTAAATCCACCACTTCATCTAAGTTTCTTTCGCTTTCTCATAAATTAAAAAACAAACATATATAATTATTTGCAATTATAATATTAAATCAATTAAGGAACGTTGTTTCTATATATATAATTTAAGAAAGTGCTATGCATCTTGAGGTCTGTTTAGATTTCAAATTTTCAATATGACCAAACTTTGTTTGTATTGAAGTTTGAACGCATCCTATCCTTTTCACATTAATATTTTTGTGGAATTTAATATTCAAGAACAATAATAAGAACGAAGCAGAATAATAATAAAAATTAATGCAGTTCTTTTCAGAAGCCCATATGACGATATATATGTATCTATAAATATGTGTATTCATGTCACAAAAAGATTACTTTATAATGTGTTCCATCCATCCATCTTCCTTAGACGATTTACTTAAGCTATTTTAAAATTCTATTAAAGTTTTTCAATCAATGTTCGTGCTTAATGCATGAAACTAAGCCAAGTCAGTAGTTCCCTTTGATATGCAATATGTACTTTGGGTGTAGTGCCCTTGTTTTTTTTTTTATTTTTGTAATGGCGTAAACCAATGCAATTAATTAAACAATTCTGTAAATCATGTCATCATCGCACAGTGGTTTATATGTCATATGGCTACATCCATCATCCATCCATTGATTGGAATGAATGAACTCTGTTATTGAACATTCAAAATTTAAAGAAAATTTATCAATGAGACAAATCTTCAGGTATTTAATATTTTTATCTTCCCACAAGACATCACTATGCGATTTCGATTAATGTACAGCTCGAAATTTGTTGCAACCCTTATTTTCCAACTGGTGTAATTTAATACAATTAAATTACAAAAATGTTGCGTCAAAGATATTCGACAATGAAATTGTTTATTCACTTTTACATTTTTTATAAATAAATTGTAAGCTACTATTCATTCAAATAAAATTAAGAAGCGTGTTAACCAAAGTTTTTCTTTTACGTATTATAGTTTTATTTTTTTACTTTTTATTGTATGTTTTTTCTTTCTCATCACGTAGGTCAAAGTTTGTGCATTTTGCGCTACGTTAAACAAGTTGAGGGCAGCCACTCGAAGGTGTAAACTGCGAGAAAATAAAGAAAAAAACAAGAAAAACACATTGAGTTCAGTTTCACCGATGATAATATACTTACTATTCAAACAAAAAAATTCATTAAGAAAATAAATAAAATAAATGCAATGAAATTTGGAATCTCCAGCTTTAATTTTTGATTACACTGATTAATTTTACAATCGATAAAGTTTATTCATAAATTGATGTTCCGTTTGCAAAGCTATAGGAGTCTTCTATAACTGGCTTAAAATATACCGGCGTTGGAATAGTACGCATAGGCGCCAAATAGATTAGAGTGAGAGTGAATCGCGCATTCTAATGGCCCGGACTATTGGAATCTTTTTAAGATGACTACCTTGTTTTCAGATGGGATTTGTTTTTCATGTAATTTTGAATTCATACTTTCTTCTGGATTAACTAGAAGAGAAGTCTTCATAGAAACTCATAGACTAATCGATATCTATGTGAAATCCATGATCCATGGGATCTGCAGCAATACCTTCGATTCATTACAAACATGGTAACAAAATAATAATACTTACCATTCACATTATGTGTAAACCGAATGAAGGTCAAAAGTTGAAATAAAATGCAGCTTGCTATTTGCTACAAAGTGAATAGTTTTTTTTTTACTTAAGCAGATTAAAATGTGTTAAGAAGTAGTAGCTCGTAGCTACAGTTCACAGAGAATACTGATACATATATAATTTTTAAAGATACACTTTGAATGTTGTGAGAGTCTTAAAGATTTTTCACACCATCAAGGCAAGGCCAAATTATTTGCGTAAAATTTTCATAAGTATCGGCCAATTCATATCATGTTTATGTGGCCATTTCATTTGTCCAACTATTAGGAAGATTAAAATCCCCATCAACAAAATGGAGCGCCGATTCTGTTGTTTTTCAATACAACTCAATTTGGCTAATAGGCTTCATGTTGCGTGCTCAATTAACATCAATACAAATTTCATTCGCTTTTCATTCAATAAGAAAATAAAATACAATAGTATCTACATATATTAATGAGAGGCATTTTGATTTTGACTTTGGGTTAAACTTGTGTTTTATCGAATGAAAGTATAAAATAGAATAATTGTATTGTATTTTTGTGAAAATTAATATATGAAGGCTTTTAGCTTAATTAAGAAAGTCATTGGTTCTTTCAATCAAAAATGCTTATTAATAATAAAAGTATAGATTCCTTATTTTCTTGTTGTTATACCAACTTTAGTAAGGATGAGCATTACTAGCTGCTGGATATGACAGTCATTTACAAAGTGTAATTGTAGAAGAAAACTCTGTCCACATTATAATAAATTTAATTTCTTGGTTATTATAGTAAGAAAAGAAAATTGGGCAAACTATCAAACAATTAACATATTACAACAAAGCATCTAGATAGTATAGTATAGTATAGTATGGTATATACTTAATAAATTTATTATATTTTTATAGTTGTTGTAGCACGCGCATTAAGCATATCATTCGTAGACAGCAAAGGTTTGTAACAAGTTCAATAAACTCATTTGATCTGAGTCAAAGTTGAAACACAATTTCCGTTCAACTCTTTACAACTTCATTTATCTCTCTCTCGCTCTCTACTTTTTCCCCTCATTTCGTTGCTATGGTTCTTAATGTTCAATAAAAAGAAAATTTAAATTGGCGTAACAAGACATGACAACGACTATAAAAACAAAGCAATGGCAAATGTTAGGGTCAGCAAAATTAGTAAACAATGCCAAGGAAGATACGAATGAACAACATTTGTCATTATGCCGTTATAGATACTTTATTTATATAGAAAAGACAACAGCCATTATCAGAACCCCAAAATAAGTGAGACCAGCAGCACTCCTAACAATAAAAATAAAATTAACAATTGCGCATTGTTCCAATTCATTTGGCACCAGATGACGACAACGATGGCAACTTCAGAATCACCAGAGCAGTAATAGAAATCCAATAGTCTAGCCTTTCTTCATTTCCGATCAATTTTGTCATAGTTTGGCATTTATTCTGCTCTATATGTTAGGAGCACCAAAGTGGAAGAGCTTAACAATGTGTTTTACATTTTATTTACTCCCGTAGACGGAGAAACATTGGCTAATTACTCATCGCCCTATTTAAAATGTTCTATTCTACATAAGTTTGGTACTCTTATTTACTTTTTTAAACGTTTATTTTTATATCTACCTTACCTTTCTTAAATAAAGTCAAAGGTATATTAACAACATTGGCGCATCCAAATATTTTAACATTTCACCAGTATTTATTAATACAATAGAAAACCGCGTAAATCGAAATTGAAAATTTTATTATGAACAACCGTGTAAGTCAATAACAAATAAAGTCATATCTAATTACTATTACTCGTACTACTTTCCTCGATGTTTGATGCAATTCAATTGCGATGTTAGACCCTGTTTACAGTGCGAAATAAGCTGCTTTTTTGTTTAAGCAGTCAAACAAACCGCTTAAATTCTACAACAACGTGCAAATGACAAAATTTCAGAGTTGCTTAGATGAGGTTTAAACAGTTTGTTTGACTGCTTAGGCACAAACAGATCGGATTTAAGCAACATGGGTTCGGAATTGTTCAGTACTGTTCACAAGTTTTCCGCATTGTTACCAACGTTTATGTCAGTCTCTACTATTTTTGGTCATGTTTAGTTGTTTGTGTATAATCAAAACAAACAACGGTTGTTTTTTGTAACCAAAACCGGATTGTAAAAGGTTTTTGTGAAAAACTGCTTTTTTGCTCAGTGAAAACACGGCATTAGATGAATTAGAAATAGATAGTTTCAGATCGGTGTAACATCATTCGTAATTAATGCCCATAAAGCTAATAGACTTCAATAAAATCGGTCAAGTGTGAGTCCGCCTCGCATATTAAGGGTTCCGTACCACCGTCAAAGGTTTTAACAAAATATATGCAAATTCGCTTTAAGTAAAGCTTGTACCTCTGTCTGAAGCTATGTATATTTAAACATAGAGTACAATTATGCTACACAAAAATTAACAAAAATGAGAAACAAAATAAGAACAATCAGGGGTGTCACAGAAATTGAGGCGAAAGCGAATTGGGTTTGTATGAGAGGTACCCTTCCTAGTAGCTCTGGGATTTTGAAATTTACATGGCTGGTGAATATGGGTTAGACACTAATAGTATCCAAATTTCAGATCGACAAGTCAAAACACAAAAAATTTTTCTTAATAAGAACATTAATTCGAATTTTGGTTTGTATGGGAGGTACCCTTCCTAGTAGTTCTAGGGTCTTGAAATTTACATGGTTGGTGAATATGGGTTAAGCACTAATAGTATCCAAATTTCAGTTCGATAAGACAAAACACAAAAAAGTTTTCTTAATAAGAACATAAATTTGAATTTTAGTTTGTATGGGAGGTACCATTCCTAATAAATCTAGGATTTTGAAGTTTACATGGTTGGTAAAAATGGGTCACACACTTATAGTGTCCGAATTTCAGTTCGATAAGATAAAAAACCAAAAGTTTTTCTAATAAGAACATTAATTTGAATTTAGGTTTGTATGGAGACCCCTTTAATTTTTTACTTTTATTTTGTTTTTATTTTTTGTCGTTATGCCTGCAATAGAATTACACACTCTATAAAAATTTCAACTGTCTTCTTATTACGGTTCATGAGATAGATTTTTTAGACGGACGGACGGACTGTCCGTAGGCTTAGTAATAGACACCTTTTGGGTACGGAACCCTAAAAATTAAGATGAAAATATGTGTTTTTAAATCTTATATTTACAAAACCGTGTAAAAGTGAAAACTTGAAGATTGGATTTTTTTTGTTGTTGCTTAATTTCTCAAAAAAACTTTAAACCGAAAATGTAAGATAAAGCAAATTGCTACAGCATAGAGGAAGAAGACGAAGTGAGTGGCGTAGAAATACATATGTATGTGAACAAAAAAGACATGCCTTTGCCAAAAAAAAAGAAAGAAAATGCGAAGAAGGAATACATACTCGTATGATAATTACTCATCAACATTCATTTTGTCTAAAATGAAATCTATTTATAGTACTTCGCGAAAAAGAAAACATTGGGATTGGGAAGCTGAAAAAACCAATTGTGTTAGATACTTTTCTTTTCTTGTTTTTAGCAACGTTTTCGTTTTTTTATAGATTGACATGAATTTTTGTTTAAATAGGCCAAATGCGTATTTATTTGAGAGATCTTAAAATTATGTGGGCCACCAAAACAAACTTGAAGTGCATGCAGTTGCCTTCGTTTGTCTGAGAATTGCAAAAAAAAAAGGGAAATTAATTTGAGATCATGTGGAGAGAGCTCTTGAATTAATAATAATCAATACAGATATCTTATCAGCATGTGACTTTTTAAGAAATTTTAATTAAAGGTAAAATAAACAAACGTTTTATAATGAAGTGATGAAAATTTATTGATAGATTTAGTCAAGAACTGAGACAATAGTTCCTAGAAATAGTAATAGAAATATAAAATAAAATAATAATGGTGCGCGTATCTGTCACATTAAAATTTAATATAATATATAGAGAAAAAGAAATTCTGTTTCTTACAGATTTATTTCAACAACCACCAAGAGGTATTTGGATATAAAAATAATAAAAAATTCTTTCACTTTTTAAAGACCTTATAAGTTGAAAAGGAAATAAATGCAAAAGAATTGATTTCTTTCTTCTGTCAATAAGCAAATAAACAACTGCAAGAAAAATCAATAAACCACATGTCGTACAGATACAAATGCCACCATAACAAAATAATAACAAATAAAACCTAATTAAGCAAATATGAAAGCAAAATAGAAAATCTGAACACTCAGCAAAGAAGAACACACAAAACACGTAACAATATTGTTGAGAAGGTGACTGAAAACATAGCAAAATAATATCAATTTTTTCCAATCTTTACAAAACTAATGAACATCAACAAAATGGGAATGTGGACTCTAAGGTCTCCCTCACTTTGTTACAATCTTTTAATTATAATAAGTGGAAATACGATGATGTGCAGAATCAGGAATTAAAAAAAGGCTGTAGCATTAGAGAGAAATGTTCACTACTCTGTTTAATACAATTTTAATGCAAAATCTTAACAAAAGAAAAGGTTCTTCTCCCGAAACTTAAACATTTTTCGACTTCGACCCAAGAATTTCTGATGATGGGATGGCCAAAATACCATAGAGATCTTACTAACAAAGCTGAACTTTGTGGCTGAGTGTAGTACTCATAATTAAATAAATGTGCATAATTAAGTTAATTTAAGGGGCGTTGCTTTTTATACGATCTTATCTTTCTATACTATTCACGCAGTATATAAAATGTATAATAAATTTGTCAATAATTTTGTAACGTACAGGAGGAGACATCGGAGATGCCATACTTGCTTTAGCCATGTCCGTCTGTGCAAACTAGTCCCTCAGTTTTTGAGCTAGAGAGCTGATTTTGTACGAAGTTTTCTTTTTACCAGATGCTGCACATTTGTCGGGATCAGGCGAATCAGACCATTAGGAGGGGTACCTCTCATTCAAACCCAAATTCAAATTAATGTTTGTATCAGAAAAACTTTTTTTTTTTTTGTCTTATGGCATTGAATTTTGGACACTATGAGTGCCTGATCCATATTCACCAACCATGTTAATTTGGAGATCCTAAGATTACTGGATCGTATAGCTCCCAGTCTCAATATTGAAATACAGTATGAATACTGACTCTACCTTACACAGAAGTCAAATCAATCAAGAGGGTCATGTATGCATGGTCATTCACTCACGGTGTACGATAATGTGTACACAGTTAAAGTGAAATTGGCCACATGAAGTGTTGCCACATATTTAGCGCCATCCTACATATGACTATTGGAGTATTGAAATGCCGTATGAATACTGACTCTACCCCAAACGTAAGTCAAATCAATAACATAATATTTCTGTATGCTCATTCACAAGAGCGTGAAGTGTATTGCATACACCTTTGGTATGCCAAAGATAACCTTTTTTCTGTTTTTTTCGTTAAAGTTGCGGTGGTTTGTTTTTTGCGTATGAACTAAAGAATAATTGATATTTTTATAAGCTTGTTTTATAGTACTTACTATGTAAGTTTGTGAAGTTCAAATCTTGCAAGCTAATTTAGACCCACTTCTTGAAATCCGATTGAGCTGAAATTTTCCATACACCTTAAGTTCTTGTGACAACACAATACCCAATAAAATATTATTGGTTGTTGCCTTTCAATTTTTTAGTTATTTCTATTCAACACACCAAATGTATAATAGTGACGATCAATTTTGATCGTAACCGTACTACAAACAAAAAAAAAACAAACTTATATTCTTGTAAACCTTTTATTAAATTCGAAATGCCGTATGCATCTGTCATAACTGAATACAGTGAGATATACTTCCTTTGCAAGGATTGCATTCTAGTTTTTGTTGGCAAGAAATAAAAAACGACTAAAGCATTTTTCCTTTATTGCTTTCTGTTGCTAAAAATTTATGACAGCTGCTATTTCTGGAATAGCAAAGTCAAGAGTTATAATACGAGTTCCTCCATTTTTAGCATCACAGTTGAATTGGTCATAAATTTACTTTTTAAAACAAAAACCAAAGGATAGAAGATTAAAAAAAATTGTTCAGGATGTTATGTCTAAGTCAAACTGAAATTCCCATATCATTTGACTTTGGAAAAAATCGTAAAACATAATTTTAATTGTTAAAGTTTTCAAAGATTATATTTTCCTCACAGGCTGCTGTACCATTTAAGGCAACAAAATAATCATGTGTAAAAGTGATTGCAACGCATGCCGCATACTATATGAACTACTACTTTATTGGTTATGACATAACCAAAGCAACAATTTTATATCTAAAATAGAACAATAAAAAACTTCATGCAGTGCAATCACCAATAGCGATAAAAGAAAAGGGCGGCTAAAATGACAAACAAAAATGACTACAATCCTAAAAGAAGAATATACAATTTGGCAACTATTCAAGTCTGCACGATACTTAAAAAAACTGAAATGACTATTATAGAAAATGACAATGGTTGAACGGGTTCAACAATTAAAGATTTAAAACTGCAAAAGATAAAACGTTAAGAAACATTAAGTTCGGTTCCAATGAATATTTAATCTTCTTTACTTATGGAGAATAAATAATAAACAGTACTATCAGTTAACACTATTCAATTTGTAATTAAACTTACAACATAAAAGTACTTATTGTTCAGTATGATTCACTCAAAGTAAATGTGGTGTTAAGGATTTACGCCAAGAAAACCAAAACCAAACAGAATGGAAAGGTTTACCTAAAATATATATATCAGATAAAAGTAAGCTCGCATCTTATGATATACAGGTGGATTAAGAACTGCAAAAGGAAGCAGAGCGGGAGGAGTTACAGCTCTCAGAACTAATCGATTTCCAATCATCTTTCTTGCGATAATTCACGTATAATCGTAATAGAAAGATGTGCTCAGTGATGAAAATATTAGACTAACGAGCTGACTAGAAAAGCAGCTGCATTTCTTATAAATGGGACACAAAAGATCTTTTAAGTCGCAATGTACATCAGCCTGGTATCTTCACGTATATTTCTTTTGTAAATTGATTTATCAATGCAAATTTCCAGTTTGATGTCATTCCTATTTAGCAAATGATTAGTTAAACCGGCACTTTATTATGATAATCATAAAGAATAATGTCTCTTATCTTTTTTTCCCACGCGTTGCAAACATTACAGAAATATGATGATGCCATTTACAGTACGATTGAAGCGTACATAGACAATTTTACCATGTACTATGTGCAAAAATAGCTTCAATTGTAAATAAAATTGCCACCATCGAGAGAAGAAAGATTTATCACAACAACAGTTAACTAAATCCAGAAAGAAGGCTTTCATTGGCTATGCCTCACGCTCCTCCGGATTGCATCCAACGTTCCTTTCTTACACTATATTCTCTCTGTTACAGTTTGATTATCAACAAAGAACACAGTTTGAGTGGCACTTTTATTGTACTTTTATTCTTTATAAGTTTGTCGTTAAATTTGGGTTTGTATGGGAGGTACCCCTCCTGGTAACCATAAGATTTTGAAATTTGCATGGTTGATGATTATGGATCAGAAACTTATAGCGTCCAAATTTCAATTTGATAAGTCAAGAAACAAAAAACTTTTTCTAATAAGAACATTAATTTATAAGGGGGTTTGTATGGGAGGTACCCTCCTAGTGGTCCGATTCGGCTGATTCCGACAAATGTGCAGCGTATGTTAAAATGAAACCTATGTACTATGTATGTAATATCAGCTCTCTAGCTAAAAAACTGAGGGACTAGTTTTGATACAGACGGACGGACGGACAGACGGACATGGCTCGTCTCATCGTGCTGATCACAAATATATGTACATACTTTACATATACTTTATGTGGTCTGCGATGTCTCCTTCTGTGTGCCACATACTTCATGATAAACTTATAATACTATTCACTCCCGTGAAGAGTATAAACAGGACTCAAAAATTAGAAAGATTTAAATTTTTAGTAAAAAGAAAAACTTGCTCAAATAAGCAAAACTAAATCCAAAATTTCTAATTCAGCATTACTCTGGAAAAACTCTTACAACAAATATGTAATTAAGTTGTAGAAGATACAAATAATTTTTTCTGAAAGAGTAAGAAACTCATTAGAAACGACCTCAAATCAACAAATACAAAATATACAATAAAAGAGATACACGTACTCATCCGACGTGTGCGAAACAAAAAACAAACCAAAAGCAAAATATCTAACTACATATTTGGAGAAGCAAAGATGGCAGCATTAGGACTTATTCCAGAGACCAATTCAATAGAAGAGGAGGCGAGCGAGCGAGCTTAGAGTGAATGGGTGAATGACTGTGTGAGTGAGCTTCACTGTCTTAGAACAATGACTCAATAGTAGTGGTGATGGTGGTGTTGCAGGTTTTTTCTGCTCCTTGATGTTTGCTGATGAAGATGAAGCCAAGTTATTGTATCTGATGCAAATGTTGTTGCGTTACTATCTATCTTTTGTTGCCGTTAGTAAAGTAGGTGTGTTGCTGCTGCTGCTGTGGGAGCTTCAGAAGTACGAATAGTACGTGTATCTGAAACATAAGACTCTCTATGTTGAACGAATAGTTTCACAATTGCCACAGCCGCCAGCTCAGCGAGAGAACAATGCTAAGGCAACAACAACAACAACAATGTAAAAGTGCATGTCTTATCGACATACATATGAAGATATAGAATTATGTTTGTTTGGATCAGGCATGATGATTCTGATGTACATAGTTGGTTAACTTAGCTTGCATGGCATAACAACGACTATGAATGACAAAGCTACAACATTCCGTAAATACTTATATGTATGTATGTGTTGTAAACCAACGTTAGAGTTGCATTTGGAAGTCAACGATAATGACAAAAGATGACTGTCTGCTTTTTTCTAGTAAGGAGGAAGTGAGTGCCAAGTTACACCAAGATATCAATAAAGATGCAATGCACAAGATACACAAGAGAAAAAGCAGCAGCACGCACCATAGTTGCAGAGACAAAAGAAGAGACACTGAAATCACAATTAAAAGAAAAAAGCCAAAGAAAGGAAGTGCAAAACTGGAAGTCAACACGTTGGCCACTTTGGCTTTAGGACGTTCCCACTGACAACATACTCTGGTATACACTTCTAGTTGATAAAGTAGAGTGGAGTTTTTAAACTTTTTTCTGTCACAAAACACTTTTGAATTTGAAAAATTCAACGCGGAATACTAAGTTTTGTCTTAAACATGTTTAAGAAACTCTGACGAAGAGTGGCATGGCTTAGTGTCACTAAAAGTCATACAAAACAAGATGACAAGTTACAGAGCTATAGAACAAGGACAAATACAATGGTTGACGTTGGTATTTGGTTACATTTAGTCATTTTTAATCAATTTAGGTAATACCAAAAAATAATTGTACATTCAATTCTTACCTTATAATTCTCTTTTGATCCTTTAAACTCAACACATAATGATAAAGAAACCCATAACTAGAGCTATTGTGGAAAAACCCTTGTCTCTAAATCTTAATATAGAGTCAATATATTAACCGGATGCACTGGAGAATTATCCAAATTGAACAACATAAAATTCTGATCCGTAAATCGAAAAAGACCATAATTTTCAAAAACGGAATGCCATAAAACGTGTGGCATATAGACGAATATTGATGACTGCCACTAGACTCATCACTTGAAGTAATAAAAACAATGGTGATAATGTTCATACTGATGTTGATGCTGATGAACCCCCGTTTTCCCTTTAGCAGCAGACTTACTCCCACGTGTACAATTTCTTAAGGAGTATGTTGTGCTTGTTCTGGCACAAATGCATTGGCAATTTAACTTTCGAATTTGGTTTCCTTTTTCTTATGCGCTGCGCAAAAATATTTCAACAATTTTGTAGTCGACCAAAATAAAAATGAGTTGAAATATTTTCCAGCTTTGGCAGTTATATGCAACAACGTTCGGTTGCCAGTCTGTTTGTCTGTCACTCTGTCCTTTTCTTGCCTTGTGGCCAGACACAGATACACTTGTCTGAACTACACATACTACGTGACTTATATATCGTATCTATATATATGCATGTATGCTGTTAGTTATTTGTATTTCGGTATAGTTGACTGTTTGTCTGCTTGAAATGTTGCATGCCACAAGCAATTTTTGTTTCGTGTGTAGTAGCTCTTGAAGAATTCACAGTAACACAGTCATATAAAAGAATAAAAAATTACACAAGGTTTTTAAGTTTGAAGAAAAGTTTGTAAGATCTGCAGAAGCGTTAAGAGTCGCTAGCATCTTGTTGCAAGTTGAGGACAAATTGGCAGCTACATCAACATCAACAGCAGCAGCCCTTATCTCGTTTGCTGTTTCCAAGTGTTGAAGATACAAATGTATGGCAATTCATATTTTAGTTTATATCAAGATTTGAAACCAAAACTAAAATTTCAACAAGTTCAAGTTCATTCCTGAAATAGAGTTAATTTTAGTTCTATTTACTTTGTAGATACCAAACTAAGTCACATTAATAAATCAACTTTACCAGCTCATTAATCACAATGACTAATTTCATTTCGAATTAAATACTTTGTTAAAAAATGCATGCTTCTTAACGAAAACGAAAAATAAAAAAAGAGAAAAGAAAATTTTATCTGAAAGGTATCTGCGAATGAAGTCTGTGTAACGAACTTGAAAACGCGTTCACAGCGCACACACAAAGAAAACCCTAAACACATTATTAAATCAGAAGCATAATTCCGCTTAAAGATACACAGATACATACATATATGTACACCAAACTTGATAACTTCTTAGCTGCTCGATCACTTGTTCAGTGTGAGGAAGGAGAGAGTGAGTGAGTGAATGAGTACGCGTGTAAGTGTGGCCAAGTAACGCGATCATGTGTCTTGGGTTAAGAACAAGAAACAACAACATTAGCTTCAGTTATAACGAAATTTATATACCTTCTATACAATTAAAATCAATATTTGGAAATTAAATTTTCGATTTAAATATATATTATGGCTAATGCTTTTATGGTATGGAATCAGCCAGTCCTAGTTGAAGAATTTGTCTAATTTTTTTACCAGAAGTCTCTAAGAAAGCTTTGTAATATTCCAGATAGATATCTAACATATTATCATCATATGGAATTAAGATGCTTCTGTGCAAACTTCTACTTAAACTAGACAAATTTTAAGACAATAGATAACCGCATTATTAAGGATAACTCATAAACTACTAGTCAGATCTTGATCTTGATTTATATGCGGACCACATGACAAGCACAAGGTTTCAAATAAAAAAGGTATCATCAAAATCGGTTTACCTAGAAAAAAGTTCTGAGGTAACAAACAGATATCTTTGGTCAGATCTTGATCAAATTTATATGCGGACCACATGACAAGCATAAAGTTTCAAATAAAAAAGGAACCATCAAAATCGGTTTTCCTAGAAAAAAGTTCTGAGGTAACAAACAGATCTTGATCAAATTTATATGGGACCACATGACAAACACAAGCTTTCAAAGAATCAACAAAGTCAAATCAAAAGTCGGTTAAAAAATAGCAAAAACACAACGTTGCAACGGAAAGTCTTTATAAAATCCCTGATGTATTATATTACAATCATCACAATAAAGTGATAATGCCTATTCTCACACTATGTGTAAAAGGTCTAAAGAATCTCAAAGTGAGAGAGAATGAGTGGAACAGAACATGTGGTAGAGAGGAACTAAAGTAAAAGGAAGGTAGAGAAATGATACGTTCGAGGCGAAGGTTGTACCGCTCAAGAATGCGGCTCAGCTAAGTTTTGTTCACTTGAATCAACCCCAATGACAGGTGAATTTTTAGTTTCTCGGTTTCTTCTTCTTTTTTTCTTACAACTAAACAACTAAATGCCTCTTTGTTTTTTTATTTGCTCTTCTCTTCATACTCTTCGCATAAGTGAATCTTAGTTGTTTTATCTGTTTACATTGTTGATGCGGCTTTTATTCTTTTTCCCATTTTCATTCTTATTCGTACTCATCTCGTTTGGTTGTTTCAATGTCTGTTTGTTCCGTTCATCGTTTACCTGGTTATTTGATTTTGGATTTTTTTAAGACCCCTCTGCAACTCCCACTTCTACCACTATCTATCTACCTGTCAGTCAGATAGCTGCTGCTGCTGCTGCATTGTGTTTCGAAAAGATTGTGTATCTGTCTTCATCAATTATTATTTCATTTATGGCAAAACAATTTTATTTTATTTTCTCCATAAGTAAAATATGTAAATGCATCACTGCGGACACTGTGTAAGCCTTTTGTGAAAACTTTGCTTACACTTAGATGGAGTTGAAAACGTATTTGAAATGCTAATCGTGTTGAGGATCCTACTATGAATTGACATAAACTCAAATGCCAAATGATAGTATAAGGCTGCGTTAGAGGCAGCCAGATAAATAGGCAAACACATTTATATCATCCAACTCACATAGACATTCATGGCATCATTGTGGTTCCAGAATGGCGTCCTGCGTAATCAAAACTTTATCTTATATAAAATAAAAAAACGAAAACTTTATATGATGTCTTTTGCAACATCCCTCCCTCTCTACTACTCTTCTTTTGACAATTCCATTCGGGTTTTGCTTTTCTTCTTCGACTGTTTTTGTCTTATAGTATTTTTCTGGTTTTTAAGTAAATATCTTTCTTTTGTGTTTCTCTCACAAGCCTAGTTTTCTGGTCACCTCATGGACTTGCTATTTGGTTTGTAATCTATTTTATGGAATTTTTAATAGTTGACTGTATCTAATTACTTGCTAGTGATCAGTTGGCCAACACTATGTGACTTTATTAGAAGTAAAATCGAAGTTGTTAAGCCGATTATTTGTGTTTAAATCGTGTAAATCTAATGACCCAATTGACTTCATAGAAACTACAGAGGAGACTTATTCAAATATTTATTGTAATGAGAAAATAAATCGTTACAAAAATGTTGATCTGGGATTGGCATTGAAATTCCAATAGATTTAGATTAAAGCTAAAGTGAATACTTTATTTGCATTTAAATGAAAATTAAGAAACAATTTCTAATTATATAAAATTAATCTCTAAACGTTTAAAGCTTAAAATTAAAAATACTGTATTTCAATAATGTATGAAACTTATGTAAGAAAATGCATAGTGGCCTTCGTTGATTTCAATCCATATAAAATTTGTACCATCTATGTATATAGAGCATATAGAGGAGTCAATTGGTACTGTTATGGGTGAGTGACGATTTTCTTTGTTGACTGAATATGCTGCTACTGTTATATCATCACTGTAAACTTAAACTCAGTTTTAATTAAACAGAAGAGGTTATGAAAATCAAAAGGCAAACTACTGGTCTATTGAACTTCGAAAATGGTGCTCGAACAGTTCTGCATTTTTTAGTGACCTAGCTGATAAGGAGAAATAATCGTTTTCTATGACGACAGTGACGTTATAAAGACTCTTGGTCTCGTTTCGAATCCTGCATCTGACAGCTTTTTGTTCTCATTTTCACATTTGCAGTCGCCAGCATCACAATCTAAGCGATCATTACTCTCCACAATTGCTTGGCTTTATGAACCGCTTGGGCTTTTAAGGCAAGTGATAGTGAAGGCAAAAACATACTTGCAGCACATATGGCGACAGAAATTGGATTGGAATTATAGTCTTCCTCCCTTCATGAGCACTGCTTGGCATGGCTTTTAATATGATTTCGACAATTTACAGCAATTCATTTCCTCGATTTGTTTTGCAGGCCGGTTCCAGCCTCGAGATGCATGGGTTCTGTGATGTCAGTATTGAAGCTTACAGAGCATGCATCTACATATATGCTGTCAATTCAAGGTAGCACCAAACGTTGTCAACTATTATGTTCAAAATCTCGAGTTGCTCCTTTGAAGTGTCTTACCGTCCTAGCGCTTACTTGCTCAGCTTATAAGTGAGATACAAAAAATGGAAATTTACAAATGCAGCTTTTATTGTTGGTCAGATTCGTCTGTGGCGAAACGAACCCGCAAAATTGAATGTCTTTGTATCTAATCGTATTTCTACAATCCAACAGCTAACTTCTCGAATGGCTTGGCCTTACGTACCAACTGATTTTAACCCAGCGGACATCTTATTTCGTGGAGCGTCACCCAGTGAATTGTTTCATTCTTCATACTGGATCGAAGGTCCATCGTTTCTGCGTGGGAGCAAGGACGGCTGACCAGGTATTGCTTGAGGTTCGGAGGCAATTTATAAATGCGACGGTGAGTCAGCCTGATATAACATTGTCTTTCAAGTACATCAATTGCTTCAGTACAATATCACGCAACCTAAGGGTCAGGATTCGGCTTGATCTCAAACATTTTGGTCATTTTTGAATCAATCTTTTTACACAGAGTCTTTTGCCAATAATAATTAGGAAAATACTCCTAAAAATGCCGATAGAAGTTCTTGTTTGGCTTGGATAGTCTTCCGATCTTACAACCATTAAGAATTATTGAAAGATCGTTCATATTTTGCGTACTCTAGATGGTATTAGAATGAAAAAATGAAAAAACGAATAATTAAAGAAAATAATTTAAAAATTCTAAAATAATCACGACCACATAACATCTCATTTCACCACACAGAAACACACACCTAAGGAAGGTGTATGTGTGATTATAGTGCTTATGTGGTTTGTGTTTATCGAATAAAAAAGATTTAAATCAATTACATATGTGTATTGATTTAAAACGATGCCAATGGTTTGGGGGAGCAAACCAGGCAGGCACAAGGGTGAAACAACTTGTTAATAAAGCAATGCAGACAGCCACGTACTCATTCACATAATATGGGGTGGGTGGTCGGTCTCAGAGTGAAGAGCAGATACAATTGTGCAGTTAAATGCGGCAAACGGCCTTCAGAGGAGGCATAAATGAGAAGAGATGCAATATTGGGGTAAAACCGCACTCCCCAAAGATCCAAACAACAAACCCACCCACTACCGACAGACTCAGTTTATTTCAGTTTTATGTGAAGTTATTTAGTCAGGCAGAAGGACAGACGGACGGACAGACAGAGGGATGCGTAGACATCATTCATAGATATTTCACCCCCAAAATTCATTGACAAAAACACTAAGAAGAGAACATAAAATGTGTCAAAATATATGTAAAATAATAGAAATGGATTTACCTTACCTTTTTATTATTTGAAATTCCTTTAAAGCGAGGTAAAATATTCGATTTATCAGTTATTTTAATTAATTTAATTTTTGTTATGTTAAAATTCCAATAAGTAAGCGCGGCTAAAGATCGGACGGCAAGCAAAAATGAAGAAAAGAGCTGAGACTAACAGCTTTACTTCTATCACTCGAACAATAAAATAAACTACTATATCATAAGGACCTTCCTTTTCTTATTAGTTTTCAAATATTTCACTTTTTTCTTGTACTTATTCAGACATTTTTATGTTATTTTTCTTTCATCTTTCCATCACTTTTACTTGATTGTGAACATCATCAAAGAGTGCAGGAAGAGCAGCAGCACATTGCCAAAAGAGAGGCAGAGTAGACGGAGTAAGAGAGAGTGAGTAGTGTCAGACACTCTGGACAACTGGCAATGACAATGTCATTGACGGCGATGATTACACTTGTTGTTGTTGTTGTTGCTGCTGTTGTTATTAGTTGCAACGTGAAAGGTGAATACTTTTCTTAGTTGGTGTTGATGTTGAGGTCGATTCCTTTATGACGTTTCTATATGTATATTTTTTAATCACAACGACGCGGTTTAAATGCAAAAATAAACTACAATACAAACAATCGCAAAGCAGGTGTGCACACAATACACACAAATAAGACAACCGACTGACTGACAGACCACCGATGGAAAAAGACGCCTGGTAACAAAAAACAACAAAGAAACAGGGAACAGCTACAAAAAGAACGTGCGGCGTCGGCGACACTGGAATTCTCACTCGTTTTTACTTACAAGTAAGTTCAGTTGTTTTTGTTGTTGTGGTTTGTGGATAATTTGCAAAAACATAAAATAACAACACTATATTTTTGTTACTTTTTTCACTCACTCACTTCTTTCTTTTTATTTTTTATTTTTCTCCACTAAAATTACTATCTTATCTTGCTTTATTTATTTATTTGTTGGCTTGCTTTGCTTTGCGCGATTTTTTGTGTTATAATTATTTAAGTAGATAATTCTTCACTTCACTAGTAACTCTACTCTCTATCTATTATGATTTCTGTTAAATTTTCACATTAATTGATGCTTTTTTAAATTATTTTTATATTTTTTTTGCACACACGCGCACCGCTAAGCAAAAAACTTCTTAAGCTTAATTCAAGCAACGCCGCTTTTCTTAACGCGTCGTCCGTTGCAGATAAAATTCCAATTGAGAGTGATTGAATGATTTTAGATGTTAAGAGAGCAATTCAGTCTTTGGTAGCAGAGCAGCAAAGCAGCGGAGAGGTGAGAGTCAAGAAAAATACAATTGGAGGGTATGCTTATTTTCAAGAACACATATAATATGAAGGTATGCTTATTTTCAAGGTACAATAAAGTATGAGGGTATGCTTATTTTCAAGAAAAAACATATGGTCGAGCGGTGAAATTAAATTGTTGGATGCAAATATAATAAGAAATAAATTAAACAATTGATGAAAAATTGATATTTTTTTAAGTGTAAGTACTTAAATAAAATGTTAAAAATGTTAGTGAAAATAGTTTATTTATGTCACAGAATTCAGAAAGCCATGACAGCACAAATCAGTGGATTCTTTACGTGAAAATGTTGCCGAATTCTTTAACTTTCTGGCGGCGAATAACAGGTGCAATTTATTAACTGAAAAATAACTTCTGGAAGACGGACAAAAGGTGTACGAGTGAATTTAGGGTGCCACCTTTTCTATTATATTATTGTCCAGACTTCTTTGTGTTTGGTTCATATGGTGGCTCAAAATGGATGGTGGATGAAAAGGAAAATATACATAAATGCCCGCGCTAACTCTGACGCACAGGAGAAGCAAGACACGATGCTTCAAAGTGTGAATTTCAAGATGAAAGAGACGCTCTTGACAATCGAGTCAAACAGATCAGCAATCAGGATACCTGTTCAATGATGTGATTTTCGGCGCCACAAACATCTTATTTAAGACTTTGTAAGTAATAAATACATATACTCTAGTAAAAACAATCATTTTAATCATGTTTACTTTAGCCATGTTGGGCAAGCTAACGCCTACATCACGGGGTCCACTCATGACTTCTGGCATATTTATGTATGCTTTTATGCAGCGCGTTTTTATAAGACCATGAACCGACCTTGACCATAACAGCAACATTATATCCAGGCATTGTTTTTGGGTATTTAATTTGTTCTACTTTCCTTTGGTTTATTTAAATGTCTCTTTTCTTACTATAATCTAGCATGTGTTTGTTTTTAAATTTCTTCATTTGGAATAAACGAGTGGCGCTGTTTCTTTCACAACAATGATTTCCTTGATTTTCATTTGGTTTTGTCATTTCATTGCTTTTGGCTTATTAAGGTTTCTAATTGGGGTATTGCAAGCATCCATAAAACCATTCAGTACGAACGAATATGATACCACGTCAAGTGCCAACACAATATACATGCAATATATGAATGTGGCATCCTTAAGGTAAATACTGAAACCTGCATGAATTAATAAATGTTTCTGATTATGTCGTATCCTATTTACAGTAGACTGATGGCTGGCTATTAGTGATCTAGCTGCTGTTGCCTCCCAAAGAGCTTTAAATAAATTCGAAACTTGGTCTAGTCGATGGAACATTAATATTAATAGCGCAAAATCGCAGCACTGTTGTTTTTCGATGCGCTATAAACGCTGTCCACCAGTTATTCAGAACAGCATTCAAATCCCCCAAAAATCATCAGTGAAATACTTGGGCATGAACTTGGATCGCCTACTAACTTAACATATTAATGCAGTTGCAGCTACTTGTAAAAGGAAGTTGCTAAAATTACGTTGGCTTATTCGACACGGAAGCACTCTCAATTTCTATGCTAAGGTTACGCTATAAAAGGCCATAGTTATACCATCTAACACGGCATCCAACTTTGGGGACCAGCTGCTAATTCCACAATCAACTAAGTTCAGGTTATGCAGAATAAAGCCCTCCTGCACATTACGGGTGCTCCTTGGTATGTTAAGCGAGTACTATTACACCGCGACCTTGGCATCATTTCCATTAAAGAGCAAATTAATCGGCACACTAGTCGCTTCAATGATGATCTACATACGCATATCAATCGTCTTGCTACGATTCTTATTACGACTGATTGCCCAAGAAGGCTAAAAAGGCTCCACCCTTCAGACCGTTTATTTCTTTGAGGGAGCTTGAAACATACCTTAAGGAAGAATAAGACGTTCAAGTTTCCCATGAAACAGTACGGCAGGACATAATAAGACACATGTACAAATCAAGAGTTGCACATAAAAAAATGTTCTATCGGCACTACACATTGAAAATCGTTTGTCGTTCGATATTACTCATTTTTCAAAACATAATGATTATTGGGATGATGTTATATTTTGTGATGAAACAAAAATTATATATCATTATAATTTGATACAACAAGCAACCAATGCAACATAACTCGATTCCGTCTACGATGGGTTCTGTCTATAGGTTTGGTGTTTGGATCAAATTGAAATAGTTAATTTTAGTACAAGCTAACCTGAACTTAAAAGAGATGGAGGCACCTTAAAAAATTTTGAATGTTTCTCATATAATATGAATAAATAGTTTAGTTGTAAAATTTGTTATCAAGTTTCGAAACTAAGTAGATTAACTGTGCTACAACTTCTATTAACTATCTACAATAACTCAAAACCTGAGAATATTTAGAGTTCAAAGCTTAAAACTATTTTTTATAAAATGACGCTTCACATTGATTATTTATGGCAGCAAATAATATGAATCCAGGAATGAATCTAAGAGAAATGACATTAATTCACCGATAAGGATAGCTAATCATTAAAGCAAAAAAATATATCCACCGAAAAAATCTTATCATGGCCTCAAGAAACTATCACTCGAGACTTGATGCAATACAAATTTCATTATGTGAATAAGAAACAATTTCATTTGTTATAAAATCCGTAATTAATATGTGTTATTCGACTTTTGATCTAAAATGACTACAAATATAAGAGATAATGGTACCAAGTGAATAGAGAGTTAAAAATTGTAGAATATTATACATACAATACATATATTTTTTATCTGATACTTAATTTAAACGCGTAATCCGGTGCCAGGTGTAGATAAATTTATGTTAGCCAGCCCTACTATAAAAATTGAATTTATCTATGAGTAGCATTAACATGTACAACATGACGCAAATGAAAATTAAGCTGATTTGTATTTTGTATTGTGGTTAACTCTTTGGTGTGTGCAAAGACTGTGAAATTTAATTTATTTAGGCAACTGATGCGCCATCTGACGTCAATATTCTATTTTGTTCACACATCACAGCATAGCATCGATCTGGTCATGCTTCTATGTGCTTACCACATGGACTCAGCAGCAGAAACATGCCATTTGTCATTGTGACCAACTAAATAAATTTTTCGAGGGTACATGCTACTTTTTTCTCAGTGGACCGCCGTTCGCCGTTTTTTGCAATTGTACTTGATATTATTTTATTAATATTATGAGTAAAAATACGTAGTTATTGTTATTGAATTACAAAAGCCGGGATGCCACAAAACAATGAAACAGAATCCAGTACGTTTGCGATAGAATACAGAACAAAAATCAGTATTCTAAATAACCCCAGGAATATTTTATGCTATTTTTGCGATAATATATAATAATAATAAATAATTAAAAAAAAAAAAGTGGTGATAAGTGCCTTTAGCAAATATAACTAAATTCAGTGTCCTTTCGAGTTGTTTTTGTTGTTGGCGCCAAAGGAAATTTCAAATTTATCTGTTGTGAATTTACGTGGGTTTTATTTATTTCAATTGCTTTTTAGTACAGTAAAAAATGTCAAATAAAAAGAATTATACAAAAAAAAATTTATGATTATTTCTGTTCTTTGTTGCACAGTCGAAAAACAACAACGGACAGAAACAAAGAGATGTTTTTATTTTTGGTTTAATTTTTATAACATTTTGACGAAATTACATTAAATATTTATATGGTTATGTAGGATAATAACTAGGAGGCAACTATATCGCTGTGAATATTTATGTATTGTAGCTGGTAACCCTTTCCGCGTCATCTGACGCCATAGGTTAGGGACGTCGCCAAGCTGTTTGGATGAGTATGCGGCCTCGGTTGGTGACGGTGGATGCTTTGAGGGATTTCGTCGCCCTCCGTCATAGTTGACAACTGGACAAGTGCCATGCCTCAGTGTAAACACGCTAAATTCTCTGCGTTTAATCCGATATTCCAACGCTGATTGATAGGTTAGTTTCGATCCTAGTCAGACGTGTTTCGTGATTTTCGCTATGATGGGAAAAGACCAGCATCGTTCAGTAATTCGCTTTTTGTTTTTGGATGGGAAAAAATGTGAGGAGATAAAAGCAAAGTTGGATGCTGTTTATGGGGACACGTCGCCATCTATGACCACTGTTAGATATTGGTTCAACGAATTTAAACGTGGGCGAACATCCGTTTTTGAAGAGGAGCGGCCAGGTCGCCCGGCAGACGTGGTTACCGAGGAAATCATTGAAAAAGTCCTCCACATGATTCTCGCTGATCGACGAACGAAACTGTGCGAAGTAGCAAAGGCCGTTGGTGTGTCGACCGGAACGGGCAATTAACATTTTACATGATAAGTTGGCGATGGAAAAATTGTCGGCCCGATGGGTGCCGCGATTGCTCACGCTGGACAACAAGCCGATGCGGCTGTTAACTTCGAAGCAGTGTTTGGGGCAATTTAAGCTAGATCCGAAAGACTTTTTGCGTCGACTTGTCACCTAGATTCATCATTTCACACCAGAAACTAAGCAACAATCTGCACCAAAGAAGGCGAAGACGGTCCTATCGGCCGGTAAGGTCATGGCAACGATTTTTTGGGATGCGAAGGGAGTCATCCTCATGAATTTTTTAGAAAAAGGAAGAACGATCACTGGACAATACTACAGCTTCGACAAAAAATTAAAGGAAACACGGCCGCATTTGGCGAAAAAAGGTGTTGTTTCATCACGATAACGCACCAGCACATTCATCTGGTGTTGTCTCCGCCAAACTGCATGAATTGCGTTATGAGCCGCTGCCGCACCCTCCGTATTCACCCGATCTGGCTCCCTAGGGTTAAAAAAATGGCCGGAACGTTGGGAGAAGTTGTATCTTTCTAAAAAGGGACTATGTTTAAAAATTAAAAAAAAAATTTTTCTAACACGGGTACTTAATGAACCGCCTTCGTATATGGTATAGTTTTAAGTATTCTGTTATATAAAAACAATCTTATCTGTATATTCACCTATCTCCAAAAATATCGGATGCTAATTGCAATCCTTATTTTATTTTCGATTTTGTAAAGAATCTTTCACAGGATTACTACTAGAAGTCTTTACACTATTATAAAAAGTTTCATTAGTTTATGGTATCAGTAAAAGCAATGTCGTTTTGTCGTTTTTAGGATTCTGTACCCAAAGAGTGCCAATGGGACCCTATTACTAAGCCTACACCGTTTGTCCGTCCGTCCGTCAATGAGCTCTATCTCATGAACCGTAAAAGGAAGACAGTAAAATTTTCACAGAGTATGTATTTCTATTGCGACTATAACAACAAATAATAATAATACATTTTTCGGAAAAACCACCGGAAAACTAGGAATTTCCATTATTTTTTACATAATCAAAATAGTGTATCACCTGCCTCACTGCTTTCTATTGTTTACGACATTTTGTGTGTGGCTTACAATGCAATGGGAATTTGTGAAGCAGTTCTCATATATAAATGATTTAAATTTGAAAATTCTGGTTACTTTTTTTGTAGTATACTTTTAGTTGCTGTTTGAATATTTCACTTTTGCGACAATAACAAAAGCAAATGAATTTTTTAACTTAATTAATTTAAACTTCAGACTGAGCTACAAGATTTACGTCCAACGAATTTGCATTTCAAGGGGTCGTCAAGTATTACGTAAGCAGGATTATTTTAGCTTATACATGGAGCGGGGAGGATATTCTAAAACTAACGTAAGATAAAAACTTACAAAATAATAATTTAAAAATTTCGGTTTACTGTTATACAATACAATAATTTAACCTAAAAAAAGTTTGCAAAAACTCTTATGTCTTATCATTTGGGGGAGGGAAGGGTTCACGATAATCTCATTGCTTATACGTAATACACATAGTGTTAAATATTGTGCGATGGTAAGGAACCCTTCGTGTCCAAGTCCGACCTGCAATTGACCGATTTTTTGAAGACCTGCGTTTCGTGAGCGACCCATCGTTTTAAACTGTTGTCGTTAACGGAAATTCAAATTCAATTAAAAATGCCAAATACATATAAGCGAAAAAGAGAAATTGATTGAATTAAGTTTGGAAATTGCCATTAATAATTTTTTGTTATTGGAAATTTTTGGCTGCAACGTTGGTAAAAACAAATATATTTTTTCATTAATTTTTTTTTTGGGGCAGACCTGCCAATTCATAATAAATTAACAATGTTGGCTGCTCTGATAAAAATCGTGTCGGCAAAATCGACGATTTGTTTAATTTTTTTGTATGTTGAAAATAACATTGCGTGAATGCCCTCAGTACATAGATACAGTATAGCTCATGATTAGATTTTTGATATTTCTACTAATTGTTAGAAATACATACACTGCCGCTCAACTGAATAGGTTCAAAGCATACTGTTTGCTTTATATGTACCTTCGATCTCAGGTTCTATTGCATGTACACATTTTTTTTTTATTTTATGCTTTGAACCTTCATATGTCTACAGAAAAAAAACAACAGAGAAAAATAGCGGAACTTTAAGAACGATAATCATATCAGGAGCCTTTAACAACGTTTCGACAGAAGCGCTGTTAGAGGGTCTTGAATCAATTGACGCACATCCATCCATACGGCACTGGATCGGTAGTCTACTGAACTGCCGGACAGTGGTGGCTGAATGGGGTGCGACGAGTCTGGCAAGGAAGGCAAACAGAGGTACGCCTCAAGGGGGCGTAATCTCTCCGCTGCTTTGGACACTTGTAAGGAATAAAATTCTTAATAAAATGCGAGGTGGAGGTGCAAGGTTAACTGCCTATGCGGATGACCTGGCCGTAATCATTTCAGGCAAGTGCCTTAGCTCAATGAGTCAAGTACTCGAGGGGGCACTTAAAGAAATTAAAGACTGGGCAAGCAATGTGGGACTGGATGTGAATCCAGATAAGACGGACTTAGTACTTTTCACAACAAAATACAAGATTCCACACTGCTCCCTCCTAAATTAGGAAACATTGTACTGGCACCAAAGATGTCTACAAAATATCTTGGAGTCATATTGGATAACAAACTGACGTGGAAGTTAAATGTGGAAGAAAGGGTGAGGAAAGCTCTCAATGCCTTTTATGCTTGCAGGAAAATGCTCGGAAAGACATGGGGTTTATCTTCCCGTCCAACATATTGGATTTACACGGCAGTGGTTAGATCTATATTACTCTATATTATCTTGGTATGGTGGACAAGTGTCAACAAAAAGACATACGTCAAAAAGTTGGAGAAGGTACAGAGAATCGCAGGGCTTTGTATAACTGGTGCAATGCGCACCACCCCTACAACAGCACTTGATAGAATACTCGACCTTCAACCTATAGGCTTGGCAGCGAAGAACACTGCAAAGAAGTCTGCGCTAAGACTAAAGGTAACAGAACAGTTTATACAGAGGCCTTATGGCCACAGTAAGATACATGAAGGTTTAAACAATAGCTCGGACTATGTTATTCCCCAGGCCAACTTCAATGGAAGGCCTAGTGTAGTAATAGAACATAATGGGTGGCAAAGGGGACTCCAGTTTGGCGGTCATACTTGCAACCTGTTTACAGACGGATCTAAAGTGGCAGAGGGAGTGTGGGCTGCAGTATTCTGCTCAGAGCTTGACCTTAAACGGTCATATAAGCTTCCAGACTACTGCAGTGTGTTTCAGGCCGAGATTTATGCGGTTACAAAAGCTGCAGAATTAGCAGCCGAGCTAACTCCTCTAAACTCCCAAATAAACATATTCATCGACAGCCAAGCAGCCATAAAGGCAATAGCGGCGGTGATGACGAAATCGAACTGTGTTCAACAATGTAGAACCAAAATTGACGAACTCTGTTTTGACAGACGAGTCACCATCTTTTGGGTACCGGGACATAAAGGAATTGAAGGGAACGAAGAAGCAGACGCATTCGCTAAAGCTGGCGCTAGCCAAGCTGAGGTAAGTGCGTCATACTTACGTCCCTCTCTGTCCACGTTAAAAACAGAAATAGACGCAGCAACGATTCAGGAGGCGAAGAGAATGTGGAATGGCACACTCTCTTGCAGAACCGCAAAAATCATGCTTCGCTCTGTTAATAATAAGACTACCAACTACATCTTAGCTCTCCCAAGAGAAGATTGCAAGTTATTAGTCGGAATACTCACGGAACACTGTTTAACACCTTCCCACGCAGCCAAATTGGGCTTGATACCAGAGTGATGCATGTACAACATGCAACGAGGTAAATGCTAGGGGAACTCTAGAACACCTACTTTGCCAATGTCCAGCTCTCAACAGATCACGCTTTAGCTATCTCGGATCTGTATCTTTCCTCTCCTTGGAAAGTATCGCGGATCAGAAAAGTAGCAATTTATTAAAGCTCGCAAAAAAGTGCATAAAAAACAGTATTTAAAGAGTCTCCATACTTCTTCTTGGCAACACAAAGGACCATTATTGGTCTATGAGAGATCTCTTGATCAGCCAAGCAAACCTAACCTAACCTAAGAACGATAATTTAGAATTTTGCTTTTATCGTTATATTCACTAAAAATGCTGCATTTTTCCGGAGCAACTGAATAGGTTCAATGGCAATGATTTTAGTTTGTGATCTACGTCGATGAGTAAACACAGTCTTTTTTTTTTCTTTTTTAATTCGAAGTAATTACCGCTGTTATTTTGTAATATGGGTCGCGGGAAGCAAATGATTGATTTCGAAAAAGGTCAAATAAAAAGTTATTTTAAATCTGGCCTATATCAGCGCGAAATAGCTAAAAAATCGGACGTAACCAAAATGTAGTCGGAAATTTCATTCGTAATGAATCAACATATGGCAATAATATGAAAGGAGGTGTTCAATACGCGGCTGCACCTTCAGCCAGATGACTTATTATAAGAAACGCTTCGAATTCCGAACGTTCTGCTGCTAAAATCAGGAAAGAGTGCAGAGTTAATGCAAGTTTAGCAACTGTTAAACGCATTATTCAGAGTACCAAGCATTTTAAAAGAATGAAATAAAAAAAAAAACACCTCTTAATGGTGTGCGGAAGTCTGCACGCCTTCGGTTTGCTCGGGATCATATGACATGGGTAAAAGAGTGGCACACGGTCGTATTTTCTGATGAAAAGAATTTAACCAGGATGGACCCGATAGCTACAACTACTACTACCATGACCTTCGAAAGGAGGAGTGCGTTTTAAGTCGTCACCATACTTGCGCTGGTGGAATAATTGTGTGGGGGCCATATCATGGACATTCCAGCACGACTACTCCCCCATTCATACCGCCGGAGTGATAAAACAGTGGATAAGCGACCAAAATGTGCAATTGCTAGAGTGACCGCCATACTCCCCGGACATAAATATCATTGAAAACGTTTGGGGACTATTGCCCCGAAATGTATATGAGGGTGGGAGACAGTTTAATAATGTGGAGACCCCAAATGACGACATAAAAAAGCCTGGGCTACTATTTCGGTTAGAGTTCTTGAAAATTATTACAAGTCTTTAAAAGATAGAATTTTTGAAGATATAACCAACAAAGGTGGGAGTACTAAATACTAAACTATATTTAATTATTATACTTTGTTATTTAAAATATCCAAAGCTGTGGATTATAACTTTACAACTATTTTTTTTTAATTTTAACCTTTTGAACCTATTCAGTTGAGCCAAAATGAATCGGGGTTTTTTGTTATGTTTAAATAAGTACGTATGTTGGAGACCGCAAACTTTCTTGTTTCATTAACAATTGAATATTTTTATATAAAAAAATTTAATTCATTGAAATCGAAACGTTGGTTACAACATGTCAACCAGCTATTTTTACTTTTGAAAAATGTTGAACCTATTCAGTTGAGCGGCAGTGTATTATAATATTACAATACTATGTTAAAATAGTTAGCGACATAAATTCAATGCACTTCAGAAATGTAAACTTATTAGTTTCGTTTATTATAAATTTATTTTAATTTACAAGCATTGAGTGCTCCCAAAGACTAATGGTCACTCTAAATAGAAAATAAATATACGCTTTAAGAAAAAACTAATTTAAAATTTTTGTAAATAATATCAAATACTTTAAATTTCTAAGTTGAATCGTTTGAAGAATCACTTGAATCAGATAGTTTCTTCCACTTAAAGAACTGAGCGTGTGTTTGCTTACGAGTTCGACGTCTACTCGCGGCAACGTTAATGACAGAACAGCTGGGTTCATTAATAATTTGGGTACCTTCTTCAGAGTTTACAATGTCCTTGGCAATGTCTATATCTTTGACATTATCGTTCCCATCGCAATCTGCATTTGTTTTTTGAGCTTTCTGTTGCTCAACTTTTTTTTTAACGACCCTCAAGCATGCATTGGCAAATCTTTTTATATGATGTAAGGTAGCCGGTTTAAAGGAATTAAAATCATAAGTTGCCGACCCATTTTCATTAATATTTCTAATATATTCGGGTTCTAGTCCCTGTATCATATCACAAAGTTGCCTAACTTGATCAATATTCAAACTCTTCAATTTTAGACTTAGCTTGATGATTTGCTCACGTGTCATAGGTTTTGCGCAGGCATTTTTCTTTACCTTCTTAAGAAAACGGACGCCGCCTTTGGTAAAGTATTTAGAACGACTAGGTCTACCACGTCCCCTGGGGGCGCCACTACGTCTTTTATTGCAATCTGATGGTTTGGGTAGAACATTTGGTAAGGTTGGATTATCAAGAGATGATACTTTTGTAGCTGTAGCTCTTTCTGGCTGAGATACATCGCCAGATATGACAGCTGCCCCGTCAATATTAAGTTTAGCCACTTCATTCATTAGTATTGAGAGTCGTTCTTTTTGCTCGTCAGTCATTGCTTTGAGTTGGACACCTGTGGCAAAGCCTCTGCCAGACAATTTTCCACAAGCAGGTCTGCCACGACCTCTTGTGGCGACAGCTTTTACCATATTGCAATCAGGGGGTGTTTCTAATGCCTCTAATTCTACCAACATTTCTATCACGTTTGTTCTCAAATTGTATAATTTCTCTAGATTTTTTCCTTTCGTCAAAGCTCCTATACAAATGGTCTTCCAATCTCTGCCAGACAAATTTCCATGAGTAGGACTACCACGTCCTCTTGCGGCGTCACCTTGCAATCCTCTAATGCAATCAGTTGGTATAAGTGAAGATAATGACGAAGACGAAGGCAACACAGTATCTGGAAGCACTACTGTTATAGCACTGCCTGCATCTACCAATTGTAGTGACGATTCCTTAGTTCCTACAGTGGTATCAGCTGCTTGCAATTCCGCCAACATTTCTTCATATGAATTATCCATTTTTTCCAAAGATTTATCATTTGTAACAATCAACATTCTCAGTAAAACCAAGCTGACTTTTGAAAGATGGTCTCCAACTACTTTAAGTTTTGTTGCAATATTCAAAAATTCGTTTTCACAGACCTCCATTGAAGAACTCTCATCTAATGGCCATTGGCATAGAGATTCATCCATGGGCACAGGTCCATCTTTGCCAATGTTGTATAGCTTTTCACACAATACGTTGAAATGCAAAAATAAATCACTTTGTACTTCTTCCCACGATTGCAAGATTTCACGCACTTGGTTATAGCCGAACACATTGTCTGAGCTGTAGTTGTCAAGTATTTCCATTTTTCTTACTTTTTTAAGCAAATAAAATGCACAATTGGTATAAGAAAAATTTATCAATTGCAAGCTTGCCAACTTTTCATAAAAACGAAAAGGGTTACAACATTTTAATGAATAAATAGAAAGAGAAACTGTACTTAATGGGATTTTATAGCACTACCAAGTATGTTGTCTTCATAACAATAAGTAGTTGGATTCGCTCATAGGTCATTCAGCGGTGAAGCGAATTTCCACTTGAGCGGCCATGTAAGCAAACAATATGTTGATGCTGGTTAGCTGGAAAGCAGAAGCAGACATGTTAGCGACCTCTTCCTTTTTTCTGCTATATTTTTTTTACACCCTACACAACACTAGAGTCATTGAATTGTTTATTTAATTTAATTTGATTGATTTTTAACGGTATTTGCAGAGATGATAAATATATCAATACTGTGAATTGGTCACAATGTAAAGTATCAAATTGATTGATTAATTATTATATTAGAGACCTTAAAACTAGAAAAATTTTAATTGCACCAACTGAACTAATATTTAAAAGAGCTAATAAAGATGTCTTTTATAGGGCCCATCATACTTGATGAAAAATTGCTTTGGAACAGTTACTTAATATTAATAAGGTCAGGCCCACAATGTGGACCATCAACAGAGTAATGGACAAAAACAAGGTACTGAATCCAATGATGTCGTTGTCTATCACTAGATTAATAAGGGCATAAGCTACACCTATCTGGTGCACGAATTTGGATCAAAGAACTGATCAATCAAAGAATGTCAGTGTGCAAAGACTATGTAACAGAAGCTATGAGAACAACATCAACTGCTGCCCTTGATATCCAATTATGTATTTATAAAAAACAAGGCAATGCTACTAACAATCCCTACTCAGGATGAACTCAGAGTGAGCAAACTAACTAACTAAGCGACCTCTGTCCGACAAAATGAAACTTCATACAAAATTTTAAAGTTACATTTCCGGAAATGGCAATCTGGGAACTGTGAAAAACATAGCCCATTTATGACTCCAATGTATGGTACACGGATGGTTCAAAAACGGACAGCGGTAGTCTATGGGTAAACCCCCATGAGGAGCTTATTTAGTAGTATGTGCCAGGAGAATTCAGTTGTTCAGTCTGAAATCCATACAATAGAACTTAAGAGAGGGATTTACATATACACTAAATTTGATAGTTTTGATTTGGTTACTACACTCAATTGCATAGAGAAATTTCAACGTATGTACATTTTTTTTTTGTATGGAGCAACTGTCACATTGATTTCGACGAGTTCGATTTTTAAAAAATATTCAACGGTTAACGCGTATTACACAATTCGTAAATTCCCTAAATATAGCCAAACATATGATCCCACTTTTTTCATCTTTAATATATATTGTTAGCTCCTTCAAGCTGTTAAACCGTTCCTTAAGAATTCCAAAACAATTTTCTATGCGGATGCAGTAGTTACTGAAACGCTTGTTGAAATCTTTACGCCGTTGTAAATTGTGATCTCGTGAATTTGTCCTAAAAGGCGTTATTACCCTTTTTGTTAATTTATAGGCGCTATCGGCTGCCAGCTATTCTGAGCCACTGAAATATTCAGATGACATCACTTCAAAGGGTCTCCTAGTACGAAGTGCCTTATAATTATGTTGTGGTCATACACAGCCTGCACTTTTAGACTGTAAATTTACTTCCTGGAGGAGTATGCAATCCTGTGCTAGTTTCTTCACCAGTATTATCTCAGTCGTATCCAATTAACCAATGCATTGCAGTAGTTCATGCAAAGTGTCCCGAACTAGCTGCCGACGTTCACATGCATCAGGCCAACTCAAATATGTGTTTCTCACTTAAAGAAAAGCAGTGAAAAATCTTTCTGTATTGTTCCACCATATCCAATACCGAAAAATGCTGTAGTTTTCGCCACGGATGCCGCTTCTCCACACTAGCCTAACCGGTACAGGACAATGATAAGCTGTACCATTACAGGGAATTGCATACTGGACCGCGAGCCTCAAAAAGCTGCATCATCTTTAATGATATCGTAAATTAAAGTTTGCTTAACTGACACGGATGATTTGCTGAAATCTAATTTCATCGAATTTGCTTAAAATGTCCGATATAAAATTTCGCGATTTCGGTATTGAGTGGTCATTATGTGGTACAGCATACCGGCAAGCCAAAACAACCACTATTGTATCCAAAGCATCGTCTATGATTTTTTCTTCCAATTTACTTGTTTCTTCTGAATCATTATAAATAAAGTGAATGGAATATTAATACCAGATCTTACATCGTTCTCGTGAAAAATTCCCAAAAATATTAAATTACTAGCGTATCCGGCGTGCTTTGCTACGCTCCCGACGTCATGTTAGTGCGTGATGCTGTTCTTTTTTTTAATTGTAGTACATTGAGCAACAATTGAAATACAATACATTTGAAAAATCTGACGAATGAATTATTAATGTAGACAAAATTATCTGATATATTTATTTGACAAAGGTGACTTGATTGATTTTAAAATATGTCTCTAAGCTTTATATGCAAAATTTTATCCACCAATTTCTCAACAAATGCACACCAAACTTCACAGGAACACTCTCCAGACTACGCTAGAGTTTCCATTATTCTATTTTTTTCATTCACTTCTGTTAACGAAAACAGCTGATTTACTACGAGCAAACAAAAAGAGGCGTTCACGAACTTCTTTCAAAAAATTTTAGAAATTACTATTTGTCCACATATGTATGTATGTATATGTAACGCAATTCATGAATTCCCTATATGTTTCGAACATTTCAAAAAAAGGTTGTGATATTCTTCATATACAAATCGCTCACTTGCTAAAAGACTGTGATATCTCAAAAATAATTAATTAATTATTTATGTTTCGGGCATAGCAAATAATAATAAACATTTTTCAATGGAACGGCTTTATTGTTTTTCAAAATATTCACCATGATGATCAATGGACTTTTGCATTCGTTCAAACCATTTGTCATAGCAGTTTTTCCATTCCTCTTGAGATACTTTAAACAAATACCACTTGTACATCGAAACGTTGTGAGCACGTTTATGCTAAAAAATGTCAAACTTTATTATGATGTTGACATTAGTGTTGCCAGCTCCCGAAATATATATAATACCCCTCGTATTACATATCACAATTAATACGAAAACTTAACAATTTTTAGTGAATCTGTAAGGGAGATCAAAAGCATGAAACCTCTTAAGAAGTCTTCTGTCTAAGCTGTTGTTTAGTTAATTGATTGCCAAAGAATTGACATGATTCTCTAATCTGATTACATAATTAATAGATTCTCTAATCTGATTACATAATTCATACAAAACTTGTGAATTTCTGTCTTGACTAAAGGCATTTTTGTATCTCTGTGTATTGATTTGTTTATTATGCATCATGGTGCATCTAGTATTGACGGAGGGTTTTGGATTGGAATCTTTGCAGGATTTCAATGTTTGAATTACTTGCTGTATATACGTCCACACAGGCTTCACAATAGTTTTTTAAAGTAGGAGCAACTTGTACATTTTTTAACCTTTTATCGAGTTGCTTTCGTTTTTTTTTAAGGTATTCTTTTCATGTGAGCATGTGTTTCGTGGAGGTATGATATCTTGACCAATAACGCACACTTTCTTTTCATGGGAAATGTGACGTGTGATGATTTCTTTGAATTCACTTTTATGTTCCATTTCGTTCGATATTGACAACTTGTTGTGGGACTGCCTCAGATGGACCGCCAGCTACCTGTGACGAAGAGAGAATGGCAGTATCATCTGCATCTCGATGTGCTGTTTTTTGAGATGTGACATTCTTTTTGTAAGTGATCCATTCATTTAGTAGACATACAAATTATAATTGAGTAGATTGTGCAAATTTACATATTGACTGGTAAATTAGATAGAAGAATTTGAATTACACACGATTTGAATGCGTGATTTTCTAGCAATAGGTATTTTACTTCAAGAATGCAGCTTCCGAACTACAACCATTCTGCATTCTGCGTATTTAATCAATTACAAATAGTGAGGGATTCATGTCTGTTGATTAATTGTTTTGGTTCTCAGTATACTATATAGCATTCACCATTATCTTTTGGAATATTGCACATGTGACTTTTATAGCTAATATAATTTTAGCTTCCAACTTTAAAATAAATTCAAACAAAGTGCATTTTATATAACTGCAAAATATGATAATAAAATCCTATTCTGAGTCAGTTTTTAACTGCATTATGGGTACATATAACTTTTATCGCATTCACTTGATCCTCACCTCTCATCACTAACCGTAAACAACACAATCTGTTCAGATAAAATGATAAGATCAGTCAGTTTGCTCGTTGATCTTTTACAATGTTGACACACAGAATCAACTGCCTATCAAATATTTACAAAATTGCTAAAAATAACAAAATTGTTTATAACTGTGCCAAGTTCCATTTGATGGTGGTCTTGTGCCGCATATTAAGAAAGGTAATTCAGATTGAGTTCACCATATACGAGAGTAAATGGTTCATTTCGAAGTTCATATATTTTAAAAGACTTGGTTTCATTCAAAATTGTTTGGTTAAATTTATGTACTCAACGTGCCTTTGCTGTTTATCAGGTCAACAGAGTTTCAAAAGCATTTCTTCCAGCATCAAAACATTTATCCATATGTTCTTCTTACTAGCTGCTGTGTTTTGTCTAACTTGTTTTGTTGACGTCTTCAAACATTGTTTCTTCATCACATGACATGGATTTAGTTGTCCGATTTTATCTTATCCTAATTAGATAAATTATACCTACAGAACAGCAACAGACATTATTATATACCATACCATATTTCTGAAAATTTTCACTACACAAACTACTTGTATATAAACTTTAAATTTTACAGAGATATGTATACGACCATAAATTTTACTCATTAAGTGTGATCGTAATTTATGTATCAGTTTTTGTTTTTTTCTAATTGGGAAAGTAATCCATCAATGTGTTTTTTATACACTTTACACGAGTTTGAATTTGATATTTCCAATGTTGCCGACTGTTGCAGTCTGTTAAAACTCACATAGTTGTAATTACAATTGTTATCAATCAATTAAGGGCTCAACTTATCAGTTGGAAGGTAATTTCTATTTTTCATATTGAACTTTTATCCACATGACAGGCAGGGGACATTATTTCCGTACACGCATTTCATCAGTTTTTCGTAACTCTTCAATGAGTTTGGCACTGTTTTTTACGTTCGTTGTTGGAGAAAATAAAAATTTTGTGAAATCATTTTTAAACGAAATGTTCAAAAGTTTTATTGGTTTTCGAGATAAATTGGTTACAAAGCAAAACTGTTGGCTGAACCTTCAAGGATTCGCGCAAGCAGATGAAAACTTCACAGCATATGAAGGCGGATGATTAAGTTTTAGGTTAGATTGCACCGAAACACCTAGAATAAAGGTTATACATTAATCTGATTTGATGTTTGGCAGTACTAAAAAATGGAATAGTTATTTGAATTAATAGATACTTATGTGCAGGAGGACGTATCAAACAGGCGTATCAAGAGCATAGAATATTCTTAACAGGTTTGGAAACATTCAACTACATTTTTTCTTATACGAGAGTTGCCTTTTATATCTCGAGAACTGGCGATCCTAGTATTGCCAGATAAAATCTGACATGAGAATGTGAAGTTTAAGATTTTTTAATCTTAAAATATCAACGTATTTCATGAAGTTTGTTCCAAATGATGTAATGACTTTATTTTCGAATTTTCCGATGAGATATATTAGATTGGATTAGGGAAATGGCGGTAAACAGTACACCTCGTCATTGCGGCCGCAAGTGGGCCTATTGTGACAAACCCCGTAATCACAGATATACTGATATTCCAAGATCCTCTTCGGAGACAAATGTGCAATTTCAACTGGCTCCAAGTACTGGTTTCCAAGGTGACGGTGTCTGGTCCAATTTAGGCCCTCGCAGTGACATAACACGTGCTCTGCTCACTCCTCTTTTTCATTACATAGTCTACACAGATCGCTGCGACTGATTCGCATGTTTTGTAGTTGTTTCATTACTCTGCATGAAACCTGAGACTATTAGAATACCTGCCCATGTCAGTCCCAGTAATTTCTGTGTTCTTTTGCGAGATATAGTTGGCACGAAGATTTTAGCCACTCAAGCATTCCCAATGGCGATGCAATTTATCATCCAGCCATTGTTGAAGTTTGGATTTCGGCGAATTCCTAGGCAGTCCGCAGAGTAGCTCTGGTCCAATGAGGACATTAGTAGATTCTTCTCTGTCGATTTCATCTGCCTCTTCCAGGCACCCAGATTAGGTTTGCCTCATTTCTCGATGCCAGTCTTTTCAGTAGCATTAAGCAATCCCAAACCAATTTCGAATTGAACTCGAAAGCATTGAGTGCTTGTAATGCAGCCTTGCTATCAGAGTGAATGTAAATGTGCTTCTTAGCAGTGGAACACTTTAATGCTTCCCTGAGGCATATTTCTATTGCATTGAGTTCGCTTGGCCCATGCTGCAGATAATAAGTTTTTAAGACACCTGCTCAGTATCTGTTTTAGAACCATCTGTATACCACACATGGGAGTCACGGATGGGATTGGGTCTTGTCTGTTCCCATCTCTGTTTGTCTGGAAAACTAACAACAAAACTTTGTTGAAAATTGAATTTATTCAGATAAAAGTCGCTAATGATGGAGTTGTGAATGCTCAGGTTGAGCTCATCCCCCAGTAGTGATTGCCCTAGGCCTACCGAGTCCCTATCACTTACAAGGATGAGTTTTGCTAAAAACAACAGTGCCTCTTTCTATCGAAACGAGTGGGTTGGTTCAGTAGAGTATCGAGGGAAGCGGTTGAAACTGACCTCATTGCTCCAGTAACATAGACACAAGCCAATCATTCCACCTGTGCTTCTGTGTAGTTTAGAGCACCAGATAGGTGAAGCATATGACATAATTGATTAAGTGGTAGCCGTAGTGCCATTTTTTGATTCAGTACCCAATTCTTACCCTTGGGAGTATTGCTGGTCCATATAGTTGCCCTAGCCTTGTTATTTATGGACAGTAAGTGACTGTTTTCTGATGAAATATGTTTGTTTATGATCTCTATTCCTGAAATATAAAAGGCAACCTTCGTATGAGAAGGTAAAAGCTATTATACCAGTATGTATGTATTTGATAAGAGGAAACATTTACACTTCAATGAATGAGGATCCTCAGGATTCCAAATATTCTTCAATTCAAAATATTTTCAAATACGCAAATTTGGATAATTGATAGCGTTTGAGTTATGTTTGCTCTCAACCACACTATGATCGAGTTGAGTTTAAGAGTAATGAACAAAGTATCTTATAACACCATAAAAGAAAAGAGAAATTCACATACTATGTAGTATCATTTGATGAATTATGAAAAGACAAATTTTTTCCATGGGTATATTTTTTATCATTGAGAGGAACGCGTTACTCAGAGATCATTTGTATCTCACACATTCATGACAAGCAAAACGGCAGCATGTACTAGTAGTAAGTGTGTTTGCTTAGATTAGTCTTCATAGTAGAATCTATGTAGATTAAGAAAAAGAAAAAAAAGTAACGATAAACAAGATATTCAGTTTATTATTTTTTATAAAACTTTAGTAACGTTGATAAGAGATTTTTAGTCAGTGTACGGATGGCAGTCGAGTAAGTTGCACCTATTTCGATCAAAACTTAAAGTGATCCAAATAAATAGTAGCATTTCAAAGCGAAAATTTAAATAAATTCAAAATACATTAAATTTACATTCCATGAAGTTAAAATAATCGAAACAAAGCCTTGTGGAAATGTAAAATCCAACAGATTTTTTTGAGCAATTTCCCCATAAAGACGCGCGCACGTAGTGGAAAGTTTTTTGTTTGTTCGTTCTCCTAATATCGTTATAAATAATGAACCTTGAAAAAACGCTCAACGAAACAAACTGAATTATTGGATTATATGATATAAGTACATACAATAATAATGTATCTGTGGCATAATCGCTTTATAAATCGGTGCGTTCAAGTGGTCATCAGATTTAAGTAGCAACAAGTGAATGAAGAAGCCATTTGCCAAAAAAAAAACCAAACAAAATTGTATCAAATTATTATTGCATTAAAAAGCAATTAATCAAAATTTAGTAGTACTGAAGAAGTGTCATCTCCAAAACCTCCTAATTCAAATAAGTGAAAAGAAGCTGAAGCGCAAAGTAAAATATAATAGCCATAAAAAATATTGTACATAGATGAAAAAGAAAAGTATCTCATGGATAATCATTTTTTCATCTTCTTGTGCGGCTGTGTTTTGTGAATAATAAGAATAACAATACGAAAAAAAAGAAAGAAAAGAAACAAATGATAATAATAATAATAAAATAACGAAAAATATAATATAAGAGGAGATAAAAGAAAATGAAATAAAAATCAAGTAAAGATGAAATATTCTTGATTATCACGCTTTCAATTGGATTTAATAAAGAAGAACGGACGTTTAATTTCGAGTGTGCGGCTTAGACGACGACGCCAAATTTGCCTGTCTGCCTGTCCCTCTGTCTATCTATCAATCAGTCTAACAGTCTAACAGTCCAATAGTCTCTCTCTGTAGCTATAGTACAATATTTGTGTATTGTCGGTGTATAAGATACACTTACTTAGTGGTATTTGTGCCCCAATATACTGTCTGACCGAGAAACTGAACTGAATCAAGTCTGCTGCTATCCAGCAATAGATCAGCAGGTCGAGCTGGAGATCAGAGGCGTAAAACACACAAAAAAATGCCTATGGCTCGCGATGGTTTTATTTTAATGTAGCATAGAACGCGCCCGCGTGCTCGTTCTTTTCATTAAAACGAACTTCAAAGTGTCGTCGTCATCTCAGATTTCATTTTTCTTAATATATACTTATTTTTTTTTTTTGTCTTTCCATTTTTCTCCATTTTGTTTTTCATACAATCAAATTCATTAAATCGTGTTTAGGTCTTAATAAAAGTGCAAGTTTTTGCTGCTATTTATATACATTTAATTAATCATATTGAAATACATTTGAACTTCGATACGCGGTTTTGTGCATAATTAGTTCGTATCGTTAGTGGCTAATCTATCGTGAAGCTGTTGTACGTAACGCTTTCCTTTTGTTTCGTGCTCGTCTGAAACAAAATGGGCGGCGATAAGGCGAGCGATGAGAAAATGGTTGGTGGCGAAGATATTGCCGTTGAGGCGATTCCACATACATCATTAGAGAAGATCGAATTAACACGTTTCGGTGAATTCTGTCAACGTCATGGCGTTAATCCGAATCTAATTATGTTAAAGGTCACATTATTTGTAATGTATGGAGGTGAGTTGAAAGTACATCATTATCTTTTATCATATAATATTACAAATAAAACATTATATTCAATTGGTATGGTAAATAAAACTAAACATTTAATGGAGCTTTGATTGAAATCTCATTATTAATGTAACATGTGTTGATTTCAGGGTATAGATTGGTATTAAAAACAAATAAATTTCTGCAAGGACTCTTCACATGTAGCAAGTTAAATAAGATTTATTGTATACATGTGGTAAAGTTGTTAGGTTCAAATGAAGTCGCACATGTTCTCCAATCACGATGTAGTCAATGCTGGTTTGCTTGTTCCACTGCTGATAAAATAGAGAATCAATTAAAAGTTCCTTAATTGTAAACTTTCACTTTCAAGGAACCTTTAATAATTTCAATTCAAAATAATACTAATTCTATTTTCATTGCATTCGTAAAAAAAGTAAAACAAACAAAAAAAAAAAATACCCTCAACTAATTTTAAAACAAATGACCATTAAAAGTTTAACAAAAGGATAAAGGACAGACCCTCATACAGAATTGGACAATCATCTGATAAGAACAACATTGAAAAATAACACAAACAGACAAATAAATGCACAATGCTCTACTCCTCGTTAAGCTTCTAAATCCGTTAAGCACCTTAATTAGTTTAAATTTAATTTAATTTTTTTTCTGATAAAACAACAACAAGGGAACAAATAAAATAATACTAAATGAAAAACCAAAGTAAATAATAATTTGTGGTAGCTGCTGACGATCCGCTTTATGTATGTTGAATGTGGAAAACGTGACGCAGTTGGAATATATTTGTGTTTCGTGCCCAACCCTAATTATGTTGTTAGATACTACTGTATTCACTCGTATGTAATATTAGATAATGAAGCTAATCGCTCATACGCACTGTTGTCACATTTTATGATATTTAGACACATTATTTCTCACTGTGATACGATTGTATCTATTGATGTTGCTGTTGTTGTGATTATGTTTGCAGATAAATAAACAGATACATATTCTACTACATTATATGTATATAAGCATATGAGATTATTACAAAGTTGAGTAAGTGCGAGTTGTATCTCAAAGTAGTACAATAGTAACATTGAAAATAATCGCAATTAATCTTTTGGAATATGTGCAGCATAACCAAAATGATGATAATCAAAGTAGTTTAGTTTTATTTCTGTACAATATATTGTTTATTTAGAATCTCCCATTGAGAGTGATGAGTTATGATGTGTGTTTAGCTGTGAATATGATTATGACAGTGAATCTGAATTCATTATCACGCAAATTTAGTTTTTATATTACCCATGTAGGTAAGTAGTTGCTCAGTAAGGAAGAGGAGGTTGTTACTGTAATCTCTATGTGTATTTCAATCGGATGTTATCAATTAGGTTTAAAATACACATTATACATGTGTTGCATATACCGTAGACTCATAGACTCACTCACTCAAGATTTACATTCTTTATTATGAATTACGAAACTGATTTTCTCACAAGTCACACAGCATGTTGCAATTAAGTGTGGCATACATACATATGTGTACATACTACTATTGTATACTTATATGCTTTTAAGTTCATTCTTATTATTATTATTATTATTTGTTCTTGCTTTAATTTTATTTTATTTTCTATTCTAATCTTCTTCTGTGGACTGTGCATAAATTTATTTTATGTTTTGTGTATCTTGTGCGAAAGGTTTACGGCGCGTATACGCTATATAAATTTGATTCATTTGTTATTCGTTGACGGCGCGCGGATGCTCGAGAATTTCATCTTGTGCTACTTTTTTCGTCACTTGACGGTCAATGGCAAGTCATAGTCATTCTCCAGATGAATGTTGCCTACTTATGGTATTGTAGTAGTTCGTTAGATCGTTTGTTCTGTTCTGTTCTGTTCTGTTCTGTTCTGATTTGTTTTGTTTTGTTTAAGCTGAGTTTATTAGATCAAGTTGTTTGTGAAAATTATTATTAATGGCAATTTTTTGTGTTGTAAATAGTACGACTAAGTGATTGGTTGAGTTATGCCAGTTCATGGTTCCTGTGTGGGCTTAAAGTTAAGTGGCATAGTGTTTTATTTTGTTGTTACTTAATTATGTGTTTTCTTTGTTCTGTGGACCGTCAATAAAATTACAATGAAAGAATTAAACTTAACTTTTACAAAAATAGAAATTATTCTACATAAAGTACAATTTACACAAAATTGTAATTCCAAAGATCTGTGCATGCCATACTTTAGTAATAAGGGAAATTATTATTACAAGTTTTATACGCCTCAAATGGGAAGAAAGAAAGTACCAACCTTTAATTAATAATGATAATCATGATGATCCGAACATATGTTTACAGGATACACGTACATTGGTTTCCCTATTAACAGACCTCAAAGACCAACTTCTTGTAAGGAGTTGTACGTCATAGTTGCAAAAACCAACTATTTTGAGTCTAAAGACATGTCAGTTCTTACAGAAATGTGGCATTAAATGTTAATGTTTGAGAATCGTTAAAATGATTATATTGTATTAAACTTGAAGGAATCTGTAATAAGCCCTCGGAATGGCCGCAGCCTACAACCTAGAAAAACATCATATTATACTACTTAATGTTTCCTTAGCTTTAACCCATTTCTTACTATTATACATAGCTGTATCATTTCTATCATAGATAAAAACTTCACCTTACATTCAAATGAAAGATAAATCATATAATATAGTTAAGATAAAAATGGGATTGCTTTTATCAATTTTTAAGTGCCTGTGAATATCGCAAATTTTACAAATATCTTAAATATCGAAATTATGAAGCCTTAAAAATTTTAAAAAATTCAACTGAAATATGAGAGTTAGTTTTTAAATATGTAAATTTGAGATGTTTACTTTCTTTCTGCTTTGTTATTTGAGATTTTTATTTGTGTAGTATCAATCTTTGATTGTTTAGAGATATCTTCTCACGAGAGATCTTTATTGGTATTGAATTCAGTTACTATGACATAAAACCTTTTTCGCCCCATAAATAATACTTTCACATGTTCTACACTATGGACTCTGTAATTATTCTGTTTTGGATTTATCAAAGTCTTGCGACGATTCTGGAAAATATGCCGTCATATTCGACAACTTTTACACATCTCACAATCTAATTTGCAGATTGAAACGGTTAATTATTTTGTACCTGGCCGAGAATGTCCAGTGCGCCTTTGATGGCAGCTTGTTTGATAGGAAAACAGGCTCGTGGACATTGTAATTAAACTTACAATCAACGAATGGGTGATGTTGATTTTTGCAATAATGCAAGGAATTATTGCAGAATCCGAGTGCGCAGCGTAAAGTGGTATTGGCCACTAGTCACTAACCAACGCTTTTGATGTTTGTATGGTCGAGGTGCTTACTAAAGAATTAGAACAAAGAAATGTAAGATGGTGTGCTAATGGACTTAACTCCACTTTCATAACTTCTAAATTAACAGTTTGATCAATATTAATAGTGGCAGAAGATCACGAACGCCATCAAATCCAATAGCAAAAACGCGAAAACGGGATCGAGCTGAAATACTAACGTCTGAGGGAATTAGAATAACATCTCAAGAGAATATCACATCTGCAGCGATATACGTTAAAGTAGCTTAATATGCATCACGTTGATGGGGTTAATCAGTTCACACCGGACATCTCCTGCATCACGAACAGCTGTTTCACGTCGGAAACTTGCAAGCACGTTGATTAAATAAAAACTAAAAGTTTTTGAAAAATACATGACTTAGAACATTTTGCAACATATGCAAATAATTATAGCAATTCCTTTTTTCATTCCTGATACTTATTTTATAAAATTCTTTTAAAAAAATTGATAATTTATGGTTTACTTAACAATGTTTTGTGCCATCAGCTGCTGTTTTTGATGCCACAGGCGTAAAATACAAAAAAAACTTGGCAGCACTAGGAAAAACTTGGCGACACTGTCAGAAAATGTGTAGAGTGACCATTATTAATTTTCATATCAAGGCACATCAGTTCTTGATGCGACTATTGGTCCCCATCACATTCTACAACAACAACCCATGAATAACGTCATTTTCCTTGTGGTTGTTGTCGTAAAAGATCTGATACGTATCGGTAGGGCACATCAATGTAGATGTTGATGTGCTTTGGTGTAAATTGCATATAAGTCTTTCTATATTTTGTTTTGCCATTTTTTTGTAAAATAATACCTGTTTGGTTTTATATCAATGATTTTAATCTCAAATTCTCGACAGTATGAAATGAAAAAGCTATGTTTGAAATACGTGTTTGAAGCGGTTAATAATGATAACGTACAAACTCAATTTTAGACTTTAACAAGAAAAGGGTTCGGACGTTGACGGGAGTTATGACGGGGCACTGCACCATCGGGCTGCTGGCCCACAGGATGCAAGTTCCACACCATGACTTCTGTCGTAACTGTGAAGATAAGGAGGAACCGGAGAGCATCCAACACCTCCGCTGTGATTGCCCTGCTCTTCTCAGTAAACGAACCCGGTTTCTCGGGAAGCCGTTCTTCGAAGAGTTGGGTAGTTTGGCAAAATGTCCTTTGGGGAACCTGGCTCTGTTCGTGGTCTCCTCAGGTTGGTTTTAGAGATAGAGGGTGATAGCTGGACCAACCTTGGACTGTTGTGTGACACACACCTAACACCTCATTCCATTTCACGTTTTTATCAGGTATCACAATGGGCCTTTGAGGCTTCTGGGTGAACTTGCGAGTAATTGCGAGCAGCCTGCATTACCTAACCTAACCTCACCTAACCTACTTTAACTTATTGCCACAGATATACAAAATATAAAATGAATTGAGAAATGTTGATTTTCGGTTTTCATTTTTTTTCACGTTTTTTTACTTTTTTGATGAAATTCTATATTTCTTTAATGACTTATGCACCAAATATTGAATTATGTATAATGAAGTGTATTTTAAATTATTGCATTTCTGTTTATGTACCTGTGGAATTTTATCGAAATATTGCAATTTACTAAGAATTTGCATATTTTGTGAATGGATCCTGCCGTTGTTGTGTTTTCGCAGCATAAATTTAACTTAAATTGTCAAACAGGGACGAAAAAATCTCCGGTGGATCAATACCAGCAAAAAAATAAAAAAAAATATTTAAAGAATAATAAAAAAAAAACTAAATATTTGTACTATTCTCTTTGTGAGACTGGTCTCATAAAATTAATCCAGGACGCATATAAATGTATCATTATTGTCCCACAACTTTCCAGCATCTTCATTTATGGGGCGTTTAAAGTTGAAGGATCTATATATAAGCATGATAAAAATTTGTTTTCTAACAAAAATATAGTATGTATTTAATAAAATATTTCAATGTAGATACAAAATCATTATGAATCTAAAATGTTTATTTATTTATAACTTAGATGCAACATAAAATTACAAATTAACTAGATTAAAGCTTTAGCTACACATGACCTTAAGCTTGATTACAAAATTACAATAATAACTTAGTTTATTATAATATAATAGTATGAGTTTATAGAATGGAGCTACAATGGGGTGATTGACTTATATAGTGATAGTTTATTATTATTATTATTTTTTTATATTGGTTAAGAAGGTTACTTGATTTGAGTAAATTAATGAGTTTGGGATTATTTTATTTGGAATGGTTGAAGAGGATTATCAGAGGATCAATGTGGGAGCGAGAATCAATTCTGGTCCTATGGAAGAGTGATAAATTTGGGAGGATATGTTTTACTGATATATGTATTTGTGTTTGAGTTACAGAATTTATAGATATTGGATGAGCAGTCCAAGAGGTGGGTGAGGTTTTATGTCCAAGACGGAGCCAAATGATTTTAGATAAGACACGACGGTGTATATGTTGATGCCGACCGTAATCGTGAATGGAGTTTTTGATTGTATTGTGTAATTTGTAGTGAATATTCGTGGACCCAAAAAGTAAGCTTAATTTTTTTTTAAAGTGTGTTTTAATATATTTTGTGATATCAGAGATATTGTAGTTTTCGTGAAAGATAAGTGGGAATTTAAATGCGTCTTTGTTGGCTTCTTCATTGCCGGTAATGTTGCAATGTCCAGGGATCCAGATAATTTTAATTATTGGTGAGTTTCTTACAATTGACTGTCTGATGTTTAGGGGGTAGTATGATTGATTGGAAGTGTTGGCTATAGCTTCCAATGAGTCAGTCCAAGTAACGAAAAAGGTTTGCGCTGCTTCAGCCCTCTGTACTGCATTACTCGTATGTCTGGCAATGATTGCGGTTGAAAAAGTTGAGCTGTAGTGAGAGGTAGGAGGCATTTCTCATTTACACCATTCTTTACTAAACTGAACGATGTGCCGCGATCCGATTTGGAACTGTCTGTATATATAAATTTATGGGAATGTAAAGATTGGTTGAATAAAAGGAATTCTTGTTGATAGAATACCGGTGTAGTGGATGACTTCGGAAGTTTGTGAAGGTCTGTATTGAGGGCGGGTAGGTCAAGCGTCCAGGTGGAGTTGGGCTTTTGATGGAGTGTAGTGGCTTAATATGCGGGAACCTAAAACGTATAATAAAGTTTGTCATGATGGAGCAAGGCTTTTGCCAAGTGTGCCTCTCATTTCTTTAACATTTTTCCACATTATGATTTTTAATTTTTAATTAATTATCGAATCTGGTAGTAGAAATTTTCTATTTCTATATGGTACAGTAATTGACAAAAACACATTAACTCTTTATAATTTTTGATTTATCTTTAGAGCCTCTACCATGCTGTTTAACTTATGAAACAAAATATGATCATCGATATAACTTTATTCATGTACAAGCATGTGGAAAGTATAATAATAATGATTTCTTTAATTTTTCATTGGAGAAATGGAAATTACTGCATGATTAACATAACACTTTGCGTTTGTTGAAAACTTACACTTTACTTATATATTTGCATTAATAAATGCAAACACATTATCAGACTTACATACTTATAGTTATGTATAAGACCTACCATTGCAAGTCATTAACTTTTAATGCAATCGCCATTGTAAAGTATGGAAACAAATAAAATATGGGAAAATAAAATTTTTATTTACATTTCGGTTAAAAAGAAAAACCCGAAATTCCACTAAAATCCATATATGTATGCACGTATGTACTATATGCATGCACACGCGCAAAGATACACACAAAAGAGAAATGGTAATTATCGTTAATTACCAATGCAGACAAGCGAGTAATACAAAAGCAAACTTACATGCACAGAAGCTTGTTTCCGCTTCCCTGTGTGAATACCATACATACCATACATAACTGGACCAATAAGTTCATATTGCACTTTTTAAATGCTCATTCTTTACTGATGTATATTTACACATACAGTATGTATGTATTTGCTTATGAAAAAAGTACTATAACCATTTTTTTTAAAAAAGGACAGAATATTGCATACCCTGATCAATGTACTTCGTATAGCAGTAAAAAGTGCTTTGAAAGTGAATTGTTCCAGTAATTGATGATAGAAATTTGAATAAAAATTATTTAAGAACCAAATTTTTAGCACAACAATCAAAATTTGGCTGATTATGTACTACTTATGTTATATAAGGCGTGATACTTAGGGCGTGCGTGTTTTGCATTTATTCACAATTCTATCACTAAATTTTTGTGAACCCCTTGACGTCATAACGCCGAATTTCAAACCAAATATCTGGCTCTGTAAAATTATTATAATAATAGTTTCGCAGATCCTCTGCAATGGCCCCACAATTTCAAAAACGCTCAATAGATTAAAGAAAGTATTTGGAAATGTATACAGCTGTGTTGGAGAGTTTACGAAATAGTGTTGTGAAAAGCATGGAACAGTATTGTGAAGTAGAAGTTATATGCTCTTTAGGTTTATTGCCTTAGAATCAAGCGATTTTTTATATCCAAAACTATATTATTCCTAAAATAAGGCATAACTAGGAGGCTGTTTCCAACCGAACGGCGACAAATGCCAGATATCAGATATGCTTCCTTTCTAAGCACCACTTTATTCTCTCTGTTACAGTTTGAGTATCAACAAAGAACACAGTTTGAGTATCAGCTGTGAGCACAATTTGAGTGGCACTATACAGTTTTGTATTTTTTTTTTTGGCACCTGGCCCGGATATTTCAATTAATCCTAAAAATAAATGGACTTAGTTTTATTTATATAGATATATTACATGACACTCAGTAATAAAGTAGCATTCTACTGGTGAAAGAATTTTTAAAATGGGATGAGTGGTTTCGAAGATTACCTCTAACATCCAAACAATCATTACCTTTTTATAATATTAGTATTCCAATACATTATAGGCTTTGTAAAGGTTATATACCGATGACAAAGACAACTTGATTGATTTTAAAATATGACTCTAAGATTTATATGCAATGCACCAATTTCTCTTAACTTTATTGAAATACTCTCAAGGCTATGCTAGAGATACTCTTAAAATTTCATCAAAATCGGTTCAACAGTTTCGGAGTCCATAAGCGACGTATATTCAATTTTATAACCTTATATAGATAAAAAACTAAACTTCAAAATACTGAAGAAAAATGATCGTAACTATCGATCATTTCTAGGACACCTTGCCAGCACTTCAATAAATGCAGGTAGTCCTGGTGTGGAACAGCTGAATTAGGAGAGAAGAAGAGGAGGAATAAAAATGACAAGTCAATGAAGAAAAATTCCATATTGGATTTTTAGATGAACAAAGAAAGAAGTCTTTTGGGTGTTTGGCATTGTTTGTTGCTGCTGGATCACCACGTCGAGCTGCAAGTTGTCGTTGGGTCATCACGTCACCCCTTGCCTCCGTTGGATTACCACTTCGAGCTGCAAGTTGTCGTTGGGTCATCACGTCACCCCTTGCCTCCGTTGGATTACCACTTCGAGATGCAAGTCGCCGTTGAATCACCACGTCGCCACTAGCCTCCGTTGGATTACCACGTCGAGCTGCAGGTCGCCGTTGGATCACCACGTCCCCACTTGCGTCCGTTTGATCGCTGCACACGCCGCTTCACCCTCACATAACACCAAATTGTAGCCGCTCGCCAACTGACAGCAGATTTCTATTTGTATAAATTTGAAACTGTTAGACAAATTAGAAATTTGTAACAATACTAAAACCCGACTATTAAAAAATCACGCTCTAAAAAGAATAAAACAGGAAAATATTATCATTCGAAATTGTTATGGTCAAACTATGCAAAATTTATCATTTACTAACTACCCGGACAGACGTTGCTCTGTCTGTCCTTTTGTAATATTTGTATAAATAATTCTCGACAAACGTTTTCGAAAATCCTCTGTATTCGTTAAAATTCGCTTGTGGCCTATATCTCCCCTATTATTCTCACCTTCTTTTGCAATATTTTATTATTTTATTTAGTTCATGTCATCTAGAGGGTACTATATTTAATTTAATGTGACATTACTTAGCCTATAACTAGAGGACTATGAAAACACTTTCAACGATACCCCATTTGTCAAATTAATATAAGAAGTTTAGAACTTATCAGTGAACATATGAACATACAGATCCACATATGGTACATACCGGTCAAACACATAAACCTCTTTTTTCTTCGCTGCAGTCAGATTTAAATAAATCATATCATTAATGTGCATGCACTGCAATTAAAGATGGAAATAATATAAGAAGCCATCTTGAACGGTGTATAATTGTGTCAGCATTACATGAATTCTCATTGTATCTGTCTATACATATGCATATATGAAACATATGATAAAATGTTCAATTAACTTGAAATCATGAATAACAATAACAACAACGACGATAATGCACATTCGTAATTTGTGTTGTTGAGTTTGTTATTGTTGCATTTTAATTTGGTCAAGGCTGAGGTTGCTGAGTAGATACTGACTGCTCTGCAACAATATTTTGTTCTCCTTTGGTGGTTATTTTTTAAATCTCTGTCAGGTAGTTGGTTAATGGGTCGCATGTTTCCTTTTCATTTTATATTCAGTGTTTTCAGTTTAAGCGCCATTCTGTTTTGTTGAAGCAAACTGACATAAAATCGAGAAAGATTGCGCGAGTATCTGTGTCTGGAGTATTGTACAATCACATCCCATATGTATATGTATCTAAAGACTTGCTCTGCGTTAGTTCATTTGTATTTTCATGTTATTAAATTTTTAATAAACACGCGTTGCAACTGACAGAAACATTGAAGATCCCAGTGTGGCCAGATGCATTGAGGTAGCTTTAAATGATAGTGAATTTCATCTCTTTTATTGTTCTTTTTTTTCAGTTTTTAATTTTAAAATATTTTTCAAAGTTTTTTGCTTTATATCTTTTCAGCAACTTCATCGCTGTTACCTTACCTGACGATACACATGCAATCGATTGGCTTGACTGTAGAAGAAATTGCCATAATCTATTTGGCTCTACCATTCACAACATTTCTCAGCCCGCCCATAACAGGTAAAAGACAATAAAAACGACTATACAAAACAATGTATACCCATATACAATACAATATATTTAATAATGCCAACATTGCGTATGCGTGATAAATTTAATAAACCACAAAACAGAAAATATATCTCTCTGTTTTCGCTGCACCTGTTTGTGATCAGCTTATCCATCCATTTATCTATATATCTATTTATCTGTCTGCTTATCTATTTTGTTGTCTATCATTTTCATTTCATTTTTATTATTGTTGTTACTCTTCACTGTCACTCAATGTCTGTAACAATACTAAAATCACGACTTCTTATTATTTTATTCCACTATATTTTTTCCTTTTTCAATTTCCTTGTGTACATGTTTTTTGTGCGGCTACTTACTTACTATTTATCCTTTATATCCATCTGAGGAAAGTGCAGATATATTTTTTTTTGTTATGCGAACAAGTTGGTTCAAATAAGATACTTATGACCCGCGCCACAAGTTATGTCGGATTCATTAGCCTACCAATTGAAAACCCCCTATAGCCTCAAATCGAGTTTAGTTCCTACGGCATCACCAAAGCATTCATTCCTAGGGAGGGAAAGTAAGCTTAATTAAGCCGACAACATTGTTTGCTCCTACATTCGAGCGCACCTCATTTTGTTGGCAATTTCAGCAGAGAATAATGTTCAGTCGTCCAGAGATGTTTTCATACAATCTCCTGTAAGCTGCAAGGAGTTCCGAGGCTCCGCTTCGAAACGGGGGTACTCATGAACAAGATGCTCTGGATCCTCCATAACAACTCTCCGCAGAGACCACAGAACGGATCCGCAGCATGCCCATACCCGTGAAGATACTGCCTGGGCATATTAAGTAGAGCATATGCAACCAGAAAAAACGGATTAAGTCATAAGAAAGTATACATGTACTATATATTCACGATGACCAATCTGAAAGAAACCAATCTCCCCCGACACTTGAAAGTAGAATCCAATACTGATTAATTTAATTTTATGTCCAGTTTTTAGTACATATATTATTTCCATCTATTGATTCGTTTGGCAATGTGATATAAGGAATTTTTAGATTCTCAGGCTGCTTCTTAGTTCCCAAACTGAAAAAGTTTATTCCACTATTTTCCATGCCTCTAATGATGCTTATATTTTGGAAAAATTACTTTTGGGATATAAATTTTCACAAAAGCAAATTTTCCTAATATTCCAGCCTCCCTTTATGCAATACCAATCTAATATTTTCATTTGAATATACATACTACCGATTTTTCTTTAACCAGAAGTGCGATTTTCATATGGATCAAAACACATAACAGTCCCTTGCCATAAAATATATTGATATGATATTATTATTAATAGAAGTAGTTTAATAAGTAAAAAAATAAGAACACAAACTGCCATGGCTTTCAGCTCTAAGGTTAAAAAAGAAATGTAGTAAAATATGAGATTAATAATACTATTGTATTTAAATAAGATTTTCCAATTTAATGGATTTAAAAAAATTGTAGATTAGATTTATGTTACGAAGATTTGTGTTGCCTAGTTCACTATGCTCAGTTTGGATTGATTTTGAAAGCGCTGTAATGGAACGCACCCTGAGAGTAGGTGCTGCACAGTTGCGACATCGTTGCATAGAGGGCAAATGTCATTGTTGAGGCCACGAAGAAGGTGTTGATGAGTAAGCGCGGTGTGCCCAAGTCGGAGGTGGACAAATAGTTTAATTGCATTCTTGTAGTGATAGCTAGCGTTATCCCAAGAAATTCGGTCTGTCATCTCGATGTGCGATTTGACTAAACGGAGGATGTCGGCCTTTTCAAAGATGTTGACTTTGTGCAGTGGTTCTGTTAACGCAAGTTTGGCCGGGAATCAGCTAGTTCATTGCCAAATATATTGGCATGGCCAGGGAACCACATTACATTAATGTGTTTGTACTGAGTTAGTTGGTCGCGGATAGAAGAAGCAATTATGCTGGCATTTTTTTTGGAGTCAACAGTTGATTTGCTATCCGTGCAAATAATGTCTTTGGATGGTAATTTAGCAGCAAAATGTACCGCTTGAAGAACCGCAGAGGCTTCAGCAGTAAATATTGAACAGAAATTTAGCATTAAACCAGTTGATATAGTATTATTTGACCCGTCTACAACAGCAAAAGAGGTTGCTTCTGTAGTTTTTGAACCATCAGTATAAAGAAATGCCTTTGAGTTATTACTTGGATCGTGGTATACTTCGTTGAAAAGAGCTCTATATACTTCCGTTCTTTTTTCGGAATGTTTCAAGATTTTAAATGAACGAAGAACTCTTAAGTGCCCATCGAGGAAACCGTTCGGTTTGAATGTAGCTGGGACCTTGAGTAAATCCAAACTTCTTGGCTAAGTAGATACATTGCAACATTGTTGAGGTGCGCCGGAAATTACGAACATAATTATAAGATGTCTTAACTGTGTCGCACAGCTTTTTGTTGTAGTTTAAAAGATGTTTTGGAATAAGATGAAGCTTCGCAACTTCAATCTGTTGCTGGAGGATGGAAGATCGGCTTCTATGAGCATATATTTTATTTGTGTAGTAGGGTAGGTACATTAGCTTCGTCTGACGCCGTTGTGGTATGCTGGTTCAATTAATTTGATGTTTGATATAGCTGCATTCCCATAAAAAGATAGGCCGTATTAAATCTTAGATAACATAATTGACCTACATTATACTTTAATTTGAATTTAATTTCTTAATACAAAATTCAAGTAAATCAGTGTAAATTTAGATTATTCTTGTAGTTTTTACTATTGTAAATTTTTATACATACTCTTCATAGGAGTGAATAGTATTATATGTTTGTCATGAAGTTTGTAACACACAGCATATGTATATATTTTTGATCAGCTCGATGAAACGAGTTGATTTAGCTATGTTCGTCTGTCCCTCAGTTTTTGAGTTATAGAGCTGAAATTTTACACATACGTTTATACCTTACGCTGCACATTTTTCGGAATCAGCCGAATCGGACCACTAGGGGGTACCTCCCCCATACATACCCCCTATAATATTAATGTTCTTATTAGAAAAAGTTTTTTTTTTTGGACGTATCGATCGTATGCATATGCATCAACCATGTAAATTTCAAAATCCCAGGGGTACCAGAAGGGTTACCTTCCATACAAACCAAAAATAAAAAAGTACATACAAAACTGTATTGTGCCCCTCAAACTGTTCTCACATTTGATACCCAAACTGTGTTCTTTATTGATACTCAAACTGTGAAAGAGAGAATGTAGTGATGCTAAGAAAGGAAGCATATCGCCATTTGGTTGGAAGCAACCCGGAGGAGCATGAAGAGTATTACATCTTTGGCATTTCCAATGATAACCTTCTATCTGGTGTCATTTTAATTTGCATTATTTATCAAATTTAACAACCACAAAATCGGCATTGCTTGGACAGTTATTTGCAAATTATGCCGATTTGATTTACTCTAAGTTCAGGTATACCTAACCAAATATACATATACTAAGTTTGAGTTCTCATTTACCATTTAATATTGTATTATAATTTATATTTTTCTACATAAATTTTCTATACAAATTTGGCGGGTAAAGATATTAAATTGATAAAATTAAATAATTATTATGATTATACGTTAAATAATGCAAACAGATAACAAACTGGTGAAAGTATTTATTTATTTCACATGGATACAGTTGCAATGTTTTGCTATGTACTTTGTAGTATATTTAAATCGATTGTGGGGGTTAATGATGCGGCCTATTCAAATAGACGAGTTAATGACATCTTTCAATTCTAAATGTGATACTCGTATAGCATCTTTTTGACATTTAGAATCATATTATCGCTTGATAACATGAACAAGATAGAATGAATCTGTTACCTCTATAACCTCGATAGTTGATTAATGCAAAGTTCCTTGTTAAGTTCAACATTTGGCTATAAGAAACTGCTGAAATAATATTGTTATTTATATAATACTAACAATAACATAGTTCCTTTGGGAACTAAAAATAAGGTAAGGAGAGTCAGAATTAAAATCGTGTGAATCTATTTTTTTTGTGGCTACGATTTGAAAGAAACTGCTGATGGACAGAAGAACGACACGCTGAACATTTGAATGTACTCGTATTGTATTGTTAGTATGTAACCAAACAGTCACCCAATTAAAAACACATAATTTCTCAAGAAAACGAATTCTTCCACCAATGAATACAACTTCTGACTTAAAGATGTTCACTGAGAATATTTTGTTTAAAATATGACTGCTTTTTCTCATAATTAAGATTTTGTAAAGGGCGGTTATCCATATATACACTTCATAAGCATTGTTGTGCAGTTATTTTATAAGGCATCAACAATATTTTTATATTTATACTTAGTTCAGTGGCGGAGATAAGGGGGAATAAAATAGAAGAATTAACTATATTTTGGAAATGCAATTTAATTTTTTAAATCCTCACACATTATTTAAATTTATTTAACTAGGCGTCTTCCTACAATTAAAATCATAAAATACTAGAATCACGTTTGTATATTTATTAAATTTATTTAAAAAAAAAGTCCATCATGTTTCTAAAGAAACACCAGTTTTATGTAGATAATCCACATTTTGTAAATAAGACTATAAATTTTAAGTGAGATTAACCGCAATAAACAAGGAAAGCATTTCCAAGCAACACAAACAAGTTGTTTACAGCAAACTTGTGTAGTTGTTACATTTTGTTTTTCTTACATCTTTATATCTTTTTTACAAATGTATCTTTTCATTGAAACTATATTCGTATTTATCTCTTTACATCACTCACTCTATCATTTCCTCACTCAGTTACTACTCACTTATTCAATTTATATGTGTATTTTTCCTTTTTATATCTCTTAGGTTTTCTTGTTGACAAATTTGGCAAATATAAACCAGTTGTAGTGATGAGTCTTTTACTAAATGCGATTTTCCATCATTCATTGCTCTTTATACCGCAACAAGAAATACCTGGAGTTGTGCCATCGGCATTCGTAATGCGTCATCCGGACAATGGTGATATTGAGGTAAGTTATTATATCTAAAAATATATATACGAGTACATACCATACGTATACTCTAACTTAATAACTTGTAAGTAAAAGTTATACTTATATGCTAGTATTTTAAGTAGAACTAGAACATGAATATGCAGTAGAACTACTACCATTGAAATGAAATACCTTTTTAATTACATTGATGCATTAAATATGCTTCTGACTAGGTGCAAGTGTTGTATCCATGACCATCCATGCCTCTGTACCTAGTACCATCCCATCCGCTCCAAATCCATTAGCTGTGAACTAGTTTGGTATGGTACGATAGCAGTTTTTTTGTTGTTTGGGAGAATGCCAACAGCATTTTTCATTTTGCTTCAATAAAATTTCATTAAATTCATTTTCATCGTCTAAATTGCATTAAGTAATCGATTTTAGTCCGCTTGCATTACCAAATACACAGCAAACGAGAAGCGCAAAACAAAAATTTTTGATAATCTCCGTCAGCACCAATAGATGTACTACAAACACTTACGTACGTACTTACAAATACAAGTGTAGTATATATACAAAAAACATTTAATACTATTAATCAAAAAATTGGTTTGCTTTAAAATAATTTAAAACTTTGATATGGTATTTCGTTCAAAGCGTCGATTTTCATTAAGAGAAGTAGCTGAAAACAAACCTTGTTCTATTGTTCTGGCAACATGTGTAAACTATCTCAGTGCTGGTTTTGCTAGTAGAACAGATACTTGCTCTTGTGTATACAGTTCAACAATTAGAATTGAGTAAAAGGGAATACAAAAGATGTTCGGAAGTTGCTCACGCTAAAGTCGCATTTTTCTCTTTTCTCGAATCACCTTGTTGGTGGCCAGGATTTCATAGAAATTGCTAGTCCAATGTGGTTATGGGAAGGACAGTGAGCTAGCAAAAACATCCATTGTAGTGTTGCATGCTTCATACTAATTGCAAGACCACCATCATGCTTCATGCTGCGCACCATGTTAATCTGCCATCGGCTTTGTGATGGTGCGTTAACTTGGCTGTTTAGTTAAAAGCCAAAATGATGTTGTCTCCGACATCTACCCATGTAAAGCCCATGTACTTTGAATTCGATGGCGACTATGGTGATGATGTTGACTATGATGATGATGATGATGATGATGATGATAGGGCTAAAAATACATCGTCAAAAAGCTACTACAATAACAATGTGGATTGGTGCGTATATTAAGGTGCTGCTGCTGTTGCTGTTGCCGCATTTATGTGGCTCTGTTGCCAAAATTAAACGGTTGCCATTAGTTCTGCACTGAACGAAAAATTGTAATTGTTTTTCTGTGTGAAAACGTTTTTTATTATGCATCACGAGATTACAAACAATGTGTTGTCTTAGTTATGTATCACGATACTACACACAATTTATTGTTGGTTATGCCAAAATGTGAAAGGAGAAGAAAAGATCGCCCTTTGTGAGCGACTTGTGAAGTCTATATAAATCAGCCAAATAAGGCAAGTCGTTCTCAAGCAAAAAATTCCTCTTACAGGCATTATTGCTTTCTCTATTTTCAGAATATATAAAATACTTGGCTCTAATGCTTTTGAGTCATGAGATATATTAAAAATATTGGCGACATGTTTTTGTTACATTTCTGAAAGAGCGTCAGATTCCGACGTGTGCCCTCTACAAATTTACAATTTTTACATCACATCAAGGTGCGCTCTCTTTGTGCCCTCTACTTCAAATATGAGTGGTAATGTGTCTGAGTTTTACATTAATAAAATCACACTTAATAGTATATAAAACTAAATTCAATAGAACTAAAAAGAACAAAGAACTTGTTAGCGTTAGGTTTGTTTTCTACCAAGCTCTAGTAGACCTCAATAGCATACCATGGAAAATTCATCAAAAATATCGTTACCACCACATAAACTCGAAACTGTGGCTACTGATATGTAGCCAAAACAAGGTTCACTTTCTAATCATTATTTTATTATTATTATCCCAAAAGTAAAGTAAATTAAAATGTTGCTAAAAATACTCCTAACATATAAAGAACTTCCACTTATTTATTGATATTTCATGCAGCTCTGGAGCTACGATTTTTTCAAATCTGGGGCAGAAACTTGAAAGTACGCCCCTCTCTCCAGCGTTTAAGATAAATTACTTAAAAAAACTCACAAATATTTAATGGTTGGCATTTTTTTGAACGGGATAATAAGAACCCTTTAATAAATTTTTACTCTGCATTATCTATTACCTAATAACTTTTTCATTTGTGTGACATAAAATTAGGAAACATATAACTAGGAAAGATGACATACAATCAAGACATTTACAATCTTTAGGTCTCAGCATTTGTTAACCTTTTTAATTTTGCTACAGCTCCACACGGCATGCCTTTTTTTCGGCAAAAGAATCTATAAGCTCATTAGAGGCCGTCTCAAAGCCAGTTTTATACTCAATGGGTAGGATTGTGAAGCCAGATAGACGTTCCTGACTCATTGTTGAACGCAGATAAGTTTTAATTATTTTCAGTTTGTTGAAGCTTTGCTTACAGCTAGCTGATATCGTATGCACTTGATTTTTCATAAATTTCGGTCGAGTCCAAAAGTTCACTACTGTACTCGTTCACAAGTTTAGTTGTGGTGTGAGCATGTCTTACAAGTCGATGGTGTGCCAGCCAGGCATTCGTATGCTATGGAGTAAGTTTTTTATTTCAATCATATTATATTATGATTTTGCCGCCCCCTGAAACTGGTGCCCCGGTTTGCCCACTTGAAAGCCCTAATATAACATAATAAAGAATGTTGTTCGCAGCATGTACATTTTCTACGGAATATCATCAAAAGCAGTAGCTGGAGCAATAGCAAACAAATATATCTCGCTTGCTTTGCTTCTGATTGCTTAAATTTTTTTAGCTATTACTCTTACTATAAATAGTATTTCTTTGTAGTTCTGTCATGTGCTCATTGCTTCGTGCTTCATAATTTGAGAGCAGAAGCAAGAGCAAAAAAGAATAACTATGAAATAGTATAGCATCTTGAATCTCTGCTTTCATTAACCTAAAGTTTATTTTATCTATCCATATAAGGGTTGCAAACCACTTCAAAAATCAGTGTGGGTCGGTCCAGTGGTTCAAACCACTTAGAGGAAACTTGTACCGGTGCAAGAACCGGTTCATGGGTACCTCTAAACCGAAGTTTGGTTCGGTTCAAATGGTTCAATATTTTTGCACTGTTTACATTATGTATCAAAACTTTTCTTTTACGAAAATTATTGGTATATTTCAAGAAACATTTGATGACTCAGTATTCAAATTAAATAATAGAATGTCTTCTATAAGGTCTTCATCTACATTTTATCTTAAGTTTAATAAAATAAATTTTAGTAAATTTATCATAAGAATTGCATTTTTAGCATGAACAGAACTTAACCATTTCGGTTCGGTTCTGTCTTTTTGAAGTAAAAACGGTTCGGTTCATGGTACGGTTCGAAGCCCAAAACACACGACGGTTCGGTTCAAAGACCGTTTCAGTTCAGAACCAGCTTGCAACCCTGATCCATACATAAGCCAATTTGTGTTCTAATAATTCTTTATGGTTTCATAGTCTGGCTCAAAATAAAATTCTCAAGATAAACCTAAGCATATATTTTAATTTTCTACAACTTGTCGGTATGAATAAGCTTATTTTAAGTTCTTTAAGAATAGATGTACAATTTTAATTCTAATCTAAAGAGTCTACGTTTTATTAAAATTTCAGTTTAGGTGGTTATCATATGCTATGTATAAAAAGTTGAGTTCATAACTTCTATTTTGATTTTTTTCAATGTATGACAACTCAACCTTAGCAACCAATATTTTCTCGCACACAATAGTAGCACCTAACACCAAGACACGCATTAAAATCAACTGTGGAAACACCAAAACCTCCAACAACAAAATCCATTTCCTCACCTCAGAGTGGCGGCAGCGAAGGACAATGAAAACACATTTAAAGCTTATAATGTACCCATATGCAGATAGACAGATATATAGATACATAAACAGACATGCATTTTTGCAGAAATACACAGATTCACCGCTACGGCAAACATAAATATATATGCGTGCAATGTGCAACCTTTGAGTTTCAGCAAGGTCTCTAAAATATTTATGGGGCGGGTGATGCTTTCATGCGTACACTGGCGCCATTTGGCGAAGCCAAATACCAAAATCTTCTTATGAAATAAGCTGTGAGCCCAGCAAATGCACTAAAACATTTGTACGTTAAAGTACACACACATTTACCAATACATTCTATTAATGGAGAATAGCACACACAGATTCTATGCACATAATGCTATAACGACACATAAATAGCGATACGTATTTTGATAAGTGTACGCTGCGCCATTTTGTGTTTTTGTCTGACAATTTTTCAACTTGAATGTATTTGAGTGTTACCATAAATGTGTATGTGTGTTGTCATAAAATTTTGTTAAAACAAAGAATATCCATCAACACACTCCCCTTCTCATGTATGCACTTTAAGAAAAAGATATGATATACACTATACGAGATGTATCTTAAAAGTAATCGACCTGTGTTCATAACTCCGAATTTGTCAACATTTGTCAAAGTGCAAACAGGTCCAACTTTCAAGAAGTGCAAAGCAGGCATCGGATGATTTCTAGGTCTTCATCATATCCACAGCAACAACAGAAAGCTTGGTGGGAAACATGCTTCCTTTGAGCTATTAGCCGGTGCAGTGCTGATCCTGGATCAGAAAAAACTTCGTTACAAAGTCACATTGCTAATGATAAAAATGTGCAGCGACTTTTTGTTGTTCTCATAATTCAAAATTCCAGCTTAGAGCTATGAACTCAAGTCGGAAACTTTGAGGACACAACTCGAACACATATTTTTATTGCGTTCTGTGCTGTGAAGGTGGAGAGTTGATGGAAGCCATTTCAATATTTTTATGATTTTTGTTTGAATTTATTTTGTTGTTTTCGTTATTTTTGTTATTTGCAAGGACAACTCTCGAGTTTGTTTATTCGCTTATTTCACACGTATTTGTTCAGACATAATTTTTGTATGAAATCCTTGCAGAGCAAATAAATGTCAGTTGTCCTCCCTTACAGATTTTTGCATAGTTTCTTTTCCTTTTATTGTAGTTGAATACCAATATTTATATTTTAGCTCTGATTCGTTGCATGTCATGCACTGCAAGGACAATAATGTATAACACTTTGCTATCCTCAAAGTATTTCGTTGCTCATTGGATTTATTTCTCCTGGGATAACAATTTTGCTCCTTTGCATATCACATAAAAATGCTTTGCACGATGCAATGTGTTATGTTCTTTTGACCACTTAGATTGCATGTTCCATATTTTTTATTAGTTCGAAGTAGTACATATACATTTTCGAGGTTATTTCAGACATACGTACATGTAATAGATCAAATCATTTGTATTTTCTCCCAGTAGGGCGAAATAAAAAGTATGTTGTTACTATAACGGCACTAACATACGAGGACGGTTTGATAATTCAGTGGCTGTAAGTTTAAATGCAACACTGTTCCCGTCAACTGCCATCTATAACTATAAAAAAGTGAGTTTAGAGTGTTGATTAAGGATTATATTATTTTTGCGTAAAATAATAGAGTTTACACAACAAACTGAATCAAGTTGATTCACTTTATCATTCACACTGGCGATTTTGAATCAAGATGCAGCTGTTTTTTGTTTTGGTTATCACGCCAGAGATTGTCGAAAGAATCCATGGATATTGAACGATCAGGAATTGAAAGTGTGTGAGGTGGACGAAGCTGTAGGTATCTTAACTGAGCGGGTACATCACATTTCCCATGAATATTTGGACATGAAACAGCTATCTGTTGCAATGTCTGCCGCGATGTTTTTGCACCCTGGACGAAACATGGATCCATCACAATACACCAGAGACCAAGGAACAATCAACGCAGTGGACTTATCCGGGTGAATGTGCATCAAAGAGGTTCATGGTGGCTATGTCGGCGAACAAATACATGTCGACCGTTTTTTGGAATACACGCGATGTCAGCATTTGGACAGATTCAATATCGAAAGGAAGCAGAAAAAAGTGCTCACCAATGCACGGGTTCGCACTTGTGTTGTCACCAATGCAAAAATCCATACAGTGGGCTACGAACTGCTACCCCATTCCGCATATTCTCCCGATTTAGCCACTTTCCTCTTTCCAAATCTGAAGAAATGGCTCGGCGGTAAAAGATTTGGGTCGAATCAAGAGGTATCACTAAAACAAATGCCTATTCTGAGGACCTTAAGAAAACCTTTTATTTGGAAGGAATAAATAAATTAAAAGGAGACTGTGTTGGAAAATAAAATGCTTTTTTGCAGAATAAAATATATTTTATTCAAAAAGTCACTGAATTATCAAACGATCCTCGTATTCCACCCTCATATTACAGAATATTTGTACATTCGGAATTGGATATGAATAAAGCTAACATACACTTCAAAGTTATTCTTTTATATCTCAAATTTTGTTTGTTCATATAAACGAGGGTCATTTAATAACATAAAAGGTTTGTAGGAATAGTTTGATATCTTAAAAATTACATTTAATCAGGGGTGCTACAGAAAACCCCTCCTAAATTCCACCAGATTTCCGATTTTTGGGTCCACAGAAAACTCTTTCGCGAGTTTTTGAATCCTTCTGCGTTTGGTTTGGATAATTGATTATTTTCACCTATAAAAACATTTTTTTAAATAAAACCATTGCTACAAGTTTTTTTTCCTTTTTCGAAGAAATTTTTTTAAAAACTTTTCATTTGTTTAAACTATTAATTCAACATTTTACGAAATATCTTGTAAACCTCCTTCAGTCGGCAAAACCAATCGAGCAAAGGATGCAAACTTTGAATTGAATTTTTCGTAGTTATTGTTTCTTTTAGAATTTTGAAAGTAAAATTTTAATAATTTGACTTTTTCATTTATCTTTAATGGCAGACGCGTTTGTACCGTTTTTTTTTATCAAAAATATTAATAATAAAAAGAATAACAAATTTTCGTACAACGTTTTTATATGCTGACAACCCTATTAAGACAAGCACAACATTCAGTTGAAGCGGTTTGGTTATTCGATAAAATCACACCGAAAAACGAAATCTCTCGGAGTTGTGTGGTACCTACAGTTTTGTCGAGAGGAATTCCGACGCTGAAAACATTACATTTTTCTGTAGTACCCCTGAATAACATAGTTTCCATTTAAAGTTTTCATAACATTGAACAACGTTCAGTGATCAGATGTTTTCCTTTATTTTCCCGAATATTTTTGCAATATGGCAAAAGTTGTATTAACTGCAGTGTACAGTGGGTTCTATTTTTATTACACATGCTGATGAAATAAGTAAAGCCAAGAAGAAGGGATCTACGAGCATAATTCGTTCCAGAAAGGTAGTCGTAGTATGAAACGCTCATTAGCAAAATTACTTTCTCCATATGAATAATATGTAAAATGGGATAATGTTTTCAAAGTTGAAAAAGTAGGTATAATCGAAGACGGTTTGTATGCCGATTGATTTCAATTTCTCGGTAGTTGTGCTAGAAAACGCGGAGATTGCTGTGCTTGCGACTTTGTGTGATTGTCAAATATTCTATTCATAACAAAGACTTTACTAGTTCAAAAGAATTTTTGCCGCGATATTAAAACAGTTAAGTTACAACAAATATAAAGAATTGCCACTTGCAAGGGTTATTTGCAATGGAGAGAAAACGGTTGTTATTAAGGTAACAGTAGTCTATAAAGAGGAAATGTTTGAATTTTTATTTGTAATGAGTAGTCTCAGAAAGTACTTAACCAATTTTAAAAATTCTTTCACCTATAGAAAGCTTCATTTTAAGCGATTCATATAGGTTTTGTTTTATTTAAAAAAAAATAAGGGATCCCTATGAAAATTACAAAAAATCGGTGGATAAATGTTTGCAAACAAATCTTAGAGACAAAAATCTATTAAAAATCAATCAAGTCACCTTTGTCAAATATAGCAGGAAATTATCTCAATATTAATATTTGATTCGTCTGATTTTTCAAAAGTTTTCCAATTAATGCGCAATGTATTACATTTAAAAAAAAAATAACATGACGCACTTACATCACGTCGGGAGCGTAGCAAAGCACGCCGGAAAAGCTAGTATTCAATATAAAAGTGTCTTTCATATTTAACGACAATGAAATAAATTAAAATACATAATGCAGTATTGAGTAATGAAAACAAATTTTGGACAGGAAATTTCTCATTATATCATTAAATTATTTCCTCTCCATCATCGTTACTTCCATAACGCTCATCAGCTGTGTCCCCATAGCTACAATTAAAGATGTGTGGCTATTTAGCTCACGCAAGTCCTTTACAACTGTCTTTAGAGTTGCATTTTCCGCAGCATTGGCAACAGCAGGATAGACATTGGTGCGCTTATCGCAGATTGACTTTGTTGCTGCTTACGTTTTTTTGGATCGAGATTTCAATCGATTCGCATGCTGTACCAACTTCATTTTACCCTTCAGAGTCATTTTTTCCTTCTTCTTTTGGCAGCAGAGAATTGTAATTAGGTTGATATGGTGTTGGGAGATTGATTTCTGGCACACTGTCTTATTTATTTGTGTATATTTTTAAGAAACATAAAGCTTCTTGAACGTTTCTTCTAGGAAGAAATGAGGCAATCTGGAATAAAAAAACCAAAATAATAAATGTTTTAACATCACGGCAATATCATTGCAAAGACATTTATGTCAATCCCTTTGAATCATTTATTTTCTTAATCCTTATTGTGGAGGAAAGTGCAAATCAACCAATGATTTTTTTGTTTCATTACTATATTCATATATACTCTTTCATGATTGTCGTGCGGATTTTTCATTTCCCCATTTTTAACTTTTTATGTGAAACGTCGCTCGTTATGCGAGTATCATTTATTAAATTGAAATTAAATCTCTTAGTTTTTGGTTTCTTGTCCGACTTAAACAGAAACTGAAAACAGTGTTGCAAAGTGCCATTAGCAACCAAAACAGGTGATAGGAATGTCAAAAAATCTAAAGCTAGACTTAGCAAAAATATACTTTGAAGTTTTTTTTTTCGAAAATCAACTGAGAATATCAATTAGCAGAATATCAATTACGATATATGTATTTGCATATACGAGTAGGGTAATATACAAGATTATGCATAGGGATTTTGTCATTACATCTGCCAGTTCTTAGAATTTAAATTATAACTTGATTTAAGATTGTCTTGTCATATGAGCAATAAAAATATCAACTTGGTATGTTTTATAGTAAATACAACATTGCTTCCGAATGAACATGCAAATTGCTATGTTTCAAGGAACAAAACAGCTAGAGATACCAAGCAACCTCCTTTGGTTTTTATGTTATTTTTTTTTTTTTATTTATGTACGTAAAAGAAAAAATAAACAACTAACCAAACCAAGGACCGCATTATGCCAGAGCACAATTGATGTTAAGCCTGGTTAAAGAATGGTACGATGCTAAGAGGTACTCAATAACTACTCGCATTCGTGCTTTGCGCACGTACATTTCAGTCCGAACTGAAATATCCTTTTGCCACTAGAGCTATGCATGCGTTGGAATAATGGATACCAATGCTAAGCGAGATGAATTCGAATGAAATGAACAACAACCTACAAACATTCAAATAGCATTCGAAGTGGACCTTAATAGGACATACTTGGATTGATGTGCTCTGCTTCATTACGTTTCATATTGAATCGGTTCGACTCGGCTTGGCTCAGCTAAGCCCAATGCTATTTGGGAAGACTTGTGAATATGTATGAGGGATTGCTGTGGGCATGGGAGTACACAAGTACTCGTACTATAAAACTCATCCATATATTGAATATGTATTTATGATGTGTACATAAAATACAATAACGCCATTAAAATATCTGTAGATACTCACCATTGTCGTCATACCATTTATTTGTTTGCTTTTATTTTGTTTCGATTCGATTCATTTCATTTCGTTGAAGTGAAGTAGTTTTGGGGCCTTTTTGTGTGTCGCATATAAATTTATTTGTTTTCCATGTTTGAGATTGGCACCGCCGTAGAAGTATGGCAAACGGAAATTACCATTTTATTATGGGAAACAGCAACGTTTTATTGAATTTTCATTGTACATGCTAATGGATGCCTCGGAATCTTATTGTTACTGCCTGTTTTAGCCCTTAACACAGTTGTATGCCACAAACTGTATGTTTTGTATGATAAAAGAATGTGTCTAACATCTAATTCTAATCTTTAAGAAATCATAGACTAATTTCAGTAAAATCGTTTATTTATTGTGTATTGTGTATAGATAGAATTCGTTTATTTAAAATTTGGGACAAATTACTATTAATAATATTGTACTAAGTATAATTGCTGCTGCTGCTGCTGCTGCTGCTGCTCTTGTTAACCTCATGAAGTCTTTCCTAATGATATTAAGCTCCTTCAGTGATTGTGACATCTTTGTCATCATTAATTGGATAAGGTGTATCGTTGTAGGTGTCAAAGTCAAAAGTTAAATCCTTTGAAGCTGCACTGTCATTTACGTCTTCCTTATTTTGTTCATCATTGTTAGATTTTGAATCCAATAGCTTTCCAACAGTTGGAAAATTCATCTCAAGTTGATCGTACCATTCGTTCACGTGATCTGTAGCACTAATACCATATTCATCGGCCAGATGATATATATGATCTAAGATATCGGTTCCTGTTAGAGTTTCATATACTCCTTCTGGACCGAAATCATCAAATGCCGACGAAACATCAAAGATATCACCATTCAAAGCAATCAAAAAACGACCATCCTCACGTTTTGAATTGTACAAAGCAAGCTCTTTGAGATCCATATCCTTTTTAAATAACGGCAGTTCCGGATTTCCATTGTCAGAAAAGTCATCTTCGTCAGAATCTTCATACGTATTGACTCTACCTCTGTAGACCAAATAAAAGGCAAAAGCTGCTGCCGCTAGCACACTAAATGGCGAACCGATAACTTCTTTAACGTAGTTCCACCAAAACGCGTCAATGGTAAATGAGCCCATGACTTCACAGATGTAGTTCCACCAAGTAGAGCCAATAATAGACGATGCCATGATTTTTATATTCCTTTTTTGTTTGCTTAATAAAGTATGAAAAGAAATATTTTTTTTTTTTTAACAGAGCTACGAGATGTTGAACTACGATATATTCAACTAATCAGTTGGATTGTATGATCCAAATGAGATAGCCTACTTAGATTGATTTAAAAATAATATAATTTTAAAACTACTAGATTTAATTAAAATATATTTTCTTTTCTTTTCCTATTAAACAGGTTTGGTGGTCACCCTGCCCAAGTCGTGAATGTCCCGAGGAGCCAGAATTGGAATTAGCTGTTTATCAATGCATGGATTATTGCTTGCTACAAGAACAAAATCTATATTCTGATTCTATGGCTCCATTGAAAACTAAAGTTGTTGAAGAAACCAAACCACCGCATCCATCACCACCGCCAACAACAACAACAACCACAGTGAAACCAATAGCGACTAGTGCTGATGCCACAACAGCAGCTGCACCTTCAACAACGATTCCACCCACATCCACAACAACCCTACCGCCATCATTACCCGCATTATTCGCAACTCAAACGCGCAGCAGATTCCAAGATGTACTTAATATGTCATCGACCATGTTTCCGCCAGTAGCGACATTGCCATATCCCGCCTTACAGACAATGTCCATGTTAGAGCAAGGATTGAATCGTAAGTGACAATGTTTCTATTCCATCGTGTTATGTTCCTTTTGTCTATTTACTTTAATTTTTTTTTCTTTTTGTGTGTGTACAAATAACTGATAAAAATGAATACATACTAGTATATACACGTCGTGCTCTTATTATTATCAACACTGCTTGTATCAGGACATTATTAACATTATAACATCTATGACTCTGTTATTGTATTCTTTCGTAGAAATATTGTACTCGTATTATATTTACTATGTATCTCTTCTTGCCATATTTTTCTTATTTTGTTTTTGTCAGGTTTATTATTTGAATCAGCACAACAGAATAGAATATCGTACTTGTACACCACTTTTATACCCTTTACACACATATGGCCAAAAGGGCATATGAACTTTGTTAAAATGTATGTAACATCTGAAAGGGAGAGTTAGAACCTTCAATGTGATATTTTAATGGTATGATGATGTTATGCTCAGCCTGTCTGCCTCTAATTGTCTTCATCAAATTCGTGAACAGTGCAGCTTTAACCGTCTCCATCAATCTGCTGTTGTACAATGTATGTAGTTTCTCAATAAAATTAAAACTATTGTAGTTCCACAAATGAAAAATTTTAATTTAGTCAGATTTGCCTTAAAGTAATAGCCGTTTTAAAGTGTCTTCTATCACGATGATTCAGCTGTTTTTTTTTGATTATTTGTGGCGGGAAACAGAAAGGGAAGAAGAAGATATATGACAATCACAAGAAACGGCGAAATTTTCAAAATGCTGCAACTTACATGGAAAAACTGCCCTGTACTGCTAAGAGTGACCTTTCAAAAAAAAATTAAATCAAAGTGTATCAATTTAATATGCAATTTACACCAAAGTACATCACGTTGATGGGGTTTTCCGTTTACACCGGATATTTTGCATCACGAACAGCTGTTTTTTGTTTTGGTTATACACACACGTGAAACTTGCGAGCACGTTGGTTAAATAAAAACTAAAAGTGAAAAATACATAATTTAGAACATTTTGCAACATATGCAAATAATTCTTGCAATTCCCTTTTTCATTCCTGATACTTATTTTATTAAATTCTTTTAAAAAAATTGACAATTTATTGTTTACTCAACAATGTTTTGAGCCATCAGCTGCTGTTTAGTGATGCGACAGGTGGAAAAACACAAAAAACTTGGCAGCACTGCAGAAATGTCTAGAGAGACCATTATTAATTTTCATATCAAGGCACATCAGTTCTTGATGCGACTATTGATACCCATCACATTCTACACCAACAACCCCTGAATGACGTGATTTTCCTTGAGGTTGTTGTCGAATCTGATACGTATCAGTGGCACATCAATGTTGATGTTGATGTGCTTTGGTGTAAATTGCATATAAGATTCGAATCCTTCACTCGAATCACATCTACAACAAGGACCCATAAATTTTGTAATTTTCCCTGTTGTTGTTGTCAAATGGGACTCGACTCAATAATCGCATCATCATAGATTCTAATCATTGCTCACTGTAAATCGGCTATAAAGGAAACCCTGAATGCAAACAGAAATGTATGAATTTATTAACAGATCAGGGACCTTATTTATTGCTCAGGGCTTATATGTGCTTAGTTCCTTATATGGTAGTGTCTTCATATCGGAGCGGATTCGAATCCATTATGATGCGGCTATTGATCCGCAACCAACCACAAGGGAAAATGACATCATTCAGGGGTTCTTGTTGTAGAATGTGATAAGCATTAATAATGGTCACTCGTGTAAGTGCCTTTTTTAGATTATTTTTGCTATTTTCGGTCATGAGCATCATTAAACAGCTGATGATGGCACATGACATTTTTAAGTAAAATTCAAATTGTTACTTTTTTTAAAATGTAAAATCAAAATAAGTATTAGAAATGAAAAAGGGATCTGCAAGAACTATATGCATATACTACAAAATAAGGTAAATCAGGTATTTTTCACAAATGTTTAGTTTTAATAAAGCCAATGCGCGCTCAATGTTCAACGTGTGTGTATAACTTATCAAAAAATCAGGGCAGGTTGTATCGCTACACTGTATCGCTGTAATTGTTTTTGCGTGAAAACATTTTTTGTTATGTATCACGAGATTACACACAATCCGTTGTTGGGTATTCCAAAATTTGAAATAAGAAGAAGAAGAGATCGCCCTTTGTTAGTGACTTGTGCAGTTTATATAATTTCATAGTCTTTGTATATACATTCATTGAAGAGAATCCAAATACTAGTGTTAACAGATCAGACAGACAGACAGACACAGATTATGCATGCTTTTGGTTTATTCTACCGTTAATAGATCGTATATGTGCTGTGTGTTGGCATTAAGCACCTTGATGCATTAATAAAATTATTATTTAAAAAAAAAAAAAAATAAATCCAACTCCGGACCGGCGTTGAACTCTCTTTCTCTGCTGTTTTGTATCACCAGCCAGTATTAAGATACTATCCTATCAAGGTATTATTTCTTATTTATTCAGATTTTAATACAAAAAGTCTTGATTAAAAATCGCCGGTGTGAACTATAAAGTGAATCAACTTGATTCAGTTTGGTGTGAAAACATTATTTTGGCCCCTTGATATTCACTTTCCCTAATGACCACACTTATTGGGTAGATAAAGTAAGAAACTTAAAATTATTTGACTATAAAATAGGAAATACAGAGAGAAAAGGTACCAATCTGAAGTGAATGTAGTATGCTTTAGTGGGACCAATGTTAGTTAAAATAGTATAGCAACTATTGTACATGGCGAAACACATTTACTACTTAGTATATTAAGCAACTCCAGCTTCTATGCCTTTGCCTTGTTTAATTAGAATTTTGTCATGTGTGACTGACATTTGATGCATATCTTCCACCAGACAATGATAACACTTTGTATGAAACACACACTAGTATCGTCGTAGTTATCTGTGTCCATGTGTCGTAAAATGCACAAACAACAAAAAAAAAAAAACACAACAACCTGATTTTCTCCATCGTTTCTTTGTAGTCTCAACCGATGGCGAAATGAGAAATGAAAATACATTGCCTCGCCGTCCAATAAGTTGGGTACATTCGGATAACAGTGACACAACCTTTTTTATGGTTCAAATGCATCCAGATTTAGCTGATCCAACAGAGCAGCTGGGTATGGAAATCGAACAGGATGACAATGAGACAGTCACCGATATCAAACAACGTTTTGGTGAAAAGCGTTTGTGGCAAATGCAAATCAATGTAACCGATTTGGAGGAGCTCGATTTGCGTTGCGGTGGACTGGTACGACGTAGCAACATTACGTCTGTCAGTAATGAAACTGTTCTCTGCATGGTGCAGCGTTGTACATTCACATTGAATGCTCCCGAAATCTGTCCACCCGATTATAAAGAGTCAGATGATAGAATTTTTTGGATTTATTTTCTTTTGAGGTATGTATGTACTTGAATGTGGTCTCAGTGTTGAGTAATACTGATTGAGTATCTCTGTCATGTCGTATGTCAGATAAACTGGCAGAAAAGCCAAAAGCCAAGTGACTTATTTGTACTCATTAACCGTGACTGCGGTTGAATTTCATTTACTTCATTGTATCTTTCAGATTTCTTGCAACAACGATGTTATCAGCTGGCGTGACCATTATGGATCCAATAGCGCTGACTATGATTGAAAAGTATGGTGGTGACTTTGGTCGTGAACGTTTGTTTTCAAGTATCGGCATGGCTATATTCTCCCCTATTACGGGAATAATGATTGATTACTCCTCGCGTGGACTTGGCTACACTGATTACTCAGCCGCCTTCTATACCTACGATGTACTTTTGGTTATCTCAACTGTCTCGGTGCTGATGATGCCACTCGGTGAAAAGTTGCCAGCCGATAATGTCTTTAGGGATTTGTGGAATTTGCTTAAAATGCCGCACGTGATCGCATTTATATTATTTCTATTTGTACTCGGCAACTTTTGGGGCTTCATTGAAAGTTTTTTGTTTCTTTATCTCAAGGAATTGGGCGCACCAAATTATTTGTTGGGTAAGTCAATGTACTCGTACTATAGTGAAATGAATTCCATGTTAAAATATGTGTAGCCAAAGGAATGAAAATATTTTACGTGTCAAAGATATTGACTTTCATACTAAATATCAACTTCATTTGGTCATCTCTATGCTATTTTATTTCTTTTACTTATTTCATTTTTGTTTGTGTTTTTCTTCATTATTTTGTAGGCATCACCATTACTGTGGGTACAGTCAGTAGTATCCCATTCCTGTATGGAGCCGAGAAAATAACTAGAATCTTTGGACATGTTAATTTGATTATCATTGCGTTTTTCTCGCATGCCGGTCGCTTGGTTGGTTATTCGTTCATTGAGTGAGTAGCAAAATCTAGATACACGCACTTGTTGTCTTTAGTATTTGGTTTAAATGAGAATAACATTCTGACATAATGTAATTCGACATGCATCTATTGGTTCATTTTCGATTCAGAAATGCCTGGTGGTGTTTTCCTTTTGAGGCCATGGAGTCACTCTCCTGTCATTTGATGTGGGTAGCAGCTGCCACTTATTGCTCTATTCTGGCACCGAAAAGCTTATTAGCTACACTGATTGGTGTTCTGGGCATGGCACATTTCAGTTTGGGTAAGTTCATTACCTACTTTTGATAATTATGTACGTACAATATAATGATAGTGCACTGGCTTTAAGTCATTAAAGCATGTGACAGTTTTGATAAGAAGAAAAAGATATTTTCTGTAGTATACTTGTATCTGAATGCTCTGTAAAGAAACAAAGCAAGGCGAACATAATCTCGATAAGTCCACACAATTGTTTTTTCTTATTATAAGTTTTTAAAATTATTTATCTGGTACCGATAGTTATAAGCCAATTTAGTAATTCGGACTGAACATGTGTTGAAGATTCCTGTTGTTCGATATATGGCAATATTTATTGAGTAAGTTAGTCAAGCAGACTTTGCTGTTCGGTTGTATTGGACTACAGGATATTATCTCATGAACATCGAAAAAATAAATTACAAAATTGTGCCAACGAATATCTTAGATAGAATGCTACTTAAACAGCAGGAAAAATCACGCAAATTGGAACGCATGCTGTGCATTCTGACTGAGTATCACTAATTAGTTGCATTTAAGGGTGTCTTATACGATGTCTAAATAGATCCCATGAGTTAAGGCATTTCAGACAATTATCAAATACTTATAAGCGTAGATTGCACTCTCAAACTGGTTTTAATGGCGCAATGCACTGTCGTATGCTTTGTGGCCTACTTGGGTGAATGGGAAAACTATTTGAATGACATGTTCCAAAAAGTTGGCAACGTTGTTGATTACGACGATAATCAAACGTTGACTCACCATTTGGAATTGACGGGCAGAGACTGATGCTGATGAGGGCTGCGCATAAATATTAAGTGCACTTACAAATGTGATTTATCTGGAAGGACAATAAAATAAATATAAAATATACATAAATAAAATAAATGCCTTGTTATAAACAAATTTCTGTATTACTAACTCTCTCTTTTAGGCAGAGGTAGTGGCTCCTTCACCGGTGGCTTACTCATTGGTCAATTCGGTACACGAGACGCATTTCGTTATATGGGTCTGTTAGCGGTTGTTGGCGGTATTGCTTATGGCTTACTGCACTTGCTTTGGCTGCGTAAATTCGATCATAATATGGACGAAGCCGAGGAGGAAGTTGAAGCCATCGAAAATGGTGAGACTGAGAAGTTAACTAATGGCGAACCTGCAACCAAGGAACAGGGCACATCAATGTCATTAGAACGTTTGAGTCTCATGATTAAATACAATCAAATCGGCAGCCTTTCATCATTGCCGCGAGGTTCACGGGTAAACTTTTAATTAGATTTCAACTAAATTCAATTGCTTTAACCTCTTCAAACGTCTCCATTTGTAGGCTGATATCCACGACCATTTGTCAGTGCGTCGCAGCAGTTACAACGTAGAATCTTTGCGAGGAGTACCAGCACGCCACAGTAACATTGGTAGTGCCTCCAAAGTCGATATCCTACGTTCAGCACTCGAAATTAATCACAAATCCTCAAACAATTCAATGCTGAGTAAAGCCGATAACAAAACGTCAAATCAATCATTGGGACGAAATCGTGCCGACAGCGCACCCAAATTGAATCACAGCAATCTAAAGAATATTTCGCAGCCCGCGCTTGAGGGCGTTGTGCTAGAGGTGAGTTATCCCCTTGCCTACCTAGACCCCCCATACACCCCCCAACAGTGGTGTGAATAATTTCGTGTTGAGCGGGTAAAGTTAATGCCAAACGCCGTCGTTGATATTCCTGACGTACGCTTTCATGCGTACTGCGTCCGTCCGGACTCGAAGCCATCGCCTGCCGCGTGCTTGTGGTATTATTTTTTTGTATATGGGCTTATGTCTCTCGTGGTGCTTCCCAGCTAGTGACATGGCTGTTGCTACCACAGTCAACATTTATGCTGATTGCTGTCAATTGTGTTTGATTTTTACGTGATGTTGATTTTTCCATTTTTGGTTAAGATTTTTAACAAAAGCAAGAAAAAACACTATCTTTTTGGTGATGCCGCTCTGAGCCTTTGGCAAATGACAACACATTTCGTTGTTGGTACTTCTGCTGCTGCCTTGCACGTTTGTTTACTGCAAATATTACTGCAATCGTCTATAACCCGTAATCGTAGTCTTTTAGTCGTTGTCGTCAGGTTTTCTGCTTTCACTGCTGCTGCTATTGTCCTTGTATTGTGTCACATCCGGTCATGTGTTTGGCATGTGTTTCCTTTTGTTAGTGGTTCATGTACTTTCCATTTGACTCTATTTTTTTAAACATATATAAGGTTATATTAAGTTTGAGAAAATATATGTCACAACCAAAAGGAGGGGAGTAAGATTCTACATAGAATATACAAATAGTATTCATGATCTGTAACATGGGATCTATTGGGCGAACATATGTAACAACCAGAATGTAGTAAACATAGTATATTCATACATATGAACATTACACAATGGCCTCACCCTTAAAAGAAAAAGAAAATCATAGACAAATGATTGTTAAGATCACATTTGGTTTTGTTTTATTAAATTATTCCTCAGTTTAGAGTATCCAATAGTTTTCGCACTTGCTTTCAATTCCGTGTTGAGTCCTATACTTTTCAGTTTGTGTTGTGTGAAAATGTGGACTCTCATGTTATGATTATTAAGGCGTATCAATAGTATTGTAACACTATTTATTACTGAAAATAAATATCTTATATGCAAGAATTTCGCATGCACTGATAGCTAAAGTGATATATGTATATTTAACTGAATGGTCAGTCAAGTTCTACTCGATTGCTACCGCAATTAATTATATCATCAAACAGCATCTTAACATGATTCACGTAATGTTAAGATATGTCAAAAAGCCATTAGACAAATCAATCAATATATGATTATTAAATGTTTATTACATAAATGAATTTGCACTTAAGAATTACAATTTTTGTAGGTCCAAATTTTTAATATATTCAGTAAGGGTGCAAAAGGAATATTCATTCCTCGTTCTTCTCAATTTAATTAAATAAATTATCAGTGGTATCATGAACTACTCAAATGCATTAGAAAACTCTGTTTCAAGTAAAAAATAATTTGCACGAGAGTCATTCAAAAATGTAAGAGATATTGATAAAAAAAATAATAATAATGATAATTTCTCAACATGGTCCCCATCAAAATTAATGTATCTGCCCCAATGATGAAATACAATTGCTTATATATAACCAATGCAAATAAGTTTTTTGTCATGTTGTTTCTCTAGAATATACTCGTTGTTTAGAACTGAGTGGACAGTTTTTTTTTTTGCGTATGTACTATTTATTTAAAACCTATCAAAACAATATGTAGACAGAAGCTAAATTTTATGAGGTATTCAGTTATCTAGAGGTTTTATTAGGTAGGTCACTGATTGAAGCGGGAGGGAAGATCCAAAGGATGATAGTGCTTTAGTCTGCGGTGTTGCTGGCTATTGTCCAGGAGTTGCATAGCGGAGACTATAAGCAGTGATGGTATCTGATTGATGTCGTTGCGTACATAGAAAGGGACACCTACTGAAATCTCCGTATGATATTAACATTGGAAGCCGCAGTAAAGCCCCATGACTAATGCCATAGGTCCAGATTGACCTTAGAATTGCCTTATAGAGCTGCAACTTATTGCGTAGTGAGAGCTTCGAGAGCCTGAGTAACCAGTGCAGACTCTTGAGCTCAAGGTTGAGCTGGGTCCGCTTGTTGAAGAGAGGTATTTTCTCCTGTTGAGACTGTGAAAATCATAGATTGAAGATCTCTGATTTCGCACCTTAACATTGTGGGTTTTATTGGGGTAATATGTAATGTTATTGTACATAAAATATTACACTGTTACATATGTTTTGTGTCGGGAGTTAATGCCTCTGGTAAAATAAAAACTCCACCACTTATGTTACAACTATAAATATACAACTTATGTTGACTTTCCCCAGACTCTTTATTTCTCACTTATCGACTGGAGAAAACCTCCAAGTTGAGTATTATAGGACGTTTCTCTAATAGCAAGCGCTCCTAGCTCCAACTGACTACTGCCTTGGAATCTATATATTCTCACTTTTCGACTTTAGACTATATTACTTGACTTTAAGTATTTATCTGTTCTTTTTCCCCTTCCATCCATTTTTATAATAGTTTTTTGTATCAGGCTTTACTTATTTAATCAGTATACCTAAGTAGTTGATACTGGGGGTGTCCACATAAAAAATGCAATACAAAATACGAAGAATATAAGTAAGCAAATATCATTTAATTTATTTCTTACCTGTTCCCCCGTAAATCACTAAGAGAAAATGAGATCATGATACTTAAGTTAATAAGGCTTACAAAATTAGGATCACCTTGAGGAAGCACTGGCTTCTATGACCTTCGAATTTAAAAAAGTATTCATTTTGAAGTCTTTAATCACCAATGCTGTTTAAGCAGACTTTGTGGAAATAAAACTCAACTTAATCGTTCATTCTATTCCCTTGCTGATTGCCTTTTTGAGCAACGTTCGGATGGAACCGAAGTAGCGACAAATGTCAAGTATTTGAATCCAATTTTATACAGCTTAGGTTAGGTTAGGTTTGCTTGGCTGCTCAAGAGATCTCACATAGACCAATAATGGTCCTTTGTGTTGCCATTTATACAGCTTAGGAAACTGCACTTTGGAATCTGTCTAGATTACTTAAGTAAATTGATAATTCTTCAGAAATTAAATCCTCAGATTGTGTTGATTTGCAGCTTTTGTTTACTAATTTGTGGTGGTCTTCCCATGAAGAAAAGCATTCTTCTAATTCGTCAGATTGATCTGAATCAGATTCCGACATTTCATCAGTTTGTATATTATTATGATTTGATGTTTTCATTTAAATCATCGATCCATCGAATAGAAAAATTAATAGTCAAAACATCAAATCAGTCGATGTTTAGTGAATATCCCTAGTTGACACAAGGGGCATCTCCAAAAACGATCAACATTTAAATGAACCTCGCATATGCAACAATCTTAGTAATGAAAGCGCATTTGGTAATTCGAAATCAAAAACAAATAGTTTCCTTTTTTCTCCTATAAATAACAAGTTAATGAATTTATGACCATAAAAGTTAAGCAAAAACTATTCATGGATCTACAGAATTTTGTTGGAATATCTTTTTTTCTATGCATATGAGTATGATATACATGCATATATGAGGAGTATACTGTATTATAGTATGCTATGTACTGTAGTAATTTGTTGTTCCTTTTCATTTGTTCGGTTTCTCGTTTCGTTCTTTGTATCAATGGAATTGATGCTCGATTGCATTGTGAAGTGCAATATTTGAACAGGATTCGAGTAGTTTACACTTCAGTGGTCACTGAGAACCAGCAGCAGCAGCAGCAGCAGAAGCAGCATGAAGGAGCAACACCAAACAAAGCATAACAGCTAGGAATGAAACCGTTGAATAGAGTCAAACTAAAGTCCTACGAGAATTGCGTTGCATTCCATTGAATGGTATTGAAGTTGAAGGCATTCTATGTTTTACTGCTTTACACATTCTGCTATTTTCATTCGATTTTTTCTTTCCTCACTATCTAGTACTACCAACTTAAGAGATGTGAGTGTTTGTTGAGATTTTTTGAACTCACATACACGTACATATACGACCAAGTTCCGTTCCTTTATATTTCTCTTGATCTATGTTAAATTATAAGTTTTTCAAAATATAATAGGTATAAGTACATATTTTTCTAGCTTTCATATATAAGTACATAACTAAATTTCATATTGTACTTTCAAAAAATGCAGGGCGTGGAGTCGACATTCTTCCCGAGTCGTATGAAAAAGTATCCAAGTGGTTTGTTAACTGCAATACCCGCTGTGGATTTATCCGTAATACCGAGCTCCATGTTAATGGTAAAGTAAACAAAATAACAACAAAAACAAAAACAACGACAACGACGTGGACCGACTTAAACCAAAAGAGACATGGAAAAGCAAATATAGATACATGCATGCATTTGTATCTGTTTCTGTGTCTGTTTCTGTAAATGTATCTCAACAACAAGCATGCTGTGCTCCGCGCCTTGGCTTAACAAAACAAAACAACATGAAAATATAGAAAAAAAATAAGAAATAAAAAATTTAGAATTGTAAGAAAATGCATGGCACGTTGCATGAAATGCACGGGGTCGGGTGGTGTTCTTGGGTTTGTTTTTAGGGGTTTTGAATTTGAATTGGTTTCGGTTTTGGTTTCCGTTTGAGGTTTTGTGGTCGTGACCACTTTTGGGGCTTCGGTCTTCTTCCATAAGTTCTACACTTAGTCATGGTTGCATCGGACTACTCACTTAATTCTTTTTCTAATTTTGTCTTTACTAACATACTACTACATACTATACTATATATTTTTCCCCTCTTGTATTTCCTGCCATTTCCTATTTTCTCATTTTTTTTGTTTGATATTTTTCATGCAGCATGACTTTTGGGAATTAAGTTATTTTGTTGAATTTAAGCATTTACTTTCAGCATTTGACTTTTGCCTTAAAATTGTTTTAATTTCAGTGCTGCTACGAGTATCTTCAGCACTATCTATCTATCTAGCTTAGTTGATTCCCCAAAATTTTTGTAAAAAGCTTCTTACATACTAAATTAAGTAGAAATGGAATTGTGGAATTTCAAAAGTGATTATGTAATTGAAAGAATTTAAATGCCAAAGCTTTCTAATGTCTCATTTCCAGACTTTATTTTCTTCAAATTTCTGTTAAAGAGTAATTCTTATTTACATTTTCTTTTCCCCACACACATTACAATTGAGTTGCTTTTTTTTTGTATTACTTTTCTTATTTTGCTAACCTTATTGTTGCCTTTTCGGTCTTGTATAAATTTTTTCTTTTTTCTTCTCCTTTTAGTTCTTGATATTTGTGGGTGTGATTTTGTCCGACAGGGTCTCGTCTACAAAAGTTTCTTTTCGTAAATAAAAATATTTTCCTTTGCAGTTCAAAGATATGCTTCCTTTTCCTATTTTTATTTTTACTTTGATTTCATTTTGGTTCCCTTTTTATTTCGTCGTCCTTCTCTCAATGATTTGTTGTTAAACTAAATACAAGTTGAAAATAATACAAAATGAATAGAAAAATCTATGAAATGAAAACAACCATTGAAAAACCATTGGTAAAGGCAACAGAATAAATACGAAATAAATAGAAGTACTATATGATTACAGTGGTTAAGGTTGATTTAAAAATAGAAAAAAGGACGAACTTTCATGAAATCAATGTGTTTTATGTTTATCAACAATAAATTTAAAGTGATAGATGATTTCTTAATTTTAACTAGAATGCCAAAATCAATGATTGCATGTTTAAAGCTCCTAGTTCAAAGTTATCTAAATTACTTCATCTCATGAGATTACAGATAATTCAATTTTGCAAAAAATATCACTCATTATTCTAACAAGGAGGTGCTTTAAATATCATACAAATTTCTCTTTAAATATACCATCATAAGTGTCTTGACTTGCCACAGTTTCGTAGTGTAACCCTTATGCGGATACTAGTGTTGGTACCCTTATTCCCGACAATATGGTCTGGCCAGACAACATGCATTTATATGATCGGTGCTAGATATTCAGTGTTATGTTTCTGTGTGTCTCTGAATGTATAGTTTTATAGTACAGGTAAATTGGGATGAAAACAAGGCAGAAATCCGGAAATATAGGAAGTTAAGCAAAACGAACATAAAAAAGGATAACTCTAAGTAGTAAGGCAAGCAAAAGAGTTCAAAATTAGCTTGCTAGTAACGGTTGTCCTTCTTTTCAAGTATTTGGCATACATATTTGTAACTTCTTTGCCTTTCCTATTGATCTCCTTCAAAATAATAGTCGCCACTTATTGTGTGATTAATTTTTTGGAGACTTCATAGAAGAAGAAATTGTTAGACCAACAGTTGAAGAGATGGTACATTTTTGTTCCATCGAATACCATCTTTTCCGATGAAAAAAATGCTCAGTTTCTACACTCTTTACTTTTTTAGCAGTGGTTTTCAGCGTTTTTTCCACCAAAATTTACGTGAACACTACATTTATGTGCAAACATATGTACATACAGACGCATAACACTAATAATTACATCTGAAACCCCTTTTAAATCCCATAAAACTGCCTGTGATCTGGCTACACTATAATGCCCGAAATCGGCTACATGTTTTCAAAATGTCCATATCTATTTATTTATTTATTTTAATTAGATATGACAAAAACTGTCAACTTAAATTAAACAATTGCAAACTTAAATTAGGAAAATAAAACATGAAATAAAAATGAGTCAAAAAACAAAATAAAACTAATTGAATCTGCCTCTGATCCAGTGGTGGTAATTAATTTGTTAACCAGCCAGCTGTGCCCCTACTCACAACCAAAAGTGATCGGAGACATATAATTATATATGATGAGTCTCAGAGGCAGCCGCAATAGGTTGACCAATAAGAGATGTCCAGTTCATCTGGAGTGATCCGATTCCCGTACGATGATGGTAAGCGCTGAGGGCGAGATCTCAAGCGAGAGAACGTTATAGAACTTATTTAGAAACGTTCATAAAACTCGGAAAGCATAATTAGTTCTGCATCTAACCAAGGCAAAGATGCAACAGAGATGGAAGAATGATAAGGAAGAGTCTCTTAGAATAAGGTGGCAACCTGGAATTAGGATTCCAGTTTATGCCACGGAGGTCAAACAAAGGGAATTGCTTCTGAATAGACTCAATTCGATCTTGATTCTTTTTGTATTGAGGCGTCGAAATGCAAGGACAATACTCGAGGAGTTGACGCACGGGAGAAATGAAAAGAATATTCGTGGTATATGGGTCATTAAATTCAATAAACTAACGTTTAATTAAATGGAAATAACCTGAAATCTCATGGTTGTAGTTTAATTCTTTCTACTTTAAAAAAAAGTGTCCGTTTAAGAGTAAATACGAATACAAAATGTGACTATCATGACAAGCAGCACCAAGTATGCATAGAGTCAGAAGCATTGGAATCTTTAGACTATCTCCTATATTCTTGTCTTGCATTCTTGTGAGCTCTTATAAACGTTGGACCCTTAAAATTTTGGACAGTTGGAAGAGGTCCCACGGTTTCTAAAAAATGTTAAAAACTTCAAGATAAGACATCTTTTCATTTACATAACTTCATCTGATAATACTCGTACTAAGAAACATATACACATACATATAAAGAAATTGAAAATAATAATTGAAAGAAATGATATAAGTATGACTTGAGAATCAATAACCTTTATCATCAAGTTGGAACCAATGTACAATGTTATTTCTTACATGTGTACAAATTACATTCAGACCTTCTGACGAAAACAAAAGTATGGTATACTAGCATATGTTATGCTATCTTACTCCTTAGCAAGCTACTATAAATTTTAATGTTCTCTTTTACCATAAACCGTATAACAAACTGTATCTTTTTCAAATAGTAAACTTGTCTGTTCTTTGCCAGAACTTCGTTTTGTCCTTGTAAATGCATTTTTATCGTAGTCATCACTAACATTATTGAAACGATTTATTTTATTTTTGCAAAATAAAAAAAAAGCAAAGAATTTGATATTATCGAATAACATATACGCGACTGAAACGTTATTTCATGCTTTCATTTCGTTACATATAGAATCGATAAGATACAATTCGATTGACTATAGACAACAACTGGAATTGCCTGTGTAACAACAACGACAAATGATGTTGATGAGCAAATGAAATTGAAAAGAAAATTTATCTATTTACATAAACTAAATCAAAAGCAAAAGGAATACAAATGAAATCGCGTTCAAAGGAATTTCTAAATTTTTCTTCTTGGCAATAAAAAAACAAAATGAATTTATATTACCGATTTATTTTGTTTTATTCCAATATACGAGTATGTATACCTAACTGGGTTGGGTCTTTACTCACACTGTCGCGTTGTCAGACTTAAAGTAAATATTTACTTATTGTCTTCAACATAAGAGGAAAACTGTGCATCTTGAAAAGTCCTTCACAAATGAGTTCATCAGCATCATCACCATCACCATCAACAGCATCGTTATGATTGTCATGTTGTAGTATGCTGTGATCATTATGTTACTATGCTTAAAATGATAAAAACTGCAGAGATGAATAAATTCCTATTGTACGTACATACTACATATATGATATTGTATAGAATAGAGGCACTTATTGAGTGCATTCATGTGCATTGTTTAGTAGTTTTTGCACGTTTCAACATTCTAAAAAGGTGGCAATACAGTGTGTTGGCAGTGGGTAGAAATGAATGAAATGTTATAGGAAAAAAAAATTCAGAAGACAAACTTTCGTTCACTTTGCTCGTTCGTTATTTCATAAGGTTGCCAAAAGTTTGATGATGCGGAAATGCATACCAATAATAACAACAAACACAAAACAAGAACAACCAGAACAACTTTATAAAACAAAACAAAAAAAAAGTTAAAATGAATGCACTCGCATGCATAGCATTGCATCTCATTGCAACAGGAAGAGAAGAGTGACTTGAATATGCATAAGTATCTTGGTTAGTTGTAGTATTTATTGGTGCATACTTTAAGGCTGCTGCTGCTGCTGCTCAATGCAACCAAACACAAACAATAGATCGATCGATCGATTCCACATACTCAATCGTACATACTGCAAATAAGTACAGTGAAATCAACAAGCATAAAACTACGTACACGTATATTAAAAAATATAAAAGGTGCATTCAGTTGAATTCTGTTTTTACCCGGAGCACAAGGCAAAAGCCGATGAAACCAATTTCATACTTTTCATGTGAAAAATGGAAGAGTTGTTATAGAAGTGGGAGTGAGATCAGTGAACGAACATTCTATCACAATAACACAATAATATTCTCCCATTTAAGTGAGTGTGAGACTTTTGAGCTTGTAGTTGTGATTTCAAGTGTAGCAGGGAGGAAGCGAATACTAGGTGTATAATAATAAATTGCAAACAAAATATTAAACTCATCATAAAATAAAGCACCTAGGGGTTTATTGAAGCGTTAAACAAAAAAAAAAAAAAAAAAACACAGAGAAAAAATATATTTTTGATTTAAAGATTTTTAGTTTTGGAAAATTGTGCTTGTATTGATTGACTCGCGGCATATTTTTGTTATTTTATATTTGCATCTGTACTGCATACACAGATATTTACTGGCATTCACAATTTCATTTATCTTTTATAAAAAATAAAGGATAAATGTTTTTGTGAATTTTCATTTTACATGTTTTTTGCTTCTTTAGTTCGTGGTTATTTGGTTTATTAATTCTCTTGCATGCCTTGTTGAGTTCATTTCATTTTTCTGCCTTGCAATATTTGTTTGTTCATAAAACTTTTAATTGGTTATCCAATTTTAATAAATATCTATACATTTGATAAAAAACATTGAGTGTCATTTAGGTATGAGCTATTAAAATATGTATATCCTATTGGCAAAGTTATTAAAACAAATTTGCAAATGAAATATTTTTTTCCTCTTGTTATACGTAATCACTTTAGTCTGTTATTAGTAATGCATCGCTGGAAACACTTCAATCAGTATGATATAGTATCAACAAGCCAGCTAGTTATGTTAAACAGATCTCCTCTTGGTTTGTCCGTTACTTACAATGAAATCATATCACTAGTTTTTTCAGATTCTGATGGCTTTTTCTTCTTAACATAAATCATTTGTATCAATTATATTCACGGGAGGATATCTAATACAAACCATGCTATTATCAGCATCTTGAATCCAAATGGCCTATCATCTTTTTGTCGATTTGCCTGGTTTAATGCAAATTAAAACCATCAATTTAGATAATCTGATATGAAATTTTAATCTTAGTTTTTCTATCCTACAAATATGAAGCAAATTAATATTTTTTGAGGTATCACTCTGAATAAGAAACTTTGAACACACTATAACTGTAAGTGGTTTATAATATGAATAGTATGACGAGCCCATATTTTCAATTTACCAAATATTTGTGAGAGTATTTGTATCAATGCAAACTAGTCATTCAGTTTTTTCAGTTCTATACCTAAAGGTTGCCAACGGGACCCTATTATTAAGCCTACACTCACCATTTGTCCGTCCGTACGTCCGTCAGAGTGTTCTATCTCATGAACCGTAATAGGGTCGATACTTGTAATTTTCACAGAAGATTTAGTTCCATTACGTGCATAATGAGAATTAATAAAAATAAAATAAAGTTAAAAAATGCACACCCAATTAAAATTAATGTTCTTATTAGAAAAACTTTTTTGTTCTTTGTTTTATCGAATTGAAATTTAGATACTATAAATATGTGATCCATATTCACTAACCGTATAAATTTCAATATCCTAGAAGTCCTAGGAAGGGTACCTCTCGTACAAACCCAAATTCAAATCATTGTTCTTATTAGAAAAACTTTTTAGTTCCTTGTCTTATTGAACTGAAATTCAGATACTATAAGTTTGTGACCCATATTCACCAATCTTGTAAATTTCAAGATCCTAGAAGAACTAAGAAGGGTACCTCCCATACAAACCCAAAATTCAAATTAATGTTCTTATCTTTTGTTTTTCACTTTGGTTAAGTTTTTTGTAGCATACTCTTGGGCGATGCTGAAATATTTGACTTTTGCAACAAAAACAAATTAATTTTACATGACTTTGGACAGAGGTACAAGCTTAAGGTCCAACATAGTGTTGAAAAATTGTGCCTTCGTGTGCGAGTCCGACTCTTAGTAGAGTTTAAAGTTTCTGACCCAATCAATCAATTCAATCTTATTTCTTCCATATAATAATCTTCACCAGAGTTCTTTAGTTGTTGAAATAGTTTACTTAATTTTTTGCACTGCTTATTTTTTTTGTTGCTACTGTCTATGCACATTTGTTTTAACTCCTGTACTTCAAAGATGAACCTTTATGTTTCGATTTAGGGAGCTAAAATTTCAATCGGAGTATTCTTACAATTTTAATGGTGTTTTCAAATATTTTGGTCCACTGTTTGCTATACAAATTAATACAACCAAATAATTCTAGGAATTAAAATTGGAGACTAAAAATTCTTTGTATTATTGTGCATTGTTATGTATTGTATTCTATGTATAAAGTATTTAAAATTGATGATTGTTATGATATTATGTGCATGATCATTTACTATATAAACAAACTTATCGAAGTATACACTTTGTTACATATATTTTAATAGAAAATTTCCTAATTTTGATCAAATTTAAATCAAATAGGATCAAGAAGGACGCAAAATCATACCCGAAGAGACCGAGCTCAATAATTCGAAAACAACCATACCGAGTTCGATTACAGATGAATCTGCTGTCATTAAGCAAGCAAATGGCAATGGCAAAAGTATACAGGAAGAAAGAAATAACAAAGATAATGATGAAGCCACATGATGATGACTAACAATCAACAGGAATATTGAAATAAAGACAAATAATTGAATGTGGCGTATGAGTGATATTATAGTAAAAAAGAAAACTATTGTAACATTGCAAACCAAATTAAATAAAAAAATATACAATAAAATTCCAAAGTAAATCCACATTAAATTAATTAAAAGAAATTATATAATAACCAAAATACTTACACCACATATGTATGTAATTATAAATACTATTTGTATGCCTTGCATTATATGCATTGTATTGTTTAAATGTGACGAAAAAAAAGACAATAAAGTTTTTTAACAAAAACTCATTCATTCGTTCATTATGACTGAATATGGAATATGGAATTTGGATATTTTTCTTTTGTTCCATGGCGATTACTATGCTTCTTTTGATCAATTAAAGTAGACAAGTATAAATGCATTCATTTCACAATTTTTAATTGCAAATATTTGCAATAAATTATTTATTTCACATTATTTCTTCCATTCATTCATACATTAGTTGGTTTTTTTGTTTTCTTTGTATTTGTATCTTTATTTTGTATCTTTTTGTATTTTTTTTTTTTTTGTGTGACACAAAGTTTTGATGTCTGTGGTTGTTATTTAAAATTATTTTCCATTTTTAATACCGTATTCTGTCCTTAGGCTAGAATTTACTTGTTTTTTTTTTTTATTTCTATTTTTAATACTATAGCAATTTTTAATTACAATTTCTTTAATTAATATTTATTGATGCAAAAACTATGAAGCAGCTGCTTTTTTTTTAGTTTTGTTTTGTTATTTTATTTGATTTAAACATAATCATTTTAATCATCATCATCTCATTATTTTCATTATTATCAACGACAATTATTTTAATTATTAATAATATTTTTTTGTTTTTAGGTTTTTGTGTGTTGCTCATTTTATTTTTAATTAATTTATCTTTTTTATTTTATTTTTTTTGATAATTTTTATACCTTTCAAATAGTATAGAGTGAATGATTTGACTTCATGCCAATAAAAAAGAACTTGGAGATTTTACATGAATGGAACATAGTTAATAAATGAATATTTATAAGTACATATAAACTTTCTTTTTGCTGTATGTCTATGACAATCAGAAATGTAAAGAAAATTTGAATTTTATTTATTCAATATATCCAAAGCTGTATAGAAACTAATTTCGGACAACTACTCAATACTTCAAGGTACAATGCTGGTAATTTGCGTTGTGTATTAAATTTTGCTCATATGACAAATTCCATTATCCAAAATATTGGGATAAAAGTTCAGAGTTCTTGTTTTCAATCATCAGCTCGTATTGTTGAGTCTTCTATGGTGACGCTATTCGTTGTTCGCTTTCAGCATTAGAATGCTAGTAACTATTTTCACATTCCTCTTTATTTATGTTTCTTTGTGAAGGTATGCGTTCTGTCGCAGAGCATATTTCTTCACATGCCGCGCTATAGTTTTCATTTCGCATGCATTTACATGAATCCTCACTCTACTCAAGCCAAAAAATTATGAACAAACACGAAAGACGTGAAAAAAGACAAAAATAAAAGTCGGTAGAACTACTTCCTGTTGCTGGTACATTGCTGTTGTCGGCATCTTCTTCACCTTGTCAACAAACAAAAGTTGCGAGAGAGAATGCAGTGACAGAAAGGCTGAATGAAAACAAGGTCTAAGAAATCGAACTATGCAATATACATAATATTGAAGAGCTTAACCAACTTGAATTTGTTTTTTTTTGGATTATTAAATTCCAGACTTCAAGATATTAAATCAAAGAAATGTTGCATTGAAAGTGCCTGGTAAGTAATGATACATATAATATAAGGCAGGAGAGTGCTGTTTCTTTGTATACATCACATATTCTCGAATATAAAAAAATAATAATGATTGTCTAACTAAAAGTCCATATAATGGTTATATTTATAAACCTTGCATGAAACTGTAAGAAATATCATGCTCAAACTACTTAATATAAAGTAGGACAATGTTGTGAACTGACATAATATTTCTTATTTCAATAACTTTTATAAGTGACTTTTAAAAGACAAATTTCCGAATCCAAGAAAGAATATAAGGTTGATATATCCAAAAAAACAGAAACTATCCATATATGTCAACCAGAGAGTACCGTATTATCCATAAAGTAGTATAGGCAACTGCCTGAAAATTTTTCATTGAGTGAATATTTATTTTAAAGATTTGTATCCTCAATGACAATATTATTGCTTTCATCGTCGTCGGGAAATTATGCTGAAACATCTTGAAGAATGTTAGAAATCCTGGTGGTGTGCACAAACGTTACAAAACTTTCCAGAAAGCTTTGCAGTCTATTTCTGACGATGAGGCGCAGACATCGTGAGCAATTCACGAGGCCCGATGTCTATTAAAAGACTTAAAAAAAAAAAATAACATGCCAGATCAAATAAATGGTGTTGTTATATTTTTACAAAACACAACTATTGCACTTCGAATAGCAGTCGATCTTTTCAATCACTTTTAGCGAGAATTATTTGACGATTACGAAATGAAGGCAAATGAGAAAACTGATACCCAATACATTGATGAAAATAAGCGTGTGTGAAGAAGGAAACGGCATCACCATGATGGATCTGCAGAAGACGTTGTGCTCAGAGGGAAAGAGAAGTTACATATTTGAAACTTATTTGCTCGTAATAGACATTGGTATTTTTTTTTCTCTGTTTGGACTTATAACAGATTTCTTGAAAAAGACCAACAATGAAATTAAAGAGGCAGGTACAAAGTTTAGTAAACATTGAGCATGAGTTTAAAGACGAGATGGTGCAATTCAAGTACTTCATCTTCCAATTAGTGGATGCTGGGAAAGATATAATTGTACCTGGAATCGTATAAATTTATTTTTGATAATATGGCACAATCAACTATCGCGAACTGCATTGTGGTAAAAAAAAAAAAAAAAATATTTTAGGAAGGAAAAGGGCCCCCTCGAATTACATTGCCTATGGTTAATTTGGCTCTGCAAGCCGAACATAATTTTTTACTCTGAAAGAACTGCAAATATTAGGAATTGAGAAATCTGCAATCTACTCAGAGGCAATACAGTAGATAAAACGCAATATTTTTTATAACAGGAATAATCTGCTATGAAAAAATTACAATATATTAATTTTGTAAATGTATCTTAATGTTTTTTGTGAAAGGTATAAAATCCTCGGGTGAACCGAAATTACTACTATTCTTGATTTTAATATCCAATTAAGGATTTTAATAAATTGTTGTATTATTTTTATATTTATTTTTATTTCGGCTTACAAACAACCATTTTATGTGAAAGGAAAATGATATTTAAACTTAAAAACAAGAACTCATGAAAATGACTTTGTTCGATACAGACTCCATTACGTTATATTACATAAAGCAAGGAAACCAAACAATTCAGAACATACTACTAAAATAATTACACACACTGATTAAGTAGTTTACAATTTTTGGTTTCACAATACAAATAAAAATACAGAAACATTAATTATTTTTAATTTTTGTTATTATTATAATTATTATTTATATATTTTTAATAAATATGCAAAGCATTTATATTCATTATGGTTACATTCTTATGCGGATTGCAAATTTATTATTATTGTTATTGAATTTTTGTTGGTCGAAAACTCTTGTTTCTGTTTCTGTTCAGTTTGTGTTTCTGTTTTTATTTTTGTGGTTTCAAATTAATTTATGCTAATTAATTTCCAACAAATTTTCACACACTACAAAATTATTTTAGTATAAGCAACCAGCACACCTCTGTTTAATTATATTGTACAATATAGTACCATAAAAAAAAAAAATCAAGTATGTTATACTATGAAAAAAATCGAAATAATAATAATGCAAATTCGGTTTGAATTGGAGCATTTGATATCGACAATTAAAATATAAATAGATTTTTTATATAATTCAATCTATACTCATAATACACACATACATACGTATATATATACACGTATGTATATATTTGCTTGAAACTAAATATTATAATATATTTTCAATTTGGATGGATTTAAATTACAATTTAAGTGGTATGCTTTTATGATTTATAAAAATTTATGTAAATTAAGTAAAATTCGATTTGCTTTAAATTTCATTAAAAATTACTTACTTAGTACTTAGTAACCAATCGTTTGAATTAAATAAATTTTGCACAGATTTTGATAAAAAAAACTAATAAATTTATTTCAATTTAAAATTAATTGGATAATCAGTAAATAAGTAATGAATTCATTAAGTAGTAAGTATGTACTATAAGTAAAGAAAACAAAAAAACAATTGCAATGAAATTAGAACACTGTGTGACAACAAAAAAAAAGAAATTTTATAACATTAATGCAAACAAGTTTTTTTTTAATTGTGACTAGCGATGGTTATCGACTAACAAAACATCGATTAATGACATTTACTAATTAATCGATACACAAATTAGTTGTTGTTTAAAAAATCGATTAGTCGATTGGAAAATGAAAACAACGAACTCTAAGAAAAAAATGATTTATTGGCAAGCAAAAAAAGGCTTTCCACCAAAAATTTCAGCGGTAAGCACAAAAAAAGAGACACGGAAAAGCGGGCGAAAGAAATCAAAGATATTTCTGTCACTTTGGTCGCCTATGGGTCAAAACTCCCAGTAAGCGGAAAGGTCGATTATTCAATTAATCAAACCCGGATGAAATCGATTATTTCAACAAAACATAGATTATTGCGATTAATTAGTTGATCAATACCCATTCCTAAAAGGCCTTTTAGATGGTCAGTTCAGTCTCAGTCCATGCTATCGCTTCAGAAATCGAAATGGACTGATAAAATGGTGGTTTTCACGAGCAGTCTAAATTTTTAGTGTTGTAAATCGTTTGTTTTTTACATATTGTTCTTATTTGATTTTAAAGTTAACATATTATATGTGGTAATGTACTAACTAATGGATGAAGACTGTCTTATTGCAATTGGCTTGAAGGAAGAGCGAAAGAAAAGAAGCCAATGGAGTAAAGCTTGGCTTCTTAAAAGGAATTATTTGTCGCATGTAAATTGAATGAAGAACGCTCAGAACCATGTGATTGGTTATATTATTTACGGATGACTGAGGATGAGTATCACCTGTTATTTCGCCTTGTGACGCCTTCAATACAAAAGCAGGATACCAATATGAGAGAGGCTTTTACTCCTCATACGGTGATATCCACTCCAAGTCTTAGTATAATAATACCAGAAATTTGTAATTTCCTTTATTGCAGTACTCAAGGCAAGTAATACGTTTTAATTTTTATTTAAAGATATGTATAACAAGTATAGTTTTTGTAAAGTTCAATAAATGCTGAAAAGAAATCAAAATCCATTTTTATTCAAATCAGCCACTTGCACTTGCTGGGCTATCAGTCCATTTTTCAATCATCGTTTCTGTTATCGGTGCGGATTTCGAGTCGATAATGGACTGAGACTGTACTGACCGTCTAAAAAGGCCTTAAATGTGAGCAGCTGATCACGAAAATTTAATCGGTATAATTATGATACATAAAGTACCATCTTTGTATGACCCGTATAGATTCCGAAACTGCTGCACCGATTATGAAGAAATTTTCAGGGAAACTCAAGCATGGTCTGAAAGAAGTTTGGTGCGGTTTGTCACACAGTGTAATTTGATTTGTTTGATTTATGAAAAAAGGAAACTTTTCTTGGTATCAATCACTTGCTGATATTATAATAACGAAGTTGTAAAAAATCATAAGCAATACAATCGCATCTCATCGATTACTATCCAATTATACCAAGATTAGTTACACTTTCTAAGAGAAAAACAACTCCTTATTCTCTTGATAATAGTATAAGTATTTGATTGATTCGAGGAGATTGGTAAACAAAGCAATCATTACTATAAATTTGATACATGTATCTTTATAATTTGTAGGTATTATATTTCATAAGAATTACAATATAAATTGCAGAAAAATCAAAATACTTTCCATAATCAATTCTAGTAGTATATTATTTTGTAATAACAAACATTTAATCAACTATTATTGTATAAAATCATTTCCAAAGTTTCAAACTTAAACTATTACAGAATATCTGTGTGTCTTTTAAGAAAAACCAAATGTAATAAAAATAAATTTTTAATGAAAATATTTGTTCAATCAACAAATCTAATTGGCGCCAATCTTAATTATAACATACATAAAGTATTAAGAAATTATATACATAAAGAATTTTATTCATTTTATGAAAATTTCTCTCATTTTGTTTAAGCCCGTTGAAGTTGATTTGTGACTTAACATACAAGTGGAAAACATCATCATGCTACTACTACAATACAATATAAGTATGAATATTACTTAATGTTGATTTTAATTTAATGTATTTTGTCAAATAGAGAAGCCTTAACTAGAATACACTACATTCATTTATATTCATTGATTTGATTTATTTAATATAATCAATGGAATTTTGTCATGTCAAACTTAAAATGATGACAACATTAAGAATAAATTTGATATTCGAGCATATGTAAATTTATTGTTATTGCAATATTTTCAGATTGCTGCTAGTTTTTTTTTTTTGAAAATTTTCTTTAGTTAAATCATAAAAACAACATAAAAAATTCCATAAGTAATAAACAAATATTATTAGCCTATTTATTAAGTATGTAATTCATTAGAGAATTAATTGAGTCATAAACGCTCTTACATAAATATCCATCCAGCTTATAGTATCAATATTTGAAATATTGTAGCAAAATAATTTGTGGTTTTTCACATTTTTCCGTATTTTATTTAAAGTTAGCTTTTTGTTTCATTTATTTTTTGTATTAAATGTATTGTAATAATAGTAATAATAATAAGAGTAATGATATTAATACAATATAATGTTGTTATTTCTCTTATTTTTATGAAGAGCGTTTCGTAAATTTAACTAACCAACCATCCGCAGCAGTACCACCGGAAGTTGTGGTATGTTCATCGAAGCGCGCCTGTAGTCGTACTTGATGTGTTGTTACTGTTGTTGTGTCGTGTTCCGGCTTTAATTCTCACTGTATCAACGGTGAATGTTGTGAATTCTCACTGAAATCCACAGTGTAGTACATATCATTCTCTAGATTCATAGCCAAGTGTCGTTGAAATGGACGTTCGTGCAACTGGCGACTGCCAGCCGAGCTGGCATTTTGTGCATTGCCAGCAACATTTGGCTGTGCCAGATGGCGACTTGAAGAGGATGTGGTAGGTCCGCTCGAGCGTAATAAAACCCCAGAACCAGTGCCACTGTTGGTGCTATTGCCACCGCCACCGCCAAGGCCCTTGCCGCTTAGCCAATGCTTATTAAGTTTATTTTGTAACTTGGGGCGACGATTGAAGCCGAGTATGGGAAAGAAACTTGTTGTACGAGTTGAGAACTTTCGATAAGTTTGATTAACCTTGCAGTGACAAATAGTGACCTGATTTAGAGAGTGTAAGCAATAGAGGGATAAACAGAGAGAGAGAGAGAGAGATAGAGTAGGGTAGAGAGCATGATAAAGTGGTAAATAAATACAAAAGATCAAAAGTTAAGGCATTTATGTAGTAGTAGTACAGTTGGGGAATAGTACTTAAAGAACATAACAATAAGAGAAGAGGTTTGCCTACTTACCACAACGGCGACAATGAAGATGGCTGCTGCCAGTACTCCGGCCGCAAAGTATGCATTATGCAATTCAATGGGGCTCTTAAGTACAACCGATGAACCAAAAGTTTTATCATTAAAATTTCTGGCGCTCGTATCGTCGACAATAAATTCACTCGAGCTCACGACAGTCTCAACCACAAATTCATCTACCCGAGACGACCCAATCCAAAGTGTAGTAGTAATAGAGAAATAGTATGAAAAACATTATAGCATTAGTTTAAGTCTACCATAGATTGAGTATAATATAGTGCGCTGGTATGGGCGTCGTTGGCACAACTACAAAATATTTATGCTCATATATTTAACAATTTAGGTTAGGGGGAGAGAAGTTAATGAATGTGCGCTAGTGAGCGAAAAATATTGTAACGTTGTAATATTGTATTGTGGTTGCTGGTTGCCTTCGCCACGGAACTTTCACTTACCTTCACACATAGTGCCTGTGTAGCCAGGACGACAGGCACAATAGAAGGAGTCGCCGCTCGACCAACAAGTGCCACCGTGTGTGCACGGATTCACGTTGCATTGCTGGAAGTACTGAAAGTTAGTTAGTTCGTTAGTTAGTAGTTTGTTCGGTAGCTCGGTGCCTCGATGCTCAAGGTTTACATTAACAACGCAACCTAAAGTGTATGCAGATGAATGTGCTGTCTGCTAAGTTGGTGGTATGTTAAATATTAGCGTTTATAATGGCGTGTCGAGTGGAATGTAATTAATTTGGTGTTGGTGGCGTCAGCCAACTCGGCTGTAACTCTATGCTCCTGATAATGTTGCTACTGGTGCTTGCTTTTGCTTTTGCTGATGTTGTTGTTGTTTTGTTTGTACATTGTCCCAACACAACCTCATAGATAATGATAACAATGTTTAAGCTGTGTGTCTTTTCCCTCTTGTGGTGCCTCTCTTATCAATTCGCAAAAACCAACAACAGCTGCCACAGTCGACATAGCCTTTGCCATGGCATATCTTGTCCATCATTTTGATCATCAGCGCCTTAATTATCTTGCGTTTCGCTTCGTAATTTATGAAAATGTTGTCAAGTTTTGTTTTAAATTCTAATAAAGTCATTGAGAGCCTTTTAAAAATTCTTTATGAACTGACTTTATGTTATATGGAACAGTGGAACAGGGTGAAGGGCACGTCGATATACTCGTATAGCTAAAAGATAAAACTTTTTCTCCCAGATTTGGTTTCCGACGATAAAAGCCCTTAGGAAAAAGTTATAAGCCGATTAAAGCAATGAATAACTAAAATGTAATTAGTCTTGAGTATAATTAAGTTATTGATTGTTCTAAGTAATTGGATATTCTAAACTGCATTAAATGGAATCTTTTATGAGATAATACAATATATGTAAACTAATCCACAAATAAGGACATTTGCTTTTTAATACGAGTACGAGTTTACAATGATTTTTGTATGATAGTGTATAGAATATATGGCTTTTTGAGGATTAATAAATTGTTTAATTTTATTTTGGATCACATTATTATCATTTGTAATGATATAACAAAAGATTTTATAAAGTACTAATGACAAAAGCAAGCCGCATGGTATAATTCCAGATCGTTATCTTAAAAACTGTTTTTGATTTGACCAGTTGTTATAGAAATAAATAAAATATCAGATGTAATTTAAATATCAATGAAGAGTGTGTAGAATTTCAACCACTACGACATTCTAGTTCTTGTTACTCAATTGAGAATTTATACATCCTCTACTGTATTAGGTCTAGATGTTCAATTTTCCTCGCCAAAGAGAGAAAATTCGTTAAAATATAACTTATATATCTTACGAGTATGATTAGCTCATGGCAGTGGTGAAGCGTAGATGTCAGCCACCCGGAGCGGAAAAAAATTTAGCCGTCCCCTTATTTAGGTATTTCAATTTAAAAGACTTTAAAAATTTTTTGGCAAGAACAATCATCTTTATTTTGTGTAGTACAAGTTGCAAATAAAAAAGTCTTGTCTGTCTCTAACTAAAACTTCGTCTACTTTTTTTAAGAGCAAAGTATTTTATTGCACTATCAATGTCTATAGCATCACATACCTGTTGTTCAATAGACAAGATAGCCTGATTGGTCAGCCTTAAAGTATTCATTGTTTATTGTGAGGAATATTCGGAGCATTATTATAATATTAGGCGGAGTAATTTCCAACTTGGATTTCACAAAAAATTTTTATACCGTCGGCCCCCCTTAGCACGTTCTCATTCAACACGATCTCGGTCTAACACGGTGACAAATTTGACCGTGTTGTTTGTTGTGTCCACAAAACTTAAACCATCCTTATGTAAGACAACAACATCACTACTACAGCCGATGGATCACGGTATAATTTATACTTTCAAGACTTACTATAACCGACACGAATTCTATTGATGTCCATTGAAGAAATTTTCTATTAAAGAATGCGTTCACTTGGTAAATTTATTATTAAAGGAGCGTAAGAAGTCAACATTAAATGGATGTTGCAGGAAAATCCTGCTGGCAGTTTTTGAAAGCCTTGAACTTCAATTGCCAGAAAGTGGACCAGATGAGATCTTAAATCTTATTCACTTAATAGAAGGTGAAGGCTGAAAGGATATGGCTGTCGAGAATATTCATGAGTTCTGGGCAGACATATGCCTCGATGAAGAATTTTTAATTAAAATTGCAGTAAATGATGGAAAAAACTCGAAATCTGACGACGAATGTGTCCATGATATTGAAGGTTAACACTGGGAAAGCTTAAACAAGGTTTGGAATAGGCCGAAAGTATTGAAATGTTTTGTTTTCTCTGGCTGGTGGTTTGAATTCTAGGAACGTAAGCCCCTTTTTTGTACTGGCTTTTCGCTTAACACGCCGTTTTCCAGGAACGCAACCTCCGTGTTAAATGAGGCTCATCTGTAGTTCAAGTTGGTTCGTATTATGTAATTTATTATCGTTGCAAGTCCGCAGTCGAAGTTGTTCCAGCTCGTCAATTTCGGCAGAAGCGTAGCTTAGATTACATTTAGTATCGTCCGAGTCTAATAGTATAGCCGGTGTTAGATAACCCAAATTATTCGCCACATTCTGTAGCTAACGGTCACGAATATTTATAATTGCTCTATCTAAGGAAGAATACAGTTTCCGTCTCAACTCATTTTTACAAGACAAGTTGACATGGCTGGTTCCGTCATCAAAGATGTCCATTCTCATAAAATAGTTGAACAACAAGGATAAGCACAAAATAAAATACGGGGAATCCCTACAAGTCAGTACAGACGGTTATGCCAGTCGCTATAATGAGCAAGATATCATTATTATACATTCATTTAAAGAAAGGGGATTCCCCAGTTGTGTCACAGAATAAGTAATGAATAATTCCAAGTTCATTTTAATCGAGCCGAATTGTAGGTGTGACAAAAATAGGCCCTCCTACGCCACTGGCTCAAGGGATACTGGTAATATAAAAGACATAAAATTAATACGAGTATACCTAGAATTTCTGATTGAGCTACTTCTCGATTTTTTTAGTTACTCTTCCAACAAATAAATTATTAAATACTCAATTTGTTGAAATCGGAACAGCTAATTATTTTAGCCATTTTGTTTCAGATAGAATTTCTTTAATTTTGTTAGCTACTAAATACACAGACTTTCGATGAATAAACTTCATGATGTAGTATGAGGCCAGTGATATTATTTGATTTAAATTCTACTGATTTAAATTTTATTATGCTGTTGTTTTGGAAAAAAAAAACAAAATTCAAATCTCTTCATCCAACGCTTAACCCAAAAAGAAGGTCAAAGATAAAAAGTTGTTATCATTGAACCCAATTCTCTTCTCTGTTTACCAATGCCAACCAACAGCAACAACAATATGCAACAGAGTAAATAAAATAAATCTGCATATGCAACTAACAAAGGCCCAGTGGGGTTTATACAGTTACGACTACAAATACATCCATTTGTATCTCTACCGAATAATTTTCTATGCCACAAATATAGCGAAAAATTTGTATAGTCTTTCATTTTGAACTTTTCTGTCTGGCTGCTTTCTTTTTGAATTGGTTTTGTCTGGTTTCGTGTTTTTCTTCTTCTTCATACTATTATGCTACTTTTTTAACTTGAGCATCTACATAAATCATGACTCACCGTTCGCGGCATTTGATTACAATCAGGTCCGTTGCGGCCTCCGGGGCATTCACAGCTGAAATCATTTCCATGATCAATACAGCGTTGTCCTTCGGGACATGGTTTGTTTGCACAGAAATCAACCTTAACCAAGACAAAAAAACAGAAAAAATATGGTAGAGAAAAAAATTAAAGAAAAAACAAAATTTGCATGAACAAAACAAAAAAAAAAAAACAGAAAGTGAATAAAATATGAAACAAGTTTGATAGATATTTATGTTATTGTTGTTGTTGTTGTTTTTGCTGAGACCAAGAGAGAAACGGTACGAGAACATATCGAAAGAAATATTCATTAAACTTCATTATGTATTCCAAAATTTATTTATTTTGGCAGCGTTGGCCGACGTTGTTACCAGTTGAGTCAGTGATGTTGTCCAACATATCTTTGCTTTTATCTCTGTTGTTTTCAGCAGTGTTAGATAGGGCAATACTGGCAAGGATTTGATGCTATTACATTGATACAAAAGTGTATCTGACAGCGAAGCATCGCTAAATTAAATCAATGCCTTTGCCTTGTGCCAGTTTGGTTTACAACTGCGCTTTTCTTTCCATTGCCATTTCCATTTCTATGCCCATTTTTATTTTCTTTTGTAATATACTTTTACTCGTATCTGATGGCATGTTTTTCACTCTTGATTTTTGCATATTTGTAATTTTTTCTCGTATCTGTCATTTCGATTGTTGGTTTTGCTGAATCTGTTGGTGTTCTATGTCCTTACCTTTATTTGGCAACGATTGCCGGTATAACCTTTTGTACAACGACACTCGTAGCTGCCAATGTGATCGATGCATTCTCCGCTGTTCTGACAAGGATTCGATTCGCATTCATTATACTCGAAATTGCAAAGTTCTCCAGCGAAACCTGAGTGAGACAGAAACGAAAAAATAAAGATGGTAGTATGATAGAGGAGCCAGAGATGTAAGAGATATATTGTGAGTAAGCGACAGTTACGAGTTTACGACAAGATGAATTTTTATGCCACCCAAAATGTCAAAATAGATAGAAAGAGTGGAAAAATGTAACGAAATAAATGAAATGGAAATCAAAAGGTAAAAAGGTTACATTTTTACATTTCTTTCTACATTTTTTTACTATCTTTTGTTTGTACAACGCTGTCGTCCTTTTTTATTTTCATTTTCATTTTGATTCGGATTTTCTTTTTCTTAGTTCTTGTGCGCGATTTATTTTATGTAAATTGTGTTTGTGCCAATGAAATAATTTATGTGATTCGAATGCAGATTTTACTTTGTTGATTATGAAAATTGAAGAAATGGACAGGAAATTGGAAAAAAGGGTTTAAGGGTTTTATTTCTTGGGACCACGTCGTAATCATTTGATTGGCGACAGTGACATTCAGTCAAATTAACAAAGAATATAAAAAAAAGAAAGAAAAAAGGATTTCAATTAACTCCGGTTTATTAACCGTATAAAAGATTATCCAAACTTGGTATATTTATATCTCCTTAGTCATAATGTGCAAAAGGTGTGTTTGAGGAAGAAAGATGTCCAACATTTACATTACAAACGACTCTAGGCTGGAGTTTGTTTAGAAGAAACTTAGGTTATTAAAATGTTAGACCAATGGATTGTCTTTCAAGCGGAAGTCATGGCTATTTAAAAAATTCCCAACGGGATTAAGAGAAATGTCTTCTCTTCATCTTGAATTTTAATTTTAAATCTAGGAGTAGGGAATAGTATCACCAGAATTGACTAATTTTAGACTAAGTGAGCTAAATTTCTTTAATGAATATTGCTTGTACCCATCAAATGAACCTTGATATTTTTGAAACATTATTCTATTTGATTTAATGATATTTGTAAATGTTCTAGCGCTCCCTAGAGTTCAATGCATAAATACATGTATGTATTTCCAACAACAAATACTCGACACTTTTTTAAATATACTATATACTACAATATTCACCTATGTCCATGTCATTTCATATTTAAAAATGAAAATACGAAAAAATTTGGGTAAAAAAAACTTACCTGGTTGACAGAAGCAACGAAAACCATCCTCTTGATCCACACATATGCCATGTACACATGGCGATGATTCGCATTCATTCAAACTGTGTTGACACAACGGTCCTGTGTATCCAGGCGTACAATCACATCTGCAATGGATAGGTTATGTGTACAGTAGTTGTTAGTTCACAGCATAGTACAATAAAAACAATGAAAGTATCCATGACAGTTCATTATGTAACGTCGGTTATGTTTAGGACCAAACACATGTCGGAAGGCAACATTTATGAATATGTTTCAACACAGCTATCATACTGAGCCATTCAAACATTGACAAAATGAAATGTAAACTAATTTAATATCAGCGGTTTTGTAGTTCATTCATGCGATTCTGTTTTGTGCAAACACTGTTAGTTGCCATGGGAAAAACATAATGTTATATGGCTATGAGCCCATTATATCCAGCATGATTATTGTTATTAATTTACTGGCATGTTTGTCATTTCAAGTCTATTTACACAGAGCAGTAACGAATGAATGAGTGTGTTTTTACTTAATCAATCAATAAAAGGTAACTTGATACAAATGTAAAGTCCCATACAGATAACCAAAGGATAATGACTCATGTTGTAATCTTACCAAAGATATGACTACATATCACATATTGTTTCTATTAAATCAATGGCAATTATCATCAAGTGATTGCTCATCACTTTCGAAAGGTTTCTCTAATTTTTTAAATTACTGAGATTAATTTATAAGGATTTCATTTGGATCAAATTGATCTTTTGGAGTGATAATGTGGTCAATCTTTAAACACTAGTATTATCATACAAATTTTTAATAAGAACAATGATGATTATTTTTAATTTGACTTACCGAAAATGTGTTGAGTTGCCAACACAACTACCACCGTTCATGCAATCAGCAGGGTTACAGGGATCCGATTCATATTGACAGTTTTTGCCAGTGTATCCTGTTTTTAGGAAATTAAAGTAAGTTTAATTACAATAGTTGGTGACAATGGTTAGGTGACTTATCTAATGCCTTAGCTAAGTACAATTTTGATCAAATTATGACTTATTAGGAGTTTAACAAGCTTAATTCTAGTTAATATATATTGTTACAAATCAATCATACATTTCCAATCTATTAGGACTTAAGATTCCCATGTAATTTAATACATTCAAATAAATCAGACTCATCTTTAGATCATATGTTTAGATGTGAAACGGGTAATTTGAAAAATATCAATTCGAACTTCCCTATAGTGAAACCCACGGGCCCAGAAAATCACTTCATTATACAGAAACTTCATTATACAGATTTTATGATATTATTTCTCACTTTTATTTAAAATAATCAGTAATTTTAGTTTCGATTACTTGCTTCCATTTTTCTTCATAAACAAAACCTTCTAATACATTTAGTGATTCAAAAACATTAGGCGGTACGTTACTCTTCATCTCCACAAAGGTTAGAAAGATGTCAATTGATAAAGAAATTCGTCCAAATGTAGGTAACACCTTATTAGCATCCGTTGATTCTTCTTCATCGTTATCTGAATGTGAAATATCAAGAATAGGCTGAACTCATTCATTATGAGGTGGTTATCCATTTTGGCATTGCTTCATCAATATCTTTAAAAATACAGGTTTGAAGCCTTTTGCGTTCAGTACTTGTTTTTTTTAAAATAATTGATAAAGTGCTGGGAAGAATGTCAAGCTGCTTAGCAATAACTTTTTTTCTTGTTAGTCTTTCTTTTACTTTATTAATTACACTGGTCGACAGCATTTTTGGTGCTTGAAAGATTGTAGAGGTTTTTTACTAAGCCGCTGATTTCGAATTTTTTTTCTATGCCCTCTAGTTTTTGATATAGCTCATTTTTTTGTTTTTTACATTTACATAGAGTTGGTATACACAATTACACTACTACTAATGTTGTTTATGTTATTGAAAATCTGACACATCAAATTTATATAAAGAAATATCAACAAATTCATAATAACTTAGTTTATTAATCAAAAAGTGATTAATATTCGTAAAATTTCAGTTTTAAAACAAAACGACACCAATTTCATGGAGGTTGATAATAAATTAAAAATAAAATACAACGGTAATCGGTTTCGCGTTACTTTTTATTCTAAAAGTTGCTTAATGAACGGTAATTTAAAGATCAAAAGAGAAAGAGTGATAAAAGTAAATGCCCTTGCATCTAAGGGCAGATTCGAAATCAGCAACCTTGAGTTAGTAAGTAACCACTACAATCATTCAAGCACCAAAAAGATGGTCGATTTTGTCGGCCAGTGTTAATCAATAAATTTTTTTCATGTTCTGCCATCTCTCACTGGCATACCGGAATATTTTATGTTATTTTTTCAATATTTCTGCTGTTCCTTTTTGATTCTTCCGAATTTTCTTTTATTTAAACCAACCCAGTATTCAGGCGAACGGGGAAAAAAAAAATAAAATCGGGCAATGGTACAGTCATTATAATTGAGGATTTTTGAATATCTTATATTATTTTCTATAGCTTATATTTAAATGACTATTTTCTTTGGATGCATCTTATCCAACTTCATTTGATTGTGTTGAAGGAGTATCTAAAGGAGTTTCTAAATGCCTTTGCTTTTATATTTTAAAACTAAATAACTTCTTCAAAGTTAACCATTAAATTCTGCTAAAGTATCATAACTCAAAATATTATGTAGAAGATATTCTTCCAGTTTAATTATGAAGAGTACTATAAAACTATTGTATTTGATAATTAGTTTATTTAAAAATGCCTTGCCAATATTTCATTAATCATTTATGGTGCATAACATTAACATTCATTCAATTGATGTACTTTACTTATTCAATAGAATTAAAGTGAGAAGGAGAGATGTTAAGTATTGTACTTGCACCTGAAGTTAACTTATTCAACCTTTGCTAACTTGTGGTGTTGTCAAGTACAAGTATAGTATTAAGACTTACCATATGGACACAAGCATTGATAGGAGTTGCCTTCGTGTCCTTGTGAAAGGTCAACACAGATGCCATTGTTTGTGCAGGGACTAGGATTGCAAGCATCAATTTCCTCACAGTGTGGTCCAGCAAATCCGCTACAGCATTGACACTCATAGTCCTCCATTGCGGTATTCGAATAACACACACCTTTGTTCGAACATTCGGCATTCTCACCACAGTTATCGGTTTTTGTGGTCACCTTTAGGCGTACACATTGCGTGCCCCAAAGTTCAGATACCACTGTGTTGCGGCATAACAATTGACATCGAATGAAACATGAAGAAAACAAGAAAGCGACATACGAGTGCATTAAATAAACAGGTAAAAAACATAGAACAGGTTTTAAATTAATTAAAAAAACACAAGGACCAAATGATGTTGTTGGTCACATGAGAAATAGAGTATACGTGTATATGTGAATTTGGAGTCGGCAACCAGCCAACATTCGAGGGAATGTTGACAACAATGGACATGGAAGTGTTGCGTTGCGGATGATGTTGGCTACCAGCAGGATTACACAACTTCAGGCAAACACGAAACTCAAACAGAAGTACTACTACTACTACTACTACTCACCAATTAGCAGGTTGACTCCCTCAGTGAGGTCCTTATCGTAGAGCGTAACGAGTTTTCTGCCGTCGACCACAAGCGGTGTAATATCGAGTAGTATGCCTTCGGTTACATCGCAGTGTTCATGTCCAGAACGTGTTACCTGATATACCTGGGCGGAGTGTGCGCTGTGTGTGTAGAACAGAACAAAACAAAAGGTTGAGTTTTGAATAAAATATATAGTACTAAGAGAGATTTATGAAAGCCACGAGTACAAAGTTCCGTGCTGCAGTGCTGAGATGTTTTCTACACGTCTACTGTTAATCAATTAAGAAAAAAAAGAAAAAAAAAAATGAAATATGAAACACGGAAATTAAAGAGCACAAAACGGAAATAAATGTAATTTTTTCTTTGGCCTGTGTGGCGTATACTTAATTTTAAATTTATAGCATAAAGTTTTTTGATCCGAAAAATCCGCAAATTAGCTTCTCAATCATATCTCTAACATATCCTCAAAAAAAACCTCCATATCTCACAGATACTATACAAATGTAAACTTTGCTTCTTTTTTGTGTGTTAATAAATGCAAAAAAATAAAAACTGTTTACAGCTTTCATTGAGAACTTTTATTTTTTATTCATTTTGTTGTTGTCTTGTTATTGTTAGTAGTAGTAAGTTATTGTCATCAGCATGGAGATACTCACGCGAACGCACACGCACACGCACGTATATTTATTTTTTAAAGACACCTCAGCTCACCATAATATAGTACGGTATGGTAGTATAGTATGGTATATGAGTACACGTCGTTCCCCAGATCCTCTATTAAATCGATAATAAAAACTTTTTTGACATCTCATTTTCATAGTTCAAAAACTTTTCGTTTCGTTTCCTTTCCTTTCTGGTCTTTATTTTATTTTTTTTTTTTTGTGTTTTTTGTTTTGTTGGTTTTCATATGTGTGCGGAAACATTTTAACTTCCTCTTTCTGAATTCTTTTTATTTTTCCTTTTTGTTTTTGTATGCTTGGCATCAAAAGTGCTACGTGTATTGTTGTTCATGATCCAGCTTCCATACACTACATGGTACCATGCTACCAACCAATACAATGGCATTCGCATTGTTCACCCTCTGATCATGACATGTGCCTCTATCTATTTGTCTGTCTATCTGTTGGCTTGTGAGTGAGTCCGTCCGTCTGGCTGTCTGTCTGTCAGTGTGTCTCTTGTAATTCAATTGTTTGTGGTCTTGTTAAAAAACTTTTCTTTAGCGCAATTTGTACTCATTGTAGTACGTGGATATGAGAGGTTCTTTTTAATACATAAGGGGAAGAGTGCATAGTATCTTTAGTAACATTTTTCCAATTTTGTGGCATCAAACTTTTGTTTTTTTTTTTCCATGAAATTTATGTATATTTGTGTACGTGTGTGTATATGCCAGAGGCTTTATTGGTGGTTAAAATTGTCTGATTGGTAGCAATTGTCGTTAACAATTGCTGATAGACATGGGTGTGGTTTTGGTTATGCTTCTGGTTCTGGTTTTGGTTTTGGTTTGGGCTTGAAGTAATTGCTTCTTACTTAGTTAGTTAAGCTTAACAAATATTTTTTTGTTTATTTGGAAATTCAATTCAACCAAACAAACTAGAAATTATAACAAGAATTTGGAAACCTGAATGGCAAATCTAAAGCTCACAAAATAATTTAATTTGAATTGGCTTCGGGCATTTTTGAGTGAAGATTTGTAATTCCTAAAAAGGTATGATTAGATTAAGTGGCTGTCAAAAATGAAATATACTTTTGACTGAACAAGGTATTTCCTTTTTTCATTAAGGAAAGTTAAGACTTCCGTAAGTTTTATTTGAAAGATTTCCAAGAAGCTGTTGAGAAAGGCGAGTCCAAGTATATTTGATGTTCTTATGCATATTCCGTTCCATTCTCTCATCTATTTGATTATCCCCGCAGCTTCTGCAAAACCATAAGTCTTAAGCAACATTTCGGTATGACTAAGATCACATTTAGGCCAAGTTAGTCTTCCTTTCTTCGAAGCTTAATATCAGGCAAACGAATAAAGCTTTTAAGATGAATTTTTTTGTCAATAAAATTTATAAAATTATACACGAGAAGAAATAATAGTGATGATATTAGCTTTAAGAATAACATTTCAAATGAATTTTAACGAACTTAACATAAAAAATTTACTTTTATTTATGCGACAGCCGATTAGCACACCCACTTGAAAATGTCAAATAAAAATAGGTAATGGGCACAGAACACCCCAAAATAATTTTTTGATTTTAATTAGTCTATTTTTGTACTTATATATAAAAGAATTAATAATGTGTTGAGCCACCGTGGTAAACTTTGACCTCGTACATCATATTGGGTAAAGAGTCATGTAATTTTTTTAAGTAATTTAGTGAAATATGCTCCCAGGCACATTTCATTCCTTGAATGAAATCAGATTCAGTTGAGTATTGTCTCCCTCAGCCATACTCTTTTGGTGCTAGCCACCCACAAACATTTTCCTTAATATTGAGGTCGGGCTAGTATGTTGGCCTAGTAAGCAAAAGTACGTTTTGGCTCTCAATCCAAGACTTTACGACCCTAGCGGTGTGCATAGGTGCGTTATCCTACTGAAACTTTCATTCCAAGGGTCCAAAAATATGCTTGATTGCAGGAAAAGGCGTTTTTAGTACACCATTGAATGCTATGACATTCATACGATCAGTAAAAAACTGCAGTACTATGGTTCCAAAATATGTAAAAGCTCCCCATACCATGACATCATCGGAACGGCTGTGCGGTCAATTAAAAGTGTGCTCTTCTTTTCTTATATCATGAAAGTAGTAAGCATTAGGACCTTCCAAATTGATTTTTTTTTTTCATCCGAAAGATCTAACCGCTCCCACTATTTGATCCAAGTCATATTCGATCGCAAGAAATCAAGCCCTTGCATCTTTCGAGGATGGTTCAGTGGTGTTTTTTTTATATGTCAGACGTTTTATATGTTTAGCATTCACAATATTTCTTTGTACAGTCTGCGCGCTTCAGTTTTTTCTTTAATTATTCCGGCTGAGTCGTAAGAATTAGATGCATGCCTCAAAATAATTAGCTTGTCAGCCACTGTAATTACAGAAGAGGTCCGACCTTTCATATTTCCCCTCTATATTTGATATTTGAAGAATTGAGTGGCTACACTCCCTGCAAGCCTCTATTTTTGCCGTTTCCGTTTCATCCAACGCTTTTCTGATATTTACTTAACTTAATTTAAAATTAGTTAAATAAAATAAATAATAATGTTTATAAGCATCGGATGTCGCAAAGGATGTGCTAATTGGTTGTCGCGCATCTTCTGTCAGCATGTTCAATGAAGTGCTTTTGCCATGAAAGCTTTAAGGACACCCGGGCATTGGTATGTAGATGCAGTAAAGTTATTTCGTGTGCATTAAAAATAAAATTAATTTTGTAATAACAAAATACAATTCTCAATTTTTTAATGAATGATAATAATAATAATAATTAGTTAATAATGATTAAGATAGGCCCTCCCTTTTTCCTATAGCTTCTGATTATAATGCACTATAATGATTTATTAACCGGGAAGAATGTCTGATGGCTAACTCCGTAAGATTATTGAGTCTAGAGCTATCACTTCTGCAGTCTCTTAAAGGGAATAATGTATGAAAAGAATTATAAAGAACTGAGATAATTTTTTTTTGTGTTTTGTTTTAAACTTTGTTTGAGGAAATTTTGTATTTCCTAATTTTATAATTTAGGACTAACAAAAAGTTTTTGACTCTCATCTTAATAATCATATAGTATTATTTACCCTTCCCACAAGTGAAAAAAGGGGTTAATATAACACAACGGACCTCCAACTCAACGGATGGGCTGGAAGATCATTGCGACCGAGATGAGATGAGTTACTTGTGTTAACAAGAGCTCTGGCTCGTGGATTAATATGCTGCACAAGTTTATTCTCATAGGTTTGTTTTCGCTTTGAGCATTCATCTTTTACCAGCGGTACATTAAGATCTTGTTGGATGTCTACATTTCTGATGTACCACGGAGCGCCTGTTATTGTCCTAAGGATTTTGGATTGAGCCCAACATTACTCGCACTTCCAGTGCCCCATATTTCTGAACCGTATGTCCAAATCGGTTTAATGATGGAGTTGTACAGAAGAACCTTGTATTCAAATCGCAAACTAGATTTTGCGTTCATTATCCAATGAAGACAGTGCTCTAAGCTTCATCTGAATTTTTTTTGATTATTTTTTACGTTTTAGTGTAAATGTGACAAGATAAATAAAAGGAAAAATGTATGTTAATTTTTCGAAGCAGTCATTCATTTAGACTGAAATACTCTGATCATTCATTTACAGTCTTTTATGAGCAACTAAGTCACAGTTGAGTTATTATTTATAAAATAAATCTTTATCTACACTATCTATTCCTTTTACTAAACATTTTTTCTCTCAGTTTTAATGTTTCTTGATAGTCTATTGGGAAAATAACTATTTATAGCTCTCAGTATATGGCCATAGTAAACCAACCCAAAGCATAAGCAAACAACAATAACTAGATGCCATTAAAAAATGAATAATAAACGCAATATAAAAAGGAAGAAACAGGACAATAACGAAGCACACAAAACCTAAATTTATATTCACACTATGTAAAGGATTTACTGTGAAAATATAAGAAAACAAAAATAGCAACCCAAACAAATAATTGTATACCATGTACAAAATATTGGGAAAAAATAAAAGAAAACAATTTAATAAACTGTAAAAGGGCATGATAATGGTGGAACGTGCCTGCAATAGAAAAATGGTCCCTTGGAACATTTGCTTCTACGTTTCAGACATACATACATAGATGACGGCATGAGAGTAGTGAGTGTATCTTTTTTGTTCAGTGTAGTGTAGTTTAATGGCAGATAAGTGTGTGTGGGACAGTAGAAACAACTGGAAACCAAACCAAAATAAATGAACCAATAAATATACGAAAATTCAATAAAGATCCTTAATGGATGTTATTATATAATAAGCTGCTGAGCAAACACATTTCAACGAGCTTTAAAGTACATTTAATGCAAATAAAAACAAACAAAGAAAAACTGGAAAGGAAAATATAAAAACGATGAAAAACTACTTAAGATTTTGCTGGCGAAAGACAATGACGACGACGACGACTAAGGAGGAGGATTTCATAAGTTCGGTTGGTCTGTTGTTCGTTCGCACGCTTGCACCTCATTAAAAACCAATTGAAGTTCAATCGGAAAAATATTTCTCAAAACTTACCTGCTCGTATTATTCTCATGTTCATTTGGATTGAGCATGGCATCATTAATTTCCACAATTAAAATATCACCAGATTGAATTTCTGCTTCACCTTCCCAGGATACGACATTTGGCATGCAGTCAGAGTGTTGCTCCAAGTCCCGACAATGTTCTGTTGTCTGTGGATGGAAATATTTAATGTAAAAATACAATTGTAATACAGAATAAAATCTTATTGTATATACTTAGTACATAGTAAGTACATAGGTAGTATATAGAAAGAGTATATATAAGAAAAGTGAAAGTTTTATGTATAAAAAATGTAAAATAGCTTAAAGGGGTTTGTAGCCTTACATTTTTTGGCGGTTGCTTTTGGCGTCTGTGACAAACGACCTACTGAATTATTAAACAACTTTTCTAATTTTACTTTTATGCGGTTTATTCCTCCAACTACTACAAAGCTTAGTTTAGTTCAACTCAGCAAAATATTTCGAATAAAAAAGGGACCGAGAATAAGAATAAATAAATTCAAAATTTCCAAAAATGAAACCCTCAAACAAATTTGCATAGAACGTTCATAATAGACTTAAGAACTGCCAGCTTTAGTTCGTTTTCATTTCATTTCGTTTGGTTTGGTTTGGTTTGGCTTGGGATTCTATTGCATTGTAGTAGTATCTCTTGTGGCGTTGTGTACACAGTTGAGTTCAGCTCTTTACTTAAGTTAACCGAACCAAATGCCTCTATCTTCTCAAGGCTCACACACGACGCTTAGAGGATATTAGTAAAGTTTATATTATCAACATATGCGGTTGTAAATATACTTAGTATATATCCATTTTACTATATGTTATACATTTTATTAATTTGGGCTAAGCCACTGACAAAGTTACAAATTTCTACACACATATACGTACTCGTATCATACATATATCTATAGATGGTATTCACCACAACAAGAAGTACGAATTCATACGAATGAATTTCTCATTTTCTAACTTGGCTTATTTTATATTTCTTCTTATTTTTTGCACTTTGGTTCTGGCACTCATTTTTAGATTTGGGCTCATTTTTTCACCCTTTTTGGTTTTTTCTTTTTTGTTTTTGGGTTTTCTGAAAGCGAAAGTCTGTTACTTGTTGTAGACAAATTTATGGAATTTTAATGGGTTTCTGTTATTGCTATATGATGCTGTTGTTGTTATTGTTGTTGTTGAGGTTGGTTGCCTTGATATAGTATGATAATATTGTTTTATGCCCATGTTGAACAAAGTAAAATGAAATAAAATCAAAATGTTTATCTTGTTCATTTTTGTGGCCATCATGCTCTTCAAGGGTCGGTCGGTCGGTCATATGCACATATATTTCCATAATTATGCATAAAACTCGATTGTACATTTTTTGCCAACCCTTTTTCAACTTCTGATATTTTCGTTTGTTATTGTTATGTTGATTGTCTGTGAATTGTTTTGAAATCAAATAAAATAAAATTGTTTCGAGTTATTTATCATTACAATTTTATGTGGTGGTTAAGTTTATTAGGATGTTTTGTTTTATGTGTAAAAGGATTAGAGAAATTTAAATATTAGAAGAAAATGTATAAATATTTTGTTACAAATTAATAAATTTCTTAGATGTTTTAATGAAAACATTCAAACATAAATCATTTGTCTATTTTATACACTTGTACACTTCTAAAGAAAAAAGAGATTTCATCTGAAGGTCTGTAGCGAGACACATATATAGAAGAGTCTAGATTGAAGGATTCCCTTGAATTTACACATTCTATGCAAAATCTGCACTTGAAGCCAAAGGCAACACCTGGATTATTCAAATGACATCTGAGTCTACATTGACCACACAAAATGTAGATGCGAAATTTGAGTTTGTTTTTGACATGCCTATCATTGTCTTAGCTCTTTTGGTATGAAAATATCCCAGGAAAGCATTGGTTGTCAAAGAAAAAAGCATTTTGGTACTTAATCTTCAGTAAATTAATTCAACAGTACAGAGAAATGTTAACTCTTTTAAATGTTTAACTATTTGTAGGCCTTCGACTTTTCAAAATAATATAAAAGATCCATTGAGCTTATGAATAATTTCAGTTCGTAAATAAAGGTGCTAGAAAAATTACCATAAATGTTACTATATGCTTAGGTCTGAACATGATTTCTTTATTCCATAATGAGAGCAGTCAGGAGAATACGAGTCAGAAGAAAACTTTCTGAGCTGATCAATTTTAAGTCTGTCATGTGAGTCGTTGAAAGATAACAAAAGAATTTTTTAACTAGTTAGAAATAATGTTGTATTATTTTGCTCTTTGAAAAATTTGTTGAAATTGAAAGAAATTACAAAAGATCGAATGAAACGACCCATATAACATTAATGCATATGCAATAATTATTATTTTACATTGAAGATATTTAAATTTATTGTTTTCATTCAATGCCAATAAATGTTTGATATTCATATTACAGTCTTGCACAAATGCATTCGGAGACAAACATTTCCAAATACATTCGACAGTTAATTTCATTTGGTTTAAAAAAAAATAAACAAAACAAATGAAGCGAATGGTATGTATTTGTAAGTGATGCGTACGTAGTTTATTAACATATAAAATAAAGTAACAAATACATGTGAATCAAAGCAAACAAATGAAATGAAATTCATCCAAATTATTCGCTTTGGCAACTAATTTGACAAAACAACTCTGCATGTGTAACAGATAGAAAATAGGCAAACAAAAATGTTTGTGCGAAAGAGACAGTCTTCGTCATTCCATTAATTTCTTTTGGAATTTGGTTCATTCTCATTTAGTCGGTATGAAATAAACAATATGCTTTCCCAGAATTTGGTTTTTGCAAATGTCGCCACAAAACTTTATTTATTTTATTTGGTTGATTTGATACTTGCTTCGCTCATAACGGAACATATGCCTTGTATGTTGATACTAGAGGGCTGCATCAGCGCACTCAAACTAACAGACACACTGAGTACCACTGAGTGAAACTCAAAAAATCGTGAGCGACAAACAGCAAAAACCAGATTTTTGAGTTTAAGTAAAAATTTAACCAGAGAATTCGAATAGTAACTCGTGTGCCACTGATAAAACTCATGCATTCATTGATTCATTCAGTTCTCATTCTGGTTTTGACTATTGCTTCTGCGTCTTCGTTTCGATGTGCATGTACACATAGTCCCATAATTACTTGCAATGTCAAAAAAAAAAAACACTAAAACTTTTAACTATTTTTTGGCGCACTTCCAATATGATAACTTTTTTTTTTTTATCAACAAATATTATAAATGATTACAAAAAGATAACTATATATATTTTTTTTTTAATAAATTGTTTTTTATATTTGAAATTTATTGTTCAAAGCGCATTGATCATTTCTTTGGGCTTCTTCTTTCGCACACTAAGTGCACGAGTTTTTTTACAACTAAATAAAGTTTCTTTCATATCTGGTTACAAAACTCACTCATTCATGTTTGGCATGAGTAACTCAAACGCGCTCAATGTAGCCCTCTAGTTGATACAAATGCAATCGTGCAAGTCTCTTATTCATAATGCGACAGAAGCAGAAAGAAGCCAAAAGATATTGTGTCTGTCATAAATGTTTTGAAATCTGATTCTGGTTCAGTTGCTTGCGGCACCCTGGCATAAAAATAGCATAGACAAAAATCACAAAAGCAATTGCTCAACCCTTAGCTCATGGTGAGAGTTCAGAAGGATTCCTATCCTAGCAAAATTCAGGGACCAGCCTTAATGGGGAATATTTTTGTTTATGTTGCTAATATGTAATTCAAAGATGAGTGTGTGAAATGGAAAATATCTTAATTGTTGGCATGGTTGTCAGCCATTGTTGTATTTGACTCAGATTGCAAGATTCACAGGCCCTAATTTAAACTGCGGCACTCTTCTAAGCCGCACATTTCACAATGCCATAATCTTAGAAGCACTCAGCACTGTGTTCAGAAAAAACAAATCAGTCAGCGGTTAGAAAGTCAGTGAAAATAGTCAGCACTGACTTCTACTGAACGCACCCATTAGTACTCAATTTCTTCATTTGATATTAATCGGAAATTGAAGTGAAATCTTTTTATATTTTTTCCACGTCTCATTGAATCAACTACCTGAGCCTTTTTAATATTTTATTGCATAGACGTTTATGCTAAATAAATCATTGTTTAGTATTCAAACCATTTGGCTACACTTAAATGAAGTTGGAATTAAAGATGGACTGTAAGTTATGCTCTACTCAATTTTCACTTATTATGTTACTGCAATTATTTCAAAAAGATTTTATACCGACGATTTGTGGGTAAGTAGCACCAGCAGTGCACTCCACTTAGTGTTGCTTTAAGTTTCCCTCTTTGAAAGCACCCTAAATGTTCCACACAAAGAACTTATTTGTTATCTGCTACAATGATAGCGTGCTCTTTAATAAATACTACTTAACTGGCTTTTACTATAGCACCAAGTAATAAATAAACACGAGTACTACTCAACTGGTTTCTATGAGAGCGTCAGCATTTTACCAAATACTTTTGGCTTTTATGCTTGCAATTTGGGAGAACTTAGGGATCACAGTTCCCATAATTTAATCCAAAGCAACTGAGATAAGAGAAAAAAATTAATTGGTAGTGTTAGAATCGGTTCATTGTTGCAAACTTGCTATTCTCTTAGAATCTTTCATGATCATTTTAAATCGAATGGCTTCGTAAAACAGTTCGATATTTCGGTAAATGAAATCCATATGAGCATGGATGTCGTGATCAACTCATTCTTGAATCACCAAGGGCAATGACAAATAGACTGTCTAAAACAATGTCAGCTAAAATAGAAAGCCAAAGTATATTTTGTCATCAAAGCAGCCAAATTATGTGGAGTAATACCATACCATTGTAGGGCAATTATTCGAGATTAAACCCCTTGTAGACAGCTCGAAAACTAAGTTACTCCGATGAAATCGAATAAATAAAATACTCACATCTTCAACAGTTGGTATCGACCAATTTTGCTGAAGTGATCATCGTATAGAATTTTAAAATACTTAAAGTCTAGCTGAAACATAATATATGAAGGTTGAAAATTTATTTAAATGGATTGTTATGTTTAAAATTTTCAGAAGATCCAGATGATAAGATCCCCCACAACTACAGAAAATACTTAACCGTCTCAAGTCTTCATATAACAAAATACGGGGAACATGTTATACCATAATATTGAAAGTTTGCATTATTTATTTATTTTTTAGCACCCTTTTTCAACTTTGGCTTGGGTAGAGTTTGAGCCCAACCGACATACCGACACCCTTACTTGCTTATACTTAGTTGTGACATTAAAATAAGGCACTTACAAACTACTGTGCATCGCACAAACTACAATAAAATTTATATTCCGAGCACGTATGACACAATTTCAGCAAACTAAAAAAAAAAGGAAGAGAAACGACAGGAAATTTCTTTGAAAAATTTCCACAAAATGTATTGTAGTATAACAAGCCAATTTTGCTATATTTTTCTAGTTACTAACACAAACAAGTCGTAAGTTATGTTTGTCTATATTTATCATGTTGATATATTATATTGTAGTGTGTTTTGTATAAAAAGGCAAGAAAAAAATCAATATCTATTATCGTTTTATCGATGAGCAGCGCAAGATAAAAAACGAACGTTGACATTCCCAAATGAACCCTAAAAAACTTAATCCTTTGATAAGTTGTCGGCTTGTTTGTGCACATTGGTCGCAACTCAAAAATCTATGTATGGTATGTATAAAAAAAAAAACAAACAAAATCCGATAAACATGGATAAATCGGATATAAGGCTTTTGAGGAAGTTATTGATAACAAATTTTATTTGGCCATTTCCGAAGCGTTTATGTTGCTCAGTTACTCAAAGCTACCAGAAAGGACATAAAGTACCATTCATTTGATACTGGGCGTATGCAGTAGGACGAACCGATGGTCAAATGAAAGGACACTAAATGAAAGAATAACATTGTTGAGATAAAAAAGGCAAGCATACAAAATAAAAATGCCTTCGGCAGCGAAATGAACTGGCCGGATTTGTGAGCAAACGCACATGTGTGATGTCCTTTCTACCCCTATTGCTTTTCTATTTAGATTTCATTGAACATGGGTCCAAATGTTCGCCTATGCCTCTTCATACCCTCTGTTAGCTAATGCTCTTCAAAGTGAAGACGGTAGGTAGATACGGTCTATTGCACAGACAAACAAGACTTTCGCATGGGCATTGGACATCAAGGAAAAAGGCTTTAATTTTCTTTATTAAATCGTAGTTGTTGTTGAATCAAAATTATGATAATCAGAGAGGGGAATCTACATTCAAGACCTTAGTATTCCCTTTCATGTTCTGTTCTGTTCTCTTATGTTTGGTTTTGTATTATTTTAAACACAAATCAGCTATTCTATTTTAATAAAATCTCAGCAAGTCTAGTTCAATTCTTAAGGTATATTACTACAATATACATGGAAGTGGGATAGGCAAATATTTAAATTCATTTTTAGAGTTTTAAGCCTTTTTATCATTTCCTTTTATTTCTTGTTTAGTTCTATATTTTTTTCGTATTTTTATTCCAATTTTTGCTTTCATTCCACATAAAAGGAAAAGCTGAAATAGAAGCATGAGGAGCAGCACCAAAAGCAGCAGTAAAGGCAAAAAGGTTACATCCTGTGCTCCTTTGGCCCGCATCCTGACAATCTGTTTGTATATACATATATTTTTTTGTATGACTACAAACACATTTATTTGTTTGGTATGCGTTTTTATGTCCTGTCTGTGGCTGCTCCCGCTCCTCTTTTTTTTGTTGTGCTTAATTCTGTTACTACTGCTGGTGGTTTTTGAGTTGAATTTTGAGTTTTCCGTTGGAGTTGGTGTCTAGGTGGTTGGTTCTTCCCAAATGATTTGCCTTTGACGGTTTGAATGTTGTTTAATTAACATCATTTTTGTTTATTAAATGTCTGTGCTGCTTTTTTCTTCTTTTCTTTTCAGTTATTCTGCCTTTATTATTCTTATTGCAATGGGTTCTCTTTCTGTTTTGCTGATTTTTTGTGCATTTCCTTTTAGAGAAATCGCTTTTGTTTTTCATTTTGATAAACGGTAAGTGTGGGGAAATCTTTTTGAGTTTAAGTGAAAATATTGATTATTTCTTCTATACTTTTCCCTTTAGTAGGAAATGAAATGATTTCATACACATTGTTTAATTTAGTTTTTTTGGGCTAATTATGATTTTCAATTAGTGAATTTAAAAAGTTGCTGACCTTTCTTGAATTCGGTTGATTGCTTGAAAAACTTTTCACCAAAAAAAAAAAACCTTAGACATATTTGAGTGGTATAAGTTAAGGTCAGATATGATATACGATTTGAATTGGCTGCATTTTAACTAGCTTAATTACCATTACACTAAACGGGCATAGCAAGATTTTCTAGACATAATTTTAAGGAATGAAACAGCAGAGCTATGCCACTGTCATGCTGTAATTTCGACCAGATTCCGATATATAGGTAGCCACGACATACTAGAACTAAAAATCCAATTAAAGTCTTGGAATTTTTAACGAATACTCAGCTCTTGAAGAAGCTGTAAATATGGGGTTTGTTACAAAGTTGGAAAGAAATTTAACCATGTTATTAACTTATGAATAGACAATAGCAGAGGAAAAACAAAAAATATTTGATTTTCAGCTCACGTTTTCGTATGACTCATAGCTTCATAATGAATGCATGTAACAGATAATTTCCTAATTAATTATTGTTTTTTACTCTTTGTGTCATTAAGGAGAATTGAAAGCAATTTAATGTATTTGTGTTTCTGTCATATATTTTTAATTTTAACATTATGAAGATAAAATACATGAGTATCCTATTGTCCTATGTGCCAGAGTTTGAGATATCTTGCAGCACACATTCTTTTTAAAGCAGCATAAATATGGAAAATAATTAAGCACTTTTCAATGGATGGCATGTATTTAGGAGATTAAAAAATCTGGATATTTTTAGGATTAAAGGTCATAAGAGTGGCATGTGGTGAAAATATGACTCTGTTTTTTGATATTAATTGGTCGTTTTTGATTGAGTGGTTCTAAAGGTTGTTTCTTTAGAGGTTGAGTTGGCAACACTGCTTTATTTGGTAACCGATTTAACAGCTGATACTTCAGAGCAAAAATTATTATTGAGTTTAATAAAGCAGAGTCCGTGATGAATATTGCCAACAAATTTAGTGTTGTTTCCAAAACCACAAGTTGTTTTCGGTGCTCTAGATCGTTAAAAACAAACCATGGTGATGACAGAACTCAAAAAACAAAAGCAATAATTGGAATAGTTAAAAAGATCCTTTTATATCAGCAAGAGCAATACAAAGTGAATTGGATTTAAATATTTCACCCAGAACGACATTCTATTGAATATGGCTTAAAAATGTACAGGTGTGCGAAAAACATTAATTTCAAAAAGAATTCATCCAGCACGGCTTGAACTTGCCAGGTCTCATGTCAACTGGAATACTGCTAAATGGCAAAAAGTACTATTGTTGGATGAATCAAAGTTTAATATTAAAGGTTCTGATGGAATGAGGCTTTTACATAGGCCGAAAATACAACGCCTTGATCAACGCTTTGAAATGCACCGTCAATTATGGTGGACAGAGTGGGATGTTTTTTTTGGTAAATGAATCGGTCCAATTTGTTGAATAAATAGTATAATGGATCGTTTTAGGTACAAAGAGATTCTTCAAAACACCGTAATCCCTCATGCGGAGAAAGAAATGACGTTAAAATGGATCTACCAACACGAAACCGACTCGAAACGCACAGCTACATGTGTGAAAGATGCGATTATTTCATAAAAATTCGAAGTTTTGAAGTGACTTAATCACCCGATATCCCAGGATACCCACAGGATCGGAATATCATGCACTAAACTGTAACAGCAAGGACTTTCTTTTCACCCAGGTCGAATAGCTTGGGAAAATATTTCGCCTGAAGTTTTAAATAAATTAGTTGTCTCCAATTCACGGAGATGTGAAGCAGTACTTAAAAACAACGGCTACGCTACGAAATAGAATTTCTCTTATATTTGATTTCGTGATTTTGATTAATATTTTTGTTTGAAATTAGATATGTAGGAAAATTTTTTTACATTTAGAGCATATAAAGTAATTAAATTCGTGAAAAAGAAAAAGTTTAGGACATATTTTACTATTTTATCGAGCAAAGTACTGACATGATAAGTTTCGTGCTTTAGTTTTGTCCAACAAATGTGATTTTAATTACGATATTGTATATACATATCTATAATATATAGGGAATAAACATTAACTTAGGTTTCATCGAAGATTAAATAGTATCTTTTACACAAATGGTCTGATATAATAAGTTCAATTTATCTTTCGTTTCGATTTCAACAAATGTTGCGCTATTGTAGTATTTACGCTCTCGGAATAAACAATACACAATTTCTTGAAGAAATAAAAAACAATTATACAAATGAAGGTTAAAACTTTTAGAAATACAAGTATTTTTTAATTCTATAATTCTATGCGAGTGTGTGTATAGTTCAATTACTTTAAACATTATATAGATTGTTGTAGATGTGGATTGCTTTTTTGTATATACACTTCAGGGTTTCTAATGTCTCAATCCATTCATTAAAAATATCATGATATAAGTAAGATAATTTAATAATTCAACAGGGAAATGGTCCTACAACCTAAGTTCTGTTTGGATGATTTTAATTCTTGACATTTTACCTACTTAAAAACTATATTCATTTTGAATATCATTTGTATTGTATTTTAATCCTAATCTTAAGTACCCGAATTACATTTCATCTAAAAACAAATAAATAATAACAAATGACTTCTATTAATTAGTTTTCTGTTACTCTCAAAATCGGCTTAACTTTTCAATAAGAAAAAAGGAATCAACCATGACAAAGACAATGGCAGGAGCATCAACTGCTTGTTGTTCTCATTGTACTTATTTTTGGCCACATTGATAAGCGCAAAGATAATAAGGTTTTAACAAAAGACAATTGTTTTGACAACATATAATCCCACAAAACACACGGCAGTACTAAATGAAACCAAAAGTGAGTTAAAGAGAAGGGGAGAGTTAGTAAAGGGATTTAACATTTTGTGAAAGCTGTCAATAAGTCGATGAAGAAGAAGGTTGAATTCAATACCATACATAGTAGTAGCAACTAAGCATCAAAGTGAAAGTCAGCCAGGCAGACGGACAGACAGATATTAGTAGGTAGCTAGCTGGTAAAAGTATCTGTGTATCTTTGCATCTTTATATTTTATATGTATGTACGAGTATTGTGAATGAATCTTGGGTAAATACTCACCACAATTGGTAGCAGTAGTTCGTGCGTTTCGTTGCCACGCCACAAATGCGAATCCTGTGGCACATTTTGTATTTCGCACTCAAGTGAATTGATTTTCTCCTGCAAACGACTTAGGATGCGCGGCCGAGCAATTGGCTTTGAGGCTGATTTAGGGGGATTAAGGATGTGACGTTGACTCGTCGTTGTCGTCGTCAATGGCAGCTTCTCCTGTTGTTGAGATAGAGACACTGATGTTGGTGCTGCTGCTGCTGCTCCTACTCCTGCTGCTTCTGCTGTATCTGCTATTAATGACGAAGACGATGAAGATGAAGATGATGATGAAGTCATTGGTATTGTTGTCTTTGCTGTTGAAGCTGATTCGACGACTTCCATTGTTTTTGAGGTGCCGCCAGCGGAGTACATTGAGATTTCTGCTTGTGTCTTACTTACTGTCTTGCCTGTGGGCTTAGTTGACTTGATGGTTCCGCCCAATACACTTGATGTCCTTGTAGTTGTTCTTGGAATTGTGGTTGTTGCTGGTGTTCCTGACGCAATTGTGGGCAACATTGCTTTAAGCAATAATTTAGCTCGCTTCAGTTCCTTCGAATATTTCTTTGGTTTAAGAGTCGTAGTAAAAAGTGATGGCGGTGGCAATGTTGTTCTTGTTGCCGTCACTGTTGCTGACGTGGTAGGCAAAGTTTTTGACCTGGTTGTTGGTGTTAGTTTTGGTGTCTGGGTTGTGGGTGTGATATCTACGCGCTGTTGCGTTGCAGCTGCCACTGTTGGTGTAGATGTGCTAGTAGCTGTCGCCAACTTTCTTGGGTCACTGATGTCAGCCAAACTTGATGTCGAACTTTTCAACTTCCCAACCATTGAAGTCATGCCTGAAGTTGCTTTTGCCACTGGTGTCTCATCTGACTTCATAGTACTGTCACTACTGCCATCGATGCCTGCGAGGAAACTAGTGGCTGTTGCTGTTGTTGCAGTTATTGGTGCTGTGTTGGCCTTCATTAACTTACGTTTATTATGTAGCAACATTTCGTTATACAATTCCTTGCTGTTGTAAAATTTTGTGGTTGAGAATTCCGGATGAGCTGCCTCTCCCGATAACCCAACACCGGCACCACCACTACTTACAGGGAACTTGGGACGTATTACGCTTTCTCCATGTTGACCGGCAATGCCATAATTTTGGTACACATTACCACCACCGTCTCCAGCGACGAAAACATCTGTATTAAATTTTGTATTGGCGAAATCGATGTGAGGCATGGACATAACATCACTTGCAACTCGATGCATGGGAAAATCAAAACTTTTCTTAACGCGTCTATCGATGAATGTGTGGTGGTATCTATGGTCACGCTGCATCGGTGTTGGGAGAGTTGCTTTTGAAGTTATCGCTGGAATTTCTGTCGCTTTTGCTGTCAATTCAGCGGTTGTGGTCGCTTCGTTTCCTGTTTCCATCGCCATTGTAGCCGTCAACGTTTTAGCTGTCGTTGAACCTTGCTGGTTATATTCAACATTCAAACGAAACTTTTGCTCAATTTCAGTAATGACACCATCCTGCTCAGCCAATAGTTTACCGGTAAAATCGCTAATAGTTTCCCCCATTGCCGTTGGGGTTGCATGATTGACAGACTTTGTAGTTGTTTGATGCTGATGTAACTGTGGCTGCTGTTGGTTCTGTTCTTGCTGTCGTTGTGCCATCAGAAGTTCCACTTCATTTGGCATTAGATTCTGTCTGTAGTCTTCTGCATCCGTCGGTTGTTTGAATATTGTTCGCTCTTTGAGCAATCGCTCATTGGAATCACGTATAATTGGTTTAAAATCCTCAATTTTCATCGGATACAAATCGACAATATTAAGTTTGCTACGCGATGCCTCAGATGCCATATCGAGACGATGTCTGCTTGCCACATAACCATCGTCCTCCATGTCAGCGTCATGCTCGTTCTCGGTGGCGAGAGTTTCTGGCACCTGATATGCCTTCGATTCGATTTGCATGAATGCATTTATGGTTGGCAACAGCAGATCGGATGGATAAATTGTAGTTGTTGTTTGCATTGTAGCTGTTGCTGCTGAGTCTGGAGATCCTCCTATATCAGTTACTTCACGAGACGCTACAAATATATCAAAGTCATTGGCAATAGGATTTTTATTTAAAACTTTTGCATCTTCTGCCAGTTCTTCTTCAACAATTTCTCCTTCATCGACAAATCCAGTTGGTGTTGGAGTTGTTGTTATATGCGCTATTATGGGCATTTCCGTTTCAGTTGCTTCCGGCAATATTAATTTAGTTGCTATTTCAGTTGCTACTTGAGTTGCTTCTATTTCTGTTGATGGTGCTCCTGGTTCAGTAGTTGCAATCATTATTTCTGGTTGTTGCTCATTTGTTTCCATCGTCGTCTCTGGTTCCATGAGCAGCTTCTTTTGATTTGTGTCCAATTCATTTCCGGCCTTACTACTATTCACTTGCACCAAACGACGTCGCCATGAATCTTCAGCGACAACATGTTTTTCTACACTTTCGGGTGGCGTAATCATTGTCGTTGTTGTGGTGCTCGTTGTCGCCGTTGTTGTCGGTGTCGCCGTTGAAGTTGTCGTAGTCGTTCCTGGCGTCATTCCAGCCCCAGCCTCAGTCCCAGATACTCGTATATCCGGTTTTACTGTAGTCAAAGCCAATGTCTGCATGCTTCTAACATCAACATTAACATCAACATCCTTTGCTTCGTTGAATTTTAAATCATTTGTTGTGGTTGTCGATGCTAATGTTGTTCTTTTTGTTGTTTCAGTTACCGTTTCCAAGGTCTGCAACTTCACATCCACTGCTGCTGCTGATGTCGTTGGTTTTTTGAATAATGTTACCCCTGGTGCTGTTTCTGCTCCTGCAAGTGTTGTTGGTGTTGTTGTTTGTATGTTTTCAACATTAAAAATTGCATCATCGCCTAAAACCAGACTTGGCACAATTACCAACATTAAAATGCATATTTTTGCTATTTTTGTAAACATTTTTCGGCCGAAACAATTGAATGAATAACACTGGCAACTTATTTTTGTTCGTTTTATTTTATTTTGTTTTTTGTTTGTTGATTTTATTGCTTTTTTTCTTTTTATTGGTTTTGACGGTTTTCGGTTTTCCAATGAATGCGTTTTACAATATTTTTGTCCTTTTCTTCTTTGTTTATTGTTGATGTTGTTAACTTATTTATTTGTTAGAGATTTTTTACATTTTTATTTAAGCACATTTTTTTTTTGTCGCCCCAAAGGAATATTATGTCACATGATTTCCTATTTGGTTCTTTTATCCATTAAAGTCCTGTGAAATAAAAATAGTAAGCAGAAGAGATAGTTAGATGAAATTTATCATTAAAATTTATTATTTCTGACAATTTATTTGATGTTGTAATTGGAGATTGTATTGTAAATTTATATGCATTTGGTTCATTTGATTATACATTTTTTCACTTCAGTTCAAAAGAAATAAAACAAGTTTATTATGAAAATAAATAGTATATATATTGTATATTGTGTAAGTTTAATTTGGATACCATAGACTGATGGATGATGATGGTTTTTTGTGTCTAAAATGTTGCATTCATATGTGTACATATGTATTTAAAGTTTTCTTTTTATAAAATCATGTATGGTAAATAAATTCAGAGTTAATAGTAGTAGAGACACATACAGTAAAAGGCTGATGATGATGACTTATTCTCGGATGATAGTGATGAGAAAGAAGAAGATAACATGGAAGAAAGCATAGAAGAAACCGTAGATAATGAATTGGCATAGCCAATGATAGCATTCTTTCTGGTTTATCAATAATTACAGCGATCTGATCATTGCATGGTGTCAGAATTATTCTTTCGCATAGCCATGAACTTGGTTGATATGTCAATGATGTTGGATTACCATACACAGATGAAATAACGTCCTGCAGTGATGAAATCTTTGTAATTTTATCCTTCTACATGTGGATATGTTTCGTCACCAATTTATAGTAAAAAGTCGGAAAACAGTTGTGCATTTGGTTACCTCCTGTGTGTGCCCGCATATTTAATGTTATAGACATTGGTATAACATGTCACCATAGACTCGAGCTTTTAAGACATGCTTTAATTTCAGGTGGAAAAAAACGCATTTTAAATTTTTTAAATAACAAATTTAATTATATTTTGTGCTTCTTGTGTTTCAGTAATTTGATTTTGAATGGAATGAGTGGATTTTAGTTGAACAAAACAAAAAATAACATGCCTTTTTCAAAAAACCTTTGTGTCTGTTTGAAATTCTTGGTGAAAACGTTCTCCCTGCTCGTCACTTACGGCGCCCAAGATTTTAGGAAGAAAGATTAGGTGTGAATGGAGAAAATGCATCTTGAGAGACATGTTCACACTCATGGCATGACAGTTTTTTAATATTGTAAATCAGCAATGTTTTCTTCATAATTTTCATATATATGATCTCCTAAAAATATACATACGACTATTTGAAAAAAATCCAAACATTTGTTTTCCTTAGTAACTAAAAGATTTTCAAAGTCCGTAAATGGTATTAGTTTACGTATCTGAGGACCGACAAAAATTTCCTCTTTTAGTTATGCGTCTGAAATAATTGGAAACATGTTGTGTAAATGTATGAAAGTTGCTTTGTTTTTATCCATGGCTTTGATGAAATATTTTATCAGGCCCAATTTAATGAATAACGTTTGCAATATTATATTTTGCGGATCCACTAAAGACGGATATATCACATTCATTTGTCTTGGAGTAAATTTATTTCGGACAGGCCAATATTTTTCGATATAATGACTGTCCCATAGGCACAAAAAACATGAATATTTGTTATATTCGCTACAAAAGCCCAGTAGGCGATTGAACTGATACCTATTCAAACGACCATATTTTTTTTTGTATTAAACTATTTTTTATTGATTCAAACTACAAAAATGTGTGGATTTCATAAAAATTTAAGAATCCATTCACTTTAGCTCAATGTGGCCACCTTTTGCCTTGACTTTGGCCTTCAAACGATTAAAAAGTGAGTTGCATGTTGCACGAATATGATCTTGCGGTATTTTGGCTCAATCCCCTATAATGGCTTTCTTCAGCGGATCCATACTGGCATATTTTTTTGTCCTCACCTTGCTCTCCAAAATGGCCCAGATGGAATAGTCCATCGGATTTACATCTGGCGAATTCGATTGACATTGTTTGGAGGAAATAAAGTGAAATAAATTCTTGGTTCCCACGAGTTTTATGAGACGGTGCCGAGTCTTGTTGTAACGTCCATGGTGTACGACCGAAATGTTTACGTGCCCACAGCTTTAAAGCAGCTTCCAAAATGTTTTCCCGATAAGAAGTCGCATTGACTTTGACACCAGGATCGATCAAAACGATTGGACAGCGTCTATCGGCGGTCACTGCTGCCTTGTAAGGCTTTACCTTGAGCTCATTTTGGAATATGCGTCGGATGCTTCGCTGGGATATTTTCAGTTCTTTAGCCACTACGACGTGGACATCGTTCAAGTCGAGCCTTCACTTTCCGAACTATTTCAGGTGATGTTGCTGTTTATTTTCGTCCACCACCATAGCGTTTTGCAATGCTGCCTGTATCATTATAACGATTTATGGTGCGATACACAAACATTTTATTCACTTTGAGATGCCTGCGCTCATAAACAATAGCTGGTTGTGACTTTCCACTCAAATATAAAGCAATCTCACTATTACGTATGAACTCCATTTCGAATAACTTTTGTTCTGTAAAACTTAGACGCAAATGTTTGTGGTACTTAGCTTGTAAACAATATAAACAGCTGTCATTGGTATGAATTTGACTTAGTTGGCAATATTGCGTTGCCAGATATACCGGTGTGATGTTGGAAACACTTCAATTTTCTAACCCTGTACTTTTAAATCGGCATATATTTTCCAGTTGTGTTGTTCGTATTGTATCATTTGCATTAAAACAGTCATTGTTTGATAGGTTTCTTTACAGCATGGCCAACCGTAAAGATGGTTTATATTACCAACAAGTATGTTTAGATGAATCGATGAATAAATGCCATTCATTTGGATCATAATTTTGATTCAACTCTTTTAAAAGCCCGGGAATATCATGCCACATGCAAAAATTTTCCTTTTTGGTGAAATAACTGCTGCAAATTTGACTTCTTTTTCAATAATAAGATACTTTGGTATTTGATGTCAATAAGTGCCACTGTTGAAGACGAGAGACAAGAATCTCTGCCTTAGATCTAGAAAGATGCAAGTCTCGCACAAGGTCATTCAATTCATCTAATTTTATTAAATGTGTCATTTTATCATCCTCGATTACGAACTTGTAATCATTTTCATCCTACATCATCATCATACGGGATGTGACAGTGTTTCCGAATTTGACGCGGGTAGGTAAAAAAAGTTAAAAAAAATTTTACGAATACCAGCTTTCATTAGAAGGAGGTAGAATGATAAAAAAGTAGAAGTTTCACCAAAAGTATTTAAAAAATGTTAAAATTTGTAAACTAGTGTCAACATTTTTATAAATTGGCAAATTTTCAATGCTCTTTCATAAATTTTAGCTTGATATCACAAAAACTAATACATAATTCGTTTATGAAATATCTTCTGAATATCTGACAAACTGTCAGACTAGTTTATTGGTGATACAAAAGGACGAAAGTGCTAGGCAAACATTCTCTTCGTGATGGCTATCATACTAATCTGTTCATTTTATGGGGTGAAGTGTCAATATTTCATATTTAGTGTATAGTCACTAAAGGTAAGCACAAGAAATTTGTCACTCCTTAAGTATTGTAACATTAAGCAAAGTGACAATTTTCCAATCGATAGACTCAAGGTAATACAATACAGGTATCAATTATTTATGCTTGAATATCACTGAAATAAATCAAAGTAAATTACCATTTCATAAATAATGTTCTAAATGGACAGGCACACAACATGTCCCCCAGTCTACGGACTGCTACCTTGAATAGACAAAAGATATACATATATTTTTACATTCAATTGAACATCATTCAAAAATTAAATAATTATCGACTTGAATGATAGCAAATCAATTTTCGGAATTTCGATTGACTCGCTTAAACAAGATGATGTTTTCATTTCGATTGTGTTGGTCCATGTGACAGTCTATCTAACTGGCTGTGTATCTCAACGCCTATTTATCTGTTTGTTTGAGAATGTGAGTATGTTTGTGTATCTGTATCTGTGTGAGATTGTTTTTGCTTTGCGGATTTACTTGTAGAAAATTGATTTTCTACTCGTATTTGACAACTTACAGTTCATTACACATGGTTAACGAAGGAAGAAACGAACGTAGAAGCGAACGAACGGAGGAACCAATGAAGTACAAGGAGGCCAAGAAAGACATCAACCACACCATGTCATGATGAGGCTGATAGACATAGTCATCTTAAGGCACTCTAGCAGGAAGGAAGTTATGGGCTACCATAGAACTATGACACAGCTAACAAACCTTTCAGTTGAGTATGTTACATATATATATTTCTTCCTTTCCACACCAACTACTCACTCACTCAGTCACGCACATTTATTCATTTATTTGTTCAGTCATTCATTCATTCTGTGAGTTATTCATCCATCTATCCATCCATCCATTCATCCAACCATTCACACATTCATTCATTCATTCATTGAAGTTCTTATCTTGGCACTTTGTATACTATACAAGTATATGTAGTAGTATGTCAGTAGTACATAGTTTGTCATCGGCTGACTGGCGAATCGCATTGTACAATAATACAAGTGAATATGTATCTGAAAAAGCCTGAATGGTGCCTAAATGTCGCTTGCCAGCTTCATAGACTCATACCCAATATGAATTTGTGAAATAGTTGAAACGGACTACATACTACTACTTGTAGATACATTCATTTCACATTCTTTATACTGGAGATTTATCAGTGTTCGTAATCCATATACAAAAGTCGCCACAAGGACAGCAATGAACTGAACAAATGTGTGTATTATTCGTTCTAGTAATAGCAAGGAATACTAAAGTGTAATATACTCTCATATTGTGTATTTGTGGATAGATATAAATGTATGATGTCTTAACATCTCTATAAAAGCAACTATCATAGTTTAAATACATTATTTTTTATTGCCTAATTTGTGCCTTATGGTAGACTGACTAGCTTCGAAATGGTTTTTATCTAATGAGCTCAACAAAAATTGGATATGTTCCCATTTATTTATGACCAATTTTGAAATCATTACACATTAAATTCACATTTTAGATGATAATTTTGCTTCTTATAAGTTAGCAATATAAGTATACAAATTTATATTTATTGTAGTTTACAAATTCCTGGTGCATACTGGTAATGTTATATGAATCGGTGCATTGTAATAGATGATTATAAGATTTGTATTCAAAGAGTAAAAGCTTTCTACGTGTTTCCGTGACACAAGCTTCACAACAAGCAATTGCGTCAGCTTCTTGATTACTCTGAAAAATAGTTGATAGTCACAATGCCATGAATCTGAATTGCCTTTGTCACTAATTTTGAGGTTAAAATCTTCGGTACGATAAATGCAATCAAATACAATGGGTGCGCTATCTTTTATGTCGGTATATAAACATTGAATAACTTTAACATTTGTCAACCGATTGACTAGAGTGAACATGTCTTTGAAACGTCAATTCAGTACAATTTTAACCATGAAGCGATTCACAACGAAACAATGAGCCGAAATGGTGAAAATAGCCGTCAAATGTGTTAACACAAAGTGCATATCTTCGAAAATATCATGGTCAACAGGCACCGTCTTACAACACTATTCGTCGTTTGGTGTTGAATTTTCTTAAGCTCGGGACAATGGGAGTTCGCCATTATCCCATTCATCAACGACCAAAACGTTCCAATGAACTGGTTGAATTGGTCAGAGAGAGCGTCACCCAGACCCCAAGAGTGTCATATCGTCACCGTGCTCAACAGTTTGGCGTCAGTGGAACCACTTTGCGGCACATTTTGAATGATGATTTGCATTTGTTTCCATATATAGTGCAATTAATAGAAACTATATTGTGTTGCTTGAAATATGGCCAAATAGTCGCTGAGGCAACATTGCCTGGCCACTTAGATCTCCAGATTTGACCCCTCCGAACTTATTTTTGTGGAATTATATGAAATGCAAAGTATATGGCAGCAAGCATCAGACCATTGAAGAGTTCAAGGCAAACATTCGTGCCGAAAATATTGCTATAGCGCCCGCGATGCTCGAAAAAATAATGGAAAACGCAGCTAAAAGGTCACATTTTGCTGTTGAAAATACTGGCGGCCATTTAATTGATGATGTATTCAAAAACTAGTCCAAATAAATTGCTAAAGAACAAATTGTATAAAAATACAACATATATAAATATGGGATTTTTTTTTCAAACTTATTCATTGTTTGTATAACGACATAAAAGATGGCACACTTTGTATATCGATAATTAGTTTTCGATATCTGATGGTTCAATTATATCGGATTGATTCCATATATCGAGGGCTTAATTTCGGTATTTGTTATGTATCGATATGTATCGAGCATCCCTATGGTAAACTGAGTTTTTGACAAAATAGTAGTCTTTGTCAAGTAGTCAAAGAAGCATGGATTAAAATCTTAGCACGATTGTAAAATAGGATTCTGCTGCTGTGCCCCAAAATGCAGGTGTACATCGATTTTATAATTGCAGTATTGTGTATAAAATCTGTATCTATAACTATGTTCTATATATATATCTATTTATGTATATATATATAAAAAATCGTAAGCTTTTTTATGTCTTTGCACGCTAATCTCAGAAACGGATTAACCTATTAACAACATTGTAACATTGAGCGTTTATTTTATCGAATTCGACCGACTTAATTAGAAGATATTCATATTTTTAATTCTGTTGCCTACTTTTTGGCTGATTTTCGAATGTTTTCCTCTTTTGCAGCGCAGCAACATTAAACAGATGATGATTACACGTTTCTTATACCCCACGCGTACGAAGTCGTGGGCACAGCTAGTATATAAATAAATTCGTAAACGTCAGCTGTCAGAAACAGCTTCACCAATTTGACTGTGGTTTTCAATGGCGTATTGTAGCAAGCTTCCTGTAACATATAGCGTTTATTTTGTCAAAACCGACCTACTAAATCAAAAGATGTTAATTTTTGAATAAATTTGTAGTACTGTTGCCAACTTTTTGCGCTTTGTTACCAACTTTTTGAACAATTTCGACTGTCTTCCTCTTTTTTGTTGCGCGCCAACATTACACAGCTGTTGGTGCAAGAAACTAACTTCCTAATTATTACATTAACAAATTACCATGCGCACGAAGTCGCAGGCACAGCGAGTAATTCATAAAATCTTGCAGTTCAACTCACTAATTGTTCATAGCCATACTCCATAACTCCTCCAAATATTCAAAGTGATGCCATTTACAATTTCTTGAACTATGAATTTCTATTTCTAAATACGAAAAACTGATTCCTCAAACAAGGTATATACATGTCACCATATACAATAGTATGTTAAGACAACATGTTGTTTCTATGAAGTGAAAAAAAAAAATATAAACGCGAAAAATTCTGTTTTGTTGCAAGCAACTTTAGCAATGTTCTAGAAAATGGCAGCAAAGTATATAATGGTCTCTTGTTGTTATTCAAAACCCAAAGACAATAAATTTGTGTCCTTGATATACGACTACATATAACCAAACATAGTTTATGCTTTCAATTCTTCGAAGTTCAGTACACACTAATAGCAATGGATAAAAGATCTAAAATTGTTGGTATTAAATTTTATAGAACACCTAAGTGTTGCAGGTGCATGCACAAACAATTCTCTCTGATGCAACACACTTAAATTGTTTACTCAATGATGTGTCTAACACTTAAAAAAAACACTTAATTGTCATCATAACAAGTTATAAAATATCAGAATAGTGTATGGAATTGTTTAAGGTTCTATTGTAGTATGTTCTATTGTTCAAATCTTGTTGTTGCTGTTGCTGTTATACATATATGTATGTACCATATGTATGTTTTATTTATGGGTAATTTATCTATAATAAATCAAATGAAAGTTTGTGTGTGTATGTGTGATTGTAGTTGCAGCCTCAGTGAGGCAACTGTGTAGCATTTGTTTGCTATTGTTAAGTTGAAAATGATCGGTTTCTTTTGTTTGAGTTTGATACTCGTAGTATCAATTGCATTCAATAAATTATTGTAATGACAAAAATTAATTAAAACAAATGCAATTGTGTGGTTGCACTCACTTTTACTTCATTTGGTTTTCTCTATTGTTAGTGACATTTGTAAGTGTGAATGCATTTGACATGATGACCATGTCAAATGTTTTAAATTTCATTTCAGTTTATAGAATTTACACATGATAAAATTTCATTCAATTAAATTCATCACAATATTTAGAGCAAACTTAGAAGTTTACAAATTAATGTAAAGTTATAAGCCTATTTAATGTAGGACAAATAAATTATGGATTCATTTATCGAATTGTCTGTGTTGACATAAGAATTTAAGCCGTTTAAACACTTATGGAAATGGTTAGAATGATTGTTAGTTGCAATATATATGCATATCTTTTCATCTATAATGTATACTTACAATGGACTTTAATTGAACTGAATTTGAATTTAAAATTTTGCTCAGTATCATCATCACCCGCAAAGTATGCAACAAAAATGCAATACATATGAGTTTGCGTTTCACTAAGAATTTCATAGAATGTAATAAGTTTTAAACCTTCTCTATTTATACATATTCATGTATGAAAGTCTTAGATTCCCTATGAATCTATTTAGATTATACAACCGAATGTTTTATTATTTTGGAAATAACTAGAAGTTCACAAATCTCTTTTTGTCTACAATTCCCGGGCCAATAATATTGTGGCATAGCCACTGTACAGCCTTAAACACCATTTTATGTAGATTGATTGAATTCTCTTTAAGAAATTTACTGGAACACTTTCTTTTAAAAAAGAATGAATGTATTTTCTCGAAGTATTCAATCACAACTTATCCAAGTATTTCTACATTAAAAACCCGCTCAATGGAAATTAAGACTATTATAAAAACTAAGCTGAATCCGAGAAAATCTTCAGGACATTAATGATAACTGAACTTGCAAACTCGGCAATAGCATTTCTCTCGAATTCTTTTAACACTTTCTTTCGAACCGGCTACTTTAGGTCTCAATGAAAGAAACCTGTTATAACAATGGTTCTAGAGCCTTCGAAGGTTAGTATATGTGCCCCTTCATACAGACCTAAAAGGGTGCTGCAGTGGCGTTCTAAATTGTTAGAGATCACAATCACAATTACAAACTTATCAGATAGTCGCGGCTTATTACTTTCATAGTTTCAATTTCGATTAAGACATGGAACGATTGAACAAATCAACAGATTCACTACCGAAATAAGAACTACCTTTAAACTTCGAGTATATTGTTCAGCAGTATTTCTTGATGTACAATAGAACAAGCTTTTGTTCGAGTAAAGCAAAAAGAAAATGCAAATTTCATAACAAACGAATTTGTATCTGATGTTCAAGGCAGTGTTCTGATGACAACTCTGTACATAAAATACACTGCCGATAGTCCAATAAATTTTCAAATTCTACCATCAACTTATGCTATAATCAGCCGCTCTCCTTTCTCTTTTAAAGCTGATGCAGTTCTGGATAATCATCTGAAAATCATTCAATAAAATTAATGGAAATGTAAGCACATTACATTTACATTAAATTGAAGGACTTGTTCTCCAGTAATTTTAAACGACGCTGTAATTCCTTAAACTCAGAAGGTAACGTATCTTGGCATCCACCTAGCAGAAACATTTAGAAGCGAAAAAGAAATCTAGTCTGAGCCTCGAGTACAAGGTATTACTGTATAACTCTGCCATAAAACTAATTTGGTTCCGAATTGTGGGATACCGAAAATGCGAGTAACATTGAAGTTATACAAAGACCTCAATTCGAAATTCCTACAACAATCATAGTCACTCCAGGTGACTAATTCAGGAATGAAGGAAGGAATCCACAAAGATCTGTGAAACTACTTTTCAAGAAAGAATTTTAGTAAATAAGAGTTGAAAACAGCTCTGCCAGATGTCCAGATTTTCACGATTTTTAGCCAAAATATAAACGTCCCGCGCGGGACAAGCTTAGTTCTGCATTTCAGAGATTATTCTGCTCATTTGACAGAGAAATCGAACATTTTAGTGTTGAACGTTAAGTAAAAATATATTGAAAATTTAAAAATTGTGTGCCGGTTAAATCGTTCCCATAATCTTAATTTAATTCCTTGAATTTAATGTTTAATTTGCAACGTCTTTTGTCTCTCTGTCCTAATATTGAGAGACCAATTAATTATGTACGATAGCCATTGAAAAGATTTTTTATTCGGAAGCAGAGGAGACAAAATCTCTAGCCTACTTGCATTTCATTCATAATGTGATGAGTGCTTTTGGGACATTAATGAAAGAGTCTCATGGAAATGATATTGTCATAATAGAAATACATGAGTCATTATGCCTATTCCGCTCAAAATTCACACAAAGGCAAAAGGATTGAAATTTCGGCTACCAGACGAAACAGTTTTTAAATTAATTGGTTAAATCTGAAAAGCCCAAGCCATCAAAAATTTGTACACAAATTGTAAAACGTATATAGACAAACGTTACAATTTGAAGTGGTTCAGAATGCTGTATTTTTATTGAACTTGACTGGCGATGTTACAGTAGATGACTTATATGAAGATTTTCATTTGTTAAAATCATTCTTGGACGTAGTAGTGTAAAATTTAAAGATACCTCTGCACAGAAATTGCACCAGATTTTTAAACGGTTTCCAAAACATGATACCAAAAATATGTTTAAACTGGTTTCTTTCACATTAAGTGTCCCAACTTCAAACTGCGTTTTCGAATGAATTTAAAATAGTCGGATACCAGAAATATATGCCCCGCAAGTTTAATGAAAGCAGAATTATTAATCCAATTTAATCTGCACCTATCCTGTGCAGAGTTCTTCAACTATATTAGAAAATTAAGAAACTTTAAAAGAAGTGAAATGTTCAGAAAAATATAAATAAGTAATCCATTGGAAACTTTATTAATACTCAAATACATGGATAAGTAATAAAAACTACTGATTATTTACGGTTTTAATAATGTCCCGCTTTCGACAAAAAAAAAAAAAAAAATCCTCTTTTTTACAGAAAATGTTGAAAAACACCGCTTTTCCCGAAACAAAATCTGGCAACACTGTTTGAAACCTTATTGCTAGTCCTATTTATAAATAAGAAAAACAATAAGCAATCGAATTACATACATTTTTTTCCTGATAGTTTTTATGAGGCCGTGCTTTTAGAAATAATAGGCATTGCAAGGTGGTGAATCAATTCATTGAACTGCCTGTTTCTATAAAAAGTAATCTTTCCATTTTTGTGATAAAGAGCTAAAATTTTCAGATCGAGAAGTTTCCAAGAGAGGTTAACAAATGAAATATCAAATGGCCCATATACTTAGTTATGTGCGAACATATTCCTATAACACAAACGTTTTTGCTTCGAAAACGAGCGTCATAATTTAAAAAAAAAATCCAAAACACTAAAATTCAGAAAAATATAAACCTAGGCGGAATGCGCTATCGACCTACAACAAAATATTATTATAAAAACAAATACTTAGACCTATATAGACTTATGATATCCAGTTATGGGCCTGCTCGTGTTCCAGCAACATAATGTCAATACAAAGGTTCAAGCTCAAAGTGCTGAGATGTGTTGTGAATCCACCCTGGTACGTCCGTAACAGCGATATTGAACGTGATCTTGGCATCAATTCAGTCGTAATTATCATTTGGATATATGCGAGGTCTCATTTAGAAAGGCTAAGTGTTCGTATAAATAATGAAGCTTTAAGCCTTATAGATCCAAGTGGTTGGAAAACAAGATTGAAACACAAAAAGCCGCATCAACTCTTAGAGTAACCCAAATCTCTTCAATCAGGAGTCTTACTCCACTTAAAGTAGCCCATTAGTTTAAATTTCTTTTAAAACTAGTAACTGCAACATAAAAAAAAAAAAAAAAAAAAACAATGTAAACGTTTAAATATTTCAATGGAAAGAAAGAATTTAATTTGTTTAGCTTCAAACAGAGACTTCAAATTTTATTGAATGATATTATAAAATTTTTATTTTAAATCAAAATTGGACTATTATAAAAAAGCTTTTATGGGCTCATTTGTATGCCATATACAAAATACAAATTATTAAAAGGAAGTATATTAAAATAGACTTTGTGATGTGAACTAATAAATATTTGTTCTATAAACAATTCAACTATGTAAACTTAAAATAGATGAAATTTCAACAGGCTCCAGGCTTATTTTTAAGAAAACTACCTTAAAAAGATTTTACAAATTTCTTTTATTTTCTATTGTACGAGTAATTTGAATTTGTGAGTTTGTTTTATTGGAAATTCCAAAGTGTTTTCAACCCTTAAAACAATAAGAGAAATTTGGTTGGTAACAGCAAAAAGCAACAGTTTCGCGACTCATAAATCTTTTCAGACGACGCTAATTCCTAATAAAACATTTTCCTACAATAAAACCAACAACAAGAAGGGAACAATAACAAGGAGATAAGGAAATAAATAAATGAAAGCTTACAAAAACAAACATATGAAAATGAAAATTAGTGTGCAGGATAAAAGGAAAATGCAGAATAGCGGAAATCAAATGTTTTTTTTTTATTTCAATTTGCTTTTTTCTTCCGTTTTTAATAAATAATGAAGAGCAAAATGTTTTGAAAATAAAAGAAATATTGACTTAAGAAAGAAAACAATAAAAAGTGGAAACAAACAAAAAAAAAAATTAAGAGAAAACAAAAAAACGCAAATAAAAAGAGGAAAGAAAGAATAGCGCCACATAATAATGACAAAGTTTTTCATTCTTTTTTTTTTACACGTTTTTATTTTTTTTTGTATCTTTAACATTTAGGGTAGAAGAATGATGAAGGGAATAGTGAATGTGAGGGGGCCCAAACACAATAAAAATGAGGCTTAATTTAAAATGCGACAAAGCATAAAAGGTTGGTTGTGGAAACTGAACTGACTCAACTGACAAATGTATGAGTTGTGATTTTGAGTGGGGAAAACCTCAGCTTTGATGGCAGTATCTAAAAATCTAAAACTCGCAACCGCAGAAACCTCGTTCACAAACGCATGCACCACCATCACCACTTTCAATGAGTGACAACTACACACGCATAAATAAACGAACTTAGAACACTTTAAAATAGAAGAACCGGCAAGTATTCATGGATGTGTGTATGTGTGTATAACTTTGTGTGTTTCAAGAACTCCTAGTAACTTCTTTGTATTTTACAGGCGCCAAGATATAAAAACCGCCGACGCTGCCATAGTAAAACATGAGAAAAAAAAAATAAAATAAAAAAATAGTAGACAAGAAACAAATACATGTAAGTGTATCTCAACGCTAAAGTGCGCACCACGTGAATTCACATTTATCTTTATTTCATGCCGCAAATGTTGTCAACAACGCTGGGTCGAGCACCGTTGAAGGCAAAGAAGTAAAATGAAGTAGCGTCATGCAAGGTGGGTTAGACAAGAACCCACAAGCCGCCATTAGCAGTGTCACCGTCACTGATATACAATCACATAGACTATCTATGTAGATACACGGGGAAGTACGAGTACACGGTTTGGCAAACAAATCAGCGCTGCTAGCTTTGCCTTCATCTTTAAGCGAGAAAAAGGCACCTTCGTATGCGATGCTTGTTTCTTTTTTGTCCTTTATTGAGCGATTTCTTGTGGGTGTAACTGTATCTGCACCACTCGCCTAATCTATACAATCTTTTAGTTATTTTTTCTTTTACCTTTTTTTCCCTCGGTTTATACGTGCAATATAAAATAGATAGCAAGCTCAAGGATACGACAACATAAACCACAGAGAACACACACACAAACACACACACCGACAAACACAAAAAGAAAGCAAATCACAAGAAAAGATAAGCAGAATAAGCGCGAAGTGCTGAAGATTTGAAAAATGTAAAAATATAAAAATCTTCGAAATTGACTTGAGTCGAAATGATGAAACTAAAATTGATGCTGGAACAACTTGTATCGATGATGCTTTTATGCATTTTCGTAACTCAAGCTTAGTGACAATTGCGCGTTTGAAGATGATTCTAGGTGATAAGTGGAATTTGGTGTAGTTTAGACACAGGAAACAAAACAAAAAAAGAATTGAAATACTAAATATTACATTTATATCACGTACATTGATTGAATTTCCTTGTCTCTTGACTAGTATACTCGAATATTCAAGTCAAGTAAAGTCAAATCAAGTTGAGTTCACTTGAATTAAGTCAAACGACAATGACAAACGAATTGTCTTCAGATACTTTCTATTTCGATTGTACAAATGCCAGTACAATATTTTACATTCCGAAAGTATTTATGTTTAATTTTTCTTTTTCACTGGAACACAAACACTTGAATTCAAATTAGAACTCTTAATTTTGTTTTTTGTTTAAACACTTCACAGAATTGCGTCTTAGTAAGTAGATTCACTCTTAATCATCATTATAACTTGAGCGACGAACTGAATGATTTATTATTATTCTGATTCTATTCACCCGAAACTCGATAAGTATTGCATCCGTTTCGCATGAAAGTTGCTCCGCTACTAAAAGTTAGTTAGCTTAGCGCTTCAGGATGCTGTGCTGTTCAGTTGTTGCCATAAAATAGAAGAAGCCAGAAAAGCTCAGAATAGTATGCCATAAAAAATCTTACTCAGTCACCAAAAAATGAGAGAACAAATGAGAGAGAGAATAATTGTATGAGAGCAGCATCCCTTACGAGAGATTTCTATTATGGGCAATTTCTCCACATTGAAGTCTACATAAAAATTACCCAAAACAATTTGTTAAGGAATCAGCTGTTCCCGCTCAGCTGATCTAAGCACGTGGCTTCATCATCAAAACATACTAAAATGCTGATGTTAATGCTGAAGAAGGGGAGTACACTGAAACCACTAAACCACCATTCCACCCAGCCATTTACATGGTGTTTGTTTTTATTACGTTTTGCCTTTTCTCTTAGTTCAATCCAATTCAGCTCAGTTCAGTTTCGTTCATAACTTGTTGTGGCTAACACAAAAGGCGCCATTTTCATTTTGCTTTTGCACAATTCTTATTTGTTTTAGTGGTATTCTGTGTGTGTGAGTTTATGTTCAGTGCAATTCAGTTGCGACAGTCAACATTCTTCGTACGCTGAGAGCCTTCAGCAAGTCCACTGAATTCCAACCCGGACCTTTTGAGGCCATTTTCATTATATTCACTTCTAATGTCTGTGGCATTAATATATTTTGTGCGTGTATGTTGTTGTTGTTGTGTGCTGGTGATGTCTATTTCGTATAGATACTGAGTGTTGGACTGTTGTGTCTGTCTGCCTACACTATTATTTTGGATTTATTTTTATCATTATTATATATAATTTATTATAATGTTTTTTACATTGAGTACCATTAAAGAGGAACTTATTCTTACTACAATATTATTATTATTATTATTTTACTATTGTATTAAAGCATTTTACTTGGGGTTTAAGGTTGTGAAAAGTTTGCCAAAGTTGTCATTAAATTTACCCATTTTTGCTATCATTACTCTGTTGTCCATTTGTAAGCAACAAATTGTTTTTGCCTTTTGGTTACTTTTTGGGTTTTAATTATTTAAATTTCATTGTCATTAAGATAAGTTGCGTATACGTGATATTTATGATTTTATATATACAAATACATATACCGACGAATGAACAAACTTGGCAAAAGCTAAACTTTCATAATGAGCAATTTGTGCTAACATAAAATTGAATCCAAAACGAACCACAAAATTTTGGCGTTATGCAAAAGGATTTATCATTTTCAGCCAACTTAAACTTACGCCCGGAAACTATGCAACAAATAATTGAGTTTTCTTGGTTTCCACCAAACGAAACTTAGTTCGCAATTCCATAAGAAAACTAAAAACAGAATAAGAACAGCAATAATAACTCAAATCGAACTATAAAAGTTTTGCCTTTTCCTCATCAATAAATATCTATCGTATCTGTCGTAAATAAGTAAATAAGTGTGGTATCTTTGTACTCGATCGTATGTTGAATGAATAAAAACTTGTTTATGACTTGCATTGCTGCTACATAGCGAGTTTATTAATTTTTGTCGGTGATGGCAAACACAAAAAGTTGCAGGCAAAATGAACTTTGAAAATAGAAACTATATTAATTGATTTGAAACATTTTTTTTTTTGAGATCTTACGGAAAGAAAAATTTAATAATAAATACATAAATAAACGTTTTTCATCCACAAGTTTATTGAAATCTCTTATTGCTTTTCATAAGTTCACGAGAAATAGTATAAACATTTGTATGCATTACATTAACTTCAATAGATTTTTTTTTATATTCCTTTTTAAACTCCTAGTTGGAGCATGGGGCCACCACAAGGCTTCTCCATCGCACACGATTCTGGGCTGTTGTTTTAGCGCCATCCCATGTTGTGTTAACATCAGCTAGTTCCCGCAAGGCTGCTCCCTTGTGGATTCGAGCGACAATCTCGTGATGGGTTCTAGCGGCTTTCTTAGAGTGTAGCCAATCCAGCGGCACTTCCTACGCTTAATCTGTTTCAGTATAGGCTCCTCATTTGTTAGACGCCATAGTGCCTCCTTGGAAATAGTGTTAGGCCAGAATATTCTGTATATGATCCTCAAACACTTGTTAACGAAAGCTTGAAGTCTCTGCTTGATGGAGTTCGAGACCAGCCATGTTTCGCTTCCGTATAGAAGCGTTGATTTCACGCATGCGGAGAATATTCGCAATTTCGTGCGTCTGGAGATTTGGGAATTTTCCCATACCGATTTTCACCGGCCAAATGCTGCCCTTGCTTTGCTGAACGTGCAGTTAGCATCCGCTTCAGCTCCTTCGTCTGTTGATATTGTGCAACCGAGATAACCGTAGCCATCAATCATTATATTGCATGTATATGAGTGATTGACTCTCATAGCTGTGGTCTTTTTCCGACGGTGCGCGCCAGCATGACTAAGTTGTTCGCCTTTGCTTGCATATCAGAGAATTTGTGCGAGAGGAGACAAATGTCAACGGTAAAGTCCAAGTCCTCAAGATGCCGTTTGAGATTCCACATAATGCCAGTTCTCTTTTGCTGGGTGAGGCTTTTCATGACGTCATCCAGCACGATGGGAAAGAGGAGCGGGGATAGAGGGCAGCCTTGCCGTACATCAGTGTTGGTGGTGAGCGAGTCACTGCTGCTGCCATTGTGAAGAAGTGCCAGCTCAGGGTTCTCGTACAGCGCTATTATGAGTCGGATTGGCTTCAGGGGGACTCCTTTTCTACTCAGGGCCAGCCAGATGGAGTTACGCTTAAGAGTGTCGAATGCTTTCTTGAAGTCGACGAACAGCATGTAAACCGGGGAGCGCCATTCAATTGATTGCTTGACGATGATACGAAGTGTATTTGCTTGGTCGATACAACTACGTTCGGGGCGAAATCCAGCCTGTTCGTCCCTTAAAGCTTTAATAGATACATACTTTGTATGCAATCAGATCTATTGTTAGTATTTACACAAAATTATCAAACAAGAAGTTTTCCATGTGATAAAATATTTATAATTTTCTAGTAAACATTTGCGGGTGTTCTTTTGAATATTGTATTGTATGTGTATATAGAAAGTGTCTGTAAATAATAAAAAAAAGCATATGTTGTTCAATTTTGTGACCACCCGAGCATTATTTTACAAGTTATAGTTCAGTTTGACCAAAGTTCATCACACTTAACTGAGCTCAATGAGAGTTGGTACCTATCTGATAATTTAATTTTCCGGATGTTTGCAAAATGCAGTGAACAAAAATGCAAAAGCAACCGATTAGAGTACAGTTTCTCTTAAAAAAAAAAATGACTATTGTTTGCTTTGGTTATACACACAAGTAAAACTTTGTGGCAAATATGAGAAATTAAAATTGAAAATTTGTGAAAAATACATAATTTAGAACATTTTGCAGTGAACAGAAGTAGAAAATACATTGTTTAGCTTTTAGCAAGTAGATTTCAACTGAAAAATGTACCTACATATACATACTTATTTCAGATATTTATACATTAATATAATAATTATAAGGAAAATTGAGATAGAAAGAAACAACTTATATAGAATTTGTAAACTACTATGACTATGCCGTGTTATCAAATTTCTTTGGGCATTGGATATTTGCTCCTTAACATGTTTTGTAATTGCTAATTTGTGCAGACAAGCCGTGGAGAAATACAAAGTATGAAATAGCATTCAATATCAGTTTTAACAATTTTTGGTCGTGTGTTTTCAGTTTTCTCAGACTACAGAACCATACAGGATAATCGCTGTAGAAATAGTTTTAAAAATCACCATTTTGTTATAAGCAGATAAAACAAATAATCCTGTTGATGAAAGTGTAGAAAATACGTTTTGTTTTGTTTATTTTTTCCAACCATGTAAGCCATATGGAACGTTGTGGCAAATGTGAGAAATTAAAATTGAAAATTTGTAAAAAATGCATTGTTTAGAACATTTTGCAGGGGACGTACAAAGTTCTTGCAGCTCCCTTTTTCAATTTTGTTATTCATTTTATTAAAATATGAATTTGTGAAAAGTCTAAAGTCTATAATAATATATGTATACCGAGAGAGGCAGGAGAGGTCACCTCGAAGAATAAAGCACCAAAGCATTTTTTTACAACAAAAATTTCTGACTTGTCCATGAAATGTTAAGCTGCTATATAACGATGTCTGTAAGTTCAATTTTTTGCTTTCGTTCCCTCTACAGTGGGGCACAAGACGAACGACTCCATCGAGATAAAAGGAAAATCGGAAAAGGTAGTATCGCTATACTACCGTAATTGTTTTTGCGTGAAAACGTTGTTTGTTATGTAACACGAGATTACATACAATTTGTTGTTTTAGTTATGTATCTCGAGATTACATAAAATTTGTTGTTGGGTATTAAATAAGAGGAAGGAGAGATCACCCTTTGTGAGTAACTTGTGCGGTCTACACATCATTGACTCAAGAGAGGCCAAATACTGGTGTTAACAGAGCTGACACCCAAACAAAGAGTATGCTGCATGCTTTGAATTTTCTTCTGTTCTAGTGTTATTAGCTTCGTATTCGACCGTGCCGTCATGCTGTGTGTCGTCATTAAGTACTTTTATGCATTTATTTAATATTTATTTACAAAAAAAATCCAACTCCGGACTGGCGTTGAATCACGAGCTTAGCAAGGTATTACTACTTCTAGCACATAACAAAAAAACATTCAAGGAGAGAAAGCCATTCTCAAGTTATACGCTTAAAAAGAAAAAGTATTTTCATAATTTGTTTGACATTTTTGAACGCCCCTTGATGGCATAAGCGAACCAAGACAAAATTCCGGGTTTATTTTCAGAATATCATGTTTTTGTTACATTTCTAAAAGAGCGTCAGATTCTGACATGTGTTCCCTTTTTAAAAATGTTTTCACGCTTAAAATATATCCCGCTGGACGCAAATTTATTCACATATTGTTTTCAGAATTAACATAGTTTAGACCGATACACTATTTCCAACATTTCTACCAGTTATTCAATTTTTTTCTTCAAAATATGCTTCTATCTCGTTAATTTCCGATTTCTTTATATTAATTAACGAAAAGAATTTTTGGGAAACCAGATCGATAGTTCAAATATTGAATGCCGTTCAGTAAGTATGGTACGATATGACAAATATATCATAATTCCTCAATTCGTTGAAACAATATATATGTCATGGACCGTTGATAGCATCCAGTTCCGATTGTATTTCTTCACTTATAACGTCTCCAGTCGTAAGTTACGGGTACTTATGAGTAGTAATGTAGTAATAATGCGAGAATTATGCGAACTTATTGGAGCTCTTAAACTATGAAATCACACACATTTGGTAAAACGGAGTGACGAAGAGAAAGCAAAAACTTTTGCACTGCACCTTTCAAATGTCTTCCAACCAAACCCACTAGCTAATAGTTTCATGCTACTGTCAGATCAGTTGTATCTTGAAACCTCTCCCATCAGAATTCATACATTAGACATAAAGAAGTCATTACAGAGCGTTTAAACCCAAAAAAGCCGACCAAATCACACCCAAAATGCTAATGGAACTACCGGATTTCCACAAGGAAGCGTTCTTGGGCCGTTTATATATGTGTTGTTCACATCCGACATACCAACGGACACTCGAATCAGCATATCTTATTTTGCAGATGATACCGCAATATTAAGTAGATCTTGTTGTGCGATGCATGCAATATCAGTTTGGCAAGCTATCTATCACACGTCGAAGAGTGGTTAGCCAACTGGCCCATAAAAGTGAATGAGCAAAAGAGCAAACAGCTTTCACTGGCTTATCACTCACGAATTCCACTAAATATTGAGTATAAAGTTGTCCTTTTACCAGCATCATAAAGCCAATCTGGACCTATGGTTGTCAGCTACGCGGTAATGCAAGCGCCTCTTATCTGGACGTTATTCAAAGAGCGCAATCAAAAATATTTAGAACCATATCTGGAGCCCCCTGGTTTTTTAAAAACTTGCGATTACATATAGATCTGAACTAACAGTAAAAAATAAAATAACCGAAATGAAACTTATTTATGCTGAGAAACTAAACACGCACCGGAATCCGTTATCAAAAGCACTCACTCGACTTAGGTCACAGACACGACTTAGGAGAAATGACCTACCAGATCAACTTCACTTATAAGGGCACTTAGTACATACATTCCCTCCAACTGGTGGTGAATTAAAAGTAATAAACTAGAAATTAGGTTAAGATTCTATAACTTATTGTTAGTCTCTAAAGAAAGAGAAGATCCAATAAATAAAGAAAAAGTAAAAAGTTTCGAATTGCTTCCTCACGCACCAAATTTTAGCCCGCTCGGATAATTTTCTGTTTCCAAACTTAAAGAAATGACTGTGTGGTAAAATATTTGCCAACAATGAAGAGGTAGTGTCGGTAGGTGGGTTGATGGTTTTTTAATGAAATGTACGACTCTCACTGATAAACAGGGTATCGAAGCAATTGAACATAGCTTAAAAAGTGTAATGATCTAAAATGAGACTATGTAAAGAAATATTGATATTTTCTCCAAAATTTGTCGTGCTGTTTTTGTTAGGTCAGGTACTTCTTGGACTATCATCGTATGATAAAAATACTCTTCAAAACTCGGATGATTTATTTGTGGGTCATTCAATTTTTCTTTTAAGATTTTATTGTTGAATTGAAGAGTAAAAATGGTCATTACAAGATATATTTACTTCCCGTTTTATGAGTTTTATACGACGAATATTTGGTAAAACTACCTTTATATATGATGAAATATTTATTGCTTCTTATTACTTGCTTCACAGTTAAATGCTTCATGAAGTTTCAAATTCAAAGTTTTATTAACTCTTCCTTTTAAAATTCTTTATAACACATAAATAACTTTAAATTTACAAATTAAAATATGTTTTCTGTTCGTGTACTGAGTAAATTTCAATGTTTTGATTGATATTTTATTTCAAAAATTTGAAATATTGTAATTTCTGTTTGTGATAAGTTCATTTTCCCATGTTGATCAAAAAATGAATTCAATGATGATGATGTATGCATTTCACATGTGAATGTTCATGTACTTCATTTCTGGTTTGTTTCAGTCAAATGTGATAAATAGATTTATTTCATACAAATACAAAATACAGAATATCAAAATGATGATGATATTTAATTAATTCGAGCAATAGTAAATTTCCCCTAAGGAAAATCATCGACAAATTACGCAATTCCAAATCGAATCAGGTCAAGATAGAAAAACGGTCAATAAAGTCGACATGTTAATGTTCTCCCATTTTCGAATAAAGATATAACAAATTAAGTTCACTTTCATTTCTGATATATATGGTTTTACATTAGCTTTTCACATTGTCCTTAATCTTATTTGATTGTAGGGTATCACATAGTGAAAGCGAAACCACATTTGAAAAAAAAAACAAATTCTCTTTATAGAATATCGTTCGACTATGTATGAAGAAGAATAGATATTGGCCGCCTAAGGCTATAAACGAAATTATACTGGGAGTTTGCCAAAAAAGAAAACACACACATACACACACAAGAAGAGAAATGAAACTATTAGAAAGAACGAATGTAAGAATGTAAAGATAGAAAGAAAGTATGAAAGTAGATATAATAAATTCAACTGCAAGTTATTTAAATGCCAAGGACGAACGAATGCGAATTCAAACAGCGAAAATTCATGATTTATTCATGAAATACATTTTGGCATACTTTGTACATACACATACCATACATGGATGTGGAGAAATATATATATACATACCCTGTAAAGTCATTGCCACCACTACAACCTCTATAATATGTAATAATAATAAACACACAGCATTGTATATAGAAAGGTAAATGCATCTGCTTACCATTTACCTAGGATAGGCATGCAGCAACTAACCGACCATTCAACAAACCATGCAAACTACCAACCAAAGATACTATGTAGATAGGTAAGAGCCAACATTTGCGCAATGATAAATAAAAAAGTTAAAAAGAAATGGTAAAATTTACGAATATGAGTGCGACAAATGGCTAAAACACACACAAAGACAACATAGCGTAAGCTACCAAGGGCGTAGCCAGTTGCAGGGCATGGGGGCAAAAGGCCAGCTATCGGCAACGAGATAAGTTTTTCTGTTTTGTCTTGTCCTTTTTGTTTTGACTTATGTGGTGTGGGCTGTGTCATAAGAAACTACTCAGTTATCGACAACGACTCTATTTGGCCGCATGCAAAGAAATTTATTTGTCGAGAACCAGTCATAAAACGATTTAGAAAAAAATAATATGTATTTTGTCTTGTCCGCTTTGCTATGTGCTCTCTCATAAGGAAGTGCTATTGTCAAAATTTTTGAATAAATTCTCTGGGACAATCGCAACAGTAAAACAACTCTTTCCGCAGTAAACAAAACTTGGACATATGATAAAATTCGTATAAGTGTAGATACATTGAAATCGATATAACTGATATATACTGCGAATTAACAGTTTTTAGAGGAAATTTGCTGCTTTTTGCACAAAACAAAATACGAGTATTGTCTGTCCCCTTCAAAAACAAAGTCCTGCCTAAGCCCTTGTAAGCAACCAACAAAGTATTGCAATAAAAATGTTGTTATTCGCATATCTGTTGAGGTCATAAAATTGCCCTTATAAATTGGTTACTTGGTTGGCTTGTTAGTGTGGGTAGTGGCTAGTTGGAAGTGAGTTGAATGCATCATTACTTACTGGTTATATTCGATTTGGTTTCACCAAACATTCATGCATTCAACAACCGAATTATGTTTCCTTTTTCAATAAAATATCTACTTAACTATTTGCAATAGAATGAAGTTATTTTCCAGTTTTATTTTCTTTTCTTTTTCAAATAAATTTCAAGTGCATTAAAGTGGCTACTCTTTTTTTGTAACAAAATACTTTATAATATTTTCCAGTTAAATTGCTGTTGAGAATTCATAAGTGATACTTTAGTTGCTATTCAAGCGTAGTCAATAGCATTCGGATTATTACAAAAAATATATATCAAGATAATCAAGATTTTGTGGTATTTTTAGAAAGTTCTTGTTATATTTTTGTATGACCTTAATATGCTTAAATGCATTTAAAGTTGAAAGCTAAAATAAAACTTTCATTTTTGTAGCAAAATAACACAATTGTAATTAAAAGATTTGCGAATAAATTTTATTGTAATATGCTTTTATAAATATTTTAAATTGAATTACATAAACAATAAATAAATTGATTGGAATTAACATTTAATCTTTCAAGTATTATATACTTATGAAGCATGAAGTTCTACAAAGAGAAGTCATGATTTCTTAATAAAAAAATTAAAAACAAATCCTTTTATAACATTCTTAGATACAAAAGTTTTAATTATTGCAATCAGACAACTATCGCAGGATAACAAAGTCTCCTTTGGTTCATCATTTTTCATATTTTTGTATTCCTTTTGAATATCGTTTCTTAAAGATTTTCAAAATAGCGGTTCCATTCAATGATGACATCTTCATTCGACCCAAATTTCTAAATCTGCTAAATCTGGATCAGATGGGGTAGCCCAGTTTATGGATATGGGACTATGGGCATTTTTTTTTTAAAACTGCCGCCATGACCATGTTAGTTTACAAACCCAACTTGGCTTTCTTTGTTGCACGTTCACCACAAAAAGTAGACTGCTTCGAATGTTCCTTATTTCCTGTTGTATTGTAATGGATCCATGATTCCACGGTTACGGAAAGCCGCAAACCAAACACTCTTTTGAAATGTCAACAGGGTTATGCTACAGGTCGAGTGTGAGCAATCGCGGCTCTCAGTCCCACGGATATCTTTTTAATGCTCAAATGATTATTATATGGTGGTTAAATGAAATTTAGAAGCTCAGTTGTGACGCATACAGACAAAACAACCTCACGCCCTTTCATTCTCCGATCTTCTAGTTCATCATATCATGGATTTTGTCGACAATTTCTGGCGTGACGACCTCTTTAAGGCGATTTGAACGTTTGGCATCAAGTTTATTTTTTAACTCTTGGAAGTGATGGTGCAGAGCCCCATTGGTTTTATCAAACCTCACCTGTCAAACACAAACTTAATGACGCAGATTGCTCATGATTTGTCAGTAGTCTATTAAAAGATGATGGTTGACAGAAACTGTCACTGACTTATCTAACTCTCCTCCTATGTATGATAGTAAAGATTTTTCAAGCTGTTGTTTAAGATATCAAAATGAAATACATAACCAAAATTAATGGATCAAAACAGTTATAGCAAAAACTAGTTGTTTTCTGATTTAAATGGCCAAATGTCTTTTAACACAATTATTCCAATATGTGATGCTTTGTGATCAAAATGCATTTACCAACTGAAGTTTCATATTTAAACAAGTGCAAATAATAAATTATTGCATATGAAAATAATTACAACAAAACATAAGTATATTGTGCTTATGATTATGTATTAATCAAATACACAATCTTTAGTTCTGACAAACCATCAGCGCAATGAACAACTTTTTACTAAGATGCCGCACATGTGTCAACTGAGCTAGGGGGCATTTAAATTCATAATTCTTTTTAAAACTAATTGAAGCTATATTTAATAAAATGTAATGACCTGAAAAAAATAAAAATGAATTCCATAATTCAAAAAGTTATTTGAGTTTCTTAATGTAGCAAAATTCATCAGCCACCCTATATGTACCATAAGTAAGAAATTCAATCAATCCCTTAGTCACATAGACTTTTTTTGAATCTATAATAAATAATTAATCTGTCTTCTTAACAGCATGGTATCTGTCAGATAACATATTATAATTTATGGAACTAAGTATGTACATATGAGAGCCAACAAAATTATTGATATGTGTTTTGATATGTTACGAATTTATTGCTTTTAATCCTTTGGGCTTTAAGACTCATTTCCATTCTTATCAGAACCATATAATATAAAAAATAAAATAAAATAAAATATTGAAAATATGGTGAAATAATACGCTCTCATAACATAAGTACTAATCTTGATGCCATACTTCTATATAATATATACATTTATCCATTCACGTGCCTTAAAACATTCTAAAAACACACTGAAGGAGCACAGAGAACTAAAGCAATTTATATGCAAATAACAAATGTCAAGAATATTTTGCGTTGTTTGCATGCAACTCCTCGTTTTCACAATAAAGATGCCACGAAAACGAATATCGAACAGTATTTTGGCTAAAAATGACACTAAACGGGTTGATTGAGAAATTTATATACCTTATATGTACTTAGTATTGATCTATAAATTTTTATAGAAGAAAGTATTTTTAATGAAATAGAACTCGTGTGCAAATTTTCATTTTCCATACAATTCCATCACCAGAAACCGGGTTTGTTTACTGAGAAGAGCAGGGCAATCACAGAGGAGGTGTTAGATGTTCTCCGGTTGACAGTGCAGGCGGAATCATTTGCCCACTTCCTGCCTGCTAGAAATCGGGTTTTCACTTTCAGGTATGAGAGTGTACCCTGTAAGGGTCTATAAACATCAGCGACTACTTGAGACATGGGCAGTGTCTCCAATTAAACGAGACTTTTCAAAAATAACACAAATAATTTTTTTTTTTTTAAAATCATCTTTTTATTCAAAAAAAATCTTCGTGTGCATCGATACAACATTTTGCACGATCAATTAGCATGTCGAATAAATTTTTAAGCCATTCAGTCCTTCAGAATCGTGTTCGACGCCTTTTGTATGGTCTCAATTCCGGCATAGCACTTTCCTTTGAGTGCCGAAGAGGTAGAAGTAGCAAGGTGCCAAATTAGGAGAATACGGTGAGTGTTTGACGGTTAAAATGTGATTTTTGGTACAAAAAAATCTCTGATCTGCCATTTTTACGGTATTACACCAAGATAATACAGCCCATTAATCATTTACCCTTGTGGCATGAACTCCTTGCGAATTATTCCCTTGAATTCGAAGAAAGAAATCAATGTGTCTTGTCTTTTGAATTCTCGCGACGGTTTTTTTTTTGGATGTGGTTCACTTGGGTTCTTCTATTCGACACTTTGACGCTTTGATTCGGGGTCATATTGAAAACACTACATAACACTGCTGTACTTCATGGATGTTCGTCGTCCTTGATGTCCTCATCTTCTTCCTATCGCTTAAACCACTCAGGGACTCTGGCACGGGATAAGCAAATGTCACCATATACTTCTTTCATTAATTCAAACGTCTCGATAAAAGTTTTTCCAAGTTTAAAACAAAACTAAATATTCGTTCTTTGCAATAAGTTGGCTTCTAATTGTCCGTTAGTCTTGAAATTTTGAATGAACGTCAGTGAAGGATGTACCTTTCCAACTCGTATTCCCGACACTATAAATAGAGAAATTGAAAAAGTCCCTTTAACTATGCGACAGACTTGCACTTGATGTTCTTCATAACGTTTCAAAACACCCTCGCATGAGAATATGTACTCCATACAAGGAGTACAAACAAACAGTTTAGCTCATATTGGGCAGAAGTGATATCAAAGAACTCAACTCACTTTAACTCAACTAAAACTTAACAAAAACTCAACAGTATTCAAGCGGATTTGGTATTTGTATATTACAACATTAGATACACATACAGTATATAGCCTAGTGCTAGTATGTTTTCTTTAGAGGATAAGTAAACTTGCCAAAATAACTTTAGTTACAATATTTTCCATCAGTTTAGAAAATATTTTTAGAATATCTAGAAATAACAATTTTGGTAAAAATTGTTTTTTACTTTTCATACCTGCAGGTATATATTGTTGTTGTTGCATCTTTTGGACAAAGATGACGTTCCTAAGGATAGAGGAGTGAATGAATAAGTAGATTTTTCAATTTCACTGTAATTGGGTTAACTATTGTAGTATGTCAGGCTTTTGTCTGACGCCATGCCGCATTGCATGATGATTTCAACAAATATTTAATCTTCTCAAATTTGTTTTAATTATCTCTTATAATGCGTATGGTGGATCTGGCTTTGGTTTTGTGTGGTTTTGCTTCGGACTTAACATTATTTTTAACGAGTACTAATTCTGCCCGTATCTAGAGAAAGTTACTGGCTAAATGTACCATAACTTCGCTTTGGCTTAGTTTTTTTTTTCATTATTTAGGGATATGTGAGTAGTATTTTTTCTGTGGTTCATGCATGAATAAAAACAGAGGATCAGAGTGCTTACAACAACAGAAATGTGTAAGCGGCTTTTGTAATGTTTCCGACACAAAAATATTTTTGGCTCAGACAAACAAAGTTAATGCCTTTGGTTTTTAACTTCTGTCACAGTTGGTGAATTTTGTATATTTTAAAAATACACTTGTGTAGCGGAGTTGCCTGCTTCATACTATAATTCAATTTTATTAATATTATTTATGTTGTTGTCGTTATAAATGCAAATATTTTTGTTTTTCATTTTTAATATACTTATTTACTACACAACAAAAAAGAAAAAAAAAAGAAAAGAAAGAAAGAAAAATTTCATATATCAACATCAAATGGTAGCAACAACAGCAACAAGCAAAACAATATCAATAAAATATTGTAAGCAGCAAGGATGTATGGTAATTATATTTGAACAGAAAGGAAAATATGTTTTAATTTAATAAATTAAAATAAATGCAAGCTCACTCACTCACACATATACAATATTCACATTGATAGATAGATACACATTCACTCACACACTTAATTTAAACAATAAGCGACATACGCTTCATAAAAGTATATAGGCAATATACACCACACACATTTTGTGTACATGCTCATGGAAAATGAACACTGCGAAAGATGGTAAAAATCAACATTATGGAAATTTTTTTATGAACACAAAAAAATGCAAAAAAAAAAAGGCAAATATAACAAGACAAAAAATATTGTAAGTACTTCCCTGTGGTTACCCTATACGAGTATCTCTATGCTCACATGGATACAATTTTATCTGTGTGTCTATGTGTATTTTAGTGTCTGTATTTGATCAACATGTGCGTCGTCACTCTATAGCATATATGAATGTATTTGCATGTTGTATGTATATACATATGTGTATCTAAGTGTATTTTTGTGGCGTAAAATTGCATTTGTTTTTACTCACTCAGTTACTCACTCACTCACTAACTCACTTATTTACTTTATGACATACATATACATACATACTACATATAAGTACCATGCGTGTGTGTGCGTGTACCACTCGTACATACTTTCGCTCATAATGAGCTTGTTAAGTCATATTTAAGCCTGGCGAAATAACTAATTTGATCAGTCATTTTGTATACATAAAAAGCAACTGGCATAGCATGTGCGCCACATGGAAATTTATTTAAAACATGAAAATGAGTACAGAACAACAAATTTATATGTTAATTTTCTCTTGATGGTTTCCCTGCAATGCAAGCAAATGGCAAACATTTCATATGCGTAATAAAGTTATTAACGCTTCTTATGAGCATTATTAGGACTTAAATACTTTGTGATAAAAATGCTGTTGTATTATTTATAAGTATAAAAATAAAGGTGGTAAAACTGCACCTGGTTACATCATTTGAACAAATTTTCATTTATAATATCTTTAACTAAGTCAAGGAAGCCCATATAATTGGGTAATTAGGGTGTATATGTATCCGGAAAGAAGTTATGGTAATATAATATAATTATAAATATATGTATGTGCAAATAGCAAATGGAAAATTATCATTGAATAAGACATATATTGTACTTAATATTGTAATTATATTAAATAAAATGTAGTTACAATCTATTTAGACTCTAAAAACAAATAAAATTTTGATGAAAAGAAATGCGTATACCATATAAATCATGCACATAAAACACTTAACTATTAAAAAATTTGAAATAATGCAAGTGTATACATAGAAATTTCGTATAGCTGCATGCCGATTAGTAATATGATGAATCAAATTTGAATCAAAGCTTTTTAAAGAAACTATTTAAATCATTAGCAAAAGTTATAAGTATACTGAACGAATAAAACGCTCTTTATGGCACATTGTTAGATTTATTTATGGCTTTTTTGTACCTTTTCATTGGTTTATGTTACAACATGCAATCAGCCATTTATTTTAAGAAATAAGATACCATTTCTTGCTTGTATTTACGTCTAATACCATCTTTTCGTAAAAGCAATTACAACAACGACTTTTTAGGGCTTACTTTTTCGGTTGTAGCTCTATTAAATCAATAAGCTTATTGCTTCGGATGAAGTAAAATACTTATAGGATTCAATATTTTTCTTGGGGACTCATCGTCTCAACAATATCCCCAGCTTTCTTAGCCAAGTTTATTCTTTCCTTTTCCATTTTATTCTTCAAACCGTTAAGGGGAAAGTTTCCTTCTTCGTTTTCAATCAGATTTTGTAAATTGTTGTGCTTTCATATTGAAGCATTGAAAAACTCCAGTCAAAAACACTAATAACAAATTCAGCGAGATTAATACACTCTGAATTGACGGGACGTTAACTGCTTAATCAAAATAAAACGCAAAAGAATAACAAAAAACCAGAAAGAAGGCTATCATTGGCTATGCCAAAGATGTAATACTCTTCACGCTTCTCCTGGTTGCATCCAACCTTCCTTTCTTAGCATCACTAAATTCTCTTTTTTCTAATAAAAACATTAATTTAAGTGGTGGTTTGTATTGGAGGTACCCCTCCTGGTAACCCTCGGATCAATAAATTTACATGCTTGATGGACATTAGAAACTTATAGTATCCAAATTTCAGTTCGATACGTCAAAAAACAAAAAACTTTTTCTAATAAGACATGGCTTAATCAACTCGTCTCATCAAGCTGATCACAAATATATATACGTTATGTGGTCTGCGATGTCTCCTTCTGTGTGTTACAAACTTCATGACAAACTTATAATACTATTCACTGAATACTATTATACTGAAGAGTATAAAAATTGTAAAGCTTGTACCTCTGTCTGATGTTATGTATAACTAAACTAACAAAGGTATACTACAAAAAATTAATCAAAATGAGAAATAAAAGATAAAACTGAGAGCAGTGAATATTGGAGCACACGTTTCCTGTATGAAGACCCCTTTAATTTTGTAACTTTATTTTGTGTTTATTATTCGTCATTATACCGGAAATTGAATTACACACTCTGTTAAAATTTTAACTGTCTACCTATTACGGTGCATGATATAGAGGTCACTGACAGTCGGATGTACAGCGCAAGCTTTGTTATACGGTTACTTTGGCACTCTTTGGGTGCGGAACTCTAAAAATGAACAAAATCGCAGCGTATGCTCCCCGTCGTTTTGGTGAGGCGATGAAAAAATAATGGGTATCTTTGATATAGGCACATGTCAGAGATGTGCATGAGCACGAAAATTCGCATTCATGAACTTAAGAAATGAACGGACAATATACATACAAAAAAAAAAAAATGTTCAAGTTAGCGAGCGTGCAGAGTATTCTATTTTACTTACTTATTTATTGCCACAAGAAATATTTAATTTTTATGAATCGATTATAAATAGAATAATTTGAAATAACTAAAACTAACTCGGAATATTTTAAAATTAGAAATCTAAGTGAAAGTTGAAGGTAGAAAATGCAAACTAATATATAAAAATCTCGTAGAAGTATAAAAAAGTTTTGTACGGAGTTCAATAAGAGAAACACACAGATAACTGCTAGATTATTAAAGACAATTTTAAAAATGTGAAGGTGGTTTGGCGCTATTGTGCATGGTTCACGGTTTCTATCAGGTGAATCTATTGAAATCGCACAAGCCCCCTAGACATGTCTAATTGCATGTAGGTGAAGTTGCATGACGATACGTCCATCTTCCATCTAATCATAACTAAGCCAAACTAATACAAGCCAAGTAAAAAACCGCACTTGACTGTCAATTATTATTTCACTTGAAAAAAGATATCGATTTAAATTTTGTTGTTGTTATTATTTGTACATTTATAACATAAAAAAAATATATATAAAATTTAAAATACAAGTATATTGAATGTCTTAGTAATGGGTTGAATCTCCCTTATTTGAAATAACCTAGAAAATTATATTTGTTATTAAAACATACTACGATTGAATGACTTCAATAAGTTTTTTTTTAAATTAATTTATAGACTCATAAAATTTTGAAACTAGTCACCGCAAAAAAATTTTTATTATGTTAAGCTCCAACGAGTATGGTGGACTGTGAAAACGATCCAACTTGTGAATATTTTTCCTCAAATCATGGATATAGTAATCAAATACATCAGGGTCTTTCAAACTTTTCAAAAAAAAAAAACTTACTGAGGGTTCTCATTTTCCATGCAATACGAGTATTAAGTCGACAAAAACTTTTAACATATAACGTTTTTTTGAGGTTTTATTTATGAATATGTTAAGTTCGCATAAGTTTAGAAACCAGAGAGTTAAATCCAGTCGATGACTCCTTTTTAGTCGGCACAACATTGGGGTGAGCCTTAAGTCGCACTTTAAGCTTTTGGTTAAATTTTCTTATTACGAGATAAATGCTTACATGATAAGCATGCAAAATGTTTCAGCCCGATGAGATTACACTAATTAAATGCTGTTTAAAACATCGATTAATCAAATAATAATAATCGGCCTTTTAGACGGTTAGTTCAGTCTCTGTCCATATTATCGTTTCAGAAATCGAAATGGACTGACAAATAAGCTGGGCCATCAGTCCATTTCTCCGTCATCGTTTCTGTTATCTGTGCGAATCTCGAAATGGACCTTAAGTGTAAAATTTTATAGTTAAAAAAGCTGAGCAATTTAGTGGATGGATAAAATTATTCGCAAGATTCACCATTTCGTTCCAACTTTTTGCCTTCCTCTCACAAATATGTTTTCTCTATCACTCTTGTACATAACCTTGTTGTTCTCACTTGTTTGTCCAGTCAGTAAATTTTTGTGCCCCAAAAAAACATCAATTATCCGAAGCGGAAAAATCGATTACAGATTAATCCTAATCAGAGACCAAACGACAGTTAAAACAATAGATTTTTTGAGGTGAATCTGCTCCGAAGAAAGTTACTAAAAGTAGATTACATTGTCAAGTAGGAAAAAATAAATAATTGCGTAAAACTTGGCTCTTCATTCCTAACATTGGACTTATTGATCCTCTCTCGCATGTTATCATTTATCATCTATATTTAAAGATCCCTGTGAATCACAGTTTACTATTTTATTTTTACCTACAATAAGCAAAAGCATAGATTTGAAACTGAGTAGTATTTCAGTTTTGTGTCTAAAGCAGAATATTTTTACTCAGGAAAAGTTTTGATCTGACCCGAAGAAGCCATATGGGTATAAGTCAAAATTTAAATTACTCAAAATAAAAAAAAAAATAAATTTTCTTTCTGCTACAATAAATTTTTTGTTAATTTCATAGTTTCGACACAATTCATTTGTTGCAAAATCATCGACTGCGTGGAATTTTTTGAATAAAAAAAAAGAAAAGAATTTCATAATACAATTTAAATACTTCATTCAGAATGCAATTACATTTTATTAAAGTAAGTTAAACCCTTTTCAAAAGATCTCATTAGGAGTGTAATTTCTAATTTTTTGCAGTTGGAGTCGGTGATGAATATATTCAATACCACATCGTTGGAGAAGTTTAAGACTTTCGTTAGACCCGTGGTCGACAACTATATAAGTCAAGTGGTAATCTCGTTTGTGTTCGGTTACTATGCAACAACAACATTTATACTATTGCTAAATAACGCATTAAACATAGGCAAAGATATTAAAAAGAATGAAGAGAACTCAAATAATGATGACATCAAATTCGAGGACAAAGAAGCGCTCAAACTGACTGCGAAACAATTGAGGGAGTACTATGGCTTTGATGATGAACAACCGATATACACAGCACTAAATGGCAAAATCTATGATCTGAGTGCATCACGTGATCTGTATAAGCCTAGTGGTCCATATTCTTTATTGGCTGGATGCGATGCCAACAAGGTGCTAGGAGTAGCGTGCGGCTTTATGAATGTTTCCACAATTGAACTGGTACAAAGCTGGGAGCAAAGGTTGAATGCTGAATTCAAAGTTGTTGGTTATTTGGTCGACAGTGATAACGAAGAGGACTGAATTGTGAAGAACAAACGAACGGATGACTTTAATTATGTCAGTTGTTAGTTGCCAGTTGTGAATTAAAAAGTTTGTATATTTATGTTGTGAAAGCTCATTTGCACTAATTAAATGCGTTCTGTACTAATTAAGCGAGACTAATAAAATAGTGTTTACTTAAAGCGTCAATGCATCACATTGCATTGACAGCCAAGTGGGTAGTTTTGTGTGGTTTCTTCACTTGGCTTGTCTTGGTTTGGCTTAGCTACGATTGGTGTGGGTGGATGGAGGCACCCTCACCCTCATACTACAGCACCTACGTGCAATTAGACACGTCTACGCGGCTTGTGCGGTTTCAATAGAGTCACCTGATGGCAACCATGAACCATGCATAATAGCGTGTTATGCCAGCTGTCAAAGCAACTGGCATGCGGAAAATTATTTCAAGCAATCCTATACACATAAACAGGTACAAACATAACTGCATCTGTAACTGTGTGTGCTGTGGGAGATATGCAAATGCATAAAACAAGCTCCACTTAAGGATATGCAGGAAAGACAAACAATGTGCAATGTACTCAACACAAAGGATGTTTCACGTATGGTTTTCATTTACGGAATAGCAGAGTACTATGAGTGGCTTGACAGGTATTTAGGAAGTAAGCCATGGAGAAGTGTATGAGTTCAGGGTGCAATGTACCAATTATAATTGTCGTTCTCTTGCCTGTCAATGAATGAATGAATTCTGAGTAAATGGGTGCGCTCCTTAATTAAACTTCACTTCACTTCACTTAAACATATTTCTTACGAATTTTTCATTCTTCTTGCCTTTTGTTCTTTTCAAAAAAGTTTTTTAATAAAAAAAATCAATGTCAAACGAAACATTTTAATCGACCATTGAGCGTGCCATCGATGACGGACCACAGAAGTCACGAATTTCAAAAGTCCCCCCAAGATGCGTCAAAGTTGGGCCTGTAAAGCGTCATTTGTATTTAACGATTGGTTTGCTTTTTGGAATTCTTTCACATTTTTCACACACATAATGTGAAAGGCATCAACAGTTTATCAAGATGCTTGTAACTCATTGAAGGATATCGGACTTTTGATACAGCAAAAATTATAGTTATGATTACGTGTTTATATTATGAAATTGTCACTAATCTAAACGTTGATTAACAGGCCATACCCAATTATCGATTAATCATGTTCTCATATACGGTAAATCTTTGGTAGAACGAGAACTTTAAGATGAAGTCTAATACTCATTAAATCGAATATTCATCCAATATATTGTATATTATTGGATCTTCACTTATAAACTGCCTAATTGCTTGAAGAACTTCACTCACACTTCTTTTGAGTGACCACCATACATATGTTATAAGATTGTAACAATCAGATATATTACTTTAATATATGAATCTTTTAAGTTTAATATTTTATTTCTATTTGAATGAAAGGTATGTCATCTTTAGTAGAGCCGAAACAACTAGTTTTTCCTGTTTGCTTTCTTTCACATTTTTTTACTTCTTGAGAAGTTTTTCTTTATATTCTCAAGGCGCATGTGAAAATAAAAAAAGAAAAGTGCCAACAAAAAAGAAAAGTTCTTTCTTTTGTTGTTATTTGTTGTTGGTGGGCAAGAGCAACAATTCAATTTCATCACTTTTTGGCTTTTGTGTCACATGGCAGGCTTCTGTATTTGTGTATCTGTGAGTATGTTTTTGAGTGAATTTGTGTGGAAAAAGAAAAGTTTTCGTTGTGCGAACACGCAATTGACTGAAATTGAATTGAAAAATGCCATCAGGTGCTACCAGGTAATAAAATCAAAATTACTTTTCACTTTCTTTTTGCTTCTTTGCTTTTCCATGGTACCTGTCGATGCCAGAGAAAGTTGCACGCATGTGGCATTTGGCATCAGCAATACACAACAATAACTTCAATACACAACAATTCAACAAAAGCAACAAATTTAACTTATTTGGGTGGATGAGTGTCTGTGAGCTGTGAGCTCTAGAATGTTTTACTTTTCTCCACTTTCTTTTTAAAAGTTGTCAGCCTAAATCTTAAGCACACTTAAAAATTTACCAATCGAGCACAAAAAATATCGTAAGGTGTCAAACTCAATGTCTTTAATGCGTTTGATTTCAAAGTTATCGTTGATGTTGCTTTTGCTGTTGCTTTTTGGTGTCGGAAGCTAAATAAAGGTACAAAAATGTTCTTTCTTTCTTCTTTAATGTCAAAAATACAAGCAACACAAATACATACTTGTACATACTACACATCTTAGCACACGTTAGGACCATAAAAGGGCAACCATGCAATATAAATTCTTTGAAATGAAGTGAGTGATCAGGAGTAAACAGGAAGTGTGGCAAGTGGCAAGTCAGCGCAACTCTCCACTCATGTAATGGGCTCAAGCATATTTCGAGGCCTTTTCATCTTGTGCGTGACATGTTCACCTACCAAGTGAAGGGATTGAACTATAAAATGCACTGAGGAAAATTATAGAAACCATTTTTAGTACACATGCGAGAAAATAGATTCTGTTTATAATACAATAATGATGACAATCTTCAATTCAAAGAAGAGTCGTAAGATTAAATAATATAAGTAGTAGTGTGATTTTCCCCTGTCAATGTAAGTTTCTTATGTCTAGGAAGTACATATGGTATTATTTGATTATTGAGTTCTAATTAAAAAAAAAAATTTTAATAATTTTGTGTATAGTGCATTTACAGTGCTTAAAAAGTAGATTATTTTTTTGATCATCTAAAATATGTTATTTTGTCTACAACAACCACAGGAAAAATGTTTGAATTTCGGGGTTTTTGTTGCAGAGAAAAGTCGATGAAAAACCTGATCATTGATCAGAAACACCTTTTTGAGCATATGTGCCAGTGCACTATGGGCGATTTGTCAATTTTTATAGCATAAATTCGAAAAATCGATGGTACCACATTCACAAAGTTATTTTATTTATTAAAAGTAAGTACTTCAGTTGGATAACATATGAATTTTTTTTTTTTTGTTTGGTGGCAACTCTTCTCTTGTGGTAACACTCTGAAGGCGGCTGATTTATTATAACATTTGATTGTGAAAATTGCCGCGAACTATTCATTGTGTTTCAACAAAGAGAAAATATAAAAAATTGCATTAAATAAAAAAAAAAACTTACATGGAAAACGAAAATCACGGTATTTAGAATATATATTTAGTATCATAAGTGAAAATATGTCCGTATGTTGTTGTTGTTGTCAACTGTATTTTTTAGCAAAAATCTAACAAATGTAATTGTGTACCGTAGAGTATTACTTGCGTAGTGCATATTAAAGCAAGCAACATAAAACGGCAAGTTATTTGTGAAAGTCCCCAGCGTATAGTGTTATTAATTGTACTACTCCAATCTAATCAACAACATATCTTCAGTATAATTATCTCCCTTGAAGTATGAATAATCCAGCAGCCGCTGCTATATTAGCCGCTGTCATGACACACATGACACAATATCCACAAACAACTGGTCCCGTAAACATGAATGATCATAATTTTGGTGGTGGTGGTGGCGGCGTCGGTGGTGGTATGCATCCCGGTATGAATGGCTTACCAAAACCACCAGGCAGAGGTCTATTTTTAAACCCATGCATGAATAAAATTATTTTTAATCATACAATATCTTGAAGAGATATTCACCAAAAATTTAAAATAAATATTACTTTCAGAAGTCACTAGGGTTAGGATGATAAGGACTTTTGCAATGTTAAGTGTATAGTTTCTATAATTTCGGTATCTATTCTATTTCGCGATTTATAAAATGAATTCAGGTTCTCTTTAAAGAATAATACAAACTTGTGGAATCTAATACGAGTACTTATTCTTAAAAAACTATAAGTAGTATGCAATAATTTTAAAAGAATTAAGTTACAGAATGATTTTCTTAAAGCAGAAGTGGTAAATATGTTTAAAAAGTGTATTCCAATACTTCTAAAAAGTGGAAAATTGCCAGCATATTACAGTTTCGAAAAATGTGCTACTGCTGTGCTACGGAAGTATCTTTTTTTTTTTAATTTATAGTTTTGCTTTGCTGTGCTCAAACCAACAGCACATCTGAATTTTTTGTTTGGTTGTTCTTTCGGCACAGCATTGGTTTTTTTTTCATTTCTGTCATATGTATGTAGCACGGCACGGCTGTATGTTTTGTTTTGGATAAATAACTGAGGACAATAATGTTATGCATGAAAGCGAAGGAGACAACAAACATATTTGTGAGAAGGATATCATTTATTTTCTATGAGAACTCGACGCTCACATTTGCTACAAGTTCATATACATATTTTTTTGTATGCTGTTACTTTGACTGTTACTTTGACTGTGTATACTTCAAAAGCCATAGCCACAGCGGCAGCATGGAATTATGTGTCTTTTTTTCTTCATAGCTATTGCTGTGCTGCCGTGCTGCGACAGTACATATGACAGCGCAGCATTGAATTATTGTATTATTGTTGTCTCTATGTTACACTGCTGGCAATTTCTCACAATCACAGCATATATGCAGCAAATGAAATGAAAAACCTACAGCCTTTTTATGCCCTGAATGTAAATATTTTTAAAATTTTTCTAATTATTACATACGAGTATTTCAATCAGTTTATGCAACTGAATAATTAATAATTTATACTTCTAAATTATATAACATAAGTTCATGATATCGATATGGAACGATGAATATACATATCTTGAATAGATACAAGAAATATTTACAGTGTATTTTATTACATTTTTAGTCAAATATACGACAACATAAACACATTAACACCCACTCAATGCCGTGAAACACACTTTTGACAGCACTTGAGTGTTCGAGTTGAAGGTTTATTTATTTGCTACTTGAATGTGACAGAATTTTATGTTTTGTAATTTTTGTGTCCCACGATAGTCATTTTAAAGGCACCCCTAACAAGCTTTACTACATTCCAAATAATACCATAAAGTTCAATTATTGAAAAAAGAAAACATTGAAAACACAATAACATCATTCTATAGATTGCGCATACTCTTACTTTTATTGTTCTATTTGTCCTCCTCGGAATTATTTGTCTCACTGGTAAGTGAAAGAATTGATGGCACATACATGTCACATGGTATAAGTAATAATTTGATAGAAGTATAAACAATAGAAGTACTAGATGGGTGCTCATCAACATAATTGTGACAGTGTGTTGATTTCAATACAATTTTCTGCATCAATTTATTGTTTCATACAAAACAATGGACTCTACCGATTGAAGAAGCTCCCAAGAAGGCAAAGACACTGAACTCGACTAGATAAATGATAGCTAAAGTTTTTTTTTTGGAAGTCATGCTGTGTAATTTATATCAATTACCTGTTCCTTTCATCGCAGCTAACGATTAATGGTGATTACCACATTCGACAATATTTTAGAACTTTTCTTCTATCATGCCCATTAAAAAATGATAAATAAAATGGTTCATCCTATATAATCGCCAAAACGGCTACCTTGTGCCTACATTTTTAAAAATACTTAGCTATTCAATGACGATGACAAAGAAGGACATCAAATTAGGTAGCTTAAAAAATGTGTAGAATTACCATTAAATCAAATATGAAATAACAAGACAAAGCATTAATTTTATTTTCACATATACTTTATGAGGTACGGTTCCATTCGTTACAAACATCAAGCCAAAGTTAACATACCTAATCACAGCAGTGTTGAATGAATCATTGTAAAATGTACTATGTTCTTCGTTTTAAATGATTTAATCAATTCTAATGAACATTCATTTCGAGTGAAATTTGAGAATTCCTCACTTGAAATTCGATGTTGTAATTATTTGGTGCGTGTCTAATTTTATGGCAACTTCTTATTGGTACTATCCTGTGACGCTCGGAATCATTCTTAATGACACTTTGGCATTATTATTAACACTTTGGCATTGAATAGGGAAAATATATAAATAATAATAGCGTTAAATTCTATTTGATTGCGCTAATTCTCCTCAATGAACAATAAAGTCAATCAACTGAATCTTAAAATGTTTTCGGCTCATTTCATTTTATCACAAGCAATTAAGTTAATGCTTTGCATTTAAACAAGAACAAAAGTGAATATTTGATGAAATTTACAAAAAAGAAAAAAAAAGGAAGAACCAAATTTATCAAAAAGATAAATTAACAAAATGTTAACTTTTGTACAATGAATTATCTCTATAGTATTCTCTTCCCAATCACCAGTTCATCTTTAATAGTTAATACCTTCTAGTACAATACTTAGTATGTCTATTCAAATATGAGTATAACAAATGTTAGATAGTTTATCACTACTTTATTTGTTGCGTCTGTTGTTACTTGTTTTTACATAATGTTTCTATAAATCCTTTGAAATCAGATAAAATCGTTTATACTAAGACCATCAAATAGAGAATACGAATATGTTAAAAAATCGTGACCTGAAATACTAATAGAATTTTCCAACATGATGTCTTCATTTCCGTTACCTACGTTACCAACTCATATTTTCTGTGACATCTTCATATACTATAAGGATACACATGTGTTTACCATACTGTATAAGTTTAGTATGATGTATTGTGCATGTGAGTATCTGTGTAGTTCTCGTTTGTTGCACAACTGTCATTTTGATTGATTATAGTGGCGTTACGACAGTAATATCACATGACAGTTCGCCATAAGAACGCGACTTTCGCAAGTTTGTAAGCGAAAAGGAATCGAATTTTTAGATATTATATTTAGAAAAACATGTGTTACTTGAGTGAATAAAGTGTGAAAAAATTCATATATAAGTAAACATCCAACCAAAGTATGTAGTAGTAAATTTTGAATGTACAATAACATTCAGAGGAGCCAAATACGAAATCGAATACCTTGACAATAACCTATCCGCAGTAGCATACTTATTTCACAAAATGGCACTTATGTTAAACATTTCAATATAATATGCCACTGGGGAAGGGGCCCGTAAAATAGATGAAATGATTATCAATTTGTGTTATCATTACTACGATAGAATGTATTGTTTTATTAGGGTAGGTAGCACATGAATTGTCACTATAATGTATTAAATTCATTAAAATATATTACCTGTAAGTTGTTTACCTAATAGACAATACATATTGAATAGTTTGTACATAACAATTTCAGATAAGAATATTTTCTTGTTCTATCCTTTTAATCGGGCTTTAGCCTTTTTAGTTTAAAAATTAACAATTATATAAAGCTTTCATTTTTAAATGAAGTAAACTTTAGTTCTTAATATTTTGTCCATAGTCGAAAAAAGATGTTTTTTGGCATTATATAACATTGTCAAAATAAGGAGGTAATTTTATTTTCAAATTAGGTTCGTCATCCAATCTGTGACGATACTCATTTCTTAAGTTCACTAAGACCGCAGCTTCATGCGTATAAGTGGTGAAAAAATAAATTGTATTGTTGTTTCGCTTACGCTTGTGTGCTCCTTTTGACAGCGCAATGAAAAATTAATCAGTAGTACGTACACTTTTTTCAGATCGATTTCGATAAAAAAAAGGATCTTTAATCCACATATTATTTAAAGTAAAATCCGAAAAGTAGTCTTACAGGGTTGAGCCAGAAATCTCTATCAACCCCATATTAAAATTATCTGGTGCCAGAAATCTCTTACGATGGTTTTGAAATCTCAGACGTATATAAATACGGTTTGGTTAGGTTAGGTGGCAGCCCTGAGACGAGAGGCTCACTTAGGCACAAAAAAGAGAATGGCCCATTGTGATACCAGCAAAGAGTTGACACGACACCCCCTTAGTCCGATGCGGAGAACCAATTGGATTCCGAAATGAACATAGCTATGTCCCTGATTGGTGGGAATGATAGTTCGGTTAAGCTGGAGAGAAACCCAGCGCCTAGGTGGTTCCAACTTCTTTTGGCGAGGGATGGACACTGGCACATGAGGTGAAGCACAATCTCCTCCTCCTCTTCCGAGCCGCTGCTTTGGCAGATATCGTAGTGAGGAAGCCCAAGTCTGCCAGCATGTTTGCCTATGACGCAATGGCCGGTTAGTACGTTTATAGTCTTGCTTATTGAGGTTCTGCCGAGATTTAGCAGATGGCCGGTTCGTTTCCTGTTCATATTTGACCATGTTTGCTTAGCTATGCTGCAAGTGCCTTCTTCTACCCAGAGATTATTGGCTTTTACTTGGTAGAATTTTCTAACAGTTAGCTTCGCTGTTGCTAACGGAATTCGAGCCGGAGACGTTACATCCTCACGTAATGTCCCTTCTTTGGCTAGCTCGTCAGCTTCACAATTGCCCACGATATCTCCTATGTCCAGGCACCCAGCATAATTGTATGGGTACGTGACATACGGTTTGCTTAAATTGTCCCACATTTGAATTAAAAAAAAAAAAAAAAAATATCAACAACTGTAGCTTCTTATTTTCCGCGGTAATCTGCAATTACAGAGTTCAAAATGTTAGTTATTTAATTCATAAATTTTCATTTTAAACATCTAAGTTCGAAAAATGAAATATCCGCATTTTCTAGCACTACTACAGAGAAAATGAAATCAATCGGCATAAAACCATAAAATAAAACGGGCACATGCCTGTTTAAAACTATTTATAAGCTCCGAAAGGAGTTTTCGGATTGAAATTGATAATATTTCTGGATTTAAATCTTCTTCAACATGGGCATGGGTTTCATAAATTTCCTTTTTGAAAATCAATGTTTCCACAAAGTAATTTTTTTAATTACACACTTTGAGAATAATTAAACCAAAGGCTTGCAAATTTAGATTCAATTCTTTGAAGAAGTGCCAACGACCAGCATTATCATCGGCTGAACAACAACTTCCAAGTCCTCTTTCCAAGTCTCCAAGTATTTGGAAGTTGTCCATTTGTTCATTTGATTTGAAACTCGGTATATTTGCATTTGGTCGGCTTTTGCATTTGAAACATTTGCTTCTCTGAGGAAGTATTTGATATTTGCAAATACCAGCACGAAACTCTCGTTTTTTTTATTTGGTACTTCATACTTGCTTTCCTTATAGCAAAGCGAATTCCTTTTATGCTGTTTCAAATGCATTCGTGCAAGACTCTAGTACCAATAATACGTACATTTTTTTTTTCAATATATGAGTTCTTTTTTCCTGTGTTGACAAGGAGCCTGGTGATGAAGAAGAAGATTGTGGCAATTCAAAATTCACTAGAAGTTTGCATTATGATTTGATTATAACTTAGTAATTGAATATACTATCTAATGATCTAGATTTCATATGAAATGATACTTACTTAGCTATCCATATTTCCTTTGAAAATTATAAGAGAATTTCAACTAGCAGCACACATACCATATACTGAGCATGGAAACAGGTAAATTACACATTAAAGTGAATCAATATTGCCTTTGATGTCGAATAAATATACTTTTTATTATTAATACACATGTATGCACAAAGTAAAAACATAATTAACCGCGACTTGCCTACAAGTCTGCCATAGCGATGCGACAACAAAAGCAAGAATAAAGCATTCACCCAAACAAACATAAAATGCCCACACAAAAACAACAAGCCTCTTTTATATACTTATTGTACATACCATATATGTAAGCTTCACTATACACTCACTTTGCATTGCTTCGTTCCATGTCTCCAATGATAATGACAGCGATGGTGATGCGAATACCGATGCCACTTTGGCTTAATGCGACAAACTCAGGTGAATAATCACAAGTATTTGAGATGAAAAGGCACAGCATACCAGCAGCTCTTTGTGCAAATTATTCATGAGATACTGTGATGATGATGATAGGTGACTCTGACAAACTCATTTCCAATTTAAGTTGGTAGCAGAAATGCCTAAAATTATGCTTTTAAAAATTTGTTTTCTCAAAATGCACTTAAATTACAATTTATTTTAGTACTCTGAAGTTATGAATTTTAATTTCAATGAAACGAAAAAAAAGATATACATAGATTCTGATTTCTGAATAAATTATGAATCCAATTGGACAATATGGTTTCATTAGTCACATTTCAATTCGAATCAGGCATAACACTACTGTAAGAAGGCATTCTATTGCATAAAATAATCATAATTAAAAACCACTTGTGTTTCTTTAACTAAGCTGAACTAAACTAACAAAAAAAAACTACAAAAGAAAAAAGTAAAAGGAAGAGAGCTGGACAATGACAACAGAAACAGTAAACATAAAAAATAGGAAAACCAAACTTAAATGAAGCACTTTAAATGCAAAAGATACTCAAACTACAAGAGCAACATACCTTCTGCCCTTGCCTCTAAGTGAGGGCCTTCAACATTGCAGTAAGTTCCAGCATAATACAACATTGTCCTTTTTGGGTGCAACATTACCATAAATTCGAAACATTGTCAACTCTTTTTGTGGGGGAGTTAGTTAGTAGTCGTTAGACGTTTGGTTGGTTGAATGGTGAAACTCAAAATGTTAACATTGATTTATAACGCTCGAATTTGTATTTTCAGCACTACAGAAATGGAAAATGAACCATACAACTGATGATGAGTTTTCAGAGTTTTTGCTTTCGAGATAGCACTGGACAAAGCTTGTCGCTATGATGGCATTCATAAATGGTTATATATAAATCAAATTTTCAATGTCTCAAACTTTTACCAACAAGCCATTGAACAAATGTATGAGTACAAGGATTTTAAAGATGGACAAATGGAGAAAGTAAGTGGGTGGCAGGGTGGTGACCGTAACTCATAATGAGTTTTGCTGCAATATGTTGTCCAAATATGTAGATTACTTGACAAATAAATTTAATGTTGCCACTACAGCCTTTTATGCTTTTGCTGCAGGATTGAATTATGTTTTAATTAGTGCAAAGCCTCTTTGGTGCATGGTCCTTGGTGTTCAATGCCGAACATGTTTTTGCATAAATAGAATAGGATGGATATTTTTACCTATATTACCATGTTATGTGTACACTCTCAGATATAAGTAGTAGGTGTATTTTTAAATGTATTTATTGAATTTTTGTAAAATGATCTCTTTAATATGAATATATGTGCATTAATAACCTTATCTGCAATTCAGTAAAGAAGCATATCTTTCTTGTGTTGAGTTTATTCATATTAGTACTTTTTTATTCCGTGCTTCTTATGACATTTAAAATACTTATTTTGTCGACCAAAACTAATATTTGCTTGTCCACCAATGATTATGTTTCTCGTTTGGTTGAAGTTTGTTTTATGTTCAAGTTGTTAGCTGCGAAACCATATTCTTAGTCAGAATATTCACAACATGAATGTCATCACCAAAGATAATTTCAACATTGAATTTCGTGACAGTGTTCAACCAGCTTTAAAATGTTTCACAAGATCTGGAGTATGATTGGAGGCCAGGTCATAGCAACCATTGACAGTGAGCTTGTTTGTATTGATACCACGAACAATTACAAACTCAAGTAGCTCAGTTGTAAGCAGCTTTAGTTGCACCAGTTGTAAGGCAGCTTAAGTTGTTTCTTATGACGTAAGTATACAATTCTTACTTCCCAGCATTGAACCCTCCAACAACGAGGAATCTGTGTCTAAATAGTGCAAAGAAGCTTTCAAACCTGTCATATTTTATTGTGCTATGTGGTGAAATATACATAGTTGATATGACAATATTCGCAGTAAAACCTTCGGATTTACAAACTGAGAACTTATTAGAGCTTAGTGAGGCAGTGGCTGGGTTAGAGACTTATTTCCTTTGCTGATTTAAGATATAAATCACATAATTTAGTGATTTGTACGACACTGTCATCACTCTTGCACTCTTCAAACCGGCTACAGTAGGCAAAGCAAAGATTTTTTTCTTAGAAGCATTTGGAGATATATTCTAATTGCAATATAGTAAAAATGAGAGGAACAACAATAATGCTATGCTCCCGACGTGATGTTAGTGCGTAATGCTGTTCTCTTTGTAATTGTACATTGCGCAGATATTAAAAAGATTTAAAAAATCAAACCGGTTAATTAAGTATTAATATTGAAATAATTTTCTGATATATTTGACAAGGCGACTTGATTGATTTTAAAATTTGTCTTTAACTATTTGGATATTGTTCATACGAAAATACATAAATCGCGATTAAGAAATGGTGGGTGGAGGAAGAAGGGTCAACAATACCTTACGACCTTTTCTCATACCCACCAAGTATATAAAACAAAATTTCATAGAAAAAAACTTTCATCTATAGGAAGCTACATATAAGCGAGTAACATAGACTTTATTTAATTTTCAAGAAAAATAGAGATCCCTACGAAAATTGCAATAATACAACGAAACGTGATTTTGAAAAATAAAAAAGATTTTCGTTAACAGAGTCCAATAAGTAAATATACTATATTTAGCAACCCATCCCTGCTTCGCACAGGTGGGTAGATAGAAAGATAAATTAGTATACTAAATTAGTACTTCATTTAGACAAATGGAAAATACCATAACTATGACGTCCTCTTGGATGAGTCTCTAGGCCAAATAATAATAGATGCAGTATACCCTGAAAACATTAAAATTTTTAATGCCAATTATGCTTTTGAGAAGTTGAAACCTCCCTAGCATGTGTAATGGAACTAGGCTACTTAAAAAGGAATTGAAGGACAATTTAACTGTAGCGACCCTGCGGCGGTCAGTTAGCTCATATTCCTAGGATACCGATGATCCCTAGCGAATTTCCAATTCCGTTCAAATGACTTCAATTTCTGGTAAAAACATCTTTTGTTTTAACAATTGACAAGGCCCAGAGCAAAACCTACAAAAAGAAAGAATTACTCATGGCCTACTGTAAGTTGGCCTATCTCGGGTCGGAGCTCCCGAAAATCAACAACAAAACTACAAAAACTACATCAAATATTGTTTACAGGGAAGCAATTAAACTTTAGTGGCTTATGTTTCTTATAATCTTAAGTTACTTGTCTAGCTGCCCAGCCGCTGGTTAGGTGATTGCTACAAAAAATGTACGGTAAGTAATTGTTGTCATATTCAATTTGTCCAAATTAAGTACGAGGTTTGTTCAAAAAGGTCGGTCATCTTGAATGATTAGTTAATTTTTGACAGCTGTTTTACTTGGACGTGTTTTGGCACGTCTTCAATTTTTGGTTTTTTCGGTCTTGGCTGATCCGGCAGCTTCCATTGAGATGACTGAGCTTTTGTTTCCACGTCATAACCATAAAGCCATGATTAATCACCAGTTCTGACCCTCTAGAGAAAATTTGAGTCGTCGCAGACCGAGTCCAACAGCTGATGCTATTTTTGGTCGAAATTGAACAATTTTTGTACGGCGCTAATCGTACTTTTTGGCTTTTTGATATTTTGATTGCTCCCCACGCAGACAGAACGTTGCATTTGGCTTCGCTTTGTATAAAAGATCGCTTTTGTCAAGATTAAATATGTTCTCTAAACTGTACTGACTCAGTTAATCATGTAAGATATCACGTGTAAAGTTACAAGCTGCTGCATTATCACTTTCTGCTGATTCACCATGTATCTTTTTAAATATAATGTAATGGAGCTTACGCCAGCGGCTCAGCCAGTTGGCATCCGGATCGTAGTCGATATTGAGCTTATTAAAAAGTCTTTTGCTTTGGCAAGAAACATTATACGGTTAATTGTCTCTATTTTTACACAGTTTATTTTTATCACTTCCCTTCTCAACAGTGTCAATTATTGCCAATTTTTGTTTGTTTGTTAAACTTTCAACGCGCTTTGTTCTACCAATTTTGCGGAAAAATTCATGCAATGCAAATAGGCATTCAAAGGTGTTTTTGCAAATTAACAGACATACGCAGAAGCACAAAAATATTGACATACATTAGAAAAACATAACGAGTACAAAAAATGTAACCAACAAATGGCGCAGCTAAAGAAATTTGTTGGATTAACAACAAACAACTTTACCGCCAATACGAGGCACATAAAAAAATAAAAATGCAACTACCCGAATGCTGCTAAAATAAAATCAAATAAATCAAAACAACGATTATTTGCCAGGTTTCACATATTTAATGCACTTATCATTGCGATGCAGCTAAGTGGCGATGCAGCTAAAGGCATTATACTGTATACATATGTGGCACATTTCAGACCAATATTTTAACAACTGAGCTTATCAGTGAAATATGAAATCGTATATACATATGAGTTTTGGATACAATACATACTATTATGTTTGGATATGTTTAAACTACTACACTCAAGAAGCATTCATTGTCATATGTTTCTTTAAAAGTTTTTGAAGTAGTTTTTCAAAGTGCTCTAGTTAAATATGATAATATAATAAATAAATACATTCATGGGAGGAGGCTTCTTGCTACACAGCTACCAGTGCATGCTTAGTGTTCTTCTGTAGAAGTACCTATCAATCTCATTATTTTATTATAAAACCTGATTGCCTCTATGGTAAATTATATTGAAATTTCAATTTGAATTGTGCCTATGCGTTCTAGTGGTCAGATCAAGATGAATGCGACAAATGATTTTTATGTCCCAATTTCCTTCAAAAACAGTGGGACTATTGTAGTAGTCCGTTGATACAGAAGGACGAACAGACATCAGATTGAACGTGATAATATTGTATAATTGAAACTACCCAAGTGTTGTGACATTTTACAGGCCTATTTTGCGCTGCATAGCCCACAAGATCATTTATATGTTTCTTAGTTTCATCGGATCGGATGAATGAATGCATTTATGCAAACATGTCTCCTTATACTATACTTTTAAGAGGTAACTATAAAAAGTGGATATAAACTTTTATATACAAATCATGCTCTAAATTATTGAGTTATAAAGCTGAAAAATTGTATAGAAGTTTCAGTTACAAACCAGTAAACTTTAAACGAATCGAGAAGCAGCTGCCATATAATCTTTTCGAATCGGGGTTCATGTATTGAAAAATGCCACATTTTCGACTTTTAAATATTTAAATTGGCTAGTACCTAATACAGATATTTGTAAAAGCTGGCACATGTATTTAAACAATTATTGTATTGTAGTTCAAATTTTATCTTGTTTTTGACTTTAAAGTTTCTGTAACAGTGTTACGTTATTTTCCCTCGAATTTATCGTAATGCAATTTCGACATAACTGCATTTCACATGTCTCATGCCCCATGGAGGCATAGTCCCCACTGTCCTCGCCACCTTACTTGTATAAGTTATAAACTTACATAAAGTGTACACAACAGGGCACCGATTTACGAAATTGTTAGCCACGCATATACAATTTTATTATCCTCACAACTCAGAGTCATTTTTAAATGTTTCTTAAAGACTTTTCTTGCATGAAAACCACAAACTCATTTTATTCAAATCGTTCCATTGTAATATCTAATGATCCTAAGTAAAAAACTATTGCATTTGCTTCTTGTTGTAAACACTAAAGTAAAATAAAACTTTAAATTCTAGAAAATGTTGCCTTCACAAAGAATGCATATCAATAATTATTATCGAATGATTTTTATTGTTGAATTGTTTCACTTTCTCTATATTTGAATAACACAAATAACACTCTGCTTATATTTAGCAAAAATGTAGAAATTTGATATACCAATAACAAGTATAAGAATATAAGAGATAATAATATTTGCAAAATAAGTTCAATTTTGTGAAAATTGTTATGTCAGTATTTGACATAAGTCTAATAATGTATCTTCTTAGAAATCAGCTAAGTGAAATGGAAATCGTGTCCACCACATGTGTGTGTTTTGTGAAATATTAATCTCTGGTGGTTTTGTCTTGCGTAAGTTAGTTACTTCTTAAAGTCTCAAATGTATTAATCTCATTTAATCTAGACTGATACAAAAACCAGCGCAGATGTGCTTGGTTGTCCTACAGTGGTGTGTGTGATATGTGTGTATATAAGCTTAGCCTACATGGGCTTTTGGTATGTATGCCTGAGTACATGTTGGCTCGCATCTACTATCCTGTCTCTTCGAACAAACACTTAATAAACTAAAGAAGCAAATCGCCAAAAGTTGTACGTGACCCCATAAGACATCGAACAAAACTTCATCAAAGAACAAACCAAGGAAACACAATACAATAACTTAAGGCTTCTAACACAATAGTTAGTTAGACAGATAGATAGATTGATGGTTGGATGGATGGATGCGTGAGTGAATGCTTCGCTAGATCACTGCCACAGACATTAGAAACAGAAGCAGGCGCAGTCCATCAAAAGTAGCTGTCAAGTTGGGACACAAACGAAATTCAAACCAAGTGAGTATAGAAAACTTTTTGATAAGAAGATTTCCATCAACATTTGAGTCACGCAGCGCGGTTTTCTAGACAGAAAGGAAGTTTCAAGTCAAGTATCTATAGGTGGTTATATCTGTATATGTATATGAATCTGTGAATTATCTGTAGATTTATGTTGACATTTAAATTACAACTAAGATAATTAAAAGTTTCTTATTTTCAACTTCTATCTGAAAAAGTATGCCTTGATTATTGTCTTGATTAATTTGTAATTAAGAAAATTGTATTTAATTTTGATTTTACAGAAAGAACTTTGTCATTTTTGTATTACCTTATAATAACAAGGATTTCTTTAAATTTAATTTTTAAGTAATTGTATTTTTAATAAATTGTATAAGAAAGTGAAACTCTTAAGAGCCGAGTATCTACTACAAGATAATCCAATAAATCATTTGTTGTGTCAGAAATTATTTGTATTTAAGTGTATTATAGTGTATACGATATCAAACTTTACTGCTCTCTTCATATTTGTATCTTTTGTTATTGTTGAAATGTAAATTGATTTATTAAAGTCACATACCCATAGTGTATAGTGTGTATGTGTAAAGATACATGATATTCATTTAAGAGCCTGAATATGTAAGACATGACAGCGGAACTGTATCGGAAGGATGGATACAAATTTATCAAAGTCATGGCATTTATGGGTATGACACATAATATTTTTAGCCAAAATGTTACCAAGCGATTACGGAGAAAGTAAATTCAAAGTTTTGCTTAAGCTTAGAATGTTATTAAATTGGATAAAGATAGAAGACTTCTGTTTTAAAATGTAATAAAAATTATGTATTTCAAAAAGTTTCTTTCTTTCACATAATTATTTTGTAATCTAATTTATTTTTAGGCACACAAGCTTTTTGCAATATTGCTCCAGGCTCTTGAGATCTTGTAAATGTTAATTACCATCAAGGTCACCAAAATATTCATTCCGAAGAGATGTGACCTAATTGTTTGTTTAATTTATTTCCATCAAATTATCTATCTATCTATTTAAATAATGAACGGTACAAAAATTGTTCATTTGTTTGAAATCTCAATTTTTTGGAAAGTTATGGCCAAATATAGCAGTACAAACAAACAGCAAGTTCACATAATCAAAGGACAAATGAATGCTTGAAGACAGTATCTGTCCCACAAGGTACCGTATTGAGTCCAATACTGTGGAATGACATGTATCACTGCATTCTGCGGATTAATAACCCCAATGGCATGCAGATAGTCGGTGATGCGGATGTCATACGTGGTAGCAAAGACGCTAAATGAGGTCGCATCCAAAGTGAAAGAAGCAATTGGATCTTCAAGAAGATGGCTTAGGCAAACCACCTTTGTCTGGTGGATCACAAAACCAAGTTGGTTCTAATGAGCTCCAGGAAAAAGCTTGCAAAACTCTCTGTTAGAGTGGGGAACCACATTATCGAATCAAGAATTTACATAAAATATCTGGGTGCACTTCTGGACCACTGGCTGTGCTTTGAGTACCACCTAAGTGAGTCAGCCAAAAAAGCAGCTTCCTTTACACAAAAATTGGCTAGGACTCTCCCGAATTTATGGTGAGTACATCCATACTACTTTATGCAATATCCAATCTGGGCAGGAGCTCTGACAATAAAGTCGTACCTGCGATGCATAAAGAGTACTCACAACTTTGCTAACCTGGAGACATGCAGTGCCTATCGGACAGGTTCAGACTAATTGGCTTATTCCGACCGAGATTGGGCCGAGAGCTCATCATATTATTGCAGACTGATTGAAGTGTCGATCCAGGGACTAAGGGTTCAAATTTACGCAATTCGCAACTGGCCATGGATGCTTCAGGCAGTTCTTGTACAGATTTGAGCGCGCTGTGGATCCATACTATAGTCTCTGGCAAGATGTGGTGAAAGGCCCGGATCACATCATCCATGAGTGTCCTCGATGCGTTGGAGAATATATGCTCTTCTTGGATCTCTCTGCAAATCACAGGAGATTGTAAGATGAATGAGCAGTTCAAGACTGGTTTCTTTGCTATTGAAATTGCTGACATTATGCGTGGGTTTCGAAAACGGCGCCTAATTAGTTAGTTAATGAATTAATCTGATATACCTTGAGGTATATAAATATATATTGAAGTTTATGACATCCATGTTCGCATAGCAAAAAAAAAAGTATCTATCTTGTACACTCAATATTATTGATCATGCAGACCGCTTGCTTGGGAAGCACTTATATTTGGTGAATACTCTTGATAAAACAATTATATTTCAGTGTGATTATGAATCAAAATTGATAATTTTAGTATTCAATAATTGAATTAAAAAATTTGATGCTTTGCTATACTTAAAGGAATGCAATCAGTGTTTTAATCTAAAATCGAAACTGGTTAAAATGTTTATAACTTCATTTTATTCACATAATTTTACTATTTTAAGAACGGACATTTAGGTTGCCAAGTGGGTTGCTCCAATATAAGCATTTAATTCTATTAAATTGTACATTTCTTTTTAGATAAGAAGCGGCGTCTGCATTTACAACTATTAATAAACAAATAGCAACAGTAGCTCGTATGATTTCCCGATTGAAGAAAAAACCTAAAATTAGAGAAAATGTAAAATGAGAAATAGTAGCTCAATTTGCATTGTTTGTATAGGCACGAAATTTAAGACTCGAACCAAAGGCCTGTTCCCTACTCACGTGGTCTAAAGAGTGTAGTCTGATATCTGATAAGTAGACAGTCTACTGTTTGATATTTTTCGGTAGTAGAAAGCTACATAATGCTTAATGGGATATTTTCTTTATTTATCTCAAGTAAACAAGCTTGGTACCAAAACGATCCAACATTCTCAATAATATTTTTCATTTTTATAAGGCGCTCATCCTCTTTGTTTGAAAATCTTTTTCAATATCTACTAAGATTGTATAACTGCAATTAAACTATATAGTATATCAATTATAGACCATTGACATTGAACTAATTGTTGAAAAGGAATCACAAAGATTTCTTGAAAAGTCTACAAAACTGGGAACTTATTATATGCAAAGTAATATCAATAATTTTAAGATAATATTTTCTTCATAGTTTCGTAATGAGTATGGTTTGATTGTATTTACATATTTATAAATTATTGAAAAATGTATTTCGATTGTTAGAGAAAAGCTAATAATCTAGAAATCTCACTAATTGCAATTTATTTAATTAGTGTTTGTATAAAAATGAATTTATTGATTTTGTAAGAATACAAGTTTTTTGATTCCTTAAAGCTTATTTATTTTGAGAATTTTCATCTTTACATTTAAAATAAACATATGAATTATCGAAAAGCTTATATCTTTTGTTTGATATAACAATTAACTAGGATTGTTTAAGAAATAAACATTGGTTACACAAACAATTTGATTCAAGATTCATAAAATATTTAGACAAATTTCATTTAAATAATTACACTGTGTCACAGCGAAAAAAAACTTCTTATCAGACCTAGTGGAGGTTATAGGTCATAAAAAACTAAAAAGAATGGCACATAAAAAATTTTTGATACACCCTCAAAATCTTGACTTAAAGCTCAAAAACCGTTTTTAAGAGGTTCCTGTACATATTACCTTATAACTTGGCCATTTTATATTGGATTTCAAATTTTTATTTTGTATTTAGAAGCTGAAATGTAGCCCTTTACAACCATGTATCATGTATTTTGTTATCATTTAAATTCATGAAGATACAGACCAAAAACTTTGCAAAATTTTGATTTTTCCATCGATTTTGCAACTTTAAGTCTAATTTGTGCCCCTTATCTTATCTAAATTATATTTTTTCTCAACGTTCATCGAAAGTTAAGTGATTTTAGCTTTAAATGAACCCTGTTTGAATAAAATCGGTTAAAAATTACTTGATTTATTGTACTTTTTGTAATTGCATATGACAGTTTTCTTTCCTTAATTGTTGCAGATAGAGGGAGATAGCTAGAGGGAGATAGCTAGAATAAGAATAAAAAAGGAAAAAAAAACTGTCATATGCAATTACAAAAAGTACAATAAATCAAGTAATTTTTAACCGATTTTATTCAAACAGGGTTCATTTAAAGCTAAAATCACTAAACTTTCGATGTACGTTGAGAAAAAATATAATTTAGATAAGATAAGGGGCACAAATTAGACTTAAAGTTGCAAAATCGATGGAAAAATCAAAATTTTGCAAAGTTTTTGGTCTGTATCTTCATGAATTTAAATGATAACAAAATACATGATACATGGTTGTAAAGGGCTACATTTCAGCTTCTAAATACAAAATAAAAATTTGAAATCCAATATAAAATGGCCAAGTTATAAGGTAATATGTACAGGAACCTCTTAAAAACGGTTTTTGAGCTTTAAGTCAAGATTTTGAGGGTGTATCAAAAATTTTTTATGTGCCATTCTTTTTCGGTTTTTTATGACCTATAACCTCCACTAGGTCTGATAAGAAGTTTTTTCAATTTTTTTTTTTTTGTAACACAGTGTTATCAATTACTAATTGATATAAAAATATTGAAAGAGTATTGTTTATAACTAATGTGATTATTACATAGAATACACACATGTATCCATGTATCAGTTGTGTACGTACATATATCTCAGATATATGTATATGTTGTCACAAAAATAGACAAAAGTTGGCAAAAGAAAACATTGAAAGAACCCGCAAGGGTTATTTACTGACATTTTGACGTTCAACGTAAGCCAACTGGCACATTTCATAATATGTTGTTTATTTGTATTGTACTTATATTTGTTTCTTTGGAACACATAAACAAATAGTTCGTAAATGGAATTTGCATTGTCGTTGTGTTTGGAGTATACAATATGAGTCTTGTGGTCTTTGCCATTCAGTAACTTGCTTTTAGTCCAAATTGACAAAGTTTGAAATACACACATGTCAAGTATCACCACTAAACAATATAACATACATGTACATATACATATATACAAGTATGAATAAGTAAACATATTTACATTTGTCTTTTTAATGTTGTTGTTTAGTTAAGTTTATTATAAAATAAAGATATACCATTTCATCCATGGTCATAGCATGTGAGTTTCATCGTTTCACATCTCAATCATTCTTTACTTCAACAAAATCAGTCAAAAGCGCTTAAATTAATTTATCAAAATTTTGTCAGCCAGAAAGTAGGCAACGTCTGGATGAACATATGAATATGAACATATATGTACCGTAATATACCTATATAGACGAAATGTATACATATTGTATGAGTGTAAAGTGATTTTGTTGTATGTGAGCAGAAGAACATCTTCTTGAGACAAAAATTATGGAATTTTGAAGTCACTTGAATATTTGGGTTTCCTTGTATTTATCATTGTTTGTAATGCGTGTATAAACATTGACATTTAGTAGTAGCACACGCACACATACATACACTATACGCACATATGTATATATAAGATAATATATATCATAAACACTTTCATATACAAAAATATAGCACATATTTTGGGTCGGAATTTCGTAGATTTACGTATGAATTTTCATGGCATTGCGTATGGGAAGTTTCCATTTTAAAATAAAGCGCTGCTAATAACTTGTTGCATACATAAGTATGTATGTGTGTATGTTCAAGGACATAAATCCATATTCTTCAATCTTCAATTACCATTACAAATCCAACTAAATACATTGAGATAATCATAAACATGTCGGTGGTGACAGTTGTCACACTTACAATTTAAAAAAGAATAGATATATACATTATTCTGTAATAAGTATAATTTTTGATTGGAATATTAATTATTATATACAATACTTAGTTGCAAGAGAAACATTTAAGACAAGGGGTATTTAATATGGAATCAAATATAATTGGCAAACTTTTGGAGTACACAATTTTGTAGAACATTTGATTATTTCAAAAAAGATAATGATTAAGCAATACAGTACAAAAATGATCTAAGATTCATATCATATAAAATAGAATGGAAAGATAAAGACTTTTATAAAATATGTGTGTGCTCGAAATTTTGCACAGAAAACAACAACAAAAGACTTAATTTACCAAACATATTTTCCGATAACTCAATACTAATTCATCACTCACTTAACCAATGCGAAACATCTATTCATATCCTTCGTGGATAAAGGGCCAAATATACGTGTCACATATGTGATCAAATCTGTGATGTGAGAGCGATTCGACGCGATATAACGGAGGAATCATATTTGTGACTCACGGCTTTTTTCATACTAATTTGAGTGGAACCATGAAGCTCTCTATTAGCAACCAATAAATTTTAAAGTCTACAACATATTTTTATGCATACATAAGTCACAGGAACAACTTATCATGATGGCTGCAAGCAAACAGGACACAGAAGCTTTGAATAAATTGACGAGCAACTTAAAGAATTATTTATTAACAGAACGACGAGGAAGATGAAGACAAATCAATTAAAAAAAAATATGTAAGTTTTGCCTGCCTGCCTTGATATAAAACACATAGACCAGACAGAATGTGTATGCTGTTAAATTTCACAACAATGTTGAATTTTGTTCTTTTTTTGTGTTATTAGCTTTCATATCGTGCGTTCGTTCCACATTCGTTCGTGTTTTCTGTGTCGTCGGTAAGCTCCATTATGTATTTATTAAAAAATTCCTACAATCCCAACAACAAACTCCGACTGATGTTAAACTTACACTCTGCAACTTTGTATCATGAGCCGGCGCCTAACACACAAGCCTATCAAGGTATTACAATTTGTACCAGCGAACGCACGATGTACAGTACGTAGTCAAAGTGTTTCACTAACATTTTATTTCATCTTTTATTAGGTTTCTTAAACTTTAACAGTTTTGGCCCATGATGAGCTTTTGTTGTAGTATTGCCAATTGCAAAATTGTCTATAAAAATAAAAACAAAAATAAAAATTTAAAACTCCGGATTGTACTCTGCTGTTTTGTATCAAGAGCCGTAGCTTAACACACTTGCCTTTCAAGGTATGTATTTCGATTTATAACTGCGAACGCTTAGTGTATACTAACTATACTAACTATACTCACTATATAGTCAAAGTGTTTCTCAAACATTTTATTTCATATTTTATTTGATTTTTTAACTCAATTAAACTTAAAAAAAAATAATCACAGAGTTGCCAACCGATTACTATCCAAACATTTACCGCGCCACACATTGCTCAATTTGAAATTTTTATTAATAATTTCTCATTAAGCTTAGATCACAAAAAAAAAACGTCAATCATAATTACCTATGATGATGACTTGAATGTAAAATTTTACTCTGCCGAAACCAAAGATATTTCACATCAAAAAAGGAAATCACAGCAGAGTGGAATCTTTGGGTTGATTGGCATTGCTTCGAAACAATTGAAGGGCAACCGAAGTTCATATCACAAAGGAAGTGAGTTTTGGACCTCATAATTGGAAAAGTGAAAAATGATTGCGGAGAAATTGATTTCCGAAATGTTGTTTTATAAGCAACTAGAACAGCTAGATAAAAACGCATACACCGTGACGAAAAATTTATTTTAATCCATCACAACCACCAAGAATCTTCAAAAAAAAAAATAATTAAAATTGAAAATTATTGCTGGACCATATTGTTTTGTCATGAAACTTGACATTTGTTATTAATATAATCGCAGAATTGTTCATGTATGCAATAGCTCGTTATATTCATATATGTATATTAAGACGCAAGAAATTTCTGTAATCGTTGATGCGGATGAACTCAGCTCACTTTTTAAATTGATTATGTCTGGACCTGGGTAGAGCTGTCGAAACATCGATTGTTTGTTTGGAAAACATTAATAGTTTGTATGAACGCATCGCTGTTTTAACAGCTCTATAGTCGAGACCATCCACAATTACTTTGTTTTTCATTTGTAACTATTTTCCTTTACATTCACCTTGCATAAAAAAAGTACTAATGCAATCATATCATCGTCTGAAATATTCATGGCAACATCTCACTTCAAAAATTCAAAACAAATGAATGATGCCCTTGTGAGTGGATTAACCGTCCATCCACATGTACGTAGCGGCTGCATGCATCATGCTGCTCCGAGTATGCGGCCTTTAACTATATTAACATTATCAGCGTGGTACCGGATAAGGAGATAATGTAAGTTCGACCACAAGAATAAATTAACATGACAATTTTGAATAAATAAGAGGCGTTTTAATTATATAAAAGTCTGTTCACTTTGTGTAGTTATAGAGTTGCCAATTTAAAGAAAATTGAAATGTGGCAGCTTATGTAACGTTTACACTAATGAAAAACATCCACAGCTTTTTTTTGTACAGACGTCATTTACATTGTGGTTGTTATCGAATGAGATTTGACTCATTGGTCGCATCATCGTGAATTGGAATCATGGCCCAGTGTAAACGCGCTATTATATAGCGATTTATATATTTATATTGATAGAAAAACAACAAATTTTACAAAGTGTGGCATTAATTTTCTTTTCTTTTATTAAATAATAGCAATGTCAAAAAAAAACACAATAAGAAGCGTGAGAAGCTTGCCCTTGAACTTGAAGCGTCGGAAGCCAATGAAAAGCATATTAAATCAAAGAGCCAAAGCGTGCTATGTGGGTTTTCGTTTTCAATACAATCCATTACCACTTTTAAACGTATCTGTGTGCAACTCTTGGATCAGAAATAGAACAATTTTTTTTTAGAATACCCATAAGTTGGCAAGCAGGCGAATTTTACAACAATACTGACATTTCAAATGAGAAATATTTACTATGTTTGCTCGCACACAATTTCGGTGTGAGCAGAGACAAAATCACAACAAATATTTTCTCAGAGGTGCAGCCAGTAGCAAATAACTACATCAAAAGTAGCAAATATTTGCTTAATTTATATTAAGAATACACGGTAGCAAATATTTTTCAGCAAATAATTATAGAAAATATTTCATTACTACACACGGGCAGAAAAAAATGTTCTTAAATTTTAAGCAAATATTTGCTACGTGTAATGCTAGCATAAAAATAAATAATAATTTTTGGAAAAACAAAAAACAATGTCAACTCTGGTAAGACTTTCAAATGTCAATAAATTGTTCTCAGTCCATTATCGATTGTATTACGTGTAAAATTAAATTTTAAAAGTGATAAATTAAAATGAAGTTTAGAATTTTTCGTGTAAAATATATTCGTTGCGTTGCCTTGTACTGCATTGCTATCTGTTTGATTTACTATATTTATATAGAAAATTTAGGAGATTACTTGATATATCGGCGTTCAATTAAGCCCAATGAAGGACATTTCATCTATACTTCGGGTTGCCATATGATCGCATTAGATGTGATGAGCGATAAAATAAGGCAATACACATTCAAAGATAGTGATAAGAGTGTTAAGTGCATAACACATTCAGTTTTTGAAAGCGTAACAATCAATGGTACAAATTATTTGAAAAAGCGTATGGCAAAGGACATGCTCTTGTCAGTTTTTAATGTGACAAGAATCCAAGATATTAGTTGCGTATATACGGAAATGAAACGTGTAAATGATTGGAGAAATACTCCTATTAATCGCACTAAAATAAGATTAAACGATGATGAGTACACACCTATAAAAAGCGATGCGGATTTCATTAAGATAGTTTGTTTTATTACAAGAGAAAGTTTACTGATGCGTGATGTGCATTATTGGGTGAAGGATAATAAGGAGAATACAACGATAGCGAAGTCAGAAAGAAATGGTCAAGAGAAGACCTTAGAAGGGATTAAGAACAAAACTCATCCTGAACGTCTTTCAATTATGATTGTTGGGGTAGATTCTGTTTCACATATGAACTTTCTACGTCAAATGAAACGAACAGCGTCATACATTCGAAACAAACTCTCACATGTTGAATTCTGGGGCTACAATAAAATTGGATCGAACACTTTTCCCAATCTTATACCAATGCTAACTAATCTTAGTGAGATGGAAATCAATGCTCACCGTCAGAAGTACTTTGATTCATTTCCTCTTATTTGGAAGCAACACAAAAAAGCTGGTTTTACCACAATTTATGGTGAGGATACTGCCAGTCTATCACTCTTCAATTATGACCGATTCGGTTTTTTACATCAGCCTACAGATTACTATTTACGTCCAATATTACTTGAAATGGAGAAATTTGCAAGTTCTAGAAGTAACTTTCATGGAGTGTCTTGTTCGGGGGCGCGTTTGTTTTCGGATGTACTCTTTGAGTTTGTCTACAAAATGATGCCAAAAATGAAGGCAAGGAACACCTTTTCATTGCTTTGGTGGACGGAGGGCCTACATGAAAGATTCAATTATGGTGCCCAACTAGATGGACGCTTCCAACGTTTATTTCAGGATCTCGAAGCATCAGGTATCTTAAATAAGACATTGCTCTTGTTTATGTCCGACCACGGAATACGTTGGGGAAAATTTCGTGAGACATTTCAAGGCATGATGGAGGAATCGCAACCATTGCTTATTATGCTGTATCCAAAATGGCTGGCACAGCGTTACCCAGCTGCTATTCGCAATCTTGAGAGCAATAGTAGAAGTTTGGTTACAACAAACGATATACATGCCACTCTCCAAGACCTAATCAATTTAGACAATCTAAATGATAATACAGTTGCAAATCGTATGAGTTCTTTTAATCACACAACCCTAACGCACATGCCACGGGCCATTAGCCTTTTTCTGCCAATACCGGATAAACGCAATTGCGAAACCGCACAAATTCCGGCTCACTTCTGTCTCTGCCAACCATTTGAAGAGCTTCCAGTAAATAATCGATATGTTAAGCAAGCAGCTCGTTTTGCTATAATTACTCTGAATGATTTAATAAAACCATATCCACAATGCCGCCTATTGGCGTTAGAGTCCATATTGAAGGCGTACACAAGTCATAATGATAACTTAATTGCGAATCCGAATCTTGAGGAGCACATGCGTCGTAACTTAAAGTTCAGAAGAATCTTTGATATCAAGGTACGCATACGAACTATACCCGGTCTGGGAATATTTGAGGCAACATTACGTTTCAATAATTATGAGATTGGCTTGACTGGAGTTATTACTAGAATCAATACTTTCAAGAATCAGACATTTTGCATTAAGAACTACCTTATAGAAATGTATTGCTTTTGTTATTAAAGAAATGTACTAAATTAAAAATCGAAACACAAAAAAGAAAATAAACAAAAGTGCTTAGCAACACCAAAACTTTGTTTGGCTTACATTTTTAATTTTTTATAGCAAGTCTCTTCCAACGAGTCTCATTTAATAATAAAATAGACAGATGTAGAAACAGTGAGTAAGAGGAGATTGGTACATTTATGACTTTAGGTTGGCATAAGTGGGTTGAGTTTTGATCAGCTGATTGATTAATACTGGAAGAAACAGAGTACAAAAAAAAATAAAGTTAATAATTCAATTTGATAAATCTCTTACCATCCAGCTGACTGAAGATACATAAAAAAGGGTTAGGAGATTTCACTTTTTAATGAAAAAAAAAAAGTAAAGTCAGCATCTCTTAAATAACACAACAACAGCATTTTTGTCACAAGAATATATATATTTTCTAGGTCGCTGATTTCGAATCTGCCCTTAGTTTTTTTTGTATCATATCTAGTTTTTGAGATACAAAATAGTTTTTGTGGCAAACAAAAAGTGTTATTTTGTCGACCAGTGTAATTATTGAATGACTCTCGTAAATTATGAGATAACAAGAATTGTACCAATTTAATGTCAACTACTTTTTGATCTGACATCTTACCCAATCAATCTGCTGTCCCTCAAGGTAGTGTATTGGCTTTATACCCCTTACACCGCAGATATGCCTGCCCCAATTGGGCAATTAATGACAATAACTACCTACGCAGATGACACTACGATACTAGTCAGGTCATCAAAAATCAGCAGTACTACACGCCTATTAAAACAACAGCTTCGAGGCATCGAAGCATGGATGTGTGAGTGGAACTTAATGGTAAGCCCTGAAAAGCCAACACACACAGTTTTCACATTACGAAAAGGCTCAAACTCCTCAATCCGTTCTATTTTAATGATACCAATGACGGATAGTGTTAAATATCTCGGCATAAATTTGGTTAAAAGGCTGTCGTAGAGTCATCATATACTCGCAATAAATCAAAACTCAGCATTGAAAATAAAATACGACCCTATAAATTCATACTGAAGCCAAATGAACATATACAGCTTTGGGGAACTGCAGCTAAATCCAATGTAAACATTCTAAAGAGGTATCGAAACCTAACACTACGTAAACTAAGTGGTGAACTATGGTGCCATGGTATATTCGCAACGACGATCTACATAGAGACCTGTATATGCCAACGGTCATGTAAGAAGTTGTGCGCTTCAGCGTGGAAAGGCTCAGATCAAATCCAAATCTAATAGCATACAAATTCTCAAGACGGACTTCACACAACGCAGACTTAAAAGAACTCATCGTATGGACCTGACTGATAGTATTTAAAATAGATTTTTCCGTATCCGTTTTGTTTTCTCCTAACGTTAAGACATACATGTAATTAAGATTAATTTGTTAAAGTTCTCTTACTGGACTAAATACAAATAAAAGCATTTAAAAAAAAATAAAGTTTTTAAAATACTTATCCTTAAACTTAAACCCAACTGATACCAATTTAATTAGTTTTTCTTTATCTAAAGCACACGTCTCATTTCATTGAATATGATTTTCATCAATTTTGAAGCAGCAAGTGTTCGATTCGGTTAAATAAATAAAAACAAATCCTATTCTTCTTTTTTCGATAATATCTCAATAATACAGAAGCAATAGCAAAATTTTACAAAAATTCCTATACAGGAAAATTGGCAAGATTTGTATTTCTGCTGGGAGAAGAGAAAATTTTCTACATTCGTATAAGTGTAAAATGCAACCTAACCTTAATTTTGGTATTTAGCTCACACAAAAAAAGTTTTGATGAAGAAAAACTATGTAAAGCTCTTCGTATTTCATAAAAAGTTTTTCTTAGAGAAGTGGCAAGAAATTGAAAGGGGGAAGCTATTCAGTTATTTAGTTAGATAAGCTTAACTCAATAAAAAAGTAAGCAAATAAGAAGTGGGCAAGCGAATCTAAGTAACTCAAAATGAGTTACATTTATATAGATTAGCAATCCTCACAAATCGCTACACACATGAATTTTTTCTATAGATGCTTTTTCAACAGTGCAATGCAAGTTAAAAAATGTAACAAACGAATCGTGACGAGATGAAAATGAATTGGCAAAACTAAACTAAAAATAAAAAAACTGCAATGAGTTTGCAATAAAATGAGATAAATGATATTTTCTACATTCTTTTCCAAGAGGACGAACGAAGACTGTTAGTTATTATTGATACTTAGTGTGGATTACGATAGTTTATATTGGTTCTTAGGCAAAAAATGTGCAATCAGGCACAATATGTTAGCTCAACAGACTTTTGACCAAGTGGGGCAGCTCGGACCAAGCTGAAGTCTGTCCTTCCTTCACCTTACTTAGGATTCATTCAATGTAACTGGAAGGGCCCTTTTTAGCGGCCAATCGTGGTCTGTTTTCTTGGACACTCACCGCATCTTGGCTGAGGTTCCCCAGTCCCTTCCGTTGATGAGATGCGCATCGGTCCAAACAAAGCTTTGTTAGCTACTGACGCCGACAACGTTGTCTTCTTTTACAGCTTCCATTGCAAGTATGAAGCTGCAGATGGGATCCAAGAACAGTAACAAATGCGCCAACGTGTCCTTCAATATGAGAAGAAATGTCCCACCGGTTGAACATCCCTAAGGGAACTCTATAGCCCAATCAAAGAAGGTGAAATACCTAGGCCATGGATCAAATGTTTACTTTCGGTCAACACATCACGTCGGCACAACTTAGCTGCCGAAACAAAAAAAAAAAAACAAGCTTCTCTAGCTACCTAATGGGAGAAACTCACTTTCCTTCGGGTTAAACGCACAGTCTATGCCCAAATCATTGCCTCTGTATGGAGATACGGCATCCAGATATTGGGAACTTCTGCTAAATCACAACGGAAGAGAGTGCAAGTGTTGTTATGCAATGAATGGATGTCCATGGTACGTCAGGAACTCAACTTTGCACAGAGATTTGAACTTGGAGGTAGTAGAAGACCAGATCGCTTTTCACACAAGCCTCACAACAACCGCCTGGTCAGACCACTGCAACCCCAATCTTATTTCAATGCAACCCCAATCTTTAACACTATTTTTCACAACTTAAATGTAAAAAAAAACCGAATGATATTGAACAGTTTGGTAACTCAATAATAATCTTTGGGGTGATGAGCTCGCGCTTTCTTTGAAGTTAGCTCCTTGTGAATTGCCGTTCTTAACTCATGTGTATTAGTTTTAAGTACGCTGCTATTAGGAAACTGAGCACACTGCTGTTGGGGAAGCTGAAATCCGTTTCTAGGCAAGTTTGGTTGGAATACGGATTTGAGCTGGTTAGCAGAAGTGGAAGCCTTTTGCTCGTCAGATCGCGAACAGTTTTCGTTTGGTCCCGAATGGGGCAGTCAGCTGCAATTGGTGGATTCATGCGGTCTTGTGCTCTCCAAATCTGGAACTTGGTACTCTTTGGCGATAGGTTCGCAATGTCTTGATAGCATTGCTTAAATATATTTTATTAGTTTCCAGTCTTTGTAACGATGCTGGAGATCGACTGGCCTGCCATTCGCGCCTTAGCCGGCGTTTTTCTAAGACATGGAGTTCAATTTCCGCGCTAGTTAAAACAACAGTTTTCATAGGGCCAGGTGTCGTGGCAACAGCAACAGTTCCGGCATCAAGTTTTGGTCTCATACATAAGTGGGAGCTAACGTATTTTTTATAGCTGAGACAATCAGTTTTCCATGAGGTTAGCAAGAAATAATGATCACTTATTGCGGGACGCTCCAGTAAGTGAAATGTGACAGGTTTGATGATAGCTCGGCATCGGTTTCCGTTGAAATCACACTACGAGAAATGTTGCGAGTAACTGTGAAGTCGCTAAGGTTGGGAATTTTACTTGGATCAGCTGGCCAATATGTAGGCCTGCCCGGAGAAGAAAAGTTGAGTTTGTTGCTTGGGTTTATTATTGTGTTGTAGAGCTGTTTTCCTTAAGTATTTGCAAGTCGAGAGCCACAGTGGGGGTGCTTATCATTATAGTCACCTGCTGCAAGATATTTGGGCGCTAGGGTGTCAAAGACTTGCTTGAAGCATGATTCGGAAATGGAAAATCTAAGTGGACAATAGACGGATAAAAGCGTCAAGTTGCCATTTGAAGTCTCAATGACAATCAACGTAGCCGCATATAAATCTGCGAGTATGATACCGACTTATAGTGTTTTATTTACTTTCTAATACTCGTAAGTATACCGCCATGTGCTTTGCCATCAGGGTGGTTTGTGGCGTAGAAAAGTAGCCTGGTATCTCCAATTTATGTCTGTTTGTAAGGTAAGCTATGGGATGCTGTGTGAGCTCATTTTGAGATAGTTGAAGTGTACTCCTGGCAGTGTTTGTTACTTCTCTCTGGCTCTGTGGTGGGAATTTGTTTGCAATGTGCGTGGGTCTTGCATCGCGGCTTGTGTGATAGGCTCGGGACGGCTACGGACAGATGATTTGCGCTTTAAAAACAGCCTCTATAGTTCGAAGTGTGAGTACCTCAGCAGTTGCTGCATTTTTTTGACGTTGTGTCCGTTTTGGAAGTCACGATACGATTTCATGTGGCCGAATTCCTGACAGTTTGTGCACTACACTGGGTCTGTGCGCTTGTGAGGTTCCTCTACAGTGATTCTGCGGTGAAGCAAGTATTGTAAATTGTATATTGGTTGGATCTGGTTTCTTTTCTCAGGTTTATTATCATGAGAAAGTTCGACCTTGAGCATGCGCTGTGGGATTTTGCTTCTATTCATGATGTTTATCACAAACTTGGTTGGGAACCCTTTTTCTTCAAGCGCACTTTTGAATTCTTTAGCTACATTTCCTTTTATAACCACTATCAGTCCTTTACATACAAACGTTACATTACAAATATCAGACTTAAGACATATGGTATTACATTTTACACCAGTTACTTTAATAGTAGTTCGTAAAGCAAAATAAATGACTAGTAACAAATAATGAATGACGTCGAATATATACAATATATGCGAGTAAATAAATTTTTTGTATAAAAAGTTCGTTTGAAAATGGACTCTAGGCGCAGTAAGGACAAAAACTTAAGCTCACATGTAAGTTTCCATACACTCGTACTTTACCACGACATTCGTAACGCACTTTCATCGCATATTATTACTTCATGCTACTTATTTGGATAAAATATTTCATATGAAGTTTTCCGTTTAATGAAGAATGCTATAGAAATTTCATACTGAAAATACCATAGATTTGTTGAATGGAGAATTTGTAAACTTCTTAAGCATGGGTAATGAATGATCAAGTATTTACAATATTTTATTTGTGGACTTGTATTGGATCTAACTTACAACGATGTTGGACAAACGTTCACTCGCCGTCGGCACTACACAAGTATTTTCTATCTTTCTACCCTCACGTCTGCTCTTTTCAAATATTTTAAAAATGTGATCAATTGTCTATATTTTTCTCTTTCATACGTACTTACCTTGAAAAGCTGTGAGAAGAGAAGAGATAGCTTGCACGAGAAAGATAGAGTTTAATTGAGAGAACTCACGTTGGACGAAATATGAAAACAGTTTGAATATTCCATCCCACATACACTTATTTAACTTACAGTATGATGAGGTTGGACCAACCATGTTGGACCGTGTCGGGGTCGCTTTAAGCTAGGCAACAAATGAATTGAAGTGAATATCTTATCCTATATAAATTATTCTTATGAATGATTCTTAATAAATTTCACAAAAATGAAGAGGGCAAATCCTCAAAAGGTATTTAATCTTCGGTTTAACTTAAACTACTGTTTTTTTATTCTTCTTCCTTTCTTTTGTTTTGTACTCGGATGTGTGTTTGTAAGACACACTAACTGTACAATAAACAAATACATACATGAAGTATTACATATACATTTACATACTGAAAGCTTTCAGCGTCATTTTATACTAAATACAGATAAAGTTTCATTTTCGACATGCTCACTTTACTTCTAGAAAAAGTAGTAGAAAAAGTAGAGTCGACAAAAGCAAGTAATAAAGAGAAGCCAAAGAAGGCGACATAGAAAAAAAAAAACAAGAAGAAAAAATATGTGAAGCAATACAAGCAAATAAAATTTATTTGCAGCAATGAGGCAAAAGTTCATAAAAACAAAAACTGCAACAACTATGGCAACAATATCAACAAGAAAAAGGAGAAGTCACGTTTGTGCAAATGGACTCGAATTTACTGCAAATGAAAAAGGATCAGAAAGCATAGAAAGTAAGTAACTGTATCGGAACACACTCTCATATATGTATGTAAAGTATTATATACACCATACATATGGCATATGTATATTGTTGTTTTTGTAGAAAAATCAACACCAATAACATAAAAAAAAAGAAAAGTCACCCAACCAGCATGCGAAAATTTGGGGCACATTTTTAGTGTTTGCCTTTCGTTAAATTTTCCCTTCTTTCCATCCTTCCTTTCTTCCTTCCATCATTGCTTCATTCATAGTACGTATGAGTAGAGTAGGTGGATTGGGAGAGATGTTGGGGAGGTATTTCAATGATTCCACGACTGTAGGCATTTCTGTAAGACCAACAGAAATGACAGGTACAGAGTACACTTTCCTTGGCCCGCTCAATAAATAAACCAGCAAATTTTAGTGCACATCAAAAGGGCGTTATATAAACAACAATTTATGGCGCTTAAAATCTAAAAGTATCTATATATAGTATTTTTGTATGCATACTTAAAGACTGTAAACATTCGGGCTGCTGCTTTATGGAAAACGCACCAATGTTCAAGAAATAGTCCACTCCAGTCTATGGATAAACGAAGAAACAACTTAACTATGTACAATTTATTCTATAAAATGAAAATGGAGAAATGATGTCGAAGTGCATATAAAACTTTATTATAGTACACTATACAGATACGATTATAATACTACCAAGGTAATTTTCAGTAGTACAGTCTTTTTATAACATTTTCACATTTTACCTACTATATACATAATATGTATTATCACTTTGTGATGGTGTTTGTTATATTTACAAGAAAGTATCAAAAACTATATATGTAAGTAGTATACTTTTTCGATTTAAGAGTTTGGCTTTTTCAATACAAACTAATAACCCCTTCCTTGTGAATTATACAGAAATTTTCTAGCTTGGCATAACAATACAACAAAATACAGGGACTGGTCCGAAAGAAATGCAACAAATTTCCGACCGAATTATCAAGCAACTGGAGTCAATGATTCCACAGTGACTTTTAATGGATGAATGGCATTCTCAGCAAAGATTTTTGGGTTTTCTGAACTTTAAGTCCGGCAATTATTCTGACTGATATAGCCTTTCCTTTGCGTGTCATCCTTGCGCAGGGGCCATACTAATCTTCTCTGTACCGTTCCAATTTAAGTACATGTTCTGCCGAAGCAAGAGAAATGTTCAAAATAAGAAGAAGTCAGTCAGGAAGGCAAGCAGGCAGGCATTCAGGCACATAATAAATGAAGATATTTTAATTACATTTCAATTGGTATTTTTTTGTCAAAATAAGTACAGTGGTTTAAGCATTAAAGGGCTCACAAATTTAATGTTTGCTGTTTAATTATATAGATTGTATTATATTAATCAGAACAAAAGTAATCCAAATCTTGTATTATCTGAAAGTATATACATATATATATATTCATAGAGATAACAAAACAACCAGTGGCGTAACAATAGGGTGGCATGAAGGCGAAATGCCACTGTCCCCCAGCTGGAGGGGCCCCGGCCTGTAAATATTTTGTTCCAGAGCAATCAGAACCGATCAAAAATTTATTTAATTCTGCATTTTCCTTTTTATCTCTTTTACCTCCTGTTGCACTTTTACCTTTCCAAATCGTTTTTACATGCGTACCCCTTTTTGCAGCCCGCTTGCTGTAACAACAACAATCAAAACTCAGTGAATCAATTTTTGATGTGGAAAAATTTAAATCTTTGCCATTTGTTACTGATAAGGGTTACTTAAAGGGACCTAAAGGCACCTTCTTTAGAGACAGTGACAATAATCTTTCTAGGAAAAATAATTTTTTCTAAGTCTGGCTGTCCTCACTCTATTGCTTCCAAAGTATTTGGTATTCCAAAGGAGCTCGTAATTGAAGAGCTAGTTTTAGATTTCATGTGATTAAAGATCAAACTCACAAGGATATGGTGATGACGGAGTTCAAAAACTCATAAAAGATATTGAGTCAGATGCTCATTATTTAAAATTCGATAACAAAATTTGTCACCTTGCAGATTTCATATAACAATTTTTTAAGAAGACTCAAATGACCGAGCATGTCATGCTTTAAGTTATGTATTAGTTATAGTTTTATTTGTGAATGTATTTCGGTGTAATTAATTTTAATAAATACAAATAATTAATATTTTGGTTCGTTACATTGAGGGAAGGCCCCATCAAATGAATTTGCTACGGGTCCCCAACGGTGTAGTTACGCCAATGAAAACAACATAATCTTAAAGTTCTTAAACTTGAAATATAATTATTTATTTCATACACTGTTGCGTGAACTCCCTATTCAGATTATTGACTGTGTAAATCATCTTTTCAGTAATCACAAATGTCAACAAACAATGCAAAATGCATATAATTGGGCAGACTTGGGCCAAAAAAATTGAAAGAGAGCGCTGCATTGTCCAGTCTATACTTTTTATAGTCTTTGGTAAGTAAGCAGGGCTGCTTTAAAGTGACCAGCCTTAAAAATAGGTTCAAGTTGGATTCATCGAGAACTCAACCAGAACCCAGAGCTCTGACTGCTACAACAAGTCCTCAATTTGGTCAACATCCTTGTTGTTGTTGTCGTCAGAACACAGAGTTCTGCTTGTGTTCTCAAAACCCAACTTTTTACTCACTGTAGAAAGGCTATAAGTTTACGGCATCGTGTAAACTTTTTTTGTATGGAGTTAGTTTAAACGGTGTAAAATATACGTGGTTTAATATAGATACACGTTTGAGTGGAGACCCTAATTGATTGTAAAAGAAATACAAATCTTAAAAAGGAATACTCTAAAATTTGGCTAAATTATGTTTTGTATAAAAGAACATTTTAAGGAGCCCCATTTCATTGTATCTTTTATAAATCTGTCCGATAGGGTAAAATAGGTTTAGTTTTTCCTTTGAATCGATTTATGTCAATAATGAGACAAATTTTAATACTGTTACTTCAAATTTTTATTCTTTCTCATTTCCGTAGTTTTTGAATCAAAGAGCAACAATGAAGAGAGAGAGAGGAGGGAGTAAGGTAATAAAAACTTTCATAATTTCCACAACCTGCCACATCACTTCATATTTTCTTTGGCATCTTGAAATATTTCCCATATCTTAATGAGGTTTTCATTCGATGTGATGTGATATAATGTGATACGCTGTGGTAACTTGCAGACAAGAATATACACATATGTATATGATGTGTACCATATACCGACAAACACACAATTTATTTGAAGAAAAAACTTTTTACTGGTGTGAAAGTGAAATCTAATAGACTTTGTGCAGCTTCAAAAAGTTGTAAAATGAAAGTGTGTGAAATGCAAGTCTCTGCTCTACAATAGTAGATGCACAACAATACATCGCAGATTTTATGTTAGATAAAGATAGTTTAGCAAGATATTAAAATAAATTTGTGTGTGTGTGTAAGAAGTTTATGTAAATCTTAAACTTTAGCAAAGCTCAATTAAGCAATTTGCTTAAGTTAAATTGCTTCAAGAAGAAGCTTGGCAGCACCAATTAATTTTACGCGAGCAGTTTTCTATAGAACCATAAACTATCTATTGTTAATACTAGTACTATGTATAATATAGGATATTAGATACTTTTTAAAGTGTTGGATATACTCAGTACAATAATAATAGTTATAGAAGGCTTGAAAGGAGAAGTTAAAATCTGCTGAGCTCATAACACTTTTTCACAAATTATGGCCATAAAAGAATTTGTAGTATCTATGTATGTATGGAAGAAAGGACGCGTAGCTTTTATAATAAACGAAAGTATTAAATAAAAAAGTGGCAATAAAGATTATGAAACTCATAAAAAATATGAACACGCGAAATTCTTGCTCAAGGAAAGCAATTCAACCAAACATAAAATTGTCGTACATAGACAAGCAAGTGCAGGGAGTGAGAGGAAAAAAAGGGGCTGACACATTAAGCAGCGTTCTAAGAAAACTGCCAACTCATATGAAAAAGTAAATTCAAAACGAGATACGAGAAAAGTCAGTCACGAAAATGACACATTTATAATTCGCCATACGACGAGACATTCATCCAGTTGGTCGATTCGTCGTCGGTCGCTTAGTTAGTTCGTTAGTCGGGCGATACCAAAAAATTGTGGCATGAGAAAAGTAGTAAGTAGCTCCATCAGCAAAAAAAGATATTTTTTGGGAAATTTTAACGCTTCTGTTGGATGCGTCTCCCATCCATCTAACCACCCAGACATTCACTCACTTACTTAGTCGTTCGCTTGCTTGGCATGCAAGGATTAAATACGCCTCAAGCGTAACATTGTGTCATACTTTTAGCCACTTATATAAGCCTGGCATCTGCATAAAAAGTTCATTATAACCCCAACAGAAACTACAGTAACAGCAAAAGAGAAACAAAATTGTTGAAACACGTTAGCATACTTAGGGGTAGTCGTTTGTGTTGCGGCAGTTGCAAAATTTAGAGCATCCTAGCGGATTAAGGATCATAAAATATGAAATTAAAAAGCCAAAACATGTCGCAAGCAAAGAAATCCGCGAAAATGTTAAAATTTTAACAGCATAGCAAGCGTAGCGTAACGTCAGAAAGGCAACTCATGCCACTGCTACCACTAACACTAACCCACTAAGCCCATTCTAGTCTAGGTACAAAAACCGAGAATTGTGCAACTTGATGTGGTTCATGTCGCTTCATCTCATCGTTTGTGGCAACTAACTACTACTATTAGAAGAGCTACTACTGTGTGTATCTTTTGCTTTGTGTGAAAACTTCATTTCATGTCAACATGTCATGTCAGTTGTTTTGTCATCGTAGTTGAAGGCTTAAAAATCGTGCTCTGCAAGCTAATAAAAATTTGTTTATTTAGTTATTTGGTTGAGAGCAAATTCTACTCCCCGACACTGAGTGATGAAACATAACAACACTTGCCAGCAAGAATCACCCATTATATTTTTCCCAGTAGGCAGGTTTCACGGTTATGACATTAAAACTACTTTAATTTCAGATAAAGTGACTTTTGTTTAAATTTTTAAATTATTATAATAAAGAGGAAAGTCCATCCATCTGTATCAAGAGATCGTAATTACTCTATTAAGGACAAATGGTACAATAAAGCAGTTCACGAGTAACGACGAAAACTTGATCCAAGACACTATCAAACGATGATTTTGCTCCTGAACGTATGGACTAAGATCGATCAGGGAGACAATGGCAGCACAATATAATAACACTCAATTATTGTTATAGTTCTTTTGAAAAAATCCAGCTCATCTTTTTTTATTCATTACAAAAAGGGCTTTCTTACTCTAAGGTACTCTTCGTGTGTATCAAAAGTATCCGATCTGCATTCATTACTCCGCTCCTTTGTGAAGTATGATTACAAATGCACAAACTCACCGCCCATCCCATATCGTGACGGATGTATCAGTTTGAGTGCAGTGTTTATTCTATACAGTGCCTTGTTTGTGTTCGTCAGATTTTGTTATTAATTGACCCACGTTTAGCCGATTTTCGAGGACAATAACACCAGAAAATATGGAATGGGATGGAAGCGCTATATTTAGAATTACTTTAAAGGACACCATAAGTCAGAAATAGAAGAATGATTCTAGCGCGGAGTTATGAACGCAAGTCGGATACTTTTGGGTTACATCTCGTAAGTATATGCATATTCATTTCACTCACCCAAGTATATGGTTTTCGATTATCCCAAATTCGCCTGTCAGTCAATTTATCCATACATCCATGCTATGTTTGTGGACCTAAAATTTAGGTTAGGCTGAGGAAAAGAACCAAGCAACTTCAGATTTTCTTGCAGAAGTTGAAACAGAAATATCTTAAAAGAATAACAAGGAAAAAGGTGCCTCTTCACAGTGCAAACGGTGTCTGGCTTAGGTTCGGCGAAGACAAGGCTCAGAAGTTTGCCAAGCATTTTGAAGCCACCTTCATTCCCTTTAATGTTCATTGACCCTCTTTGCCAGATAGATCTGACAATACGCCCTGTCGAACTTCAAGAAGTTCAAAATGAAATGAAATGAATGAAGGAAGTGTGCTAGGGCCAATTCATTACACGCTTAACACTTCTGACCTCCCGACTGTAAGTGATGATAACATAATGATAGCTACATACGCTGATGATACAGCCCTCCTAGCGTCTCACCCTGGCCCAGCCATTGCCTCATCAATTTTTCAGAACCAATTAAACATAATTGAGCCAAGGCTTAAGAGATAAAACTTTGGTGTCAACTCACATGTCACCTTCACTCTAAGACACTCATCCTGTACCCCGGTCCAGCTAAACGGAAACAACATACCCACCACAGCCGAGTTCCTTGAATTGACACTTAATTTACGGTTGACCCGGAGACCCCATATTTAAAAACAAAACTGCTGAGCCTCAAACTAACCAGGATGAGCTGGTTCATGTGGCACAAATCAAAATAAAACGCAAAAAATAAGCTCCTCCTCTATTAAACCATTCTCAAAACAGTATGGACATATTGCATTGAACTTTGGGGCACAACTTCAAAATCAAACGTCCAAATCATAGAAAGTCTATAGTCCAAGGTCTAAATGATATATCCACAACTCCGTCATCCATGGATAATTGCAGGTGTCAACTGTGAAATGAAGAAATCGTAAAACACAGTAAAAATCACAATTTGTTAGACACTCGTAGGTTAAAGTATAACCACCCCCTTGGATCACCCTTTCAGATCAACGGAAGACTAAGCGAAGATCTTCACTCAATAATATTTCGAAAATATAGCTCTTAAGTAGTATAACTATATGTTAATCTTTACTCAAATAAATCGCTGATTCGCCCTTTGGGACAGTTACAAATAAAAATACATTAGAAAAAAAGTATGTGAAACATTGCTACGAATTATATACCCCGTGATGTCAGCACTCGATTATCGACAACAATTGAAGAAACAACCAAGTCATCATATGTAATCAGCAAAAATACATATATGTAATCGTATATTTATCAATGTGTGTATTGGTGATGATGAAATAGTATTATTTTACATCTGCAGCAGTAGATTTGATTTAAAGAATAAGCAAATTCAAAAGACAGAAAGCAGCATAAAATATGAAATCATTTTTAATAAAGGCAAGATGAAAATGACATCCACAACATTAAAGTAAGAATAATTTTTTTTTTTTTTTTTTTTTTGTTTGATAAGATAAGATAAATCATATTTTGTTGTTTGCTACCATGTACGATAGAAGCCTATTGAAGTAGGTTTATCTCATACAAAAATCCATTAACGAGTTTTATTTTCTTCTCTCATATTCCTTCTATTTTTTGCATAGCTGCCAATATCCTTATGTCCTCAGTCATCAGTTGACAATATGGTAAGCAAAAAGTAGGGAGCAGAAATTTGTAATGCGAATTCAATAGGATTTTTTCATGTTTTTGTTGCTTGCTTTTCTACTATGTGTATTTGCTTAAATGACATAAGCCGCTTACAAAGAAGCAAAAAAGAAACGGAAATAAAATCAAAGCCGTTTATACATACATTCTTTCCCATTCCACCAATGATTCAATAAAGACTTGGCTTGTATTAGAGGCACTTAGCATGGGAATCCTAACAACAGGATCGAAAGGAAGCAAAGAAATCCTTTTACTAAACATATATACTTGATGCATTGTGCATTGCACTTCACCCAAAGTGTTTTAAAGCCAATGAGTACATTTTAGACACACCTAGTATTATTTGAGATGGTTTATTATAAACTAATGGCTGTTCTAAAACTAAAGATAACTCTTAGAAGTGAGGAAATGCTTCGGCAATTAGTTCTGCTTGATTAAAGCAAGAAATTGGCTTCTTTTTAAGTTAATATTTATTTGTACTCGTAGTACATACCTAACATACTTACTTATATACAAGGCGCCAGCACAATTTATTCAAAATGGCGCAGCTCAACACTTTCCTTAGCAAAGAAAGCCATTTAAACGTTTCTTTTCTTTTTCTTTTTTTTTTTGCATCTACAGCAGACAATTGCATTAATTTTTCCCCGAGGTGTCTTTAGGAACTTATCCTTCTTTACGAGTTACGATATTAAGGCAAAACTCTGAAGACAACCTAGTAGCATTCAGCATTTTTTCATAACTCGTTTAGTTGCTTTTTGGCAAAAATATGTACATACTACTTATTTCAGCAAGTCACGATGTTTTAAAAATATAAAAGAAAGAAAAGAAAATGGTTACTTAAGGAAGCAATCGCAGTGTGAAACGGAAACGCAGACACCCAAATAAAAAACGATTGAGTTAAACCATTAGGATTGTCATACTATTACCAACGGTTTATGTTTTACGCTATTCTCCTTTTTTTTTTTTGTAGGTTACTTTTTAGTTGCTTCACGGTTTATACACTTTTCTCCTATTTTTCATACATTTTTTTATGTGCTATTCTTTTTCAAATTGATTTATTTGTTTTTTTATGCTGTGCATTTTTTATTTCATTTCGAGCGAATGAATTTATTCATTACTTCGTAAAATTCATATTGGCGTGAATGAACACAAAATGGAATAGAATGGAAATAAATGCAAAAAGGAAAACAACAAAAGTGTGTATCGAAAACACTGAATTAGGTTTATTTGTGCGGATATTGAAATGGATAGAAAAATAGATTTATATACGTAAGTCTCACCCGTTCGATCGCTTATGGGCTGGCCAACTAGAGCGAAATGCAGTTGATACGGAAAATCATCAACTCCTCAAATAAGGGAACTGAGCAAAAAAGAGGGCAACATTAAAAATTCTGTTAAATATATGAATGTGTGAAAATCGAGAGCGAATCAATTGGTTTCGATTCGATTCGGGTGTGAATCACAGTAAAATTGCATATACAAGTATGTTTCATAAAAAACTTGTTCATTTGAATGGAAAATCTGCTGAAATCATTGAATCATTGAATATTAAAGTAGCCGATTACACTTGGCATCGAGTTACAATAAGCACTTGACTTTATGTATTGGGGACAATATTTGCATTGGCATGACTTTTAGTTTTCTATAATACGAAGAAGCTCTTTTCGTTTTTATATTAATACTTATATATGGCAAAATTTGAATCTACGACTAAACCGCTGGGCCTAAGAAGATGAAATAAAATTTTCAAACTTAAGTTATAATATGATGTTTTTTAATTCCATTTTTTTGTGGATTACTCATCTTGTGTATGGGATCCAGTAGCTTACACTGGGATCCAAATATGTCTGAACTTTCCATCCTACCAAAGTCGTCTTAAGTAACTCCACCTCCCAAGATTATCCAGTCGTATAATGATCCCAAATTTGATTGGTAACATAAATTTTAATGCTTTGTCCCAGGTTACAAGGAATTTTTCCCCTAAATTTGTTGGCATCTGTAAGACCACTCATTTTCTGCATGACAAATTCCGCATTTTACATGACAATCTTACAACCTTAACTATGACCTGGTATTTGTGTATAACTGTGTTTCCTTCGATCAGCTAAAATCTAATATTTTAACACGCCTTAACACTTAAGCTATGCAAATAATATTAAAACTTCCAACGCAAAACTTGTTGTTAGCTTATCTACAAATTGGATTTATTTTTAGATAGTAGTCGTAGTGATAAAGAAAAATCTCGTTGCTATTGTGTCGTCCAAAATAGGGATTGTATGCTATGCTAGAGTTGAAAAACGAAGTTCCGCAATTTTATTGAATTTTTTTGAAATTAATGGTAACTAATTTGAGCAACACTGGTCAACAAATCAGTCTAAAAATCTGAAGGCAGATTCGAAATCAGTGACCATTAAAGTATTTCAGAAAAAAAAAATTGGATCTCGTGACCCCCATCATTCGAAAGCAAGACACTGTATTTCGTAAAAGCATTTGTCCTGGAGAATGACTTGCAATCACACTGAGCTATTTTGCAACTAGTGATAGTTTTCATTCTCTTCTTCTTTTCTTTTTCGTGTAATCACTCCTACTATTTCGCAAAATAATCCCGAAGTTGTTTATGCAATTTATGAAATCAACGTTGTTACATATTTGCAGGTATTATCTAAATCTATTGTTGTATTAAGCCATATATCCTCTATATATTTTTCAGTCTCTTTCAACGCCATCTGAGTGAAAACACATAGCTACAAAATTCAATGAAAACCAGAATTTTTGACGTATGTTTGGTGAAGTCTTTTGCCAATTTGTATATTGTTGCAGAAATATCCCACAGAATAGGTCGTTCTTCAATTGCTTTGATTATTTTTAATGTGACTTTTTTTCGATTGGACCTTGTTATTCTTTGCCACTGCCATTGGTGTTAATACTTTATCCAATTGAACTACCTCCCAACATATGCAAATGTCTGCTAATATGAAAAGTTTGTTGTTGGCATCATTGGTATATACTGCAAATCGATTCACAGACTAAAAATCTACCGATATTGATAGATCGACCAAACATATAAACGTAGCTTTGGTTATAAGTTAGCGCTAATGTATCTTGATTATTCAACCCTATGTTTTAAGTCTAACATTTAACTTTATGTGTCGCTGATGACGTTAGGTCTGAAGTTTTGTGCCGACATTTGAAAATACGTAATACTTGCTCAGACAAACCGAACGTTTTATTTCAAATGCCGACCCACTGCGAATGAAATCAAATTTCACATCAAATAAAGTGAATGTGTATACTTTTGTTATTGTATGCCGATATTACACACAATTTGTTGTTGAGTGTGAGAGCTGATCATAGCCTCCATAAAGGTTCAAAAAAAAAAATATGTGTTTGAAGACGGAGATTGTCTCTTTCCAGAACTAAGTGCTCATCAATTACAAACACCATACCCTTTGTTTTATTTGTTGGGTTCGACACCAAATGCAATGAATTGTCGAATGTATTTTCTTGCGATTGCATTAATACAAGACTGTATTCAGTACCGAAGTGACTTGTGGTCGATACCCAGGCTTGTTCCAATTTTAATATACCCCAGGTCGTGTGGGTTCATTTCTTTATATCGCCCATATCACCTTATTAAGATTTAAGTATAAAGGTAAGGTATTAAACATATGGCACATAAGGAGAGACCGAAAGGGGTCTTATCCTTATCTTATCAAGTTGATCGATTGTTAACAGATTAATAATATGAACCTATTTGCTAAATGTTCCGCTTCTTCTTCTTTATTTTTTCAGCCCAACAACAATCCACTTGACCAACTAAGTACAACAAAAAAAAATTCATCAAAATCGGTCTCGAGTTTAGCGATTAGTAACACTTTCAGAGATTCATTTTTATATTTATTTATTTATCATAAATTCGCACTTAAAGATTCTTTCTAAATTGAAAAGATTTTCGTAGTTCTTCCATATATATTTGTAATCAGTTGTTTCCACCACTTTAAATAATTTTGAGAAAGCCATACCATAAAATTAAAGTATCTTTTTCGAAAATGTTGCGTTTCTCTTCTCCTAATCGTAATCGCTTTGATCTTTGTTACTAAGTAAAGAAAAGTGAAAACACAAGTTAAAGTTTGAAAAATTGAAAGAACCACAATACTCGTACAATCAGACTTAACTTAAGCTGTATAGTATTAATAACAGACAGATATAATTTGTAAATATTTCTACAGAGATAGTAATTGTATCTGTGTGTGCAAGTACAAGTACAAGTAAGGAAGATTATAAATTATAATGCCATGTTTTATGTGGTTTTCTTGAAAGTAAAAGTATTTTGCTGTCCCTTAAAGTCTAGTAATTGAATTTTATTTTATTTTTTTTTCATTTTAATAGTAGAAGATGATAAATTTTAATACAACTTCGTATAAAAAACCAAACCAAATAAAGATAAAGAGCCTTTGTAAAATTTAAAAAAATACCATCATTATTTATTCATATTTATAACTGATGATGATGATCTACTAAAATACTTTCATACTGCAAGAAAATCACCTTGATTAAAAGCATAAAATAATTTCATAAAAACACAATCCACTTACCCCCATGATTTTATAGAGTCACTCAACACAACTTGACATGTATTATGGTATATGGTAGTATTTCATGGTGTACATGATGTCCTTTCTCTATATGTTCTGTGTGTCCTTTTTTATGACTAAATTCAATTTATATTAAATGTGATCACATTTTTCAGCCCAAGTACGATATAACAAAGGAAAAACGTTGAATGAAATAAAAAGAAAGGAAATGAAACGAAACGAAACGAAAGGAAAAGAAAAGAATAAGAAAACACACAAACAAACAAAATGAGCAATTTTTCGGTATTTTACATGCGAACAATAGAAAATTTCAACTTATTTGCCTAAAATGTTTAACCTTTCCGTTTTGCGGGCATGCGAATTTCATTGGTTTCATTTGCTATGGCACCGACCGCTATAGCTGAGGCTTAAGATGTTGATAGGGGGATGCTGACGCCTGGTTAGACACCCTAGATGACTGCCTTCATTCTTATAGCAGCACATAGTCTTTATGGTATAGTCGTAGTCGTCGTCGTCGTCGTAGTCATCGTTGTTATGGCATTATTTACGCTGATGTTGCCTTTATGTTTTGCGCCCAGGCATCCGCAATTCATTCATTCATTCATTCATTCACTCAGTTACTTACTCACGTTCCCACTCATACTTTCTCTAAAATATCCACCATGTAAGAACAAAGATTATTTAAACATTTCCCGGTTGCTCTGTTGAATCCAAATGCTGACTTTGTCTGCAATCTACTAGTATATAGTAAGTACATACAGACATACATACATACATGTGTACGAGTAGTGGGTGCCCACACCAAAACTGGATTAGCCTTTCTACTGGCATGAAAATTACCGAAAAAGCCTAACAGCAGGCACGAGTCTAATCAGATATTTACGCTAAGCAGAGCGTGTCAGAGCCAAAGGCATAAGAAAATCGAGTGAACCAACAACTATAGATACACATACATATATAAGTAGTATAAGAAGGCCAAACATTATCAGCATCAACATCTAAACATCTAAAACCAAAAACAGCAACCGCAGATACAACAACAACAACTACAATGTAGTAGTATGCTACGACAATAATACAATGGAAAGAATAAAGATGCAGGAAAAGGTAAACGGAAACGGAAATGCCATTCATGTATTGTGTTTAGTTAGACCTCCAACACCTCAACTTCTCCACCTTTCCAACCAAGTTAAACATATACACACACACATTCACAACTATAATATCTCTGTTGAGATTTAAGCTTGTATATTTGTGTATATGTGCATTGTGTGAGTGTTTCTGAGTCTGTGGAGAAATAAATGACAAACGTTTAAGTCGAAATCCCTTAACGTAAAATGGCTAAATCAATATGCCAGCAGTTTTTCCAACTGTGGCAGCTCCATTTTCATCTTTGCTTGCTGCCATTCCTTATATGTGAGTATGAATGTGTGTATCTGTGTGTGTGTGTGCGGCTATATTATTGTGTGCTTTATTAATGTGCCCGTGTATTTATGCAATAACACAAATCTAAGACATCATTTTATTATATTTTCTTTGCGTGCAACAAAAGTGTCAAATGACACATAAAACTTGTGCTTCACTTGGCATTTTTACTCTCGCTTAATTGGCATATTTATCACAAAAATTTCATTTTATTTCATTGTGACAGTTTTCATGCGTTCGTTGTCTGTATCTATATATCTACGAGTATGCTGCTCTGTATCTCTTTGTCTGTGTATCTGCGTGCGTGTGGATGAGGATTATATTCGCTAAGGAAATTAAATAAATAAAAGTGCCAAAAATGCGCATAAATTTTGTCATTTTAGCATAATACGAATAGTATACATATACACATGCGGTTTTTGAGTGGTTTTTCTTTCGTTTGTGTATGGAAGGAGTGGGTTGTTAGCTTTAGTTTTCATCCGGCATTCAACTTTAGTTCAAAGCAACCATGCCACTGTCGTACACCACATATAGTATAAAGATTCGACAAAAAGTGAAAGTCGCTTGAGTGACCAAAATACCACAGGCATTTGGCAAATGCAACTGTAAAATATTGTATTAGCTACATAATAACTGAGCTCATATCATATTCCTCATGTTGAAAACACCAGCAATAGTATGACACACAAGCGAACATCTCTTTTTATAAAAAACTACAGTGTGCGCCATCTTAATACTTAACTTTGGAAATATTGTTGACTGGTTTTGATCACGATCACCAAAGAACTCACTTTTTTCTGTTGTTTTATTTTCGTAAAACTTCTTATGCAGTCCATTTCCTTCTTTGATAGCCTGCTGCCGGTAAGCTGTTTCTTTCTTGAGTAATAGTAAGTAGATCCAGTTTAAGAGAACAACCGATCACTGGGCACCTGCTACGTTTGGCAAATATGTCATGACCAGTTCATGTGGACCTGTAGAGATTTCATGCCAAAAAAAAAAAAAAACTTGAGTTGACAAAATTAGAGCGAGAAAGAAACAATGACTACAAAAATCGCACACTAACATCACGACGGGGCCGCAGCAACGCGCGCCGGGCTATGCTAGTTGTTTATATAATTGATGACTTTACAGTCGCATCTTTAAAATGAAACAACAGGACTTTTTTGCCGCTTTTTGGTCAGTGTAAAGAAGGCATAATAATGACATAATTATCCGATAAAGACGACTTAATTGATATTAAAATATGTCTCTAAACTTTAATTTCGAACCTGCATTGTGCGGTCCGCACTCTACCAAGTACCATTGAACTATGAAACGAGTCCGCTAAAAAGAAACATACTCCGCACCGAGTGTCCTTTATACGTTGCCGAATACACCCGCGGAGCGTGTTTTAGTGAAAACGATCGGTCACAGATCATATCACGTCGTGGTCGATTGAAAACTAAACAACCTTCTCCATGAAAAAATACATATACATATGTGCTTACTTCCATCGACGTCAAATTTATTATTCTCGTCCATTTTTCAATATATACGAGGTGTTTTCAAAAAAAATTGCGAATTTTGAATTTACTCGGGCTAGGTATATTCGATTTTTGATTTTTTCGTGGCATAATGTTGGTGTCCATCGAAGACCCAATAAAGCCCACTCAGAGTATGTCACAAAGAAAAGTTGAGAGGAAATCTTAAAATTAGATTAACTGCGAATAACTTTAACCTTCTCCACGGCAACTTCATATACAGCAATGATTTAAGTTGTTAAAAATTATTTTTGGAAACTAAAGTGGTGCAAATAACTGCCATTATTATATCCATTTGATAGGTATATGTGAGCTAATATAAAAATAATGCCGTTGGCTACAGATTAGAGCTTCATATTGATTGTAGCAACTTGTTTTTGGGAAGGAAGTTCCTTCAAAGAACACGAGGGCTAAAAAGTACGTGTAGCTTGGAGCATTGTGGCATTACGCTGATTCGACTCACCTTTTCCCACAACCGGCATAGAGTGATTTTTAATAACTGTTTTTTACATATTTTTGTCAAATGTTATAAGTTTTTGATTTAGCCGGACGACTAGTGTTTTCGAGGTACTATCAACCTTTGCCGTACCATGGTTGGTTGGTTGGCAGGCATTGTCTGTACACAATTTAATTTAACTTCGAGCCCTTCTTTTTGGTTTTACTTTAATTAATTGTTATTAAAACTTATGTGCCGAAAGTTATTAGAACGACTGATGTTCCTTTTTTCTATATTTGAATTAAGGAAACCCACATCCTACTACTATTATAAAGGCGAAAGTTTGTAAGTATGGATGTATGGATGTTTGTTACTCTTTCACGTAAAAACTACTGAATGGATTTGAATGAAACTTTACCACAATATAGCTTATACATCAGAATAACACATAGGCTATAGCTTATACATCAGAATAACACATAGGCTACAATTTTTGAGGTTTTTAATGTGAGGTCGTAAAAAAAACACATTTTTTGCGCTTACATTGCAAACGCTGACTGAATCCTACAAGATAGATCAAAACAATTTACTACAGTATTGTACAACTTAAAAAGGTCTACAAAAAAGTCCGTGATGGTATATGTTTATCTCTTAAGAGTAACCCACAATAACCATTTTTTATCCTTTACTTTGTACGAGAAATAATGGCTTATTTACGAAGCGATTTTAAAGCAATACAGTATTAATCCTTATCCAATTAAGTATCTTAAATACATTTTGCATTTAATAAAGATCAATATGGCTTTTTACAGCATGTAAATTAAATAAATATTTTCGAAGATATCACAGATTAAAATACTTTTTAGAGTTAATTTTAAAGAATAAGTTTTTTTTTTGTAATCTTGATAAAGAATTTATTGTAAAAAACTGCGCTAAGTTTTATTTGATGATTTTACGAATTACTTCATTGATAATTCAATTACTATATAGATAGGTTATTTACCGTTAATTATAACAAATTATATAAATAGGTTAATTATAACGAATTACTTCACTTCATTGACAATTGAATTACTATATAGATAGGTTAATTAAATAGGCAAGGATTGCATTAAAGTACAATCATAACAATAACTACCGTACTGTATTTTTTGGAAGTATAGAAACAACACGTACTTAAGAATTATGCCGAGAAAGCGTAAGTCTAATCTTTCCCAAAGCTCTAATAAAGCTCGAACTATGAAAGTAGCTAGACTTTTAACGAGACGTTTCCACAAGCCGAACTGCGAAGGCTTAAACAAGCAGAGCGTGAGGCAGCTCAAAGAGCTGCTGAGACACCAGAGCAGTCCCAAGATAGACGTCGACAGCATGCTGAGTATCTAGCATCTCAACGGGCTGCAGAGACACCCGAACAGTCTCAAGCTCGACGTCAACAGAACGCTGAATATCTGGCATCTCAACGGGCTTCTGAGACACCCGAACAGTCCCAGGATCGACGTCGACAGCATGCTGAGTATCTAGCATCTCAACGGGCTGCGGAGACACCCGAACAGTCTCAAGCTCGACGTCAACAGAACGCTGAATATCTGGCATCTCAACGGGCTTCTGAGACACCCGAACAGTCTCAAGCTCGGCGTCTTCAGCAAGCGACTTACATAGGGTCCCAAAGAGCTACTGAAACTGTTGAAGCTGCTGAAGCTCGCAGACGCGCTGTTGCTGAAAGGGCACAACAGCGACGATTAATATTTACAAGAAACGCGTGGGGAGTATTCGATAAAGCTGCATTTGAGTACGATGAAACTCTTGATTACGAAAGCCACAAGCTTATAAAAATAGAAGCGATGAATAAAGAATGCAGATTTTGCGGTGCTCTTAAATGGAAAGAGGAAGCTGCAGGCATGTGTTGTTCGGGAGGAAAAGTAGTTCTTCCTTCAATAGACGAGCCTGTTGAACCTCTTAAAGAACTTTTTTCAAATGAAACAGATGAGTCTCGCCATTTTTTAAAAAACATAAGAAAATACAATACATGCTTCCATATGACATCTTTTGGAGCTGATAACATTGTGTCGATGCCAGGATTTTGCCCGACTTTTACAATCCAAGGGCAAATATACCACACAATTGGCTCTTTGCTTCCTGCTGCTAATACGCAACCAAAATTTTTGCAAGTTTATTTCATGGGTGATGAGGAAGCACAAGTTGATAGGCGTTCTGAGTACGTACCAGGTGTGGAAAGAAACACAGTTCAAAAAATACAAAAAGTTCTACATGATCACAACGTTTTAGTGCATGAATTTAAAATGGCTAAAGATTAGAGTGACTAGCGATAATTACAAGGTCGTGATACACCCAGATCGTGTACCACGTGGTGAACACGAAAGACGATTCAATGCCCCGACCACAAACGAAATAGCTGCCGTAGTAGTTAGTACTGAACAAACTGCGTCTCGGGACATTGTTATTCAGGCGCACGATGGCCGGCTTACTAGAGTTCCGGACACTCATAGATTTTATGATGCTCTCGAGTACCCGATAATTTTTTGGAAAGGACAAGAGGGGTACAGTTTTGATATTCCTCAGACAAACCCAGTTACAAAACAGCCTATACCGAACAAAAAAGTGTCGTGCAAAGACTTTTATGCGTATCATATGATGGTACGTCGCAACAATTTTAATTTATTGCTTCGATGTAGGCTTCTCTTTCTTCAGTTTTTGGTGGACATGTATGTCAAAGTGGAGAGTGAGCGCTTAAGGTTTATTGCTTTAAACCAAACAAAACTGCGAGCAGAAAATTATATACATTTACAAGACGCGGTCAGGAATGATGCGGATTTAGATCCAAACAATTTGGGTCAATTGGTAATACTCCCATCATCATTTGTAAATAGCCCGAGATATCTTCATGAGTACACGCAGGATGCGTTCACATACGTGCGTAACTACGGGAGGCCTGATCTGTTTATTACAATGACATGTAATCCCGCTTGGCCAGAAATTACTAAAGAGCTCATTCCAGGTCAAAATGCAACAGACAGACATGACTTAACAGCCAGGTTATTTAAAATAAAAGTACAAAAATTGGTTGCTCTACTTACAAAAGGTAAAATATTTGGAGATATGAAGTGTTTCATGTACTCGATCGAGTGGCAAAAAAGAGGTCTGCCTCACGTGCACTTACTGCTGTGGTTGACGGAAAAATTACGCCCCAACCAAATTGATGAAGTCATAAGTGCGGAGATACCAAATCCAGAAAGTGATCGAAAACTCTACGATACTGTAACCAAAAATATGATTCACGGTCCCTGTGGTGCACTAAATCCGTCATCACCATGCATGAAAGAAGGAAAATGCACCAAAAAGTATCCCAAGGGCGCTTTTAAAAGATACTCAAACTAACGACAAAGGCTATCCTTTGTACAGGCGTAGAACACCAGGAGATGGCGGCCGTACGATAACTCTAAAAACCCGAGGTGGAACACAGGAAGTATTGGTTGACAATAGCTGGATTGTCCCATATTCTCCTCTTCTGTCTAAAATTTATAACTGTCACATAAATGTAGAGTTCTGCAATACGGTACAGGCGATAAAATATATTTGTAAATATATAAACAAAGGCAGCGACCAGGCTATTTTTAACATTCGACAGCAAGGGAATGTTAATATTGACCCGAGAGATGAGGTGCAAACGTATCGAGCCGGTAGATATGTTAGTAGTAATGAAGCAGCGTGGCGGATCTTGGGTCTGCCTCTGCATGAAAGACACCCAACAGTCACTCACCTTGCGGTTCATCTGCCTAATGGTCAGCGGATTTACTTCACTGAAAACAATTTTAGAGAGAGAATGGCCGCACCACCTAAGACGACACTAACTGCATTTTTCCTGCTTTGCCAAAAATGACGCATTTGCAAAAACATTACTTTATGTTGACGTACCCCGCTACTATACATGGAACGTGTCGTCGAAAGAATGGAAACGTCGTTTACAAGGCACACCTGTCGACGGCTGGCCAGGTGTGAAGGCAGGAGATGCTCTTGGGCGCATTTACACAGTGCATGTTAGTAACTTCGAATGTTACTGTTTGCGAATGCTGCTGAATGTAGTACAGGGCCCCACTAGCTTTTTGGATCTAAAAACAGTTGACGGCCAAGAACTTGAAACTTTTCGACAAGCGTGTGAGAAGTTGGGGTTGTTGGAAGATGACAACCACTGGGATGCCACAATGGAAGAGGCAGTGCTGTGTCGCTCTCCTTCGCAAATAAGAGAACTATTTGCAATATTGATATGCACTTGCGGTTTATCCAATCCCCTTCAACTATGGGATAAGTATAAATCTGCATTATCGGAGGATATCTTGCATAGATTTGAAAGGATGGATCAAGTCAACAATGATCTATGTTTCAATGAAGCACTGAGACATATTAGAGGACAAAATAATAACGATTTCCGGTAAGAAATTGTCTGACTTCGGTATGCCTACACCAGAGCGTCGAGGAGAGTTGTCGACCGATTTGATCAAAGAGCTAAGCTACGATATTGCTTTATTAGACGCTCAGGTCAGCGAAACTGAACCACGCCTGCTACCCGAACAAAAAAACATTTATAACAAAATATTACAACGAGTTGAGCTTGACAAAGGCGGCCTTTTCTTTCTTGACGCCCCGGGCGGTACAGGTAAAACATTTTTGCTTAATTTGCTTCTAGCAAAAATTCGTAAGGACCGTAAAGTTGCATTAGCGGTGGCTTCCTCTGGGATCGCTGCAACATTGCTGAGCGGTGGACGAACGGCACATTCGGTTTTTAAATTACCTCTTAATCTGGCGAGCGAAGAAACCCCAACGTGCAACATCAGTAAGAGCAGTGCCCGTGGCGCCCTCTTGCAACAATGTATGCTGATCGTGTGGGACGAGTGCACTATGTCACACAAACGCGCCATTGAGGCGCTTGATTCGCTGTCTACAAGATATTCACAGCAATCGAAAGTTGATGGGTGGTGTGGTAGTGTTATTGGCAGGGGATTTTAGACAGACTTTACCTGTTATCGAGAGAGGCACTGCAGCAGATGAAATTAACGCATGTCTAAAAGCCTCATATCTGTGGTCTAAAGTTGAAAAGCTTTATCTTACCACTAACATGCGAGTCCAGTTATTCAGCGATGTCGAATCAGGAGCATATGCTCAAAAACTACTAGAAATTGGTGAAGGCCACCTAAACACCGACCAAGAAGGTATGGTTCTTTTCACACAGCAATTTTGTCATGCTGTGGAGACAGAAAACGAACTTATTGAACAAGTTTTTCCGAATCTGCAACAAAATATTCTTGACGAAAATTGGTTGTGTGAAAGAACCATATTGGCACCAAAAAATGAGACTGTTGCGAAAATAAATAAAAAAATCTTGGCCGAAATAAACAGCGAAACATCAGTGTATAATTCCATTGACACAGTTATGTCATCCGATGACACTACAAGTTATCCCGTAGAGTTCCTAAACTCTTTAGAGTTGTCCGGGGTGCCATCACACAAGTTGGAATTAAAGGTAGGTGTACCCGTTTTGTTAATACGTAACCTGGATGCGCCAAGATTATGCAACGGTACTCGGTTGCGAGTTACCGAATTAGGAAGGCATATAGTGAAGGCTACAATTTTAACTGGAGAAGCCAAGGGAGACAATGTTCTTATACCGCGCATCCCAATCATACCCAACAACTTGCCATTCAATTTTAAACGCCTGCAGTTCCCATTAAAAGTCGCATTTTCAATGACGATCAACAAATCGCAGGGTCAAACCTTGAAGGTAGCAGGCCTACATTTGGGCACGCCATGTTTTTCTCACGGTCAGCTCTATGTGGCTTGCTCACGTGTTTCCAAAGCGAAGAATCTGCATGTTTATGCTGAAGGAAAAAGATCGTTAAATGTAGTTTATAGGAGCATACTGCAGTAGCTACCTATAGGCTTATGATTAGGGCTCTGCAGTGCTTAGTTACCGTATTTCTTACTTAATTACTAGAAGACGGGACGAACCTGAAGTCCACGCGAACGAAGTCGCTGGCAAAAGCTATATATCATATGCAAGAAGTAAAAAGCGGTTATTTTAATATTACAGACACTTCAATTTTATTTATCTGTATAGATTGAATACAGTTTTTATTGTTACATCTATACAGATAAATAAAATTGAAGTTGCTGTTTGTAATATTAAAAGAACAGATTTTTACTTCTTGCATATATGAATATATATCCAGTACATATGCCAAAATGACATTTTTTACAATTTTTGTCTGTCTGTCTGTCTGTCTGTCTGTTTGTTCCCGCTAATCTCTGAAACGGCTGAACCGATTTTGACGGGACTTTCACTGGCAGATAGCTGATGCATTAAGGAGTAACATAGGCTAATTTTATTTTAGATTTCTATTAATATAAACAATATTCCGCGCGAAGTGAAGCGGGAAATCGCTATAAGAAATATGTCTAATACTTATATCAGCGAGCGAAGCCGCGGGCACCCAACTAGTAAAAGATATATTATTGATGTTGTTGTAATTTCAATCAAATTTCTACTTAAAATCTTTATTAAAATATCTCATTATTATTACGGTACGTCACCATATGTTATAGAGATAACAAGGGAATAAGCATTTTCCTATATTTTTGAGAGAATGCAGAGCATTTGTTATCTTACAATGCCAAAGGATTAAGAGAAAATTCTCGTGCAAATTGCCATATTTTCAAATAGGCTACTGGTTTGCTTTGCACTAAATATGCAAATGAGGCTCGCAAATCTAAAACTAATAAATCCAAACTACCTGAAAGTATGGAGGTTCAAAAAATAACGGTAAATAACAAATCGTTGCTATTGCTATTGTAGCTAATGCTGTTTAGTAATAATTATTGCTGGTTTAGCAAAATGTTTCACGTTTGGCAATCAAACAAAATTTTGATGCAAAATCAATGAAAAGCAGTTGAGCAAACAATTAAACTGATTTTTCGCTTAATCATTCGATGTTCATTCATTATTCAATTGGTATATGGAAAATAATCATCAACTAATTTATAGCAGCATCATGAAACGCATCACGTTGAAATGAATTTTTCGAGAACCTTATTCTATGCCTTTAATTAGGAACTTTATTGAAATAGACGGAATTCAATTCGCTTATATGCCCAATGACGTGCTATGTTACGCCCGAAGGTAGTGACGCAGTCATGTAGGAAGGCATGAAAACTTTGCAAGCAGTTAACATAGCACTGCGGCAGCGTAAATCGAGTTACAACTTCCGTCAAACGAATAGTTGCACCGATATGCCGCCGGAAATGTCGTTCGTTGATATTCATTGCTTCGCATTTCCGGCATGCTGCGTTTGCAAATTTCACGTTCCTCTCACTTCACCTCACTCTATAATTTGCATCATTTCGTTATGGTCTTTCGCTCTCTCCTTCCGCTTTGTACTGGAATTTTAAAATACTTAAACATGATGAAAGCAATTTAAAGTTCAAACTTATTCAAGTGTTTTACTATTTTGTGGCAAAAGTTTGTATGTATATTTTTATGGTTGTGGGTATCAATATATTTTATTATTAGAATTTCTTTAATATTTCTATTTTCAGAGACGAAATGCAATAAAAATTCATATTCATCATACTTGAAAGAATGAATAAAATAAAATAAAATGAAAATTAAACCCTTTCTGAGGTTATTCTGCACATTTTGATCTTTGGCATTTCAATTTCCTTATGTTTGGTAATTAAATCTCAGAATAATAAATTCGTCCTACTGAGTTTTTGTTTACATTTTTAAATATACAAGATGACCGCATCAAACTGAACTTACTAAATTAGAATTTACAGAAGAAAAAAAATAAAGATACATATAATATAGAATGGGGAAATTTTCAAATAAACACAGCATGAGGGAAACCTTGGATAAATTTACAAACAACAAGAAGACAATTAAATGAAACAACAACAAAAGACATGAAAAAAACAAAAAAAAAAAAACCAAAAAAAAGAAAATAAATAAATGAAATCTCTGAATATAGATGGTCCTGACTTTCTTACACTCTTCAATTTCCAAGGATTTTAAAGCTGAAATACAATAATTTAATAATACATAATACAGACAAAAATCATAAATGTACTTACATATCTACTCAAATATTGTATATCAAATTTCATCATCTTTTTCTTTAGGGTACATCTAACTTGATACTTTTAGAATTCAATATGGTTATAAGGAAATTTGATGTTATGGAATGGGTACCGACTAACAAAACATCGATTAATGACATCGATTATTATTTTTTACTAATTAATCGTCCACTTACTGAAGTGGCAATCTCATATGAAGATGAGAATCGTTTGACGCCAAATCATTTCCTTATAGGCTGTCCAAACTCGACGCAGACTACGCAGCCACCTAATGACAAGTTGTGTCTCAACAAGTGGCGTATTGCTCAGACCTTGAAGGATCGCTTCTGGGAGTGATGGACGACGGAATACTTGCCACAGTTAATGCAACGTCCCAAGTGGATTACTCCAGAATGGCCATAGCAAGTGGGAGATGTCGTTATTATTTGCAAGTCAAGTCATTAGGCGGCTGCGGAGTCTGCGTCGAGTCTGGACAGCCTATAAAGAAATGATGTGGCGTCAAAGGATTCTCATCTTCAGATGAAATCAGCACTTCAGTAATTGAACGAGCGTTCAAAATGTTCTCGGCTTCAATCAAGACGCTTCGAAGCGTCTCCACTTCTGGTGCAGCTTCTTTTAGTGTATGGGTTAGTTAACGTTTGATGATGTAATGTCAGGGCCTTAAGTATATTTTTGTAGTAAATAAATTGAACATTTTAGTGGATGGATAAAATGATACGTAAGATCCACCATTTCCTTCTTATTTTTTTCTCCCTCCCACCAAGATGTTTGTTTTCTCTATAGCTCTTATGCATTACGTTGTTATTTTTTCTAACTTGTTTGTTCAGTACGAAAAAATCGATTATCCGATCAATCGAACCCAAATAAAATTGGTTGAAAAACCATAGATTTTTTCAACAAAACATCAACTGTTTCGATTAATCGAATAATCGATACCCATCCCTAGTTTCTATCATGTAACGTTGAGATAATTGTGATCACAATTTTGAACTATTTAATAAACTTCATATAGGGTATAAAAGGGTTTCAAAACGAGAAAGTGAAATACAAATTAATTAACAATTCAAGCGTTCTATGACAAAACATAATAAAAATGGCTGAGGGAAGTATAATATTTTTTCCAAAGAAACATAAAATAAAGGGATGGCATGGCATGGTTTATTGTTTTAAAAGAAAAAACGCAAAATATTAGTCTCACCAAAGCTTACATACACTTCACACAAAGATATTCTTTAACTATTTATATTGAACTGCTCATAATTTCATAGCCTCTTGTAACAGAAATCAGAAGGTTTGAAAGAAATCTTCCATATGATTAAATGGCAAACACATGTTTTGTAAATGCTTTCCTGGCTAAACCACAGAACCGATTTTGATAAAAATATACCAATTGAAAGGTATTCTTCGCTGGATGTGTACAAATGATTTTATTCTTCTGAGACATCAGATCAGTGCCATTCATCACGTGATAGTAGAGTTTTTCCAAAGAACATTGTTTACAGAGAAGTTATTAGCACTTAACAGAAACAAATGTTTTTGCTAGAATGTGGTCGACTATGTAGGCTGCGGGTTACCCTAGTTTCTATAAAACAATTAATAAGTTCTCTTAATTTAAAAAATTAGAAATGAACTAAAAATCTTATCAGTGTAAATGATCGGATTATATGGTAAATCACAGAAAAAATATTAATAGTTAAATCGGACAAACATCGTACAAAAGTGGGAATACAATAATATGAGTGAAGTGTACTTAAGAATATAATAAAAATCATAGCTGGAGAACAAAGGATGGGAATTCAGCTTCGTTTCACGTTGTTCCGATTCATTGTAGCCAAACCCAGCTTCTGGTCCTGTTTCTTGTCCTCATCTACTGTACTTAATTGCGTAACAATAAAACAACAATAACTATGAAGCGGCAAACAAACGATAAAAATAAAGATAGACAAAAACAACAACAATGGAAGCATAAACAAAATATAATAAAATATATTATAAGAAAATCAGGATCTTATACGATGTGGGTTTATGCCCAGAAGGGCAGAAAAACAAAAGATACGTAAGAAATATACTACTTCATAAAGTGAAGCGTTCAAGTGGAAATCTGCACTAAAAAATGCGTAAACTTTATTCATTACTTTTTTTTTAATTATATTATTTTTTTTGTATTTTATTTAATTCGAAAAATATACTTAAGGCAGCATCATTTTACTGTTGATTTTGATGGTGACGTTGTAAGTTGCTGTAGTTGACGGCCTATGAACTGCTTCATGCGCCCAATTACATCTGAAAGTAGTTAATTCGATCATGTGATTCAATTGTTTAACAATTGTACAGGCCAACAACTTTAGCAACCAACAATTGCAGTAACGATTTTCAGAATAACTAATTTACCTGGTAATTCTTGTTGACTAAACGCACAACCAACCAACCAACCAACTCACCACCCATTGGAGTAAGCAAACAGCCCACCAAGTAGTCAGCTTGGTTTCCGTGTCCAAACAGATTCACTACACCTAACAATTGTACTCGTCGTTGTCAGTGTCATCATTGCTGCTGTTGTTGTTATCCTAGTTGGTGTAGTTGAGGTGGCAGCTTTTGCTGTCAATGTGCTCGTCATAGTCTCCACAACTATTTAGTGTAGTCCTGCAATGAGGATAAGGATAATGAAGAGGGTGATATGGCTTAGCTTTGCTTAGTAATAGAGCACACAGTGTGAGCAATGTCAGTGGTATAAGGAGACTCTGAGTTATGGTATGCGGGTGGGTCTACTATGTAATGTAGTACTGACAGTTGGTTTAACTGTTGCAGATCGTTGGTTGCTTTTGATTTGTTCTAATTTAACCGCATTTGCTGCTCGTTGTCGTCGCTGATGCTCGTATTCGTTTCAGGGAGTACTGCAGGATTGGATGCGTACAAATGTATCTTGTATATACAAGTATATCCTGCTAGTGATTATGTCAACAGCAATTTACGTTTCTTGTTTGGTCGCTTGTCATTTGTAATTTGTACTGTTCACTCCTACTTATGTGGTTGTTGTTAGTATTAGTACTATTATATTATGGTTGATGTTGCTTGCAAACTGGTAGCATGTCTGTCTTTATCTCTTCATTTCTCAATTTGACATTGTCATGTGAGTGTTTTTGAAATTATTGTCATTATTATAATGTTCGTGTATTTGTCAGAAAGAATTTCGTATGAATTAAAATGGACAATTAATTTCACTATAACTACTATTTACTGATTGTTATTACCCAAACATACTTTCATTATGATGGATCAACAATAAATCTTGGACTTAATTTGATATAATTTTTATTAATTAACTGTTGTACTACATAACTTGTAAGTATTTCATCCACATTTTTAATGAATCTGTTATTGTATGTTCAATTTACAATCTGCTGCTTCTTCAGCAGTTGTTTAGATAAACGAATTGGAAACGATGATATACCTCTCAAATGAAACGCTATGCTGGCCTTACAAATGCAACTATTTATTCCGGTTTTCTATCATATCTTAAAGACTAATAATAATTAATTATAATTTATACTAATAACTAACTTCGTTCGAATAAGCAGTGGACAGAGTTTGTGGACATTTCGCTTAAACACGCCAGCCTTCGTCTTGAATGCCACCGAATGTTTGACCACATATGGGCCGCTAGTTCATGATCACTTCTACTTGACAGACAGCGGTGTTTAAATCCTCATAATTAAGTGCTCTTCATTAATTTGGTGCACCAAAAGATTCTTTGCCAATTTCACTGCACTTTCCCACAACCTGCCGAAATGGGGTGAACTGGGTGGTATGAAGTGAAATGAAACTTCGATCTGGCTACATTTCTCCATCATTTGAGATCTGTTGGGTTCATCATGGAACTGCTGGGACAACTCCTTTAACTCTTGACAAGCTCCCACAAAATTGGTAACATTGTCACAGAAGATATCACTGCTTAGTCCTCGTCGCGCATAGTGATTAAATTGGTGTGATTAGTATCACAAGGAATATTGGAAGAGCTATGTCTATTGTTGTCAACTAGTCTTAAAGTTTCTGAAAAAGCCAAAATTAGATAAACCAAAGAGGTTTCATTTACGATAGTTAAAAATAATAAATAGGAAAAGATAAGATTTAGTAAAAGTGGATTAAATATAGTAAATTTTCTATGGTATCTCTTTCAATAAGCAGAGAAAAAGTTTTTAAATAGTGCAGCAATAAAATCAGTCAGAATATTTTTCCAGTCTTAATAATATCATATTTCTTTTCTATTTAGCAAATAACTTGTCTTTATGTTGTTCTTTGTTAACCAAAGTTATTTCAAATATTTTCCAGAAATTTAAGGTTTTCTTTACAAACAAAATGAAGTTTACATCAATCATTCTCTTCAACCCGTCAACATTTCATCAACTCCATCCACATTTTCATTTTACTGCCTCACACATTTCTAAGGCATTTTATACAAATGTCTTGTAAAACAAGTAGGTACAGAACTCACTTTGTTTTGTTACAGTCAACTCAACCTAGATATCTTGCCCAATTCAAAACCAAAAATTTATTATAAAGTCAAAGGCGATTGTAAACTCAACATTGTAAATTTCCATGTTATGAGTTTCATATTAATAATAACAGCTACAACAATAACAACACATTGAAGTACAGTAAACAGAGCCAAATCGTTATAAGGGAAATTTATGAGTACAATGTGCGGCTTTAGCTTGATTGACTAACGTAGTGCTAAGATCCTGTCCTGCCTTTAACTCGCTAACAGAATAAATGACTAACTAACTAACTTGAATAAATGAATTATTAGCCTAGAAAAGCTTGAGGGAAATATTTCAACACAGACATAGAAATCTCTTCATATTTTTCCGTCATCATGACACCCTTTTCACATTTTCTCCCTACCTGCACGGAAAATAGATATTAAAGGCCCTGAGGCTTCAATTAATTAATTTTTCAGTTCTCATGAAACAAAACTATGTAGTACAAAGTGTTAGTGGGGGAGAAACTAAACAATTCGTAAGTAAAACAATTAACAGGAAGCACCCTTAACTTTTAATTAAAATTTTAAATTTCATATTCTGATTCGAATTCTTGTGTGATGTGCAATATTTATTATCACTTAAGTTTGATAATTGTTATTTATAATACCGTGTATTGAAGATAAGAATCCCAAGAGAATACAATTTATTCAAAGGACTATCTATGCAAACTTATTGATTTTTGAAATATTGAAATTAAATTTTGTAATTGGCTGTCAGAATCAGCCAAATGTGAATTAGTACGTTAGTGACTATAGCCACCCAAAAATTTGATATTTGTTTACATATTTATACTCTTCACGTAAATTTGATGGTTTCTCCACACGTAAGCATGCAACATATACAATAGTTGTGCCTGGGAGAAAAATGGATTGTCCAAATCCAAGCCGCAAATAGAATTTGATTGGCCTTGAGACTAAATTATGGTCATTGCTAAAGCCAAGCGAATAGAGAATTGATTGATATTGGAGATTCTAATGGTATCATTGGAATACGTGACAACAGGACGACTTCTCTTTTGAACTTTCAAATCAGAATGATTGCTTCAAGAACATTTCCGGTGATCCGTTTAAATAATGCAGCAGAATAACTGGTGAACCAATCTTCAATTGAAGATTGTTTGGTGCAATTCCTGGCATATTCCGAGATCTTAAAAATTCAGTTGGAAAATTTACGGATTCATTTTCATCAACTGCAGTGTCGGTTGCCTTAAAAGTCTTCAGAGTACCTGGCATCAACTATTGTATTTGGAAGTTTATTTCTTAAACAGCAGACAAAATAGCATGACTACTGAACCAATGATGAAGACATATAAATCAATAGATTTGTAGGTCGTAAGAGATAAATCCATTATTATTTCATTAAAAAAGTTGGAAAAAATTAAAACTGAAAGTCAAGAATTCAACTCATATTATAGTTTGCTTTTCTTGAAAACATTTTGGGTGTACTCGTATTATACGAATCGTATATATCGCATTTCCTCACACAATGACAAAGAATATTAACTGAATTAGATTCGTGGCCCACACCACTATAACTAATCAATATTAAATATTTGGCGAAAAAAGAAATATACACAATAAATTAATGTCCCCAAAATCATAATATAAATACGGCAACAGGTTTTTTATGATAATTTTTAACTAAAGTATCTAATCGATTTTGATAAAAAAAATATACCATTCGATAGGTTTTTATTTGTAGATGTGCCCAATATTTTTTTTATTAAAACCTTTGGCGTAAAAATAATTAAATGTTTTCACAAATACAACTATAAAAACGCCATACACACCTACACTCTTCACAAACACATGATCTTCATCTCTTTCTCTCATGCAAGTAAAGCAATGTTCATGGGCATATTAAGATATGTGCCTAACGCTGGGGAAATAAATGAAAGAAGAATCAACGATACCTCAGCTACAAGGTCGTTGTGTGCAATATAGGTATATAAAAGAAATATAAAATAAATAGTAAAGAATATCATAAAATATATGTACATTTTCTTGCTGTGTTCTTCAATTAAATACTTACGGATATAGTTACATATATTTTGTGTTGCATAAAATTTATTTAATAAGAAGCAAATACCATAATCGAAAGGGTCTAACTTTATTAAATGACACTCAATAATTGTTTCTCTTTCTTTTTTCTGGCAGGGTGGTCGAATTTCGAGCACTGATCGATCCTAGTATAATATTAAAACGTGTGAAAAATACTATGTGAAATATCTATTGGAATCCACTAAAGCAGAATTAATTGTTAAATGCGAAATTGCAAAAGAAATAAATATCTATAACACAAATACAATACATACATTGCAATCCAATAATATAATAATAGTGTATTTTCGGGTCTAAACATATGGTATAATACAATAAATATATGTATTATATGTGTTCTATGTATGTATATGTATGTGTATATTTTTGTCAGTAATCCTGACTAAATAAATAAAATCAAAATCTAATATGAACATCACGTTTTCGATTGACAAAGGCATTTCTGCGCTCGACAATTTTCTACGTGAATGAAATAATGTTTAAGTTGCATTTAAGCAAAATCAATGGGGAAATGATGCTTTAATAAAATGGGTATAATAAAAAAAAATAAAATTATTTATAAGTAGGTAGATGTTCTGTGTGAGTTTATTTTTATATTTATGATTATTCGAATTGGAATGGGTTTTCTATTAACAAGAACAGTATAAAAGAGTCATCAAGTAGCCATTTCTAAAATTATTTTTCAATAACACAGAATCAATTCAACTTTTCAGTTTTTAACTAAAATTTAATATTTAATTTAGTTTCAAATAGTTTTCCACAAAAATGATTGCAACTGTGTGATGCTATGAAAAAAAAATCAACTCATAACTATACACTTGCATACTTGGATTATGAAACGTGTAATGGACAGACAACAACAATAACAATCCAGTTGGAATTATAATATTATATTATATGGTTCTATTTCTTTTACTAATCGGATTACGATAGTAGCGAAAAATAGTAAATAAATTAAAAGGACTTTGTATAAAATTATTTCATTTGTTTCAAAAACTTCCCTTGCGCTGCTGACCATCGAATGTATTCGTTGTAAAATATTAACACAAGTCTTTCTAAGATGTGAAAAAGAAATAAGTGCGACTAGTGAATACTACCATGTCTTTAAACATACATAACCATTGTAAACACATTTAGAAAAAAGTTACAGAATACTTAAATGGTCGTTAAGTAATCCGATGGAATGCACAATTGCAATAAGTTTTAGTTAATCCTTAGAAATTGTAAGGACAAAAACTATCGGGTAAGTTCTGACTTTATATGTCAGCTGTAGCACCTGCGTCCAGGTCCCACTTCTTGCATCTTATAATCTTTTTGGTGTAGTAAGCTACTTGTGTGCAGTTGTGCTCACTCACCAGCATCTTGCACAATATTTGCTGCGTTGATGGGGCTCACACTGTTTTCTAGCTCCTCACAGAAATCGAAAAAAAAAAGAAATTGAGGCGAAAGCGATTTCTGTGACACCCATGATACTTTAATTATTGAGAAAATAAATACTTGTAAACTAAAATTATGAAAATTATAATTGAAAATTTTTATGCTTTGAATTCGCCTCAATATTGAGACGAAAGCGGTTTCTAGCACATACCCATATATCTGTTAGGACACTTTTTATGGTACGGGTATGTAATATTAAAGGAAAGTGAGAGATATTTTCTAGCAATTGTTTGTTTAAATTTCTATGAGGCTTAAAGTATATTCTCGGCATTCAATCCAATTTACCGTTTTAGTATTATAGGTAAATGTATGAACGGACAGATTTTTCTTAAAGCAATGATTCTCTCTATGTATATTTTATGATGTTTCACAAGGTATCTGTGTGTTATTAATAATAAAAGTTTATACTAGTATGATAAGCTTATGACTACATATTTTTTAGTGTTTCTTTCCGTTTTAATAATTGCAGTATATATAAAATCGTAAGCTTTTTCGTGTCTCTACACACTTATCTCAGAAACGGCTTAACCTTTTTGGCTGGTGTATTGTAGCAAGCTTCGTGTAACATGTAGCGTTTATTTTATCGAAATCGACTCACTAAATCAAAAGATATTTATATTTTTAATTCTGTTGCCTACTTTTTGGCTTGTTTTCGAATGTTTTCCTCTTTAGCTATAATGATAATTAAGGAAAAAGATAACAAAATACACGCTATTACAAACATATTTTGAATACCACGAGTACGAAGTCGGGGGCTCAGCTAGACAATTCTTATGTATATTGGGTATACAAGTAAGTTTTAAGAATATTTTCTCAATATTGAAGCTTTATTGGTACACGGTATTTTAATAAAAGTATTGGCCATCACAAGCTATCACTTTTCCTTACTTTTCTGGCAATGCTTGGATTCCGCACTAATAAAACTGTTCGTTTTTGGAGGGCAAGAGTAAGGCCATAGTGTGATGGTGCAAGGTCTGGACTATAAGGCGGGTGGGTTGGTACTTCGCATCCGGTATCATAATATAGATAGAGATAGGTTTTGACCATGTTTGTGACATGCGGCCGAACATTGTCATGGTGAAAGATTAATGTCTCATGTCTGGGTACCCATTCCGGCCATTTTTCCGCAATAGCAAGCTTCAATCGCATCTGTTGCTGTCTGTAGAAAGCCCCGTCGATCGTCTGGCCACTTTTCAGAAGCTCGTAGTACGCGATACCTTTCTGGTCCTACCAAATGCTGAGCATAATCTTACTGCCACGAATTTTTTGCCGTCAATACCAACGGCTTTCAACCACAATGAAATGGCTTGTTGAGTCACGCCCAATTCGGCGTCTACAAACGTTGGTGGCCTTCCTACGCGCTCCTTGTCAATTGCGTCAAAATCACTACTTTTGAAACGTCGGAACTAGTACTCGCAAATTGAAATTGATGGAGCATGCTCTCCGTAAGCCTCACACAGCAGCCGATGACTTTCTGCTGATCTTTCCTTCAGATGCAAGCATAATACCAATGCAGTTACCTTATGAAGTAGCTTGTAGTAATCGCCAAGTATGTATATACATTAAAACTTAGATGGAGTGAAATTTATTCTAAAATGTGGTAAAATGATAAAGCTTTCACATAAAATTGGTTCCAATATAGTCCGGTATGCTTAAACACTACTGGTGCTTCTGTTGGCAATCCTTTAAAACTAATTTGTATACCAATCAGATAAGAAGATATTTCTGTATATACGCAATCTCAACCTATCAACTAAGATACTTATTTGGGTGTAAAACAATGGACCTACAGATTTTCCTAAGGATGCTGACCAATTTCATAATAATTTTCTTTTTTTTACTATTTAAACATTGTCCATCTATTTAGGATCAAAAATACATTTATATTTTCGAACGACCATATGGTACATTTACCATTTGAAATAGATTCTTTAAATGGAACAATAATTATTTATTTATTTATTATTTTACAATTTCGTTCTATACACGTGCATTCAAATTTATATACGATTATATTTCAAACTTTAGTTTTAATCTTTATTTTAAGTCTAAAAAATACAAAGCTGGTTGACAAAGTTTTTAGCATTTCCATGTGGTTTGCATTTAAAGTGCTTCATTTATTATTTTGTATGGATTTACAGTATTTTGTGGTGGCAAAGTTCGAACTCAATTGTTAAAATACAAAATAAATGTAAGAGTTCATTGGATCGATCCCGAAAGGACTAAGTACGAACAAATACTCCACGAATTGTACAATACATCAAGAGTGACTATGACTTCTATGACTGTATGCTGGCCAAATTCAATTATGGCACACATGCAGCAAACAATCACAGGACAAATACAATACGAGTTTAGTAAAAAGAATTCAAACTTCAATATAACATACAATAAGTACAATAGTACAATACAATGTAACAACACAGATTTATTGCAAATATTTTCTATTTTTCATCTTTTTCATATTGGTTGGTTGCTTTCTTTCTTTATTTTCCACTGCTTGTTTTTGTTGTTTTGTTGATTTTCTGTTTTTCTAATACTTTTGCCAATTATTGTTATGCTTGGACACTCAGACTAACAGCGACGAGGGAACAAGGCAACAAACAACTGTGGAAGAGATTTGCATAAAGTGCTTTTAATATTATAAATTCATGTCGTCAAAGTTTATTACGCTCGAAATGAATGCTGAATGTGAACTAGTGATGGAGATGGAGATGGACATGAAGATGGGTTCCAATGTAGCAATGTGGTTTTGTGGCATAAGGGTGGATACTCGTACTCTTCTAGTCTGTGTGTTCAGTCATAGTCTGCTTTATTCCACTTAGGGCTGGTTTGAACTGAACTGGACTGGATTTGTTATAATTCCTGGTAAAAAACAAATAATGTAGACACCTGCTCGTTACCGGTTATGAATAATTTCACATTGGAGTGTTTTGTTCATGATGATGGTCACATTGTTGGTGATGGTCCATAAAAGTGACAAATTGTTGCTCTGGTTAAATGATTCCTATTTATTTATGTATGCATGTACAATATTTTAAAGATATGACAACTGAGTTGTTTGAAATAATGTCGGTAGATCTTGTAGTAGCGCTTGAAGCGTAAGCTGTTAAGATTTCATTATTAGGGAAATTATCTCACGCCATCTATTGGATATCGCAATTGTTATAATAAGCTAGTGTTGCCAAATGGCAAAGTACGCGGTAGCTCATCACTAAAAGCACGATACGGCCATTTTGATAGGATCGGTTAGGTTTTTTCTTCGCGCCTAAAAGAGAAGTATGTAAGGGCCTGGAAGAAAGAAAACAGGAGATCAGTTGAATTTTTTTCACGAGGAGGACAGATTTTTTCCGCTGAGCCAGAGGAGGAATTGGTTTTATCCTCTCGAGCAGTGCAGTTCGACTCATTTTTGTCAGCTCACTTCTAGCAATTCTTTAACAAAGTTAATAGTAGAGCCACATTTTTTTTTTTAATAAAATAATTTTAAAATAAGAACAGTTTCCTGCAAAGTAAAAATCTGAAAAGAAAAGCGACCATTACCATTATCTCATTTGTGATCGTTATCAACAAATCATTTGGAAAAATCTATAAAGAAAAGTGATTCATAATTGTATATTTTATTAACCGGGGAAGAAAAAAAAAATAACAGAACGAAAGAACCAGTAATTCGCTACGCCATCTTGTAGAGAACGGTTCCATAGCAGCGGCGGCGGACATCGGGACTACGTGGTAAGTCAGGTGAAGAGTTGCAGTAATGGGGCCCGACGTCAGCTAGAACCTAGCCACTCTCAGATAATTATTTTTATTTAATTATTGTACACATATATATTTCTTTACATATTTCCGTAATACAGTATTTGTATATGTAGGAGATTTCAAATTACTGTATTACCAGTTATTTTTCTCTATACAAACATTCTGTTATAATTTTCAGTTTTCTTTGCCTTTTGGTACCTCGTACTCGTTTATGATTTTTTTACTATTTTGTTTATGATTCATTATTTCTGTTTTTGGACATTATGATTTTTTATTTCTTATTATTTTATTCTTATTTCAGTTTTGTTTATTTATAATATTATTTTTTGTTTTGTAAGTGGTATTGCAAATAGGAAAAGAAGGTAAGAGAGAAGGATTTCGAGGCAATTAAATTGATATTATTTTTTGCGGCTGTATCATTCCATACCCATAACCCTATTCTCTGTAAGTAAGCGTAGGGTAGGATAGGATAGGGATTTCATTTGTTGTTGTATTGGGCTTGGTTATTAAAAAATGTGACGTCATATGAGTTGATTTTTATCAATTCATTGTTTTTTTTCGCAGTGTGATCGGTCATTGAACTGAGTTTATTGCAGTTCGGTGATTGCTTCTATTTTTCTGACTTGGTTTTTTCATTCTCTTATGTTGTTTTGCTTTGCATTATTACCTTAGGTCAGGTTTTGGATTCTTTTTTTTTTTGTTTTTTTCATTTTCTTAATTTTAAGTTTCTTTGTTTTTTTTCTTTTATAAATCTTAATTTTGTATGTTATTATATTTTTCTTATTATGATATGCATATCAGAGTTGTGCCGCGAAGGCTTGTGCTTATGAAGTACTTACAAGCAAACAAGCAACTTGGGGAACCAAGCCTGCTTGAGCTTGTGTATTGTTTTGCTTGGCTTGGTATGCTTGATAGGCTTGGTGTATGTTTATAGTACTTCACATTTTTTTTTCTATTGTTTGTTATTGTTGCTATTGCGCTGACGCCAAGCAGTTTGGATGACTTTGCAGTCTCTGCCCATGACGTTTACAATTTTGAAAGACCTCGTCGCGCACCGTGGGCATCTTTAAGTCTCTGTGCAAAATGGTGTTGCGCACAAATCACTTAGTTAAGATAAACTGCGAAGTGCTTTGTTTTGACATGCTTGAACTCGCTGAATGTTGCTGGTTGCTACGGTACCCCATATTTGAATCACGTAACGCCAAACAGGGGCCACTACTTGTCTGTAAATTGACCTCTTGTTGTTGAGCGATAATTTACTGGACGGGGGTAACAACCAGTCAAGCCTACGCAACTTTGCATACCAGCACACGATGATGGTTTTAATGTGAGCGGGATATGTGTGGCGTCTATTCAGGATCAGTCCAAGGGAACGAACTTGATACACCTGCGGGATGGTACAGAAGTCAAAGCTGCTAACTGGACAAGAGCCATTTATTCCAAAGTTCCAACACTTAGTCCAGGCGTGGAATCCTTGCAAAATATCCTGTTAAAGCTCTGAAGATTCCTGGGACGGGAAAGAGTTTACAAGGACGGCTGTATCGTCCACATATGTAGCGTCATGTGGGTCAATTGTTGGAGTAGAGAACAGGAGCTTATACACTGCCTTGCGGCACACAATCTCTAATACTTCTTCTCGATGATTTCGTGTCGCACACTTCGACAAAAAAGATTCGTCCACATAGATAGCTTTTTAATAAAATGTACTATTTAGCTGGGAGGAGGTTTTTGATTCTGTGAAGCAGACCATCAATCCATACCCTGTCAAACGCCTGCTTTACAACCAAAAATACCGCACAGCAGTATTGTTTTCACTCAAACGCAGTAAGAATGTGTTGAACAACACGATGCAGTTGGTCTGGAGTACCATGCTGCGCCCTAAAGGCAAATTGGTGGTTAGGTCTGGCTCACTGGATGTTCCGTGCTTCCATCATTCTACTTAAAAAAATCATTTCAAATATCTTGGAGAATGTGGGCAGTGGGCTTTTTGGTCCATAAGACGCTACAATGTTTTCTGATTTACCAGGTTTAGGAAGCATAATAATCGTTGCGCACTTCCACTGGGTAGGGAAGTGATAGATACGGAATGTCGCATTGAAAAACAAAACCAGAAATAATACTCCCTTTAGCCACTTTGGCATCAATTTTGTCATGTCCTGGACATTTCTTAGGTTTCAGCCACCGGATCTGAATCATTAAAAAAAATTATAGATCAATAAAATAAAGCTATTTAAACTTTCTACAGTATTGATGGTGGTGGTGTCGATGACAACTGTTAGTGGTTTGGATGCATTTTCTTTTAATTCATCATTATATTCCAGATACAAGCTGTAAGCCACATCTATTTTATAGTATGTCCATTGTGTCGCAATTGAGAGCAACCTTAAAGTATGCTACATCTATTTAATTCGCTTAAAAATATTGCACTTCACTTGAAAAAAAGATAAAAAATATAAATCAAAAGTTTTCTTTTAATAGATAAACTCATTACTCAACTGATATAATTACTTTACTCGAGTTAATTTGTCAGGATGTTTGTCAACAACTCTGAACTTTTCATACTCTAATTAAAATCATTAATTATACTTAATTGAAAATAAAAAGGGACAAACAACAATTACAGCAGAATGGACTGAGCGCAAAATCAAATAAATGATTTTTTTATAACTTTAATTTTGAACTTCTGTCGCAGGTTCTTTCATCTTTTAAAGATTTTCGAAATTTGTTTATAAATTTCTGCTCCTTGTAGTACTTTGATAACAAAAGATCATAAATAAGCTTTAATGATGTGAAAATGGTTGCCAACATTTGGCATTTTGCTTATAATTAATGAGTTACGAGTTACCAAAACCACAAGTTGCGATGCCGGTATGCTGGCATCCAACCCCTAACTTGATTACATTTCAAAGGCCAAAGAGATCACATAAAGGGAAAACCTACAATTGTATTTCCCGGGAATTAAACAGAACTTTGTCTTAGAAACATTTTGCTCTGCTCTAATGAAATAAATGAATAATAAAATTATTATTACTTTTACATTTATGTTATTTATACGATTCAATGTATTGTACGCAGATACTCGTATGTGTATGTTTATACATAAGGGTATATGTGAAGTATAAGTATATACATATAATATGAGGAGAAAGTTTTCGACAAAACTATTAATAAGAAATTCAATTTTGAACATTTCACTACAATATTGCTTTTCAGTTAAGAAAAGGCATTTCATGGACAAAACTAACACTAACAACAAACGCAATAATAATAATAAGGACTAGGTGTAGGAGAAGGAGTAGGAGCAGAAAACTGTCGCAATTCCTTTGGTATTTCCTTTTCATTTTGTGTTTAAGTTTAAAAGCGAAATAATTTCTATTACATTTCAAATAAAACCCAATGCTCACCAACTCAACTTCTCCAGTATCACCGTCACCAACTGCATCATCATCATCATTCTTCTCCAGTGCATTCACCATTCGTAGGATGTTACACAATGGTACTCGTATCGTCCTTGGCTCAGCAATAAACGTGCGAATACAAATATGCAGTCATTTGTAACAAAAGTTCGTTCGTTCTACTCAGTATCGTAGAAGATCTTTGGGATGATGGAGACCAGAATAGGGACACGAATGTAACTATAGGAATTTCGCTGTGCAACGTTCTAAGAACACATTTAATGCAATTTCATTTTTATACATTCGCTCTTCTTGTAAGTATTGTATTCAGTATTTTGCAGAAGATGGAGATGAATATGGAGAAAATAAAGAAGAAATCCTTTTACTATTTCATTGTGCACTATGCACTCTGTGCACTATCTGTGGGTGTTTCATTGTATCTTATACTACTTATGTGTATATGGTATAGTATATTTCAAGCAACAAAGGGTTGGACAGTGTAGTGCTAGGTTATGTATACAAACTTCCATATAATTTGATTAAAGTAACATTTGACTATGGGAATGTTGTTGCATTTGTATTCAGTTTAGTTTGGTTTCCCTTTAGTTGGGTATATCGCTATTTATTGTATTGTACGAGTATGTTGCTGTCAGCAAGTTGATTTGTGGCAACAATGACTGTGGCTGACATTCAAATAAAATTCATTTTAATTAATTTTAACATCAAATAACAAAATACATTAACAATTTTTAGTTTAACATGTGGTTACATTTGAGGTTTTCGCTGCTACTGAAAACATTTGTTAACACAAAAATAAGTAGTAGAACGGTAATGGAGGAAAAATAATAATGTATTGTAAATTTAAAATGAAAAACTAAAAATAATTTCCACAACCTAGATTAACATACTACATAGTTACATATCAAGAAGTACTAACTCTTCAAGTGCCTTAATTTGAGCCACTATTAAACTCTTAACTAACTACATTTGTTTGATGAGACTCAGAACTTTCGCACTAACATCAAAAGAGAATAAAGAATGGAATGCAATACAAACTCAAATTTAGATTCCGACACAGACTCAAACAGAAGTGGACAAAATTTAGATGGAAGTGACACTCTAATTAGAAACCAACAAATGGACTCAGGCAAAGACTAAGAATAGAAAAAACCTACGATATTCATGAACAGGAGTGGATTCATCATAGTTTTTTTTAGCTTTTTCTTTAACTTGTAATCGTTGGTTCTAATTAATACCAATAAGACTAAAAAATACACTAAGAATTTTTCAATTTATGTGATTAAAAGTCACTCAAGACATTTTCCTACGTTAAGATATAAAAAGTTCAATAGAATAGATGTAATTTTATATAATTTCAATATCTTAAGTGCTATAAAATAAACTGATATTATTGCCTTTGTAACATGATACTTGTTTTGTACTTAAATCTATAATTCACTTAGCTTTTAAAACTCGCTAAAACCGCTCCTGGACACGGAAATGTTGAGTAAACTTGTTAATTGCCAAGTGCAAAACCAAAAGTGAAAAAAAAACGGAAGTAACACCAACGGATGTGGTGTGCGTTAGTTGGATTCCGTTTTCAAACACCTAGTTACCTAGGTAAACTTTGTTTCCGTTTTGACAGCACTCATTCGTACTAAGTAACTGAAAGTGCGAGAAATTTTAAGATTTTTAGTTGAGTTATTGTATGGTATGTACAATGCACTTTATGTGTTATCTTCTTTAAAAAAAAATGTTTCTCTTACTATTATACTGCTGGAGAACTATCTGAAATCAAGAGATTCTATATAGTTAGACTGATTTGTTTTGAGCCGGGGAGTGATTCACAATAGCATCTTTAGTCTTTTCGACATGATTGGAAGAAGTATTCTGAATAAACTACAGATCAACGATTGCCAACAATGCAGTAACTCAATGTTAATCAGGCTTCAGTATTGTATGGTAGTAGTTTCCAGCTTAACCCAAGAAGTAATAACATTCTCTTACTTGTGATGAAACCCATTCGTATTCAAGTTTTTGTTGTAATTTGAGACAATTTAGAATATTCTTTGTTTTTTTTTTACTTTCATTGAACAAAATCTTTGTATCATGAATTTTTATGAATAATTCATTTTTCTATGTCGAATGCTTCTCAGCTTTGCTTGCATCATCTTATGTCATTTTATATCAATTCGTAAGAGATTCTTTCGTATTACAACCATATCAACTACACAACATCCTCACATATATTCTCACACATACTCACAGATACTCAAAGGATGTATGAATTTAAAAATTGTAATACTTGTAGAATATTATTACACTTGTATTACCACAGAAATGTAACATATTCATGTGTTAAAGTTCAAGGGAAATATTGTACAAATATCCGACATCTGTGATGATGATGTTGATGTTGCTGATGTCGATGATGGAAAGGATTCTTTTGTTTTTGTTATACTTTTTTTTTTTTATTATTCACACATTTTTAATTATAATTTTTCATTAAAGCATAACAAGTTTTTCACAAATTTGTTGTTGTTTTATTTTCAATTTTGTTTGTTTTTCTACTATGAGTGCATATACGAAATAACAAAAACAAAAACAACAAAAAAGATTCCACAAAGAAATTATTATAAAATTATATTTATATACATTGTGTTCTTGTTGCTGTTTGAGTTGTTGGTCTTGGTCTCCCATTAATATTAAATTGCACTGACACATGCTGACATTAACGCGTAACTTTTGGCGTCCAGCAGCCACAGAAAAATTACTAAAATTCATAATTATCGCAGACCTTCACCATTCCCTCATTTCCAGTTCATATTCCATATTCCCTGATGAACAATTGTGCGTTATACTACTCTCAGTTTGATGGTGTCCTTTGGTTGCTTTTTGGCTAACTGCCTGTCTGCCTGCCTGCCTGCCAGGCTAGAGCGAGTCCCGACTACCATGCGCCACTGACATTTTTATTAATAATTTTTCTTTTCTGTTTTTGCCCATTTGGATTTTATTTATTTTTATTCTCTTTTCCAACATTATACAGAGCATTTTGTCTTGCTTTGCCTAGCACCTTTCTGTACGTTTTAATTAAAAAATCACGCAAAAATCTAATAAAATAATGTAATTTTTCTCATTTGTTGGGCACTTTCCCTTCCTCATTTCTTCCTTCCTTCATTTCATCATTCCTTCATTCATTTGTTCATTCATTCTCTAGTTTAGGTGTCACTTAATGAAATGAGTTGTGATGATTGAACGCAGTGCTTTCTGATAAAGCAATAAAATACACCAACATCCTTCTGATTTATGTTTGTTGTTGACCCTATTATGAATGTATATATTAATAAAGATTTAAATGTCTGTCATAGAGCTTCCTCACAGTTTGGATAATGGAGCTTAAACGACCCATAAATGAGGATGTAATAGATAAAATGCAGATGGAAAAGTATATTAAATCTTTTATACAAAGTTTATATAATTTTTATGGAATTTTTTGGCAACAAGATAATTTTCAAGTGTTTGTTTCTGGGTATATAAATATAAACATAAACTCTAATTGAATTCAGGCATATATATCAAATATATTTGTTGTTTAGTCTAAATATTTCATGCAATATGTGAATCAAATTTTTAAACAATTTTGAACCGAGTACACAAGAAATGAAAGAGTTTTCAACTAATGTCTATATAAAGATTGATTACCTTCATATTACTGTACAATTGTTGAGTGAGCATTCTTTATATATTTTATTATTCAATTATTTGATCCTTATTTTTTTTTTCATTTCAAAAAGTTCTTAAACAAGACTTTCTACAATGTATTTAATTACATAATATATATCTATATTAATATAATAAAGAGGTAATGTTTGTTTAGATGATGCGGGTAATCTTCAAATCGACATACCCAATTTTAAAAATTCTTCCACCAGTAGAATGCTACGTTGTCATAGGATACTTACATTTTTGATTTATTAAGCATTTTAATATAGTTTTTTTAGGATTAGGTTTTTAAATTTTTTCCACAGCCAAGCACAGAAACGTTTGTACGTTTTTATGCTGTGCTTCTTCTTGAATTTTGTGTACGCACACGAATTGCGCTCTTCGTTATCTTCATTTGGTCACTGAGATCGACCCAAGAGAGAAACTGTGTGTTCCGTTGTTCGTGCTTTGATTGCTTTTGCAAAGCAGATATAAATTATGGTGTATGTGTGTGTACGCCAGACGTGTGCACAAACACGCAAAAGTAGCCTTCGTGAACATTTTGAAAATAATGAGCAAAGAATGATTCGTTGTCTCTATCGCTCTCATGCATAATGTTGTTGTTCTCACGTAAGAGCGATAGAAACAACGAATCTTCCTTTGCTCATTATTATCGTGAACGCGATTATTATTGCTTGCTGCATATCTACAAAGACTGGACAACTGGACAATTCCCTCAAGAAATTGTGTTTGCTCTCAAAATTGTGACATAAACAATTCCATTTTTTTTTTTTTTTTTTGGAAGCGAGGGCGTAGCAAAGAGCGCTGGGTAAGCCAGTTTCATATAAAATTTGAATTGAATGAAAAATCGTTGCGCTACGTTCTGTTCATAGTTTTGTGCAAGTTTTTTAGTTAGACAATTGCAGTAACTTGGTAACCAAGAAATTCCAATATGGTCTGATGGTTCTTTTATCTCTCCTTCGACTGGTTGAATGCCAAGTACTTTGGTCTATAATCATCAGATTACAGTTTTATGTGACTGACTAGTGCATCCCTACAATGATGTATCAGAGCACAACATGGGTTTGTATAGTTGCTTATAAATAGGGATGATAGTTTTCCCTTAGGTTGGGTTAGGGGTTATGCAGGCCGCTCGCCCAGAAGAATTATGGTCAACTGTGACGCCTGATAAAACTTGGAAAGGTATGGGAATTGCGAGGGGTGAGGGGTAATCCATAATTCTCCAAGATTGGCCCAGAGATTACCCTCTTTCTCTAAAACCAACATGCGGAGTCTACCTAACTTCTCGAAGAACGGTTTCCCGAGAAACCAGGTTCTTCTACTGAGAAGAGCATGGCAATCACACAGTAGGTGTTGGATGCTTTCTGGTTCCTCCTCATCTTCACAGCTACAACAGAAGTCATGGTGTGGAACCTGTATCCAGTGGGCCATCAGCCCGATGGTTCAGTCCCCGTCATTACTCACGTCAACGTCCGAACCCTTTTCTTGTTGAAATGTAGGAGCTCGGAGGTCCTCTTTGGTTGATAGCAAGGCAAGAGTATCCCAGGACAGTACAGCCTGACTTTTTGCCTGCTACGTCTTTGGTTTTTTGTAGGCATGAGAGGATATCCTATAATGGTCTGTAAATACCAGCAACTGATTGAGATACAGGCAGTGCCGAGCTCCTGGCACTCTCGTCCGCCAACTCATTTTACCAGACTGACCTGGCACCCAAATAAGCAGGATGTAGTGTTGTAAGTCATAATTAAGAGCTTCTACCGTACTTCGTATGATTTTGATTTTTGATTTAACAGAATTTTGTGTTCAGCATCATACCATATATTTTTTCGGAGCTTGAATTCTATTCTTCTAATTCGTCTAAGTAAGTATATTGTAAAGTGGCTGATATTATATCTTCTTGTTGGTAAATGTCATATTGTATGATGAGATATAAATATCATTTCTATGTGTAACAATTTTTATTGTAAAATATATAGTGAACCCCCTTTTTTGATCAAATAATCACATGGTTCTCTTATGTTCAAAATTTATAAACAAACCTAATGAAAGGTGTAATATACACTGCCTAAATTTTAGGGTGAATCTACCACAAATAAAATCATTTCCAAGCGATTGAGCTTTACTGACTGACTGACACGTTTATTTGAAAATGGATCTGTAACAATTTATATGAATGCAACTTTTTTTTGAAAACAAAAAACCAACAAAAAGCAGTTTTGCAATCAAAATGCATAAAGCATTCTAAATGCAAATCAAATACACAAAAGCAGTCTAACCATCACAGAGTCAAATGAATTTGGTTTGCATCAAATGAACTTTGATTTATCTGCTGAAACGTGCGAATTGATAACATTGGAAAGCATTAAAAGGCGTTTTATAAAATTCATTTGAATATTGCAAAAAAAAAATACCAACAAATATTTAAATCATTTAAATTGAAAATCCTTTAAAATTTTAATGCGATTGTGAAGAGCTTATAGAAAACTAGACAAAAATATCAATATCAATAATAGAACCAATAATAACAAAAATAAATCCATTAATAGCCAGATGAATGGAATAGTAAATAATAAAAATATTTATTACATAAAGCACATAGATAATAACAAAATTATGTATTACAAAATAGACAAAGTATGAAATGCATTATTTAAATTAACATTAATACGCCATGAACTAAATAAAACATAAATAAATATGATTGAGAGAACAATAACGTGATGATATTTGTACACTTGGTTCTATATACTGAAATATGTAAATATAACAAGTTTACTATGATTGGTTTTGTTTGACTATCAGATGCCTTGTAACTGAAAAAATAAGGAAAATTAATGAAAACACAAGAGAAAACTCTGGTATGAGAGACGGATAAATCTTTCAAATCATATTTATACAATACAAACTTTCATACATACCTAGCTTTAAATTTTCTTGCTTTATACTTTCCATGTACCCGGATAGACCCACAAAGTACATATACCGCATACTTTGTGGGGTCTTACTTCACTCCATCCATTTCAATATAAGGTACAACAATATAAGGTTTGCAAATACGTATGTCAAAGACACCATATCTATATATAAGTAACTACACTAACTGCTCATCAAATGCATATTTGCGGCTAATAACAGCAGTAACCACAAAATAAACAGCAACACTAAAATACACCAAATCGAACCGAACCGAACCGAACCAAACCAAACCAAACCACACCAAGTTGAACTGAACTAAATCGAGTCATATAGTAGGACAACAACTGGATTGCAACAAATATTGTATGTTAGACATAGACATACATAGTCAATAGATCGACATATGTACATACATTGTATATACTTATCGAATAATAAATGATTCTGTCTACGAGTATAGATAAATTAGGTATTCGGTGGACCAATGAATACGAGTAAGTGCCAGTAATGAATGTAGTTGTGGTTGAGTTGGTATAGTAACTATTCCATTTCCAATCCAAAATACTGCATCATTGAAAATATCTAATAAATACTATTTGTAGTTATTTGTCCTTTTACTCCCATTCAATGTCGTGTTTATGGTTTTGTTTGCATATTTTTGGCATATTTTATTTTCTGAAAATGATTTCTGTTTTCAAATTGATGTAGGCATGAGCCTCTCTGCCTCTTCTACCTGTCTCTCTGATTTCGAATATCTGTGAGTGTAAAAATATTAACTTATTATAGCCAAAGCAGTTGAATTTCGAAACAAATAATATTATATTATTTTGTATCAATCAACAACAATGTCAACAAATTTTAATGAAGAAAATGAAAAAAAAAAAAAAAAAATAAGCATCTTATTAAGTAGTCTTTTTTTTTTCTTTTGTTATGCGAACAAGGATGTTAAAATCTTCCAAAGATACTTAGGACCCGTGCCACAGGCTATCCCATTTGATACCTATGGCACCGCCAAAGCATTCCTTCATAGGAAGCAGGCGCTACATTCGAGCGCCCCTCATTATGTTGGCAATTTCTTCAGAAAAGAATGCCCTGTCGTCCACAGATGTTATCATGCGCCTTAAAATCTCGTGTGAGTTACAAGAAGATCCGGGGCGTGAATACATTCTTCGTCGCTTCGCTTCGAAACGGGAGCACTCATGAATAAGATGCTCCGGATCCTTCACGACATCTCTGCAGAGACCACAGAACAGATTCACAGCGTGCCAAAACCTGTGAAGATACTGCCTGTAGCACCCATGGCCAGTTTTTAATTAGATACATTTGAACTCCACGTCCCCAGAACGACGCTTAAGCCAATCTTTAATATCTAGGATGAGCCGGTGTATCCTACGTGGCTCTGCCCTTCTCCACCTGTTCTGCCATATATTCAGGTATCTAATCTCCTCCATGTCTGCTACTTAAGAAGATGTTCGGCGAGGTACTTGTTCTTGGCAATCAGGGGTTCCAGATCAATTGGAACTACACCCGCCGCATCATGTGTAACTGTACGATACGCTCTACGGATCCTCAGGTTAAGAACCCTGTGATCACTCCTTATACCAAGAAGGTATGACTTGGTGCTCCAGTCCAGATTGGAGCAGCACAAAGCAGTACGGATTTTTCACCGAACCTAATAGAACCCGTGATTGTTGTTTGGGTCCCCCTAGGCTTGGGAGAATCCTGTCCAGTTTTTGTGTGATGGCAGCTAATTTTTTGGCTGACTCGTTTGAGTGCAACTTGGCTCAATTACATTACAATTACTCAACTCTCAATGAGTGTGTTTCCACCTTTTTCCTGGAGCTTTTAAGAACCAGATCGGTCTTATGTTCCACACAGACTAAGGCGATTCTGTGTAAGCCACCTTCTCGACGCTGCAAATTGTCCTGTATACATTATATGCGACCTTATTCAATTTCTTTGCTACCAAGACAATAACAATGTCATCCGCATACCCGACCCCATTGGGTTTATGAAAACGCAAAATGCCATCATACATGACATTCCACAGAATTGTACCCAGTACCGAAGCTTGTGGGAAACGTCCCATGTCCTAGTGCCTGCTTTTGTGTCGCAGACCAGGGTTGTTTACTGAAGTAGGATACGATCATCCGGTTAAGGTAATACGGTATGTTCAGTATGCTTAGCGAATTTATGTAGCAGCTCCAATCAGTAGAGTTGAAGGCATTCTTTACGTCAAGCGGGAGAATTGTGCAGTTCTTTTTATCACCGCCAAGCCATCTAGTGTCATTAAGTAAGTTAAGTAGTCTGATGTTATTTGTGCATTTTAACCTGTACAAGTATATACGATTATATTAATACAAATTATATCGTCATGAGGACAAAATTGAAGAATAATGTGCTTGATAAAGCAATTCGTTATCTTAGTCATGTATTGTATATTCGCCATTAAAGTTAACAATTTGTATCGGCTCACAAATGTCAAGATCATGTGTTACGTAAGCCCACAGGTGGTGTGTAATCGGACTAATACACATTAGTTTTTTTTTTTGCATCGTATTTTTCTGTACATATAATTACATTAACAATTCAATTAAGAATGGTCAATCCGCCGGCATAAACACATCGATGGATTGATTTATCCATGCTGATTATGCCAATATACATTATAATTCGCCTTCATTACAAAATTACTTGCATTCAAACCATAAACATATTAAAGTGTTCACATGTTTCACTCTAGGGTGAATTATTTAAAAGAAAAAAAAATCAATTTCAAAACTAAAGAATTAAATAAAATTACAACTTTGCACAAAAAATTCCAAAACATGAACAAGCAATTCAAAATAAGAAAAACAAAAATTAAATTTAATATACATACATATACATATTTACTCCAAAGAAACATGCTTAAAATGATATTAAAAGGCATTCAGATTGGAAGAAATGAAAAGAAACTTATTAGCTTCAGTTTGGAACAAAGTTTAAATCACTTCTAAATATAGATGGGGATTTGTTTTGTGTAATACATGTACTCTGTTGTTCTAGTTAAAGGGTACAAAAGAAATGGCATTTTCTTATCAACTTAAGAGTCAAACCAATTTGAAACAGATGGGTAAATTTTTCTGACAACACTAACAACTTCTTTGTTAACACTTCAGGCAAGCGAATCCATAGTAACTCTCAGGAACATTCAGGCACACAGACACCGCTTTCTCACTGCTGTTGCATACTTGTAGGAGCCCTTGGGTAATTCATATTATTTCCGCTTGTCAAATTTTGTTGAACAATTTTCGGTTTTCCTATAAAATTGTGGCAACATCCTGCTTATTTGTATTGATCGTTGTTGTTTCTTCCTTTGAACAACATTTTGTTTTTTCTATTATATTTCGTAACAAAAATTTATGTGCAACTCCCTTGTGTGTTTGGTGTGTGTTTTCATTTCGAATGCTTTAGATACTTATGTTTCTTGTAAGTAACACCTGCTGAAAACATCGATTGCCATATCCATCTACTACTATACTAGTGTACATATGTTCGAACAATCGAAATCACAATAAATTTTGGTTAATAATATCTAGTATAAATAAATGAAAAGTTAACCATAATCATACATATAAACTACAACAGAATTTAAGTTACACTAAAGTAAAGATGATTTCTATGTTTTAATTATGAAAAATATGAGTATAAGGAGAATAAGAAATAATTAAACTTTTCAACTTTACAATCTGTTCAGCTTTTCTAATTTAAAATCTTCTTCATTTATGCGAACCTCTTGTGCGCTACTCAGCCTTGGTGAATCTTTTATATTGCGAATAGAAAATGTTACACAAAAGCTCATTTGCATTTTAAAATATGAAATAAAATGCGCATTTTACACTCAGACATTTCATCTTCCCGGTCCCGGTTTCGTGGGTGTTTTGCTTCATGCACTTGGTGGCAACTTTACGTCGGCTTTTGTGGTCGCATTTTGCATTTTATACATTTTATAATGGTAACTTGTGCATTTCCGGTGGGATGACGGAACGCAAGTAATTTACTTGCTTTTCTCAAATGTTGCATAAAAGAAAAACTACTCGACGACTCGACGCGCTTATAGATGAAATTAAAAGTGTTGCAAAGTTAAGTATATTTTAATTTAATGCTCGATTAAAAGTTAGCGAGTGAGGAAAGAGTTGCATAGGAGAACAAAATAATAAAAGGGGCTTATATTCATTGTACTTGTATGGCATCTTTTGTCCAACGACAAAGTTTGAATTAAAAGTTAATCAACTAATTAGTTGCAATTAATACCAAAGCACAAAGTAAAGTTAATCATGTAAGCTTATGAAATAGTAAGCATCCTCAAAAAAAATAAACAAAAAAAAAAGAAATCGTCGGTTATACATAAGTTGAATGAGGTAATATCATTGCATTAAGGTAAAAGTCTTAGTTTTCGAAATTGTTTACAAATAAGAAGCGTCATTTAAATATATGCATAGAAGCGGGCGAGTCGTCACGGGGACCTTCGAATCTCTAGAAATGGGTAAAAATTTTCTCTATTCATTTTAACATGAGTGCCTTCCAGACGCCTTTTAAATCATTCACTCTAAAACGAGTCTATTCATTTGGAGAGGATGTGAATGAATGTTGTATTTCGTTTCTGTAATATGAATGGTGTTGTCGATTCACATGTTCCTATGTACATGTTGTCTGAATGGAAACGAATGGTTATGCGGTGAGCAAGTATTGAATACTTCAATCTTTCGCACAGATTGTATTCACTGCATTCAATGAAGTGGACGAATTCAGTGTAGAAGACGCAATCAAGTAGTGAATGAAAACGTTGGCTATTTTGATTTTCATTTATTTTAGTAAGAAAAATTCATGAATAACTAAAAACTAAGCAATTATAATAAAAATTAAAAAAAAAAAAATAATAATAATTGGGAAATAATGTTCAAAGGTTTTATTTAAATTTATTGTTCTAAGAGATTTTTGGGTACATTTTTAATGTTTGAAAGGAAGACCATAATTTTATTTACCATATCATCATGTGAATTAATTTTATATCGTTTCTCATCAATTAAATTTTTGGCTGTTGAAAACGCTCTTTCTGATGCTGCGCTACTTGCCAGAGCTGATAAAAATTTTAGACTTGTTTTATAGAACAGAGGAAATTGGTATTTGTTGATACCTCACCATTGCACGACATTGAATTCTCTGTTGAAAACAATGTTGACATTTTTGTAGCGCTTTATCTTATTGTCCACATTACTGCTTTGGAAAGGTTGACAGTAGTCGGCGTATGTTGCATTTATATCTGGTTTTGACGGCGAAAAGATGTAATGATTATTCATTGTGTTATCATTACCAAAACCTTTCAGAACTTCACGATAATCGTAAATTGTTCTCTGTTTTTCCGTTTCTATTGATTGTGAGAGCTTATTTGCTGGCGGAAAGAAAAATGAGACGATGTTATGGAATTTTGAAAAATTTTGTAAAGCAACAGTTTGTAAAAGATCGCTCAACACGCCTTTCCTTTTTTCACTAGAATATTCATCAAGGAACAGGGTTACAACCGCGACGGCAAACTGCCGCACAATGTGTTTTGAATTCCCAAAATTCATGATTACATACTAAAGTGGAAATGTGAATGCATATGCAGATGTCTAGTTCAAACATATCGAACATCCGACGAACTAAATCCACCATTGTTGTAGCTAAGAACAGTTTTCTTTAACGTACAATGTTTGGTAAAATTTGTGTATTATGACAGTAAAGATTTGCAAGGGGATAACCTATGCAAGATTCTTTAAAAATCAGAGAAGTGAAAGAAACTGGAAGGTAACAATGTTTGATCTGTTCGAGTCTCATTGAGCAATTGAGAAAAAAGAAATAATAGCGACCGATCACAACAGTGATCATTCGGTACTACAAGCAAGCAAGAGTAAAGCTACCCGACATATTCATACATGCAGTTTCATTCATTTGTGTACGTGTGAATTGAAGTGATTGAAGGTGATCATCATCATCATATCATGATCGTGTCGTGGTAGGTTTAACTTGCGTCCGATCTCGTCAGCATGTGCAACATTAAATAATAACAATAACAAAAACAAGACACAAATTCATCAGGTGCGAAATTAGAAATCTCCATTCCCTTGATATTTTACAAACGCAAATTTTGGCTATAAAATGACATAAATTAAAAAGAGCAAGCAGCGAAGCAAATGAGGCAAACCGAACAAATTAATAACATATATATGTATATATGGTTATGTTCAAGCTCAGAGTACTGACAGGCCATTATGATTTATGAAATGTGTGTGGAAGTGTAAGCTGTTTGTTGGTTCGACTATACAATGTTCAGATGCATTGCTTCCGCAAGATACGACATCTGGATATCCGACCAGTGTTAATCCAATAGTCATTGCTGGTGCTTTTTTTGCGCATAACCTTTATGATATCTTTCAAGTCAGTTCATTTTAGATGTTGGAGTAGTTCACCTACTTAGCATTTCACACTAAAGAAACATAAGTAATTACGTATAACAAATTTCTTCTTCCGTTACCAACTGTTGTCATTTCATATAATGATACACTTATACAAGAACATTCAGTCCTTAAACAAGTCAACAAAATACACATTGTAACATCACCATGTAAGAACTAAACCAATTACCAAATGATAAAAAATAGTAACAAATTGTTTTTTGTAAAGGAAGAAAGTAAAGGAAATGAAGACTATGATTTTATTCAATGCAATAAACTTTGCTTTTAACTTCAACTACACTGGTGTATATATTTTTTACTTTCACATACATGGTATCTATGGTAGATTTATCAAACATACAAAGTCGGCCCAAGACAACCAACAAGAGAGTGCTGCCAGACTGAGTTAACGAGGAGCAGCATCAATATACAGGCCAAGCTCTTTACCTACCTAGTACTGCGCATTTATAAAAAGCTTAAATGACGGCAGCAGGGTACTTGCAAATAGCTTGTTCGCGGACCTTAAAGCTAATGGAATTACATTAAAATTCAGGCTTCACTTAACTGAAACTCAAAGTCTGGCTTTGATGGAACCAGTGTTGTCTGGCAGCAATGATGGAATAAATTGCGAAAACATAGATTGGTAATTTACTATATATCGCAGTTCATCAGTTGATATAATTGCTTCTATATGAATATCTGTAGAAATTTATCTATGTGCTCATGAAATGTTTAAGATTCTCACATTAAAGAAAAATGTTTACACTTCAATATCATTGATAAACAGAATTGTGAATTTTACATTAAATGAAATTCAATACAAGAAATTGACTTCAACCTTTTGAAAATTAAATTTCGTTATCACGCTGATCATTTTCGTATAAACTGTGAAGACCCCATAATGCACGATTCTATTCACTGGAGTGGAAGATAGATATTTAATCAAATATCGTGTTTAATATCAACATATCTTAAGAGAAACCTATTTCCTACTTAGGATGCTGGCATTCTTATTATCCATTGGTGAATAACCCTTTTTCTTAAGAAATTCCAGTGACTCATACTTAGATGGACGAAAATCTGCAGAACAATAGACATCTTTCTCTCTTTGTAAATAACAAATAACGTGAGTGTAATTTGTGTAATCCATTCATTACACTATAAAATTCTTGTCATTAAAGTTGGCGTTCATGCAAAATAATGCCCACCTTTTAAAGGCTTAACATGTATTAAGCCACATTTGCTGGAACGCCCCAAAGGCGCGTCAGTCATCGCCAACCGCACGTGACGTGCTTTCCATTTGAGATCCGGCTCAGGATGGAACAACAAAAAATGTACTACAAAACATCCTCACTGTACTCGCAGTATGTTTCTCTTACCGAACCACGAACAAGTCAATTCACAAACTGAATTTTTATAGTATTGTTGTTCACGTACATATGTTTTCTACACTACTGTTGTGTCGTGCATATTTGAATAAGGATTTGAATGTGAGGATTTTAAGTATTTTACATGAGTAAGGGAGCATTTGTTCCGACATACTTACTCACAAAAAAGGACATCTTTACATCGAATTGTCGAATGTTGATTTTTTTACAATCATTTGTAGATACCTACTTATCTATGTTTTTCTTTTTTTCGGCATGACAATCCTAGGTACATGACTCTAGGAACATGTTTATGAAAAAGCAACAAGGATATCAATAATAACAATAATGATGATAGTGCTGATGCTGATGATAATGAAAATCACAAACTTTATACATAACTGAGAGAATAATATCAATAAAGTGTAAAGTTTATTTGATATTGTTGATATGCAAAGAGGCATATGTTTCCCAATACATAACATTTCTACTATCTCAGACAGAGATATTGTAGTGTATTTAAGTATATTATTAAAATTATTGCGGTAAGTGCGCTGCATCATATTTAAATGAAATTTATGTATACTTACTATCGTTGTTTTTATACATTTTTACAAAATTAAAAAGGAAAATCTTTATCTTTGTTGTTGATATTATTGTATGTGAGAACATACAAACATACATGGTATGCTATTTTTTTTTGACATTCTTTGCGCATATTTGCCGCAATAAGAACAGCATCAGCAGCAGCATCAAAGGACATCGCCGACGTCTGTAAGAACTGAAATAAAAGCGCAGAAAAATTAGATTGGCTTCCTGCCAAAATAATTTACAAGATTATAGGAAACAAGCACATGACAGTAAAACAGGAAACAAATCAAAAAAAAAAAAAAAAATGAGAAAAAAAAAGAGAAAATTCAAACAAATAAGTACAGTATTCAAGCAAAGGATATGCTTGCATTCATATCCTCTGCATAAATACGACTAAGGATGTTAAGTATATGAAATACAATATTTTGCAATACTTGGCGCCAAAGGCAAGAAACAACAAAGTGAAATGATGAAAATGATAAAGAGATGAAAGAAGTAAGTAGTATGTAATGGAAAAACAAGAAAATCGTAAAAAAATCATTGGAAACTTTTCCATTTTTTATGCAGTCACAAAATATTCTAGTACTTACTATATTTTGCTACGTGTCATTTTCTTGGCATCAAGCAAATGTAATGTAATGCAATTTTGCGACAAATGTGAAATTAAAACTGAAAAGTATCTTTTTCATCTTGTAAAAAGGTTTTCAAAGAAATCCCTTACATTCTCTTTTGTTTACTTATCTTGCTTGAAGGATTGATGCTGTTTAGTGATTTCTAAGTATTCGATTACTTTGCTGTAATATTAGCTCTCCCCAATTATCAATATAATGATGTCCTTTCTGATAGTTACAATCGACATGTTGTTGTTCAATTTGAATTTCTTTTTGCTTATATCAATCAAATAAAAGTAGCCATTAAGATTCCATAAAAAACATGGACATATTGGAATACAATACAAAGGTCTGCTTTCTTTATGTATGCATGGTATTTATGTAAGAAAGGATAGAATAATCTGTCATTAAAATTAAGTATGTACACGCGTCGAATGTTGCCTGCCAACTAGGCCATCTGGAATGAAGAGTTTAACGACTTTGCTTACTATATCCCCAGAAACTTCCGAACCCGGTAATGGAGTAAGACTTGAGGCTTTTCCCAATCTTCTTGACGTAGACCCAGTGGCAGATTTGCCGTAAGACCCATTAAGCCCAGGCCTAAGTCGGCCAGATATTAGGGGTGGCCAATCGTGACAAAAAACACATAAACATGGCGTATGGCGGGCCGCACTACACGGTGCAGTCTGCAGTCTTCCTTAATCACTATCGTACATTTTATGTATTATATAAAATATAGATAAGTTACATATGTTGTTCTATGTTCTTCAAGCCCATTTCGCCGTCAAAAGTCTATCAGCTCGTGAAATCCACAAAGTGTTAGTCTCCATTGAAAATGACATACAACAGAAGAGAGCCGTTATATGCAAAGCAAGAGGTATACGTTTGAAACTGGAACGTACAGGTTCGCATTAACGCCACAAATAAAAGACTTCAGAAATCGAGACTACCATTGTCATAGAACTCTATGAGGTACTTAAGTATATTGTACATTTTATTGGCGAATCACGAGATAACTTTGCTGGAAGCCAAAAGACTGTCCGTTGTACAGGAATATGAAAAAGATTTTCGACGCAATCGAAAGCGTAAGCTACTTCCTGGCGTGACTAATACAGGTGAAGTGATGCAACACAAAAATGGTCTCGAAAATCTCAGAATTACAACTTTTTTGGTAATAATTGATACATTGTCAAAAGAACTACAAAAATAACGGGTTGCTTATAAATTATTTTACAATAAATTTAATTTTATTACTGACGAAACTCAGAACACGAAGAAAATGCCAAAGCATTGCATATGGTTTATTCTAGTGATTTTGTCGTGCGCACTCCTGTATAAAAAATAAGGATCGGAAAAGTACTGTCAATTTAAATGGTTACGAACTGAAGGTCTTCAAATCTTTGCTTAAAGGCTGATTTACACTTGGCTAGTTGGCTAGCTAAAAGCCAGCGAGTGTACAAAAAAAGCGAATTTGCGAATGAGCTTGTAACGCTTACACACAAAACATTTGCCAAGCAGTTAGCGAGTAGAAACTTTTTTTATGTGTTGTAAAAATGGAGTGGAACGTAAATGATATTGTGGAATTTCTTAAAGCGTATCAGTAGGGTACTATATTATGGAATTTAAAAGACAAGGATTATTGCAATACATAACTAAAAATTCACAACGGATCTTCGTCCTTCAACTCTTTTGTTAAATTGATATATGCACCATGTTCATCACGTCTTCTTATCCATGATTTTACCCACACTTTTCTGTGCCTTTGAGTTTTCTTTTTTAATTCTTTTTTAAAAGCAAGAGCTTAAAACACACCCGCATAAACTAAATCCGTCGACATTTTGTAGACAAATATACTCAATAATGTACTCACAGCTGCCTAAATAGTGATTCTTTTTGAAAATAATGAGAGAGAATGAGTGTGTGAGAGTAATAGCAGCCAGCGAGTAAAGTAGAACTGTCAACACTCTACATGTTTACAATGGGCCAGTTTGCTTGTAATTAGCCAACTCACTTGCTTTTAGCTCGCCAACTAGCCAGGTGTAAATGAGCTGATTTTTAAGGAAATTAAAAAGTGCAGACGAGTTTTACATTATTAATCTTATATCTTATATTACATACATGAGAATAAACCTTTAGTTAAAAAAATAAACCCTAAAACCGTTTTAAATGTTTTATTTAAATGTTCAATTATCCCTGAAACATCGGAAAATATTACAAACTAGCAGCTGAGTATTATAGGTTATTAAATTTCTGAAAAACTTTTTATAAAAGTTGGCAATAATGTAATTTCATTATGTAGGTTATATGATGGGTGCTGAGAAAGGGGCGGCTGGTACTTACTGCATAGCCTTAGGCCTAGAGCGGCTAAGACTGCAAATCGTGCACTGCGTACACCTACTAAACACTGGTCAGTTATCTTATATATAACATAACACAATCCAATTTGCGTCAATTTATAGCTTTAGCAAACATCAATAACTATTTTACAACATAAAATCTGTAATTCAGCACTCTGTAATTAATAAAAAAAAAATAATAATATCTGTTACTATTGTAGCATACAAGACTCGATCTAAGGAATCAAACAGAAGATACAACTTCCAAATTATCACCAGATCTAACATCTTTATACTATAGCCCGGCGCTCGTTACTGCGGCCCCGTCGTGATGTTATTGTTCGATTTTTGTAGTCATTGTTCCTTTCTCGCTCTAATTTTGTCCACGCACATTTGTTTGTCTTCTCAAATGTTCGAATGTTCTCGTTTCGATAGAGTGACATATAGATTCGCGCAGTCCGTAACGTTAAACTTTGGAACATGATCAAACAGAAACGGAGCTCTATAGTAATGAGCTTTTTGTATGGTAGCATAATGAACTGAAAGTAGAGTCAAAATAAATACACTTCTTATCAAAAAAAAATATGATAATATGTAAAAACTTGCGAGTTGCAACAAAGTGGATAGCATATAAACATTCTTCATAAAGAAATACATGTACATGCCTACTTTCATGCTGATTGGTCAAACATTGTTGGAGTGAAAAGCCGTTAAACATTTTTTCTCTTCTTATTTTATACCTATATATGGATAATTAATGGTACTTCAATCGATTTTCTTAAATTTAATGTATGTATGTATTAATTACCAAACCAAATGGATAATATGCCATTAAAATGACTGTTCAGTACAAACATTTTAGTTAAGGTTTCACTTTCACAAATCAATCAAACGAAAATTAAACATTCTAGGAAACAAATCCATTACATTAAGATTATAATGTACTATGATACAGGTGCTTTCTATAAGTTAAAAGTTAAGTTACAGATAAGACTGTGTATAAATATATTTTTTTGGTTAATGCTATTCATTTATCAAGTAAATTACCAACTCAACCAAGACAAACCAAACCACTTTTTCAACAGCATTTCACCATTTTAGTTTTAAGTCAGTTGTTGTTACATTAAGTAGCCATGGATCTACATAGTTTAAGTTCATGTAATAAATTCAAAGTAATACCGAATTTTAATTAAATTAACCTTACAAGCTACCTTCGTAATTTATTATTAAGGCAAATTATAAATGCACAAGAAGATACAATATTATATATGTATGTAGTCAACAAACTACTACATTAGAAACAAAAGTCAACAAGACAGACGAGGAAACAGCATTAAAAACTTTTAACCGAATACACAAGAAGGCATAAAGTGAGGAAGTATATACACGTACATATGTATTTATACTAAAGCTAAAGTCTGAAGATTAAAGTCCGTCGGCACTTTGGGTTAATAAAACTAATTTGTAATTCAAAAGATACTTCAAAGCATACAGTTTCACCTGACATTTTGGCATCAAATTCGTTTGGTTTCGGTCATTTAAACTTTTTTGGGTGTAACGAACAAAGATTTCTTCAACTTAGTATAACCGTCAAAAGGCAAAAGTAAATGATGTAAGGCAAAAGTACGATTCATTTCTCTTGTCGTGCGTGAGTCCACATCTTCTATTTATCTATCTATCTATCTACCTATATTTCTTGAAGTATTTGGCATCAAAGTCGTTTTCTTAAGTTAAAGTAGTGCAATAACTGAATTAAACTTAGCGTAACATGACTGCGTTCAAACGCAAACGATTCCCATTGAAAATTTTATTTTTTCCCCACATTTTCTCTTTTAAAATCACCTTTTCCAAAAGTTTGCCGAATCAAATTTTCTGTGGTGTTCATCATTCTGTTTTCGTAGAAGAAAGACAAATTTTAAATGAACTTGAAAAGAAAATTTATCTTTAATAATTCATTGTTACCTATTCAAGTAGCATAAAATTCCTTCTACAATTTTAAAACTTATAAAATAATTTTTATACACACATTACTATATGTAAATATGTAAATCTGCTGAAACTTTGTTCAAATAAACGTCCATTTGGGCCAAAAGTTCTAAATTAGTTTGGTCTCACGTATTTCATGCGATACCCAATCAAACAAATGTATCTACTTTGGATTGCCTTTTGTGAGGTTTTGATTTTTGATTATGTATAGTAAACGTTATAATATAGTAATGTAAGTTTATTCTCAGTTTAAATCTTATTAAATGTTGAGGATCCATGTTTCATAGAGGTAAAGAATTAAACTTACATCACTAGGAAACATCCTCGAACTCTACTTTGTGAGGAAATAAGGACCATATTTATGCGAAGTAATGATTTAATCCTTTCTATAAACCTTTTCTTCTTTTATATCAATATTCAGTGGCCATCACTTTATCGCCTGTGACCCATTAATATGTGTGTAAATGATAACATAATGTGTATATGGCAAAAATCAGTGTGTCGATGAGAATTGATTCGGCTATGTCCCTTTGTTTTTATGTAAACTGTTGTAGTCACACTATTTTTGAGCCAACGAGCTGAAATTTTATTTTTACAGAGCGAAAGATGGAAACTACACATATGATAATCGACACATTACATATGTGACTTTGGCTCGAAGGTGAATAAAATAAGGAAAAAGTGAACTTCTACTAGAGCTTAAAGGTGGAAACAGTAACAATGCAAAGCAGTATGAAAATGCCATAGCTAAGGCCCTGAAGTAACTACTCCTGATACTGTAGTAAAAGCAATAAGTACGCAAATTCCAGCTTTGTGTGGCATACGTGTAGAGAAATCATCTACAAAGGCCATGCGCGGGACAAGATTTGGTACTTAAAATGCCATTATCAAGTTACCTGCCGCAGAGGCTCGGAAACTACTGGAAGCGGGGCACCTACGAGTGGGGTGGGTTCGATTCAGAATACGTGGAAATCAGTTGCCGATCAGTTGCTATCCCTGCCTCTGTTTCGGGCATATTTCATATGACCAAAGAAACACCTAAATGTTTAATCTTTAGTGTTGTGAGTAACGATCACGCCACAGGAGGCTTCCGGTGCTCTAAGTACAAAAGCGCGATGAAAAAAATGAACAATAATGGTTAAGTATATTCAAGTTAACCTTAACCACTGCAAAGCTGCCCAGGATTTAATGCACCAGACCATTCGGGAAAGAGATGCAGACATAGCAGAGATAGGTGGAAACCTTACTCAATGGCGTCATTAACTTTATGTTAAAGAATGAAGACTCTTGGAAAATAGCGTGCAATAATGCAACAGGTCTGCAGAGTTGAGGAATTAAACAGAAGAGTGGTCTACCCTAGATCTCCCTGTCGCTATTGGCCAGGGTTGAATATCTTATTACAATTTAATTGATTAAAACAAGGAATACTATGTAAAATATGGTGAAGATTGAATGATTAAATTTTGTTGAAAATCTTTAATCGAAAGGATACGATTATTAATTGCGAAAAATTAAACAATTAATCGATTAATTGATGAGTAACACAAAAAAGGTCTTTCGTGAAATTTTTCTACAATAAAATTAACCGATTTATCGATGTTTTTCTGCTAAAATTTTAAATTATCATGGAAAGGAAAATTCCCGTTTTTTTATTAGAGTACCAAATGCGAAACTAATTTATTGAGTAGCAAAATTAAGCGAATCGTTTATTTAATTATACAACAAAAAAAGCCTTATTATTTGTTTAAAACTGAATTAAAAAACAAGAGGCGTTTCGTCGATAAATGATATCGTTTTTCCATAGCTGTTCCAATGGGAGTAAAATCAAATGTAGCATATTCGCACCAAAAATTAAGCTGCTTTTTCTGTAAATTTTCAGCTGACAAAAAAATAGGTAAGCAGAAGCTAACCAGGGCTGGGAAAATTTTGAAAGTGATGCCAAGTTTTTTGCTAGTGCTACCAACTTTTTGTCATTGCTGTCAACTATTTAGGTGAGAAAACAGCTGATGATGGAAGCAAATACTTGTAGTTATAGATAGCAGAAATGAAAATGGTGCTGCCAGAACTATGAGCATACAATGCATTTTATTTCTAATGATTATGTGGAGTAAAAAGGGCAATATGGGACAGGTACTAGGACACTTTCTTGATATGAGAAAAGTTATTCTTCGTTAACATTGTTCAATGAATGTTATTGTATGACATAATAAAATTATGTAATAGAAGAAAATTCAACGTGTTGAAAATACTAACAACGAATTGGTAATCAATTATCAAAAAAAAAAAAAAATAATAAAATTAAAATTAAAAGTAAATATTTTATGTAAAAATTATCAAAATTGAAAAGAAAACAATGGAAAATCTTATAAGAAATCTTTTCCAAGTGTACTGAAACCAAAGTTAAAGTCATGAAAAATAAAAATTAAGTAGCTACAATTGAACTTCTCTTTATTTAGTTTAAAAATTTCAAAGTTAAAATAACATCAAATTGTTATTTCAAATTAAAATAAAAATAAAAATCTTTTCAAATACCAACTATCCGAACTAAATTTTGTAATGCAACCCAATTGCAAGTAAACACAATAGAAATACAATATTAAAGAAAAATAAAAAAATGAAAGAAAGTACATTTAACAAACTTTTAAATTAAAAAATTAAAAAAAAATATGTCAAAATTAAGCAAAACAAAAAAGAGAATAATGAAAAAATCTTTTAAGAAAACTTTTCTACAATAACTCTAACAGATGCCTTTAGATCAAAGAAAATAAAATATTTTTATTATTATTATTATTTGTATTTAATGTCACAAGATCACAATTGAAATTAATTTTGATGATATACATATATTTCTCTTAGTTTAATTTGAAATCAATTTAAAAAATAAATACAATAATCAAACGATACCAACAAACTAATAAGCCCTACGACTTTAATAATAATGTAAAAATACTAAAATAAACAAATACATTAAAATAAAAAATACATACTAAATCTTTTTAAAATATTTCTAGTTCTGACTCTGGCTCTGGCTCTGGAATCCAATTGCATGTAAACAATAGAAATACAATATTAGAGAAAAATAAGTTACGGGGACAACAATTTTATTGCTCTTAAAATGGGTAAAGCAAAAGAAAACACGAAAAATAAAATGAAAAAAAAAATACATTTTACAAACTTTTAAAGAATAAATAAAAAAAAATATTTAAAATTAAGCAAAACAAAAAAGAATGTAATGAAAAATCTTTTAAGAAATTGAATTATTATAGAAAACATAATCCTACAGATCAAAGAAAATAAAATATTATTATTATTTGTTATATTTAATGTCACAAGATCTCAATTGATTTTTGAATATCTTAATACAATTTAATTGATTAAAATAAGGAATACTATGTTAAATATGGTGAAGATTGAATGATTAAATTTCAAGATCACAATTGAAATTAATTTTGATGATATACATATATTTCTCTTAGTTTAATTTGAAATCAATTTAAAAAGTAAATACAATAATCAAACGATACCAACAAACTAATAAACCCTACGACTTTAATAATAATGTAAAAATACTAAAATAAACAAATACATTAAAATAAAAAATACATACTAAATCTTTTTAAAATATTTCTAGTTCTGACTCTGGCTCTGGCTCTGGAATCCAATTGCATGTAAACAATAGAAATACAATATTAGAGAAAAATAAGTTACGGGGACAACAATTTTATTGCTCTTAAAATGGGTAAAGCAAAAGAAAACACGAAAAATAAAATGAAAAAAAAAATACATTTTACAAACTTTTAAATAATAAATAAAAAAAATATTTTAAATTAAGCAAAACAAAAAAGAATGTAATGAAAAATCTTTTAAGAAATTGAATTATTATAGAAAACAAAATCCTACAGATCAAAGAAAATAAAATATTATTATTATTTGTTATATTTAATGTCACAACATCTCAATTGATTTTTTTCTTTATATTTTTAATAATTATTTATTTAATTTGAAATCAATTATAAAAAAATAAAAATAAAAGCTGGTGGTAAAACTGGCGCTACATCAGTAATCCAATTGCACGTAAGCAAAAGAAAAACGAAAATATACATAAAATGGCAACAATAAAAAAAAAAATTATTTATGTAATTCTCTTAAGATGTAGGAAGAAAAATTGATGTATGAAAAATACTAAAGATCAAAAACAAATCTGTATTTAAATAAAAATAGGTTAATAAAAAAGATTTGTCAAAATTAAGCAAATTTAAGAATTCTTTTCTTTACTAACTCAAACAGAAATCTATGGTTCAAGGAAAATAAAATACTAAGAAATTAAATAGCTTCAATTTTCAATTAATGTCACAAGATAACAATTGAAATTAATTTTGATATGTGCCACTGTTTACTTATTTACTAATTATTTATTTAATGTAAAATAACGATTCATTTTTATCTTTTTATATATAAAATTCGAGTGTACAATTCTTTGTGACTGCCTTGCTTCTAAACGGCTAAACCAATTTCGATAATTTTTTTTTGTTTTACTTTTGGGGTCACCAAGATGGGTTATGCGTCAGTTGGAACCGGTAAGTGACGCTGCTATCGAGATACAGGCATTTTTTTTATCAAATTTTTAACATTTTTTTATCTAGCGCACGCTATACTAAGCCGATTTTAATAATTTTTTTTTTTAAAATGACAAATGAATGCTAATGAAAAAGTTTGCATACTTATTTTTTTCGGTTTTTAACTTCTAATATAATATTTTTAAGTATTAAGTTTTTTGGAAACCACTGCAAGACTAAACATAAAAAATTTTTACTTTTTTCGCTTTTAATGCTTTGGTTGTTGTTATTGTTGTTTTTTCCTCTGTGAGAACGCACTTTTTGCGCTCTTCGTTTGTGTATTTGATGTTCATTGAGAGAAAGAAAGAAAGAGACAGTATGTTTCGTTGTTTGTGCTTTAATTTGATTGTGTTTTGATTTGGAATTTGATTTTTTCTTCTTTTTTTTAAAAGCAAAACAACGTTTGCGGGGACAGCTAGTATTTATATAAAATCGTAAGCCTTTTCGTGTCTGTGCACGATAATCTCAGAAACGGCTTAACCTATTTGAATGAGGTTTTGACTGGTGTATTGTAGCAAGCTTGATGTAACATTTAGCGTTTATTCTATCGAATAGAACTACTAAATCAAAAGAAAATCATATTATTAATTCTGTTGCCCGAATGTTTTCGAATGTTTCCTTTTTATCTGCGGGGCAACATTAAAGATCTGACAATTAGAGAAAAAGATAACAAAATACACGCTATATATTCAAAATTTCTATCGTGTTACAACAGCAGTGTTTATCTGATAAATGACTTAATAACTTGATGACTTTAAATAATATTGTATTTAATGTCACAAGATCTAAATTCAAATTATTTTTGAAAAATCCGTTACCACTAACTTTAATAAAAATTCAAAAATAAAAAAAATGTGCCTCACCTATATATGCACACTATAGAAGTGAAACTGCTGCACAAAATGCTAGAAATCAAGTTTTAAAATAATGACTATAGTTGTGTATAATATTATTCATTTATTTCATTATTGAAGAAGCAATTTTAGTGTTTAAAGCATATTATAATTAATAATTGAAATAATTTGGTCAAATAGGGAATTGATTTATATGACATATAACAGCAAAGTCTCAGCGACATGCACACAAATTAATATGCGAGATCGGCGTCGTGTAGGGCACACACAAATGAAAAGCATAATTGAAATTCGCTCAATCTATGAGCACATATGATTGCAGAGAAGAGCGTAAATGCAACTGTTGATGGGTGTGTTGTTGTTGATAAGTTGTGCACAAAACCAAACAAAAGCAACGACTCGCGCACTTCCCTTCTCGACAAATGTAAATTGAGATAGAGAGTTCTTTTGTATGTTCACTCGCAACAACAACTACGGCACACACGAAGAGAGAGACAGAAAAGCATCTTCGGCTGGTGGTCGGTTATTCGGTCACTTGTTCGTACGCTCTTCGTAAAGTAAACACACATCAGTAAATCATTTTTTATCTCTCTCTTACTCATGCATAAACATTCATTTTGATTACTGTAACGCTTTTTTTTTTACTTACACCTCGCTAAAGAAGTTTCACTTCAATAAAATAAACAAAAATGCAAGTCCGAAATTTTTCAAAATAATTCACTTTTGAAAAGAAATATTGTGCAAAAATATTTTTGGAGAAAAAAAGTTTAAATTTAAATAAACTCTTATTATTTCAAATAAAAAGAAAAACCAAAACCTTTTAAATTTCATTTTCACAACTGAATTTCGTCATTCAACCCAATTGCATGGAAACAATAGAAATACAATATTAAAGACAAATACGATATGGCGACAGGTCCGCAGAGTTGAGGAAATAAACAGAAGAGTGGTCTAACCTAGATCTGCCTGCCGCTATTGGCCAGGGTTGAAAAAGGAGCAAGTGTAGTCCGGAGTGGTTTTAGTACGTAGAGACTGTTTGTGTGGTGAATCGTGGATTATAGTAGGTCGGACTACTAGGATATTCAGAAGATATATACCTCCTTAGCGAATCCAAAAAGAAAACAATGCATATGTAGGTATTTATATGATATTTTGATGAATAATTTTTGATATTCACACCATATTTAAACAATACATAATGAACACATATCACACTGCTTTCTTTTCTTTCGAATGATGAGAAAAATTGACAAAATTGAATTGAGATCTCTTCCAGCTAATTTAAAAGAAAGTATTTTGAAGGTGGTTTGATTGTTTTCCCACACTTCACATTACTTTCATTTTTAAAGAAAATATATGTTGAACCAATTATTGTAAGACCAGCGGACAAATCTTATTTAAAATTTGATACCCAAATACAAGTAGTAGTATCAGACATTTCCCCTATTGCAGATTTTTAAATTTGTCCTCTGTTTATCATCCAATTCTTTTTGTCTTAACTGCATAACACTTTATTTTGCAATCCGTTTATGCTCACATATCATGAGACCAGCTTTTGCTTCAGATTCCATCTGGTTTCAGTAAGTTAGCCACTGAGTATGGCAGACAAATGTAATTATTGCCATGTTTTTTACAATACCTGTAAAGTGATGTATTGCAAGTGAAACTACCAGTACAAATACAACATAAAATGGGGTTGCACGAAGTAGTATAAAAAATGTCAAGGGATTGTAATGCAGGCAGATTTATTCATTGTTCGCTCTCCACTGGTTGCCTCAATCAAAAGGAAATGCTGTAATGAATGAAAGCATTCACACATGCCGCTGACAGACACGGATAAATTTTACATAAATGCAACAAAGTTTTCTTGTTTTTCTTTTCTGCTTCCTCATCGCACATTTCACTATTAATCTTCTTTTTGTCGCTCTTGAATTTGTAAGGTACACTTATATCATCGGATTCGCGTAGTGATTCAGTGAGTAAGTGCAGAACTCGGTTTTAATGATCTTATGTTATATGGTATTGTACTTCTTACTTAACATATACGTGTACAGTATGGAAAGTAAATCACTTTGTTGTATCATTTCTGGTTTTTAATGAATACAGATTATATAAAGTCTCACGGTGAGTTTAAATTCAATAAATTCTTCAGTAAGTTAATTATAAGAAATTTTAAAAGCATTAAGACCGAATATTTATTTCGGTTCATTAATATGTACAAACCTTTTCATTTGTTTTTTTGATTGAAATCGATTCGTTAAATTTCATATAAATATTTTTCGAATTGTAAGAAATTTCCATTCCCTTAACTGAAAAATACTTACTACTACAATATTTAGAGTATCTATTGTATATATAATATTTCCAGATTACTTGAGTACGAGCAAGAAAAAGACAAGCGACAGCTGGTGCAGCCCAGGTATCAATTCTTGGTCCAGTTCTCTGGAATGCCACTTACAATGAAATATTGAGCATAGAAATGGCAGACGATACCTTCCTGGTAGGCTTCGCAGTCGACGAGGATGCAGTCATAACTCCGAGATACACGCCGTAGGCGGAACATAACCTCACACAAGTGATGATCCAGAACCAACATTAGCTGACCACACAAGGGCTCCAACTGGCGACAGAAAAAACTAAGCTGTTGCTCATCAGTGAACCTTTGAATTGAAATGCAAGTGGGCGGCAGAAGCATAAACACACAGAAGTCGGTTAAATACTTAGGCATAAAACTAGACTCCAAACTGACCTTCGGAGAGCAGATCCAGTACGCCTCTTCGCCAAGTGAACTACGGCTCTAAACAGATTGATGGCCAACGTCAAGGGACCGCTGCCCTGCAAGCGGAAGCACCTGATGACAGTAAGTCATACAATTGTGCTGTTGAAGACTGATTTACGAAAAGGTATACTTCCAAAGATGTCCAACGAGAGCCTAGACGTATGAACAAATGACAATCAAAATAAAGACAATTTATGAGTGATTGTGAGTGAGCACAATGGCGAACATTAATAGCCTATCTACATTGAGTCTAATTGACACAACCAATGGAGTCCTGTCTAATTCTACAACAACCAAAGGCAAAATGAAATGTGTGGTTGCTGTTGTAGAATTATAGTGGGTTTGTAGTGGCACATATCACGATGATTCAGTTTTGTCGTTCACATTGTTATTTTAGTATCACGAACAGCTGTTTTTTGTTTAGATTATACATACGAAAAAAAATTTGTTGAATTGAGAGATACTAAATGGGTAGATTTATAATATTATCATATTAAAGTTGCTAATTAAAAATATAAAATTTAATTACGTTTGTTTTGAGCCACAATCACCTGCTTTATGTTTGGTGCGCAACAAAAAAGGTATCAGAAGAAGTATAGCAAACGTAGCAGCTAAGCTAATATAGCAGTCACCGTTAGTAACCACAATACTTTCCAACGAAATAGAGATGTGCAGGACAATCATAGACAGCCTGCAATCTCGTTAATATGAAGACTGGCTGGATTTCAGGTATAAAAATCTTTAATTCACTCGTAGAGAAACCTATCTACCCGATAAGCTGTTAAAAAAAATGCACCATCTTAACACGACTATGAATTTGGCATACTGTCATCACGCACACACTTCTTATGAATAAGTAAATGTGCCCTCTCTGCCAACTATGCGGTCAACAAGATTTGTCGACAATACATATTTTGGACAGTTTCACTCAATTACAAAGAATCAGAAATACGCTTTTTCCTAATTCATCATTCCTATTTAGCGTTACATAATCAATTATTGAAAATATATTCTCCTTCTTAAACACTTGTCACCTCTTAAAATTAATATTGTATAACTATTTTATTTCCAGAAGGACCTAGCAGCTAGTGCTCTGAGTTATAGTATGTAGTTAAAGTATGATTTTTGGAACGAAGTTCTTTTACGCTGCTTACTGAAATTTCAAAATATGGTAGATACAAAAAATCGTAACGCGGTGTGACTTTTTTTTATATGTGTGCGTGCATGTTTGTTATTTTTTGTATGTGTGCATGCATTATTTCAATTTTTGTGTGTGCGGGAAATCTTCTTTTTGTCTGTGTGTGTGTGTGCATTAATCCTATTTTTATGTGCCCTTCAAGAGTATAAAAATCTTTGTTGTCTCGTTTTTTCTAGCTAATGTCATTATAAACCATACAAAAATTAAATGCAATACCTCAAAAAAATCATTTTCCCGCTTCTAAGACCAATTCAGATAATAGAAGTCGTTGGCCGACCGTGCTAAGACGTCGGTCACGTCAGATCGCATCATAAGTTCGATCCCCAGTTTTTACATCAATTTTTTTTTTTTATTTCTCGCTATTTGATTATTATTATTTTTTTTTTTCTAAAAAAAAAAAATATTGTCTTCAGAAATCTGAAGAATAAAAAAAACAACAACAACGTGTTCATTCTCTTTGCTTATTGTATTGTCATCAGAATTAAAGGTGTATGCAAAAATTCAATTCAATCGGATGTCAAGAAGTGATTCTAATTTTGTTTGTTTTGATTTTGCTAACAAACTAACATCCTAAGCAAGTTAAATAATCTCTGATTTTTTCTTTACTGTTAGATGTGTAGTAATTAATTTCAATATAAACAAAAATATTAAAACAAATATTTTTTCCCAATTCTTCGATCCTTAAACTGTAAATCATCAAATTGTTAGTTTTAACATGAAAATATAAATAAAGTAATGTAAAATATGTGGTGATTATTTTGAATATTGCCTGAATAAGATAATTTCATCAAATGGACAATTGATTTCAGAAATATAAGGCAGTAGCCTTCAATTATGTTAATTGATGGACAAACTGATTTACATCGAAAACTTGTCAGAAAATAAGAGCAAAATATCATGACATGAAATAATTTACTTTTAAATAGACATGAGAGTAGAAAATTTTACTTGATCATCTGCCATTTCATTAATCAATGTGTTAAGCACAGAATCGGTACTATACGTGTATGCATATTATTTCGATTCAACGAAATTAATTCATCCAGCAAAATCAATTACAAGCATACGTGTCTAGGGGATTTTCTTATCATGTAGCATGATATCAAACAAAATCACATTTTCGGCCTTATATTTCTAGGGGGTGCTTCTTTCAGTAATTGCAAGAAGCACAAGGAAAAATATATTTGATTAATAGAATCATTAAACCAATTGTATTTTACCATACAATTAAATTATACGAAATTCAAATCAAGTAAAAAAACCGAAAATAAAAAGATTTAAACTTTAAAATAATTTTCAGAAAAATTCGCACAAATTTAATCCGCTCTACAAGAAAAATAGCAAACAAAAATGTTGAACATAAATATAAATCAATTGGTTTATTTGTTGAAGGTATTATAAGGAATCCTGCTTACTTATAAGCGGGTTTTCGCTTGAAATATGGTCAAACAGATAAATGGAAAATAGAAAGCGAACAAGAATAAAAAAAACAGAAAGCAGGGAAATGCTTGTTTTGCAGATAAGTACATATTTTCTTATTGAACAAATTCTGTTTGATTTTATTTAAAGTCATTGTTTGTTTTACCACAATTGACAAACGTGATAAAGCATTACCTTGATGTCAGATAGAATGAGATTTGTATAAATAGACTGCTTATTTGTTCAACTACAATACTTTCCAGATTTATTTAATTCAGTTATTCAGCCACAATAGACTACATGTGGTCTTTTTCAAAAAGATTTTCTTCTTAACAAAAGAAATTGATTTTTACTTCATCATTTTATAATTAATTTTACTAGAAACAAAGAAAAATCAAATTTTAAACTAAAAGAAATTATATATTCAGTTCAATGATGTTGTAAATTTAAAGAAAATAAAATACAATAATTTTATTTATTCTTAATCTTAAAAACATTGTCAAATATTGGATTATTTTAACAACAATACTGATAGTGATATGTTGATTCAAATCAACTGAAGTTTGCACACCTTACACACTTTACATGAGGAAATGTAGAAGTTTATTATGATTACTGTGTCTATTACTGATATGCTTAATAGTATATTTGCCTTATTTGTCTAGTTGTGTTGTGCAGACTGTCAGTCAAGTATACATATTATCTGTTTACCATCATTCATTTGCACATAAAAATAAAGGCTATTCTTTCAAAACCATTGCTAACAAACCTTCATTCTATGAAGCTGGGGCATAGTCACACAACCTGAGTGTAAAAACAGCTGCCTAAGCTCTTGTCCAATAGTATAAGTAAGACAAGTGGTCACTAGTAACGATTTGTTTGTATAGAATTATTACCTGGGATGAGAACTGATGTTTTTAAACACTAATATTGTTTAATATACTTAATGCAAAGAAAAGAAAATGGGCAAGAGTTTAATACAAAATCCCATTATTGAACTTTATTGAGTCTCAGATTCCATACGTTACAAATACCATGATAAAATTGTAATACCTATTCTTATTTGTGCAAATGCTTTAACAAAAAGAAATGCGAAATGAAAATATTTTAAATTTTGAATTTCCATTTTAAAGAAAATTCTGATAAATTTACTTACAATTCTCCTTGCAATAAAACTGTGTCATTTCTATTGATTCAAAGTAACAAAGTTTTTTCCCCTCTTTTTTTTTTTTCTTTGCATTCTTCCTATTTCTCGTTTACTCTTCTTTTTACTAAGTATACTATTCTTTGTTCAGGCATTTGTTTTTAATCCTTCTAAAGGGCAACAACAAATATTGTATGACAACATGAGACTCACAAGCAAAAACATTAAGTAGTAGTACAATTGAGACAACAAGACAAAAAGTTGTTGTATAGTTTCCGGCGCACTGGACAATATCAACCAACTGCTTTCTTATGCGTTGCCATTATGGCTATTGTCAACACATAATGGCCACTAAGTAGAAAGTAAAGAAAATAGGAAAAGAAAATGGAGAAGAAAAAAGAAAGAACCCATTAATGTAGATGAGTTGACTGCTTTATTTTATTCTTTGTAGCTTACAACAAATAGAAAAAAAAAATACTAAATAGAAATATTTTTCTTATTAAATTAATTTCACTTTTTCTCTTCTTAACTTCCACTTATTCAAATTGTTATAAATACAGTGCATTACATACATACATGTTGTAATTGTTAACAAGAAAATGAAATGATTAAATTTAATGTTAATTTTTTGAAGAAAATGAAAAAAACAAAGATTTTTGTTAAAAAAAAAATTAAAATAATAAAATTATTAAAATAAAGACTTTCGTTAGATTATTTTCCAAAAGATTCATCATGAAATCATTCCATTGCCAGCTTGAAGAATTTTTTCATAATGAGGATAAACTTTAAACATAAATGGTAGATTATTTATAATAATAATAATGAATATGCACATAATTAAAGACGTGCAGAAACAGTTCGCGAATAAAATATTATTTTGGTAGAGGTCCACAAACTACAATACATATGTTGAAGAACCTTTGTGTTATATGACTCAATAGTTAGATTTGATTACATAACATGCATTCGAGCTGAAACACAAGAGAAACAAAAAATACAGAAAATTTATGGAAAGTGATATATTAAAGACCTTAGGTGATTTCATATGGTTTTACCAGGTACTGATTAGAATATGCGGAATGACTAAATTAAGAAAAAATCAAATTTTCTAACAGTGTTCTTATCATAAACAATAATATTGCTACAACAATTCGGACTTCAGCTGATATCGCTAATGACCTCATGGTTATAACGAGTTTCGTTTACCACTAATCTTGTTTCGAGAATTAAGAAGATCCTATAACCTACAAGAAACAATTTTTCCTTTAAGATGCTGGGTGCAAAACAAAATGTAATACTAGAAACAAATTATCATTAAAATTACATTAACAAGTATAATAAAATAGAAATACTTACAAAAGAATTTGAAAAAAAAATAATATTGTACACTGGTCGGCAAAATTATTTTGACGAAAATAAAATGATATATATTCGTATTCAATTATTTTATTATTTAACAAACTTAAAAAATAATTAAATGCCCGTTTTTTCATAAGATTTAAAGTAACTTTCCTGTAAGAGCATAAATATTTTGACAAGTGATTGTCATTATAACGGGTGATTTTTTAAGAGCTTGCTAATTTGATTCTCAAAAAAAAAAACACATAAAATTCAGAAAAATGTATGAAATCTTTATTTGACTCGATAGAACGATCGATATAATTTAATGTTTAAAGATAATTTCATGTATATGTTGGCCACGGCTGCACTGCAAATAGTCCATACGCTGGGTCCAATTTTGGCATACTCTCTCCAACATATCGGCCGGTATCTCACCAATAAATTGTTCAATATTGGCTTTCAGTGCGTCAATCGTTGCGGGCTTGTCGCTATAGACATGAGTCTTAACATAGCCCCACAAAAAATATTCTAGAGACGTTAAATCACATGATCTAGGCGGCCAATTGACCGGCCCCAGACGTGAAATAAGCTGCTCACCGAACTTGCCTCTCAATTGGGCCATTGTTTCGCGTGCTGTGTGGCATATTGCACCATCTTGTTGAAACCACATGTCAGCCAAGTCAAGCTTTTCCATTTTAGGCAAAAAATAGTCTTTGAAAAAGTACGGCCCAATGATGCCGTCGGCACATAATGCACACCAAACAGTGACTTCTTCGGGATGCATTCGTAGTTCTTGCAATGCTTCTGGTTGCTCTTCAGTCCAAATGCGGCAATTTTGCTTATTCACGTATCCATTCAACCAGAAATGAGCTTCGTCGCTGAACAAAATTTTTCGATAAAAAATTGGATCTTATCAACAATTTGTAAACGCTGTTCGTTTGTGAGTCGATTTATGGTTAAATTATAGACCAAACTGAACGTGTTTGACAGTAACACAAGGCACGTAAACCGCGTCAGCCGTTAAAAACAGTGCTGCCAAAAAAAAAGTTGCTATGAAATCATCCGTTAGAAACAAACCTTAATACATTATAATATTAAGAAATATGATTGGCTAATTATATGTATATCCCTCTTTGGTTTCAATAACTTTATGAAGTCGTGTTGGAACTGAGTCACTTAAATTTTAATGACTTTTAGGGATATTTCATTCCAAAGGGATGTGCCCTCGGAAATTCTCTGTTCTTTGGATTTATACAAAGAAGCAATTCATTTACGTTTCATAAGAGACCACACGTTTTCGAAAACATTCAAGTCAAGACTTTGAGGTGGCCACTCCAGTCCAACATCCTTCAAAAATGTTGTTATCATCCTACATTTGTGGCATGGGGCACATTCTGTTGCAATATAAGTGATTCTCCAATCAGCCTGTCCCTGGAAGGTTTAGGTTACGCAAATATTGAGCCGGCGATGGAAACCAAGTCACCCAACCCATTGTATGCAATGCATCCCCAGAACATGACAGAGCCTTCACCATGGCTCACTTTTTGACAAAAGGGCATATTTTTTTTTTTTTTTTGTCTTTATACAGCGTTACAAAAATCTTTTGTTTTGATGAGTTATACTCAAAGGTGCTTTCATTTGTCCATAGAACGCTTCTCCAAAACTCTTCTTCTTTCAAACGTCGCCGAACAGTACGCTGATTGTTTATTATTATTCCATGGATCTGCAGAAGACTAAGGCTTTAGATGAATATTTTTCTTAAATTCTCTCAGAAGGAGTCGGTCTTCAGTGGGCGTTGTATTGCGCTTAGCACTGGATCTCGGCGTCATTATGATTCTTAAATTTGTTAATTTGATAGGGCACTGTTTGCCGCGACAAATTAAATTCATTTGCAAAATCTTTTACTGCGACACCAGCATTAAACTTTGCCAATATTGAAGCTTTTATAACACATAGCTCAACTCATGCGTTTTTCCCATGGTTTCCAATGTTTTACTTTATTATTATAAAAAAATAACAATTAAGTGTGAGTAGCAAAGTTAAATGATTGTCACTAGATAAAACGTGATTTTTTTGTCAAAATACTTATGCCGACCAGTAGTTAAATGAAAGCTCGCAAAAGTATGCTATAAATTTGTCTATTGAAGCTATAAAAAAGAAATTAAACTATTCGATCTTTTGCTCATTCATGCCATCACTTTCAACTCATGCATTGTAACATGTTGCTACATCATACAACAGCTGTTCAAATGTTGCAGCAACATTGTTGTTTGTAACTTTGCTAACTTGACTTACTTTGCTTCATACTATGGTAGTACATATTGATTTATCAGTGCCTCGAGTTTATTCATGTTCAATTGTGTGCTCTTTATAGGACTTCATCATCTTCATCAGCACCATCATTATTATCATCATGTATGCACACTTGACTCAACTTTTTTACAATTTTTGTTTTTTGCGAATGAATGCAACTTGTAGTGTTTCAACATTTATCATGTTGCCTAGTACACGTACTACAATACCATACTATATTGTAGCTTCAGCTCGAGTTGTCTTTTTAGTAGGTCAAGGAGGCAGTTTTGGTTTCATACATTCCCTTGTTCGAATAGAATGAGATACGACACGTGTGTGTATTAATACAATTAGTCGACGCCAAACTCAAGCGACCCGACACTTTCCGGTTTTTAAAGCAATTATAAAGTTTTTTCTACTTGTGCTTCAACTGAACTCAGCTTAGTTCAGCTCAGCTCAACTCAAGAGACATATATCAATAGAAATAGTCATTTGAAAGGTCGGTTGAATTATAGAAGAGAAAAAAGAAACTTAATTGAGTTATGCAAAGTTTTAAACGTTTCTTGAGTGGTTCGATGAAGACCACAACAAGGTTGTGGTAATCTAATTGGAAGCAAGTTTATCATCATCGCTGTGGCGGCCCCAGCACAGCCATCGTCAACAAGTGCAATAAATGAGCCACGTAAGTAAGTTGAGAATGAAACACACACAGTCTCTCTGAATACAAAGTAAAAACAAAGAGGAATAGTATTGCCGATTGATATATCGATACAATACTATATCGAACAATTGAACAAGAGCACATTTCTGGCAGCTATTTAAAATTCTGTTAGCGTCACTGAAAAGTGGAGAGGAGATAAGTTCAGCAGTACATAGAAAGCCAAAATGAAAATGGAAATTTGGCAGATGAGAAGTGAATAAAGAAAGATGAAAGCAAATGAACGCTTAGGAGTAGAACTTAGTTAAAGTGCATTGCGATTGCTAACATTTGATGCACATCTATGCAGGGAGGCCAATTTCTCTTTGTAATATCAAAAGAAAAGTATACAACAAAGCATTTTCGACATACGTCTCCTTTTGTATACCACACAAACTAGTATGAACAGGTATTACCACATAGACTTGATGTTTGTAACTCTTAGACCTTATGAAGTAACTAAATACATGTATGGAAAGGATCAGCATGACGAAGAGAATCGATATAGCTATGTTTGTCCGTCATGCAAGCCATGCTCTTGGTTTGAGCTGCCGGTTTACTAACACAGTCAATTGATTGGAGTTCTCCGATTACTGGAAGAGATAGCTCCCATACTGAATTCACTTAAAAATCTTGTTTGTTGTTTTATTTTTCCTTGGTCTACTAATTATAATTGATTATTTTTATTTTTCAATCAATTCAAAATGACAATAAAATTGACATAAATAAAAATTGGGATGTGAAAGGTATGTAAGCTTGGGTGAACCGAAGATAATATTCTGTTTTTTTTTTTATGCCTGCCGTCGTCCTTTGGTTTACTTGCATTGTCAGCAGTTTTATTATTGCCTGCATTGGTTGCATACTGAAGTATACGTAAAGCATTTTTTAGTGTCCCATTCTCTACTCAACTGACAGTCGTCATCTATTCAACACTCCGATACTCTTCACTCCACATCATTCTTCTGTTTACAGGCCACGTTTTTGGCTTAAGCGTGTTGTCTGATTGAAGATATTCAACTTGATTCAACTCGACTCGATTCGCTAGGACCAAGTTTGTTTGTGTTTATTTTTTTTTTTTTGATATTGTACCTAGAGGTGGTTATGTGGTACATTTTTGTAATGGTATTAGTAATGATGATGATGTTGATACTGCTATTGTCTACGCTAACGACTAGCTACAAAGCATTTTTATGCCTTGCTGAGTTTCAATTTAGAGGCATTGGATATGGGCATAGGAATTATCTTCCCGAATGCGGGCACCAAGGATCGATACTAGAGAACACACTCTTAAAAATCAACAAAATGAAAGTAGTGTCTATGAGTAGGTGTATTTTTGTGAGTTATTTACAAAAATTCACCTTTTTACTTACTTATATGTATGTATATACAGGTACCTTCATATGTGTGTGCGGGATGGTATACTTGTGTCGTTAGCATCATCATAATTTAATTTTCAAGAGTTTTGAAAATGTTGCTGACTGCATTACAATTTGTTATTATAGTAGTTGTTGTTCTTATATTCTATATATATATGTGTACTCAATAATATGAAACACCCACGTCCATACGCCATGTATGGCACTTGGTAATGCTTTTAGCTTAAGTATATTCGTTGACAAGGGCGCTTCGCTTCGGTTTGGTATGCTTTTGCCTTCAGCTCTTTGCATTTTTAATAAGTTTAAATAACACATCATACTTTATTTTAGCCTTGTTTATATACATATGGTATATACACGTGTACTCAAGTATATAGTACATTATATATTTCAAATATAGTATTACATGTAGTAGTAGTACTACATGCATAGAATTTCAACGGTCAAGGCTAAAGCGCTCAGTTGAATGAAATGGGATTTCACATTTCCTTTTGCTTTGCTTTGTTGGTTACACCGTCACGCGTTTACATCTTCGGATTCAGCTGAATGTGGGACACTTGAGAACTTGAACTTGTACCTCGTTGTTGAGGGTAAACACTAGCAAACAATTTAATTTTAATTTATTCTATTTACATACATATATCTGATGCCTATAATTCCTATGTAGGGAAAGGTAACGCAATGTATGGAACATTTCAAATGGATTAAATATACAAATTCTTGATTTGCGTAAAGGTTCAAATCAAATTCAAATCATATCTATCAGTCTCTACATCTGCCTGCTGGTTTTTTTTCTCAGAAATTTCAGAAGAATAAAGGTTTTTGTCGGAAATTCGCATTATTATGAAGTATGAGTTATTACATGGAACCCCGGCATCGCTTAGCTTTATTGTTACTAAGCATCAGACAAAAAAACTGTTTTCACCACATTTCGTACAGGTAATTTTAACCTCACAAATATGCCACGTGGTCGCCCACAATCAAAGGTCGATGACGAAGAACTGAAGGTTCAAGCTGACCCATATCAAAGTGTACAGAATTTCCCACTTAAGAAAGGTGTTTGCAAAAAAACATTTTTTACTTACCTGGTGAAAAAATTGGATAAGTGTGTTCCACATGAGCTCAATGAAACACCGAAACAAAAGCGTTCAGAAGCTTGCTTGTGGTTGCTTTCTCGTCATAAATTCGATCTATTTTTGAATCAAATTATAACTTGTGATGAAAAATGGATTCAATATGAGAATCGTAATCGTTCAGCACAGTGGTTGAATAAGGATGAGTTACCAAAACACTTCCCAAAGCTCAATAGTCAGAAAAGGAAGTTTATGGTAACTGTGTGGTGGTCTGGTGCAGGTATGACCCATTATGACTTTATGAAATCTGGCTCAACGATCACATCTGAAGTATACTGCAACCACCTGAACAGATGATACAAAAACTTTAGCAAACACAGCCTAGATTGGTCAACAGATCGACTCCAATCTTAATGTACGATAACTCCAGACCTCACATTGCACAAATGACTGTGGCAAAACTACAAGAATTGGAGTTGGAATTTCTTCAACGTGCTCCATATTCACCAGACTTAGACGCCACGGATTACCAATTGTTCCGAAATTTGTACAACTTTTTGGTAGAAAAACTATTTAATTCCGACAACGCTGTAAAACAAGTCTTTCAGGAATTCATTGATTCATGTCCACCACGGTTTTATACAACCGGCCTGAACATTCTTTCGCTTAAATGGCAAAAGTGTATAAATAATATGTGTACATACTTTGATAAATAAAATAATGGCAGCACTTTAATAAATGCAGGTAGCCCTGTTGTGGAAGAGCTGCATTAGGAGAGGAGAAGAGGAAACAATAACAAATTAGATGTCAATGACATTAAAAGGAAATTTAACTCCAAATTGGATTTTTTGGACCAGAAAAAAAGAAGTTTCGGGTGTTTGGCATTGCCTGTTGCTGCTGGATCACCACGTCGTCACTTGCCTCCGTCAGATCGCTGCACATGCCGCATCCCCCTCACACCACACCAATTGGTAGCCGCTCGCACAACTGACAGCAGATTTCTAGTTTGTGTTATTTTAAAACTGTCAGACATATTGGAAATTTGTAACAATATACTGGCAATCAACTTTGTTTCCATTTCGACAAATATCATACTACTCGACCCAATATTTTAATCGTTTTGTTCAGTCTCTGGCCTTTAGTACTTAATTAATAGTACTTTTTTGATTGTCGAAGTTATGGAATTTTAATGTTCATTACACTAACAAAGAATAATTACTGATTGTGGATTCGGCATTGCTAAGTTCAATTAAATGCAATTTAAAAACAAACAATACATTTCTGAAATATTTTTAATTATTAAAATCGCTTTCTATTACTATTACATGCATACAAACTTTTTTGGCTAAAGGGTTGTTTCACATTCTTCTTGCTAAATGGAAAAGGACCAATTTCTACAGAAATAGAATTGAGTTAAAAATTTAATAATTTTATTCCATCTGGTATTTCTATGTGTATACACATCTGGAAATTTATGATTTCCCATTACTCTATAATACACAACATACTATTTTGTCTTAATGACTGAATCTCGGAAATTGTAAGATCTCCAGAGCTCAAATACAACCCATTTCAGAAACTAATTGCAACATGTCAACAAATTCATCAATTCAAACAATATTACTCATATAAAATAATTTCTAATAAAATAATAATCAAAAGCAACTTTAAATGAAATAAGTATATTAGTTTGAGTATAACCAAATTTGTTTAAATTTTTTTAAAAGATTCAGACATACGAAGATAGTCCCAAAAGTACATGACTTGACGTACAGATAGTGCTTGTTTCATGGATGTTATCGGACCGGCAAGCGAATGAAAAATTCAAAATTCGTTCAAAAACACTAGAATACCCTCGACTCTATCGTCAACTGTTTTATGTTTATGTTAACGATCATCTTCTTCATAATTCAAATAAACAGTTCGGTTGGAAAAATACTGGCTCATTGACCCCTACGATATAAGTATCTCTTAGAAGAATATAACCACAATTTGTGATTAAATAAATATTGTCAAAGTATACTATAATAAATAAATTGTTTTTTATTTTCTGAGCGATGGTGCGACAGCAAAGGGTGCACCATCAGGACTAAAGGAAAATGGAACTGGAAGGCAAACCACAAGTAACTCTTTGCTCAGCTCTAACGACTAAGAATTCGTCACAACACTTATTATTTAAAAAAAAAATAGCTTTGGAATTATGTGATACAATACTTTCATTTGCAATGCATCAGTCCAACCAATATGAAAGCGAAATTAGATTCTACTTTCTTTCAAAACAGAAAAATACTGGTTGACAGAGTTTAAACGAAGCCGTACGAGCTAATAAACATTGCAGTGGTACACGTCAAAAATGGTGAATAAAATTACAAAAAATCTTTGCATTTTTACTAAAAATTTGAATATGAGAAAGCTGTGAGATATGCATATTCAAGATGTTTCAATCGAATAATTGGTGAAGTGTGACAGCAAATAAACCGAGTCAATTCATAACCATGAATGCGATGAAGGATAAGTCAATCAGTTCAAGACTCCATTATCACAATGCCTAAAATCAATCAATTAGAGTTCGTATTGGTTCCTCACGCACCCTATTCATCAGATTAGCCCCCTCGCATTATTTTCTGTATCCAAACATTAATAAATATCTCGTTGGTACAATAAAATTAACTACAAAGATTCTATTGAATATCACTGGGAAATATATATCGAGCTAAAAAGAGACTATGTAGAAATATAAAGTCTTGTTACTTTGTTTTCCGGATACTTCTGGCACTACCCTCGTAAATTAGATTCTGTTGGGCCTTTTTTCGCTACATAGTCATAAGCACATGTAGATTTCGTTTTCATATTTCAAAGTAAGTGTTCTTAAGCGTCATGACCTAAATGCCCAAGTGTTTTTTTGTATGTCACTCGACAAACGACAGCAAACACAGCAACAACAACAAAACTTATCCAAACAGTTGAAGATCCAAGTAAACATGGATAAAGTTTTTCATTCAATCATTTACTGGGAACAACAACACAACAGAACACAAAACTCTACTTCAATTCTCTTGACTCCAAACGTCAAAATGCATTTAATGTGCAACGTTTAAGATGACAATATTGTGTTGGCTTTTGACATTATAATATTGTAGATAGGATTAGGTGTTGCATGTGCATCTGTGTATATAAAATAGAGTGCACAAACCAAAATTCAAGTGTCGGACATTTGTTCTAAAAAGACTACCAGTCTAGAAGTATTAACCCTTTGCGCTCCTATAACTTATTCATTTGACCTAGCAACAGCTTCGAGCCTTTTTCATAATAAGCCAATAGATACTCCAATGCTCTTTTCATAAGTTGGCCACAAAATCGTTGCGCTTTTTAAAGCAGGTAATAAACATTATTCCTAGATGCATCGGTCGTTTCGTTCGATGATCTTCAGCCCACCTTGCAAGCGATATAAGTACTTATATATATTTAATGATTTTTTTAATCATCTACAAAAAGCGAAGGAAAAAAGAATAATACATTTTACAGTCATGTATAATCACATTGACATAAGCCCGCAAAAAAAAATGTTCTCCAGTGGTGATTTTCTAAAAAAAAAAGCATCAATCAATCAAACCCTTCATGTAGCTGGCAACTAAACTCGATACATGAGGCTTTGTAATGTTTAATTTTGTATCTCCTCGCAGTATTCTTTTCATTCTATCATTTCAGCATATTTGCAAGCTCTCAAATGTAACACACTTTACTAGCCTTACTAAGAACGTAACTTTTACCATTCCTATTAGCGTTCATAGTACCAGATTGCAAAGGGTTAAAAATACATAACAATTCATCTGTATCTTAACACGTACATATGTAACTCTTGCTTATGAAATGATGATGCGTCAATGAATCCTTACTGTACTTTATTATTTTTACGACTTAATCTAGTCATCAATAGGATGGATGCCTTGCATGTCTACCATATTACTTACACACAATTCTGCTTGACTAATCAATAAAATTATATAAAAATATTCTCTGTGCCAAGATCCAAAAAAAAAGTCACGCGCATGCAAATATTTCTTCATTATTTCGCTCTCTGGTAGACAAGATTTTTTATTTTATTTATTATTTCTTATTTTTTGTTGTTTCGGGTACGCAAGATTAATACGAACATTGTTCAGTGAGCGCTAAGTGAAGCGTATATAAAATATGTTACAATAACGTTGTTCATGCTGCGTCTGAACGGCCTTGTGCTCATCCCTTTCACAGCTTCATTTTTATCGAAATAAGTTCGTTAAGCTCTTTGGCTTCATGTGGTAAAAATTGTTGAAGAGGCTTCTACCCAGACACATAGCCCAATGGTAGATGGCGTTTACTCTTACTTCGGCCTGCCACAATGCAATTAAAAAGAATGCTCTTGCTTTAAAAACGATACAAAATGAAAATGACTCCACTCACTCCATTATGACAAAAGAAAAAAAATCATATATGTGAACTTCATTCGGCGTTAACGAAGCTTTTTATACAATACAAATAGAATAATTAGAAAATTTGACTTTTGATTGTCACACGTTTCGGATTTATAATCCGATTATTAAAAGAGGTAGTTCCTATTTTTAAATTTTAATTCCTCATGCCTGAAGGAGTATCTCAGATTCATGTACATGGCTTCCTTTATTGCAATGCACCTTATGGGTAAGTGACAAGTTATGTCTCTATGGACAAACCTCGTATATCTGCGATTCTCTTGCGGGTTTGGCGTCACAGAATACAACATTTATATTGTCATCCTGTTGAGTGTGTATCCTGTGGAGAGATTTTTGTTTTTTTATTATCTTTTCATGTTGCACCACCCAAACGCCCACAAGAAAGGCACAGCAGAAACAGGAGCTGGAACACCAGGATAACGTCTATTTTAAGGCGTAGAAATATAAATGACATGACATGGTTCAATTAAATAATTGATGTGCAATGTTCCCACGGAGGGTTTTATATTTATTGCATTTTTGTTTCTCTCGTGTTTGTTTCTTTCATTAGCATCTCATTCTTCTCATTGGTTTTATAATAAATACGTGATTTCTTATACTCGTACTCTTTGATGATTCATGCTGATAATTAAATAGAAATAATTATGTTTTTATAATTAAAAAAAAATGTGGGAAAAAACTGTATGAAAAAGTTATTTCAGCAACTTGACTAAAGAGTAGTTGCAAGTTTGAATAAATTCTACTCCCTTACGCTCCCTTTCTCATTTATAAAGCTAGAAAAGAAATTATAATTAACTGCATTTCAATTCATGGTCGAGCCCACCTGGTTTGAAAGTTTTATACTTTCAACTTTGTTAAATATTTCTATTTTGTTTTATTTTCCAGCAAAGTCATTTCGCAAGTTATTTTTTTGCAAGTGTTAAAATTTGTTGAAACATTTCTTTTAACGAGAAAAAATATTGTATTTGTTGTAAACTAAGTATTGAACAATATGTTGAGAGAATGAGAATTTTGCATGACTAACAATTTTCATTATTTGTTCCATAACAAAGGTTAAAAGATAATAATCATGATGCTGACGTTGCACGTTACAATTTATGTTCACCAATTTTTTTTTCTCTTTTTTTTTGAGCTCTCTCTACTTGTCTCACTTTACTTATATGCATCATTTTGTTGAAATTTAAATATTGTATATAGAAATATCGTTTTCATTAAAACTTTTCAGTTTATAAGGATAATATATTGAATAAATAATAAATAGTTAATGTTGATCTTCATACAAAAAGCGTGTTCAAAGTGAGGCTATCAATGTGCTCTGAGACAGTCAACATACTTATAAGAACAGTACTACAGTGTTTTCACACCGAGCAAGAAACGATTCTATGTTTGTTGTAGAATGTGAATCGATTTAGGCATATTCAATAATGGAATCAGCTGTGAATCGAAACAGGGCTGGCAAATATCTGATAGTATTGGAAAATTATCGCTAATTTCCAACCGGAACTGTCATTTTCTACTGACTTCTTCTTCTTATTTCTTTCAAACCAAAGCAAAAAAACAGCTGATCATGCCACAGCATTTTTAAGTAAAATCTACATTGTTAATTCTCTTAAAAGATTTTATAAAATAAGTATAGGGAATGAAAAAGGGAGCTGCAAGAACTATGTGCATACATTGCAAAATGTTCTAAGTCATGTATTTTTCAAAAATTTTCAGTGTTAATTTTGACAACGTGCGCCAAAGTTGCAAAACAAAAAAACAGCTGTTCATGATTCATAATTGCCGGTCTGAACGCAAAATCGATTCACAATGAATCAGTTTGGTGTGAAAACAGAATTAGTATGAGTCTATAAAAAGGGAACACATATAATTAAGTGTATTAAATGGATAATCATTTATTATCCTTTCCTATAGATCTACATGTATACACAGCACGCTTTACACGCTTGGGCTGTTTGGTGTAGTGGTGAATTACAAATACTGGCTTTTGTGAATGGCAAACAGCAATGTCAAAACTAAAGAGTCCAAAGCTTGCTGTGTCGTTGGCCATTAAACCATTCAACGCTTCAATTTGAACTGAATAGGCTTCACGTTTTTGTAATGGCACGGTGTCACATAGGACAGAAACGGCAATAGAACCTGACTACAGTAGCAACGTTCTGGGACTGTTATTTTTCTGGTGTGTTTATGGTGCTGTGAAACTGTGCTACAAAGAACAGAACCAGAACTGCTTACCATTGTTTTGATCATATTGAAAAATTAAAGTGAAATTCAGATAGGAGCTAAAAATAAATAAAGTTTAAGGTGAAAATGTATATTGCTGCCACAATTCGTTTTAACGAAGACTTCAAAGCTTTGGTCAATATTCTTTTGTTGAGCATTCAAAAGAAAAGGAAAAGACGACACCGACAAAAAACAAAAGAAGTTGTTTCTGGTCCTGGTGCCAATACACTGAGATCTGGTTCCATTTTTTATGCAACCTGGCCGCACTGTTTTTCCATGGCGGCGCCGTTTCTGGTCACAATTTTGTTTCAGAAAACATGTGCTCACGTCTACTCACTTCAAATATTTCGAAAATGTGAGTACTTACCTATATTTGTCTCTTTCATACGCGCTTACCTCGTGAAGGCGTAAATGAGACAGCATGATCATAGACAGAATTGAGAGAAAAATAAACATGTACATGAGACGCATACACACATATTGCACTAACACTATGTAATGCATGATATACGATGCAAGACCCTGTTAAAGACTTCATTAAAACAAATTGAGGCAGCAATATATAAGTTCACCTTAAATATTATTTATTCAGATACAGAACAGTTGCAGAACTTTGTTACTGGAGTCTGGTTCTGTTGCCATTTCTGTCTTATTTGACACCGCACCATCACCATTCGTCTGAGTCAATTCACAACACTTGTGCGAAATTATATTGTACTCAACACTAAAAAATACAGTTTCTTTTTCTGGCGTAAAGCTAATGCAGGTGAACGCAAGAAAAGTGTGGAAAATTTAACAAGTGTGTTTTTTATTTGTTTTGCATTTTAAACTTATTTCTATTATTAATATTTTTTGTAGTTTAAATATCAACAATAATTATGGAGAACATTGGCCAGACTCTTTCCAACGCTGTTGACAGCAACATTGTGGATAAAGAAAACCAAGTTAATGCCAGCAATGTATTGCCTCAACAGGGGCCTGAAAAAAGTAATATGAAAAGCGATTGATCTCTTTCAAAACAAATTTAACATAATCTTTCGTGTTCTTGTTCTTTCCATAGTAGCTGTGCCATGTGCGACCAAGCCCCAGAATATTGATAATAGTCAAGACAACGCCGACTCTGAGGATATTACTATTGTGGAGCAAGCAAACGATGATGAAAATGGTGCTAATGAAATACTAGAAGAATCAATTCTCCAGTGGCCTTTTGAATGTAAGTACGATAGTATTAACTCAATAATTCAATCTAATGAAATCCATTCAGTACTCAATATTTTATTTGTCGATCATTGTTTGTGTTTTATTAGTGTCTGAAAATATTGCTAATCTGCATGTGGACAACACTGCATCAAATGAAACTGGTGAAGAGTTCTCCGCAGAAGAGAAAGAAGAAATGGACAGTATGTATTATAGTTGAACGGATCTGATCGTATAAATTCTTGTTTAATTGGTAAACTTTATTTTTAAGGACTTAGTAGATTGTCTCCAACAAAGCTAGCAGCTGAAATCCAACAATTAGAGGATCGCCTCTACCAGATTGGAGTACGTGAAGCAAAAGAAATACAACGGGGCATTAAATTGGGTATACTTCCCAGCAAGAAGTAATTGCTCTACAGTTTTTAATAATCCCAGTTATTAATTGACATTCGCAATTATAATAAAAAAATAAAATAATGCTATTTTTTGTATTTATTTGGGGCCCACAATGGCCAATAGATTTGAATCGATAAGTTTACAGTTGAACAAACTAAACTTAATACAGATTTAAACGAGCTGGTAAGGCACCAGAGTTGGGGTGAGGTTAGGGAACCATAGATGGAAGCTTGAATGATCCCCAAGTGTAGACAGGAGTCCAGAAGATGGTCTTCAGTGAGTACGTAACCACAGAAAGGGCATGATGTACGGTCAAATCCGTTGAGAAGGTGTTGATGGGTATCCCGTGTGTCCAATACGCAGGCGGATGAAGGCAGGCATAACATGTAAGGTTCACTTCAATGATCATCTATTAAAAATACATGATGGCACACTAGGCAGTGATGGCATCCTTATAGCCTCTCCTGGACCGTTCTAATGCCAACCTTCTTGATAAGTGGTGCTACCTGAACAAACTAGGCTCTGGTGACCAAAAAAGGTGGTATCTGCTTTCCTTTCCATACCATCTACCCTACACTCTCCCTTCCATTCCTCACTTACCATACTTCCTCACACTGGCATCGCCACCGAAATATCACGGTCATCTGTTTTTCTTTCTAATTACTATTTAAATTGACAAGTAGAATATGAAATGCCTTTCAGTTGAATAAATCGGCTAACCTTAAACTCTGCCTTTCAACTGAACAAGATAAACATTATCCCGACTCCGGATGGATTAGTAGCATAACAAATCTTGCCCTTGATATGTACTTATTTTTAATCATGGTCATACTGTGAACATTATTTGTGAAAATAAAAATTAGTCAAATTGATCATTTCCTTCATTGGAAGGACGCCTCTAACAAATGCATGTTTTCAATTGCATTTGCCATTTGAGTTTCCACATAAGCCAAGTCGAAATTTAGTTTCATAAATTCAATTTTAACGCACATTGCTTGTTGACGCAACACATCGAGCACAAAGGCATATGTCTACTCCTCGGTATTATCAATATTATTGTATCTTAATAATGTGATCTTTTCTTGAGATAACCACCAGAAGCCTTCATCGAAAGCCATTATGTATTGTGTTTTATTGGCGTGGGCCTCATACAGTATATCTACTATTTTACACATACGTTTTATTTGTTCCAATGTCTGATATACTTGTGAGTGATCATGTGTCGATTTATCAAAAGATGTATGCATATTTGTACATATGACAACATATTCATTAATGAAATAAAAATCTTATAAGGAAAACAACCAATAAAAAATAGCAAAAATTGCCATAAATATTTCATTAAATTGTTGTAATCGTTATGATGAGAATTGGCTAATTGGAATGAGTTGATATTCGTATTGGATACCAATCGGTTCTAGTTTTTTGTCTTTTAATAAGAACTGCAAATTTATAATAAAATATAACTACTCTTTACAGAGTACGAAGTACACAACATTTTATTCAATACACTGATTTTATGTATATGGTAGTATTTGGCACTCTTCGTTCTTTTATTATGCGCAGCAGCTAATCGAAACAGGAAGAAGGTACATACAAGCACAACAATAAGTAGTTTCTTTCCAGATAAAAATATTGTACATCGACACTAGTTCCAGCGGAACTCGACCAACCTATATTTTGGATATATACATGGAACGTTGTATCTAATTGCGAGCAATTAAAATGGAAAATGTATGGAAAAAGAAGGTAATTTAGAACAATTTACAGTGTATCCACATAAGTTACTAGTTCCTTCAGCACCCTTTTAATTTTCTGCTATGTAAGGACATATTTTATAAAATTTGTAAGAAAAATTTTACAATTTGGAAATTTAATTAAAATTATTTCGTGACATCATCAGCTGTTTTATGTTGGCACGAAAAAAAAGAAGAAGACAGACAAACATAACCTAAAAATTTGTCAACACTGGCCAAAAATAACGCAGACTTGGTCAACAAGTTGTCAGCATAGTTGATTTAAAGGTTGATTGTGTTAAATAATCTCATTTTTCATCGACTTTTCTCTTCAATAACAATTCCTAAATTACAACACTTTCCCTGTGGATGTTATAAAAATAGTCAATTTATTAATTACTGTGACTAACTCTGAAGTTTAAAAAGACATGCGGACCATACAATAGTTATAAGAATCAATCAAGTAGATGCAGATTATTATCTGAGGAGGTGATTTCACCATCTCTAGTATCTCTATAAATGCCATTTTCAGTCAATGAATTGAACATAAATTTTATGGATGTGAAATAAATCACATTTACTATAATTATAATTGTGTAAACCTTATCTGAGAGCTATCATTAACCTCTCATTAGGGTAGTCTGTGTGACTAGCCCAAACATTTCTTGATTATCATTTTCTTTCATTATAAGTACGTAATATTGATAACAATGTGTACAAAAACCAAAAGTGAATGAGAAAAATGCCATTAAAGCAATTTACATAAATTTACATAATTTGTTAAGCTTGGTAACTTTTACTTACGTTTACTTGAACGAAATTAAGTGATAAATGCTTCAAAATAATGACTTATTGTTAGGCTAAACTAATGGCTAAAACGCATGCGATACTCGCAGTTGTATGAGTCTAAATGGAAATTTTCTTTGCAGAATTATTATTGTATAACGACATGCACCACTTAAACAACTTAAAATGGTTCATGACATCGATTTTGAAAGGAAAGAAGAAATAAAATCAGGCTCCAAGACGTCAGACACTAATGCGCTTGACAGTTGTTAATGGCAAATCTCTGTTCCTTTGAAATGAAAGCATTGGCGATTATAAAGAAAAACAATTCTTAAAATGTTCCCAAGTGAGTCTTTACACACCCCCATCTTCCCATCTCTTTGCTGCTCAAGCACAAGTGTGTGTATTTATCGATTGTTGACTTTGTAGGTTTTTCCTCTTTTCTTTTTTTTCATTTTTTATTTTCTGACTTTTTTTTTATGACAAAAAGAAAAGTTATTTCTCTTTTGACTTGAACACAAAGTTTTTGAAGAGGTTTCTAATACTTTGTCGAAGATCGAATGTTGCCTAGAGATTGGGAAACCTACAGGCGTCAATAAATCAACATCAAGAGTCCTGCTCCACTTACTAAGTACTATGTATTACTGTAGCTATTGTTGGCCCTGAAAAGCTGTTAAAGTGTGAACTAAACTTTTCCACCGAACGTGTCCCAAGAAATTTACGAAACGCCATTTTAAAGTCAGCTCATGCCATCATTTATTCTTCGAAAGTCTTGTAACATAATGCCTTCTTAATAGTAAATATGTTTATATACACTCGTACACACATGTGTATCCACAGTCAAAGTGCTCAAATTAAGTTTCAGTATCTTCATGTAACACTTGAAAATCTTAGACTGTGTTCGTGCGCGTGTATATGAGTGTGCGTTAATTAATATTGTATGAATAAACAAATATAGTGTTACAATTTGTAGCAAGTCATGTGTGATAATGATAAATATACACACGCACACTGGGACTCAAAGATACCGAGACATAAGTGCAAACACTTCCTGAGCGCATAATGCTTCCTTCAAACAAGGCAAAGCCCACACTTCCACCCAACATGCACAAATAGTAAATAACCTCCATCTCTTGCCATTCTCTCCATTAGCAAACGCCCAATGACTACAAATATTAGTAGAAGACCGATAATCATCAAACCCAAAATATGAAACAGTGCACACACTCACATCGAATGCCATAATATTGTACTAATATTTAATGCTATACACATGTCGAAGGAAGCATGCAGGATACTCTGATAACAGAAAATATGCCGGAAGCTATGAGGATATGCCAAACGGAAATAAACATAGTTTGCATTCAGGCAATCTTAAATACCAAAGATTAGACTTTGGTTAGGTTTGGCCAACAAATTACTTGATTTCATAAATATTCTAGTATGTGTAGAAAAAAAATTATTGCATATGAGGAAATATTCAAAATGAAAGAAACAAATTATTTTGTATAAGCATTTGAAATACAATATGCATCTACTATTGTTGTTTTACAAGCATTAGATTAAAGTTAAACACAATACAATATTATGTCTCTAGGCCAGTATCTTTTATGAAAATATTGAATTTATTAAAATTAATTGGCATTCATTAGCATATGAAAATAAATTAAAAAAAAAAATCAATATGCAGTTCATGTTTTTTTTTATTATTCAGAAAATTGTTCTTTCAGGTGTGAAATCAAATAATCTCATGCGATGCCATTACCATAAGCGATTTCTTTTTGGGTTACAAACTTATAGCACATACTTACGTAGTTTCGCTAAGCTTATAGTCTAACTATCGACTTGAAACTTAAAAATCATAATCAAAATGCTGACTTTTTTAGTGTTTCTAGAACAGTAAAAATTGTATACTTTGTAGGAAATTTCCATTACCCAATGTCATTTTAGTATCTATTGCGCATTTGATCAAGTGATTGTACCCCACTTTATTATTATCGCCAGTTTCAGTCTGTGTAAAAGAGTCAGAAAATATATTTGCTGGTACTACAAGGGTAATCCCTTGGAAAGATAAATTGAGGTTCAATTACAAACAATTCATGAGTAACGTCATGAAAAGTCTGGTTATCACAATCAACAAGTTAAATTTTGTTTTGCAAAGTGTTGATTAACAGACTTGAATCTACTTATGGCATTCAACATGTTAAAATAATGTATATTGTATACTAGCAGCTTTACCTTGCGTTGCCTGGAATCCCGAAATTTTGTGTATAAATTGTTGTTATTTTAGAGATGTTTTTTTTAAGAGAGATTTTTCCAGTCTATTCAATTCATAAACCCATTTTACACACAACGATTCTGCAGAAAATAAATTTTTGCTAATTTCTCTTTATTTATTTTTTTTTTTTTTAAAGTTTTGTGTTCTGAAGTAAAGCATATTTCTTCACATTCCCCTTTCATTAACCACATTATGCGTGCTCCTACACTCTACGCAAGCCAAACGAAATAATCAAACAACTAATGGACGCGAAAAGAAAACAAAAAGGAACACGGCTGATCAATTTTGTCATTGCTACGAATGACACGGCTACCCTGTAAGCCTCGCGTTTCCCTCCTCAACAATCAAAAGTGGTTAGATAGAGTTCTGGGTAATAGTCTTTTACCCGCTCTCAGTGAACGTCATATTCAAAAAGAAGAAAACGTTGAGAGCAACAAATACAACAATAACAACAACAGCAAAAAAATGATTCCCCTGAGTGGTCGGGTCTTCGTCCCGGAATCACCCTACTTCGGTCGACCAGGGACCACTCGCCTCTGCCGAGAGGCTGTATATGCAGCAAGTTCCGTGGCTTCAGGTGTACATACTACAGCTTACTTGCAGTTACAGCAACAACAACAACAGCAGCACCAAATTCAAAAAGCATCATAGCATAAACAACGGAAAAACGTACGATAATTTGTGTGTGTGCATCAGAAATGTGCAGCGAAGGCTTGTGCTTATGACGTGCTTACCAGCAAACAAGCAAATTGGGGAACCAAGCCTGTTTGCGCTTGTGCATTGTTTTGCTTGAGTTGTTTAGACTTGGCTTGGTAGACTTAATAGGCTTGGTGTTCGTTTATAGTAGTTCCATTTAAACAAGAACAAAATAACAAAAGTGACGTATTTGTCTTTCGTTGATGCTATAGTTGCATTGGTATGTGTTATTGTTGCTATTAAAAAAACAAAAAAAGGAAAACAAATAATAGAAACAAACAGGCTTGAACACTCTGCGTTCAAGATTGGCTTGCTTAGGCTTGTTTTCCCAAGCCTTCATGAACATCATTATGATGTTCATTGCACATCTCTGGTGTGCATGTAAGCATATATATATATAATTAATTTTTTTCTATGGAAATATAGGATGTGGTTGATATCCTATTTCTAAGTATGTTTATCAAAGAATGCTTCAATGAGAGGAACTATGCTTAATTATGCTTAGAAGTACTTTTATTAAAAGAGTCTTTTGAATCTAATACCTTTCTTATTTGAAGGATGATTCTGATTCATTTTGACGAGTTTGTTAATATCTGGCTTGAATTGAGTTAAAAACAGCTGTAAATTACCGCGGTCTGCTAGTTAGCAACGTTGCTATGAATACGACCATAGAAATGAAATTAGAAGTCGTTGAACAACTAACCACAACTCATTATACAGTTGGGGGATTGGTTTCCAAAGCCAAAATTATTGGTTTGTTGTCAATTCTATAAGTTTTTCATTGATCTGGGGGTGATCCTGCTGAGTTGCTGATAAATTGAGAAAGTAATTAAATTCATGTTTGCTGATATTCCTATTTTTTATTAGGAGTTTAGCACCAGATGCAGCAAAGATATTCTTGGTTTTAATTAAGTTTAAGTTATCGCCTTGAAGCTGGAGATTCACATCATTAAACAATATATTCAGGTCTGACAAGTATGCAATATTATTCCTTGATGTGATGAGCTTGTATCTTTGTTTTCAAAGAGTAAAATTAGTTGGGCCATTCAAATTCGGATATTTTCCCCTTTAGATTGCCTTAATACACAATAATTTTCTTTGAGCCTTTTACTACACCCCTGGAAGCCTGAGGCATTTACAAGTGGGTCTTTGGGAATCTATGGTATATATTTTTAAATACCTTGGGTTACATTATTTTAATTTTCGTAGGAATATTCTCGAAATTAAAATAAAGCCTGTGTTGTTTGCTTAAAATGTAGCTTTTTATAGGTGAAAGAATTTTTAAAATTGGTTAGGTTGTTTTTGAGTTTGGTCATTACAAATAAACAAACAATAAAAGAAATCTATCCTTCCTTTTTATAATATAAATATAAATAAATATGAATTTACCGATTTTATATAACCAAAGGTGAAATTTTATATTCTGTAATAGAATATAGAAGATGTAAGACTTAAACGTTCTGAACTTCTTTCAAAAAGAAATTATATAAAGTGCTAATTTATTAACGACCAACTACAATTAAAATGGAACATGATTTAAAGAAATTACTAGAATTAAGTATGCTGCTTAGTCTTAATAAGTCCAATTAAATACCAGTGCAAACAGCATCGTCATCATCATCATCATCATCATCATCATTACCAGGAGTAGTTGGATGAAAAGCATTAAGAACTTCAACATTCGCACTAAACAGACAATAGTAATTATTACGTCCAATATAAGTAGTCCACAAAGAACACTGAAAGGACTTAAAGCCCATGACTTCGCCGATGACAAAGCTAAAGATTATGAAAACTTGTACATTCACAACTCAAATTATCTAAGCAAAAGTTATATGTATCTTGAAGACAGAGATTAAAGTGTCAAGTAGTACAATATTTTCAATATTACCACAAATAACTGAAGATAAAAGATCAAATCAGAAGATTATTGATTTTGAGTATGATTGATAAACCAACTAATGACATAAAATAACAATGATATACCATAAAAATTTATGTTGGTACATACATATATGTTTGTTGTTTTTGTGATAACTTTTTTTATTCTTTCACTGACATTTCCATTTCCTGCAATCCACATATGAACAAGCAGCCAGTTGAATGCACGTCAACAAAAGCCAAAATCATTTCAGAACAAAATAGATTCAATGGAGTGGATAGAGTAAGTTAAGATGAGTTGAAATAAGTTGAGTTGAGTCATGCAGTAATATTTACGAGTGACTTCCTCTGTGTATGATGACATCAAGTTCATAAAAAAATAAAGACGAAATTCTCAGCCATAATTGCAGCTAAGTCAGCAAATGTTGACTAGGCAGAAGAAACTTTGCTACCTCTAGCATCACCATCAACACCAACATCAACTTGTACCCGATCTGTGAACAAAGTACCAGTACTTTTCCAACATATTCCATTCCATATTCCAACATCTTTTGCTGCTTCTCGTTATAAGTCCTTTTGTGTGCTACTTTAATTTGAAATGAAAGGATTCACAAAGGCGCCATGCTGTAAACTTTTATGCGTTACTTGAGAGTGCCAAAGGCATAACGCCCAACACTAACATAATGTCAACTCAACTCAACTCGATTCAACTTCATAATGCCAGTGCCTGAGTTTATGTTCGAACTTACACATAGTATGTTTTACTGTGTACTTATGTATCTATGTACATAGTTACATTCAAAGCATTCATACACTTGCCCGTCTATGCCGCTCAATGTAGCGTGCAAAAGATGTCAACAATACGAAAGCAATGGCAACACCAACACCAACAACTACAACTATAGTAATGCAAAAGAAGTACCCAAGCATATACTAGTTTGATGTTTCTTGTATGTTGTTGGGATTTAGTTTTCATAAAAATTAAATGGCACAAAGAACTTCTTTTAACTAAAGTTTGTTGGGAAAACAACGCGAAACTCTTGATAAGCTCAAGCAACAAAAGTCAAGTGTGTGCATATCCTCTTTAGAATAGAATAGAGCTGAACTGAACTGAACAGAACAAAAAGGATATTCATATATGACATCAAGTCTAAATGAAATGAGTTCAACTAAAGTCAGACCACAAATGTACATTTTATTGAATAAAACTCATTCAAAATTCCAGTTAAGAAGTTGAAAAGAACAAGAATACATTCATACTTAGTAATGTCTATTGTAGTTTGTAGTTTGTAGTTCTCTCAAGTTAACTCTGAGACCGATATAATCGTATGTACATAAGTATGCTATTTTGATTCTATTTCACTGTAGTCACCATTCAGACTTAATGTTTGAGTTCATTACATTAAAGGTTAAAAGGAATTGATAATTATTTCAGTTACAACAAAAGATGAAATCAAAAATATCAATTCAGTGAGATCATTTTCAATGCAATTTTGACATCTTGTCTATACATCTATGTAGCTATACTACACTACACTAGATTATCCCAGGAGTGTGTACAATCTTGAGTATATCTTGATCTATTGACCCATTTTCAATAACTAATAACAAACTTACTACACGAGTGTATTATCAATTTAGACATTTCCTTTCATTTTAGTTTTCAGATTAAAGTTGCAGAAAAATTGTGCCAATTTGCATTGTGTAATTATCCATTAGAAAGGACAAAGGAGTCATTGCTGAGGAAGCCATACATAACATACATTCACAAAAGTAATAGAATCAATAGGAACAGTAGTTGAATCAGCAACTGAAAGGAAGTTAGTTGCATTACAATGTGACTTTTGTATTCAGATTTCTATTGTTTTAATGGATTTGAAAATTCTGCATGTCATAATCATCTGAAATCAAGTTACAAGTCAAGCACAAAAAAACAACATGAAGTTGTCCTTTAGCACATTATTCATTAAGTTCACTCACCTTAAGCTCTATTCAATCTCAGGTAATCTTATCACACGGATCATAAACGAATATGGCGAGCAATATTCTCCTCCTTATTGAATGACTTTCAGTATAACAACCGGGATTATGTGAACTGTGAACTATTGTCATAAAATTAAATGGTTTTTCATCCAAGTTGATTGACACTTACAACATATTTTTTCCTTTTTGCACTTTAATCAAGCTGCCAACATTATGAAATTTTAATTAATATGAAATTCTGTTAAATACCTTTTGACTACAATATATTCAATGCTCATACATTATGCTTTATTAGTTCACTAAATGTCATCAGAATTCAATTAAATTTACTCAAGTTGAAAATACTAAAGTTAAAATTAAAATTTAATAATTTCATGAATAATTACGGTATCAGCAGTAAAAAAATTGAATTCAAGTAGAAAATCAAAACATTATCATTTTTTATGTAATTAAATGGATAAATAAACATATTGAATTTAGTTTTTTGGAATGAAGAAATTTTTCTATATAAGTATCAGTTACATAATTCAAACATTATTAATTATGAATGGTATATTTTTCAATAATCCTTATATTAAATCGAATTACATAAAAATATTGTAGTTTTTCTAGCTTACGCAATTTTGATATGACAAGCGGATTAGATGGATTCTCCTTAGACGCTAAATGTACCATATATATATGCCCTGTATGTATGTATGTCCTGCTTCAAAACACATTTTTAAAGTGATAATATTATCTACACCTGTATCCCCGAAATTATAATAGACAGAAAGCAACAAATTAGTTAAGATTAGAAGCTTCTTGTTGCAGAGCACAACAACAACGTGTGCGACAATAGGGCCAGTATGGATTGGCATACGGTGATTGCTAAAATAAGGACTAAACAAGACATGAGATCTAAGCTCACCAAAGTTGTAAAATATTATACTGACCATGAACTTTGGACATATCACTTAAAAAATTTGATGTGCTAAGTGATACAGATGGCGATGATGGTTACTCCTGCGATGGCAACAACATGATTGTGCATAAAGAAATGGATGTTTGTGATTCTATGGAAAACTTCAAACCACCGCCAGTATTTTTGTCTGATGTTAATGACATCAATGTTAGTCCATACCTAAAATCTAAAATTAAAGAAAGAATTTACTTTTCAATCTAAGGTCACTTTTGCATTATGATTAAGGCAGTAGAAATATGCAGAGTACTTTTTATAATCTTAAGAAATGAAAAAATCAAGTATCATACAAGTACGTATATATCAGTTGAAAGAAGAAAGAAATTTCAGAAAAGCAGCTTAAAGCATTCATCACTTAACTTAAACTGATGTAATCAATACCATTGTAGTATACTCGTATATTTTTTTATAGACCTTGAGCCAGACAATCGAAACCCTGGGATAAGATGAATCATATTGGCAATATGGTTTCAATCGAATCGCCAAGGATAATGCCAATAGTTAACACACAAAATCGTATTGAAATATATATTGTATATACAAAATATATAAGCATCAAATACTCTTTGCATCATCCAACTGCGCGATACACAAATTCCTTCCAGTAAATGTGTAAACCGTTCTGAAAATCATACAGCTAGCTATAAGAATGCAAAATATATCAGTAGCTTATATCAGGCAAAAAATTTGCAGCCACTACAAACATTATAGCGAGGGTTACCTTTTATATTGCGGGAATGGGTAATCAGACTCATGGCCATTTAATATTGTCTCATTTGCCCCGGTTTGTTTGCCGACAAGGTATACAGTTAAACTAGTTTTCCAGTCGTACAAGCTAAAGATAATCAAATAACGTAAAAAATCACCACGTTGTGACAAAATCGATGAAAGATTTGCAACCAAAATGTTTCAGACTCAAAAAATACATATATCTTTAATATTATGCTAAGAGTAATCCTAATGGACATGCGCTTAGCTGTTGCCGATGTCTCAACGTCCAATTAGTCTACTAGTTGAAAAGATGCTTTCAAGAAATATCATACCTGCACTGGACGACCTTGACATGATACCTGATTATCAGTTTGGGTTTAGAGAAGTACATGGAACGATTAACCAATGGCACCGAATTGTCAAATCTATTATGGATAAAATGAAACAAGCATTTGACAAAGTCTGGCATCCAGATTATGGTTGTAACGGAACTTCGCATACGCCTGCGCATCTGCAGAACATCCGCAAGAAATCGCATGCGCCTCCACATGTTTTAAGCGGAGTTTTAGTGGAGGTATATTTATATTTTTACATTTTTTCATTAGGTGTGACGTCACATTTATCACTCCCTCTCACATCCTATATCAAAATTAAAAAAAAGAAACTAATTGATGACATCAATTCAAGATTTCGTGGCCTCCGTTTGCTACATATTTGGACACAGGGTACAAATTAAAGTTTTTGGACAAAGGTCAATCTGAACTATTGCGTTTGCTAATGCTGCATGACTTGGGTCTTGTAAGAGCTTCAAGTGGAGCTGATGACGACGGAGCTTCTGTCGCCAAAAGACCTAGGATTGAATTGCATCGAGTTAACGATAAACCGTTTACGAGCTCCCAGACTCCACCAAACGAAGATCCTTAAATATGGTGGCAGTATAATAAAAAATTTCCAGTTTTACGTGGTATTTATCGTCCCCGCCAAGATCAATTCCAAGCAAGCAACTATTTAGTGGAGCCGGTTTAATTTACGAACCTTTGAGAAATTGATTAGAAGGCGACAAAGCTGCAAAATTGTTGTTTATTAAGAATAATTTGCCTCTTATCAATTTTGATTACCAATAGTTTACTTCTATACTACATATATGTAAGTATAGTTTGTAGTACAAACTTTGTAGAGTAGATAATGGGTAAATTTTCTTTTTAATGAAAGGTAATACTGAATTTTTAGTTGTTAGCCCTTCCGCGGAGGTCAAAGTCTGGACTTCTACCTCCGCGAAAATGACCTCCGTTACAACCCTAATCCAGATGTGTTCTATAAGATTAAGAGATGACGTCCTGCACATACTATTGCTTTTTAAATTTGATCTCAGCTATCACCATTCCTACGTTTAACAAGCAAGCCAGCGACTTTGTTATAATGTTGAGGTGGCAACAAGATGAATTCGGGGCCAACATTCATTAAAACGGAAACATCACACGCATGCATTTGTAAATTTTGTGACTTTTGAAATTTTGCTTAATTCTGATTGTCTTGTATCAAACATTACAACAGAAGAAATAGTGAATGTGAATTTTTTCATTCTTGACTTTGATAAGAAAAAATAATTTTCAATCTACTAAAATGAGTAGCATTCTAATGTAACTAACCTTGCTGAAATGTATTTTTTTTTTGAGGTTTTTTAGGTCCCCTTTCAATTGCAACATACGTTATCTAATATATAAAAATCTCGTATTGTATAAAATTTTAAAATCTGATATTAAACAATAAAATTCTTAATTTCGCAAGCAACGTTAACAATTAAATTAATATCATTAACAAAGCTGTCAATTAAACTGCGAATTTTGCAAATGAATTAAAATCACGAAAAATCGCTTATTTTGGTCTCACCAAATCGTACATACACTTCAGTTTTATTTATTTTATACGACTTTATAAATTTTGTTATATTTTATCGTTTTGTTGGAATCTCTGATTAAGAGTGGCGAATCAAAATTTAACATGTTAAATGCTATATGTATTCTTCCACTTATAACAATGTATAAAAAATAGACGAGCTTCCAAAGGAATGGATAGTCAGTGCATGCCACTACTGTACGTACACTGTACCCTGAGGTCTCTGATGTTCTCGTATGTTGCTGAACGTTACAAACATCAGATTAAAATAAAATTACATTAAATGCCATAGAGTATGAAATGTGTAAAAGTTGTTGTATTTAATTGTCAAAAACAACTGCTTAAGTCATTTATTTAAAAATATTTTTAATGTAAATCACAACGAAGAGGATTTAACAACAAAATTAAAAATAAATACCATTAAAAATGGGACTTCAACAAAACCAAACAGAAACAAAAAGAATAAGTAAAAACAAGCAGCTGCTGAATGTTTTCAATGAACAAGCATTTTTCGTGTCTTTAAATAAATTGTACAAATTTCCTCTGCCATATATTGTATAAGTACAATGAAGGATAAAACAAACGGAAACCCACGCACATACACAAACTTACACTTCAGACAGAGACACACACTTAAAAGGTCATGAAATTTGTATGAGTGCGTATCTATGAGTGTGTTGGTATCTAAGTGAGTAGGTATGTTCGTTCATGTATGATTCTCTTTTATTGTTGCCACTGCAAATAAACAGTACTGAGCATAATATGGCTATAATAATGGCCCATAATCTTGTATTTATGGTAAATGTCACGAAGTTCATTTCAATTACCTTTAAATAACGTAAAAGATAACATTTTATTATTACATATATTTGTATTTGTCCAACAAAATGTTTGTTCAATACCAATTAGTTTGCGATATCCCATAAAAAAATTACCCAATTCGAACCCACAAATGAGTATAAAGGAATAATTGATTCTCTTCTTGAACTTAACAATTTCAATGTTACAGAAGATTAGAATTTAATAAGAGTATTCTATTAAAATTTCCGTAGCTTGTAAATTGATTAACACGGTGATTACTTACAGTACAAATCTGAATTACAATATATTCAGGATTAACTTAAAAAATTATTCAGATAGTAGTTGCCCTTTACCTCATCGTAGTTAACCTAGCAATATTCGAAAACATACATTTTATATACATATTACGAGTATTGTATACTTGCGAGTATATACATTTTCACGAATATTGTACTAGGACAAGGGCGTAGCCAAGTACGGCTAGGGGGCAGGTGCAGTTTTTAAAAAGTTAACAAATCAAATAACCATTCTAATATTGAAAACCGTATGAAAAAATGCATACATACCTCCTCACAGATTCAAATGATATTATTGGCTTGTGCGGCTTGGCCGCAAGAAGGCTTATACTACTAGAGTAATGGCAGATGAGTCGCCTGACATAGCTGGAAAAGACCAGTTTTCCTTAGGAATGCGTTCTTATGCCGAAGATAAAATAACAATATTGGCGGTGTTAAAAATTGTTTAAGTGAAATATAAAAAAGCCTTGTTTTTTATTGCGCAAGCCACAGACTTAATTTTGTCGTTCATGATTTAAATAAAGTTTCAGAAATACGATATACGATTAGCACAATAAAAGACAAATATTCCATTTTTTTAAATTTTTTATTTAATAAAAATATTGAAGAAATTGTCAACGGACTTTAAAATATTTCTAGAGAAGGGAATGTTGCGCTGCTTCTAAGTGAGAATTCATTATGTGCGTTGGATTGACAGCCAAATAATCAAGCATATTAGAATCTGTTGCCAATGTTTTAAAATCAAAGACTATCAACATGTATACATGCATGAATCATTTTAAAAGAATAATATATCTCATAAAAGATCATCATATCAACGCGGAGAAGGAGAGCCAAAATTTGTTAAACATTTTTACCAGAACTGTAGCTGCAATTGCAACTGATGTACAAGTTTCGGGCATTGTATTTCCAAACACCTTACTTAGTCTGCATGTGATTTTTGGATTTTATTTAGATTCCCTGTTTTCCGCACTGGAGTAGCGTTTTACTAATGCAAATTTACCTGCTTTCTGTTTGATGTTGCTACATCCAAGTATAATGATAAATATGTCATTGCACAGTGGTAGCTGCCATAGGCCAAAAATCAAAATCAAAATTTTGGAGCTATCATCAACTACACAGTCTCATAAATGATCAAACTACTCAAACGTAAATTTGTTTTGTTTTGTTTTGATTCGAACGGTACTTTCTGAAATTAGCATCAGAAGTGAGAACACGTGTTCAACTGTTCATTGAATTGTGAGCAGCCTGATAGTGTGGTTCATTTTTGAATATCAATAACTTCTTCAAAAAAACATGAAATTTAAATTGGAAAAATGGATATTAAACATGAAGGGTAACATTAATTTTACATATTAGAATATTTTTTAATTGAGGTTTAAAATTTAAAAAATCCAGTTTTTTGCAAGTACCATTTTCTGTGTTTTTTGTATTTATTTTAAAATTACACTTATAGTTTTAGTTTTTCCCAGTATTTGTTCACGTTTTAAGATTATAATAGTGTTCATTCCAGCTGTCGAGAGATGCCGAGCATCGTGTAATCTCCCATAGACTGTGAGCGCCAGTACTAAAAACGCTGGCAAATGCATTAACACTGCGCAGTGTTGTTGTTGGTAAAATATGTAATGCTATGAAATTGGGTTGTCACCCCTCATACATACAATTTTTCGAATATTTTTTACATGTGGCAAACTAGATCCGCAGAAAGAAAAGTACACCTTTTGGCAAGAAAAGAATAAATTCAATTGGATTTTCTAAAGCAATGGGATTAATTGAAGACAAACCAAAAGCTGGAGGCAGTGGGACGTCAAATGACGGAACACGGCAAAGAAATTTTTTAATAACACGGACTTGGTTGCTGAAATTATGGACCTTGATAAGGATTTAATTGCCAGATGTGCAATGTTACTGAAAGGGTATAAAATAAATGTTGGAAAAGTCAGGAAATATGCGCTCGATACAGCTAAGGGAATGATAGAGATGTATCCATGGTATTATCTTCCACCTTCTGTTCATAAAATTTTAATACATGCTCCTGACGCCATAGAACACGCGCTATTATCGATTGGAGAGCTTTCTGAATAGGCTGCCGAAGCTAAAAATAAAGACATTAAGAATTTGAGACTCCAACACACTCGATTAGTTTCACACATTGCATTGAATACTGATTTGATAAATAGATCGCTTTTAAGCTCAGATCCTTTCATTAACGGACAAAGAAATTTACCATGCAAACAAAAGTTTTCTTAAAATTAATTAATTAATAAATTATAAAATTAATAATTAATAAATATTTTAAATAAATAAACTATATTATAAATTAATAAATTCACATAAATTTGGAAAACAAATTGCGTTAAAATTTTTTTTGAAATATTTTTCTTATTGAGAGGGGCGGTGGGGGGTGGGTGTAGGTGAATTGAAAAAAAAACAATAAATTTCAGTCAATACTACCATTAAGAATGTTTTGATAGTGAAGATGGGTTATGGTTTAAACTATGGAAGGACAAGGATATGACGAGGAAGTTTCAAAGGAGGCGGAAATATTCTTTCCTGCAACAAAAAACGCAATTTTAATTTCCTTGGCACTGCCTTGTACAACAAGCAACGTAGAGATGGTCTTCTCCACACTGCGTCGTGTGAGAACGTGGCTGAAATCAACTATGGTAGAGAACAATTTAAACGGTCTATGTATGCTTAGTGTACACAGAAAAATGGCAATAAAATAGAACGTTAAGTTTTAAAACGGTTTAGTAAAGAACTTCGATGATTTGTACAAATTATTTTAGTGAAATAAATATTTTTTTCCATTATGAACGTTTTTGTAGTATGCATATTATTCGGTTTTCCTTGGGTGCAAGTCACTTTCAAATCGATGGACGACTCGGTGTAAAGATTTCTACAGTTCCATACAATATAAGTCAGACATTGAGCAGCCTGCGATATGACCTTGACCACTGTTATATACTTAGCAGCTTCATACTAGGATATTTGTAAGCATAATCCATATGTTAAATGCATTGGCATGAAGTATTCCTCCCTTTTGTTGGGAGCAACTTTTTAATTGCTAAATAATATTATTATTTTAAGATCATTATTAAGTAATTGATTTACAATAAATATCCATCCTACTTCTATCTAATCAAAGTATTGACTAACATTTCGAAAGCATACTATTGCGACTTTAAACTACTAAGAAATTTTTATAATTAAGCCATTCTAGTACTGTATTACTGTAGTACTTATTACACCTAAAATCTTAAGTGTAAGCGTATTCTGCAATGCAGTTATATTACTTCAATTACAATACATATTTCACAAGTTTTATATCCATTTACCAAAAGCCTCTACTTACATTCAATACAAGTAAAATTAAGAGAAAAAATATACCATTCTCATTTTCAAAAAATTAAATTTTATTCATTCCTTAGAAAACCAAAACTCCAAGCTACGCTCTTGCATTTAAAGTAATTACAAAAGCGAAGCACTCTAGTCTGATGCGATTTTCCCCTGGAGCCAAGACACAAACTTAACAAAAAAGACCAGAAATTATGCGGTTATGTGACAAGAAACAATAATGAGGCGCAATCCACAAGAAAATATTATATAAAAAAACACTAATGTCGTTGACACTAAATGGAAATGAAAATCACATTTAATTTATTTTTTTGTGAAAAACAAAAAAAGCAAACATAAATAAATGCTTAAATTTGTCTGTGTCTCTGAAATGAATAAATACCAGGATATGAGGGTGTCGTTTGAAGTTCCCCGTGCACTTTGTGTCGCGGTAAGAGCAAACAAAAGTTAATTGTTGTAATATATTTTCCCCATGCACACTCACATTTGTATATTTGTAAGACAAAAGAATATACACACGCATACAGATACTCGGACTAGACAAACTCAACAAGAACAGCAAACAATTAAACACCTTAGTTAGAGTAGCATTACAAAAATCAGATGAGAAACTCAAATTGAGAATCGGAAAAGAGGTGTGAGTTGAAACTCCTTCAACGAAAAAATGTAAAAAGAAAAGTTTAGTTGTTTGTTGCACCAAATGTGACTTAAATAATTCATGAAAACATTTAACACGTAAGTAAAATGCGAGTACATGCAGGATTTTCCATTGTTAACTTTTTAACAAGCAAACGAGTAGTAAACCCGGGAACGATCAAAAGACTGAGAGATTATGCACATATATAATAAAAACCCATTATAACAGACGTGTGTGCTAAAGCATTGTTCCAGTTAATGACTGAAACAAAGGATTTGAAATAATTGTACCAGAAACGAGTTTCCAGGTAATGCGGCGTATACTCAACATTCTCTACTAATACCAAAAAAATAAAAAATAAAAATTACTTAAATGAAAATAACTGAACAAAAATTACCATTTAAAGCTTAAATTTATAACTTTGTTATACACTTCACGCAGTGAATAGTGCATTGTCAAGAAGTTTGTAACACACATAAGGAAACATCGGAGATTCCATATGGTAAGTATATATCTTGATCAGCTGGATGAGTCGAATTGATTTAGTCATGTCCTTCTGTCCATCCAGCCGACTCGGATCACCAGGAGGGGTGCCTTCCACACAAACCCAAATTCTTTTTGTTTTGTGTCTTATTGAACTCAAATTTGGACACTATGAGTGCCTGATCCTTATTCACAAACCATAAAACGTATAATTTCCATTATGTCATATAACACATATTGCATTTCATAGAGTCAGTATTAGCAACATCTACACCTGACTATTGGTATATTGATTTCAGTATGGATACTGACTCTACCCTAAACGTAAATCAAACCAATAATATAATATTTCTGTATGCTCAATCATAGAAGCGTGAAGAGTATTACAAATTTGGCATAGCCAAATATAACCTTCTTTCTGGTTTGTGATCGAAATTATTTAGTACATGTTCATGATTTTAAAAATGCAGTTCACCATACTTATGTGCATATGTATATATTATTATTTTATTATTAATATTTTGTGTAAGCCCCCAAATGCGTGTTCTGGTTTTATTTGGACAGCAATAAAATCCGCATATTTAAAATGCACATTTTAACAAATTTTTAAGTGGAATACACCATAAAATGTCATGCAGATTTTATCAATGATTCCCACTATTTCTGTTTTTTGGTGTTATTTTTGTTAATTTTTTATGATTTTTCATTTCATATTGTAGGCATGTATATGTACATACATATATGCAAGTAATTTGAGTTAAAAAAATTGTATGTAACTTGAATCATATCATAGTTGATTTTATCCCTAACATATGAAGGTCTATAAAAGCAGTTAAGTTTTTACATACTAGTGTTGATCGTCTAGTAAAGTGGTTCTTAAACTGTGGCCAGAGGCTAGACTAATCAGATGACTTATATATTTACCAGAACAAATTAATAAGTTAAAATTGAAAAAAGGATACGTGTATGTGTCTTCTGTATTTTGATGTTATAATATTAAAACTTTTTATTTGTTTTATTAAGCTGTCCTATAAAATTTTGAAGATGATATTGTCGGTAGTACTTAAATGCAATGAGATCTGGTTAGGCTTCAATATTGTTTTCCAGACTCATAAACTTTTATGGCCATCCTTAAACATTTTCAATAAGCCAAAAAGTGTGCTCTCTCTCTTATGGCACTTGATTAATGATTTAACGATCCACGGAGTGTGAATTGGGGTATTATCATATTGTTATGACCGTACCAAAGGTCTAAAAAGCTTTACAGTTTTTTATAAAAATTACATCTCACAAGTGCCATACAAGATCACTCCTCACACCATGATAACGACCTTCATGCTTTGTAGAAAGTGATTGCTGGACTTCCATAAATCTTTAAAATATGTGGAACCATTGGGGCCTTCTAAATTCAAATGTTCACGTCTGAGAAGATAACGTGATGCCAGTGTATTTATAAAATGGTACTAATAGTATGCTTCGCTGCTTCTTGAATTTTGTGCTGTTGTTATTATTTTATTTGATCCTTACTAATTACTTTGTGAGAGTATTGATATAAAGAAAGTGTGTAAACCTTTCGAAAAATGGGGCGTAAGCAAGTGGAGAAGGACCACTGAACGATAGAGAGGGAATGCGTATCTCTCTTTAAGCAAACATAACGAACGATATCAAAGACTAATAAAATATAAAGATTAGACAAAATTTCTTTGGGTACATAGTCATGTAGGCATTAGAGGGAACGAATTTGCAGAGCAAACACCTAAAGGCGCTACTAGAGCTCCACATATAACATCAACAAATATATTTGCCGAACAGACATTAACAGATTTTTAGAACGACATTTTTCAAATACTGAATCCAATCTGTTTCAAAATACATCCATTAATTATAAAAAAACAAAATATTGGTGACTTTCTAAAAAGCAAAAAAATCACTGTAAATTGTTAATATTACGTCTCGGCAATACAAGATTATGGCATCAACATTATTTTTTACCTAACACCAGTAATCAATGTGCTTACATTCTGTAATCTAAACAAGCTTATGACCATTGACCATATTCTAAACCAATATACATACAAAAATTCCAATTCAGCCAATTACTCTATCTCCCTTCTGTAGACAACCTTCAACCTTTAAGTTAACGTTAAGCATACGAGATGTAAAAAATAATTAAAATAAAAGACTGGACAAATGGCTCTTTAAAAGGGAAGTCAGTATTCTTATTTTAAATTTTCCCAACAACAAATTGTGTGTAATCTCGGGATATGTTACAACAAAATTAAACAAATTGTGAGTAATACGGAATATGTTACAACAAAATCACATAAAATTTGTTGTTGGGTATGCGAGTGGTATCTTCTATTTGTCCAAATGAAGTAAGTACTAATGTAAAATACTAATTTATCTTTCTATCTATCTGCCCATGCAAAAACGGGGGCGAATTGCTAGTTAAATATATTTTGCTAAATTTTATCTGTCTTAAGTTTTTAACGCCTCTGTATCCAAATATTTGAATTAACGGATTGGTAGCTTCACATGTAGTTAGTCATCTATTGCTTTACCATATCTGCCTAAGATGCTCGAAACCATAAATGTTTCTTAAAGTTCTTTTGAATGCAAATATACCCATCACTTTTATTTAACTCTCACTCAATAAACCTTATATACTGTGTGTAGTATGGTATTGAATCCATCATTCGTTTTGTATTTCAATTAACTTATCACTGCATGATATTCAATTATATTTACATAAACTATTAGAAAGATGAAAAAATCAATAATAGCATGATATTCAATTATATTTACACACATACATTCATACATATATGTATACTGTGGGAAGGTGAAAACATTTATTAGTTAAAATGACATTTAAGTAGAATTTATAAATGTATAAAGGGTAAGAGTGATGCTTTAAGCACAACATTCCGAAAGAATTTACATATTCCATTGTAAAAATTTATACTTATTATTGTTCAATTTCCAAAACCGATTACTTTTTCATTCTCAGAAAAACAAATGCTTACTACACAGAGATTATTTTTATTTAAATAAAAATTTATCAAAAACAAAACTTACAATAGAAAATTTTCTAATAAAAACAATTGTGTTTTATATTACAGCAATTTTAATTGTTCATTAAAAAATCGATTGATTTTCAAATTTGTAAATAATGGCATTCATTAAAAGATTTATAGCACCAATAAAGTTTTGTTTTTATATTTTAATTTTAATTTTTTAGTGTCCGCAATAAAATAAATGCTCAATTGGTCTAATAAAAGAATTTTCTTCAACATTCCTTAACCTTTAAGTTTATTGCTTTCTACAAAAGTATTTTAATTTACTTTTAACATGTGTGTGTACAAACATTTTGTTAGCTATGAAGTCATTAGCCAAATTGCTTTTGTGAATAGTTTTCTTTCTTTGGGTTCTCGTTTGCTGCTGTCTATTGTGTTTTCCTGACAGAGTTCGATGCACGTTCCATTTTATAGTATTCGACAACAATTTAGTTTTTATTTGTTTTTCATGCTTCATTTTTATTGGAAAATGTTTTCTTGTTTCTTTTGTTAGTAATTGTTTTTAATTTAATGTTCAAGTCATTCACAATATAATGGCAATAGCAACAACAACAATAATCATATACTAATTTATAGTTTATATTATTCTAAATCGTGTCCTTTAAAATATTTACGTTTGCATCATTGTGTGTGAAAGTAATTGCCATTATGTGAGGGTCCAGTTATATTTTTGACACAATGATGTGATGAACATTTGCTCATTTTGGTACGCCACTCTGTATCTCAAATGATAAGAAAGTCGGAAAATCTTCACAGAATGACAGATTTAAAGTATGCAATGGTGATTCTATTCTGTCAAAGATTTTCATTATTTCTCCAACGATAAACAGAAGATTTATAATCTTTTAAGTTTTAACCATATACAAAATATTATCTTGACACCTTAATTTTCATATAAAATAATGCGTTATTAAAGAGTCATGTCACATGGAGGAAACATACATTCGATTCCGAATGAGATTTTCACACAAATTTCATTTTGCAAGTTTAAGTTGCCTTTTGTTCTTTAATGAAGTACAATACTACTATTTGTTTTTTATTTATCTACGTTGCAAGACTGTGTGTGTCTTAAATTACAATGTGCATATCTGCTGTCATCCTTGCGTTGCTGGTTTTTGTTTGGCGGTTTTAAATTTATCTCAACGACAATGCTCCTGCATCAGGCTTATAAGAAAGTCAAACAAGTGCTCGTGACATGAATGGAAAAGCGAGTAAGTGTTGTCGGTGTAGCAGTCAAGTCAGGGAGCCATGTCCTCGAGAAAAGCACAATTTCTCATTGTGAGAAGCGAAAAGATACGCGAAAAGCGAACTGTTGTTCAGAAGAGCTCACCATATAAGTCAGGACAAGAAAAATTAAAAGAAGAATAGTAGGAAATTGATGCCAAGCGGAAATGTTATACACATTACCAACGCAGAATATAATTATGACAATTGTTGATTTTACCAACAAAATTCTTTCGCGAATTTAAAATGTCACGATATGAGCGAGAAAAGTGTCATTTGCATAAAGCAATTCTTTATTGCTTCTTAATAGATAAAATTTATGCTGAAAGAAGTACACTGTAGAAGTACAGTGCTTTTGAACAACTATAGGAAATCACAATCAATCAGAAAAAACTTGTAAGAAATAGCGTTCCTGCCTAGAAAGTAAAAGTCTTGATTAGATAGTAAAAAACTATATATGCCAAAGAATGCATCTTCTTACCTGCAATCTAAAGAAGTTATATTCATGCCTCGATGACTGCTGCAGTATCTATGGTTCCCCATGATTTATAATTACATAAACGAACCCATTACGCAATCAACTTAGAGGAACTGTAACCAATACAATAGCTGTGCCTGCGACTTCGTGCCCATGGTATTTTATTAGTATAACATTTGGGAAGTTAGTTTCCAGCTGTCGAAGTTGACCAAAAATTTGATAACAATGCCCAAAAAATTGGTAACAGTACTGCTGATTTAATCAAAAATTAATCTCTTTTGATTTTGTAGGGTGATTATGATTAATATCTTTTAATTAGGTAAGTCGATTTTGATAAAATAAACGCTATATGTTACAAGAAGCTTGCTACAACACAGCAGTGAAAACCGCATTTAAATTGGTTAAGCCATTTCTGAAATTAGCCTGCATAGACAGAATGACGTTTACATTTTTATATATAGACAAGCTGTTCCCACAACTTCGTACACGTGGGTTATACGAAATATATTTGTAATTGCATGTGTTTTGTTAACTTTTTTCCTAATCATCAGCGGATTAATGTAGCTGTGCTGCAAAAGAGAAAAATATTCGAAAATCAGTTAAAAAATAGGCAACAGAACTAAAAATATGAAAATCTTTTGATTTAATAGGTCAATTTCGATAAAGTAAACGGTAAATGTTACACGAAGCTTGCTTAAATACACCAGTTTAAATCGCATTTAAGCCGTTTCTGAGATTAGCGTGCATAGACACAAAAAGGCTTACGATTTTATATATATATATAGATAGATATGTATATAGATTGTGGGTGTTTGCAAAAGTCATGTTTTTTTTATAGACGGCTTTAGTCTCACTTTTAAAGGAATGATGGCTGAACATATTAAACATATAGGCGTCATTTGAAAGGTTTGTGTATAAACTATTATCGGTAAGAAATGTATTAATTAATATTCGATAACATTTGTAAAAAAGACAGCTCATTAACCATGGAAAGTAAATGTGAGCATTTTCGGCAAGGGAAGAATGCAACCCAATCTAAAAAACAAAAGTGTGTGACGTATACGGAAAAGATGCAATAAGTGAACGCAAATGTCACCGCTAGTTGGCAAAATTCCGTTCCGGAGATTTTGAGCTTAAAGATGCAGGACGCACTGGTCGGCCATACACTGTAACAATGAAAAGACACTTTAATAAACTTTGGGTTCCGCTTGAGTTGAAAGAAATTCACTTCACTAAGCGGATCAAAATTCAATGCTCAAACGTTACGAAAATGATCCATTTTTAAAGCGAATCATAAAGGTTGATGAAAAATGGGTTGTGTACAATAACGTGAAACGAAAATGATCATGGAGCAAGAAAGATGAACCGCCTTTAACCACATTAAATGCCGATATTCACCAGAGGAAAGATATGCTGTCCGTTTGGTGGAATTGGTCACTTTGAGCTACTGCCATTGAATGAAACCATCAATTCGGAAATCAAAAAGAAGCACCCCGGACTAGCCAATTGGAAAGGTGTCATTATCGACCATGACAATGCTCGACCGCATACATTTTTGGTCACTCGACAAGAAAATCGGTGCTGTTTGGCTCACAGTCGACTTGTAAGAAGATACCATTGTATATTATATATACGTATGTGAGTTCTTTTAAGTAGTTTATTTTAAATGCTGGAGAGAGGGGCACCACTATCAAGTTTTTGTCTCGGTTCAAGTTTCTGGGCCGGTTCGAAAAAATCGTAGATCCGGGCTTTGTAACTTGGAGCAATTCATTATTTTTAAAAATTGTCTTAGTAGCATGACCTAGCATAAGGTATACACAAAGTAGAACAGATCGGACGTCAAAGAGGAAGTGAAACAAAGTGAAATAAACACTAATAACAGAAAAAAAAGAGACAAGAGCAAGAAAGATATAATAGGGCGTAGCAACGCGAGCCGGAACAGCAAAAAAAATGACATGACTTTTATGCACGTTGTGGCAGTGGTAAAATTTAAAAAATCCTCATGTTAAAATCATCAGAACTCATATAATGTATCGAATCAACCAAAAGGTTTTTAAACATAAGTATCATCAGTTTTGGGAATATTCACGTGCGCTTAAAAGAAAGTGATTTCTAAGGTATTTACATCTTTTGGGGTGGAGTCGTTTTAACCATCGTAGAGTTCTGTTGTGTATTAAGGCCATTGCTAGGGTGTTGGGGTGTTGAAGCAGTCGATCTTTATAACGGCTACTAAAGAAGGTCGAATTTTTGATGAACCATGGTGCGCACCGCTTTATTGCATTGCTTGAATTTTCATTATATTTTATGGAACAGTCGTCCCCCAGATTTGGATGCCATATAGCCAGATGGGTGCCACTACCTGTCTGTATATAAGCAGTTTGTTGTTTATCTTGGTCAACCTGTGGTATGATGCTAGAGTCTCTCCATATATAGTTGGATCAGTTCTGCTGATTCAACGGGAGATGATGAATTCATAAGAATGGCGTGTCACATGCTTAAGTAGTGACCAGAATATTGTCATTATCCGACATTGATATAACCGCAGTGTGTGGTCTGTAAAGAACTTGAGAGAGGACGCTGCCTTGAGGTACGCCAACATTAATACGCCTTATGTTAGAGTCAGAGACGCGTCTGCTAAAAAGCTCTTAAATAGCAGATATTGCTAGTATTTTGCTTAATTTGTAAGTAAGTTAGCCGCTCATTCAAGCCGAACTGCGTTGTGCTCTGAAGCCGAATTGATGATTTGATACATTTGACATTTCGCACTCCAACAACCTACTCATAAATATTCTGTCAAATATTTTGAAGAATGTTGGAATAAGGCCTATGGGCCTATACTAAGTGACACATTCCTCTGGTTTGCCCGGTTTCAGGATCATTATTAAGGTGATACATTTCCACTGAGAGGAAGAGTCACAGATCCTGAGCATGGCATTGAACAGCAACACCAAGAACAACACTCCTTTGGTGGCATGTAAACTGTGGCAGAAGTAAACTCACAATAATCATCTCGCTTTGTTTAAATATCAATATCCATTATACAAATTATATAAGAATTGAAACTATATGTATACTGTATAGACTTTTGAAATTGAATTTGCATAATATTCTCAAAGCTGAAGGTTTTCGTATGGTAGCTTGTCACAATTGCTTAATTTAATTTATTTTAATATTTATAACCCATAAACCATATCCTTTTCGACAGAATATAATGCAATTAGTGAATTTGTTGCCAAAAATAAAAGAAGAAAAAGAAAACACTCCATCTAAATAAAGTGACTTGAATAAAAAAAATTGGAAAATAAAATTAATTATGCATACGCCATGTTGCCTATTTACTCATCATCATTTTTGTACTCATATTTTTTCCTTCTTTATTTTTTTAACTGACTTTTTCACAACTTTTCAATTTTTTTTTATTAAACTTTATGTCTATGGTAGCTCTAGTGCCATGTCCTCTATCATCGCATTCTTTATCTTTAATGCATATTCATTTAAAATGCATATGAGTAAATGTACAAAAAAAGGAATTGTTGCGAAACGCGCGACTAAAATTGCAAAAGTTTCACCAAAAAGCGGTATAGAAAATTGTATATGTGCATAGTATATAGTACGCCTTTGTATATTGTACGACAAGGCAACTTTTAGAATGATATTATTTATTTATTTATGAATTTATTGTGTTATGTCGCTAGCGCTTTTCAATGTTGATTTTTATCACATTCTATGAGGGAATTTATGAGTTTCACAGCACATAAATTTATGAAAATTTTCATTAACTCAAAATATTGTATTGTAGATACTTTTTACTTTTTATATATTGTATTATTGTATTTATTTTAGCAAATTGCATAGAGTTTGTGAAATCAGCTAACAAAATAACGAAACGAATTGCCATCATTTGCTTATTAAGCAGCAAATAAATTGTTTAAATATATTTATTTTCCGTTTTTTGTTTTATTATTATTTTTATCTTTGGGGCCGCTTAAAATGAGTTTGCACAGAAGCATACTTAAATAAACTTTCATACAAAGAAGAACAAAAAGAAAAAAGAAAGGGGAGTGTAAGTAGGTGGATGGTATGCAAAAACAATTTTTCAACATGCCTTCATTCTCTTCCTTCCTTTCTAACATTCTTTGATTCTATCATTTCGCTTGCATAAAGGGGTGCTAGAAATAATGATAAAGGTGAAAAATGCACTTAGTAGTACTCGCACTAGGTTGGACCAGATGAAGAAAAATAACTAAATGTAACTTATTATATAGAAAACAAGAATAAAACTAAAGAAAATAACTTTCCAAGAAGAAAACTAGTAAAGCAGTTTAAAGATATGAACGTACGACAGAAAGGCAAGACGACGACAATGACGAGGATGTACTCAGCCACATTTCTAAGTTGGCTAAAGTTTGTTGCAAGTTATTCACCATTTTCCTTGTAAGCATCATTCTACCTAACTTTGTTCCAGTTGCATGTGTTGCATACTTTCGAGCGTTAAGTTTCTATCACACAGCAACACACACACACACACGCACACACAACTAAGCGACTTACGAATACATACACACCTTTACAAAATGGAGTGCAAAAGTAGCGCATGATGAAATAATATTAAAAAAATAAAAATAATAATAAGAAAATGGAAACTTCCTCGTTGAGCAACACAAAACGTGCAAAAATACAAACATTTTAAATGTTGCAAGCTGCTTTCACTGTACTACATCTATCTAAGTATCTTTGTATCTTATTTTTTCAATTGTGTATGTGTGTGTGTGTGTGTCTTGGGTGTATGTCTGTGTGTGTGAAAGTAAAAAGAGAAAAAGCTGAAAAGTTTATAAAAAATAAATCTAGACAAAAAATAATTTTTAATGTTGCTTTGACGTCGTCATCGTCTTCGTTCGTTGTTTTTGTTGCTGTTATTGCTATTGTCAGTATCTAAGTCTGCGCATTTGTATTTGTAAGCGTATCTATGTTAAATGTTTGCAGTTTGTCTTGTGTCAAGATCATCAATTTCTCGTTGCGTAGAAACTTAGTGAAAAGTCTTCTGGGTACAAATATTGTAAGCACTATAAGTATAAAACCAAAAAGTGACTAACGATAACAACAGAAAACAAAAAATTATAAAAATATGATAAAAAATGAGAAATGATGATAATTTATGGAAGCAAAAAAAAAATAGAATAAACACAACAATAAAGTGATGGTTGTTTTATTTGCATAATCATATAAAATCTTTTGTCAGAGAAAAGGAACTGGTACTACGAAACTTTTGATTTGCTTTTCCTTGTTACTGTTGTTGTTTCAATCTCAACCAAACCAAAATCAATCACACAAATATATTATTGGTGTGTCAGGTCATAGAGCAAAGCATTGCTTGAACCATTTTTGGAAATATATTGAAGGAAGATATAAGTACATACATACATACACTCCCATACTAGGACCGACACAACTAATAATTGGGGTCTGCAACTGTCTTCAGATCATCTTAAATAATCTACTATTACTAACAGACTATACACATAAATCACCGTCTTTTGATAACACATTGTAGGATATGAAATTGTACCCAACAAGCACCTGCAGATTTTATGACCAAACAGAGGAAGCCCAGATTATCTCATTCTACTTTGCAAAACACTGGCACACAGCTAAAGTAAGCTTCTAGGATTTCACTGATTCAATGGTGGAGTCTCTCAGGATTCGGACTTGGGACTCATTTTGTATAACTTATATACCCATGATTTACCTGTACTGAACACAACAAAACAAAACCATCTTTGCAGATGGCACTGCTCTTTATTTCACAGGAAATAACTTTTCTGAAATACACAGTACACTACAACGTTCGCTATTCTACCTTGAAGTGTATTACAAAAAATGGCAAATTAAGCTGAACGCTGCAAAATCGTTTGCCATTCTCTTTTCTAGAAAAAGAAAAAATATCCACTTACCAAACGGTAATCTGAGAATTAATAGCCAGGACATACCCTGGATCAATAACCTAAGATATCTTGGTCTGTACTTAGACAGCAAAAAACATTGCCAATACGCTGGACAAGATCAACAAAACTACTTGTATGCTTTATGCTTTGATATATTGGAAGTCACAGTTGTTAAACCACAACAAATTGATTATTTTAAATCAATATTTGCTCCAATCTTGTTAAATGGATCTCTTATTTAGGGTGACTGTGCTTACATTCACACAAAGCGTCTGCAAATTGCCCAAAATAAATTCTTAAATGACTCCTTAATTTACCCTTTTATTTTTCAACTGATCTACTTCATAAAACAGTCCATGTGCAAACAATAAAGACAAAATATAATTGATTGAATATGTTGGTACTTGACAGACTAACCCTTAGGCTAGTCTCACCAAGTGCCACCCCTAGTTGTTAGTTAGTTATAGGTTTTGGGTTATGGGTTATTGGTTCTAGTTGTAAGTCTTTTCATTAAGAATTAAGGTTTTGTCTTTCCATTTTCCTTAGTCGTACTTTTTTTATTACTATACTTTCAATACCTCTTCATTTGTTGTGAAGATAATGTCAAACTATACTCTGAAAAATGTTCTTAAGTTGATTTACTAAAATAACATGCTACGGTAAATTAAATTAAAACAGCAACCAAAAAAAAAAGATTACACTGACTTATGAGGAACAATATCACAACAAATAATCAGTTATCAGTTCTGTACCTTCCTTCAAGTATATACTTTGGGATACAAATCATCTGTAATGGCTGAAATCTATTATAAACCAGAAAGAAGGTCATGTTTGGCTATGCCAAAGTTGTTTTACTCTTCACGCTACTGTGAATGGGCATACAAAAATATTAAATTTATTATTGATAAGTCTTACGTTTAAGGTAGAGTAAAGGGTTGAATAGAATCAAAATGGTGTTACTGTTACTGCGTCTGTTACCCATCAAAAAATCAAATACAGCTGTTCGTATGAGAATTAATAGAATGTGAGGTTGTGACTCTGCTTGTTACTCTGGGTGATACCGTGAAGTCAAATTATTTGAATTTGCTCAGTAACAAATAGTCCCTTTCACTCTCTCTCTCTCTTTGTTTTTCTCTCAAATGGCAAGCACGGCTGATTGCGATTTAAAAGAAAATTTAAAATGGAAGAATGTACAGTTTTTAATTGTATTTATGATTTTCTATTTTCAGTGTAAAAATAATTTGCCAATTTTTCTCGCACAGCAAATGCTTCGCGTGTGCTGTTATTGTTGTTTCTACCATTATTCTGCGCACTTTCGAGAGGAGATGTGAAGTCTCTCCATTGTCCACTTATCAAGTTGCCTTGGTCGTCGTAATTGTCTGCAAAACCGCACGGCTCTTATTGAGTATTATTGTATTTTTGACATTTTTAGTTCATTTAACAAAATACCTTACTTTCAATGGTATCACAACTCTACTGTTACTGTTCATTTTTTCGGACAAGTCACAGTAACAGTAACACCATTCTGTTCCAGTTTTAAATATTCATACTCATTTCAATATGCCAATAGTCACATGTAGAAGGCGGTAATACTGACTCTAGGAAATATATTTCATATGTAGATGGCGTCATATATATTGGTGTACAACGCATATCGGAAACTATACGATCCAGTAATCCTATGATCTTGAAATTTACATGGTCGATGAATATGCTCATCAATATATATAAGTACATATATGTACTAATATTTATTATTTATTTATACTTAATGACGCCTCCGATGTCTCCTTCTTTGTGTAACAAACTTATAATTCCATTGTACAAAATATGCCAAAGAGAGAACTTAAACTCAAAACTATTTCAAAGTTCAGTTAATGAGCTTGCGCAGAATAATAAATGCTTCATTCAATCAAATCAAATGTACTTTTCGAAACATGCCATCCAGTTATATTATCACCCATAAGCCTAGCAGCTATCCATGCTAGAGGAAAACAATTTCCTAGATGGCCATAACAAATAAAACCATTCCGGGTTTTTAACTGAATTTAATTGTTTTCTGTTGAACAGAAACGCTCTAAAATATAAATGAATGAATGTAATAATCAATATTCTACCGATAATATTCTTGTTTGATATGGTGGAACAAATCTACCAGGGCAAACCATGTTTGTTATAAATTTTAGCTGAGCGGTCTACTTATGCCTATTTTGAAAATACATATTGCATATTGCCACTAAAGCACAAGTAGCAACTTGATTTTCTTATGTACCAGGTGAAGAAGTTTTAAATGTCGTTTTTTTTTTTCATTAAAAATATATAATAATTTAGGAATAATGGCAAAAGTAATTGTTTTTGTCCATCTTGCTGGCAATTTATGGATGCCATTCCAAAAGAAAGTTCCATCCTGCATCGATCAAATCAATTCACCAAGCCAATCTTTCACTGCATCGAATGTTGTGAAATGCTGCTCAGTTAGTGCGTGTCCCATTGATGAAAAAAATGGTAATCTGAAGGAGCCTTGGTCCTCTCTTTTCCTTCATTCAGTCCTAAACAATTGTATTTTTTGCTTCTATTACTTGAGTAATAAGGATATCCAATACTAAATCATGCCGACTATTATTATTTTTACTTGTCCTGCTATTGAAAATGCTGAATAAATTAAGTACTTTAAATTATAAATTTTATCATCCGTGCAGGCCACAAATATCCGGACCTCTCGATATGCCACGCTTAATATTTAAAACTTAAAAAATAAAGATTTAAAAAGCAATTTTAAATCAGTTGACAAAATTTCCAATTTTAAAACTTTTTTACTAAAATTAATATCAAAAATGCCCTTTAAGACTCTTAAAAGAATCTCTGCCACAACTAAAATTATTATTACAATTCTAACGATACTTAAGTGATTTTATGGTAGAAAGTTTGATTTTGCAAAAAACAAGTCAAAACAAACAACAACATTTAATAAAAGGATATTTTTTGTTTTTGCCAATGTTTACACAAAACAAATGTGAAAGGTTAAACACTGTTGGAGTAAATGCGCATTTGGTTTTTATTACCAAACAACGTCAAAAAGGCAGCCAAAAAGTAATAATGCGTTCCAGAGGATGCATAAGACGCGATTCAGTTTATGAGTGTCAACAAAATTCCTTTCTATTTACACTTTTCTCTGTACCCAGCGTTCTATGGGTTGAAACGCTTTAAAAACCAACCATTGCTAAGCAATAAAAATGTGTTTAGAATTGTTTTGAGAGCAGCTTGTCGTATGATCAACCTCATTTATTGCTTGTACTGTGCCTGTTTAAATATGCCATCCTCGCTCTCAAGGTTCAAGGTTATACAGCTTTTAAGCTTATGCTCACTTTTATTGGAACAAACACATTGAAGGGATACTATTTTTGTTGTTTTTTTAAAATAATTATTATTTCCAAGAAAGCAGCCTAATTAACTTATTTGACTAAGACGAAACACGGTCCGCCTAATGCTTAGAAGAAAACCTTCGTATTTCAACCCTTCATACGTGGTTACATGTTTGCTCTTTTCACATTAACCTTTTGAATGCTCAAAGTAAGCTGCTTGTGTATGTATCTAATTGAATTAACTGAAATTAACGAAATTCCTTTGCTGTTTGCTTAACGTTTTTAATTGAGGTACGTGTGGCTTGCTTTACTAAGTACGAAGCATCTGTAAAATTGTATAGCGGCCACCATCCCCTTCTATCCTTGAGGGCTCTTATTTTACTATTTTTGAAACAGAATCACGCACAAATGCATAATTTTGCACATTTTCTGTGGTTAAATAGGTTTATGGCAAAAATGTAATGGAAGTCAACTGAGAAAGTAAAGGATAACATCAAATGGAAAGAGGTTTTCGTTGTTTATGAATAATAACTAGAACAGCAACACTTATCTAACGTTTACAAAATGTACACACTCTTTTCATAAAGTATATCCATATCAACCTCTACAATATCATGTAATAGGGTTTCTAATAGTATCTAGTATATGAGTCTTTTTAAATTTGGTTGCATGAGATTTTTGTGTCGGTGCCAAAGTCGATGTGAGTTCTCTACTCATGGCCACAGACAATTTTGGAAAATGTTCAACTTGATTTTATATTCAGCTGTTTTGTGGCTTTTCCGGTAGTTTTCGTTTACGGTTTTGCCATGCAGCTGATGTTGCTTCGTCCTTATTGCAATCATTGCGGATGCTACTTCAATGGCGCCACACTTAAAGCGTCAAAAAGTCGATGCCATAAAAATTGGCGCCATTTGTTGTTTAAAATTTCATTTATGTGTTAGTAGCAACATCGAACATTATTTGTTTTCAAAATTCAATATTCTTCAATACAATTTAGAAAGAAAGTTATTTCATTTTGCAGCAAGCATTATTTCTGTACTCATCATAATTAAAGTGCAGTACAGAATTATCTTTTGACAAAGATGTTTGTTTCAAAAGCATGAAAAGAAATAGATTTTTCATATTTTCATATTGCAATTGGCAATTCCTAATGATGATGCATTAGTTTAATAATAACAGCAGTTGTTTTCCAAATCTATAATGCAAACGTGTGCTTCATTAAAGCCACATAATGCTAAATTTTAATGACAAAACAACTCTCGTCTATGTCTGCATTTCTATTTTAGTTTATATATTTGTGTGACTACATAATCTATTCATTCTTCTAGTAAATACAAGGTTCGACTTTTATATTCCAGGAATGGCCAATCCTAGTGTAGCCATATCAAATATGACATCTGCATTATGAAGTTCGATATATTTTTGCATAAAAATACTTAGAACGTGACATAAGTACCTACAATTGCTCTTTGTTTTCTTTGCTTCACTTGAAAAATTTATCTCGGCCAAAAAATGGTATTAAACCGTGGACATTTTCGTTCGATTATTTTTTACAATTAAGTCTCAACAAATGTCTTTACGAACTGGTCATTGATACATCTGAACAATACAACAACACTGTTCACTTGAACAAAAATTCCGATTTGGTTTCAAAATCTAATTGAGCAAATTAACAGAAAATAATGACAATCTAACAATTAATGCTTATACGCTGCGTGCCAGGTTTATAAGGTCATGATAAAATGACGATTCACTCTCCAACAATAAAAAAAACACATGCAACGGCTTGTCTGGAGATAACGGTATTTTTTTGTATTTATTGCGAAATGCGTTTGTTTCATGAGTAAAAGGTCGAAAGCAAATTTTTGCAATATTTCATGCTGATATTCATAAATTACAAAATTGCAATAAATAATTTTCATTATGCCAAAAACATTAAGCAGTGTAGGAAAAGGATCAATTTTCGCCATATATGAGGAAAAACATTGAATGGGAGAAATTTCACGAAGAATGAAGAGAAGTTTATGTCTGGTTCAGAATTTTTTGAGCTCCCCAAATACTTATGCTACTAAAAAACGTATGAGAGGAACGCATGTTCTGAAGGGCAAATCATTCCAGCTACATATAATTCCTTTATGTCGTTAAAAAGGTTGCAACTTGTTGTGAAAGTTTCCCGTTCGACTATTTGGCGGACTTTTAAACGAACCCAAATCATTGAATGAAAATGATTGTTCCGAAGCTCACATGCCTTCATGAAAAGGGTAGAATTTATTTCACTTTGAAAACATTAACACCAACTGGAATCAGGTAATAGTTAAATTTAAATCGAAGACAGCTCTGGTTATTTTATTAAATTGTGCAAAGGCTATCTTCTCTGATGAAAAGAAATGGAACTTTGATGGTCCTGATGGTTTCCGAGGATACTGGCATGCCAAAAGAAAGTCAACTATCACATTGTCGAAGCGCAACTTTGGAGGAGGCAACGTAATGGCATGGGCTGCATTTTATTGGACCTTCCAGCAGGATAATGCTAGGATTCACGTGAGCTGTAAAACAAAAAGTTGGTTTACCTCAAAAACATAAATGTTTTGGAGTGGTCAGCCAGCTTGCCTGACTTGAACCCAATATAAAATTTATGGAGAATATTAACGCAACTGATTTATAAGGAAAATAAGCATTTTAACTCAGTTAATAAGTTAATTGACGTCATTAAACTAGAATGGAGGAAAATGGAACTCGGATTGCTTACAAATTTAATTAGAAGTATGGAAAAATGCATAAATAATTTTTTTTTTAAAGAAAATTGTAAAATTTGCATTTGATCTTATACTCATGAAACAAACGCCTTTTACAATAAAGACGCAAAAAAAAAACCGTTATCTCCAGACCATTGAATTTTTTTGTTTTTTGTTGTTGTGGAGAGTGAGTATCCATTTCAGTAAGACAGGTAAACAACTTCCAGCGGTATTTCTTGAAAAGAGTGCTGAGGCTACCGGACGCAATCCCAAACTATGCATTGTCATTGGAAACTGGTACTGAAGACAGTCACTTCTATACATTAGATCTGCATATGCAATATATGACAAACACTTTATTGTCATATAACGCAGATAGATTGCCTCATAAGTTGTTCAAAGCTATTCTAAGAGGAAACGTTGTGTGGGCAAATAAATTTAATCAGCAGGGAGCAGATCACAATATAAGTTTTCAATGGAATGCTGGGATAGAAGAAGACTGGTGTAATCGTTGCAATCAGCTCATTGAGGCATTAAAAGCGGCTTGGTGGAGTAGTTTGCTGGAAAAGTAGCAGGTAGCACAAACCACTTTTATAAATACCTGCAACCAGCAGCTGCAGAAAAATATTTTAAAGCCAACCTAACTCATCGTGAAATAACGATGATAATAAAAGCACACTGCGACAAATGCACTGAATGCAAATCGTTTCACGCCAGATACAATACAATATTAACGGCTAACAGCCATGCTGTAAAATCACCCCTCGTTTTTTTTTTCTTTTTTCCAAATATGTATAAATTAAGTTTATTTTATCTGTACATATATACGAAAAAATTAATAAAAAGAAGTATCTTCAAGTATTAAGTGATCATTCCTTTATTAAATATTTAAAATAAACTCCTGACCTTATAAACCTGACACGCACCTTATAATCTATTTATTGTTTTTTACAATAACCAACTGAAAATAGAGTGTCATAATTTCATGTCCATTCTTAAACACACCAATACATATTCTTTGCAATTGTTCAACAATTGTCAGAATGATGCTCCATAATGAAGACACATCACAGATTTGATATTTAAACCTACTAATTAAGTGCTTAAATTCATTGAACCTTTAAGTTAATATTGTCAAGTTAAATAAATCTTTAAAAGTAGAAGAACAATCATGGCTAATATTGTAAAACGGTATAATTACCCTTACCTATGTCATTATATCTATTAAAGAAGATTTTTTGTATACTGTGTACTATTTTGTTATATGAAATTTGAATTTTGCTACTTTTTTACACATTTGTAACATACAATACATAAATAAAACTCATATATACTTATTATACCATAGTCGCAAAAGTACATGTAATACTCCCCTTCCAGTCCATTGTTTTGAATATGCCTTCGACTCAAATGTGAACTGATAGACCCATGTTTCATCTATGGTCATTAGTCGACGCAAGAAGTCGACTTAAACTTACCAAAAATTCATTTAAACCTTCTTCACGAAGCTATTTTGTTCCATTCTAATTTTCTTACGCTCATATTTTAAGTCTGCTAAGTGGCGTATTTTCAGTCGTTGGTCATCCAATAACACTTTTGAATTATTTACATTTCTACCATGGCCACTATTGATGACTGCTGAACAAATACTAAACAATATAGCGTTTTAAACTTAATTCTTTTCAAATAAAAGGCGTCATCTATACCTCTGGTCGGGTGCTTCTGGAACTATCCTCGTACTTTTCTATATTCTCTCCTCATCCATATAATTTTCTTATATCTTTTCTTATTCTTTTAATAATCTTATCAATAAAATTACTAAAATATTTAAATAAATAGAAAGTTTTTATATGCAAAACATAAAAACAAAGAAAAATCTGATTAGTGTTTGCATACTCAACATAGCTCATTGAGGACCAACGGGCAATCAATGAAGTTGTCCCCTTAAGCGAGCGAATCAAAGAAAATTGTTCTTTTTAAGAAATTTCATTATTTGCTTCATGACATCTTACTGTTTACCTTTTTCTGTGCCACATGCAAGGATTGTACATGTCTCGGACTCCAACGAACACAAACGAGGCTAAACTAAACTGAACTGAACAACAACAACGTAAAAAGACCAAGGAGCCAAATGCAATAAAGCAAAAATCCTTAACTACTTTTCTTTTACCAATAAATTTTCAATTTCCTTTGAAAATTTGCAATTTATTTTTCCAAAGCTAATTTCCTTGCTTTCCTTTCAAATCGCAGCAATACGAAGAATAAGAAAATGAACTATAAAAAAAGTAAAATTAAAGAGCAGCATCAAACTTCATATCCATAGACGATCCAAACCGAGGAAATGGGGAAATGGGGCTTAGAGAAATAGTATATAACTGCATTTGCAATTTTATAAAACGATGCTTTAAAAGTTGTCACATAATGCAGCTTATGGCTTATTTATTTAAGAATATATAAGTATTGTATATTGTAGATAAGTCAGTTATAGAGCAGCCAATAACTGAATAATATTTTATTGTTATTTCTGCTGTGCTGTCAGAACGAATGTTCATATTTTTCAATCAAACATTTGAATCCAAACACAAAAAATGAATATAGAATTTTCATTTTTTTCTAAATATTAAAAAAAAATGATATTGAAATGTAAATAAAGAGTCCTTAACAATTTTTCAGTACTTGAGCCACAATCAAATTATTTTCAATGAAAACCAACAAACGATTACTTTTCCACGCTGCCATGTGGAACCACTAGAATGAACTAGTATATACTTATACATATACTATATCAGGTCTACAGTTCTGCCCCGGACACTGGCATTCTCTTCTAATGATAAATCGTTCAGAGCTTAACCAGCAGTTCACTGTTTTTTTTTTTTTTTTGGTTCCGCTCCGTCGCTCAATGCAAACAAAATCTCTGATTGTTATTTGTGAAAATTGTGAAAATATTTGTAATCAACTTGCAACTTCTATTCTCTAACTGGATCCGGGTTAACAGAGGCAAAGAGAAAATCATTTCCTTTTTATGCATACAACGAGCATTAAGTTTCGATGCTATGTAGATGGTATGGCTATGTAGATGATATATATGTATGTAGGATTAACCTTTAAACTTTTCATCCTTGCTATCCCTCTAACATTAAAAATACTACCATTGGTTTCGCTCTACTTTTTTACCTTTATATTACAATTTATTTGATAGCAGGCATCATAGTCTTTTTTGATCTCCTATAAAAGACACAAGTAGAAAGTATGGATAATGGTGATTAGAAGTAATATTTAATGAAAATCTCTTATCGAAATCTCTGGACTGAATTCGAGGGAATGCTATTTGGAAAACTTTTTTGTCCGCAAAACTTTGGCATAGAAACGAACTGAGTCTAGTATCAGCTTCAACTTCCTAGCTTTTATAGTTCCTTAGAATCCAGGGCCCTGATGAACAGACAGACTAAAATGACTACTTCGATTCGTCCCGTCGTGCTAAGCAATCAAATATTCTAAATAGAGATGAGACTCTATTAATTGAAATAATAATTGAAAATGTATTTAATCGCATTAAAATATATTTAAAATATTTCAAAAAGAAAGAGTAAAGAAAGCAAATCTAATAAGTAGTGAACTTCTTAACATACAATGGTTTGTGACTGTCAATTTCCATAAACTTTTTTTTTTGTTTTACTTATGGGGTCACAAAGATGGTCTATACATCAGTTGGACCCGGTAGGTGGCGCAGTTGTCGAGATAAAGGCAAAATTTTTAACATTCTTTTATCGAGCGCAACTATACTAAGCCGATTTTAAAAATTTTATTTCTAAATGACAAATGAATGCTAATGAAAAGAGTTGCATACTTATTTTTTTCAGTTTTTAACTTTTAATATACTATTTTTAAGTATTAAGTTTTTTGAAAACCACTGCAAGACCAAGCATAATTGTTTTGTACGTTTTTTCGTTTTTAATGCTTTGGTTATTGTTATTGTTGTTTCCTGTCTAAGTAAGCACTTTTTGCGCTCTTCGTTTCTGTATGTGATGTTCATTGAGAGCGGGATAAGAAAGAGATAGTGAGTTTCGTTGTTTGTGCTTTGCTTTGTTTGTGTTTGATGCTATTGATCATCACGACTGGGCCGCAACAACGCACACCGGGCCACGCTAGTATACTAATAAATAAGAAGAAACGTACTGTCAAGAAAACTCACTAGCATTTTAGTACTTCATAAAACCAAAACCAGGAAGTAGTGAACTCACAAAAAAGAGACAATCTCAGTTTGTGCTTAAATCTATCTATCTATATACTTAAACGGCAAACACATTTTTTGTGAACCTTTTCCTGCTTAAACCACTGAAACGATTGTGATACTAAAAAATATCAATGAAAGGTATTGTTTGCTAAATCTGTACAATCAAAGTTGTATTAAAATCGTTCCACTGGTTTAGGTAAGAAAAGATTTTATATTTCTAATACATCATCAGCCGCGGGATCCCCTAGTATTTATAAAACTTCCTCCTAACGATATGATTTATATTAATAAAATGACATACATAGAAAACATACATATGTACGTGTCGAAATAATCATCTTAATGAAGGGAATAGATGTCAACTTGTATCTTAGATTTTGAAATATCCAGCTAAAATTTGGTACAGCCACATCTTACTGAGCACAGGTAATTCGTTTTAATCAAAATTACCCAATTACTAAGAAAATGGAACCAAAATAGCCCCAGCATTTAAGCTGCATGTAGGTTTATGATAAAACAAACGACCGTTATTGAAACAAAACTTTATTTCCCAATAATTATAATTTCTGATCAAGAAAGTTCATCAGCTGGGGTACGAACGGTATGTAAACTTTAGTGTACCGAAGTTAATGTCTGTCATATTTTTTTGTTTTCTTGCTTGTACCACAAAGATAAAAGCAATCATAATGTACAACTGGAATGTATACATATTTCTCTAAACTCCCCCATAAGCTTAGTTTGCCAAATCTCCCTCTCCAAATCGCTCTCTTTTACTATATATTCATACTTTTTCAGTTCATTTGTAAACATACAAAGCCAGTGGAACATCGCATTTGGGTAGTTGGGCACTGTTTGTTTTTCTTTGCCAGGCAAATTATTCAATGTTTGCAAATGGAAGTTCAAAAAGTGTTGGAAATCTTTTGCACTTGATTTGGTTTGGGGTGCCCCCATAGTTTGATGTACGGTTGCTATAGAGACAATAAAAAATAAAAGGAAGTTCTTTGATGTATAAAACTTTGACTGCAGCTGTGTTTATTATTTCTGATAGCTTTGTGCACATATTTCTTACAATATAGTATATTCAAATGCATCATTGAATGAATAAAATGTGTGTATTGTCTTCATGCCAAACAATATTTTATAAAAATTTAAATAGAAAACAGTTAAATCCTAAGTTGCAAAGGCAAACCTTTGTTAAATTTGAGATACATGCTAAGCTGCACTACATATCATCGTAAGTCATATCTTAAACTCATGTGCATCCAATAAACTATGAGCGTATAGACAAATCATGTCTACCCCTCTTCATAAAATTTGCACACTTTGATGCTTTACAGGTGGTTTGATTTTGCCATCTTTTCTTTAGAAGACTGGTGAAGTCAAAATAAGAAAAATCGTTAGTGCTGAAATTACTGTTAATGTTAAATTTGTTTACTCAATGTGCAATAGCAAAATATTAAGCAAGGTTGTGGTTATTAATACACACACAAACAGATGCTAATAAACATTTAACCAAAACCATATTCATACAACAAAGGCTTATGACAGGAAATTAGCATATATTGCTAAAGGCGTAGATATTCGCTGACATTATGGTCAACAGAACAGCAACAACCACCATTATTTAACAAGTAAATGAAGTGAAAAGGGCAAAACAGAAGCAAAAGCAACAATTGTTATTCTGCACATAAAACTGGCCATAAATGGCCAACAAGCATGACCAATATGTATGGTAGTTAAAGCAATGTGTTGTCTATTCTATCGTTGTAAAATATATTGAGAGCATTCACCAGCTGGCCAGATGCTCAGAAATAAAATTATGTTAAGCATATACATATATTTATTGGTCATGTGTGGTGAACTGCAGTCAAGCAAATTTGGCAGCATAAATAAACAGCGACATCAACAATACGTTAAACAATGTCATGCTCTGGTGTTCTCATCAATTTCCTTAAACCAAACATACATAGCATATACAGATAGCAAACACTTGCAGATGTCTACATAAAATGTGGTTTTATGTTTTGAATATGGGTCCCTGCTGCAACTGCAATTGCAAGTATCTCAAGAGCTGTGCGTCTGTGTTTGTGTTTATGTAAATAACTATCGACACGATTATGTGTGTATCCATACATGCTTAGTTGTGTGCAACCACAATTAAAAATTAAAACTTCAATTCTACCTTAGCACATAATTACAGACAATGAGGTCCTGAAAATGAATTGAAGATGTAGAGAGTTAGAGAAAAGCCAAAGAGGAAGTCATATCCCATTTGGCAGGCTTCATAGTCAATTCTCATGATGCTGTTGATGACAGTGAGCTTGTAACATTTGTGACCATCTACTAATTACGATAATGCGGTCCATAATGGAACTTTACACTCAAATACGATTTCCTTTTAATTTGCTCCTCAAAACCATGGGCGCATCGAGCAATTGCAACATTTGTGGTTTTGCTTGTTTGTGACAATGAGTCAGTCATAACTTGTTTTATTTTCAATTGAGTACGAGTAACTTGAAGTTTAATTAAATTAAATGCATTTTTTTATGTATTTATATTTTTATGCCTAAAGGACTTTAATTTAATTGCTACTATATAGCAAAAAAAAATGTGTGAATGAAGTGAAAGAAATCAAGCTCGATTTTTTTTATTATTTAATTCCTTCATTGTCATTGAAAATTAAATAACGTTGAAAAGATACTCGTAAATGAATATACTCATTAACTATTGCATTATTTTACATTTTATTATTCGACTTACACAGATACTGAATTTTTTAATGTATGATTGGTATTATCAATTTGCTGTGATGTTTGTAAAAAACTCATTCACCTTGTGTTGTAAATTTAAATTGTATGATGTTTTCAAAGTAATCATTTATGTAAAGATTGTAAATAAAATAGATTCATTTATTTAAAAACCCAAAAATTTAAATTTATACAAATTTATTTTAAGTTTATTTCGTGTCTTCAAATAATATTTTAAAATATATAATCTAAATGGAACCCTAGTGAGCTGGAGTCCATTAAAAACTAAACAAGACTGGGTATCGACCACTAGTTACTTCGGTGCTGAACTATTGAAGTTATTGGAGTCTTAGTGACTACTTTGCGGCTATAGACCTAATGTTATTAGCCGTATATATGGTATTAAGCATGCACTATAAAGTTAAATTTAAGACTTAAAACATAGTATTGTACAATTAAGACACATAACCGTTAACTTATTACTGATAATTATAAATTTAAATTACCAATAAATAAATCACATGAGGTTAAGTTGATTGGTTAATAGAATGCAAAGTGTTAAGGTCATAGTATAGGTTGTAAGAATGAATTACGCGAAATGGATCAAGCTGCAAATAAGTGGTCTTACAGGTGCCAACAGATATAAGGAAAAAATTTCTTGTAACCCGAGAAGAAATATTAAATTTTATGCTACAAGCAAAGATGGGAAAAATACTGACAACAATTAGATTATGACACCAAGATGGTTAACTTAAGACGGCTTTGGTAGGATGAAATGTTAATATTTGGATCCCAGTGTAAGCTACACAATGAAAAATTAAAAATTGTTTTTGAATGGATTCAATACTATCACTATGTTATCCCCTTCTGGGAATTTTTAGTTTTAATCAAGCCCTCTGTGCTTGAAAATATTTTCAAGAAGGTAGATTAATATTGTTCACTCATCATTTGTGATCTGGGCTCTCCTCTATAAATTTGGTTTCAAAGGCTGCAAGGATGGGAGAATACAATGTAGGCCACCAACCCATATTGGTAGTACCTTCGGGTACGAAGTTTGACCAGAGGCTGTGTCTGGAATGGGCCACCAATCCAATAAACTGTTTGGAGTGCAAATTGGTAGTGCCTTCGAGTACAAAGTCTGACCAGAGGCTGTGTCTGGTACAAAGGGTGGTCAGGAGCCTGCGGGTACGGCCCCTTGGGGTGCATCGTGGTGGCTGTGTTTTAACACCCATATGCGGGTAGAGTGAGAGCTCGAGGTGGAGTTGCGTTATACAATCGATTGCTGTGCAAAAGCAGCAAAGATTTAAGATAGGCCTTGTTCTAACCAGGAAATGAGTCATATGACCAAAATAAGTAGAACTTGAAGTTGGTATTTGCGGATATATATCCAAGAGGGCGTTGATTGTCGTTCAAACCATGTAGTCTTAAACCAAACACTGGCAGGTTTCCACATTAAGCAAATGGACTTCTCCTATCACTATACTTCTTAAACTGCGGGTCCCACACTCAAGATGAGTATTCAAGTCTAACCAAAAATGTGAATAATATTTTAGTAGTGCAAGGACCATTAAACTTTTTAGGCCAACGTTTAATGTATCCTATTATTTCCATAATGTTATTGATGATAGAAGATATATGCGTTCCGAAATGCAGCTTTGGAGCCATCAAAACACGCATTGAATAAGACGTTCTAGAATGTGATCATTTATGAGGTAAATTGACATTTGTCACACTTAAGCGAGAGGTAGTTTATGCCGTACCATTCTGATAGGAAATCAAGATATTATTGATGGTAATATATCTGAGATATTTTCATTTAAGTTTTTTCGTTTTCCCATTTTGCTAATCATTTCTCCCCAGCTTAAGAGTATTATGTATTAAATATTTGACATGTGTTTTATATTATCTACTGAATACCCTTTAGCTTTTACCAAAGGACTTAAATTTATGATGAATGGAGTTCTATTAAAAAATATGTCAATTGTCTAGTAGACATTATTCTATCAAACTCATGCCATGGTGGTTTCACAAGGTAAGGGAGACAAAACAAGTTCAACAAAATTCAATTTCAACACGAAATGAACCCCATCCAAAAACATATTTTCTTTTTTTGCATTCCTTGTCTTTTTTTTTTGCGACTTATTTACGATTTACTTCGTAACTCACTAACTTACCACAACCTTGGCACTTCACATACCCCGATACTCACCCAGTAGAAAGCAGACAAACACCACACTTAAGTTTCCCACTTTTCTTGCATATTTTACGAGCATTGACTACGGTGATTGTGATGACGATGACAATGAAGATGACGACGAGGATGAGGATGCAACCACATAATCAGTTTACAAGATGCCCTAAGGTGTGGTTCAGTACGTTACGCGCACTCAGTTAGCTTGTGGCAACTGTCAGTGCAACAAGAGCATCTGCATTAGTATCTGCAGTAAAGACAGCAAGCAGTGAGTATTGAGCAGTGAGCAACCTACTTTTGTCACTCACAAAAAATTGAGTTGAAGTGTTAGCATTAAACCGACAGACCAAGTTTCGCGTAATGTCAAACTTTTGGTTTGGTTACTAGCAAAGCCCCTGACAAAAGACGAAGGACGTCAACAATAAAGTGTAAACCAAAAGAAAATGTTTGGAAATGAAAAGAAAAACACTCGTCGAGGGATTATGCGTGACAGCTGCACAAAGTTATATGAAAACAGAAAACAACAATGCCATACAGAGAAAATACGGAACGGTGCGAGTTGAAGAAAAATTTATGTAGCGCAAAATTGAAACCAAAATACAAAATTATTAGATAGAAATATTATGGTAAAGACATTATTTAGTCAAGAGCAAAACGTGCGACACTTTCAATAATTCAAGTACCCACATGCCATTAACTGCACAAAATCAAATTAAGTCAATTAAATTACACCAGAAAATACTTAATGAAGACGTCAATAAATGCACAAATGAATTTGAGTAAGGTATAGGAGAATAAGTTTGTGAAAGAAAAACAAATTGATCTATCAGAGTCGTAGAACAAAGGGTGCAAGAAACGTCAATTCAGTACTTTAAACAAGCATCTTCTGACATATTACAAATCAATATAGCATATTGTTGCAAATTGCGTATTCGACCCGGCCTCACACGGGTTGCAACCAACCGAACGGCGACATATGCCAGATTTCAGATATGCTTCCTTTCTTAGCATCCCTATATTCTCTCTGTTACAGTTTGAGTATCAACAAAGAACACTGTTTGAGTGTCAGCTGTGAGCACAGTTTGAACAGCAATATACAATTTTGGTTACGTGACCCGGATATTTCAGTTAATCCTAAATATACCAGGACGTAGCTTTATTTATGTATATAGATATAGCCCATGGTACTCAGTGACAACGTAGCATTCCACTGGTGAAAGAATTTTTAAAATCGGATGGGTAGTTTCGAAGATTACCTGTAACATCCGAACAAACATTACCCCTTTATAATATTAGTATAGACACAAAGCACTACAAAGGATCACTGTCAAGAATCACAAGTATTCAGAATACATATCAGGTCCCCAGCCTATTGTACTTTCAATCTTTTTTTTTTTTTGATTGTTTCCTCCTTTTCTTCTTGTGGCTCAACCGGGATCACATCCACTATTCTATACTTCACCAAATCATCACCATTCCTTTTTCTCCCTCTCCTTCTCCGTCTTGTTCTTTCCATCCATCTAAACGTTCCAAGGACACGCCGATCGCTACGATTTGATTTACCATAACAATATTACTCAATAGAAAATATAAATTTAATCCTACTGTTGAGATGTGAAATTGTATAATATTAATCACTTATCACTAAACTGTTTTCAAGAAACATACATATGTTCCAGATAGAAACTAAACCATAATGGTTTTTCTATATCTTCTAAATCAGTGTATTATACGGACTTTATCTTGAGCATCATTTTAATCGTGGACCCCTTTCTAAACCCAGTCATTTTACTTCGTTCTTAAATTGAATTTCAAAATCAATAACTTCATCTACAAATTCAACTTTTTCGACAAAAATGTTTGTGGAGGACAATATATGTATAAACCTGTAACTAAAGCCCAGTCAATGTATGAGACCTTAGTCTTAGAAGTACCTTAGTATTTGATTGGCGTAATAAAAGATGAAAAAAAAAAAAATATTTAAATAAAAAATTTTATATTTTTTAAACTTGGGACAACAATTTAGGACATGCTGTTCTAAATATTTGCTATTATTATTGAAAATCTATTATGGACTAACAATAAAAACATCTCTTCTCTGAATAACAACGTACGATATATACAATATTTATGAATTTGATGGGGTTTGGGTAGTTTTTGATGCCATTCCTTCTGGGTTCGACGTCGTCGGGTTACTTACGTGGAGCTTTGTACATACCTCTGTAAGACATGTTGTGGTTCTCGAAACGTGGTGCTAAGACTTTGAACAGTTTGAGTAACAGTTGTTTTTTCAGTATGCAAGCTCCATTGTCGCTTTGTGCCGGTCACCATATCTTACGGCATTGGATATAAGCAACTTTGCGTACCCACGAGCTTCAACCGCTCGATTGTAAAACTTTAACTATGCTCATGACATAAATTTTAATGTAATGATTTACTTATACAAAACATGCCCCTGTAGAATTACTTAACTTTGTTAGTTACTACGCCCTTGGATCATGTCAATTGGAGTGATAGTTTTACCATGTGTTAGGTCCTTGGAAATGTCTTTAAGCTCAATTCAATTCAATTAAAGTTAACTAAGCAAACATGTTTGCACCCACTTTATTTAGTTGAGAATTTTTCATCTTAATGCTTAATTAAGCATTTAGTGTAGTACTATTTGGTTCCAATATTGTGTATACTATTAGCTTTTGTTTGTTGTTGTATTTTTTTTTTTTAAGCTACTAGTATATACTCGTACTATATTGCCAATTAGTTACAGGCAGGCAACACAGATCACTTCTGTTAATTGATATAATTTAATGCTGCTACTTCTTGCCACACATTTAGCAACTACGATACTTTGGCATGCTGCCTGCCAATGGCACTCAAATCATTTAATTTCATTTCCTTTCAAGCCATGTTGAGTTTCATTGCGTAATCATTGAATTGTTAACAAGTTTAATGAAGCATACTTTGTAGGGCGCAAGCGCAAATTGATACTAATTGAATTGTCTGAGTCGGCAATTAAGACGATTATTAAAATAAAAGATGGAAAAGTAAAAAATTTAAAGCGCTTTAACAATAAGATTGCCAACAATTAGATTATCTCACCGAAATATCTTTTTGTGCTGTAATTCTACTAATGGCAACGATGCGATGAAGATGGCATTTAAGACGACGTTGATTTTTATATAAGTATAAATAAATGAAAATCCAAAGATGCTGAAATGCTTGAATAAACCACAATTAGAGATATAATGAGCAAGGAGACGGATACAGAGAAGCAAAACAAGAGATGAAAATTGAGGAAACATAGTTTTTGTTCATGAAATAACAAAGAGATAACATAAGAACGATGATGCTGATTATGGTGTGCCTCGTTGAAACTCAATTAATATGTATAATTAAAACTTAAAAACTTGTTTAAATATGGCTTAGAATTACTCAAGAAAGTCCTTCAATGGCTTAGTATCTCCACTTCCACTTCCATTCCCATCATTCCATCCCACCACAATCTGAAGAACATGCCCGGCATGCTAAAAGTGCCTTTAACTGCAGACTCAGCCAAGTGACAAAAATGTTGCTTAGAACCAAATTTAATTTCGGTTCCACTACAAGCAGCAACAGCAATAGTAGATGCAGAAGCAGAAGCAGTCACAATTTAGACCCCAAAGAAAATATAAAGGGAGTTTTTATTGGAGCAGGAATGGAAGTTCAGTAGGATGGATAGAGCCATCCAAGCAAGCTAGCTTTGCATTGAAATCATTTTGGTCGTCGTTTCTGTTCTATGCTCAACACAAGTGCCACTTCGAACCAAATGCAAGTGAAGCTCAAGCTCCGTAGCCCAGAGTCAGATCCAAAGCCAAAAACTAAATTATACGCAAAATTTTGTGGCATGAAAATATCTTTTGAAGCAGCAAATACGAAAGTATCTACGCTCGAATGGCTTGGCAAATAGTTGAAATTAAGTGCAAATAAATTTAAGTTAACTTAAAGCTTCAAACACAACTAAACTCAACTCAGCTCAGCTCAACTCAACTGGACCGACAACCATATATCAGTTTACTAGGATTTTTATGTCTTACATATTCAGAGAACAAATAAAGCAATTAACAGCTCGAACATCCAAAAAGATTCCAACCAAAAACGAGTATATTTGGCAATATCAAAATCGCACTAATTAGAAGTATAGTAGTAAGCATAGTATGAATACACACAAAATTAAAAACTATATATCCTTATTAAACCAGATAGAATTAATTGAAAACAGCCATTACACAAGTTTAACTAATGACATGTGCAACTTGTTCACAAATTAATCGGATAATTCATCAATGTCAAGAGAGCAACAAAAAAAAAAATTTAATTCATTATTATTTTAATATGAGAAATTAATTTGATTGATTTTGCCACTATGTTACACATCTACAAATGCACTCTTTTTTTTGTATCTGCACATACAAACGTAAGTAGTAGGTAAGTAGAAGTACTGGAACATATCGCATATGTCGTTGTGTAAAATTATAAATGCAAGTAATGAAGGTAAATTACAAATTATATTAATGAAAATTTATTATTTGGTCCTCTGTTATGAATATGCATTTTCCCTTAGAATTAATCTTATTAAATTTTGTGAATTTTTACACTTAAAAATTTTCCATTGTTTATGTCAATGCGATTTAGGCCAGAATCTAAGAAGCCACAAGCCTACTTCATACTAGATGGCGGCTTTAACTAAAAATTCATATGATTTTAAGAATGTATGAACCTTTAACCTATATGTGTCAATGGTAATCATACTGATCCGGGCATTAGTTTATGAGTTATACAGTGATTTACGTGATGCTACTTTTGCTATTTTCATAAAAATATACAGAAGTTGGGCTGTTAGTTGAACCATTTTATTGATAACAAAAATATTATACTTATTGTATACAAACATATTTTTAGCAAAGCGACGGCTTGACCAACGGTATGAAGATTCTAATTTATTGGAAACCCTATGGTCTTCCAAATTCGAAAATTGTTCAAGAAAACTTATACCCCGTTTATAAGTCACCCGAAACGGTTTCCACTTAGGTCAGCACACAAGCATAAATTGATTTTTACTTCGGTTTTAACACGCGAAGCGACTTCAACAATCGCACATTTTAGGCCCGTCGTTATTTTCTCGAACCGTATATATGTGTTTTATAAATGCAAAGCTTATTGCAGACGTGTTGAAAATCAGCTGTTCGCAAAATGTTGTTTGTGCAATGTTGCCATATGGTGCAGTAATTTTTTTTTATTATCATTTTCTCAATGATTTTGTGAATTATAGATTTAAAAATCATTGCAAAATGTTATTAAAAATCAAAATAAGCATTATACATTGAACATTTTTCTTGTACAACATAACTGTAGAAAAAAACCTTATTTTGAGAGATGAGCTACATCATATTTTATGCATATGGCAACTTTAAAAAATACATATACGTTCTCAACAAGAGCGCAATACGTCGCACGCATAAATAACTAAACAAAAACTGTTTTGAGTCAGGCAGACCTAAGTGCAAACCATTCAGGGCGTCTTATAAACGTAGTATTAAAAAACATATTAGACCGAGTAATTACAGACCTTTAAATAAATTTATTATTAAATAGCTAGCTTTGTTATTGTTAATTTGTTAATTCTATGAACAACATTTTACAAGTCGGAACAGCAGAATGCTACCATAATGTGTTCCGTTGAACTGTTTATTATGAAGTGCTTCTGCTTTAGCAAATATCATTCAATAACAAATTTGTGTAATGTAAGATGGTCGGATCAATTTATACAAAAATAGATTTTATAACGGATTAAAAAAAATTTGGTGCATGTTATTAGCACGTTTAAATTGTTATCAATTAGTTATTTATTGTATTTTATGTTTCAATAACCCACAAATCATCTTAAACTTGGGTATTAGACATCTGCACGAAGGCATTCAGTTGCTTAGACCCATATTACATTGATGTGTAGAGCAACGCAGCTGATCGTCGGTTATTCTTTGTGCTCGATAGCTAGCTATTACATTTATGTGCGTGCAGAAAAGCAAATTTTTTACAATTCGCGCAATATATTTTTCATTTCGCATGTATTTGCATGTATCCTCACTCTACGCAAGCCAAAAATTAAGAACATACACGAAAGACGCGAAAGAAAACAACGAAAAACATCGGCTAAACAACAAATTAATAAACAAAACATCAACTTTTCTATTATTCACACAAATTCCAAATTTCAGTCAATTAAATATGCACATTATTACATATATAAATTGAAAAAACATAAATAACATCATAGTCCCAGGAAAATAGCCAAAAAGGTGAAACTGCGGAAAAATTAGCGGAAAGCTAATCGGAGGTACTTCCCTAGTGGTCCGATTCAGCTGATTACGACAAATGTGCTGCGTATGGTAAAAAGAAACCTATGTGCAAAATTTCAGCTCTCTAGCTCAAAAACTGAGGGACTAGTTTGCATACATACAGACAGACAGACGGACAGACGGACATGGCTAATTCAATTCGTTTCATCGAGCTGATCACAAATATATATACTTTATGTAGTCTGCGATGTCTCCTTCTGTGTGTTACAAACCTCATGACAAACTTATAATACTATTCACTCCCGTGAAGAGTATAAAAATCAATTGGAATTTGGAAAATAATAAGAAGTTTAATGAAAACATTTAATAGTGCAAAATAAATTGTATTTTATAATATTGGTCCCTATGAGAAATGTTAATTTCGAAAAATAATTTAAAAAAAACTTTGATTGGAAAAATAGTTGAAAATTTAAATAATTTCAAATTAAATGAAATACAAAATTTGAATTTTAGAAAAAAATTTAGTAATATAAAATTTTGATAATTGAAAACAAAATTTTAAAATTTGAAATGTGTTAAAAAAAATTCTCTTTTATACCCCGAAGAATTATAATTTGGATTTAGAAACGGTTGAAAATTAAATTGAATTTAGTTGATAAAAAAAAAAAATTAAAGATAAACTATTGAATATTTCTATACGACATTACATTACATTTTGTCTCCAAAAAAAAATATCCAAAAATGGATTCCAATGGAAACCGTTTATTTCGTAAAATAAGCCCTTCCCAGTTTCAGTCGTGCATAACAAAGCCAAGATGGTTGGAACGGCAGGAACAAAGTAAATTAAATTGAATTTAGTTGATAAAAAAAAAATTAAAGATAAACTATTGAATATTTCTATACGACATTACATTACATTTTGTCTCCAAAAAAAAATATCCAAAAATGGATTCCAATGGAAAGCGTTTATTTCGTAAAATAAGCCCTTCCCAGTTTCAGTCGTGCATAACAAAGCCAAGATGGTTGGAACGGCAGGAACAAAGTAAATTAAATTGAATTTAGTTGATAAAAAAAAAATTAAAGATAAACTATTGAATATTTCTATACGACATTACATTACATTTTGTCTCCAAAAAAAAATATCCAAAAATGGATACCAATGGAAACCGATTATTTCGTAAAATAAGCCCTTCCCAGTTTCAGTCGTGCCTAACAAAGCCAAGATGGTTGGAACGGCAGGAACAAAGTAAATGCATTTAAATACTTAGAATCCACTAATAAACATCATCTATTTTGTAGTGAGAGCTCAATCCAATGCTCAAGCTCAGGACAAGGCTCAAGCTCAGGCCGAAGCTCAAGCTGAAGCCAAAGTGCAACCGAATATTTTACAGAAAGCAGTTAAACTACCCGTTCTACTTTTAAAAACCAAACTATTCCCCAAGTGGATGATATTGCTAATACTAGTGATTACGATAGGATGTATTTGTCTAGTAGCAATACCTATATATAATGAAAAAAAAAACAGAATTTTGCGAAGTGAAGAAGAAATAAATAAATAAATAGATTGCTATAGAAATTAGAGAAACGATAATGCGAGCAGATCCCTTAACCTGTCTGGTCGCTACAAGAAATTTAAATTTGGAAAAATAATTATAAAAAAAAAAAAACTTTGATTGGGTAAGAGTTGAAAATTTAAATAAATTCAGATCAAATGAAAAAATTAATAAAAGAAATACAAAATTTAAATTTGGAAAAATAATTATAAAAAAAACTTTGATTGGGAAAGATGTGAAAATTTAAATAAATTCAGATCAAATGAAAAAATTAATTAAAGAAATACAAAATTTGAATTTTAGAAAAAATAGTAGAAATACAAAATTTTGATAAATGAAAACAAAAACTGAAATTTGAAATGTGTTAAAACAAAATTCTCTTTTATACCCCACAGAATTATAATTTTGATTTGAAAACATTTGAAAACGGTTGAAAAAAAAAAAAATTAAATTAAAGATAAACTATTGAAATGTCTGTGATTAATTAATTGTAAAACAGAATTTTGCGAAGTATAGATAAAATAATGCCGGACTTGCAAATAAAAATTTGAGACAAGATATTGCGAGCAAAACGCTTAACTTCTCTGGTCCCTACATGAAATTTAAATTTGGAAAAATAATTAATAAAAATTTTATTGGAAAAGAGTTGAAAATGTAAATATTCAGATTAAATGATAAACTATTGAAAAATGTCTGGGTTTAATTAATGTAAAACAAAATTTTGCGAAGTAAAGAAAAAATAATACCGGACACTAAGGAAATAGAGCGCTATAACAATTTGAACGCATCTGTAAAGATAAAATTTAAAGGGAATTTTGAGTAGAATTTTTTGTGGGTTTGAAATTAAATATAAAATTTGTATATATAAAATTTAAATTTTGGGACAAACAAGTAAAAAAAATAGAAAAATTACAATTATTGAAAATTCACATAGAAAAAATGAGTAGTAGGATAGTGTATGTACCAGTAGTATGTTCCAGATCACATCATTTTGTGTTGGACTTCACTTGAAGCGCAGCATATTCGAACGCGATTGGAATGTGTGTTGCCATAAGCGTAATGATTTCGGTTTATGTGTTTCTCAAGTGCAGCATATTCGAACGCGATTGTAATGTTTGTTTACAAAAGCGTTATGATTTCGGTTTTTTACTTTCTCTATCTGTTTGTTTAAATGTCGCATGTTAATTCAAATCAATCCTATCAAAATGTATATGCCATTCTTTGAGTGGACTAAACTGTCAGCGCAATATATGTGGACATATAATTGTGAGTGGAAATTGCAGCTGTTCTTCAAATGTGAAGTGTTTCTTCAAGTGATCGACAGTTCATTCCAAATTTTCCGCATACTTATAAAAACTTTTATGCATATAAAAATAAAAAAAGTGGAAAAAAAAAAAAAAACTAAATCATGATCTTACCATCAACATCGAGAGCACCACCAGCAGCAGCAGCAGCAGCACCACCACCACCACCAGCAGCGGCAGCACCACCACCACCAGCAGCGGCAGCACCACCACCACCAGCAGCAGCACCACCAGCACCAGCATCAACATTGTTGAATTCATCAAACGTTATGGAAAATGATGAAGGTCACTCTTATAATGATTATGATGACTTTCCTCAGAATCAGCTTGGATTGTATGATGATGTGACCGGAGAGATACTCCCGCAATGGAGATATCTCTTGGTAGGAGATGAAACTTCTACCAACATCTTTACTCAACCAACGGATTTTGTTTCGCTTCATAATGAAGGAGAAATATACTTAGATTGGTCGAATGATATGTTCGATTTAAGTGACGCTGATAATAATATAAGTTTTTATAATAATAATGAAGATGCTAATATTTCTTTAAATTTAAATTATTAGATAGTATAATTAACTATTGAGCTCTAACCGAAATAAATATTAATATATCAAGATTTTGTTTTTTTATACTCTTCACGGGAGTGAATAGTATTATAAGTTTGTCATGAAGTTTGTAACACGCAGAAGGAGACATCGCAGACCACATAAAGTATATATATTTGTGATCAGCTCGATGAGACGAGTTGATTTAGCCATGTCCGTCTGTCCGTCTGTCTGTCTGTATGTATGCAAACTAGTCCCTCAGTTTTTGAACTAGAGAGCTGAAATTTTGCACATAGGTTTTTTTTTTAGCATACGCAGCACATTTGTCCTCGAATCGGACCACTAGGGGGGTACCTCCCATACAAACCCCCCTTTAAATTAATGTTCTTATTAAAAAAAGTTTTTTGTCTTTTAACGTATCGAACTGAAATTTGGACACGATAAGTGCGTAATCTATGGCCACCAATCATGTAAATTTCATGAACCTAGGGCTACTAAGTGTGGTATCTCCCATACAAACCACCCCTTTAAATTAATGTTCTTTTTAGAAAAAGTTTTTTTGTTTTTTAACATAACGAACTGAAATGTGGACTCCATAAGTTTCTGATCTATATTCATTAACCATATAAATTTCATGTTCCTAGGGTTTCCAGAGTGGTACCTCCCATACAAACCCAAATTAAATGGCAAACTTCTTTACATAGTATAAAGCAAAGTCGAAATTTCAAGAAGTTAGAATACTGATTACTTCTAAACCACGCAACGTATTTTGATACGGTTTTCACAGTTAATTAAAGAATTTCCTTAGAAAAGTTTGCATGTACATAAATAATTGATTGAATAATAACAGTAATTATGATTATTATCATTAATTATCCATATTTGTCATTCACTAAAGACAGCAACACTAAGTTTGACATTCACCAAAAAAGGTATTTGTAATTCACTACAACATCAAACAGCTCTTTTTGGTTCACAAAACAGTTCAAAAAGTAGTTCTTTCCCCATTTACCAATACTGTATTTTGATAATTTCACAGGTTGGCTTTGCGGACGAGTCCCGTTTTGTTCGCTTATAAAATTAATGTAGTTGTAATAGTGTTATAATTTATGGAAAAAGCATTTACTGCTACTACAATATTGCAGTTTTTCATTCTTTACACAGCAAAGTTTCTTCAAATGTGATTTTAAATTAAAGTAATTATTATTATTATCATTTAAGCCATACTATAAGGTAAAGAAAACATTTGTTTACTTGCAATATAAGGAAAAAATGGCACCTACCAACGATCAAATAGGTAAAGTAAATCATTTTATTCTGTCAAAGGTCAATGGACTGACTCAAACATACTACTCTGTAGACAATGCTATTGATCTGGAAGAGGCTGTTCATTTCCCAACAGAATTTCATTCTCTACAGCCTTCTGGTTTGCGCCCACATAAATTAGTTCTAAAAGTAGGGTGTTGTCTGCTTTGGTCTGTGCTCACTCATAAGAAACAATGTACTATTCCTTCGTTAGACAAGAAAAAAAACATGTAATTGTCTCTATTTTTTCCCTTTTTTCAAAAAAAAAAAAATATACAATAAAAATCTTGGAAAGTGGCATTATGGCGATGATTCAGACGATTAATTTGATAATATCCAAAATTAAATGTATTCGCTTTTGTTTATATGATATTGATACATGAAACAATGTATTTTCTTAAATTTCTTATTATCCACTGCTTTTCATCAAATAAATACGCCATATAACAGAACACTGCAAAAAATAATTTTTTTTACTGTAAAAAGGCTTTAGTGAAGGCGAGAGCATGTACTGCGTTTTGAAGTCGTCGTACTGCGAAATTGCAGTTTTTGAGAGAAATGTACTGCTTTTTACGTACGACCACTAGATATATATTATGGCAACATTAACTTCGTTTATACGACAACTTAGTTGCACAAGGCAACTCTGCACGAAACAATATTCTGAAATTCAAAACGAACTAAAAGTGCTAGGTATATATACGACATTTTAGTTCGAATTGAAAAACTAAGTTCGATTCAAATTTGCGAGTTTCGTCAAATCAGTTCATTTGTTAAATTCAATTTGAAAAAGTGTTTATGAAGTGGGTATTTGTGTGTTAGAATCTTATGCAACCGAACTAAGCTGTCGTATAAACGGGGTAATTGACACTTTTTCATAATATGGCACTGCCTTAACCCTTAGCGATTATAATAGTGAATTGCTAGGATTAGGAAAAATATTTTACGATAATAAAGGTCATTGAGCTCCTTTGATAAGAGACGAAGGAAACTCCGTTAATGGTCCAGCTGCAACTTGTCACTATGAAAACGTTAATTTGTGTCAAAATGAAAGCGAAAATAAAAACAAAAAAGTAAGAGCAAATAAATAAAAATTGGTAGTAAAAATAATGTTGCGAACTACTTTATTCCAATGGTAAGACTTGAGAAATGAAAGAATGGGGAATGCATTAAAAGCAACAAAGGGAATTTCGCTTTTAAAAATACATTAGTATAGAATAGAATACATCACGCAGCATGAAGTATCAAGGAAACAACCATTCCTTTTTTTTTGTTATTAACTTGGCCAAAAGCAAACCACAAAGAATCAAAAGCACCAAAGGAGTCCGTTCAACGTTTATTCATTCGTACCCCCTGCTATGATCTGTGCTAGTTTTATTAGTTTTCATGCTTGCTTTCCACCATTTCCTCCTATGTATATGCAAGTTTTTGTTATTGCATCTAGGCCACTTCCTTACTGCCTTCTTGCCGCCTGTTTTTCCTTTTCCTTTTCCATGTCCACTCTTCCCTCCATTTGTCTTCCTGATGCTATTCATTTTTTTACATATTTTACAAGTAAATAATACTCCACTTTTCATTGCGGTTAAAAATGTTTTCTTCCTTTCTCCTTTTTTTCTTTTGATTTTCATGATATTTGTGTTTTTTTTTTATAGAATATTTTCCATCTCGACTTTTAAGAAACTCAAGCTACTTGAACTCTCCTTTAAAGTCAACAGTCTACGTCAAAGCACAAATGGCGTGACTTAAATACATCAACTTAGTATGTATGTAGAGTACCAAACACATATATAAGATACTTCATTTGTTTATGTGTTCGTGAGGCTTATAACATTTCAAAAAGAATGCAAAATGCAGACATCTATACACATACTAAAGAACAGAGTACCATGTGTGGAATTCTAGAATGGGAGTGAGTTTCTTGTCACTGTACTACTATAAAATTCATTCATGGAGCACAATGACTTCAACAGGATTGAAACATCTTTCTCATCTTGTTCTTGTTTCATGTTGTCATCGCCGTTTTATTTGACTTGATTCTGTTGCGCTTTAGAAATTCTATACGCGTTGTAATTGCGCTCGAGGCGTTGCTTTTCATCAGGATTTTCTTTTTTGCTTGCATGCCACACAAAGCCAACAACGACATCACAGAATAGACGCATCAGACAGGCTTCAAATAACACAGAAATATTTTCCTAGACTAAGCGAAAAGAGACGTACGTAAAATAGCTGTTGAGGGAATGTCAAATAAAGTGCAAAAAACACAAAATGTTTTGCACACTTTCACACAAAGCGGTATTGACTCACGTGGAAGAATTTCGCTTACAAAATTTGTGCAGATTAACAGAATATGGAAGAAAATACGTGAATACATCAATTTATTAAATTTCAATCTATCAAAGTTTCTTTGATTGAAATCTTTAAGTAATTAATGTTAATTATCTTTTAATAAAGAAACAATACACATAAATTAATTTCATTCCAGTTTGATCAATAAAACAGAGGAGTGAAAAAATCTATAGAAAAACTCTCCATAGAATAAAATTCAATAAAAATAAACTTAACTTTAACTCAACCTCATGTTTTTGGCAACAAAAGAAGCCAGTTCAGAGTTCAGCAAAGATTGCCTGTCAAAGGCAGATAGACAAAAGAAAACTTGACAATGAACAAAAAAGGGAAGGAAAGGCAACAATAAGTAATACGCAGCACTAACAAAACGCAACAGCAACAAAAACAAAAAAAAACAACCAAAATATTTTTATCGAAATAAATAAATATGAGTAAACAAACAAATAAAAAACACGTATGAACAATTAAAGCGACGAGCGTGAACAAGAAAAATAAATCAACAATAATAACAACAGCAACAGCCAATAGCTTTGGCAAGAAAATCTGACAAAAAAGAAAATAGGAGGCGATGAAACAAAGCCCGACGTGTGAAAATAATAAGAAGCAAACATAAAAACCAAAGCAGAAACGAAATACTATATAATATAAACGAATGGCCTACAAGGCAATTACGAGGGTCAATCAATAAGCAGACTTTATGCCAATTAAGACGTCAATTTTTAACATTTCAACGTGATTTCCATTTCACATATGGTAGACCAAAATTTGTTCTCTTCTTTTTATCTCTTCAATACAGCAAGATTTGTCAGGGTCCTCAAAATATGCATTTGTGCTGTTCTCCGTTCATAAATCTCATTCCTCCTAACCATTTTTTTTTCAGGTTTAAAAGTTAATAATTCCATCAGAAACATAAATATAAAAACTTAAAGTCAAGTATGAGTCCGGCTCGCACATGTATGGTTCCGTACCCTCGTGGGGGGAATCATGATGCTCGTCTCGCTTAACATCGACCTTGTGATCAAGCTTAAGGAACGTTTTATGTCCAACTGGGAAGCAGTTTGTCAGGAATATAAGTCGTCATTACAGTTTATGTGAGAATTGCTGTGAAAATTGTGCACAGTGATAATTGGAGCACACGTTTCTTGTATGGGGACCCCTTTAATTTCATAACTTGAGTTTATTTGTATTATATGTCGTTTTAGAGGCAATTGCATTAAACACTCTGTAATTTTTTAACTGTCTACCTAATAGGGCTCATGAGTTACAACTCACTGACGGACGGATGGACACTGTAGGCTTAGTAATAGGTTACCGTTGGCACCCTTTGGGTACGGAACCCTAAAAAGGAGGACGACGTTTGTTGTTTAGGGTAACGAATTGATAACTGAAACTCATTTGTTTTAATTATCAAGCACCTTTCAAATAATATTTCTGTAGTAAAGTATTTTCCGCTCCGATAAATTGGGACGATGTTCCTTTTGAATATTGTGAAAATAATAGTCTATGAAAGCCAATCGACATGAATTATATCACAAGCATAGATATCTCTATTCTGATCGTTAGTGATAAACCTCGTCCCTTCCAACCAAGTCTTCAGAAATATTCTTGTGGCAAGAAGTTAAATCTGACGAATATTCAAGATGGAGATGCAATTATTGCCAAAATTAGTCAAGCTCAAATTCCACATGTTCGGTTTTCACACTATGCTGATAAATCCTAACTTTGCTTTGAAATCGTCAGCAGCGCCGCTTATAGTCCACAGCGGCGAATAACTTTCGGAAAGATTTTTGTACAATAATTGAATTGCTGTATCATTAATGTCACGTCTTTTCAATTGTGTCTTTCTTTTGCGATATCATAGAATTTGTCCTGATTCAGAGGACCCAAGCAATCTTCTTTAAAAAGCTCTTGTAAAGTCACATTTGAATTATTCTGTTCATCATTTATTTTCTTTACCAAAAAGTTGTCATCATTGCTCTACCATATATTCACTTTCTCAATTCATGTAAAATCATGTAAATACCATTTAATACATTTAATGACTGTCAAATAAAATGAAGCCTTTCAGGCGACGGTAGATTTTAATATTCTTTAGCAACACCGCCTGCCTTCAAACAAGGGTACTTGTTGATCGACCCTCATTAAGACACGCATATGACCCAGGCACATACGTACGTACACTGGCACTCATACATAGTTACTATGAGACCGTTAGGCGTGGCTGCATGTGTTCGTGTTTGTACATGCCTCTGTGTGTGTGTTTGGGTTTGGGTTTGTAGTATGTACTATGTGTGTATGAGTATATTCACATTTGAAAGCTAACCGCTGTCAAAGACAGTCACACTGAGAATGATAATGATAATAATGATGATGACGACGACGAAGATGGAGTCGGCGGCCATTATGTTCGATTATGTACACAAAGGAAAACAACAACAACAACAATAGCAGCAGCAACCAAAATGTTTTCGAAACAAAAACAAAAAAGATTGGGAAAGGAAAGGAAAAATCTGTTGGCTCTTGTTTGCTTTCAGCACAAGTGCGTAAATTGATTTTTATTATCCTGTGAAAAAAATATAACAAACCAAAAATGGAAAAAAATGAGAAAGATAAAAGAAAGTGTAAGTTAATATAAATAGTCTGTGTTATACCCTACAAGCAGTGCATTACAATCTATTGAAACAAAACAAAAATCTTAAAGAATCTTTAAATTGAAAAAAAGACAGAATGGAATTCATGAAGTTTACTGTAATATTTAAATGTTCTTCATATTTCATTCTGGAGTGCTTTAACTTCAAAATGAAAATCTTTCTTCACTCATCAAAATAATCCACAAACTCAAACTTGAAGTTACATAAGTGTGCAAATTGAAATTTATTATCCTAAAATCTGTCTTAACTTACAAAACAAAATATTAATGAATATAAATAATCTAGATTATTTGTTCTTCAAAAGAACAACAGCGGTATTACAGATGTCCTAGTATTAATATAATAAGTACTAAGCTGTCATGTTCTATTCCTGAATCGAATCAGACAAGCTTAAAAATAAGAAAGTCATGCATTGTCATGCGTTTTTTTTTCCATCAATGAAATTGGATAAATGAAATTCATCTTGAAAAATATATTAATTAATAGGCAAAGAAAATAGATTGTTATTGAATAAATTTAATCATAAATTGAGTGATATGATTCTCGAATGCAGGAAGTGTGGCATATGAATCTCGTTGTACTGTCGCTAGGATAGTCTGGACTTGCAATCAACCAAATACAGCATCCGAGCTCCTACACTACAACAAGAAAAGAATTCGGACGATGACGGGAGTAATGACGTGTCACTGCACCATCGGGCTGATGGCCCACAAGATGCAAGTTCCACATCATGACTTCTGTCGTAGCTGTGATGATGAGGAAAACCCGGAGAGCACCCAACAGCTCCTCTGTGATTGCTGCTCTTCTTAGTAGACGAACCTAGTTTCTCGTGAAAGTGCTCTTCAAGGAGTTGGGTAGTTTGGCAAAATGTCTTTTAGGAGACCTGACTCTGTTCGTGGCCTCCTCAGGCTGGTTTCTGAGAAAGAGGGTTATCTCTGGGACCAACCTTGGACAGTAATGAATTACCTCTCACCACTCACAATTCCCATATCCTTCCACGATTTATCATTCATCACAATGGGCCTTAAGGCTTCTGGATGAATTATCAAACAATCGCGATCGGCATGCATAACCTAACCTAAATTATAAGTTGCAACATAAGTAGTCAATATGATAAAGCTAAGAAGATAGGTTCTTCAATTTGCAGGGTCAATATCCAGGAAATAACATATGCCTCCTCTTTAGTCAGTGAAAGTTCTCATTACAGTCTAGCACGCCTACCATATAACAAAGTTTTGAGGTGGTTCTGTTGTCATTTTCAGTTAAAAACTTCCATTCATAAGTAAATTTTAATTAATTCTCTCCTTTTTTTTACAAAAAATAAAGTTCATTTATATATATAATTTTTTTTCCGATAATTAAATTGAGAACTCTTTTATTTCCTCCTATGATTTAATGTCAGGAATTTGATATCAATGCAACCCATTGTACCCAAGTGTAGTGTATTCGAGGCCATCATTTGACATAAGTATACGAATGACAATGACAACAACCAACAAACAACAGTGAATAACAATAACAATAGCGAATGAAACTGTTTGCCAATACATTTGATTTATTGTCGTTTTGTCTCGAAGGACTGACTTATTTCGATTGGCAGGAACAGCCACTTTGGGCATTACACAATAGTCAACATAGAACACATACTCACAGTCACCTACGAGGTGTGGTAACAAAATATTGGTGTTTTGGTACTTTTACAAAAGAACTATGGTTGATTATATCATTATATTATCATCCGATCTGCAGCTATAAGGCCTTCCTTTACGATTGACGCCATTCACTTGGTTCTACTTATATATTTATTATTCTCACCGTAGAACAACGAATTATCTATCTATTATATTATTATATCTATTATATCTTTTATTAAAGTAAGAATATGGTAATGAATCATTAGCATGTGCTCAAGTTTTCAGATGATTTAAACGATTCCAAGATAGCCAAGGAGACATTGAAGATGATGAATCTCCCATCTAAGTCAAAAATAAATAAAAATATCGAACATATTGTTAAACTAATCCGATCTGACCAGGTGGTAGGAATTGACAAAACGAAAAGTATAAGCCAAATTTAATATAACAATGCTTAAGCATTAGTCTCGTTATTTTGTAGTGATGCCTTTTAATGCAATAGCGTTTCTTGTCACACACACATAGTACAATATTTTAGACCAAACCAGAGATGGGCAGTGAAGCACGATTATTAAGTTCACGAAGCTTTTTGTAATAATGAGTAAACGTTTCACGAAAGAAAGATTCGTTGTCTCTATCGTTCTTATGCATAACGTTGTTGTTTTCACTTCAGAGCGATAGAGACAACGAACCTTTATTTCATGAAACGTTTACTCATTATCACAAAAAGCTTCGTGAATTTAATATTTGTTTGCTTCACTGCCCATCTCTGGACCACACCTCGTACGCATACACCCAAACGAACGCGAAACTTACTTCATTTGACCACGCACTCTTTTGCTTTTACTTTCTCTCTCACTCTCTCGTTTGATCGCTTTCACCGTCCATCGTTGTAAGCATCGTTGTTGTTACTGTTGTTGTTGTAACTGTTGTCGATGCTGTGTTTTGTATCGTTTTGGCAATTGTAACTGTCGCTTGTTTACACAAATGAAATCCTTATGGACATATTAGGTCAAATTTTGGGTCATAAGCGCATTTGTCATTGACACATAAGTGCCTCGTAAATTTTTATAGAATAGCAATGAGCACAACAATTCTATACTAAATAATCTCCAACTCCTAAATGTAGCAACATTAGCTTTCACTTTTATTGTTTATATGGCATGATGTCGAAAAGGACATTTATTACCTTCACTTTGTAGATCATTTACTTATTGTTATCTGTCTTTTATTAATTTTTATTTATTAGTTTTCTTTTTCTTCATACGTATAACATTATTGATTTTAATTATTTTTATTTTATCTAATCTCTAATGCACAGGAACTTTCTTTCCTTTTTCATATCTTATTATACTCGTATTTGTACAGAACTTCCCCGTACCCACATAATTATTGTAAATGCCATCACAGTACTATGACTGACTGACTCCCCACGACCTGCTCTGCACTTCAAGTACTATATATAATAGTTGCCTTTGACACATACAAAGTGTTTTCAATTAAATTCAAAGAACTTCTCTCTATTGTTGCTTTTGCTGTTGTTGTTATTGTTGGGTATCTGTTTTATTTTATTATTCTGCTTCTTCATCATCTTTTCCTACTTTCCCTCCCTCTTCATCTTCTTCTTCTACTCATATTGTCCCATTCTTTATTGTCATCGCAATATGTACTGTTGTTCTGATGTTTTTCTATACAATTTAAGTTTATTATAATTTTTCTCTTCGCGCGCTTTAAAAACAAAAACATTGTGGCTAAGTTTGCTATAATTTTATATTTTGAGAGCATATCTTCTCTCTTTACCTGCCTCACGCACTTTTATAGTAAAAAGAGAGCAGCATCCTAGCAGGATGTGCATCATCCCTCAGAGAGTGTTAAGTTGAAAGAGCAACTGACGAAAGCAGAGAGTCTTAACAGAAAACTCTACAAATGGGGTTGAAGTCTACAAATAGATGAGAACACATACATGGCATAACAAGTGTAATTTTGGGAAATTTTCTATCATATACAGAAACATGTTTGTTTGGTTGGGGAAGTTCTTATTAATTTGGTCGATACTTTTATACCTTACCCAATAACAAGGTGATTAAAGCCTATGTCGTACATACATAGCACTAAAACCTACAGTTTCCTAGGATTATGAAATACTATGCTGTAAGGAGCATCTCTGCAATTCTATTCAATTTTATGATTGTACCGTCAATTATCCGAAGAATTATGTTGATACTGTACAAACTGAAGAAATAAATAACAAAGTATCAACAATAATCACTATTCAAATTTTTTACCAATAATAATAACTGTGTTGGGTTTCTCCATCATAAATACATCCTTGACTCAGAGTGGTTGCTTAATGCTAACAGTAACAATTCGAACTATTCCACAATTCTGCAAAAGTTGTAAACAAGTAATACCTTTAAAAATATTGCTAGCCTGTGACTCCAGATCAAAGATGTGCACAAACACGAAAAAGTAATCTTGATAAACATTTTAAATAAAAATAAAAAATTCAGTTAAAAGGTTTTATTGCAAAGAAACATAATAATGTTGTATTGAAGGTAATGTACTAAAAACTAAAAAATAATTAGGTAGGTGCTAGGTGCCAGTCATCACATCACTCTTTTCATCAACCTAGAGCATTGATCAGCTTAAATATTATCTTGGTGCGTAGCGTAACCAGAGCAAATATGTAAATGATTGTTCTATAAAGTCGCACGAATTGTCTTCGCTTAAGCAGCTTCACTACTATAAATGGAAATGCATGCCAACCTTACACCCTACCACTGCGCCATTGAGAACATTAAATAGTCTTCGCTTAAACAGCTTCGGTACTATAAACTGACATCTGAAAATTCACACTAAAAATGTCGCACATAGCAGAAACCAGTTTGTTGTTACTGACCAACTGCTTTACATCCGTGAAAACATGATGGAAATTCCAAATTTTTCCAAAAAAAAAAAAATTATTGTTTTGTCACCAGAAATGAAGGTGTATGCCAATTTTCAGATCAATCGGTCAACAGGAAGGGGGTAAAAATTCAATTATTAGATTCTTTCTTCCGACGACACAAGCATGGTAAAGTAAATAAAACCTTTTAAAAATGGGAACACCTTCCATGAAAGAAAAATGATATCACACTTCAGAAGATAAATCAATTCTAATTTGTAAGGAGCATTGAAGATTATATATACCCGATAAGTTTATTATTATTAAAATCAAAATAACATCGCCAATATGGCTTCAGATTTCAACTTAGTTGTATGCACCCAAATAATCTACTCAAAATGTTCGTAAAACAAGACTTACTTAAAACCAGAAAGAAGGCTATCATTTGATATGCTCTTGCAAGTCTCCCTTTACTTTTATCATCTCTTTGTCTTTTGATCTTTAAAGTACCGTTCATTAAGCTGTTTTTAGAAAAAAAGTAAAGGAAAACCAATTACCGTTATATTTTATTTTGAATTTCTTATCAACCTCCATAAAATAGGTGTTTTTTCGTTTTTAAACTGAAATATTTTGAAAATTAAAAACTTTTTGATTATAACAGTAAATTATTATGAATTTGTTGATATTTCCTTATATGAATTTGATATTTCACATTTTCAATAACATAAACAACATTAGTAGTAGTGTAAAGGCAAAAAACAAAAAATAGCTATATCTCAAAAACTAGAGGACATAGAAAAAATCTAAAGTCATATTCGAAATCAGCGACCTCGAATTAGTAATAAATCATTACAATTATTCAGGCACCAAAAAAAAAGTTCGAATTTGTCGGCCAGTGTTATTGGTGTTTCACATAGTAATGTTTTTAATCGTAATACAGACTTACAGATATTTCTGGGCAAATGCCCCTTTAAGATTTTAGTGTGGAAATTATAGATAAACTTGGAAGAGAAAATTCTGTGGAGAGTGAGGGAATGTACCCACAAAAACCGTCTTTAAAATACTTATATGAAAAAAAAGTGAATATGGGGAATCCTGCTAATGGTGGTGATGTAGAAGATTTAACAAAGAAGAGGAAAGAGAAAAAGAAAGAAACAGTCATCTCAAATGAAAATAAAGAAAATTATACTAAGTTTAAGAATTTGTATTGAAAATAAAAAATAATTAGAAAAAACACTACAATTTTGTTTCATTAAAATTTTTTTTTTTATTTTCCTTAAATTAATTATCACACATGGGCTCGTCCTCATTATTAATAATTGTGTCAATCACTAAGTTTCTATTACTATATTTTCCACATTCCATCTTGTGTTCTTCATTCCTCCTCTCGTTACGTGTATATGCCAAACATAAATTACAAAAAAAGAGTTTATGAGCATTTCTCGTAAGAAACCGGCTCACAAGTCTAAAAAGTAGAAAGAATATGTTTTAATATTTTATTTAATATTTTTATTTGATATTTACCTTGACAAATTCTTTATCCAAACAAAGTGTGTGTTTCCCTCCTCCTCCAGCAGCAGCAGACTTATATGAATAGGTTTCTCACTACTAGTCAGGTATAGTGGACCTATGTTTCCACCAGCCTTCTTATCGTATCCAAAGACATTGATGCTGATGTTCGGATTCAGTTCTTCAAATTTCTTGATGTATTTCAACTTCATTGGAAACACCAAATTGGAAAAATCAAGTATCAAATTATCATTTATTCCAATTTGTGAGCTCTCGATATTTTCAATTTTATAAGATTCACAACGATGAGGATTATTTGATTGAGGTTTTACTGCTGAAATTATTGCCCATTTGAAGCAATAATTATCATTATTTTGAACATTAATGAGGGCCTTCTTTAGCTTAAGACAACGCGGTAAATCAATGAAACTCCCCACTTTGTCTATATTAATTTCAAGATTCGAGATTTTGGTGAGTGCCCATCCGCTATCTTTTTCTTGAAACTCTGACATTTTTTTTATTATCTGCTCAGAGTGGTTCTCCAAAACATTCTTGATATTTGTATCTGATGAAATGATTGACATTCTGGTTGGATGTAAGAAAAATTTTTCCATTTCATCATCTGCCATTTGTTTCCGATAACTGCTCGATAGAATAAAATTAATCTTGTAGGTAGTAAGCTCTACAAGATTTTCCTTCATCAATGGAATGATCGCCTCAGAGGCTTCATCAAAGAACTCCTCTGGTAATAGCAGCTCCTTCTTCTTATTTTGATATGAATATGTCTTTAATCGCTTCTTAAATCCGCTTGAAGTTATGTCAATTGAATCACTCAACTTTTGAATTTCATGTTTACTTATATATTTAGTTATATCTATAGATGTATATCTATCAATATTCATTTTAAGTGTTAATATTGTGATGAGATTCCAATCACTGTCTTTTTCCTGAAACTCTATCATTTTAATTAATAACTGATGAGAGTGTTTCTCAAAAACATTTTTGATACTTTTTCCTGTTGTAACGATTGACATCTTGGATTGATGTAGAAATATTTTAAATGATCCCTCATCGTCATTTACTTTAAAATATTTCACCGATAGAATAAAATTAATCATGTAGACAGTTAGCTCTATGAGATTATTCTCCATCAATGGAATGAAGACCTTGGAGGCTTCATTAAAGAACTTCTCTGGTACCAATAGCTCCTTCTCATTGTGGAATGAATGAACCTTAAAATGTTTTTCAATATCGTTTGTAACTTCTTCACCTTTACTGAAATGCTTCTTCATCTTTTTGTGTACGCGTAAACTTTCTTTCCATGCATACTCCGTTTTACATACATCACATTCATATTTTCTTTTTGCTCCTGTTGTTGCTGCTGCTGCTGCTGCTCGCGATGTTGATGGACCGTCCATGTTTATTTAGTTAGTTCACTTAACATGTACACATAGAGAACAAAACTATAGAAAAACCAAATATCTGTATATAAATCCCAACTTGAGTATTATAAATTATGCCAACTAAAACCACAAACGATCTCTTTGTCTTTTATATTTATTGCTCTTCATACACCATACAACTCGCTGTTACAAAAGAATGACCGATCACGTCGAACACAAGATGAGAAGTGAAGACCACAATTGAGGCGTTTGTCAAGCAAAGAGACAAATACAATATACACTACATCCATCTCTTTCTCACACCATATGTTCATCAATGTCTCTTATGCCATTCACATGAATATTAGAGTGTCCACACATAAAAGGAGTGACCATATTCATGTGTATCCAAAAAAAATCATATGTAGTTATTAAGGATCCTAATGAACTCAAAGAGTTATCAGCAAATACTGAAGATATGCACTTTGCACAAAATATATGAAATATTTTGCATTTACGCAATCTTCAAGATGTAATTGTTCACGTGTGTGTATAACCAAAACAAAGAACATCTCTTCAGAACACACCAGAACCTGGACGCAAAACCAGAACTCTCAACTTTTTACTAACTGTAGAATGGCTATCAATCGTCGCACCATTTTACGCAAATGTTCATTTTTTTTTATATGGACTAACTGTCACTTAGTTTATGCAGCGGTTGTTTATGCAGTTTAATCAATCTCGTGACGACCCCAAATATAGTTCAATACATAATGATTTAAATATTTGAAAATTAGTAGTTTAATTTTGATAATACATAACTTCCTTATAAAGAAATAAGCGTGCCCACCTCTGCTCGCAATATGCCAATTTCTTAGCAATGTGTTACCTTTTGATATCCCTTTAACCTCAACTATCTCACTCAACTTTAAGCTTCGATCACTTAACACCATATCATGGATTTTATTGTTCATTTCTGGCGTAGTCACCTCTACAGGGCGTCCTGAGCGTGGTTCATCCTTTGTTGCTGTACGACCACGTTTAAATTCATTTAACCAGTTATAAATAGTTGCAAGTGAAGAAGCAGATGTGCCGTGAACTAAATACAACTCATTTTTTATTTCCTTATATTTTCTGAAATTTCTTTTTGGTATTTTGAATACTTATATATTTATTTAATAAATGAAAAAAAAAATCCGGGAAATGAACTTCTATTTTTTAAATGTTAGCACTTTTGTTATAAAACATCCAAAATCAGCTGTTCGAAATAATAAGAACAAATTGAGTTTGGCAACTTCTTTTATTATTTTAAATCGGGAATCAAAGGAAACTTGGCAAATTATGTGAAAGGGACTCTTGCGACTTACCATCACCTCATTTCAAAAAGTTTTCCGACTAAATTGTTGTAAATTTTCCGTGAAAATGGGAAATGTAAAAACTAGTACTTCTCAAGAGAGAATAATAAAAATTGATTGATGAAGGAAAAACTTTCAATTTATACGTAAGACACTTAATGTATCAAATGGAAAAATAACCAATGCCAAAAAATGGGTGCCATAGCCAGAAAATTGTGGTAAACCAAAGAAGACAACCGGGAGACAAGAGAAAGCAATATAACGCATTAGTAAAAAGCAACCATTCCTGACGTCAGCGCATATCACAAGTGAATTGAATCTTCCAATTTCTTCATCAGCTGTAAGGAAACGACTTTTAAATGCTAACCTTAATGGAGGGAGACCAAGAACAGTGCCTTTATAAAAGCCAATTAGTTTAAAAAGAAGACTTCACTTTGCCAAAAAATTTGTCAATGAGCCAGAGAGTGTAGGGAGCAATATTTTTGATCACGGCAATGAAAAGCAGTACGTTAGGCATCCTCCTAATCAACAATTTGAATGCAGATACACATGTAAAGTCGTCAAGCATGGAGGCTGGAAACTAATTTTGTGGAGATGCTTATCATGGAAAGGTGTAGGATCTTTAATTAACATCGTTGGTATAATGGACACGAATTATGATGTTGCAAGAGTCCTACAAGAAGTAATGTTGCCTTATGCGGAAGAAGAAATGCCAATACGATGGGTTTTCCAACAAGGCAATGACCCAAAACACACTTTCAAAAAGGCAAAAAAGTGGTTCGAAGACAAAAACGTCCGTGTTTTGGAATGGCCGGCACAATCACCTGACCTAAATCCTACTGAGCATCTTTGGAAGGATGTTAAGAATGGTGTAAGGACCGCCAAACCAAGAATATTGTGATAATTATAATTATAACAAAATTTACCACATCCATTCTCCTGAGATTTCGCCCACCGCTATCAACGCTCTGGTCTTGCAAGACCTACGATTCTCCATCCACCGTGACTGAATGTGGACGCACAATTTTGGATTTGGTGTCTAATGTCTGTCTCTGACCACACATGCTGTGAGTAGGGGCATAGCAAATAAATTTCCCCCACCGGGTCATTTAATTAAATTAAATAAATAAATAAATAAAATAATTTCAGAGATGTGGACCGCTTCCAAGAATTCTTAGGATAATGTCCGTTTTTGTTCTTATATTTTCAAAGACTTGTGTACATATTTCAATTGTAAAGCTAATGTGAGCTCACTTTGAATGTAAAACAATATTTGTTAGCAACTAAATAGAAAAATAATAAATACATAATTAAAAAAATGTTTTTGTTGCAAAGTAACTTCTTTCTAAATATAGATGGCGCTAGGGATTTAAACTTCCGGTTCGTGTATTCACTAATCTAGTGTATTCAATGCAACCGTATGCAAAGAAGTATTCCGGCATTTTTAAGTTGTTTTTTGATATGAAAATATAAAATACGGTCACCCATAAGGTTCCAACAACAACTTGGTGTGTGCATATAAGAAGAATACACCATCTTGTTGTTGTTCAGCTGTTGTTGTAGGAAGACGTAGAAAGAAAAAAGCAGCGGCAGTGAATTTATACATTTTATAAAATTTGTTGAACAAAGGAACCAGCTAACAGCAAAGAAATTTTTATACTTTTATAAAAACAAACAAAATCAAAACACTACAACAAAATGACTGATTTAAGGAACGAAACGGACAGCGACCTGGATCAGAACTACTCGCTCAACAGCAACGCCGATCCAAAGAACATGCAGGAGTTGACTGTTTATGTGAGTATGCTGTTCAATTGTTTGTTTGCATTAAAATATACGTAGTGGTTGATTGGTAACACAGAGATTACTAACTACCCACCGAGCATTGACTATGTGCTAAAATCTTACATATTTATTTTTCTTATCAAACAATGACTACTAACTACACTTTGACACACCCTTAATTACATTTAATTTCTTAATTTTAGGTGCAAAATCTTCTGCAAAATGTGCAAGACAAATTCCAGAATATGTCGGATCAGATAATAACACGCATCGATGACATGGGCAATCGGATAGACGATCTGGAAAAGAGCATTGCCGATCTCATGAACCAAGCTGGCGTTGAAGGACCAGAAAAGTAGTTGTAACCAAATGTGGCAGAGATGAGCAAAAATATAATAAAACCTAAAGTCTTCGATGGGCAGATTCCCAATATCAACGTGCATTAGAGACACGTCCAAAGAAATGCGCCCACAACACACCACAAATCATTCACCATTCACCACCACCACACCAGGCACGGAACACAGAAACAACCAACCACATCATATGAACACATTTTACTGCACCTAAATTGCATCCTTTTGCCGTGTAGACGCACGTGCATGTTCATCTCAATTAATTAAACAAGTGAATATTTGCCATTTTTGCTCATTGATTAAGTTTTAAGTTGTCTTTCTTAATTAGGTACTCTGATGATGATCATAGTATTGTGTATTTAAGCCATTTGTTATATTCTTTATACTATTTTAAAGATTTTAATTAAAATGACAAATGAAGTTTATAATGTGCAAATGCAATTAACATATCTAATTATTTATTGTATTATCGTATTCTATGTAAATGTAATTTAAGCTAAGAACGTGGTTGGAGTTCTTTCCACGCTTGATTTGCGTTTCGATTCAACAATGGTTACCAAGCGACTACCTCTTCCTCCTCCTGCTGCTCGTTCATTGCTTGACATTCCCTTGCCAGAGGTAGTTGTGATGCCTCCCCCGGTCAATGATGTGCCACCGCCTGAAATGCCTGGTTTTGATGTGCGTTTCTTATGCACTTGTGTTTTGAGAACCTGTCACGGAAGTGCGAAAAAAACATAGAAGATAGTATACAACATCATGCTTAGATTATTAGATTCGTTTTTATTAACATAAAAAACTCAATTGTTTATGGAGAGTAAACAATTTAAGTGCAATGTTTCTATGCTAATTTATTGGCTATAAGTTGAGTAATGTAAGGGTGAGTTGAATCACAAGCATAATAAAAAATATTAGTATGTGGCATGCAATCATCACTCAGAGGAAGTTTATCAAGAAAGTACAAAACATACAAGAACATTATAACAAGTTGGAAAAGAAATGTGGTTTGTTGATCTGATCATATACTATATACCTAAACACATACTAATGTGGGCACAATTATCTATTCCATCTATCTGTCCGTTCTACATTAGTTTCTATACAAATAAATCCTTATGTTATTGAGTAGGTTAAGACCAAAGACTATTAAGATATATAGACTAGACAAATCGCTCAATCTAAGGCGGTGTTTCTCTTCATTTTTTTACCCGACAAAAATTTTGTTTATATTTCCTTGAGATTACCCGAGACTACATACAATTTGTTGTTGAATATGAAATGAACAATTTTTGTGATCTATATATTTTACACTCTTTAATTAAGACTTACTTGGTTCGTAATGAACGTTTGTAAGAATACAAAGATTGAATTACTATAACAAAGTAGATGACATTTTTAATAACATATGTAAGAAGGTTTTTGTAAAACAGTCAGACCATATAAGTATTATGTATGTAAAAGACTGGACAATTCAGTCAACGGTCAGTGGAGTGAGTTTAATTTCTTGTGATTTCAACAACAATTTAATTGAAATTGTTTAAGGAAAACGTTGAATTGTTCGAATTGTCTATCCTATATAGTCACAGAGTATAAGACATGGAGGGGACAAATTGCTGAATGAAGCGGTGTTTCTTTTTACTTTTAAAATTTCAACAAATGCAACAACAAATTATGTGTAATTTTGCCTCTAAAATAGAATTTAGAGGAGGATTTCGTGGGAACATGCACACAATTTGTTATTGTGTTTAAAAATAAAGAGAAACACCGCTTAAATTGTGCATTTGTCCCGTCTATATAATTTAATAGTCTTTGATATTGTCTTTGGCATGCATATATTGTAGCTCCCAAACCAATATATGTAATTAAAGTGATTTTAAAATAAATCAAGATTTGTACAGAAGATTTCTTTGATTAAATGATGTCTCTATATTCATAAATAAATATAAATAACATTGAATAACTGAACGGATATAGCTTCTAATTCAAAATTCGCTAATACGACTATACTTCTGTATAAAAAAGAACTTTGAAGTATTATAAGTTTGTCCAGAGTAGAAGCAAAACAAATTTCAATGTTTTAACGAGAAAAGTACAGAATAATCTTTCTTCTGCATGGTAAACAAACAATTTTTTATTCTTTTATCATAATTATTTTCCAAAAATAACAACCAAACCCTTTTTTAACTACACAATTCATATTTAGGATAATAAAGGAATGGGAACTAAAGATACGTTTTTTGACGTGGATACGTCTATGATTTTGCTACATGAGGATGCAACCTAAAAAAGTGATGATAACATAAATAAAAGGATCGTTTTTGATGTTGTAGCTACATATCTATAATCTATAACCAAAATCTAATTACACCACTCAATAGCTAAAGGATCGAACAATTTTTTACTATGAAGCGAAACAATTTCGGATTTATATTTGCTGTATATATTTTAGAATTCTAAATGAAGGTGTGGAAGAGAAACTGAATCAAAAGATCAAATGTAACGTGTGTGTACTATAAAGACTATTATAATGTATAGACTGGACAGAGCGCTTAATTTAAGTGGTGTGCCTCTTAATTTTTAAACACAACAACAAATTGTGTGTTTGGTTTCTCGAGATTTACCCGATTTTACATACAATTGTTGTTGGATTTACCCATAATTTCCTTTTGGATATGAGATGAAAAAAAGCTCCGCTTAAATTGAGCGAATTGTCTGCTCTATATTTTTTATACACTTTGGTACTACACACGGTTTAAATATGTATATATTTGAACCTCTTTGTAGCGAATCCCTCTATAGCGAATATTCATATAAAATATCCCCCCAATAACGGATGTATTTAAATGCAATAAGTGAATGTATTGGAGTAAATGTTATGATGAAAAGCTAAATTTTGTCATATATTTAAACCTCTCTGTAGCGAACCCTTCTTCTTCTAAATTAACACCAGACAGTTGGTTATTTCAAGTATAGCGATTTAGCGTAGGTGCCAGTTAAAATAGACAAAAGTGCAGATTGAATTTTTAATACATTTGTAAAGCTTAAGCAGAACGCACGCAAGTTGTGATCTGATAGGAAGAATAATAAGGAAAGGCACATAGTGAAAAGACGAAACTTTACCAGAAATCTTGATGTGTCCTGTATGCCATTTGTTTTGTATTTTTCATATCACAGACCTATTATTAATAAAGTTATAATCAGTGGCGGCATTTGGGGGTGGCGAGCAGGGCAACGGCCCGGGGCCTTGCTCTTGCAAGGCCCTCGTAAACTCGCACAACAACCCAAGTAGAAAAATATTAGGTATGTTAGCAATGTTTATTTGATTTATTTACTGGAACGCTAGTTAAAATCGGTGAAAGCTAATAAATATCAACAAAGCGATATATGCGATGCTTTGAAGGATTTAGCACAAAATACGACAGATTGTCCGTTGGTTAGTGCATGCCATTCTATAGCAAATGAATTACTACATATGAGTTTGTAATATATCTCGTTGTATGGTATGACATAGAATACCTAGACGCGTCTGCAGAAAGAAGTTTTTCGAGGTATAAATTTATTAAAACATATCTGCGGAATACTGTGACACAAGATCGGCTTTCAGCTTCTGCTTTCTTGTATTTTAATTGAAAATGATAAAGATCATTCGTTAAATTATTATGATTTAATTGGCGATTTTAGTCTTAGAAAAAACTGCAAAGAGCATTTCTGAATCCCTGATTCTGTTAAGACATTATACACCTTAGTCTATCATGATTAATTATTTGTAATCTTTGTGTTTACTAATTTTTGTTAATGTCCTATAAACAATTTTAAAACTCTAAACTAATTTATTAATTACAGCATTTCTAGTTAAGTATCCCCATTACAACTAATTCCACAAAGACAAAGGCCTCGCAATATTTACCCGCCAGGAGCTTCGCAATGGCTAAGGCCGCCCCTGGTTATAATAGTATAAAGTAATGGTTCTTTTGTTATCATCACTTTTCTGGATTGCATCACCTATAGTACTATAAGCAAAAACAAAAATGTATCCACGGAAAACACACGGCCGTGTCTACGACACAGACACACCCCATTTTTTTTAAATAATTTGTTATTGTATATTTAAATTGATTTTCTTAAATAAATATTTAGTTGACTAGAAGAATGAAGGGCACAAATCAAATACATATGTATGAAAATACGAATGAAATGACTCAAGCGATATGCACAATACTACATAGACATGAATAGATAGATGATTATGCATATATGTAAGTATATTATGATTATCATAATGATGTTGTATACTATAAAGCCAATGCTCTAACAATAAGAACTTAGTACATATTAAATTTACAAAGTATGTTAGATGATGGTTTGTCTGATTGATTAATTTTGTGGCACATGAAATTGCTTTTGCAATCTTACATGTGTTGCGGCAACTGCCTTGAATGGATGCTTCACGGCATTACGAGTGGGTTTACTGACTGTTGCATCTGACTTGGTATTCCTCATTCGGGCTCCAAATACATTTTCACGTGGTTTTAGTTTTGCTTCACGTTCATCATCAGAAGCACTACCAGAATCTTGACCACTACGTGCAGTGTCACGTGCTGAAGAAGCATCTTCTTCATCTTCATCATCATCTTCCTCTTCATCATCATCCTAAGTAAATTTAGAAAAACCATAACTTATGTTTAGAAACTTTCTAAGATAAGAATTTTTAAAGACCTACCTCTTCCTCTTCGCCATCATCTTCATCATCATCATCGTCTTCATCACTTGTTGCTGATTTTCTAGTGCCACCGGCGCTGCTATTAAGATTCTTTGTGCTTCTGGATAATTTGCTTGTACGCTTAAGTGGACTCATCAACTGATCACGTTCTAAACTATCCATGGACTGTGAACGTAAGCCCTTCTTAAGCGCTGCCTTACGATTTGCACTAGATTCCTCTTTACTTTTCATTAGCTTTTGGAATACCATAAAATCGTCCTTTTCATCAATATTGCCGATATCGTAGTAATTCATAGAGAGTACTTCTATGGCTTTGGTGTGATACTTCATTGAAATCAATATGAAATCGCTGAGTATATTTTTAATATCTGCAAGTTTACGCTGTTCAAAGTTGCCAATGATTTCATCGATTTCCTTGTTAGTACGTTGGACTTCCATTTTCGCCTTAACGAGCTCTGAATCAGCAGCACTCTAAAAAATTGATGCTTCAGATGAACTGGCTTTCATAGAGCATAACCCACAGACTTGACTTACATTGTTTGCAGAAAATTTAGATTTCAGTTCCAGCATCTGACGCTGTTTGAGAACCTCTTTGTCCCGAGAAATAACCGCCAAACGCAAATTGTCACGCGTTGACTTGCATAATTGTTCAAACTGAGCCAACTCATTTACAATCTACAAATCATATGTACACTCATGTATATCAAAGTAATTTATGACCAATGAATAAAAAAACACTCAATTTCACCTTATGTTCCATGCGATGCACATTGATGTCCATGTAGTCACCCAGTATTGTCACTGCATTCGTGAAACTCTTCAAACCGGTGGATAGACTTTCGTTGATTTCCTCATCGTCTGCATAACTTTTAATACTTTTGGCCAATTCATCATATGAGTCACGATATCTTAAAAATTAACAAGTTTTATGCATATAAAAAAAATAATATAAAAAATATCTATGGGGCACATGGACACACTCACTTTGCCATTTTTCTTGTGCATGCCGCAAAAGCCGCACACATTTCCGTTAAATGACGCTCGGTTTGGTTGATTCGCTCATTGATGATTTTAATGCGATCATCTTTTGTGCTAAGGAATGTCAGTTTACCACGACGAAACATAATCGAAATTTTATATTCTGAAAATTGCAATTACTGTTTTTAATATTTCTTTTTTAAATAAAGCCGGCGTCTGTTTTATGTTTAGAGATTTAAGTGAAAACAAAGTTGTTATGACAACTAAAAGTACAAACAATAATTAGGGTTGTCATTCGAGAGAAAGAGAATTCAGTATATTAGCGACTGGAAATAGAACAGAACAGAAACAGAAATGTCAATATCATCATCAAAAGATGTGATGGTCTTCATAATCTTAATCATATGATTTAAAAATTTTTTTTATTTTTTGGTTTAATAAGTTGTTTTCTCTTGAAAGAAAATGGTTTTATAATCGAGTAGAAAAAGAAAATCATTTCTATTTTAGTTTCACCAATAGATGGCTCCCTTTGGTGTGCGAACGAGATTGCTCGCAGCCGACGCCAGAGTTCGTAACAATTACCGACACATAACAAAAAGCTGATTATTACAAAACTACTAGTTGCCTTAAAATGAGCCGTGGCATAAGTCACTTTGCTTTTTTTAAATTGAGATATTTAAAGGTTTGCGTTTTAACATGGTTAAAAATATTGATGCCAACTTTCTTGAAGATTTACTTGAATTTCCTACCTAATAACATAAACATATTGATAGCAAGTAGCAGTTAATTTGTAAGCAATGTTATCATTAATTTGTTGTTTTTTTTTTTTAAACTTGCAACTGTCGTTAAGATGACAACCAGCAAATTTTATCGAGAAGATAGTCGCTTTGCGCAGATTTGGATGACTTAGGATGCGGAATGGCAGATCTAGTGGGTGGTGCCTATTCAGGCGTCGCGTATGGGAGATGTTGTCCAACAAGATAATTGCCAGGTGATTTTCATGCGCCTCCAACCTTATAAGGTGTCTGTTGCTGCTCTTGACGATTTCCTCCTTTATCGTTGGTAACTGCAAGTCTCGGTGGATAACCGAGTTCCGGACAAACCACTTTTCGCCTACAATCCTTCGTAGTAGCTTGGACTGAAACCTCGGCAGTATTTCCAGGTTTGAGTTGGATGCAGTTCCCTATGGCCTTGTACAGTAACAGCTTATTTCGTAGCTTAAGCTTCGAATTTGAGCTGGGCAGCCAACTCATTCTTTGAAGTTTCAGGTCCAACTGATTTCTTTTGGTCGTAATGTGAGGTTTCCAGGTGAGGCGCAGTGGTACTGTTTGGAATGTAACCACCGTTGATGAAAGCGGCAGGGCATGTCGAGTGGTTCAGAGTGAAGGTAACATGCATGGATTTCTCTGCATTGACGCAGATGTTCCACCTCTTTAGCCACGGCTCCATGAGGTCCAAATGGGCTTGCAGAAGAGCTGAGGCTACAGCCGGGTCACTGTCGCTCACCAAGAGAGCAGCGTCATCTGCATATGTCGCTATGGAGAGTTTCTAGTCACTCAAGATCGGGAGGTTAGACGTGTAAACCATGTATAGCATTGGTCCCAATGCACTTCCTTGGGGAACTCCAGCCATTATCAAAATAAACGGCTCAAATGTTTAATGCCAAGACGTTTTTATATTACTGTCACCTTTTGTTATTCGAATAATTCTAAATTGGTGACAAGCCGGAGATATCATTGAAAGAAGGCATTTTCGACCTTGACAAAAATGTATTGAAGTAATTTTATAGTCTTGTGTTTTTTGCAAAAATGGAAAGCGTTTTGTTGTGGTCGAATCGATTAACTTGGCAAAAACCACTTGAATTAAAGTTGCTAATTTAAACAAGAATGTCGCGTAAATTGTTTCGAGGTCTTTTCGATAAATGACTCAGTCAAATGGAAATACAAACCAAATAGTACTTATAATTATACATTTTACAAACAGTCCTCGCACGCGTTATTGTATTGCGTGATTATTGGAACAGTCAACGCCAAAATCTGCAATAAACAAAAGAAAGAATCCGGTTTGGCTAAAAGCGGCAACAAATTAAACTCAAAAGAATAACCATAAAGAACATGAATAAGCAAGTTGTATTACACTTGATTTCTGTTCTGAAGAGCACAAATTGATCTCGATTATCTTTTTTCATCCGTTCTCTTTTACGCATATAGTATGTTAAATATACATATAGTACACTAAAATCCTCTCCTAACGAACAGCTTCCATCACCGGACTGCTTCAATAACCGGACAATATACTTCTACTGTGAATGTCCCATTATGAGAGCTTTTACTATATCTATATACCATATGTTTGATTTGTTATACACATAACAAAAAGAGTGATAAATTACGAAGAAAAACATACATAATTTTTTTACTTCTCTTTTGATTAATGATGCCCTCTTATCAAGTATGGTATTCATATTAAGATTGTGCATATAACAAGATAACAGTACCCAAAAGGAGTGAAATGATCAGGACGATAAGATGAACTTATCGACAGTTAGCGAAACCCAACAGTGTGTTCATTTCTTGAATATATTTGTTTAAAAGATATTTGCTATGTTGATTCAGCTGGTTAAATATAGTTGATGATCAAATATAGTATCGGATATAGACATATGTACATATAGTATGTTTTTATTATACATATAAAGCCTAGCAAAATTATAGTTTGTAACACATAAATACATACCATAAAAGGTCACCTCTACAAAAGTTTATATTATAATACGTTATCCGGTCTAGAACAAATTTTAATTTTTTTTTACAGAAATGGGTCATTTTTAAGAGATAATGGCTATTTCTTATATATTTTTCTTCATTTCCAGATTTATTTATTCTTTTTAAATTGGTATACATGATTGTGATTTAATTTTATATAATGCAGAGATCAGGCTGCTTGCTTATGCTACTTAGATATTAATAAGTATTTAAATAGTCTAGACATTGAACACTAATTGTGGCTTTACAGTCACGAAGATTCGGTTTTGTGCCTTACAGTGCTGTTTTAGCGTCACGACCAGCAGTTTTTTGTTTTGATTATGTGTGGCGCGCAACAAAAATGGAATGGAAAAACGACGATATTATCAAAATGCTGCCAACTTACATGGAAAAATTACCCAACACTGCTTAGATAAAAACGAATCTATGATATCAATGTGAGATTAGAATCTCTCAATTGAATCACTTCTACTACAACAACCCCTCAATTTTGCATTTTCCCTGTTATTGTTGTTAAATGTAACTCGAATCAATAGTCGCATCTTCATAGATTAGAATCTTAGCTCACTGTGAAGCCACTATAAGTTTCTAAAGGCACAAACGAGGGAGAAAAGACACTCCCCATAATTCCTTCAAGAGTGAAAAATATACTATATTTGATAGGTATATATATATACTAGTACATAAGACTCTTAACATTAAACTAAAAATATATGGGGTTTACAGGGTATTCACTAGCCACATTGCCTGACTTTTGCGGTTTACTTGTTTATTATTTTTTTTTTCGTCGTTGACTCTCAGTTGATTATTCTCTTTAGCTCGAATGTTGTTTGGTATAAATTTAACCAAATTCGTACGCAACTGTTTAGTCAAAAACTGATCATTCGCAATCAAAGTCTTAAACGAAAAGAAACTATAACAAGAATCAACTGTCGTCTGTAAAGTGGCAGAATTGTGTTTTTTGTGTATGTGCCCTGCTTATTTTGGTCATATAAAAATATAGAAATTCGTGTTAAAAAATATATGAAATAAATTTTTAAAATCAAATAAAAATCAAAATAATAAAAAAATATAAATAAAAATCACCTTGAAATTTTGCAAATGATTTTTCATTTATAATGCGTATAAAATTCTAAAAATAGTATATAATACTATGTATATGATTTGTGTATAAAGAAATTCATACTTATATGTATATGTATGTTAAAACGTGTCTTGATTATAAATTCAATTCGCTCAAGGGAAATTTAAGAAATAAGAACAAGCAGAGATGCTAACTTTGGTGTAATCGATAATTGTATATCTTTCAGAAATTTATTCAAAACCTCTTTTTCATTAGTTGTTGTTTGAAATTTACTTATGTACTCTGATTATATTGATTATTAGAAGTAATAGTAAATAGAGACGAGAGTCCAGAAATGAATAGTTGATTTATGGTATATGGTTGAAGCTTTGTTTATTTCTTAAATTAATTATTTTTTAAGTATTTAATCTTTGCCGGTCTCAGAAGGTTTTCTCCAATCAAACAAAATTAATTTACTGTTCCTTTTAGTATGAAAGACAATATAACTTTCCGGTTTCTGAATATCTTCAACTCATCATATTTAGATATCCTCATCCCTTAAACCATTTTATATGTTTATCTAATCAAGAATTTTAAGATTTCTAAGATTTTCTACAATAAAATTTTCAAGGTATTAATTTATTCAGACTAAATTGAAATAATCGTGCTGAAAAGTCTTAATTAAATAACAATTTATTAAGAAAATTGATGGGATAAATTTTTCATAGTAGGAGTAAATTTTGCATAATTTATATATATTTTTTTAAAAATATTTTGCTTTCTTATATTGTATAATAAAAACAATGAAGTGTTATGAAATTTTATTTAGAACCCTTCATTTTTAAGTCATGCATCCTATTAAATACAATAAAGAATTCCGTGACTCTTTTCCTTATATTGTATTTCATTAAATTGCACTTAGATATATTTTATTTGATTGGAAATACATTAGTTCCTGAAATACTCTTTGTGGTAAAAATTTAATTTAATTTAAAAAAAGAAGGCATTAACATTTTTTAATATTTTCTCAGAATTAACAATGAGGAATGTTGATGATACTGAGTTGAGAAACTTGTTTAAAACAAATTATTCATTTTAAGTTGTAAGCTTAAAATGAAGTTCGAATAACATTTTAAAAGACTCATCCAACACATTTACATAATTTACATTGAGTATTGTAATTTAATAAAATTTTAAACGATTTAAATAAAAGTTGCTTAACTAAATTTAACAACCTTGACCTGACCCTCCTTGAAACACAATAAATAGCCATGATTCATTATCTAAAGTCCGCCTAAGTTCTGATGAGGGGTTCTATTATATTATTCCCCCTATAACTCAATGATTCAAAAAAACAAACTACTACTATAAAACACACAAAATAATATATACATAAGTACATACATATGTATGTCCATGTAAAGTAGTTAAATGATTTTAAAACCTAACGATGCGTTGCAATTGTTGATTAACTTGCAAAATAATTTATTAATAAAAATTGAGTGAGTGTGAGAGAGAGAGAGAGAAAGAGTGATAGAGATATACAATAATAACATTAAAACGACAATAAAAACAAGTAAAATGACATGCCGGCACCCATAGGGTTATTTTAATATTTTTTTTTTGTTTAAAAATCATTTGTCTACAGTGCTGACAATAAAAATGTGTCTACAGTACAACAATAAAAAACACTTGTTTGACATTTTGAAATACACAAATGATTTATTTCTATACACATCAAGAAAAATAACAAACATTGCAAATAAGTAGTGATTGCCAAGTGTTGTGAGATGATTGCATTGTAAATTTTACAATTTTTTTGTTTAATTTTATAGTAGTATGCATTTACAATATTGTACATCATGCGTTTTAGTTCGTCACTGTGTAATCAGAATTGAGAAGCTTCCAGACACAAATCAAATGCAATAATCATCACAAACACTTTTACCGGTATTCAACTTAAACAACGATTGCCTTAGTCACGTTGTTTTTGTTGTTGTGTGACACAAAACTAAAAGATAGAAATAAAAATCTCATTTACTCAGCAGTTGAACTGAACAATAATAGATGATAGATTGTGAGATTCACACTCACAGATTATACATACACACTACTACAACAATATACCTAGTACTACTTAAATGTATCTACAATACAATATGTGTACTCATTTATTTATTTGTTCATGGCAATGCATGAATGTGGTGGTGTTATTTCGCTCAATTTTCTGAGTGTCTGTTGAGTCGGCTCAATTCAGAAAACAAACTGTTGAATACTTTTTTACATTACTTTATTTGTCGTTTCCTCATCGCATTATAGCTCATTTGCGTATTGTTTGTCAATAATAACAGAACCCTCGGAACGATTCATTCATTGCGCGTTTCTTTATACCAAAGAAAACTGAAACTATTCAATCTTGCGAATTTATTTATGTATGGAATAGTTTTTTTTTGTAAATTTAACGCGAGTGTGGGAAAAGGTGTTGTTTTATTTTAAATATTATTGTATTTTTGTTTTAGTCAAATAAATCAAAATCAACAAAGTGACAACAAATACGAAAAGTTACCCAAAAATAAAGTGCTAACTCAAGATGAAACTCTTTGGAGGTATTCTGTTTGCTTTACTCACTGTGAGTGGCGTTTTGTCTTTGCCAGGTAAGTTATACCAAAGATTTATTCCATTTACTTAGTTAGTTCCAATTGAAAATACACAAAAATATAACTGTTGAAGTTTCTTAGGGTCAAATAATATCTTAAATTCTTGTTGGAATTTACACATTCGAAAATCTTTCATACAACCCTACCAATTATCTTCCTATTTAATAGGGAATTTTATTTAAATATCAAACATCCAGGTACATTCACACAAACTCCAGCAAAACGCCATCCATTCACTCAAATAATTTCCACTGTGCAGCCATAATTGTGTGATTGTGTTAAAGTGAAGAGCGACTATCGATTTTTTTAAAGGAAATCATAAGCTATGGCATGCCAGGCTCAAAGCCTTTAGAGAATCCCCACTGTGGTTGTGATGCCAGCGATAACATCCTCCAAACGTTCCTTGAGGCCTGGTGAAAGAACCCATTTTAACTTGCTTTACTGCTTAAAGTACAAATCGGTCCGAAGAAAAGAATTTAACAAATCTTTTTATTGAAATTTTTCGAAATCTTTTACAAGCGCTGCAAAGCATAAGCAAAAAGACAGGATAAATTGATTTTCAGGGCCCTAAACCACTTTGTAAAAATAACCCTAGTTTAATTATAAATATTTGAGGACTCCGATCTATTGATAATTTATGAATCTGGTTATCCCTTACACTAACGCCTTAAGTGGGTGCAGTTGTAGTAGCAAACATATGTATTCGGGGCATCGTTTGGATACGGTTTGGAGTCCAGTTTTCCTCAGGGCACTTGTCATTTGCCCAAGTTGTTCATATGAACAGAAATAATTTACTTTCGAAGTTTGCTTAAGTTATATTTACAATTAAAAAGACGTAATATCTTGACTGGGCAATATGTTCTAAGAGTCCAGCTTAGCTTAAAAATACTAAACAAGTATTCGATGGATTGGATAGAAAATCTTTTATTATTCATAAAATATGCAGTACAGTTATTACAATAACAATAATTGATGTTAACAATAAAACAAATGTTGTGCTTATTGATTATTCTAAGAATTTAAAAAAGAAAACATGATGAATAATGGTTTAAAACAGATTATTGTATATTTAGTATCATATTACTATGATAGTCAATACTTAAGAATGCGTAAAACAAATGTTATTAAAAGAAAAGATGTGCTTTCCATGATTCTCAGAATAGAAACAATGGAAAGATAAAGTGAATGAGAAGGAGAGTGAAAATGATTGGTGCAGTACTTTTGCGATGAGTATATGTAATTATATTTTTACAGTAATTGAATCAGCTCAAATAGCCTTTTAACCTTTTCAGACACGAAAGCTTGATAGTGATGGAGCAGATTATTTATATTCAGCGATGCTGATTATCTTCCCCTAAAGCTGATGATGATAGTCAATGCACGGTTCATTATTGTTTTTAAGCACACAGTACACAGTGCAATCTTGAAAAATAAATACAATATGGAGTTTATTATTATTGTTATTTGTTGTTGGTTGTTTGTGAAAAATACAATAGTTTTCCATAACAACGATTCCGCTTGACAACTGCAAAATACTTGACGTAAATGTATCTCTCTCTTCAAATCAGGCATTGTGAGGGAAGTTGGTACATTACTATGTACTAGTACATAGATGATGATGAGCTCTACTGCAATAAGTAGGATAGAAATGTCAGTTATCTGTGCGGCGGTACTTGAAATCTGTCATTGTAGCACGACTTGAGTCAGCCGAAGCGAAATCATTTGCAAAATATACTCATGTACTACAGTATTTGATTTGATTCATTTCTTTTTTTTTTGTGTGGATTTTTATTTTGCATTCAAATACTTCAGCATAAGCAGAACTTCAGTCAGCTCGTTAGCGGCGATTCTGAAGAGTGTTTTGCTTTTCAGCATTTTCCAACCATTTTTGAAGAGTTCCTATTAAGATTTATTCGTTAATAATTTGTTTTTCTTTTTTTTTTTTTCATAGAAGTAAAGAAGGATTATTCTTCATTATTTATTATTATTTGTACTCCAAAGAATTATAATTCTTATATACAATTTTAATTAATGTTGATAATTTGTAAAATTCAGTTGAATTCGTGGAAAATGTGAAAATTGCCTTAGTCATATCTCAGCATATTGTCTTTCTGACAGTTTAATTACCTTTAATTATTTTTTTTATTTTATTATTGCTTGTAGGAATTTGTCAACAAAATTGGCTACACAAAGTCACTTTTTATTCTTTATTCTTGTTTTAACTCTTGGAACAACAGTTTTTCTTTGTGGCCCATATTAATTTTGGTTTATGGCCTCATTTTCTTGGAATTTCTTTCATTCATTAAACGCTACGTGTGTGTCGACAAAAACTGGGCTAAAACAATAATTTAATTTATTGTAAAAGAAACAAGAAAAAATACCTTCTTGCAATTATCATTCCTTCACTTTAGTCACTTTTTTCTTCACTGCTTGGTCATGGTATCCTAATATACTATGTATGAATATCAAGTGAAAAAACTTGAGTTTAAATGAAGATTTTGTGTGTCTTAAAGATCGGGCTGCAGGCACGATTTTTTCGAAACAGGGCAGAAAATTGATAGTGGCACCCCTCTCTCTATAAATTACATAAAAAACTCACAAATATATAATGGTTAGCATTTTTCGTGAACGAGACAATAAGAACTCTTTAATAACTTTTTCATTTGTGTGAAATAAAATTATATTTAGGAAACATGTAACTAGGAAAGTTGACATACAGTGAAGACATGTACAATCTTTAGGTCTCAGCATTTTTCAATCTTTTTAATTTTGCTACAGCTTTTCTCGCACTTGATTTTTCATTAATTTCAGTTAATGGCGAATTCCTGTCAAAAATCAACTGGATTCAAGTCTTTCGAATGTTTTTGAGCTAGATCGGCTATATTTTTTTGCAGATCCTCAGTCGACATATGTATATAAAAACGCGTAGTCACTAAGGACAGCGAAATTTTCATGTAGACCCTTTGAGCTTTCTACCCTTGTTTCAATTTCTATTAAAATTTTGTCAAACACTACGTTTATATCTTTGGATGGTAAGCCAACCAGGCTTCCGTATGCTATGCGCTTTGTGGAGTAAGTTTTTTATTTTCAATCATATTATATTATGATTTTGACGCCCCCTGAAACTGCCACCCGGGTCTTGTGCTCCGGCTTACCCCCATGCGATTCCCTTCTAGTTAAGTGTTGATAGGACCAAAGTTACCTTTTTGTTTCTTACGTCTTTAAAAAATTTAATTTTACGTATTAATTTCATGGACTTCTCACTTAACATGAATTTATTATCATTTTAAGATTTATAATGAAGAACATTTGAGAGAGGTATGCACTTACCATAACTATGACCCTCCTTCCTTCCAGTTGTTTCTTATTTTTGTTTTCTATTTGAAGAGGAGCTGATCAATTCGACTGTTTTTTTATTTTTAAATGTGTGTTATCTCTGAACTTTTTTCTAGGTACACCGATTTTGATGATTCTTTTTTTATTTGAAAGCTTGTCATATATAAATTTGATCAAGACCTGACTAGTAGTTTTATGAGATATCCTTAATAATCTTCCATTTGTGGTACTTAAAGTCGGTTGTCTATTTTGTTAAAATTTTGTTATTTGCATATTACCTTTAATTTCCATACACCAAAGAATTGTTAATCTCATGGTTTCACATTTGCAAGTTTTGATTGTATTTATATGTAGTATATTTAATATTTGATAAGTTCAAAGTTGTTTTTGTTAATTATTATTTTGTGCAAATAGAAGCATATAATTGACATAAGTAATTATACTGTAGGTACATCAAATAAAATAGAAATAAACAAAATTTAACAATCTAATAATCAAATGGAAAAGTACTAAGTACTTATATATTCCTAATCATTTCGTTTACTTTAACAAAGAAGAACTAAATCTCATATAACATATGTTAATATTGTAGAAATACAATATCTTAATAACATTGTTAATTCATTTTAATTTTTTGATTTTTTTCTTTTATTAATTATTTCATCTTAATTATTTTGAGGAAAACTTAAAAAAAGGCATGGAAGAATGGATTTGGTGGTTGCTCCCCAAACAATTCGAAGCGTCTTGCATAATATGTATAGTAGGTACTCGTACATATACCATAATAAGCTCGTGTTAATATTTTTACATTCAATGCATTTAATTAGGAAAATTATAGTTTTAAATTAATGTCAAGAAGAGTATAATTAAATCTAAAATCATGAAATACAAAATATATAATTAGATTTAATTTACATTTATTTAGTTATAGTTTTTTGTGTGCATAATATTATGACAGAAATTCAATAAAATTTGATTTCAATAGTAAATCATTATTTCCTAATAAAAAAGGTGTTTACCATATAAATGAATTACTCAATTTGTAAATGGAAATTTTCAGCAAAGTCATTTGAGTCAATCTTCTCCCTTATTTTCCCTAATGCCAACTTTATCACCATATATTACTACTGCTATACACAGATACTTTTACATATAATACAATGATAGTTAAGCGCTTGCAAAGTATTATTATTGCTAAATCTGTACTTATGCTCAATTGAAGTTTATTATTGATTTTAGATATTTTGTATTCATTTGTTTTAGATTTGTGATACATTGTGTTCTTGATTTAATCGGGAATTTTCTATAGTAATCTATAAACAGCTTATGTCGAAAATTGATTTTGAGCGCTAGCATTAGACTGTATTGACTCATTGCCACTGATATATAAAATATGTATGTGATCTATAAACTTCGACACCGTTTGACCGATCACAGTGAAGGTTGGCACTGATATGTATTTTTTTATGGTGAAGGTTTCTATGCTATTAACTTTGTTGTAACTAGCCAAACGGTGACTCACGGTGTCCCCAAACCTTTCATCCATCCAAATAGTTACTTGGTATGAAAACAGAACTAAGGGAATAACTTCAACGGCGCCAACCAGCATATAATCAACAAAGCTCAAGGGCACTCGTTATGCTTTGCTGGATAAAATTTGGAAAATCCATGTTTTTCACACGGTCAACTATATGTAGCTTGTTCTAGAGTAGGAAGTTTACAAACTCTGTTCACCTATACATCGAATCATTTAACCAAAAATTATGTTTATCCACTTGCATTACGCTAAAAAAAATACGCATTAACATCCAGTCGGGGGCGTAGCAACGTACACCGGCAACGCTAGTATTCTATGCATAATATCCATGTTTAAGATAATTATAACAAAATATTTGGGCAGGTGCCAGATATCTAAGAAGGTTCTTATGCCGATTGAATTTATTCTTAAAACAACTGAAATGTTGTATTCTTTAAATGCAGATTACCTAGGAAAACAATAAGCTACAGTTGTTGGAATTTTATATATTTTATAACTTCAATTAAAGGACAATTTAACAAAACCGTATTTATAAAAGTCAGAGATTTCAAAACCATCGAAAAAGATTTCTGGCACCAGAGAATTATAATTAGGTTGATATGGGGTTGAAAGAGATTTCTGCCACATGCCTGTTTAAGATGATTTACACTTGAAAATAATATTATCTTTTTGTTTGTCTTTTAATCATCACATAAAATTAATTAAACATAATTCAAATATTGGTAAATTTTTAATCCAACTTACGAAACTGTAAAGAAAATTTTAATTTTCTAAAATATTTAAAGTATTGTACTTCATATGAAACCTATCTAAAACTTGGGAGAGCTCGTCTATGAGATACTCCAATGACAATCATTAACCCAAAAATTATTACAAAGTTTCGGGGCTGGGGAGATCGAATGAAAGAGAGTTATAAGTGTAACTCATACCGATACTATATTGATAGTTTTCATTTTAAATATTTTTGTAGGAGTCTTTATCTAAATATACATATGTACTAATTAAATTTAGGCCACATAGTTTGTCATGTTCATCTGGAAACACTTGTTTCCCGCAAATTGGCAAATCTAAAATGGTAAAATTTGGTATACGGTATACTCTGTTGTCTCTGAAAGTATCCGACTTCATAATAAAGAATATATAAAACATCTGACAGCATTTTATCGTCTACTACTTTGTTCTCGTTATAATTAAAAGAAAACTCTGTAAAGTGGATGAAAGATATCTAAAATAATTGTTTACTGTATTTAAGATAATGGAAGAAAAAACAGTTCCAGAGTACAGGAAGAGATGATATATATTTCATTTTAGTCTAGTTAAACAATAACATAAGAACAAATAAAATTTGAATTCAAATGAAAATGTAGTACAATTGTACTATTGTATATGGTACTTAGTACTTGTTAGTGAGTGATTTTTGTAGTCATTGTTTTTTATTAATAGTTCACGGGAATAAACAACATGAATTAATATTCTATTCGCCATATAACTGGAACACAATTTCGTGAGCGATTACGCAGTTTCACTAAGTTTTATATGAAAAAATTTATCCACCAATTTTTCAACAACAGAGTTTTTCTGAAAAAAAATAAGTATGCAAAAACCTAGTCCATGAAAACATATATATACGTGCCAACTTTCATGGTTATCGGTCAAACGGTGTCAGAGTACATTACCGTCAAACTATTTTTCTCGTTCTATTTTATATATATAGATATGTATGTATGTTAACTTGAGTCTTATGGCTACTTCACAAATGAATATGTCTAATTTATGTTTATTATATAAAGTTTAAAATTATTTTGATTGAAAAACTGTAGTGAAGAAGATTTATGTGTATAGACACAGATGGTGTACATATTCTCATTCCCTTTTAAATGAACTGTTGAAGAATTGAAATACGAGTTTGTTGTCAATGTGGTTAAATACACTGTCACATATGTATTTAAATAGGCACGTTTATAATTTGTTCACATATATGTATATTGTACAATGAACAAATTGAAAACAGATTTTTCGGGTGAAAACCACAAATTGCTATTAACGAAAATCTAATCATAACCGGAAATTAATTTGACAGAAATCTCATTAAATTAGGAACCACACCAACAAAAATTGTTGAGCTTCAAATGAGAAATATTTGTTGGCATTATTTTTGTCTATCTGTCTAACTGACAATTGTCTAACTGTCTGATTTAATATAAGTATGTACATATGGTATATACATATGTATACCAAAATAATATATGTAAATAGTTGGATGGCTCCCATAACATTCATCGGTCGGCTCTGGTTGGTCACCAGTCTAGGCTTTGATGTGTTAAATTTGCTTGACATTGCAATCGTTGACATCTGTGAGAAATGTGTGTGGCATTCATTTAATTTTGATTTCAATTATTTGCTGACAATTCTATTATATTAGCAATTTCTCCCACTCAAAGTGCTCATCCAATACATTGCCTCAACTACAATACAATACAATACAATACTTACTCTATGTTATCTGGTAGTTCAAATGTAATATACATAACAATAATTTATGTCTAATTTTGAGTTCCATCCAAGCGCACATTGTGCGTGTTTGTGCATTAGTTTTGTTCTCTCGTACATGAATGCATTGCTTTCTAATTAGCAAGAAATAAGCTGAGTCAGTAAACACTACACACTTACCATTATACCATATACCATAGTATTCTAAATATGAACGAACATCTACTATAATAAATAATACTACTCGTTCTATATTATTGTATTTAAAGTTGTATTGCAATATTTTGTGATTCCAATATTAAATGATTCATATAGTAGGTACTATGTAGTTAGTCACATAACATACAACACAAAATGTATTATTGTATCTGTAATCGTTCGGTTAATAATATAGAACCTTTAATAGTTTTTGTTATTCGTAATTATATACAACTTACTTATTGTATCGTACGGATATTAAGCAATTACGGAGTTTTTTTAATTTGCTTCTTGAATGAAGCGTAGAATTTTTATCATTTTATGACAAATGAGTCTGGGGATGACGGGTTTTGTCACAATTTACAATATTCCGACTATATCGAATTTAAATAAGAAGGTTGTGAAATAAATGGATTGTCTCGGTGTAAGTGATAATGAACAGTTAAATGATTTATAGATATTTTTTCTTTGAACAAAGCGAAGAAACTTTTGCCTATCGTTTGGTGACACATGTAACTTAGAATGATTATTTTCTCGGTATTATTATCAATTCTATGTATGTCACTTTGTAATGATAAGGACTTTTGTGGAATAGTCCGCTACAATCCAAAATTAACATAGCTAGGGTAACTAAATGGACCATCAACAGACTCATAGGTAAGAATTTGGGACTGAAACCAAGAATGTCACTGTGACTGTACGCGGCTATTACTAGACCGATTCTGTCATATGCTGCATCTAAACTGGTACTCTAAATTAGACAGAAGTACAGCTCAATCGAAGATTGCTAGGGTGCAACATCTATGATACTGGAGCTACGAGATCGGCTCCAACAGCTGCCCTAGATATGCTACTGAACCTACCGCCCATCCACTTATTTATAATTAAAGAGGCAGTGAAGTTTATGGGAAAGCTCATCCTAGTGAATGATAATAGTTTTCCATGCAGAAATCTATGCAATAGAAATATGCCTCAGGAAAAATGAAAGTGTGCCACTACTTATACACATATACATTCAATGCTTTCGAGCTCAATTTGAAGTTGGTTTGGGACTATTTTTTCCATTTAGCGGTAGGCCAATCACTTACCCTAGTGAAAATCAATCGATTACTGCAACCAACACAAGAAAAAATAGCCTCGGATACAACAGCTCACCTATGATGCAAGATCATACCTTGTGGGAACTATGCTGATGTCAACAGCATGGAAAGGCGCTAAAATCTACAGCCCAGAATCGTGTGCGATGAAGAGGAGGCCTTGTGGAGGACCTATGCTCCAAACTAGGAGTGTTAAGGAATATAATATTTTTTCCATTAATAAACGTTTTTGTTGTGAAAAGAATTGACATTCTGCTCGAAAAGTGAACAGGACATTAACCGAAGCAAACGGTAATCGGAAGCATTTAACTCTAGTGAAAAGATATATGGGTTAGCGCGTCCAAGTGAGGTGCTTCTAGCGTTTACCTGAAGGCTCTTATAACAAATATCGAGCAATGTTTGAGAGGAAAATTAGCTTGAGTTGTCTTGTTTCAAGTTTTGTGTTAAAATCCGAATCTTGGTCCACTTAAATGGATCGTTTGTTCTCCATAAATATTAAGAGCTCATAAACCTGTCAGCCTTTAGGATTTTACAGATGATTATTCTTTCTTTAATTTTCATGGCATCCATCATCCTTTTTTTCCCATACCTAAACAAACAAATAATCAAACAAAAAAAAATAAAATACACGAATACATAAAAGATGTCGAATGTCAGATAAATACAGATATCATATGTGCAATAGATTTAATCAAATGTTTACATTTAAAAGCAATGATGTAAACATATTGAAATGGGTTGAATCAAGCTCGAATTTTTAGTAATTAAAACTGTCATGTAGTCATTCATGGTATCAATAAATTCGTAATGAATTATTTAACAATCATACAATAATCTCAAACACAAAGAAGTCAAACAAAACGAAACCAAACCAAGCCGAAAAAAACCATAACTCAAATTCAAACCAAAAATAAAACTAACAAAAAATGTATTAAATTTTAATTCAAATATTGTAAGTCTTGTGAAATTTCGCATCTAAACGTATATGGTAAAGGACACCTATCCGTTTTTAATAATAAAATTTAATATTTGAAGTACTCCATTTTCAATTTGTAACTCACAAAATACAAAAAAGGATGAATGAGTTTTGTTGAAGTGATAATTACAAAGCAAAAACAAATAAGAAATACAATTGGACATTAAGTTGATTGTAGTCGAATTAATGATACTCTACAGTAACTAACTCATGGTACACTCTTTAATATTGAACAGTAAAAACAGGGAAAGATTATCTATAAAAGAAATTTGGCTTCCTGTAATTTCCTGATTACTTAAAGTTCATGAAGCATTGAAAAGAAATCTTTTTATAGTATAAAGTATGTTACATATATGTTATAGTGTTGAATGTACTTAAAACAATAATAAAAAATATATCATACTGTACGAGTATTATGGTATTTTTTAATTTGTTGTAAAAATTATTTAAAATTTTATTTTCCCAATAAAATTTTGACGAAAAATTTCCAACAGAATACATTTTTCGTTATGGATATTAATTAAATATTCGTTATGAATTTTATATAAATGATGAATGTAATATTAGTAGTCGTGTTGTGTGTGTAGCATATCTTTTTCTATTCGATTTCGGTGGCATCATGTGCTTTGTTTCATTTCATTTTGACTGCGTCATTTTGTTGCATTGATGAATGATGAGTTTTCAATTACTTTGCGGCCAATCTTTGTTGGTAAAATTATTGGTGAAATTTTGTAAAATATTTTATGCATTTTGACTGTTAGAAAGTTGGTTCGCTTAGTCAGTTCAATTGGTTTATTGGTCGTTGGTCGTTGGTCATTGGTCGATGTTACTGGAATTATGTAGTAGTACTAAGTAGAATTCATATGCAAAACAATTTGATTCAATTCATTTCCAATGAAATAGTAAATGAATTTTATTCGATTTATGCCAAGTTACACACTTTTCATGTGTTCTTCTCATTTTAAAAACATATTTGATGGTCAAATCGAAATGAATCAAATTGAAAAGTTTAAAAGTTGTTTTATTTGAATTTGAAATCGGTTTGGCTTGGTTTGGTTGTGGCTATTTGTGTGGGTATACCATACACATAGGTACTAGGTGAGTGTGTTTCCATGACCGCAAATGCATAACTTTTGTAATTAATGTAATAAATTTTTGGTCTACATATTTTTGGTTGAAAATGGCATTTCCTGCAAGTGGAAGGAAGCATGTAAAAAGTTTTGATTTCAATAAAATTTATAAATATTCTTTAAATTTTTATTTTGTATTATTGAAATTGTTTTCCATTTGATGATGATTTTTGTTATTCAAATGTTATGTATGTCCAAATTAATTAATTAATTTTTCATATTTTTTTTTCTTTGCTGAGTGATTCTTTTGTACTTCAGTTTTAATTATATTTTTTCATTTTAAAGTGGCATTTTGTAATAAAGATATTGTTTTCTTTTTCAGTATGATATGTGATATATATCTTCAATGAATGAGTTATTGAAATGCAAAAAAAGTCTCCTTAAATAATGTGAACACATCAATCATTATAATAATCATTGAATCGTTCTCAAAAATAGGTCAACGGATTTGGTATTACCAAGCTTACTTACAGAACTTCTAAATAAGTCTTTTATCCTTACAACGATCCAGTTCCAGTTCAATTTGCATTGCTTCAATTCTCTCATTGCGACGGTTCTAATTTGAAAGGATCTAGATTTGTTATCGTGTTTCATGATGCAGAATGAGTTCAATTTAATCTGATAATATCTTGCACTAAATTATGCCTGGCGTCTTCAATAATTGTATGTATTTAGACCTTCAATTATTCCCTGCACTATGAATCAGTGGTCTTAAACTTGTTCGAGGCTAGTCCCTTTGAAAACAGTACTTGTTCCAACAATCTCCTTTCACATGTATTCAACGGTGAATTTAACATGGCGATGTCATTGGAAGGGGTCAATTGCCATCGCCTGCATTATCGTTCTCCAGTCGCATAATCAGTCATTGCCACCGCCTGCATTTCCTACTACTTGTGAATTCACTAGCCACCAGTACTCTGAAAACGGGTTGGTGACTTACTATGGAAACGCGCACTTACCGGTAGTCCTCTGCATAACCTGCGACTAGTGAATTTACTAGCCATTAGGTGAATTCCTATTGAAACGGAGACAATTGCCAGCAATCATACTGCATGGTTATTATGTGACTCATACAAGTAAATAAATTTTATGTTACATTCAGTGGTATTCGTCAAATTCACTGTTAATTGCATCACAATAAGAAACTCTTAATTAATTTAAATTTTGCGTTTTTTTTTTTGTAATGTTTGTTTTAAAGTTGTTGATCGCACAAATCTCAGTGAATATTTCCTCCTAGTTTTCTATTCTTATTATTATTATCACTAGTATACAAAAAATTCTTTTAAATACGGTTTATAAATTCTAAGAGCACTAGCTGCCAATCCTTTCAGCTCTAGTTTTCTATTAATTAATTTTTCATAATCACATTGTTAATGTAAAAAGTTATAATAGCTTTTTAAGCTTTGAAAATGTATAAAAATGTTTCCATTATAAGTACACTGCTTGCATGTTGCAAATGTACTTTTTACTTGAATCTGATATTTGCAACATAATAAGGATCCCTTAAAGTATAAGGGATCTATTCTAGTCATATCTGTCTGGGCTTATATAGTGTTCCCTTTTTAAGAATTACAATAAGCATTCAAAACTGGTAATATCTACACATATAATTATATGCAAATATATTCAAAATACTATACATAATAAGTAGTAAAATGCATTGTTACAACTTTTATGCAGCGTACTGTATTGGCTGAATACTAAAGTTTACATTTTTTTTGTTTCATTTTTCTATTCCTTTTCACTGTTGAATAAATTAAATGAGATTATTTTTTTTTACATTGGCAACCTAAGAATTGCTATTAAAAACTAATTGATTATATTCTTTGTACTTAGTATACTTTGTTACGATGTTTATGCTTAAAGAAGATACTGTAGGCATTGCTTTTTGTTTCTCGTATTTAAGTAATTTAACTAAATTCAAAATGGGTTTTCCCTTCTACCTCTAATACATTTTATTTAAATTTTGCTGCAATCTATTCTTATTTACAATAGTTAGAATATTCGATCATTGCTCTCATGTTAATTTGATTGTGGTCGAAAGTTCAATCACCTAATGGTATTGTTTCTGAACTCATCATATGTATTAATAATACTTATTTTGGATACTCACAAAAAAAACTTTCAGTTGTTCCGTCTTTGATGCAACAGTTAATCTCCTCTTAAAAAAAGTGCTCTGCTATGCTCAAAAATCTTGGCAGTCCTGTTACTAAGTGTGCCTGTAATATTTTTAAAAATTTTAAATATTTATTTTGATGTTTACCCACCTATTCAAAAAAAGCATTTCTGTTTGTTTTCTTGACATCTGCTACCTAAAAGTTGTCAGTTTGTTAGCATACAAAAAATGTTAGTTTGTGTGCACTGTTATCGCTCTGTAAAATGGATGAAATTGTATTATGTTGTTTACTCGAACAAATTTTAGAAAAAAAAAAAAAAATATGAAAAGAGGAATGTGTTAAAATTATTGTGTGATCATACTGAAACGTTTTCAGTGCCGGACGATATATTTTTGTGCAAAATTTCGATTCTGAACACATAATTCCGTTTTCTTTTAAGTTGGCAAGCCTGCAGAAACTAAAGTTTACATACTAGTCACATACACTTTACAGATTTATGTTAAAAACAGCTTTTTTAAGGAGCGCATCTTTTAACTTGAGCGAGAATCGGAAAGATGACAAAAGCTTTAATTATTTGCGGTGTCAACGCAAAAACAATGAGAATAGATCGGTTAGTCTATGCATATACGATATGTATTTATATGTTTCGTTCACAGTTTGTCCATTACTAAAAGTTGTTAACAAGCTTGAAAAAATACATCGGATCACAGTATAGCCATTTAAGTCTATTTTGTAATCCGTGCTTTCTCGTATTAACTTTTGTTTTATATTGTATTTTCTATATTCTTAATTTTTTAAGTTAGACTACTAAATAATTTATACTATGAACTGAAATGAAAGAACGCACATTTACTATTAGACGGTATAGTATGATTTTTTGTGTGAACATAAATACACAATTTTCCTTTTCTGTTATCTTCAAATCTATTTCAATCGTCGTGACACAATTTTCATTTACAACCTGATAGTCAAACACATTTAGACAAAATACTTCGAGCAACAGCCAAATTGACAAACTCAATTGTGTTTTTGTTGAAATTAAGGTTAGAATGAACCCAATCACCTCAATTTAGAACCTCTTTAAATGTACTCCATTTACTACAGTCACAACCTGACGGGATGGATGGAGGATAGGCCAAACGATTGGATAGGCGTCAGGTAGTTTGAAAACATGAAAGTTATTTGCCAACAAGTGCAAACTTGTGTCACGTTCAAGAACTAAACAGGATGAAATTAGTTTGATGCTCAATGACAAACTATCACAGGCAGACTTCAATTGAGGTGGAGAAGTCATTGGCAACAATAAGAGAACGACAACAATAAATCCTTAAACAACCACCAATTTTGGATACAACTTGCAACCAAGAGTTATACCAACATTAACAACAACAAAAACACACACCTTAAATGAATGTCAACACAACAAAATGGTGTTGTGTCTTTTATGTATTCAACACAACGTCATAGTAACCAATTCCAACTGGTAGTTGCTTGTTATTTGCAATGGCTGAGTGAAAGTTCTCAATTGTTGTGTCTATTTCCAGAAAATTTCAATTGTACAACACTTCAATTGATGTGAGTTTTAATTGATTTATTTTTTTTTGTTTCAAGAAGGGTATTTCGTTTTATGTCAAGGTCTGGTTTTTGTGAAGAAACAAAAATAGTACGTTTAGCTGTCATATTCAAACACATTGCAGGGCTCATCACATCGATAGAAGTGAATTAAGCAGGGAACCATTTACATAGTACGAGTAGCATGTCTACTCATTACAATGTTCACCAGGATCCAATCCATAGCAGAGGGGTCCACATTTCGCGATTTCGGTGTGCTGCACACATTGATTTTATTAGAACTGACTGTCTTAAATTCAAAAAGAGGATTGTACAGTTCCCTTTGTTTGCTCCACAATGCTTTCAATTCTAATTACATATGTCAACAACGATTTTCACAGCTCATCGTAGACTGCAATTCTCAGAAACGATATCAAATAACGATAGCCAACAATGTGGGGTTGTGATGAAATACGAGTATGTTCGCACTACTTAGGCTTGATTAATGACATTCGGTACTTGTGTGTAACTGTCACTTTGTTGTCCTCTTTTGGTAAAAATATTGTTTGTAGTCCTGTGGTGGTTTTCATTTGAATAAAGTACTTTCAACTCTTATCCTACTACATTTTCATCTTAGACATGAGGGCGAGTGGTCTAGCTGATTCTTTTGTATTTATGCTTATTATAGTACATACAACTAATTGGTATTCTTACTGATGAGATGTGGTTCGACCCAAACAAAGCTATGTTAGCTACTTATGCCGACGACTTTGGCTTCTTTTACTTCTCCCATTGCAAGTATGAAGCTGTAGATGGGAGTCAAGAATACCTGTTAGAGTCTTGGGCCAACCGGTGGAACGTTGGAATAAATGGTAACAAATGCGCCAACGTGTCCTTCACTTTGAAAAGAAATGTCCCACCGGCTGTACAACTCTGCGGGGACTCTATCGTCCAATCAAAGAAGGTGAAATACATAGGCCCCACCGTAGATCAAACTGCTGCTAAATCCCGATGGAAGAGAGTGCAAGTGTTTCAGAATAAGACATTACGTTTAATGACTAAATGTCCATGGTACGTCAGGAACTCTACCTTGCACAGAGATATGATCTGAAGACCAGATTGCTTTTCACACAAGCCGATATAATGACCGTCTGTTGGCTCACAACAATCACCTGGTCAGACCACTGATCAATGCAACCTCAATCCGGAGGCTCAAAGACTGCATTTTGAGTCTTTACTGCGATGGAGCAGGGGACTTCCCGGCCTCTCCAGGCCTTGAGTAACCTCGTTAGCAATTTTTATTTTATTGATTTAATACTGTTTTTCACAACTGAAATGTGAAAAACATGGCAATATTTTAAGCAAAGCGCTATGGGGCACAATGAGCCTTGTTTGGCGCTTAAAAAATAAAAAAAATAAAAAAACAATTTACTGTGATCAAATCAATGATTTTTGGAAAGATATTAGCCATAAAAAAAATAATGTTTGTGCAGGTAAAATGAAGTGAAAATCTCTAAATATTATTGCCATGAGTCCATATGCACACCGTATATATTGTACTAGCGTAACCCGGCGCGCGTTACTGCGGCCCGGTCGTGATGTTAGTGTGCCATTTATGTAGGCAATGTTCCTTTCTCGCTCTAATTTTGTCCCCGCACATTTGTTTTCATTTTTGCTACTAACGAAAGCAAGCATGTTTTTGTCTTTCTATAGCAATGAGCTTTTTGTATGGTAGCATAATGAACTTAGAGTAGAGTCAAAATAAATGCCCTTCTTATTTAAAAAAATATGAAAATATATAAAAACTTGCGAGTTGCAACAAAGTGGATAGCATATAAACATTCTTCATGAAGAAATACATGTACATGCCAACTTTCATGCTGATTGGTCAAACGTTGTTGGAGTGAAAAGCGGTTAAACATTTTTTCTCCTCCTATTATATATATACACATTTGCATTTGTTAGTTTTTCTTCTTCAAAGCTTTTGTTTTTCATATAAGTATAAATGAGCTAATGGAATAAGATTATTATGGATTTCATAAGAGAGTTTAGTTTCTTTGTTTGGTAACGCTTTAAGCTATGATTACGATAGTAGTACTTGATCTATGGTCCTTCACATACATACCATATGTATTGTAAATATTTGTGTATCTGTTTGTCTTAACTTAATCATCATTTAGTTGAAAATCCGGTTTACTTATTTGAATCGCTTCATTTATATAAATCAGGAACGATTGTTGATTGCGCGAATTGGAATTTCCAGAAATTATTTATACAATACAGAAAAAGAATAATTTTTGAATCTCCAAACACAAAAGACACAAGAAAATCTGATTTCACTTCTATAATATGATACAAAAGCGGATGCAATACAAGAACACGTTACAAAAATCAAAGAAAAAATACACAATGAATATTATTTTAAAAATTTCTGCACGTACAACTATGAAAAACTGTATAATGAAGAGGACTATGTCTACCGAGGGCCAGAATCTACCAAAGAAAAAAAAATTACAAAAAATTACACAATCTTACGGTTTTGCACTCTAAACTTAAATGAAAATACAATAATTGTATGTTGAATTGACAAATCGGAAGCGCATGATACAATCACATCACATAGTATTGTATGTATATAGATGAGAATCAAGTAAAATTCTTAACAGTTAAAGTATGGTAGAGGGTTTGTGGAATGGATGAATGAATGAGCGGATGGATGCAGAAGAATAACGCACGACAGCACGATGGAATCAAAAATGAAAAACTCCAAACAATCAAAATCAAATTCGTTCAAAAAAACTCATTTTAACGCGACAAACGTAACGTTCAATCTTCCAGAACATTGCGTACGTGACATGATTGTCCCATTCGAGTGTTAAGAATCAAGGGTTCTGAGTTCACAAATCTACATTTTTGTTTTGAGCTTTGTAAATGTACAATACCATAGAAAATGTATGTCGAAGTATTGTTTATGCTTGCACACTTTAAATTTAAATGAGTTATTTGTGTAGCATTACCATATATTCAAGTGTAGACTAAGGCAAGGTTGATTATGGAAATTTCTGTTTTTTTTTCTTTGACTTTCGATTCGAATGGGGCTTGTTTGACCCAGCAACCTAAAAATAATTAAATTAAATATGTAGGTATTCTTCTTTTGCAGTATTATTCTTTAGTTTATTTGATTGAGCACAGTTGCCCTAAAATTCCATGTATTCAGGTAATTTATATTGTTGAACTCAAAAATTGTACTATAATTAACAATTTGGAAATGCATGGATAAAAATTTGTAATTTAATTCTTGAAAAAAAAAAACAATTTATTACTTATAATAGATCACATTTTATTTTAAGTTTTTTTTTCTAAAACAACCACGTTGTGTTTAAAAAGCAACCCCCTAAGATATAAGACACTTGTGCCAGCGCTTTTTCCACTCCTCGAAGCACTTCTGATAATCGCTTTTTGTTATGGCCTTCAGGTCATCCACCGATGCAGCCTTTATTTCCTCAATCTCAAGGTCCTTTTTAAATTTGGGAATAGGAAATAGTCACAGGGGGCCAAGTCCGGTGAATAAGGTGGCTGAGGTATGATTACAGTTCCGCATTTACCCAAAAAATCACGAACAAGTAATGACGTGTGAGCTGCCGCATTATCGTGGAGCAATATCCATGTCTGATTGTTCCACAATTCCGGGCTTTCTTGTCGTAAACTTCAAGGTAATATTCCTTAGTAACCGTATGACCTTCTGCCAAGAACTCACGATACACCACGCCATTGTAATCGAAGAAAACAGTGAGCAAAACCTTCACATTTGACCGAAACTGGCACGCTTTTACGGCCTGGGCCTCTTCTGGCCGCTTCCATTGGGATGATTGGACTTTGGTTTCGACGTCATAGCCATATACCCATGTTTCGTCACCTCTTTTGAGCAAATCAGGATCATTATTGACGTCATTTAACAGCTCCTGAGCGACGGTTCATTTGCTCAAAAGTTAGCAATTTTGGAACAAACTTTGCTGCCACACGTTTCATGCCCAAAACATCTGGAAAAATTTCATGCCATGAGACAAGCGACTCAGCAACTCCTCTAACAGTGATTCGACGATTCGCCAAAACCATGTTCTTCACTGCTTCAACGTTTTCGTCGGTTGTTGACGTTCTGGGGCGTCCAGTGCAGCTTGTAACACATGTAAGCAATGGATTTGCCCAAAGCAGACTCGCCACATATAACAGCCCATATTTTGTACTTTGGAGCACTTAATTTCGTTTTTCACACAAAATTTAGTGCGAATTGATCCATTTTCGAACATCGATAACACGTGACCGAGAAATATAAAAACTCCTCTTACTTTTTGAATACACCACGTATGTAATATCAAGACTACATACCCAAGTATTTTATAGTTATTTTAAACTTTGCTAGAAGCATTCTCTTGTGTTTTATTCGCACTTAATAATAAATTAATATATTCCGGTTGTGTCAGATGTTTCATAATGCTGCATGAGTGATTGTCATGACAATGATGACAGTAATCCATTTACGAGTACAAAGCTACAAAGCAGAAAACCAGGACATTTTTGTTTTATATGCCAACCATATGTGGAGTTTGTTATATTTATTTATGTTGAATGTTGACACACTTCACTCTCACACAGATTGAGATCAGCTTGCAACTCCGTTTTGTGGCAACTATCTCAAGCGAAAATTTACCTTTCGTTTTTCTCCTTTCTTTCATTATAATAGTACTCGCATGTGTAAACGTGACTTTTCAGGTACGGCACTATACTCGAATTTAGACATATGTTTGTAAATGGCCTGAACTTATATGCCATTTTTTGCTGTAGTGTAATGGTGTGCTTAAGCTGATTTATAAGTATGCTACGTAGGTTCCAAGTAGTTATTCTAGATACAAAATATGAGTATGTTGTTCCTACGGGAATTTACATAAGAAGAAGGAAAGTGAGGCAATGATAACATTGGTTTCATTGAGAGTTACTTAGTACTTACTTTAAATAAAAATCAAACCAATTTAATTCCTATAATTTTCATCAAATATTTCTTTAATTAAATTCAAGTTCCAGTTTATAACAGTTTGGAATCCTAAGTTGCATTAACTCAAAGCCCTTTCCTAACTCTAGATTCCAATGGGTGGTATCTCTTTCAGTAATCAGACAACTGGTCAAAACAGAATTTCGGGGGCATTGATCCTAACTTAATATCACGTATGAATAATGAGTATATTCGTATATCCTATGAGGACACCCTTGTCTTCATTAGTACTTACGTTACAAATGCGATGACAAATTGTTTATACCATTCTGAATTTACATGAAGCGAAGTAATATAAAAATCTATAAAAAAAGAGCACACATGAATGTCATTTGCCAGTGCAAATATTAACTTGTGCAGCGAAAAGCTTAAAAAGACAAAACAAACAATAATAAAAGATCAAAGAATGTTCTCGAAAAATTCCTATACACATATAACAGTACAATATTTCATGGTTTTAAGTTGCATACCACAGAACTAGGTACTCTACTTAACTGTAAAGGGTAACAGAGGTAACAAAGACTTGAAATATTGCAAAAGTGCAGCTTGACATTATTCTTAAAATATAACAAAATTGAGGTCAAGTGAGTCTTGTTAGGTTTTGATTTATTTAACTCGTTTATGCCCATTTGCAATACCGACGGGGACTTTCTCGAATTATGTATATCACAGCTGTCGTAATTAATCATCAGCACCTCCTAGTATGTAGTTGGTTTTGCTTAGTCACTGTGTTTGTTAATACGCAATTTTGAAAGACTTATGTGTGTACTTTGCTACCCATACAATTTTAACTAATTTTCTAATAATTAAGACCGAACAGAACAAAACAGAACAAAGCAAACCGAATCAAATCAGCATTTATTTGCCCTTTTGTTGGCGTTTAGTTTTCCACAGTTTTTTTGAGTTATGAAATTAATAAAAGTTGCTTTTTTCCTTTAACATTCTGTGGGCGTGTTTGCATTGTTTCCATAATTTTTCATTTAGCCACAGCACGACTTCGTCTCTCGACCGAGTCCGACCAACATTTGCTCTGACCGCAGCACTTTTGTTCATTTGCTCCAGGGCTTGGACCAAATTTTGTATATAACTATAATCACGTATAAAACAATTTTCTTCTAATTAAGCATTTTGGCAGGCGTCAGTCGGTTTCACCATTATAGTTTCATGCTCTCCCAGAATCCTTGCACCAATTGTTAGTTAGCCATGTACGCAATCATCACTTTCAGTGATGCCTTCTCTTTGCTCTTCCATTTCGGTGTTACAATTCAGCAGATTTAGCTCTGGTTTTGAGTGCTTTTTATTATTATTCCAAATTTTTTTTTTTTTGTTCCTATTATTCTAAATGCTCTTTGTACGGGCCTGGTAATTCCGGCAGTAAGTCGGTGAGTCGATGGTGTGCTAATCATTTTTGAGCACTGCGTTTTATGGCACTAATTGCTTGCGTTACTCCGTCTACGTTATGTCAATTAATTAACATAATTGTGTATTTTTGCATATTTAAATTCGCCTTTTCTCTGCCTGTCTGCCAGCCTAGCTAATCTAAGGGTGCAGGATTCTTTGATCTTGATTTTATGGTAACTCAAATAAATTTTGATATTTTGGCTTCACTATTATATTTTGGTTTATTAGAATCTTTTATTCTTTTGTTTGTAAGTTACAACAAAAAAGTAATTATAAATGAAGTATGTAATACTATTGTATTTTGGATTACCGAAGATGTACGAGTGTATACCATTGTATTTTATTTACAATCTGTTCATATGATTTGTTAAACCAATAATTGGAAACTCTGCAGTATATCAGTGCGATACAGAGCCCCAAAATTTAATTTCACATGTCCACAACGATTTTAGTATTGTTTTATAAAGCAGTAGCTTGTCAAACAAAGAAAGTTTTAATCTGCGCTAAAGAAGTCAAAAGATTCTTCTTCTATTAATAGTAAGTGGAGTAGCATAGATGGGGCAGCACTCTTAGACTGCATTTAGACTTACGTCATATTTATAATCGTCGATTCTTTTTTGATGATTTTGGTTTATGTTTAGACAAACGTCACGCTTGAAAATAAAATTTTTGCTAATTCCTCTCTGTTTATGTTTTTTTATGCAGCTGTGCGTTCTGTCGCAGAGCAAATTTCTTCACCTTCCGCTCCAGTTGGCTACCATATTCTGCATGTCACATACATCCTCACTCTACGCAAGCCAAAAAATTGTGAAAAAAAACCAATGAGGCGAAAGAGAACAAAGAAAAACGTCAGCAGAGACTTTCATTACGACGTTTTCAGAACATCACAGCTTCCGCTCAATGCCTCGCTTCTCTTACCTACAAGAAAAGTTTACGCTGTCGCTGAGCCTATAGTCTAAATGCAGACTTAGGAAGCGGCAAAATCAATAATAATACTTTGTAAAAATTTCATATACTTTATTTCATATTTTTGTCGCATCTACGATTCGGACCGATTGAAATGAGCTCGAAATTATTCTCTATTTCTTCTGTGACAAAACTTTCTTTAAATGAATATACATATAATAATGTCATCTTGCTCATTGACTTGTAGGGATTCCACTTATTTTAATTTGTGCTTGCATTGTTTATGGCTAATATTCAGCGAGAATGACTTCTATCAGTCGTTCAATTGCGCTTTCCAAACTGTGATTTAGTGCTCCTAAGTACGTGTAGTGATTGGGAGCGTGACTAGTCGATGAGTTTTTCCGATTATTTGGTGTTCATTGTGCCTGTCAAATTTACAAAATCATTCACAATAATGATGATTGTTCTTGCCAAAAAGTTCTAGAAATTTAGAATTACCTACTGTATACTTCAGTCTTTCAAATTGAAATACCTTGTTAAGGGGGCTTCGAAATTTGTTTACGCTCCGGGCAGCTGATACCCATGCAACGCTATTGTTAATATTTATCTGTTTTTGCCAATTTTTCAAGATCAGGTCACTTTTTATTGTCCAGGGTCATCTCTAAATTTTATTAGCTGTAGGTTCTTAAGAAACAATTTCACTATATAAAATAGTTCTAAGTAGTACATGAGCGAGAAAGTAATGTGAGTAGATTTCTCACAATGTTCTATCATTTCAGCGATAGCTCCGTAAATATGAATCACATTTCTTTATTCCAACACACTGAGATCACCTAAGAAGATCTCCACATCAAATATTATGAAAATAAAAATTTAAGGTTAAAAATAAAAATAATGTCAGATGCCACAATTTATTTTCGAATGTTTATCTTTAAATTTGCGTGATAAATTAATTTCATGTCATATGCGCTCATATCGATGGGGAGAGTTGGGGGGAGCTGTCTCGTAAGGTATAGCAAGTGGTAGCATCTGCAAAAAGTACGCCACAACGAAAATTGTATGTAATTATGTGCGTCATGCTGAATTTTTGATGCTCTTTGCATAAGAACGATGTTGATGAGGATGACACTAACAGGAAATAACTGTGGGGTGTGGATTGGTGTGGTTACAGCTCTGATGCTCTGATGTTGAAGGTTTCAATGAGAAATTATGCGATATGAAAATATTATAAGTATGGAAAGGTTAAGTGTGACGCACTCCTTTAAAAATAAATTTTTGCCGACACGCGCAGTAATAAGCGCTAATGATTATCATTGAAAGCTGATGAAGCTGATGATGACAATGACGACGGTAGCGATGTAGTAGATAACTTGCCTCCAGCTTTGACTCTCACCGATGCGAGTGATGTGCCCCTTTGGCATTTCGTTGTTCTTGTTGTTAATTTATGAAAATTATCTTTATCTTTGCACCTTTTGTTAATTAAAATGTAACCCTTTTTTTTGTAGTATTCTCACTAATTTTCTTTGTTATCTTTGTTTTTATTTTCTTGCAGCTGGTACACCTCAGGATGATGCAGAGGTCATAGCCGTACCAAAACGTCGTCCTGTGTATTCTGAAGATCCGGACTTCCATGATTTCAAGGGTGTTATAGATACTGGCGCTGGTTATCCGTTCCTGCAACCAAATCCTCACACCTTCTCTTTCAATTTGGGCTTCTTCGATTCATTCGAAGGTGAGTTTATCCAATCCGTTTACCTGTTCACATGATATAAAATGCTCTTTACCTCCGGATTAAATGAGCTATTTAATTAAAATTTTATGTTGCATAAAATTGTTGCGGCATATTGTTGGCCTCACACAATTGTGGCTGGTAATTATTGCCAATAATGCTTATTTCATTGTTATTGATTTACATGATCGACGATGTTTTGCTCCATTCGGTTGTCCAGTGCTTATCCCGATATACTATGTATGGTATGTAATCGAGCAACATGCGAGCGCATTAAAGCTACAGGCAACGACGCAATTAAATGCAGTTATCGGTCGCATATTAATATTATTTTATTTCATGCACATTAATTTTTCATTAAATGACTAAAATCGAATGCGAAATTATTATGCAGGCCATAAATTTGTTAAGGATAATTTTTAATTGTCTTGTCAGGGCAAAAGAATATATATTATCAAAATACAATAAGTAGGTCATTTGAAATTCGCAAAAAAAAAAGAAAACTTTTTAAGACTTTATCGTACAAAATATACATACTTACATAAGAGAATAGTCCAAAAGTATCCGACTTGAAGGTGCTATTTTCAAGAATTGGTAAACATGGACATCGTTATGTGATACAATACAATACTTTAAATTGAAAGTTTTCAGTCTAACTAATATTTTACTAAGCTAGATTTTACTCAGGGAGTCTGCTCGTTCACTTACATCAGTAAAATATTGGTGGTTGCCAAGTCAAACATTTGGATGGCCTACCAACTCCAGACCACTCCAGAAATTGTGAATAAATACACAAAATGTTATTGGATGATGGTCAACTGAAAGTACGCGATATGCTAGTCATTTAAAAAAAATATTGTAAATCGAATTTTGAGTGAAAATTTTGACATGAGAAAGCTGTGCGCAAGATGGGTGCCGCGATTAATCACAGTTGATATAAAAAGCATAGCGAAGATGTTTCAATCCAGTGTATGGTGAATTTTTGTAGCAATAAAGCTGAGTTTTTTCATCGACTTATAACTATATACGTTATACCAGTGGTTCCCAACCTTTCTTTGATCAGGGACCACTTTTATTCCATTATCATGTATCAATAAAAATAATCTGTAATCAAAACGTTTAATTAACATAAGTAATCATAAAATTCAAAATAACATTAATAATATTGTAATTAAAAACAGAATTTTTGACAGATAATTCAGCTTGCATCAATGAGATTTTTGAGCTTGCATCTTCTGTACAAGTTCTCGAATTCTTGGCGTAATGTTTTTGGTCATAGCTACTCGTATATCATCACTTACTTTCAATCGATTTCTGGTCTTGTTTTTAATCATTTTTAAAGCAGCAAATCCTTTTTCGCATAAAAAAGTAGTGGAGAATAGCAGAAAATAGCGACAGACGATATTTCGAATTTCAGTGTATGAAATTTCTTTGTAACACCAAAACTGCTCCAAAGAATCAGATTCAAATGCATCTTTACAGTTTCTATCAATTTGGATTGTACCAAAAGGATTGGGTTTTTTTGTCAACTTCAGCTTCTATATTGCTATATTCTGGGAAGTAACGATTGAATCCATTAGCCAACATTTGCAGACGACATTTGATGTTTTTTTGTATGCTTTCCCAAAACGTGGCATACTTTTTTTTTGGTAAAGAGTGCCTTTAAGGTTGCAAACGCATTATAAAATAATTGTCCTTATTTGCGACCGTACAAAAGTCAGCTAGCTTTTCCCACATAATGTCATAAGTATTTCTGAAAATATTCAGTTATTATGTTCATGGCGTCAATCACCCCCACATCAAACTCACTTTTAATCACCAATGCTTGTTTGAAGTCTTTTGCGGACCATATATTACCTCTTGGGAACCATTGCCTCATACGAAGGAACATTAAAAAGAAGGGACGAAAAGGGGCGCCAGAATTGGTGGGATGCGCTTGAGAAATGGGTCGGTCAACATTGAAGAGGTAGTCTGCAGTTTTTGATAATTTGGAGGAGCTCCATGACTTTTACTAGAAACAGTGTATCGAAACTATTGAACATCTCTTAGAAAAGTGTATTAATTATTGTATGTAGAGAAAAAATTATTATTTATCCAACATTTTTTTTTCTTTTCTTTGTTAGGTTGGGTACTTCTGGGCTACCCTCGTATTTATAGAATTTTTACGCACATTCACTTATCAAGAATATACATATGTTGCAAAAAAACTTTTGATGGAGTCAAAATAATTCCCAACTTCATTTACATATATTGATATATTCATGCCTACTACTCGTATACTCCTGGTGTTTGACCATTAGACAAAAAAGTTTTTGCTATTTAAGGAGCACAAGAAATAAGTTTAAGAAAATAAAAATGCTATTGTCAGATAACATATCTTGTACATACACTAGTATACCACTGGTTCATTTAATAGCATTTTTAATGTACTGAGTTTTCGATTGGTACCAAAAATTTATTGAAAACAGATGAGTGGAATAATGAGCTAAGATGGGCTTATGAGGTGCCAACTAAATTTGAACCACTTTAATAAGATACTACAATATATCTTATGAAAAACAACAACTAAAACAGTTTTAAGTGAAGTTCGTTTAGTCAAGGAAAGGTAAAAAGAAAAACTAAAATTTGATCTATATTGAAGACAAACTTCTCTCAAGCTCTCTTATTTTTCTTAGAAAAAGGCTACCATGTATAAATTATCGATAATATTCATGAACTTAATATAACCTACTCGCATGTAGGGTATACAAAATCCATTGTCTTATGATAACTTATATTGTGAGGCTATACAATATAGAATATACAATATGCTTCGCAAATCAATAACCATGGTCCTGAAAGGAATTCCGTAAGTTCTATTCTTTTGCTCTTTAAAAATATGGAAATAATTTCATTGAATTTACGTTGATTCAAGAAATAAATTGAGAGATAAATAGTGTAGTGTAGTGTAGTGTTGGTTGATTTGATTAAATTTTCTTCATCCAAAAATTGGATTTATGATCTGTTTGGTTTTAAACATTTAAGATGTTATTAGAGCAATTCGTTTATATACTCATAAGTAGGCATAATTTTATCTATTGTATTGTTTTCATTTATGCAAAACTTAACTGAAAGTTGATAATTACAAAAATATGATGCCGGTATTTTTATCGTTTGTAGTATTATTATTATGTCGTCGCGTCAAAGTGTCTGAGTACCTTGAATTTAAAATATTTACTCATATGCAGTACTAATTATGCATACGTGTTTGATAGACATAAGGTTTCAGACATAGAAAATACCATTGCAAATATAATTGAACATATGTAAATATTTGAGAAAGAGAAACAAAAACAAACAAATGAAAGTGTTTTCGTTATGAAATGAAGCTAAGTCTTATGCCAAAGCATATCAGAGAAATTAGTTCAAACAACTTTTTTGTTTTCAATATTCCGCACCATTTGCTAATAAGCCTAGATACTCGACTAAGTGCATTAAAGATATTAGTCACTTGTTATATGCTATTTTCTAATGAATAGAAATTGTAAAATAGAAAAGCGATAGCAAGAAAAGAAAGAACTGAGCTCTAGAAATAAATGTAACATATGTATGTACTCACAGATAAGTATATAGTATATGTTCTATGTATATCGTCCAAAGAAACTTGATCAAGTGGTACAAGGTTAAAAAATGCAAGAGTATTTAAATGTTAAATGCGAAAAGGTCGTAAAGTGCAGCAGATGTTGAAAAAAATGGAATACTAAAATAAGTATTGTACACATAATAGAAGAAGAAAGAGGACGGGGTTTGGTGGATTGGCTAGACATTGAAAATGTTTTTGTGTACGATTCACGGATTAAGAATTTCAGTTGAAACTAAAATATACATTAGCACAGCAAAGCATCGTCTGGCTATAGAGTGATACTGAGGTTGAGGCTGAGACTAAGACGAAGGCGACGACTTAGACTATCAAGGAATTCGGAATTCGAATGAGTAAAGTCGAAATCGTAGTTGTCTTGGAGGCGATGACAATAAAAAAATGGAAAACAAGCTTGTGGCACTTTACGACACCTGCGACAGTTCCCAGGGGGTGACTGCAGTAAAAAAAGACATCAGGACTAGTTGCCAAAAAAATAGCAAATTGAAATATTTTTACTTGCTGGTGCTGCCTGTTTTTTCTTAAAATTATGTTTTTATGCCAACTTATCTCTTTGCAGATATTTTCCGTCGTCTGCGCACTCGTTTGTGGCCCGTAGTAGCTGTGCCCGGCGTGGACGATTCTGATAGTGATGGTGATTCGGGTGAGGGACCCTTCACCTTTAGTCTAACACCGACAATACCAAAGAATGGTAACACAACATCAACTGTAAAAGTATGTGTCTCTTTACATAAATTTAAATTCTTAAACTAAAAATCCTATAATTTCAAACAAATTTGCAGGTTGTTGATGGTCACAAGGTTGAAGTGAATGAAACCGTGTATGGTGATAGCAACAATGTCTTTAAGGTGCGCGTGGTCAACATTCGTCCACTTGAGAGTGGTGAAGAGGTTGAGGAGACTGTTACCACTAACACTGAGGCCAACAAAGAGCAACCCTTGAAGCCTCAGGGCCCCATCAACCCGGTTACATCTGCTCCAAACAAGAAAATTAACGAATTTGTCGATGACGATGATGATGACTCTCAGGAGCAGGAGGACCCTAAACGCGAACCATTGTCAAACAAGAAACCCATTGACAATGAGATCAATCCTGATATTATTGGTTCGCAGGTAAAATATTGAGTTCCATTAACTATAATTAAATCTTTTTTGACCAGTTTTTCTCTAAAAAATATTATACTATTGATGCATATATTATATAATAATTTGAACTTATATTGCTTTTGTAACATACAACATACATACACATATTTTTTTATATTTTGAGAAACAATTTTATATCTTGCCTGGCTTACGAAAATAATTATAACTACTGCTATTTAGCATACTAACAAAATTTGTAAAAAAAGAAACAAAAAAAAAAAAAATCAAAATACTAAAAAGAAATCCTAAGAGAATTTTGATATATACAATATTAAATTTATATACTAAAAATTGAAAATGTTATGTATGTATATAGTATACCACACTACTTTTTTATATAAATATTTTTCAATAAAAAATGAATACTAAAAACTTGTAAATATGCTTTTGTCGTTTTATGAAAATACAATAATTCATTTAATATTGATTGATTTTTTGTAATTTGAGGACTTGGCTTGGTTAAGGTTTTTCTCCTTTAATTAGTAAATGCTTATAAGATTTTATTCTTGAGTTGTTTAAGGTAAGGTAAGTGACTTAAATCTAATAAAATTATAATAAGTAGAAATAGAAAGAAGATAATAAAATTGCAACTTTTATAGTGATGAATTTGTTATCAAATTTTTTGTGCAGATGAGGCATACTGTATATTATTTACACTTAGGTGATGGAGAAGGAAATGTATACATATGTCAATCAATAATATGATAAGTTTTAGATATAGTTGACATAGGTGAAACAAAGAGAAGTTTTAAAGTGCATTTATTTAATATCAAACTTGTATCATAATAGCGACCCATTTGCACGAAATTGTCGTATGTGTCAACTTTAACAGGAGAGCGTTTTTCTTACTTTTCTGTGGTTTAGCATGCAATATCAAAACAAAATCTTACATATGCTTAGATAATTAACTAATATAACTAAACAAATAATTTTTTTCTTTTCAAAAAGTCTTCTTAGTGGAAATTTCAGAGCATCCATAGATGAGTTCAATCGATTTTGATTTTTTCCGAATGAAGCTAAGTGAAGTTTATTTAAATTTAAATTAATTTTGTTTGGTAGTAAAAATTCTGCAAATGACTTCCAGTTTTTAAATTCGGAGTGGCCTATTTCAATGTATCCCGATGGGTTTATTTCGTGCATTGCGAATAATTGTGAGGTACAATTTCGTATAAAAGATTCAATTGCTCTATGCACAGAATGAACTGGCATTATTGCAAATATGTAATTCTTTTTTTTCCAATGAAGTTTAAAAAATTTAAAACAATTATGCCTAGCCTAGCATAGCTAATACGGCGTTGTTGCGGTTATGCCCAACGCAACTGTCACAATATAGACTTATGTCATTAGCTGTCTGTCTTTGATCTACGATTATTCATTGCAGCCTCGCTTGCCATCACGCTCACCCTACAAAAACAATATCCATTTCTAGTGCCATTTTCATAAACGCTTAAATTATAATAAGCGTACTTTCGTGAGTAGAAAAAAGGCTATATCATGAATTCTCCAAATGTTTTTCCCTCTTCATCAAGATTTTTAATATTTTCACATTTTGTGCATTATCTTTTTTTGTCAAATGAACACCTATGCTAAAATCGTTTTTAAAAACCTGTCTGTAAACGCAATGCGACACAATACAGTTGCTGATGTTTTTGTCATCCATGTACTCAATACGTATCACTGGGCAAATAAACTTTAGATCTTTTGGCTCTGCATTAGTGTGAATACACTGCTGGAAGTTTCATAAAATATAATTTAATTAAAGTATATCTAAACATCACTTGTTATTACAACTTCTTTTTAAAAAATATAATATGGCACATACGATAATTTTGCCCACAAGAATGAAATTATTATACAATAGTATTCTTGATTGGCATGATATACTTAGTACGATAAAATATACAGTAAATTTTTGGCGTAACTATTGCGATTTCAGCTATAATATTTTAACAAGTTGTGGGGTGCAGATCTTTGCATCAAAAACTTAATTTCGAAAAAATGGCACATACAATAATTTTGCGCAAAGGGGTTGATATATAGTATATTAAGGGTTACTGATTAAGAGTTAGGAAACAAATATCTTGATAAATTGCATTGCCTTCACAATAATATTGATGTTATTGTAATACAGCTAGCTATGGTTCCTTTTGTTGCGTTTTTAAATATGGTACCAATATAATGTTATATTTAATTTACGTATAAAATGTATAAAAAAAAACAAGGATTGCATATTTTATTACACACACACTTAGTATAAAAATAAACATACTATTTTTTATTAATTTATTTTTTTTGCCAAAGTTAGCCATAATTAAGTTTTGTTAATTTGCCAGGCCAATAAATCGACAACCACAAATGTAAATATTTTATTAACAGGACAATAACAAAATGTTTAATTGTGCATGACACATTTTCAATTAATTCCTTTTATTTTTTTATACAACAAATGGATTATTAACTTTTGCCAGAAGCTTGTGTCGTTTGACGGACATCAAAAAAATGAATAGAATAGTATTCTTGATTGGCATGAAATTAGTGGAAAAATGTACTATACAAATTTGTAAATATTGTATATTGTACATATTATTACTTCACTCAGTTGACAATAGAATTTTATAAGTGAACTCCACAATTTTTTCTTTTAAAATGTAAAATGTTATATATGCCATATAGTATATAAATGTTACAAGAACGTACCATACAGTCAGTTATCTATGCCTGTCTATACGAGTGTAAGTATAAAGATAGTTGGAGAAATTTTGACTGATATGTAGACTCTATTTGTTTTAGATCTTTCTAAGTTTAATTTCAAATATTATTTACATGAATTTTTTAGTAAACAAAAACTCTCTTTTCTGAAACTTCAAAAGCCATAGAATCTAGTTTGTGAGAATCAATTAAGAATTTTATATTTTAAGAAGTATAAACATTAGTAACTAGTAAATGTATATCATTCTCTTATGAACTTACTTACTTACTTTTTTATATGCATAGTCACCAGTAGGGAAAATAAGAAGGATTATTGTTATATTCTTTTAAATGATATATGAGAATAGAGTATTTAATAGTCACTCTCTTGCTTCACATAGAAAATTAATTTAGTTTTTATTTCATATTATTTTTTAATTATTTGCGGTCATTTTGATAAAACGAAAAAAAACCCTTTTTTCAGTTGCGCTTAAATAAATAGAAAAATTTGATTTGTGTGACAAAACTTGTAAATATTTAATGACATTGTGAAGTTTTCAACTCATAAAATTCTACATACGAGTATGTATGCATGTATATTTTCTATTGCCAATTTTGAATGAATGATTGTGTTGCGACTCTGAGTTGATCAATAAATGAATATTTAAAATGAACGGAAAATGCCATCATGCATCATGCTGTGTGCGGCTTAAAATTCATTAATTATTACAAACATAATAAAAATTAATTTTTATTTAAGTCATTGCATAAATCTTCGCCTTGAAAAGGACACAACAAACAAATTTCTCTGCCTTTGACGGCATATTTTGGTTTATTTACGCATAAATCAATTCATTATAAAAAATAATAAAAAAAAATCGAGAAAAATTATATAAAACAATATTAACAACTTTTAACTTAAAGTGACATGTTAACGGTTAAATGGATATTTAAATTTTTGCAAAATATAATAATTTTTTCATTCATTGTAGTTTTTTTGCTCTACTTTATTTGTTACTTGACAAACGCACGGATATTGAAAACTGCGGTTGTCCCACACACATTAATAAAAACTCAGGATATACATACATACACGTATCTACATACATCTATATATATTTATATCGGTCGTTTTTTGTTTTTGATTTTAATATTCATGGTCATAAATATTAATACTCATAAAAAAGTTGAGTCGTCGACGTCTGTGTTAAAGTAGCCAAAATGTGACTGTAGAGAAAAACTTGAATCATTTTTTTAAAAATATTATATTTATGCACATTGTAGTAAGGTATTTATAAAAATAAAAAAAATAAAACAGATATAAATTGGAAAATATGGCTACGAATAGTAAATGCATGGCAAATGTGCAAAACTTCAAACGATACCAAGTTTTTATATTTTTTGATTTTATATTTATTTAAAACAAAATTAAGGAAAATTCAATAATGAAAAAAAAAAAACACAAAAAAGGTAGCTTTGTTTCCATAGAAGATTAAATATCCTTCACTTGAATATGCATTCGAAGGTTAAAAAATCATTACATATTACCAATATTATTAATAATTTTTAATTTTTAAATTAAATAAGAATTTTCGTAGATAAAAGTTATCTAAAAGAAAGTTTTATGTGCTTCCACCCAGTGCTCTACAGTTTAACATAGTCAGCTGACTAAATTTGTAGAAAACATGTATAAAAATGTGTAAAAATTTAAACATTTTAAACTAATATACTCCGCGCCACATGAATAGCACATCTAACACTTTCTTTCAGATCCAGAAAAAATAACCTTTTTTTTTTTAAAATTTTCAATAAAACGAAAATAAATTCCAAATCAGAAAGATTTGTTTTTGTTCTGATCCAGTAATTTTGTTTGATATTTTTTGGCAAATTAACTATAAAAACATGCAGATTTATGCGCCACCTTTTAGAAAAAACCGTTTATTAAACTTCTTATGTTTCAAACCTGTGTATTTCTTCTTTTGGAGTATATTTAATTATTGTCAAATATATTTGCAAAATGTTCAACCATTTTATATGAGCAGCTTTCGATATTACACGTCCAATATTGGTTAGGCTAGCTTTAACTCTACATTTTTCATTGATTTTGGGTATTGAGTCATGAGAGTTTAAGGCTTTTCTCAAAATGAGTCGCCCGTCCGGTACGGTCTTTCATGTTTTTTCCATATTTTATCTCGTTGGCTAAAAATGGGGACACCACTTTTCAGCTTCTTTCGATTGTTTTTGCGATTTTAACAATAAATAGACCACTGCCCTTGACAACTTTTACTTTGCCTTTTCCCATATCAGTTAAGGCTTCTCCTTGAACCATTTTAGTTAAATTTGATATTTCATAATTTGAATTCACCACAAAAAGCGATTAAACAAGAACACGTATCCACACAGCCGATTTAAAAGTCTTATAAAACAAATGTGCTATTCAAGTGGCGTAAAATTTGTGTATGCTTTTTAATGGAGACTAAAACAAAATAACAAAAAATATGCACGGTTTATTTCCAACACTCCACCAAGTAAAAAACCGTTGGTTTTAAAGTAAATTTTTGAGTTATTCAAGTGGCGCGGTGTGTATGAACATTTATTAAATTTTTTTTCAATTTTAGACAACATTTTTGTATTTTAAAGTTTTTAAAAATGAGATATTGTTTGAAAAATTAACATTTTATTCTTCTACCATTTGAGCGAACGTGCGTCACAAACTGATTTTTTACACCAACTACAAGTCTTGCGAGTATTCTTTCGGTTTCCGATATTACAGTTTTGACAACGAACACGATGCATGGGTTGTTTTTCATTAGAAATATCCGGCAACGATTCAAAGTTACAGCAGGAGCAGAACTATGACCATGAGTCATTTTGATAGTCAGATGCATGTATAATCAGCATAGAACAAAACAAATAACAAGAAAATGTATTTAAATTTCATTTGAGTAAAGTAGTCATGTGAATTTCAATACATTTTGTATGGTGACTACTTTTGTAGTCATCCGGCCTCGGAATGATTGTTGTGAAAAGTATTTGTGTGGGTGTCTTGTACATTTTTTTTATGTCAATAATGGATAAAACTGCTAAGAAATGATTTTTAGGAAGCTACTGGAAAGCCAGTTGTTGTAAAACAATTTTTTTTATTCAATTTTCCGTGCAAAATTACTACAAATGTAGTACCCGGGCACATGAAGGTTAAAGCCACCCAGTGTTGGCATTAATCAATTAATTTTTTAATCAATTCATTAATTCGATTAATTTAATCTGATTGAATACTTAATCACATTTTGTGATTATGATTATTAATCATTAATTTATTAATTTGATTAATTTCGCCTGTTCGCAACATGTTGCTTATTATAATTTATTCAATGATTTTGTTAATTAAATACTGGAAAATCATTGTAAAATGTTACTAAAAATCAGTATAAGGATTATACATTTAACATTTATTTTGTGCATTGTGATTTTGAAAAAAAGAAACTTATTTTTGATATTAATTTCATATTTTATGCATATGGAAACAAACACGCAAAATGAATAGATGATTGTACTAAAACGTTAATCAAAATTTTTGATTAATGACTAAAAATCATTATAAAATTTTTTGATTAAGATTTCAATCATAAATCATTCATCGTTAATCAGATTAACTTATGGCCAACACTGAAAGCCACCTATAGCTCCAAAAGCTTTGCAATGGTTTGATATTATCTGTATTTGTATAACTCATTAAGAAATTATTGTTAGTACAGGGTATCTTTACCATTGGGAATGCACAAGATTCAATAAAATATACTTAAAAATATTTTTTGTCAGTGCTCAGCAACAATGTTTAATTAAATTTCATCCCTTTAATATTGAATAGTATTTTCCTTAGATAAATTTTATTTTGTACGTTTGTACAGTGAAAAAAAAATGGTAATTTTGATTGCATACGACCACCTAACGTGCTTTTCTCATTACAAGCAAGCGTTTCCTTTGAATTTATTTTTTTTTTTTAAATATGTACATTCATATGTATATCCTTTTTACGCTTTTGGCGTTTGCATTAATTTTCACAGGAGTTTCCTGTTTATAAATTTTTACACGAATTTATTACCCAACTGAGCTTGAAATGCACCAAACTCAGCGTGTCATCAAAGATACGTACTACGTATGGTAAAAGTATGGTTGTTTTTGTTTTACAATAATTTTTCATAGCTTTTAACTTGCATTGCATATTCAACACCAGTTGCTAAATATGCACTAGCGACGACAAGTGCCCCAAGAAGTAAGAAGGTGATACTTTGAAGTTATGCACTCATTTGTGTTGCTGATGAGAAAGCTGTAGGTGAAATTCTAATTTGTATGCAGGTGATTTATTAATTTAGTTGCAAATGATTGCAAACATTACATAAGTAATGAGTCTAAAAATAGTCACAGTATTCATCCTTTCTACTCAGCACAGACATTGACTCACTTCAAATTAGTTCTCACTAAAATACATTGTAATTAGTCAAGTTTGTCAAATGAATATTTGTACATATGTAAGTTAATAACAACAAAGATTGATCAAAACAAAACAAAAATATATAAAGTAAATAGAATAAAGCGTAAAAATTGACACGCCAACACATGGCAGCTACTTTATTCAGAGACAAAACAATAAACCAAATAAGAAAACAGAAAAAGAAAAAGATGAGAAATGTGAAATATTTAATATAGTATTTTTGGTATTATTAATAAAAATTTCTGAGAAATCGCTTGCGAACAGTAAAGATCAAAAATAATTAAATCAAGCATGGTGAGTAAACGAGAACCAGACCGGTAGAGTAGAGTAAAGCAAAATAATAAGAAAAAATTGACAAAAGAGGGACATCAAAAAATTATATTCTATTAAACGTCATGGTAGCAATAACAGAATGACTGACGTACAATATGGTATGTTATAGTATTTGATTGTAGTATAGTTTTTTGTTTTACAAAAAATAAACATGACAAGTTTTTTGAGTTGAAAATTAGAGGTGACTTTAAGCGAAGTGAGTGAAGGTGATTCATACATCACGCACTGCATATTTATGATGAATGAATTTGTAATTTTTTTAAGAGAATACAAGAGACTTATAGTTAAATACAAAAGAAGAGAATGAGATACGTATATTTAAGAGCAATTTTAGTATAGATAAAGTAAGAAAAAGTCACAAAAGTGACTCAATTCTTTAGCTTGAATTAAATTGTAGCATGTTTCATTCAGATACCTACTTATATATAAAGCGAAGCGTTCATTTTAGACAATAGTTATTCTTTTAAAGACATTGAGAAGAGTAAGTGTGACAGTATCAAATATTAATCTCCAATTAGCGCATGTTTTACTATTTCAAAATATTTAAGTGTTATTGAAAGAAACCCAAAATTAATTGGCACTTTACAACAAATTTTCTTTTCATTTCCGCACTTGCACCACGCCACATTCACTTTAATTGCACAAAAAATAGAGCACAACCGAAACTACTACAATTTCAACAACAACATCACAAATCCAAAATAGTATTAAAACCAAGAAAGAAGCTGAAATAATTGCTAATACTGACGACGATCAAGTAATGTTGCCCACAGAGACCAATAGTGAAGATACCGCCTTTGTTGTTACAGACAATAGCCAAGAACAAGTTGAGGATACAACGTTAGCAATGGAAGAGCAACAGGATTTAAATGATTCATTCGAACAACAGCAACAACAGTTTCCACAGTCCCATGCTTCCTTAATAATTGACAATGCTGACGACGTAATAGAAAAGACGGAATTGCCAAATATAGAAGTGCCGGAAGTCATTGCTACAATAGCTGAAACAGATCACAATGCACACAATAGTGATGATGAGGTTGATGACGATGGTGATGATGATGATGTTGTTGATGATGATGATGTCAATGCTGGTGAACATCTTAAACAACCAAACACTCAACGCGAAGATGCTGAATCCTCAGACGATGAGTCAACCGAACCTGTCGAAATGAATCCAACTTTTAACTCGGAATGGGAAACACTTGCCGAGGATTTAGCTCAAGCCAATGATGCCGAAAATGCTTTAAATAATGATATCGATGCTTATGATACAGTGCCTGTGGATTTGTCAAATGACATTGCGGTTAATGATGTAGCTGCTGCCGATCCGGATTTCCAGCTTAATCCAGATGCAGAATTTATTGATGTCATTGGCATTGATGCACCAGCGAACTCAATGCCAAAGTTTGAGAAACTCTCACTGTCAACAGCCATTGAGCCAACAAGTTATCAACAGGATGAGCTGGCGACGACACATGAAATGAAGTAAACTGCAACCATTATAGTACATTTCTGGTACTAGTATGTTACCATATCGAACAAATCATTCATCATTTGATAACGTTGGCCGATTGCATGAGTCAAGGTTTTATGTTAAGTGCTGCACTCTTTAAAGAAAAGATTTTTCTTATATTTTCACTGTTTCATGGAATTAATTTATGATGTCATTTTTATTGATGTATAGGCGAGAGACATGTAAAATGTCTTCATGTTTCAATTATCTTTTCATTTTTATTCATTTTACTTTTATTTATTAGCAGAAGCGCATTAATGTGTGGAAGTATTATTGTTTTATTATTGATATTTTTTTATTTTTTTTATATATGTAAATACATACACATCCACATATACCTTATACATACATACACATAGTACATAAGTACATATATGTAATCACAATGAATAAAATACTCATTAATTTAATACGAGTATGAGACAATAATAAATGCACAAAAAAAAGAAATAACTAAAAATAAAACCATAGTATATTAAAGGTTAAAAATAATGCATAAGTATTATAATATTTATATTTATAAACAAAGAAAAAAATAGTTTTAATATTTATAAGCTTTAAACGTTTGTCATTATTTATTGGAATCGAACAAATAAATTGAAATAACATTAATTTTTGTGTTAAATATACAAGATACTTAGTCTTTTCTATTCAATCTTTCTCGTTGTCAACACATGTGAACATCTTCTGAAATTAGGGAAAAATTTTTGTATTTTATTGTCTTATTAAGTTTCACCAAAATCACAACTTCACGGAAAATATTTAAATATTCAATTGTGTTTTAATTGTAATAATACTTACCTCTAATGAGCCACATGGCTTAATAATGGCTGGACTAGATGCTTACTGAGAACTTATTTGAAACGATGAATTTATCTAGTTAGAAACTGAACAAGCACATGCCAACACTAAATAGAAAATAACTTAAAGAATGTGCTGGGAATGGATATTCTTCTTCAGAATGATTCCGACGAAAAATGCAAAAAAGTGCTTAAGGAGAGGCGAAGCAGATAACTTTGTACCAATAACACTATTAAGGTCCAGTATACACAATAATTCGTATATATATGATGTAGTTATATGGTTAAAAGTACTTACCATATATCGTACCCAAAAAATGAAAAATACTTAACTTTTCCATTTATGTTTGGAAGTATCTTCTCACTTTAAACGGCAGCTTTCCGATTGGTCTAATTATGATGGAAAATGTTAAAAATTATTGATTTTTAAATAAGTGATATCTACATAAGTATGCACTAGGCTACGCTGCACTAGCGTGGGATGTATTAAAACTTTATTGAACAAACAGTACTTTGAAATATATTTTAAGGCTAATAAAGTTCAACCGATTGAGTTAAGATTTTTTTTGTGAACTGAATTGATACATTTTATTTTGTTCAAAAAAGAATATCTTAACATTAAATAATGACAATCAGGGGGGTCACAGAAATGTGGCGATTTCAAAGCCTAAAAATATGCAATTATAATTTTCATAGTTTTAGTTTACAAGTATTTATTTACTTAATAATTAAAGGATCAGGGGTGTCACAAAAATCGCTTTCGCCTCAATTTCAATTTTGTTTCGATTTCTGTGACACCCCTGATACTTTTATTATTGAAATATTAATTAATTAAACTAAAATAAATCCGTCTCTAACCCGGTGGGTGAAATTTATTTGATAAGCTAGCTATGACCCTACTCCCAGCCATGTGTGATCAGGGACAAACAATAGATAGTATTGATACCTAATTCAAAATCGTTACGTCCAGACTCAGTCACGGTGGATTGAGAAGCGTAGGTGTTGCAGGACCAGAGCATTGATAGCGGTGGGCGATATCTTAGGAGAGAGAATGTGTTAAATGTTCTTATAATTATCACAATAAAACACGAAATGGAAGTGCAAAAAGAAGGAATAGTTTCTGTACTAACTCTATACGGTCTTGTTGTATTTTGTATTGAGGGCTCCAAACGCACAAACAGTATTCGATACTGGACGGACTAGAGAGATAAAAAGAAGCTTGGTAATGTAATACTTTAGACCATATTTTAATAAAACCAAAATAACTTTTAGCTTTATTACTAGATGGAGATATTTGATGGTTAAAGCTCAGTAAGAAAATAAAGGAGGCTTCCGGCGATGAAAAGTCATAAATATGCATTTTGCGCAGTTTAGCTTTAGAAGATTGCATAAAGACCATTAGCAGTTGGTGATCCATTTTTCATAAAACCGTGTTAACACGGAGAAATAATAGATTTGCGGTAGTGATAAAGAGATGAAGTGACCATTTTTTAAGCAACTTTGGGTCTGGAGATAGTTTGGTAATATCTCTGTTTTTAGACATGCTTTGTACCTTTTTTATGTAGCGGAGTAAATAAGAATTCCTTTCAGATAGCAGGAAAATATGCGCTCTAAAGTGATATATTGAAAAGTTTAAGAAGCGGCTTACACAGAGATTCCGCACAGTGCTTAGCAAGACAACTAGGTATATTACAAATTGACTTGACTAGATAAGTTTAATCACTACATTAGGTTTATTATATTCTGAATTTAATCACAGTCATTTTCAGTGCCTTATAGACATAAGATTGTAATTCTGAAGGCATAGTGACCTGTGAAGTATCCAGTTAAGTAGTAGCAGGTAGGTACTGCTTAGAAGAATGTATTTTTTAATTTCGTTCTGGCTTTTCAGTAGCTTATAATTATGTTGCCCTCCAAAATACCTAAAATGGTTTCTAATAACATACTAATTGTGAATAAATTTTACACATTTTAGTAGGTATATAATACTCTTGGCAACACAAAGGACCATTATTGGTCTATGTGATATCTCTTGATCAGCCAAGCAAACCTAACCTAGTATATAATACAAAGCATAAAAATATATATCGTATTGTACTGTAGTACATAGTGATTTGTTTCTAAGATTTTGCACAGAAGCCTAAAAGTATGCAGAGATTTCACAAAACACAGCTTTCTTATAAACCATTGTAGAAAAATAATTTAAGATTTTTGATGATTCAGATTAAACTAAATAATCATAATCATAATGCCGTCGGTACAAATAAGGCTTGTGTCTCAGTTGTTCGATCATAAATGTTTATGACTAGCAATAAATATAAAAGCACCAAATTTAAAATTTATTGAATTATTCTTGCGATGCTTGTATCCTTAGAAATTAAATTTCATTTTATTTCCTTTAAATTTAACAAATTTTATAATATAAATGCATTTGGCATTGAATTGGTTTGTTTCGATTTGATATTGTGTAAAGTAATTACCCTTTCTATCCTTACATATTTTGGTATGTATTATCATAAACAATATTTCGAGTAAATTGTAGCCTTTAATTTAAATTTTTTTTTTTTTTTTGCGCAGAACGGAAATGCTATGTAAATATTCAATGCATCCGTATTGCAAACAAAATGATTTTTCCAATTGTTGTAAGTCGCACAGATTTGCATTTAAATATATTTTAAAATGATTTCCCACTGTCATTCGCTTTGTTGAATTCAATATAAAAACTTACATTGTAAACACAAAGTTATTATACACTTCACAATACTTAAACTGTATTATTACTTATGGTAAGTACTATGTATGATGTTTGTAAGACACAAAATCATGCATTGGAGATTTAATAAAGGATACCTATATTATTATTATCAACATAGTGAGGAGTATCTGGAAGTCGTAGTCCTTGTCTCTACAAGTTCTAAGCAAATTATTCCATTCCAGATTAACTTACCACTCGAAATAATAATGATAGAAATATTTAAGTATACAATCAGAAATGGATTTTTATAAATAATATTAATAGTGAATTTGTGTCACAGAAATCTAGAGAAATTGAAATTGAATTGATTTCAAAGCCTAAGAATATGCAATTTAAATTACCATAATACTGACACTTTAATTATGGAGTAAATATATACTTGCATACTAAAACTATGAAAATTTTATTTGCATATTTTTAGGCTTTGAAATCAATTCAATTTCTCTAGATTTCTGTGAATCGTATGAATGAAACTACTAGAACGATGTATAAGACCCCACGAAGTTTGCATCACTTTGATGAGCTATGTTATGTTAAATATAATAAAAATACTTATTGTTGTTGCAGAGTATCCAAAAGTCGGATTTTATTAATTTTTTTGCATTTGCTTTGTAATTATTTGGTGGAAATTGTAATAATGTCCGGCTTATGTGATTTTTTGTGATTTTCTTCATTGTTGTTTCTTCTTTTCTTTTATTGTATTTTTTTATATTTATTTATTTATTGGCCTTTTATCTTTAGTTTTGTTAATTGTTTACAAACCAGTGTGGACATGTATTTTCATATACACGTACTTATATACACAAAATACATAATGAATTTGCAACAACAATTACAATGAATTGATAGTAATTAATAATGGTTAACTTCCTGTCGAGTTAATTATATTTTATAATTAGGTACATATTTGTGTAAATGTGAATGAGAATTTATAAGTGAACTCAGGCAATTTTCAAAATATGTATTGCATGACTTATGTTTTGTTGAAAATAGTCAAACTATGATTTCTAAAGTTATATACACATACTTAAGGCGAGTCAAAGAGGCACTTGAATGGCTTGACGTTAGGATAAACGCAGAAATGTTTTTAAGAATCAAATCTTTTTAAAACATTTTAAAATTATATTACATTTATTGAGATTTATTGATTGAAGTTTTATAAACACCTATTATAAAAAAATGCATGATATTCGAAAACCTGGTATACCATTAAAAAAGTGGTTTTAATTTTCTGCATAAAAAACTTATTTAGTCATCAGATATTATTAAAATTTTTTATTCATTTCGCCTCATTGACTGTTTGGACATAATCTTTAAGACGACATTTTTAGTCTTTGCTAAAGGGTAGATAAAGAAAACCTTTTGAATTACTTATTACATGTTTAAGGATTTACAGATACCAGTGTTGTGCTAACTTGAACACCCACTAACTTGAACTACTCGTAAATGTTTTTTTTTTTAATTTTTAAGAAAAAACCACTTGTATTAAAAAAATTGTATTTTTATTCTTCTGGTGTACGGGTTATGCATATGCATATGTAGTATGTACTAGAGAACTTCCCGAATCCATTCATTTGCTATTTCGAATACATTTATAAAAATTTAGGAAATAAATCGTATTTACCTGCATGAATGTATTCGAGACGGCAAATAATAGATTCGTGAAGTTGTCTAATATGTATCCACACCAGTGATTTACAGCATTTTTTCCGTCACGGTACTCTTTTAATATTTGTAGTATTCGGTAGTTTGATGTGTATAAAGGTCCCTCTACACGGTCAATCATTTTTGGACGAGTGCTTGAAGATGAGAACTGCAAAGCAGGGCAATCAAACTCATAAATAACACTATATACAGATTGATACAGCTTTTTGACCATGTAAAGGGTCCTTTAATCGCGCTGGTTTTACTGTGAAATTGTTCTATTAGTACGAGTAGTTCTTTAACAATGGAACATAGACAGCTAAAGTGTTTAACTTTAAAAGCAAAGATCGAATTTTGGAAGAAGAAGAAAAGTCTGTGAGTAACTCTTTTTTGGTCCTAGCGAAAGGAAAAGTTTAAAGAAGTCTGAGCTATCTTAAATGGAAAAGCTGCTGTATAAATGGGGTTTGTTGCAACGAAATTACCGAATCAATGCTCTAATTTTAAAGAAAGAAAAAAACAAATATTGCAAATCTGATCGAAGATGAAGAAAACATTACCCCTTTTTGAAGAATAGAATAGAAAAGGAAATAGTAGACTTGGCTTATAAAGCTGCACATATTCTTAAGGCTCATCAAGTAAGATATTCTAATGACATTTAAGAAGTTAAATATTGTTATGATTTAAACCACATAATCTGGATGAAAGTTGAATGCACTTTGGTTGAAATCAATAAGTGTATTGAACGATACTGAGGATGATTCTGTTCAATTACCATAATTAATAAGGGTATTGAGTGGGCTACAACCGAAAAAAGCCCTAAAAACTAATTTCAATATGTAAATCACCTGTTATCATAAACAAATCTAACAATATGCCATTATCCATGTTTTACTCGTAAATCTCAAATATATAAACTTCGTTAGTGTGAACAATTCGGTAACTTGAATGTAGCTGATTTTAATTAGTTCAAGCTAGCGAAAGTGGATTGTAATTGAGTTCAACTTTGTTGCAAGTGTGTAAGTTTTTTTTATTTCTGGTAATTTTTTTTATCTAACAAAATACACAGCTAAGATAAATCTGGTTTCTTGAAATTCGAAAACTGTTAACCCATTGAATACAAGATTTCTATGATGTTTTTAGATGGAATAAAATCCAAATAATAATATATACAATATGCTTTATGAACAATAACCATATGTTGAATCCGGACTTGTCCAAAATAGAAAATATATTATATCAATATCATGCTTACCAAGGCTAAATATATCATATACATAATACCTTATAGAGTCTGTGTCCCATCCTTCTGATGATTATATTTATCTTATTTGAAATAAATACTTAATTTTCCTTATACTCGTATGAAGGTATAAAAATTGCAAATGTTTAATTTTCATTACATTAAAATATGTGTTAATATCAGAATACATATTATGGTAAGATAATTTCATCCATTGCGTGCATACCCTATACGATTTTCTCATTTCAGCTTTTCTTTAACTGAGTTAATTAAAATATTTAGGGGCCTTACGAATTGTGTTAAACCTGGTAAACGTTGAAAACTTTTGAAAAATCGAATTCGTTGAAATGAAAGTGACAGAAAGCGACAGTGAAAAAAAATATACTTAGTAAATTGAACAAACATTTGAGAGTCGAAATCATGGTAACGTTGGGGCTGCCAACCTTGTGAATTGGCAGCACCGCCGAATTAATGATTAAATTAAACAAAGAAATGACAGGGGTAAGGTAAGGGAAAATATTAAATTATTTATGGCAATTTCTGAGGTTAATTCAATTATTTTTTTGTTTACACTAATTTTTGGCATTTTTAATTGTTTGTTTTTTTGTTCACATTCACTTGTGTTCACGAAATCAGCTGATTTACTACTAGCAAACAGAACGGACCGTTCTCGAAATCTGTTAAAAAAATTACGAAAATACTAATTGTCGGCGTTTAACATAAGTCGTGAGGACCCTAATTATATTGATGACAGTTAAAATAATTACTAAAATACTTATGATCAGAATGATTGAATTACTAAGTCCAATAAATCTCTGATTACTTTTAATTTGGAAGTTTTTCTACATGTTAAATATTCGTGAAAGGTATACAACTCTCAGTGCAACCGAAATAAAAGTTTTTTCATTATTCCATAAAGTTGAAGAGTATTTCCATGCAAATATATTATAAGAATGATTTTATGCGATTTTTTTTATTCACACTGAAATCCATTGAATGCACAGAAGTGGTCGACAAGCATATTTGTATATTATCCTGCATAAAGGATAAAGGTAAACAAGCTTCAGCATTTCAAGCAGCATCAATTGCCGGTTACATTAAGTGTGCAGACGTTAATCTGATGAGCCTTGTACTATAGCTTTCGTTCCTTCAACATGCACATGGGTCTGCAGTCGACGACTATTCAAGGAAGTCAATCAAAAGTATTGCTGGTTTTGCTGGTTTTGTTGTTATTTAAATGTTGATGTTATCTTTATTCAAGTAAAATGAAATTTAAAAGCAGGTAGAATTTTGTAGCGGGAAATTGGAAGGCCATGTCAAATTTTCAGAAAATTTTATTCAATGGTAATCTTTATTTAAGTGGCGCTAGAAACTGTCTGCACATGGAAATATTTTTCTGCTCTTGTTTTTCAGTGTTTTAATTGATGGTTATCTGTTGGATACACTTAATTTTATCGTTATTTAAGAATTAAAGTGCTGTTGAAAGGCAAAATATGGAATGAATCCGACAGAATAAAATTTATTTTACTACACTTATTAACAAAATAATTTTCCAAAAACCATTTTTTGCTTCTTTTAATAGCTGATCAGTTATAAACAATAAATGCACCTTTCTTACATGCTGTAAAAATGTAAATATTTATATTTGAGTTGAAGGTATGTTAACATAGGGATAATCGAATTAATGTGTTCTTTATTTATCTCAAAATTTCTATTCCACATTTAATGAAAAAATTTTGTTGTTAGAAAGACTGATTATAATTTTTAAACATTAGTTCAGATGGTGACCCTATTATGAAGACTAGTTGCAGTTTCAATACATATCTATACAGTTATGGGTTGGAGTACAATATAATTAGTTAATTGATATTGGTTATTTATTCTATAACATTAACTGAATAAATAATTGTAGTCCATAGCTATTTAAGAACATTAATTTAAATTTGAGTCTGTATGGGGACCAATTGGTTTTTAACATTAATTTTTTTTCTATTACTTGTCGTTATACACGCAATTGAACTACACATTCTATGAAAATTTCAACTATCTACCTATTACGGTTCATGAGATAAAGCTCTATGATGGACGGACGGACAGTGTAGGCATAGTAACAGGGTCTCGTTAGCACCCTTTGGGTATGAAACCCTAAAAAGTACACAAATACTATATTGTACTATAATTACAATATTATTGTTGTTGTACATGGTTTTTTGACTAAAATAGACTTTATTTTTTACCCGACTACAGTGAAGCGAAAAGGAGGGTCATGTGTTCGACATATGTTGGTATGGATGTTCATCTATTCCCTCATAACTAAAACTACTTGTCATGATTTGACAGATGCGGTATCGTTGGAAGTGTCTTCATCGTCCGCTGCTTATAGGCAGTGTGTCATCATAATAATAATAATTGAATATTACGCCCTCTAGAGGACATAAAATCGTGAACTGAAAAAAAAAAAATATTTTGTAATGATGAATATGGATGAAAGGTCTTAATAAGCACATTTCAAAAATAATTATATTTATAGCTGCTGAGTGCGGTTTTGCTTGCAGTCACCCAATAATTGTGAATAATTTCTAAAGTCATGCCTCAGATGTGAGCAACACATATTTTTTGGTTCTGCTATTCTAATTAAATCAGGCATGCTGAGCAAGATCCAATCCAACTTCCCTGGGTACAGGCAGCAATAGTCACACTCCACACCTCCCATGGCAATCTGCATCTAGCGGCATTATACTTTCCTCCACGCCACAATATATCGCAGGATATGGTAACAAGTTTTTTGAAGGCGGTGACTTCAATGCTAAACACACCTGGTGGGGTTCAAGGGTAACTTACACCAAAGGATCAGCACTATTAAACTGCATCTCGAGCAAAAACCTAACCTGCCACTCACCTGGAGTGCCAACCTACTGGCGTACTGACCTTTGAAAATCTCCAGACGTGCTGGACTTTGCGATTGCCAAAGGGTTCCACTCCAGTCAGATTCACAACAATCAACATTGACTTTCAATCGGACCACAGTGCTGTAACGCACACCTGTTCAACAAGCGGATCCAGCTCAACTGGTTACTCTGGCCTAGTTCGAAGCTCTCACTACGCAATAAGTTACTGCTCTACAAGGCGACTCTAAGGCCAATCTGGACCTATGCCATTCAGTTTGGGGCTCCACTGCAGCCTCAAATGTTAACTTGGGTAGGGTCGAACAATAGATAAAGCTTTACTAATGTTAGAATATGTTGTTTGTTAGGGTAGGTGGCACATGACCACGGCTTTCCTCTGAACATCACTATGAATATGTACTAAAAACATTACAATATATTACGTATACGTTTAGTTACTTAATAAATGTTTGTACATAAAAATTGCAGATAAGAATATTTTCTTGTTTTACCCTTTGTAGACCGTGATTTTGTAGTAGTTGGGTTTTTGTTTTTTTAACTTAAGTTTTTTTATTTTTGATGCTTTTTACTTAGTACGTATACAAAAATAAAATTTTATGGCTAGGCCCTTTTAATGTTTTTAACGAAATCGGCTTACCATATTTGACTCTTAGTTTTCGACTGTTGGCAAAGCCTGCCAACAGAAAGGACCAAGTTATAAGCAACTGCAAGGATCAATTTTTTCAATTGTTTGTATTTACAACTTTTTAAAACAAACATTTTTGCAAGCCGATTATTGAGTGCCGTTCCTTTTTGGATTTGAAAGGCTGGTCAGCAAGAATTGTGCTACAAGGTAAACTTATAGCGAATTAATTTAAATTTACAGAAATATCATTTGTAACGCTTTTAATTAAGACCACTTGGGGCTATAGAAATAGTTTCAACAATAAGAGTGAAGTGTATTAATTAAATTAAACAAAAAGCAAATGAACATATGAAATGCTCAGTAGTGATTAAAAAGGACACGTTTGTAACCACTAATCCGCCTGCTCAAAATTTAGTCTAACAAAGTTGTCCCGAGAAAATCTGTTAACATTGTTTGGTTAACAAAACCCTTAAACAAAAAACGAAACAAAGCGCGGTGTATTAAACTATTTAGGAGCATAAAAGGCAAACAAACAGTGGCAAGTGTTCCCAAAGGATACACACGGTTGGCAGCAACTAGTAGTGTTAGTGCCAGTGGCAACAGGCGGTGGTGGTGGTCAGGTTTAAGAGCATAAACTAAAACATTGGCAAGCTCATAATTAAGTGGCGTCAACACGAAGCGAAGCGAATCAAAGAACCAAATGAAAAACAAGCGACACTCATTCGTGCTTCGTTGCGGTTTCCGTCCTTATGAGGATTTGTTCGTTGCTCTCTTTATGCTGCTTTATCATAAGTTTAGCAAGTCATAAAATTATACATGTGTTCTATGCACACACACATATCTGCTTAGCAAGGAGTTCGTCCTTGTGGCAGTAGCTACACATAATTTACGCTAGTTGGCGCTGGTAAATTGAATTAATAAAGTTTATGTGAATGCGTGGTTTTGGTTTATATGTTTGCCAACGATCCTAAAAAAGTATTGTATATCTTATAATAGGAACTCATAAAAACTGTGCCTCACTCTAGTGCGTTTTACATTTAGTAGTAATATTAACAAGGAGGTGGCAACCACAATGTTAAACAAATCTGAACAAATCAGCATATTTGTTGTTTGGAACAAGTTGTTTTATAAAAAATTCATCTCAGTTATAATTTTTACTTATAATTTTAGTTTTAAAATAAATAAAATTATATGAAATTCGAAGCGGCTTCGGTGGTGAATATTATTCTGTCAATTTTATGTTCATGGTGTTTTATCTATGGCTGTGCAGACTAATCTCTGAAACGGCTTAACCAATTTGAATGCGATTTTCACTGGTGTATTGTAGCAGGCTTCCTGTAACATATAGCGTTTCTGAATCAAAAGATAATCATATTTTTAGTTAAATTTTGAGTTCTATTGCCAACTTTTTGGCTGATGTTCGAATGAGTTCCTCTTTTACTGCGAGCCAACATTAAACAGCTGATGATTAGGAAAAAAATATTAACAAAACACACGCTATTCTAAACTCATTTCGAATACCATGCGTACGAAGTCATGGGTACAAGTGGTCTATTTACATCAATAAAAATAGACGAGACTCCATTTATTTTATTTGCTTGGCCGAGTACCTGAAACTTGCTTCACTTGCTTTGCAGTTTAAATACATTCGTGCAAGACTTCAGTGTATATATAGGTTATTTTAAACAGATATATTTATACGCATGTGTATATTAAAAAATTTTACTGATAACTGAAGGAAACCCAGAGAGACAAACTCGTATACAAGCATTCATTGTTATAATGATAGATAGAAGATAGATAAACAATAAAATAGGAATGATTTTAATTGCTAATATTTGACTAATATTTTGTAGATAATGCATAAAGATGCATTAATCTAGTTTCACAGTTAATAATTTTATACTTACATTCCAAAATTAAATAAGTGATTGATATAATAATATTTAATTTGGATATTATTATTAAATCAATGTAAAAATGAAATTGTTTAAGCATCTTAAATTTCTTCAATTTAGTAGTGAAGATTTATTTATTATACATAGTACAAATATTCTTCCTCTTATTGCTTACCTACTACATTCACAAATACAAAAAATTATGATATTGCTCAAAAACCCATTCATGTATTCTCTGACAGCTTTGTAATAAATATGATTTCCATAAATACATAAATATGAATTGAGTTGACTCGTTTTGACTTGGCCAAGTTACTCTTCATACACTACGCTACACACAATTCTTTTCTGTTTATCTACATGTCTGTATTTCAGTCTGTACAACATCCGTTTGTCTTGGCGTGTTATTCAGTCACTCACAGTCCTGGTTGATCTTACTACTTCCCTATTTTTTTATTTGTTTCTTTAGTTAAATATTTGAGTGTAGAGCGCTCTATTCATGTACGAAGTAGTCGTAGTTGTTTGGAAGCAGTCAACATAGCAATCAGAAATCCTTACAGCTGCAGTGGCAACTGCATTTTTATCCTTAAAGCCATAAATCAAAATGTCTGCAGCTGCAATTCAAATGTTGGCGTTAACATATGAAATATGCAAGCAGGACCTTTTCAATGGGGAAAATATAAAACTCATTGGGTTCCACAATTGTTTGCCTTTTTGCTGAGCATTTTATCTCAATACAACAAGTTGAAATAGTAGAATGATGATGAAAAAATAAGACACAATGAATTTGTTGCCTATTTTGTTTAATTTTTTATTATTTTTTATTCATATCACAGTTTTCTTTCAATTTTCTTCAATTTATGATGCCTTGATAACATGTAATTATGTGGACCAAACAAAAATACTTGTACTTTCAAGTTTAAAGATTAAAGCACTAAGTTTGTCAGAAGCACATGTTTTTTTCAAGGCCTTTTTGAGTAATCTAATTACTGTCTTTTGGTTGCAGAGGATCTGTTACCGTTCCGTTCGGAGTGCGTGGTGGACAGTATAATTTTATTTCAAAACTTCCTTGAGACCATAAGCGTATTTTAAGACATTAAAAATTTACAATCACTGAAATATTTGGTTCCTAGTGAAACCGTCATACTTTTACGTTTATAGCCTACTTAAAGTCAATGAGGTAGGTGCGGGACATGAGACCTTTTCAATCTCCTGACAGATTCGCTATTGTCAAGTAGATTAATGTATCTATATATTTTTCAGTGATTTTGCATCCCTAACAAAAAGTATGTTAAGGTCTTTAAGAATAGTGTAGTTTGTCACGTACCAAGGAGCGTTGACACTTCTTCTGAGGGTTTTATTTTGATAACTTTGAAGTATTTCTACGTTAGAATTGCTTACAGTGGCCCAAAGTTGCATGGCATATTTATGTCCACACCGGTTTCAGCATCACTTTGTAGAGGAGAATCTTGTTTTCAAGGCTTAGTTGCGAGTGTGACCCAAACAACTAATACATTTTCCTTGTTTTCAGGGCGAGTTGCAGCTGCTTGGCCTTGATGTGTGTTTTCTGTGTAAGCCTGCGGTCAAGATGTAGCCCTGAATTCTTCACTGATTCACTCTGTAGGATAGCTATGCCATTAAGACTCACATGTGGCAGTTTTCTCTTCTCAAAGCAAACGTGATTTGAACTAAATTTTGAGAATTGACCTCGATTTTCCACTTTGTTAATCATTGTTCTATCATGACTAACAGGGGTTCTGCTTGTTGCTATGATCGCCGTATCATCAGCGTACGTCGATATACAATACATTTCATTGTGAAACTCCTGCGTTAATGGAATAGAGGGCGGATGCTGAGCTTTGTTGCTGCACATAAAAATGTCGGTTGCTAAGGTAGGATTTCAGAAGCAATAAATACTGCGCAGGAAGCAGTTTTTAATTTTGTAGAGGAGACCGTGGTACAAAACCTTAACAAACGCTTGCTGTACGTCAAGGAATGCTGCAGAGCAATATTGCTTTTTCTTAAATCCATCTGTTCCTATGTTAACAATTCGATGACATTTCTCAGAAGTTCCATGGTCTCTTCTAAGCTCAAACTGATGTTCCGGTATGATATCGAATTCATCCAGAACCGGTAACATCCTTCTCAAAAGTAGTTTCTCAAATACTTATAGGGCGGTATGACGATACGCAGCTTACCGGTTTGTTTGACTTGGGTATCATGACCAATTCAGCGCATTTCCATTGACTTGGACAGAACTCTAGCCCTAGCATTGCATTATAGATGTAAGTAAGAAGTCGAACGCAGTTGGGTGAGAGGTTTTTGATCATAAAGCCTTCAACTTTATCAAATGCTGGTGCTTTCTTTTTGCTTGATTAATTTAATTGCAGTCTCCACTTCCGCAAGGGAGGTTTAAAAAATTGGGAGGATTATTTGGCAGGGACAGAATAGAAAACTGAGGACCTCATCCTCGACAGTTGTGTTCAAAACTTCATAAGGTTGGAGAATACTGCACGTAATTGCTGAGCAAAAGCTTAAGCTTTTTAATCGTACATAGCTCCCCGTTACTATCTAGGATCATGGCTCTTCTCCTTGTAAGACGCTTCTATAGGCTGTATGGATAATCAGTTCGCTTAGGAAATCTGATGTGGCTTCATTCCTAATTTTCCGCCGTCGTACCTTCAGTTCCTTAGCAGCATTGTTGGATAGCCTTTTTTAAGCTGGGCAATGGGTGGTCACCAGTTTTTCCGTAGCTTTCCTTTCTTTTTAATCAAGCGCTTCAGTTATTAGGTATTTTTTTCCCAAAGCTTTTTATACCTAAGCGGTGTTCGCGATGGGTTCTGAACATAACATTTGATAATTGTTATACTTATGTCTTTACATCGATCAAAAAATGTACAATAAGTTACAGCTCCTCATAAAAATGTATATGACTTGATGGTAGAGCTTTTTGTAACTTCAAAATAAGAAATAATTTAAAGATAACATTCCTTGTGGTATGTTATGTTATGTTCTTTCAAGTGTATTTCGACACATCTCTTGTCATTAAGATGCACTTTAAAACATTACTGATCGAAAATTAAAAAGGTGTTTAGTTAAAACGTGACATTAATTATTCGTTGCTAGTTTCAATGAATAGTGGCTTCCGCATCTATCACAAAGTTGTGGAAAAACGTTGTAAAGTTCTTGATTCCATGAATAAAAAATTCCGATTTTAATGAAACTACAATTTAAATTTATTTTAAATTTTTGTATATTCTTTTATACCCTTTATTTTATTTTATTTGAAAAGTTGTTCTTTGTGTACTTTTACAAAAATATTTTAATAAAATATTTGCTACAAAGATGGTTATTTATTTTCTTTACACTTCTAAAATGCTAATTTCTAACTTTGTTGAATTGTTACAGACAACCTCAGTACAATTTAAGTACACTTTGCGTTTTGTGATTTCATTATTGTACCCTCTACACTTATTTTGAATGATATTATTGCAAAAAAACCCACATACTTTATATTTCAGATCTACTTAGATTTGTCTATCCATCCAGTTCACTAAAAAGGCCAAATAAAACTTAATATTTTCTGCTTAACAAAATGCATCTAAAAATAAGATTTATCAAATCTATATGATTATACTTATGCTTATTTACCTATGTGCTTGTGGCCAATTCTGATGTTAATCACTATGATCGGATAACTATTTCAACGTATAGCACCCATATGAACAAATAATTCAAATTTCTGTTTATAGACTTGTTTAAGTGGAAAGGGTATTCATTAGTACTTATAACTGAATTAATTAATTTCTTATAATTTCTTTTTAATTCTTCACATAATTTATTTGTATAAAGTATAGAAGATTTGTTAATCTAATAATCTAAATTACCAGATAAGTGATTATAATTTATGACTACTAATTGTGACTAACAAGTTTTAAGCATTTTATTGATTTGGTTTTTGTGTAAGAGAAATTTGTGTAACAAATTTTATATATATGATTAACAATAGATTTCTATACCTTTCACGATTTTAATTTGTGCACAAGATTTGTATGCTTATGGCCAACATTACAAAAGTTTATACCTTTCCTTAGTAATAAAAAAGTTGGATTGAAGGCAAAGAGCTGCCATCCAAACTATTTTTGCATTTAAATTGAGATAAATTTATATGAAGCTTACAATTTGTTTGTTTCATTTGTTTTATTGTAATTGAATTGTATCGGATAAATCTATGTTAACAATTTTTAAATATTAGGTATAATTTGTAATTTCGAATGTCGTGGAAGGTAAGAATGCTTCGATTAAATCGAATTTAGTGTAACTTTTGGTTTAAATATTTCTTTATTTCTTATATGCTAACGAACTTTTATTTTGCCTAGACTTAAGCAGACTTTTCTACTATCTTGAATGTATGTATTTCGATTCTACAACTAAATCCAATTTAATTATATATAATAGATAATTTATTTAATTTCTTTGTTTTTTAAATATAATTCTTTATGAATCGCATCTATGGATATACAATTGTACAATAAGTTCTAAGTCAACACATAAATATGTTAATAACGATATTAATAATTATTAAATTTGCTTAACTATTTGGCTTTTGAAAATACTTTCGTTCGCAATGAATCGAACGTGTTATATGCCCCTTAGTTTTAAATCGTAAACGATATAAAGTTGCACAAAAATTCCAGCAATAGTGATTAACATATCCTTTAACAAATGTCAGTACACTCTTTGGTCTTATAATTTAATTACAATGTATATTTTTATTTATCATTTCAACAATTCGTTTTGCAATATTTTGTAGTTGGTCCTTTGGTTTTATACAATATTAAAGAACTTATCTAAAGGGACAATGTATCTGTATCTACTTCTAGTTAATAGGGTTTGCCAGCTTCCTTGGAGCGTTTGTGTTGCACTTTCAAGCGTTTGGTCCCAATCTGAAAGCCGTGCATGGCCTGTATGGCTGCATTTGCTGAATGTGGATTATCGTAAGAGACAAAGCCAAAGCATTTCGATAGACTTGTGTGCTTGTCAATGAACACTTTGGCCGAGAGCACTTTGCCAAAAGGTAGAAATGTAGATGCGAGATCGGTGTCAGTGAATTCCTGAGGTAGATGATAGATAAAAAGATTGCTGCCTTCGGGGCCTAATTAGTAACAGATTTTATATTAGACTATAAGATATCTTAACTTCATATGGACGGACAGTGATGCTTACCTTCGATTTGCTTGCCAGCCACACCTGCTGCAGCTGCTTGGAGAGCACTCGCACTCAGAGGATTCGTAGCTGTGTGAGCATGGGCATGGGTGCTGGCGGCAGTATAAGCTCCATTTGTAAGTGAATTCAATGTTGCCTGTGTATAGGGAGATGCGAGACTGTCCGCAGTTGGCCCTAAATGGTCATATGGAAATTGGTAAAAAATATTTCATTACATTTTGTTATTAATTTTCAAAAATAATTGCTACTAGTATGTGCTTTGACTACTCGTGTGCACAGTAGATTTACAATAGTATACTTTATTTCTTTTTTTTCAATTTTATCAAAAATCTTTCTCGTTTGTCAAAAAAAAAAAACAAATTACGTAGCAGATACACTTACATAGATATACATACATACAAACTGATACACATTTAGACGACGATGACAACAAGAACAACAACAATACAACACACATATAAAGGGGGGCGTACATATGGTAAAAATACAATAACACAATAAAAAAAGGTATGTAGGTACTACATACTATATATCTTGTTTCTTTTGGCTCATATTCATATTCAGAAGATACATTTTGATCCTTTGTTCGCCTCACTTTTATGATTTTTTTATCTGCGCACTCGTTGTTGCCATATTAAAATTTATACGCTTTTGTATATTGCCAAAAAAAAAAGAAAGAAAAAAGCTAAATGAATAAATATTTTGTTGTTTTAAACCTTTATTTGCGGCATGGGATTTATTGACCAAGGCACCCATTCAAAAATATTGTACACATAAACAGGCAACAAACGTCTGTTTTCATTTTAATTGAGATGCAAGTGCTGAGTTACATTCAAATAGATTTTTATTTATTTTTTTTTTTGTAGAACATTGAAATGATTTTTCCATATTCTATTTTTGTTGTTCGTATAACTGTCTGCCTGAAATCATCATTTGATATAATTTCTATCTTTTATTACAATACAATATGTAATAATAACATAAGGATGCTTGAGTTTTATGAATTTTCAAATTGTTATCAATTTTATTTGATTTTTTTTAACCAGTTTTATTAGGGTATGTTGTGTAGGGGAATTCTTTTATTCTTATTTGATAACATTTCACATGCAATCTTTACTAATTGGAGTTCCCTGTGTGCTGGAAGATATAACCCAAATTTCTCATAAGCTTGAGAACTGAAAATTGACAATATTTTATGAAATGAACAACCAAATTATAAGGTCAGTGAGATCACTTTAATATATTTTTTTCTATTTTTACACGACTGCCAAAGAAGGGTTATGTTTTTCGCGCATATCTTGTATGATGCCTGAATGGATTACAACAGTTAAGGTATCGTTATATTTGTTTTAAAAACCCAAGTGTGGAAATATATATATTTATATAAATATATATATTATTTTATAAATATTTTATATTATGAGCTGAAAGCCTAAGTTAAACATCCACATTTAGTTTAGTAGCAGGCGGGATCCAATAATTTTCTTTTAGTTTATAATGAGCCAAGCTGGCGATACCACTTTTGTAAATGTATTGAATAGTCTTTACGTTGGAGAATTGACAATGCAGCAGTTGTCCGTTATAGACAGCTGAAGAGTGCCATTGGCAGGAGCATTCGGTGACAGGGAAGCTATTAGAATGTTCATGCAACTATGCTTGTAGCAGACGTTGGTTACATTAGGTTTTCAGCGCATAATATAGTCTGTTAAACCGATGTATAGTTTACTTTGTTTATTATTATTATTTTAATTTTTAGCCAATTTCAAAAAAAGGAGGAGGTTATCAATTCGATTGATTTTTATTTATTTTTTTTTTTTTATGTATCTTACCGCAGCACTTTTTTCTAGATGAACCGATTTTGATGATTCTTCTTTTATATAAAAGCTGGTGCTTGTCATGTGGTCCACATATAGTTTTAATCAATATCTAGTTATGAGTTATCCTTGATAATGCGCGTTCCATTGCTCTTTTGAAGTCAGTTTTCTCTTTTCTTAAAAAATTGTACTTATGTTTTTTATCCTCAATCTTGTTTTGGACTTTTTAGTACACTACTTTTAAATTGTCTTTTTTGCAGTCGTGTGTTTTATTTTCTTAATTATTTAATTATGTCTTTCCTATAACATTTCCGATAATTGTACTGCTTGAAATAAAGTAGTGAGCAATAACTTGTGTAAAAGAGTGAAATTTAATTTAAGAACAGACAGACAAATTTTCAATATCTTTGAGAAAATACTTTACTATAGTACTATGGTATATTTATTGCAATAAAGTCCTTTGAAAAAATATATAATAAAATAAAAAGACTTGCAACTCATTTTATTGTTTGTCAATATTGCTTCACAGTACTACATACTACCGACTACTGTCAGCATATTATTTTGTTGATGGCATTTTCGTTTTCTTTTTTTATTAATTTCAATAATAAAACATTTTTGTTCGTTTGTTTGGCTGCCTCTGTAGTCCTGCCATGTTTTTCTTTCTTTTTTTTTTGCAATTTGGTCTTAATCCGAGGCGGGGCATTGAAATATCATAAGGCTGTTGCTGACGTTGCATAGCAGAGAGTTCGGAACAGATTGCTTTGTTATTCAGTGAATTTGATTTTTTATGTACAATATTTTTTTCTTTTCCCACTTTAGTACTAAGAGACTGAATTTCTAAACGAACGAGCTTTGCAGTGTTATCATATTGGGAATGCTGGGAATGTTGGGAGTGTTGATGGTGGTGCTGCTGCCTCGTGTTATTGTGTCCTTTTGCCGGTATTTATTGATATTGTTTGGCATAAAATTGTCGCCCATTTTCAATTTTTATTTTTGTTTTATGACACTTTTTTGAGGAATAGAATTCTGATTTTATTTTGTGTTTATTTTTACAGTATAAAACCGGAAGCTGTTTGAAGTTGATTATGAAGTTTGTTTATTTTTTATCAAAAGGTTTACTAGTCATTTAAGGATTGATTGAAATGAGGGGACCAGGAATTTGTATTTTAATTAAAAATGTGAGTTTTAAATAAAACGTGTAGTATAAAGGGAATTCGGTTTGGATAATTGCCATTTTTAGAAAGAGTGAAAGTTCTCTGGGTAGGTTAGATTATGGATTTAGGTGGTAAGCGGCAGGTGCGAGTAGTTACTAGTATTGAATATTAGTTCAGTTTAATAATTGTAACATGCAAATAAAGTGTGCGCCCAAAGGTAGAGAATGGATTAAGTACAACACAACAGTTATATAGTAGGTTTGGAATAAATCTATATAGTTTAAAGAGATATACACATGTGCAAATAGATAGATAGATATATTATACAATAAATAATTTCACGCGTATACTTACAAAGCGCGGCGCTACTCATTGTCAGTGGTGGTGGCGGACCAAGGGAAGCTGCTGCTGCTGCCGATTGGTGTATGGCCATCAATTGTGCCATACTCATATGGTGGGCCTGGGTGGCAGATATGAATTGTGCGGTATGTGCAGTGGCAGCAGTAGATCTGACTGGCGTATGTTGGCTACTGACATGGCCATGGTATTGATGAGATTGAAGATGCTGCTGCTGTGGCTGATGATGCTGTTGAGAAAATTGCTGCTCGTTTTGTTGTTGCTGCTGCTGTTGCTGCTGTTGGTGTTGATACTGATGTAGCGATGGTTGCGGCTGATTATGAACACTAGCATTGATCGTGGCCAAGGCTACCAAATTCTGCATAGACATGGGTGTACCGGTGGCCCCGAACAGTCTAGAGCTACCAGCATTTGTGGTGGTATTGATCCCAGCGATGCTGCCAGTTGAGGGTGATGCGCCAAGGTGGGTGGCGGCGGTGGTAGCCGATAAAGTTGCGCCTGATGCGATGGCGTTGGCGGTGGCACTGTGATCCGGTGGGAAATTTAGTCCTGATATTTCCATTTTTCAGGTTTTTTTTTTTTTTTTTTTTTTTTTGGTTTGAAAGTTTTTGTGTTTTATGGTTTTTAAGGTTTGATTTGATTTGAGTTGATTTTTTATACATGACCACAGAGTCAATCATAGACATACCAAAAATGTTCAACGAATAATATTTATATATAAAAAAAGAACACAGAAGAAAACACACACCCAATTGGATTATTTACATTTACAAATAAAAATAATATTTGTTTCAGAATTTTGTTTTGTTTTTGATTTCAGAATTGTAAGAAAATATAAAAAAAAAAGAAAATAACGAACAAAAATAAACAAAAAATAAATAAAGAAATAATAATTACAATTTATAAAATAAACCAAAAATTCAATGCAGTTAGACATAAAAGTACTCGAAAACATTTGGTTGCAGTGTTCAGCTAACACAAAATAAGAAATATAAAATTATTGTATATTGCGGCGCAGCATTATGAAGCATTTACCTTTAATTTTTTTATATTTGCTTTGCGACATTTAATTAATTAAAATAAATTAAGAAAAAATATTAGTTGCATTAACAGATTTATTGGGCTTGTCTACACAACAGAAAACATTTCCCTCCAGACATTTACATAATACACGAATTTCAATGCATTTACATATACATATATATATCAGGAAAAAAATTGCATATATAAATATATGTATATATGACATGCGTCGAGTTGGCGAATAAGAAATTACAATAACATAAATAGTACAATACGTGTAAATATTCATTTGTATGAGTTGCCTGACATTTTGACCTCATGCACATTTAAAACATAAACAAACACGAACGAGCCTCAAACAACATAAATTGCCATGATGGCACTCAGTTTTGCATTGATTACAATTTATTTTTTCTGATTTGATTAAATTTATTCAATTGAATATGAGATTTAGCATAACAACGATGAGTTTTTCCATAAACGTTATAAGTTCTTGAACTAAGTAACACTATGCACTATAGAACTGAAATATACTTTGATCTGCTGGTTTGGCAAAACTACCAATGCTTTTTTTTAAGGTGACTAATGGCTAATTCATTATGTTTCTGATAAAGGTTGTCACACACATCTAATAAAGAAGCACCAATGACTTTCTTCCCAATCGTATATGTTTGAATAAACAAACAATACATTCTAAAAGCCTGTCAATTTGCTGTCCACAATAACGGTAACTTTGTAATCTGCTATGACAGCCCTGTTAAACGTACAAGCCGTGATTACAATGACTCAACGATTCGTGAAATCCAGAAAATCTGCATTCAACAATGCAACAAATTACCATTTTCTGGGCTCCTGGTCATTAAGGAATACACGGATATGAATGTTCCCCGTCTCACTACCTTACACTGGCCAACCCTAGGGATTTAAAGAGCGTCGTTTCCTGTCACCTTCGATCCAAGAAGATGTCTGCATGGGCACAATTTTACCATCGGTATTCAGCCATAAACCCCAATTTTTCAAAAATGCCAACTTAAAGAGGTACATTTATTCGCCTACGCATCGGACACTAAGAGGACACTCACAAACATCTTCTGAACAGTACAGTTCGTCCATCATCCCCACTCTGTGGATCTGATCTGACCGTAGACCACTTTTTGAACTCGTGCCTTGGGGAGCATCAGGGCTTCGCTATTTGGTTCCCAAATTCCATCCCAATTATTAAAAAATCTTAAAACCCTTAAGATATCCATAATTCTTTTTAAGTACTCCAACATAAATATTTAGGACATAGATGTAATTAAATCTAATCAAGTCGAAGGCCCCAGTAGCTAATGTTCGTTAAACTTGTAAATTTAGTCTAGTATTAAATATTAGGCTTAATGTGTTAAAATAAATAATAAAAAACCAAAAAAAGTCACACATTTTATTATTGCATATTTTATGCTTCTCCAAATTATTTTGGAAGAGATTCAGTGCCAGTGAAGCTTCTGAGATAACTTAGGAGTTTGTGGATGGTTTCAGATGCTGGGCAGAATGCTGGAGGATTGCGGTTAACAGTGAAAAATCGCAGAACTGTACGTTTGCGCTTAGGAGATGGGTTCAGCTGCTACCTGTGTATGATATTGGACATAGGGCTTAACTGGCGCAAACACATTGCCAAAACTGCTGCAACTTGTCGCCAGAAACTGAACTGGCTCATTCGGCCCAGGATTCAATTTAGTCTGAGAAACAAAATTACCATCTATAAGGCAATAGTTGTCCCGTCCTGGACTTATGGGATTCCCCTATGTGCACCGCAGTCGATTCAAATGTATACCTCATACAGAAGATACAGTAGCCATCTGTCAATCTCATGCCATATTGTCATATACTTTAAACTTTTTACACAGATTATGTATTAATTTCTTGAGTATATTTTTAAGCGATGGCTATTGATTGATTTACTTTATATGAGCACGAGTTCATAAGATTGATGCAATGACATCAAAAATATCTTTATTATTATTTTAAGCTTTATCAGCAACCATATCATATGAAGTTACAAAGTGAAATACTAGAAGTTTAGTGGCTGAAGCAAGTGGGTGAACGTTGCAGGAAGTCTATTTGTAACCATAAAAACACTTTTAAGAAGCCCCAAGCACACTACTGTTTAGTTGTTGGTGTTAGCTCACCAAAGCCAACTAAGAGCACCTAGAAGACAAGACTATGTGGGCATATAGTATAATATGACACGGAAGGCCTTTGTTCATATGTTAACATATCCAGCATAAATGACTCAAGTAGTGCCTTCGGCATATCTCATAGTTTGTAAAGGAAAGGAAGTTTGCGTTAAGTCATTTCTTTTTTTTTTTAAATACACCGACACACGCATACCAGCATTATGCATTTTTTTTATCAAAGGCAAAGTTGAGATTAAAAAAAGACTAAAAGTGGGTGGGTTATGGCAAAGAACTTTAGCCCAATAGAGAAAAGGGCTCTTAATAAATGAGTAAGTGGATTGTAGTTTGAAAGCATCATAAAGTATAATATTAAAGGATACTCAAAGGCCCTTTATAAGCAAAACTTTAAATATATAAAGTAAAGAAACCTTTTGATTTCTGATGATTTGTATATACTAGTATACTAGTTTAGATTAAGATGCATTTGCAGAAATCAACAGGATTTGCTAATGTCATGTTTTTAAAAATATTAAAAACACGAATAACAAATAAATTAATGAAAGTAAATACCATAACTCTCATAATTCTACTACTGTTTGCTGTTGTCACAACGTCTTCCTTAGATCCTACCTACCCTGCTCCTAGTACACCCATTCTTGTCCTATTGTAATCGTCTTGCTTTTTGTTATCGTTATTGTTGTTGCTGTTGCTGTCATTGTCATAATCGTTTGCTGCATAATAATGAAAATGTTAAATACCAGACGCACGTCCGTTTGTGTGCTCACATTTTGCTCACTTTTTATCCAATGCACCCACACTTCTTTATTCATTTACCGTACATTTGTTTTAGTTCTTGTATCTGACTGACTCTGGAACAACATTTAAGTGTCGCATAATGTAAAGTTGATTTTGTTTCGTTTCGTTGTCTTACCCTTATTTCCAAGTGGGTGCAACATTTCTAGTCTGACACTGACATTCTGTTGAATATTGTTATTCGTGCAACTGCTATGACGACACTCAAATTGGTTAAATTAAAATTGTTTCTTGCATTCAAGTTTACTGAGTGTGTCCACTATAAGAAATAAGTAATAAAAAAAATAAAGAAAAATAACAATGACAACTAAAAGGTGCATTTGAAAAGCCCTGAAAGCACTTAACAGTTTTATTTCCTTTAATCGCTCATACGCCGGGTTGCAAGCATTCAGTTCCAAGTGTAAGTGAATATGAATCTCATTCGTAGCTTGAACTGCGGCATTTGCATTTAAAACTCCATTAGTTATTCAAGGGGCATACGTCACCTTTGTCATCGTCATTCCCAACCTCATCGTCATCGTCATCAGTGTCGTTGTCGTTGTCATTGCCCAACTCTGTTTAAGTTCTTTATTTTTTTGGTTTTTCTTTTATGTTTATATTCTTTATTGTATTTTTTTTTTTTTTTTTGGTTTTTTTCTATTGTATGTTAAGAGTTCGTTGTCATTTGCTCGTTGCAACGTCACACCTCGAGCTTTGTTTGTCTAACACGTGGTGAACATTGAAATGGACGTGGTCGGTTGTGATTTTTTGACCCTTTCATGGGTTTGGGTACCCTGTTTGAGCTGAAGTTGTCGCCAACTTGGAACGTTTGTCATGTCTTCTATCAATGTTGTCTAGTGTTGCCCTTCTTGCATGATTTGTTATGCGCAAAATGTTCACGTTTTGCGTTGACAGGCACGCAAATGGATGGACAATTCATGTTTAGAGAGGAATACTAAAAGCTGGATTTGTGTTACCAGACGGATGGATAGATGGATGGATGGATGGACAGATGGATTCAGTACGAAATCTTTCCTTTGTCATCAGCCGTAATGAAGGCGTTTCTTTACATATTTTTGTGTTACGTGCACAATATGTCGTTATTTAATACTCACTACATACATGTCTCGTTTGTGTATATTTAGAACAATTCTATTTATTGTATATAGTTGAAGTTCTTTGAGGATTTTTTTAACTGGTTCTACTATAAACATTAAAACGTGACTGCTTACGATTTTGTCTAATTCTTATTTCCTTAGAGAATTATTGAAATTGGGTAAGGGTAGATTTTATAGTAGATAATGTGACTAGTAGGGGCTTATATTCACACCTATCAACTGTTTCATACTTTTTGCTTGAGCTAGGCACGTTCAGAAAAGGTGCTGTGTAGTCTCCGACCTCTTCTCGTGCCTCTAGTTGCAACAGAAGTCAATTGATTTTAGCCTAGGTCATATTTGTCAAATATCTTTGTGAGTAAAGGAAGAACCTATAGTTTCTAATTCATCGTTGTTATGCCCATTTCAAATCGCATATCCAATTTTCTTACACATATCAACTGCTCCAATTTTTGGTTTGTAGTGAAAATATACTTGTACAGGAATTAAAACCCACAAATAAACATAAAATTAAGATTTTTTTTTTTTTTAAATTCACTCAAATCAACTAAGATACAATTTTAATCACAAAAAGAAAACATGATCAAATTAAAATGAAATTAAGAAAATGGAATATAATTTATATAATTTTGTTGCACATACAAAAAAAAAAAAATAAAAAAAAGAATGTCAAATTTTTCAAATAAAGTAAGGTAATGTGGGCTCGTTTTTTAGATAGGTAGTACTAACAAGAAGAAGGAAGTCTAAAGAAATATGATTTTTTGGAATTGATATTCAAAATACAAATATGCTAACGAAACTTTGCAAAGAATGAGAGAAGGAAAGTGGGGGAGTCTTTGAAAACTTTCAAAGGAAAATCATTGAATGAATGGCTGAAACTTGTTAAGCTTACACTTACCTTGCAGATAATGTGTTGGATGTAGGCCATAGGCCTGCAACTGTTGAAGCAACTGCAATTGCGCAGCAGAAGTGGCATCTATAGCACCCGCTGAGAGGTATGGTGATGTTGGCTGCTGTGCAGCACTGTTGACTGCCAGTATAGATGATGGCGTCATTGAACTAAGGGTTACTGGTGAAGTAGGAACGAGGGCAGTTGATGCAGCAGCTGGATTTGGTGGTGCCGGTGGACCACCAGTGACTGCTGCTAGAGCGGCAGCCATTGAGGCCGAAGCTGCGGCATTTGAACGTGGGGCAGGTGTTGGTATCAGTGCCGTAGCGTGGTTCAAGCCATTTGCTGTCGGTGTTGGTGTCAGAGCCACACTATTACTCCCTGGTGTGCCTGGGATGCCGCAGAATGATTGTAACTGCTGAATTTTCTTTTGATCCTTCTCCTTTTGTGTATCAGCGAACTTGACAACGAGCGGAGCAGAACAACCTTCCATAGTTTGGCTCTGGTGAAGCGCCTATAATCATGAGAAAATGGTGAGATTGTTTAAAACTTATTAGGCAAATAAATTATAATGTTTAATTTAAACTTCCGAGACGCCTCAAACAAAAATATTGTTGTAAACCTTCTGTTGTGTTGTCGGAAATTTTGCTAATTACTTTGTCTAGGTCACTCACTCATTCTCACGCAAAGTTGCAAAAAAAAGAATGCAAAAAAACTAAAACAATGTTGAGATACAGTAGACAACGTCAGACCGCAACCACAAAGAATTATAGTCAATGTAATTAAAGACCACTTTTGGCTTCCTCTCTTGCTAGAATGCGATTAAAACAACCGCTTCAGTTGCATCACCCTCATTCCAACATCCGACCGAAGCTGCCTAGACCAACTAGGTAAGTAAAACTAAGTACAAGCCCCAATTAAGCGGAAGTAAATGTAAAAAGCACTCTTCGTTCACTGCCACAATAAGGCCAGCAAAATGGCAGTAAAATAGATGACAAAAGGACTTTATAGTAGTCTAGCGACATGTTGCAAGCTTCTACTTTAGCTGATGTTATTGCTGGTGCTACTAGTACAACATGCTGCACTTGCATAACTTTAACTAAATGTGTCCGGGCTATTTGGCTTATGTTGCACCTGGTAAACATATTATACTTTTTTCTTCTATTCTATCACATTTGACTGTTTTGCAAGAGTAGTTATGTAAGTAGATGATATCGTTGGTTATGGCGTAACAGGTCCATATTTATATTTTTATTAACATAGTGCTATTTGTATCAAGTTTTTTTAATTAGTTTAGTTTGTAGAGACCATAACTTCTTAATTCATCCTAATGACATGTTATAATAGTGTATAAGTATTGATTGTAAATCTTATTTCATTCTATAAGTTATAATATAATATTATTATTATTATTATTAAGAAGTAGAATAAAAAAGATAATAATAATTTTATGAAATATGACTGTTTTTTTTTTATAGCCATCATTTTATCACACAAGTTTTTCGATCAAAACCTGTAAAAGGAATATTCTCCTTCATACAATCGAGTGACATATTGGCTTAATATCAGCTGATATCTTGTTTAGACTGGAATAAAAAACGGGCTTTTTATAAATACTCTTCACGGGAGTTAGAGAATGAAGAGTATTACATCTTTGACAAAGCCAGTGATAACCTTCTTTCTGGTTTTTTTTTTGTTTTAAGTAAGGCTATTAAAACTTAATGATAAGATGATAAACAAAATATTGTATTATACAATAAGTTTATGAATATTTTTAAGAATTAGATACATGTATAAGTAATATCTTATGTATGAAGCTATCTTTTAAATCGTCAATATTATTAATTCTAAGTATGTTTGGTATCAGAAACTTCGTCTTATGAGGAAGAACAAATCTGAGTAAGTTGAAATTGGAATATTCGCTTCTAAAGGGTGATTCTTTAAGAGGTTTTTTGGTCAATTGTGTTTGTTTTACAGATCACGCGTGACTAGTGTCATGCTATAACGTCTCCAAATTATTCAGCTCTATTACGAAAATCACCGTACTGTCAAAAATATTTGTCGTGCACTTCGAGCAACATATGGTACGTATCATCAGCCTTCCTAGACTACTATTGTCAAAACCAACCGTAAAGTTGAGTCGCAGTGTACGCTTTTGGATGATACACGACCGAACAGACCACATCCAGCCCATAGTGAAGAGCATATTGTCGCTGTAGCCGTTCGACGCCGATCTCAACATTTTGGCTTATCGTATGCAACAACTTGGCGAATTTTACGTCGGAATCTTCGTTTGAAGGTTTACAACATCCAATTCGTGCAAGAATTGAAGTCACTTGAATTTTCGCTTAAATTTCAGTCAATGGACTCGGAAACAGCTCAAAGAAGATCCCCTGTTTTCGCGTCGAATTTTTTTCAGTGATGAGGCACATTTCTGGCTTAATGGCCACGTCAATAAACAGGATTTGGGCTGAGGAACTACCTGAAGAGACTCTCGAAATACCGTTACATACAGAGAAATGCACTTTTGGTGTGCTTTATGGGTTGGTGGAACCATCGGTCAGTGTTTCTTCAAAAATGAAGCCGGACAGAACATGACGCCCGCTACCGCACCATGATAACGGTTTTTTTATTGCCTGAAATTAAAGCCCGAAGTGTCGGCGATATTTGGTTCCAACAGGATTGGACCACGGCACACACAGAAATCATTTTGACGAACAGTTAATTTCACGTTTCGGATTTGTCGATTAGCCGACTAGATTGTGTGATATCACAACGTTGGACTTTTTTCTCTGGGGTTATGTGAAGTCAAAAGTCTTCGCCCATAAGCCATCTACGATCCAAGACTTGGAAGTCAACATCACTCGCGTAATTGGGCAGAAACCGGTTGCAATGCTGGAAAGAGTGATCCAAAATTGGACCTCCTGAATGGACCACCTACGGCGTAGTCGCGGCCAACATTTGAATGAAATTATTTTCAGAAAGAAAATGTCAGAGAATGTTCTATCAGGACTTAATAAAGATTCGGCTATCCAATTTATATTTGTGTGTTTTATTTACAATTTAAAAAAAGCTACTAAATGAATCACGCTTTATAACAAATACTAGATGACAAGATTAGATTACAACGTTTAATTTAGTATAATATGCATTATAACTTTAGTCAAATGCTTGCTTGTAACATTAAATATGTCTATAAGTCACTGCATAGACTCATTTTACCATTTACTAAAAATAATTTTTCATATCAAAATGAACGTGTGGACACTTGAAAGAAAGGATATACTTATAACCTTGGTCAACAAAATCAATTTCTTATTTTCCTAAAATACAATATTTTAGTGATTTTGAGGTCAGAAAGATCTGATAAATATAAATGAAGATTTGCAAGAATATAATCAACATGAAACTAGTCGTTATTCAAAAGAGTGGCAGAGTTTATCCTATTACACTCGTGTTTTATATTTTTGTTGCTTTATTAAGTTCAATACATTGTACTTGGAATAATAAATGTATTCGAATTGTCTACGACTCGGAGACGTTGTTTAAAGAAACCTTATAGCTTTTGTTACATCTGTAATCTGTAGCAAATATATACTTATACTTACTAGCGTTGCCCTGCGCGCCTTGCTATGCCATCGACGTTATATTAATTGCTGCTTTTCATACAATGAACACTCGCTTGCCCCACTCTTAATGAAAATCATATACAGAAACAAAAAAACACAGAGCACAATACTATTGTGCGTACTCAATAAATGAGCGGAAATATACAGCAATAGCAACAACCAAAGCATTATCAACAAAAAAACGTATGAAACATTCTGTGCTTGGTCTGGCAGTGATTTTGCAAAAACTTAATACTTAAAAATAGTATATTTAATTTAGAAAATAAAAAAAAAATAAGTATGCAACTCCATTCATTAGCATTAATTTGTTGTTTAAAAACAAAACCATTAAAATTGGCTTACCACATTTCAACATTTTTAAATTCTATGAACAGAATTGAGTCGGAAGCTTGGAAATCATTTGTTTCTATGATAAAAAATTTTCTTGGAAACAAACACACTGCTTGCACTCTCACCTAGATAAATTCATAGAAAATCTTGGTAATTTATTTATTTACTAGTGACACATAACTGTCAGATCTCAGACGAGAGGACGTTATAGTACTTATTACATATAATACGTGCATAAACCAGGGAAAGGATCATGTATGGCATAATTAGTTCTACATCTAGTCAAGGTTAAAGGGACAAAGTTTCTGGTAGAATGGCTGGAAGTGCAAAAAGAAAGTTGCTTTATGGTTCCAGCTAAATCCCTAAAGCAACAGAGATGGAAGACTGATAAGAAGGAGTCTATCAGAATAAGAGTTCCAGTTTAGAACACGAAGGGCTAACAAAAGGAATTGCTTCTGAGCAGGCACAATTTGATCTTAATCGTTTTTATATTGGGGCGAACAAATGTGAGAGCTGCACTCGAGAGAGAGAGAGGTGTATAGGTCATTGAATTCAATAGACCAAAGTTAAATAAAACCAAAAACACCCTTCGCTTTATTAACAGGAGATATGCTGATTAAAGTACGTCTATGAAATGTTATGAACTTGCATTTGAAGCTATTGAGAATGCAATGAATTGAGATCGTCTTGAGGTCTAAGATAAGAAGAAGCATCATTAAACAAAAGGCAAAGTTTAACATCATCAGCACACATGACCACACGAGAATGTTAGATGGAGAGAAGAAGTTCATTTCTAAAAAGGTTAAAAAGAAGTGGACTTAGATGACTGCAAAAAACAGGAAAAAAGGATATCAGCAAGGCATACGTACTATTTAAGCGCGTTATCAGGGAAGGTTGGAAGCCCATATGATGGCTGACTATTGTTGGAGCTTGCAAAGGGATCTACCTGACGCCACTCATTCAATCACCGTAATTAGAACATACATAAAATTCAAGCAACATTTTTTTTAACCAGATCAAACAAAAAAGATTTTTAACACAAAAATTAATCTTGTGTAATTGTGAGGAGTTTGTTAAAATTCTTTATGACAAATAAACTACAAGTACTTAGTATGAATTGTATGGATTTTCCCTAAATTTGCTGTATGAAATAATAGTTTGTACCATACTTTTAAGATAAATAAATGCTTAAGTCAAGCAAAGACAAAAATATGTGTTTCATGTTTCCTCTTCCTTTTATATTTTTTCATTTCCTTATAATTATTTTTTTTTCTTTTTTGTTCCTTATACAACGTGCGGCGGCAACTGTCACAATGATTAATAACGGTGGCCGCCAGAGTCTCGCTAACAAATGTGTATGTACAAGTATCTATGTAAGTTTGCTTTCATATAAAATGCAAGTACAACAACAACTATACATACTAACATCAACTGCAATAGCAAAGAGAAATGGACATTAAAGGACAATTTAAACAACAACTACAAATATTCATAGATATTGCAGTAGCAGTAAAGCAATGAAAGCAAGTCTCACTTGCACCGGAAGAAGTCAGCAACCACTAATGCAAGTTTTGCACAGGAAACAAGCAAAATTACAAACATCCGACAAAAATACATATAATCACACACTTGCTCACACACGCACTCATGTATATGTATATAGATAGTAGTTGTGTATGATATCTGTGTGTATGCAGCGCTATACAAATACTTGCATATAAATGCAAACAAATGTAAACGACAAAATATTCAACGATACTAAGAAAAAGAGAATACGAGTGGATGAGGATGAGGGGTAAATACACAATACAAAAGCATGTGTATCTGAATGAGTAATAGTGTGAATGTGAGGGAGTATCTGTGTGAGTTTGCAAGTGTGTTAGTTTGTTTGTCACTTGCTGCACATAATTTGTCGCTTTTGTAAGATGCATGGCGCTCTGGTCGACTACATGCATTGTACATCTATACATGTACATATATCCATTTATGCATACTCTTTGTATTCAACTCTCGCTTTCTTTGTGTAAGTGCGGTAAAATATCTACATACATACATAGATATGGTGTGCATTGATGTATGTGTGAGTTAGTGCGTCTTTATAAAGTGGAAATTTAATGCATTTTCAAGCAAATTATTGCATGCTAAGCACGCACCAAACGTTGCCAAGTCATGCCATGATTTGACTTCTTGTTTAGTTTCATCGTCCTCATCGTCAACATGATTCACAGAAACATACGCCTTAAAGTCGACTATAGTAAATAGTTATGCCATACACTCACACTCCACCATTCACTGCCATATGCATGCATATTCACACATATGTATATGGCATAAGGAAAATGCATTTAATATTAATGTGCAGTCTTTATACACTGCAATTTATTTTCTTGCGGCAAACCACGCCGGGTCGTCTTTATTGCAACAAACCGTGTAATTTTTTTTCTCCTTTTTGTTATCCTTTCTTCTTACTTTCCTTCTTTATATCATTTCCTTTTCTCTTCTGTACCATTATCATGTGAATGCTTTTCATTTTGGGTACATACAATTTTCAACACATGTTCAGTTCAGCTTTTTATTATTATGAGTTCCTTATTTTTCTTTTACTATTTTTCTTTATGCCACAACGACAAAAAATGATGATGTTTGCGCGCTAATTTGTCAAGTGAAGTGAATAGAAAAGCAAGGATGCCTTCAGGCAGGGTTGGCTGCATTCTCTATGCTCTCTATGCTCGCTCCCTCACTGTGTCCTAGCGAAGATTTATGAAAAGATTTTCTTGTTTCTTGCTGCCGTTTGAGCATTAAACGTTTTATTTAACCACAGGTCATTTACCTCATTTTTCAAAGCCGCAATTTTGCTTTCTTCCTACAATTTTTTCTGTTTCTTTACAATATTTTCTTTTTATTGTATTTCGTTTTATTTAAAATTTGAGTGAAATCCGGAAAGTGTATAAATAGTACATGTGACTAAAGAAATACATATACAGAAAAACATCTCTTTGACGACTGACTTAGTTTCAGTGACTTACAACATTTTTATAGACAATTTTAGGATGGCTTAATTTTATATCAAGTGATTTTAGAATTTAACAATTTCTTATCGTTTGGTACTTGGCATATCTATTCACGAATATTTTATTATTTATTTATTAAAAGTTTGAACGTTTCACATCGGGGCGGTTTTGTAAAACATGCAGGACAATAATAAAAAAAAACACAGGTGCACTAAAAAAGACCCTATTGTGTGGTAATGGTAACTACCTAATAAGGTCAAAGAGCTGCTGCAAAGAGTTTTCATGAATTGTGAAGGATATCATTGTTAGCATGACTATAAAAAAATTAAAATTTACTAGTTAAATTTAGTGATAAGGGAAGTCCTCTTAAAACTAGTGGATGCCAATCAGTGTTGCCAGATTTTATTTCGACAAAAGCGTGATTTTTACATATTTTGAGTGAAAGCGGGACTTAATAAAAAAACATTTATTATATTTTAAATAAAATTTTCAATGGTGATAGATAGTCATGTATAATGTTTTTTATTGGAAATAACTTACTATACTTATAAGTTATAGCAATAACTGCCTGATTTATCCTGTAAGGCAGTTATGCCTTCAGAGGAGCTTTATCTTACAGACCAATAAGCTTGCTACCGTGTCTATCTAAACTCTTTGAAAAAACACTGCTTGAAAAAAATCAATAGACACGTACTAGACATTATACCCTCTCATCAATTTGGATTTCGCAAAGGGCACAGCACCATCAAGCAATTAAACCGCATAACTTCTGAGATTCGTACAGCATTTGAACACTGCGAATACTGCTCTGCTATTTTTCTCGATGTTGCGCAGGCATTTGATAAAGTCTGGTTGGACGGCCTTATACATAAAATAAAAATGTTCCTTCCAAAAAACACTCACAAAGTCCCTGAGAGTTATGTCAGCAACAGATTGTTTGCTGTGCGACAAAACGAGTACACAACACGAAACTATGAAATTAGAGCCGGAGTTCCACAAGGAAGCGTTCTTGGGCCGTTTCTATACATGTTGTACACATCCGTCGTACCAACGGACACTCAAATCACACTATCTACTTTTGCAGATGATACCGCAATATTAAGTAGATCTCGTTGTACGATGCATGCAACAACAGTTTTGGCAAGCTATTTATCACACCTCGAAGAGTGGTTAGCCAAATGGCGCATAAAAGTGAATGAGCAAAAGAGCAAACACATTATCTTCACACTCAAAAGAAGCACTTGCCTCCGCAAACTCTAAACAATACTTTGATTCCACAAGTAGATAACGTTGTGTACCTCGGAGTCCATCTTGATAGAAGACTTACTTGGCGAAAACACATTGAAGCCAAGAAAACTCAAATGAAACTGAAAGCCAACAGCTTTCACTGGCTTATCAACTCACGATCTCCACTAAATATTGAGTATAAAGTTATCCTTTATAACAGCATCATAAAGCCAATCTGGACCTATGGTTCTCAGCTATGGGGTAATGCAAGCGCCTCTAATCTGGACGTTATTCAAAGAGCGCAATCAAAAATATTAAGAACTATAACTGGAGCCCCTTGGTTTTTTAAAAACGAGCGATTACATATAGATCTTATACCAACAGTAAAAAATTAAATAGCCAAAATAAAACTTACTTATGCTGAGAAACTAAACACGCACCGGAATCCATTAGCAAAAGCACTCACTCGACTATGGTCACAGACACGACTTAGGAGAAATGACCTACCAGCCCAACTTCAATTATAAGGACACTTAGTACAAACATTCCCTCCAACTGGAGGTGAAGTAAAAGTAATAAACAAGAATTTAGGTTAAGATTCTATTACTTATTGTTAGTCTCTAAAGAAAGAGAAGATCCAATAAATAAAGAAAAAAGTAATAAAAAAAAAAAATATATATATATTTTTGGTATCATTTTATAGAAACTGTTTGAACTGTTTGTTCAGCGGCCATACACCCCCAAAACCAAACACACTAACATCAAGTCGGTGTCGTAGCAACTGGGAACGCTAGTACAATATAATATTATAATAATATACCATAAATTGTGATCTTCTTTCGCAACAAAACTTGGATTGATTGGATAATAATTCAATTATTCTTTAAGAAGCTTACATATTATTTCATCGTGTAACCAGAGCGAATGGTTTGCCGTTCGATGGATTTTCAACTTGCCAGTTGTCATACATAGTTGTAATTCAAAAGTATTTATATGCATCTATTTTAGTTTGATTCATTATGTGACTTAACTATTATAAGAAGTAAAATGATAGGGTGAGGTTTCTATAATATATCATTCTAGATAAAGGAGCCGGAAGAAGGGGAAAACTGTTGGGTATCTGTGGTTATATTTATATTTTTATTTTCTTTATTTCAAAAACATTGAAATTAACGTAACTTTTATGCATGGTTGTCATAATTAATAAAAATATGAATGGTTTTTCCTTCAAGTACACAAAACATGTACTTATAATTACACATACGCCATGTAAGCCAACCATTAACTCTTATCCTAGACACACATACATATGTATACGAGTATTTGTGTATACATGTGAATGAGTTTGAGTATGTAAGCATTTATTGCGCAACTTTACTCACCTTAATCGCACCGATGGCATTCTGTTTTGTTGCAAATGTTACAAACGCACAACCCTTGCTTTGGCCATTTTGGTCTCGTAACACAGTGCACTCCTCAATTATGCCATGGCCCGTGAATAGTTGCCTTACATCGGCTTCATTGTATTTTTTATTCAACATTCCAACGAAAAGTTTACGCTCTGTAAATAAAATTGAAAAGAATGTTAAGAGAAACATTAATAAAACGAGCGAACGAAAACAAAACAAATAAACAAGCAAACAAACAACTGCGAGTTCCTATGGAAAAGTAGATGGATGGATGGATGGATGGATGAATGCAGTAGATGAAAATAGCAAATGAAACCAACAAAAGGCAAGTTCGAGTAGAAGGAAATAGTATGCGTGCACTTGTATAAAAAAACAATTTACGATATGACGTGCCAGCAACAGTCTCCAATGCTGCTACCTAGTTACCTACGAGTATATTGTACTAGGACTTCTTCATCAGCCCGAGTTGCATTATTGAAATGAACAAATTGCGGGCGGTGGCACCAAACATTGTATTGTCGTGGCTACAAATCTAGCATTATACCTGACGAAATAGTCAGTCAGATGGACAGATAGACCAACTCATCAACCGACCCAACGTCCTACCGACCGACATCCTCATCAAATAATACCATTCAGTCATGCAACTGCAACTGTGCAACTTCATTTTATGCCATTCGGTCGAAATGGACGCTCATGCTTATGGGTTTTTTCTCATTCGCAGTTCTACGAAATGAGCGTTATAAAAGTAGCATTAAAATAAAAAATAAAAACAACTTCATACTCGTAGGTTGCTTAACAAATCCAGAAGTGAAAATAGTAAATACACATACTATAGTAGTATAGAGAGCAACCAGGTAGTTGACGATACTGTCGCTGATATATGATATCGTTCATTTGTTTACTTGTTTATTCATTTGTTCTATATACATATGTATATAATAGATATGTATGTATATACAAAATTTGTTGTTGTTGTTATTTTAGTAACCCTTGTTTGCAGATTGAATTCAAAAAATGGAACACATACTCGTACATATATGAATATTGTTGTAGATTTGTATAGTAAAATTTTGCATGTTAACTTTAACTGTTGCTAATTTTTATTTTTTGTTTTACTGAAATTACAATTGTATTTCCCTTTTAAAAAGTTTTAATCAAACTGCATATACTAATAAGTGCTAAATTAACCCACAAAAGAAAGGACTTCAATTAAATAAAAATTAATTTTAATTTTAACTTAAGAACTGACTGACTGGGAATGTTTAGATACTCGGTGTTTATGCCATCATAAATTTCATTATCAATTGATTTTCTTTTTCTATGTTTTCACTCTTTACATTAACACAATTATAAATCAAATGGAGTACATTAACCTCGCTTCATGGAAATTTTTACATTCATTCGTATTAAATAATTCAATAGTTATTGAAATTGAACCAGAATTTTCGTTTATTTCAATATCTCAACATAAATAATATGTTGCCTACAATCAAGCACATGAATAACTTGCCCATAAGTCTTCATAACAATTGTCGAACAACGAGACGGCCTATTAACGTCACAGCTTAGAATAGCGTAGGTTGCAAAAATATCTAAAAATAATGCGATATGCAAATGTTCGTCATTAAAATTGCACTAGGTCTTGAATCGAACTCTTGACAAAGACTGAATTCCATCAAACTTTTGAGACTGAATATACAATATATAGCAGCATGGGTTCAGAGTTGGCAGGTCAACAATCGGAGCAGTCGAAGAGGTGATGAAAAGTGTGCAATCAGCACGAAACATAAACCACTTTTCAAGACCAATAGTACTAGTGGCAACAATCGATGTCTAAAACGCCTTTAACAGCGTAAAATGGGACGACATGCTAGATGATCTTGATAAGCATAGGAAAGCGGACAATATTATGAAGATGGTACGTAGCTACCTCAAAGATCGGGAACTTATCGACGACACAAGCAGAGGACAACGAAAGAAGCAGCGCAGTTTTGTGGAACGTAAGCTACGATGAAATTTTAAGGATTGAAATGCCCGACGAATGCTTCTTAGTAGGCTACGCAGACGATATTGCAGCAGTCATAACGGCGCGAAACCTCAAAGCAGTACAAAGCAGGCTAAACCAAGTGCTTATTAGGACGTAAACATGGCTAGAGTCATATGGTCTTTGTCTAGCAGCCGATAAAACTGAGCTTGTTCTTCTTACAAGACAACACATACCCCTCGAGATGGAAATGCGTTTATTCTCGCAAACACTAAAGACCTCAAGGACACTAAGTTACCTGGGTGTAAGAATTGACAGTAAGCTGACATACTGGGCGCAAATCCAGCACGCAGCAGAAAAATCAGCAAGAGTGACAAGCTCTCTATCGAGACTAATGGCAAACTGTGGAGTACCACTTGCGAGTAGGCAAAAGCTTCTCTTGGACACAACGCTATCGATAATGCTTTATGGATGCGAGGTGTGGGCCGATGCACTGAATGTTGAAAGAAGAAGGAAAGTATTGGGCAGAATACAGAGGATGGCAGTAAATTTCTATATCACACAATTGCTATCGGGACACGGCTACTTCCGAAAATACCTGCATAGAATAGGAAAAGCAGTAAAAGCACGTTGTATTTATGGGGACGCAGAAGTGGATGATACAAATCACACTTTCTTCAAATGTAAGAGATGGCAACAAGAGCGTGAGGAGCTAGAAAGCAGTGTGGGCCCCGTCAATGCATCAAATATTGTCGGCAAGATGCTGTTGAGTAAGCCAAACTTGGCACAAGTAGCTCTCTACATTGAAAAGTTTTTAAGATCCAAGAAGCGGGACCTGGACGCAGGTGTTATAGTTGACATATGAAGTCAGAAGAGGATACTACTTTGAAGTAATGCGAAAGGGTGGACACATATCCTATAAGGGGGGGATGTTTTTAGTGGCATCACCACATACCGGGGGTGACAATGCGAAGGCATTTTCGACCTCCCTAACCGCAAAAAAAAAATAAAAATAAATATACAATTTACAATATTATAGTTATTAGATACTAGACTACCCCGCGTGCTTTTCTACGCTCCTGACGTGATGTTAGTGCGTGTTGTTCTCTTGACAACGCACGATGTATCCAGTCAATTTGAAGTTTGTTTAGTTTAGAGAAATACCCGCTTCATATTAGAGATGTGCAAGAATGCACTCAAACCAGAATAGACGACATTAAGAAGTTCCCTCTTTTCAGCCTCACTCCACAAAAGTCAAATAAACCAAATATGAACAAAAATCAAAATACGACAAAGAATAACAAAAACTCGACTACACCGCGCCCAGCGTGCTTCCCTTTTCCATAAACACAAATTGGGAGAGAGCTGTGCCTCAAAACAACAACAATTTCTACTCAGTTATCAATTAATCAGAGGAATAAATACAACAATACAAGGACACACAAAATTCAAAAAGCAGCAAAGGATTCAAATTACACCAACTCATTCTCTTTTGATTAGAAAGTGAATTGATTGTGTTAATTGAGGCTCCCCAAGGAAATAATACTATTATTATAAAAGCACTACAGCACTGTTCTTTATTTGTCCTATAAAATTGACATTTCCTTATCCAGAAAATGTATAGTTGTGGTGGGTCATAGTTTTGGTTATAACATAAGGATTTTGAATTAAAAATTAATGAATATTTTGAAAAGTGCATCGCCTACTTTTCATTGTTATAAATCAGGACATGCCTCCAGACTCAATTTAATACATTTTTGTTAAATTTTATTAGCACAAGTCGACAAAACAACAGAATGTTATTTTCTCAGCCATAAATATTTCAAATACATTAAAGAAGAAACACACATTTTTGATTTTTTGAAATACATATCCTTTCATCGGTATATTTGGAAGTGAAAATGTTCTTTTTGACCTAAATTTCACTTTTCACATTGCTCTCATTTGTACAAAATAACATTTTGATCAAAAACATTATTATTCCCTTTATTTATTATTTAAACGAAGCTAAAACCAAAATTAAACATTCAGAAGTCAGAACCAAAAATCGTATCGACTTTATCAGACTACACAGTCTGAATACATTTTTAGCTTCTATTCATCCAGTGGATTTTTTGGTGAAATTTTTAAATAATTATGTAATTTTAGTCCTTATTTGATAATTAAAGCAGAATTTTCCAAAATAAATCTTGTTATTTTTAGAATATGTTGCGAAACCTATACATCCGCAGGATTCATTAAAAAAATTTTACAAATTTCCATTAAATTATGTAACCTGTATTTCGATGGAATTTTTCATTTATATCAATAGAAGTGGAGTAATTTCATTCATTTTAGTGAAGTTTTGAAAGTCTATAAATCTTAACAAAAAAGTCCAATTTTATTTCAGAAAATGTGAGGTGTGCACATAAAAATTGCAATTCTTATTATAAGGTGCTTATCAAAATTATAAGACACTTTCTTCTTATAAGACTTAAAACAACAAAAAATTGTACTTCAACGGTATTTTTTACAAAAACAATAAAAATTAATAACCGATGTGTCCACCTCGGTTTTACCCAACTTCAATAATAAGGGTTTTCATTGAATTTATAAGGTTGTGAAGCAAGACTGGGTCAATATTGTTCCACTCATGAAAAATCGCCCTTTTTGGATCGGAAACATTTTCGATTTTTTTATTTTCAGCACAAACTCGACGTAGTAATGCTCCCCAAACGTTTTCAATGGGGTTTAAGTCTGGCGAGCATGCCGGCTGCCTGGACAGAGCAGTCTTGCAAATACGCTATTGTTCGTCGACTTTTGAGTATTGGAGCATTGTCATGCATAAAAGCATACATTCCCTATTTTGGTCCAAAAAAGGAAGCAAGCTACTTTCAGGCACATTTATGTAGTCTGCGCTATTAATTTTTAAGGTTGTAAATTTCAATTCGAGCTTACCACATTTAGTGAATGCGCCCCAGACCATTACTGACCCGCCATCAAAGTCTCTCAGAGAGAAAACAATGAGTTCCTTTCTCAGATCGCGCCAATAATAGCAAAACCCATCTGCTCCATTGAGATTGAATTTTTTCTCATCATAAAAAATAACCTATTTAAAGAAATCATGTAAGATCAATGCGAATGTTGTAGAGTAAAATTGTCTTACTAAGTAAGCATGTGGGCAAGTTATTTTCCGCGAGACAGAGTCGTGCTTCTTTGTGGCGTTTCTGTAGTGCGGGCACCTTCTTAAACACGGCTCTGACAATGTGCTCCGACGAACTTAATGTTTGCCAAACTGTCATAAGAGACACTTTTCTACTGTAAGAAGCAGCAAGTTGGGAGCAAAACACTGTGGAATTGCTTGCTTTATTTATTATATACTACCTTTTATCCCGTGCAGAAAAAATTGGTTTTCTAAACGAACTTCTTAGTTATCTATACATATACATATTATTAAGTTTGAATAAGCCTTAATTAAGCCCTTTTCTTCTTCCGTTAAACGCTTTTTTAGTGGCATATTCATTAAAATTGATTATAACAATGTTTTCTGCTACCAAGCTTAAAAATTCAATTGAATCTTTTACTTTCGATTCATTATTGAATGAGTGTCTTATAATTCTGATAAGGATGCAGCTACGCAAAAATGCGAACATTCCAACTAAAACTAACGGTTCTTTTCACATGCTGTTCTAAAAATAGAAATTTTACTGTTTTTTTGCGGCTTATTCTTTGTACCTTCATTCGCTTTTTTTTTATTTATTTACAAAATATAAACCAAGCAGATTTGGCCAGGGTAAGAAGTAAAATTTTCAAAGTGTCTTATAATTGTGGTAAGCACCTTAGGTAAAATTTTTGAAAAATCACACGTTTATAAAAAACCAATAACAAGCTTTTTGACTCTGTATAAACACGCTACTCTGTTGGTATGTGGTGTTGAAGGAGTACCTCTCATTTTGATTTTCTGGCACTATGTCATCTAATAGAACTCACAATTCAGAATTAACTAAAATTGATTTTAGGAATGCCTCAATGAGTAGAAGCTTTTTACCATTGCATTGTTCATTTGCATAGTTTCTAAATAATTAGTGTATCTTTAAGACGTTCACCATACAATCATTTTTCTTTGTATTCTAAAGTTATTTGTTAAATTTGCAACATATTTTTAAAAATCTTCTGGGACATGCAATCATATATTTACACATTCTAAATGTAACTTCTGTACTCCGGTGGTAATTTGTTGAAACTTATGGACTAAATATCAATTTGTGAAATTGCTCATATTCACAGGCATTTAAAAATAGAAAAAAAATGATTGCATCTGCAACTCGACTATATTAGATGATAATTTGAATAAAAGATGAATTTGGTATCTAATTTGTTTTCAAAACAGTTCGGAGAGAAGTATAATAGAAAAATATTATTGATAAACTCAGGAAACAAGTGAAAAAAATTTAAATAATTAAGGAATTGTTAAACGCATTTGTATAAATTATTGTAAATGAAAATAAATTACAAATTTTATATTTAATTCTAAAGAAGGCTTAGAAGAAAAATTCTGTAGAGACTCTTTTGTATAAAATGTTATACTTTATAAATTATACATATGGTATATTTATTATGTATAAATATACTTTTCTTTTCTATCAGAGTTGTCATTTCTATGCATTTTAACCTACCATGAGGAGCAATTTAAACTTTATCGCTAAACTATTTTTATACTTGTCAAACAGGACTCGCTCGACACAAAAAGTTCATGTCTTAAGTGTAAATGGCGATAGTTCCAAAGTTGTAGTATGATTTTTTTCTTTCTTTAGATAGACCGTCATGCATATCCTTTTGAACGTATATTACGATGGATGGATGTATGTATGGCATACAAAAGTCAACTGTATGTGGCAAATTACACATGCAGACAAATTTTAACTTTTGTATGAAATTCATTTCGTGCATAAATGAGATATACACACTCGTAGAAACACATGTGTATAGCTATATAAAAACACAAGATGGAAACAAAACTGAGCTCAACTCAACTGATGGCAGAAAGGAGAATTGATGATGATGGGAAGGATGTCTTACACATTACAGTACTATGAGACAAAACTGTTGAGCATGGAACAAGATGCAATTGTAACACCAATTACCACAAATTGACGTGAAATTGTGATTTCATGGAGAAGGATACAAGAAAACGCAAACGAATGAAAAGACACAAGATAATTGGGCTAAAAGGGGAAGAAAGGATGAGTAACGGTGTGTGTGTGTGTGTATGTGAGTAAGTAGGAGAAAGGGTGTACTCGTTTCGGTAATTTCGCGTACATAAAACCGGCAAGTGCATTATTTCCGCTTTCGCTTTTTATATTTTGTGGCTTGTTGAAACTTTAGTAATGTAATTTTTCGTGTTGTAAGAAGTTTTATGTTCTTCTCCTTGTTTCTTGTTGTAAAGATTTTCTTGACAATCTATTTTGTTTTCCTCATTTTGTCTTAATTATATATTTTTATTATGCTTGAAATTGAGAAAATTACTTCAGTTTTTGATTGCGGAAAATTAATTAAGAGATTAAGTGGCAAATCTAAATTCTTATCCATACAATATATCTTATTGTTGAATAACTTTGCAACTTTAAAAAGTCTCTTATGAAACAATAATTTCAAGTTATCCTTTAACAACTTAAAACTTACAATTGCAGTTGTTATCTTTTATCTTTGGAAAACTGAAACTAGTTACTAGAAGATACACATGTGTAGAAGAAGTTTTCTGTATGTAAAACTATATTGGCATTACAACAAATCGAATCAGTATAGAAACAACAACAGACGAAAAGAAACTGAAATAAGAAAAATGAGCAAAAGGACCAAAAGATTCTAGCAAAACACTTGGCAGTACTTTCAAAATGCAGGAATGCAATGCATATACGCACTAAGGCACCTGCTCCAAAAGCGAAACTTAAACTAACCTGTACAGAGATGCACACACACACACACACACACATATCCTGCTGATATGAAGGACACTTTCTAGTTATCCTTTCTGGTTGCAAAAGGAAGGAAAAGAGTCCAAAATAAAGTAAAGTACAACAAGCGACACCATAGAGAATTGTGTCGCTGTGATTGGAAATTGTGCTTGCGTTTCTTTGCTCCGATCCAATGACATAAACCGTTTGTCTCATCTTCGAATGGTTTACGCCGCAACACAAAACTTTCTTTTCAACGCATTCCCAAACATACTCGAATTATACAATATTATTGCACTTTTCCTCAATAGTTTTACCGTTTTATTCTACTCTACTCTATTCTCCACGCCATTCCTCTCTTCTCATGGAGTTGGTTTTATTTTTTCTTAATTTCTTTTGAACAAAATTTATTTGAGGTTAGTTCAGGTGTGACACAAAATGTAACATTTTATAAATTTATTGTAAGAATTTTTCTATTTAAGTTTGTGAAGAGCATTATCCTCCTATCAACTTGCACTCCGCCGTATCTTCTTCTACAATATCTTTTCGTATTGTCCTTAACAAAAGTATGACAAAAAACTTATTGTGTGTGCGGGAAATTGAAAGGTTGTTAAGTACCTCTTTTGTTGGATTTGTTGGTATGTAACTATGTATAAGAAAATACCAAAAATACAGAAAAAGAAAAGCGGAAATCATTGCGAAAACTTTTTACAAGTGCGCACGTGATTTTTCTTGATAAAATATGGATTTACGAAGATATAGTACGAGTACAAGAAAGAATTGTCAAATCTGAAAATTTTAAGTAGAAAAAGTACTTGAAATGCAATTAGAAATGTTGTATTCAATGCCATATGGTGGAGGAAAATGTTAAGAAACAATTTATTTTTATTCAATCGTTGAAGGAAAAGAAAACTATGTTGCATTTAGCACTTGAAAAACTTTTCTACAATGAAACATTATTTCCTTCTTCAGCAACAACAAGTTACACATGAAGTAAATACGTGTACCCGTACTATAAAAAAAATTGATTTGGAATATTAAATATTTATTTTAACACTTAACTTAACCGTTGGATAAATACACTTAATAAAAACAATTATAATAATATGGGTTTTTAGAATTGGGAAGTTATAAGAGTACTACTTATATTATTACTCATACTCAATATTCTCATACTACTTATATCATAAGATTCCACATAAACAGATCATAACATCTTTCGAATCACACTTTTATAATAGTTCTGTAGTTAACAGTGATGTAAGAATAGGGTGACATGGTGGCAAAATGCCACGGCCCCCAGAGCAATCAGAGCCAAGTACATACGTTTGAAACTCAGTGATTTATTTTTTGAAGCGGAAGAATTTATATCTTTGCCATATGCTACTAATGAGGGTGATTTTAAGTGATTAATAATCAAATGAAACGGTTTGTGATCGAAAACGCACACTATAAACATAAAGGCCCCTTTTTAGGAGACTGTGACAATAGATCTTTCTTGAAACCATGGCGTAAAACCAGAAGGTACATAGCTTTCCTACTTACTATTGCTTCCAAAGGCATATATTGTGAACCATGCTGGTTATTTGCATATAGGGCACCTAAAGATATAAAAATGTTTGAAAGTCATAGAAAGACACGAGACATCGAAAAATCATTTGCATTATTGTTTGGTATATCAACAATGGCTGTTATTTGCAACTCTAGGTGAAGAGGAAGAGTCCACAATCATGAAAGAGAATGAAAGAAAAAATAACTTCAAAGGCGCTCGTAATTAAAGAGTCATTTTTAGGATTTATTGATGTTCAGGATCAAACTCACAAGAATACGATGGTGCTAATAACATGAAAGACACTTATGGTGGAGTTCAAAAACTCATAAGAGATATTGAGCCAGATGCGATGTATGTCCATTGTGCTGCTCATAATTTAAATTTGGTAGTGAATGATGCAGTAAATGGGGTCATAGAAATGCAAACATTGTTTGAAAGAAATTTTATATTTTTTTTCGCATAGTATTGTTTTATAGTATTATGTCTAAAAATGAAGGGGAGTATGGGGAATCTTCAAATTCGGTAACACTAAATTTGTATAACTACGACACCTATTAACTTGTCACCTTTAAAATTTAGCATAACCATTTTTTCTTAGAAGAGCCAAAGGCCCGAGCAGCTGGTGCTTTGAGTTATATATTAGATATCGTATTTATAAATGTATTGTAATTAATTTTAATTTGGTTGAGCTTCTTTACATTGAGGGAGGGCTCCATCCGATGAATTTGCCACGGTCCCTCAACGGTGTAGTTACGCCACTGGCAGATCATACAGGTATTCCACAAAAAGGGACCAAGCATGAAACTAGAAGGATCATTCGAAGTGCGTATTGTGCAACGATGGGATTAGTGATTACCCCGGACAACCATAACTACATTTGTACAAGTAAATCCATGTCACAGTTAGGCAATGCAGGATTAAATGCAGTATACTTTTAGGCAACAAGAAGAGAATCTAAGCAAGAGTCAACCTTGTCAAAGTTTTTTCAATTATTAGCGTGGCCATGCATAACTTGGCCTATCGGGGATAAGTAGTAATCGCATGAATGCTTTAAATACATTAAACAATAGGCAAATCGCGCATTCTTATAGGCTTGGTTATTAGAATATAAGAATATTGATTACTTCCTCCCTGGCGTGTCCTTTAATCAAGCACCCATGAATACAAACAGGCACATTCATAATATATTACGTATATAGTTATTTTAAATTCGTACATAATATCTATATATAGATTTGCATACATTCAACTATAGTTAAGGAAGAACAGTTACAATCTATAAATGTGAAATTGAATATGTGTATGAATTTTGTTGTATATGAATTTGTTCTCCATGTTTAGATAAATTGACTTTGCCTTCTTATATTTCAACGTTTTAATTAATTTTGACTTCTAATTAATCATTGATTAAAGATAATTGGGATAGCATATGAGTTCAACTGATTGATATTCTATTTCATTACAAAGTTATTACTTTCAATTAATATCATTATCTTCATCCCCTTTGAATTTTATAAGTTTTAAGACCGAAGATGCAAAGAAGAATTTAAAAGACAACCCCCAAATCAGTGACAAATAGAATTCACTTTTGACTACTGACTAATTGTTTACGTTTTAACAGAGTTTTGATTAACACTAACCAGTTATTTTCTATTGCTGACGCGTACTGTGGAGGTTACAAAGAGTAGTTCCGTCTCAACTTTGAAAAACGGCTTATATGATTGTGAAAAAGCTTTAGTAATGCTTTCTTTTTTATGAAATATTTTAATAAAATAATGAACATTACTTTACGTTCAGTGATGGCCACAAGGCTGAGTAGGCTAGGGCGGCAGATCTTAGGGGCGGTAAATTTGTGCCCAAATTTCTGAAAATGAAAACTTCTTTAGGTACGTTGAGTGCAGGACCGGAGCTAATTGCAAACTACAGTAAATCTAAACAAAGATCCAACTTAATGGATCGACTATACCTTAAGAGAGACTATAGCAAGATACGGCTTCAATCAAAACCAGTCTTGTTACTGCACTAAAAGTAAAAATATATTCTGATCAGCGTCGTTTATGCCAGCGAGTATCTTCTAAAAAAAAAAAAATGAAAAATAATGAAGATTGACTTATTGGAGAAACATTCTGAAGAAGGTTGTTGTCGTAGTGAAGCGACTATGTTTCAGAGGCCTCAGATGAAAACTAAAAACTGCGGTAATCCGTATAACGGATATTTTGGACCTGTTAGCTAAGTTCGATCCTTTTTTTAGCGAGTCTGAAGAGTTTTGATTGTCACCTCCTTCGGCGTCCATCTCACAAATCAATTCTCTTCTCTGATTTGAGGAATTAATTGGTTAGTCTTTTTAAGAAAATTTTAAGTGAAATAAGTGCAAAAAAATCATTTTTTCCGCTTATAAAATACTCAAAATATTTGTGAAAGTCTAGCATTTACTTTCGGAAAACTGATTACTATTAATAGATTTAATTTAACAATGATTTTATGGATTCTGAAGTTTGTAGGTACGAGTAGATCAATGGAGACAATAATATAAAATAAAATTAATCCAAGTTATCTTTATCGTCTCTAAAGAGATTCATTTTCGAAACTGTTGAAATGTATTGTGTGGTGGGTAGTCCTCATAAAATGTGTGTAGTTATACAATGAAATCTATGCAAATGTTTCATGTTCACAGCAAACAATAATTATGAATTTGTAATGAATTTGGCTTTAATAAAATGTTATTGTTTTTGCTTTTCGAAGCTGAACACAAGCAAATAGGAAACGGAAATGTGTAAAATGTTTGTTCTTAACTTCCGTTTTAGGTTTTCTCTTCCAAACAATTGTATTTCAAATTGAAATAATTCTATTTATTTGTGCGTATATATAAGAAATACCATTTAATTTAAAATTAAATGTCTCTTTATTAAAGTTTATAAAATACGATACACACAAAAATTTAACAAATAAAAGATTTTCGTATGTAATTTTCCGCCTTGTCAAAATTATAGAGTTTCAAAACAAATTCTGCCACATAACACGCATCCTTTGGCCATACACAGTTCATGTTAACATACAAAATGATGGCAGAACAGTTGAAAAATGCTTCTTTGTAGTCGTCCTTTTGATTTTTAATCCTTTTGAAGTCTTTGAAAGCACGTACTACTATTATATTTTGATGCAGACATAGTCATACAGACATAATTATCACCATAGAGACGGAATAAAAAAAAATGTACCACCCACCATATAATTTTGTTCTAGTGTCTAATTAATGTAATTATATACATTTTGTTTCTTTTTATCTACAAATGAATTTTATTTTATTTTAATTTTTTGTCTACTCTTTTCCCTGTTTTTTTTTGTAACATGGATTTCCTTTATGTCCTTATTAAGTAAATATTTTGTATGCATGTAATGCTAGACACATAGACAAACTGATTCACACAGATACTACTCAGATGAATACATCATTTGATTTACTCATTAAACGCAAACTACATGCAATCATTTTTTGCTTGCTTTACTCTTGTACATGTGCTACAGATACACACAATCATGTTGTTGTGCATATAAGTTGTACAAACACTTGCACAATTCATTTACGAAATGCAATAATTATGTTTAACTGAAATGAAGTTGCATAAAAATAGTGTAGTACATGAAGACAAATATTCATAATACGCAAAAAGTTTTGCCTGCTTGCAATCAGGACAAGACACAAGTTACATACTATATACCATATGTATTCAAAAAAGTTTTTGTATCGTATATCCTTTACATTATTAGCGCTTCTTAAAACTTTCTGAATCGAGATTTCCATGTTGGAAATCCAAACATGGTAATATTAATAGATTTGCATTCATGTGTTATTCAAAAATAAAATCAAAATTATCTGTAATAGCCTATCTATATTGAGTAGATAGTTATTCACACAACTAATTCTAAAACAACAACAGGCAACATGACGAAATTGTCGGGTTCTTGTTGTAGAATTAGACAACGGTCTAAGTTGTTTCTAGCATAGACACAACATTGACGCAACGAATTGTTAGTATGCAGCAGTGTCAGAAGATGTTGGCCATTGGCACCAACTTTTTGGCTATTGTTGCACAGCTTTTTGGCCATTGTTGCTAGAGATGAGCTAAACAGTGATATCAAAATCAAAGTGATTCTAAACTGTGATTGAGTCACAGTCATTTGAAGGGAGAGGCACAGTTTACTTTGTTTACCAATCACAGTAAAATTCACACAAACACAACTGAATCAAAGTGAGTCACAATCAATCAAGTAAACTGTGTCTCTCCCTTCAAATGACTGTGACTCAATCACAGTTTAGAATCACTGTGTCACTGTTAAGCTCATCTCTAATTGTTGCCCACTTTTTAGCTGATGATGGACGCAAATAATTGTGAGATTGTAGTCTGCTCTGCTATTTTTCCCGATCTGCTCTTTGAAATTCATTTGAGAAATGATTTAATTTTATGATTTTAAGTAGCAGAGAGTGAGAAAAAGAATGTTCTCTTCTGGTCTCTACTCTTGCATTTTCATAGTTTGATGTGGACTGCAAAGACAATGGACAATATGAAATATTCTAAAAAATCATACCATTTGGTATTCAAAGCAACTGTGTTCTGAAACAGTGCTGTGATATCAGCTGTTTGTTGGTTGTTTTTATTGGGTGACAATAAATATTATAAAATACAACAACGAATTAGGATAGTAATGAAAATCGACTTAGAATGTTAACTTCAGTTTACCTTGATAATATCCTTTTACCATTTCGATCGACTCCTTTCTACAACTGCTCTACACTGTAAACTATTTGCCGCATTGTGTAATAAATACAAATTTTTTTTAAATTCCCACATTTAATCGCTTAATTTCAATTTCATTGAAAAACGACCAACTAAATTTCACAAACCCAAATATTCCACGGTAACATTATATGACTATGGATTAGAATATTTTTTGATTCATCAGAGACATTAAATACTTGACTCCATTCATTATTCCCCAATTCACTCAGTTTAAGAGATAATGTTCATTAAATTTATCTGACCATGAGGGTCAGTGCCAACGCCTTATTGTAGACAATAGTTTTTTGTACTTTTATTACATTTATACTATTTTAACTTGAGGGCAAAGTGGTGTGAGTTCTCAGTCTTGAACTTAATTCAATGCCCGCGCGTTATAAACTGGCCTAGACAAAAACATATTCAAACAGAGTTACATTCGATTATTTTGGCAAATGTTACTGTTTCCGCTGTTACTTAGCATCATAGATGCAAATATACACACTCGTAGAAATGGAGACTCACATACTAGTATATACTTTAAGTGTTAAAAATTAAATTCAACTTCTTTTATTTTGTATTTTGGGCCTTAGGCAAAATGCCAACACATATGGAAATGTAACTAATATTTTCATACACTTCAGACAGAAAGACGGACCAACATACCGAGATACACGCGAATTTATTTGCGTAAAAATTTTACTTTATCCGCCATTTGCAACCTACACCCTTCCCAAGCATTTCGTTCCATGTGTGCTGATGATTGCCTTTCAATTATGGTTGCTGTTATTGCAGACACTGGAGGCAATGTTAGCTTTTCCTTTGGACGAACAATGCCAAAATGTTCAAGTGGCGCTTTTACTTGCGCTTCGCTTTTCATTCCAAAAAGAAAATGAGATAAAATAGTATCTTGAATACTTTAACATTTCAATCATTCGCTTTCATCTTTGGCAGCGCATTTATAAATTTCTATTTATTTTCTTTTGGGGGAAATTTTTCATCTACTAAGTATATTTCTGTGAGTAAATGAAGGAAAGAAAGAAAGAAATCAACTGATTCTCTACAAGTAGTTTTTCTGCCTTAATTGCTTTATTGAAAAACATATGCATAAAAGAAAAGTTCAAAAGGTCAATGGATTTTTCAAGTGTTTGGCTTGTCTATGTAACATACACACACACACATATAAGTACAATTGAGTGACTTGTGTAAAGCATTTCTTGTCTAAATATTTGAAATTTTAAATTTGTTACACACAATATTTGAAACTAGTTGAAGTTACCTCAAAGTGAGTCTACAACATGATGGTCAATGTTTATTGTCATTTATCATCAATAACACACAAGATTCTAATAATTGTTTTGGATACACTCAAAATTTAATATGAGGTTTTGAATTGTATCTTCTTCCCATCATCATTTCTACACACCTTAAGCCCATTCTAATTAACAAATTAATAGTAAATGCTACATAAGCCTCACAAATGATGCTCTAAACCACTTTGAATCCAATGTATGTATATATCTACTACTATATTAGCTTATACAATATAATGCTCATTGAATAAATGTCATTAAACCGATTAGAATTTAGTATTTACCATACCATAAGTATACATATGTGTGTGCTTAAATGTATTGTGCGAGTATCTATGACAAACATCACAAGTATATTTCTCTGCGTATTCCTATAAATCTCTAATACTGAATACTCCTTGTCTTTCTTTATCAGTTGTTATAGTTGAGTATGAAAATATTGTAGTTAATTTGTCATTCAAGATTCATTTTAAATTAAAGAAAGTTCCTTAATAAATACATAACAACAGGTTCAATAGAAGAGCTACATATGCATTAAGTATTAAGTTAAAGAGGTCCTTAATGCATATGTAGTATTAAGTTAAAGAGGTCCTTAATTGCAAAATACACCACATCAATCAGACATTGATTCAATATTTTGGAAAATAAACTATTAATATATGTTCTTTATCTGTATAAGGCAATTCATCCTTTAGCCAAAGGATAAACAACAAAATAAAAATTAAAAGTTTTGTTAAAAATCAGTTGTTGAGTTCAATAGCTTTTTCTTGAACTATTAAAAGCAAAGAATCGATAAAATTCTTTTATTTCGAAAAAAACTACATTCAACTTGAGCAAGGTTCAAACTTGCGTTGTGAGGGCCGTGAGACCAGCACTCTAACATGCACACCACAATTGAACAAATTTAGCGGTACATTGTGCCTAAGATTCGACTCCAAATATTGAGTTCTTCCCGGGGTGGTTCCGGCAGTCGGCCCTCAGTGAAGTCGTCCTGTTGAATTGGTACTTCAGGTGGAGGAGAAACACAAAAACACGTTCTCTTTCTTGGTGTTCTTAACTGCTTCTATTTTTCATTTCTTCCATTCTTACTTCACTAACTAATTTATAATACATTTCATACAAAGCTTAACCTAACATAAGATAATATCAAATGACTAAAGATAACTTAAGAGAATTAAAGAGAACAATTAACCTGAATAAGAGATGAAGATTAGGAAAAATTAAGAGACTTCAACGATTAGTAAATATGTAACATTAAAGCTCTATTCTTTGAAAAGTTCGGCGCCAACATACTCCCCGCCTTGGAAGCTCCATCCAACCAACTTAAGTCCCATTCGACTCTAGAGATAGCGGGCATATCTTATGTATGCTGCGCTTTAATACACCAGTTCTTGTCTTCACTGTGACTACTCTAACGAGTCCGTCCTGTCCAGGGATCACTTCCATTACACATCCGAGGCACAATTTATTTGGCGGGTCGTTCTCATCCGCCAGAAGGGAACGAAACAACTTTGGTCATTCTTCTCAGTTGATTGTGAAAATGTGTCAGAAAATGTTCTTATAAAAATGAAGAATATCATTCCAACGTAAATTGAAGACTTTAAGGGAATGGAGTTCTCGAGATGCGTATTGCCCGTGACATACCATACATAAGAACCGCACAAGTTCTTCATACTAAAGCAAATTTTGTCAAGTTTCAAAACTATGTCTGACAATAATATCTTTAAAAATTGTTTGCTATAACAAATGTAGAAGTTTTTTATACATGTAATGAGGAAAAAAAGAAGCAATTCGTCCTGAAAAGCTGGAAAACGAACTGGCTGTTAAATCATGGGGCTCAGCTCAGTTTGCGCAATAAAGTCCAATTGTACAAGACAATATTTGAACCATACGGCATCCAATTATGGGATAAAGCAACTAACTCTAACATAGAAATTATTAAACGCTTTCAATCAAAGCTTCTGAGGAGAATATAGAATGCTCCGTTCGGTGCTGCAAAGAGTCCTTCGGGTGCAACTGGTCAAAGAAGAAATACGACGGTACAGTGAGCTACATACGAATAGACTGGAGAATCACCCAAATTCGCTGGCATTTGGGTCTGCTCGACAACAGCCTTCAAACCAGAAGGTCGCGAAGAGAGCATCCGCTAACTAAGCGCTGTATGCTGATGCCTGAAGCCTGACTGTCACTAATGTTCGTATCTTTGATCAGGCCATGTAATTTCCTGGTCTTTTCTTTTTTCCTATGTAAATAGATTTATTGACTGGCCAGATAGTAAATGAACAAATAATAATAAATAAGTCAGGATCTAAACGGATCTATCATGACTATGATAAAAATAATCGTGGAACTAAGACTAAAGTCTTCTTATTAAAGTCTTTTTTTTTTTGTTTTGTTTTAATTATTATGTTTATTTGCAACTGTCCCAAAGGGGAGTTCCAGCTAATTTTACAAGTTGAGATTGACATGTCATTCTACTACTTATTTGCTATATTTTAAGGATTTTATTTGTTGAAGATCTTTTGTGTGGGGTTGTGCAGGCTATTGTCCAACAAATTGACGGCATGGTGGTTTTCGTGAGATTCAAGGCGGATAATTTGTTTCTTACTGTGGTTCTCGATTTCTTCACTTACAATTAACAACTGCGAATCTCTATGGATGACAGAGTTGCGGATATAGCATTCAGCATTAACAAGTCTCTTTAAGACCTTAGATTGAAGACTTTGTATGTTTTATTAAAGTACAAACAAAAAAAAAATTTAAAAAAAAATTTTACGATGTAGCACGAATAAGTTAAATGAATGCTTCAAAATTCGCATTTTTCTATAATAATAATAAAGCCACATAGTATTCATAATATCTATAATCTTTAATAATAGGTATGCATTATACAATAGATATGTGATACTAAACTTTTAAATCTACTTGTATTAACTCGATCTAGATTCTAGATGAAGCATTTGTCTGAAGTAACATTGATACCATCAAAGTAGGCAATATTTAAAAACACTTCATCGGGAATCGTGCCAAATCTGTTGTCTGTGATAAAAACTAAATGCATTTGCACTTATGTACGTAAATACAATAGTATGTTAGTGACAACATAGACACTTTACACACTTACTACAATAAGTAGCAACATACTCGTATAAGATTTAAATGACTTCTTGATTGACTGAGTGAGTGTGCGAAGTACATAAAGAAGTATTTTACAGCCATATTTTCTTCTTATTTAACTTTTTTGTTTTTCAGTTTTGTATTTTTTTGTGCAAACAAAATTGTTGACATTTTTTGTTTTCAGCCTTTTGGTGACAAACCTGTGAATTATTGCTATTAGTATGTAAAGTACTCATAGAGAGAGAAAAACAGGTTTTATGACGCACGTGATGCTTAAATTGAAATATCTTATGAGTGAATACAGAAACAATAAAAACAATGTGTAGATTCAGTTAAGTTAAAAGCAAATAATAAAGTATCAGATGCATGGCATTATGAGCATCATTATTAGCATACAATATGTATCCAGATATAACATTTTTTGCCTAGGTAAGTTAGGTAGGATGGTATGTACTAGTTGAAGTGTTATGTGTTTGTTCAACTTATTTAGTTGGTTTTTTTTTTATTTTTTATTCATATTCTTTATACTATACTATACTGTTTGCAAGATGCACATTTAATCTTGAGGTTTTAGATTATTTATAGTCATCATCATCATCATCATAATCGTCAGCAGACATAGACAGAGCTGCCAACATTGATGACTCGCATCTTGCATGCTACTCTTATTTGACTGTCATTGGAGGCAAGTTCAAGTCTACCACCGTAGATACATTCAACTCGTTTGTTTTATGTTCGCTATTCGTAGCTGCTGCTTGAGTCATAAAGTAAAAAATTTAAATTTTTCTTTATTCCATGTCATTTTTTTCTTTTTTTTTTCTTTTTATGCCCGCTTTGAAATGATAAAGTAAACGGCGCGTCCTGAATAATAATCATTTTTTGTCTTTGAATTGAAAGTCAAGTTATTACTTTGTTGCAATGAGAATATGAATTCAAAGTACAAAAAAGAAAGAAATAAATTTAATATGCACCGTTGTCATTGCGTTCTGGCTTTTTCTGATTGCCAAGAATTTGACAATAATAAAGTTATTAAGTTCGGGAAAGCGTTGCCAAGAGTAAAAAGTACTTAATAAAGGAAGAAAAGAAACAAAATTATCGTTTCAGGGCATTTACACATACGAAATAATTTGGTAACCCTAAAATTGATCATCATCAAAGAATGTTACCTGACTGACTTTAATAAACATTTGCTCATCTCGACATATATCCACCCAGGCATAAAATGTTAATGCAAAAGTCATTGCATGCTTCATAAGGCATCTTACATTGAAGTCAAATGAATATTGCAGACAGACACAGGAAACCCTGCTTCATTTCCTTTACTTGGTCTTTGATATTTCATATAATGTGTTCCGTTTTTTACCCTTTCTAGTGCTTATGGTGCTTGTTTTTTGGCCAAGTTAAGACGAAGCCAATAAGAATTCAACTGAACCAAAGGCGTTTGCGCTGTGGTGGTAACGTGACAGTTTTGTTTCCTTCATGTCTGTTGTGGTGACATGCAAGCTACGTGACATGACATGATGCGTTCTTGTACTATAGTACTTTCTCTTTGACAGACAGATCTACAGAAAATAAGACAAACCGATGTTGTAATGTATTTCTTTAACACTTTTGCACGTTGAGTTTTACACAAATACTTGTTCAGTCACTCACTTAGTCAGTCTGTCAGTCAGCCAGGCAGCCAGTCAGGCAGTTATTCATCTGTCATTCGCTCATTGCCAAAGTTTTCATTTGCTTCTTGTTCATTTCGACATGCCCCTTAAGAGTTTTCATTGCTTAAACAGACTACATCTAAGAAAATCATTCATACTAGTATCTACTTTTGTTCATTTGCTTCTCTTTTTATTTGGCTCAATGCACATGTCATAGTATAAAACATGCTGTTGTTATTATCATCATCATCGTCATCATCATCATCAACTGTATCATCATCTCATATGTGACAGCATTTAGTTAAAAAGTCATTTCGATCTTTTCATAAAATTATTAGATGTGCACGACAAATTGTTTTGTCGTTGTGTCATGTCGTATTGTGTTATTGTTGTTTGTAGATACATACTTTGGTTGTCTCCACTCCTTTGTTACCTGTTAATATAATAATTTGGTTCATTTTATGGTTTCTGCCTGTAGGTATATCTATATCCATTTCTATTTATTTATTATTGATTATATTATTTATTTAGCATTTATTTATAGCTCCTTTGTCCAAAAAAACTTGTATTGATTTATTCAATCATTTGTTTGTTTGTTGTTGGGATTCCTATTTAATAACATATAGTACAATATGCATCCATATTCATCTAAAGAATATGTACTTCTACTATGTATGATGTCTCTGTAAAAGTAAGTAAGTGAGTGTTGTGTTTGGATATTAAAATATGCATGTCATGTGCGATACTGACTGCTCTCATACTCAGCAAGTCTAGTCAAATTCTAAACTGCAGTAGACCACGACTGTAGGACTGACAAAGCTACGAAAAGGGCATTGTAAATTTTGTATATTGATCACGCTTTTATTGCCTTACAATTTTATACATGAAACATCAATTTTGGTTCTTCGAATACCTTTCATACCCATATTTTTGTGATTTTAACATACCAGCTGGGACTGTACCAATTTGAAGTATATCTGAGAGCATAGGATGGACTAATGTATACTCCTTGTCACGCTTATCGTTTTCATATATAAGTATTTTATAAAGTCTCCGATGTAAGACGCTTTGCGTTACAAACATCAGGCCAAAGGTATGATACCTTTTCATACTTAGTGTGAAACGTTTAAAAAATGAAAGAATTGCATGTAAGTACGTAGAAAAACCTTTCATTGCAACATGGGTGGTTTGATGTAAAATTTTTTCTGTTAGATATTAAAAATCTTAATAATTCTTGGAACCGAATAGTGATAATAACTATGGAAAAAGTGGGAATATTGCATTTAATTTTAAAATTAACACTCTAAGGTTTTTCCCAATATTTCAGTAGTATAAAATGTACCGACAATCCTACTTATTCTAAATAAATAATAAAAATGTATTAATATACTTATTATTATATAAGGGGTAATAAATAAATTCTTTTATAAATAAATAATTGAAATTATTAAATTCGATATTTGTTAAAAACTTCAAACCACTCACACTGTGAGACGACAATGAGAGTCGGCGTCTTCATATGTGACATATGTAACTATACATATTTGTATTCGTGTCCGTGTACTGTACTATATGCAAATCTCAAATAACCTCATTGCCCTTAACATATATCTGCATATATGTATAAATTCGAACACTTCAATAAATAGGCAATAAATGTATTGTATATGAGTTGATAGTATGTTGTTGTCTACTTGGATTGTTGTCGATGTCACTGTCGCTGCTGCTTCTGCTGCTGTTGTTGATGTTGTTGATATTGTTAAGCCCAGTACAATGTTTTCTTTTTTTTACCCGTTTTTGTTTTATTTATAATTATATAGGTACATGCAATATAAATATACATACATATGTATCTACATATGCATGCAGATACAAATGTTTAAACATGGCATGCACATTTGATTATGTATTCCGAATGCTGGTTGTATTGTCGCGACAGAATTTAATATTGTTCTTATGGGACACCATTGGACAACAGCAACAGCAACAACAACACCGACATGTTGTTTCGATGAGACATTCAGAGTTACAAATATTAGATAGAGAGACATTGCTCATTGAAGTTCACACCGAGTCAAATATCAAAATTAAATAAACTTTGTACTAACAACTCTATAGAATTGTTTGCCGGTCGTTGAGGTCTTCGAAGAATGAGAATTTTTAGCAACATAAATTGGTTAAGTCAAATAGCATTGTGTTGCGTCAAATCTGACATTGAATGAATACGAAATTTATTTACTTGTTACGAGTCTGTTCTGGACGATAAACAATATGTAAGAACATAAATTTTAAGATACATTTATTTAATACTTTTGCAAATGAATTATGATCGATATATCTATGGTGTAAGAAGCGCATAGTGTGTTTCTTATGATATTAGTTCCTATAAAATTTATGTATTTAAGCAGACGTGTAAAGGTTACACAGTTATAATAATGAAACATACATACATATTTATACGACACTTCAATTTTGTAAAATTATTTTCATTCAGTTAATTTTATGAAATAGTATTTATTTTCTTAAATTTGTACATTTGAAACAACATTGATTTATTGTCTTTGGGGCTTTTGTTTCGTAGGTTTTTTTTCTCAACTATAGGCTTGTATGCCCCAGAGGTTTTCAATTGGATATAATTCAGGTGAGCAGGCTGAACAATGCACAACATCAACGGAGCATGCTTCCAAAAATGAACTCGTCTGGTGTCTTGTATGGATAAGTGCGTTATCATGGATGAAAATATGGGGACGTTCCCTATAATCATTAAGGAATGGAAGGAGACATTTCTGTAACACCTCTACATAGTATATAGTACATACTCAAGACCATTCATTCCTGAGCTAACGAAGCGTAGTTCTAGAGTATGACTTGTCGAAAAAGCGTCCCAAACCATATGAGGGGTTCCTTTCTTAAATCCCTTCAATGGCTTCGAAATCCATCAGGTCCATCCAAATTAAATTTCTTTTCATCAGAAAAGTTCACCTATTTGAAAAAAATGCTTATAATGCATTCAACCATGCTTACAGAGTCCCAGGAAGTGTTTAAGTCGGTGCCTTCTTCATCACAGCTCTGACTATTCAGACCCTTTTAAGGCGCACCACTCGGTCATATGGGACATTGGGGTACTGCTTAGAACAGCAAGTTGGTTACAAGACACAATTGAATTGCTTGCTTTATTCTAAATTCGCCGCTCATCCCGATTCGACAGCTTTGGTTTATGGCCACAGATCCGCTTTTTTCAATAATTTACGGTATCTTTAAAAAACATGGCGATAGCGCACCGCCTTCGACCAATAAACCTGGAAATTTGGCTAACATTATGCCTACAAATATTATATGCGATAATCTTTACTTTTTCTTCATCTGTCAGCCATTTGCACGACGAATTTCACATTAATTTTGAATGGCTTTCACCGGTAAGAAAAAAAAAACCGTTTTTTAATCAAACAAAATTGATACTTCATATTGCAGCACACTTTTTCGTATATGTCGTATAAATATGTTAAAGTTGTAACTATGCCAAAAAACAAACATTTAAATCTAACGGGACTTTATGTCTAAGGTATGTCTAAACATAGCATGTAGCTGCAAATAATCACTAATTCTTCCTTAAACTTTCATTCTCATATTGAGTTAAAGTCATATCTTAAGTTATTTTGGTATGAAGAGTGATTAAAGTGATTCTATTGTATGGTATTACTAACGTGACCATTTTTATTTTTACTCAAAACGGGACATATTTTCAATAATGCATGCGTACTCTACGGGTGCCGCAGATTTTCTAATCAAAACATGATTGGATTAGATTGGTCGACGCAATCATTGGAGCGAAAACTGTGGTCTTGAACTGTGTGATAGGCCGTTCCGCCCAATTCCTTTGAAGTTGGAACGTCCGATTTCTTTAAAAAGTTTAACATCGGCATTTTTATGATTTTCGGACATCAAATGGTGCTAAACGCTAAATTCTGTGCGACCCTTTTCGTATCTGACACCCGAAGGAGTATTTATTTGGTTAGTAAAAGTGTATTTTTCTTGTAAGCTATCATTTTGGCATAGTTTAATAAGATTATAAAACAAAAAACTTCAGTTAGTAACCACTACAAATATAACATTTTTCTAGACGACACTACAAATCCAATAAGCTATCGCGTATTCGAAAAAAGGGAAGGTCCAGTTCAAAACGGGACGTATGGTCACGTTAGGTATTACTCAAATAGGTCAGATTTTTATTTTGTCTGTTTCTTTCTTTTCTAATAATTTATTCATTACTTCTTATAAAATTGTAAGATTATTATCGATAAATAGTAGTTTGAATGGTAAATTTAATGTGAAATATTTGTTATTTTCAGGCAAACAGTCATTCATTTAAAAATTGGTTATGAGCATTAAATCATTATATTTTTAAAAATAAAACCTCTTTATAAAGATGTTCATTGACATTTTGATTTATTTACATATATTGGAATTACACTGGTATTATTCCCTAGGCAACAACATTGCGGCAAAAGTAAGCGAAGATGCTCAAGGTACCTTAATTATTGATTTCTAAATAAATCAAAAAGGATACTTTTGAATTTGAAACTGAGAGTAGTCCTATGTTTGCATCGAAACTTCAGAACAGCCATTTAGTTTCTATTGGTATGATTAGCAATATGTTAATTTGTCACTTAGTCCGTTTGATAAAGTGGTGACTATTTGTATTTAATTGATATATCATAGGAACATACTTCTGATTCAATAATTACTCACTTTAGTTTTAGAGATTAAAAAAGGTTTTATTATTATTATTCCATTTACCGAACTAATGTGCAAAAAAATCTATGCCTTTTTTATAGACAACACAAGTCCTAAAGTGAAAAATAAAAACAAAAATTAATTAACAGAACTTGCGAAAACAAATTAAGTTTGTTTAAAAATGATGCAAAAAAACATAGCAGAACATTCACTTGAATTCACCGAAGCTTATATACACTTCCTTTTACATTTTTGAATATTTTAAGTAAAAGTTATTCATTCAAAGGATCATCAATTTTCAAAGATTTATATGGTAGCTTTATTAGATATTTGTTGGACCGAAAACGTTTCAAAATATCTTATCTAAACAAAGATTTCAGACACTTCAAATAAGTTGCTTTCGAAAATGCATAATTTAAATTGAAGGAAAAATGCATATTTCTCTTAAAAAACTAAGAACTTTGTTTTTGATACATCGACTGTATTCGCTAGCTAGCAGACCGAAATGACTTAATCCATTCTTCTCATCATACTGATCATTTCCATATAGTATAGTGTGGACTCCCACACATCAAGGCACAGTGATAATACCTATTCCTAACACTAGTATGAAGGGTATACACAATACGAAAAAACACAAATATTAGAAGAGAATCGAGGCACGCCTCAACATGTAATCCCCGGCGTGCAACAATGAACATGAAAATACAATTTTCGGATAACAACAACCAACTACATCACGACGACTATTGTACACACAGATGCACATACACATGTACACACGCACTTATACACATACATACATACCTATGTATAAAAACGCACAATTGTACATGGCATACATAGAACGAGGCACTCAAACACTTCCGTTACAACTACTACATTCATTCATTCATTTGTTCGTTCAAAAACAAAAAAAAAAAAGTTTTCAAATTTTCGAAAACAAAAGAAGAAAAAATTACACTTTGGGTTAGATGGACATTGTTTTATGCTTGTTTCTATAGTTGAGGCCCAAAGTGTATGCACTACAAACATGGAATAGCATAGCATAGCATAGCATGGCATAGCATAGAAGTACTAATTACCTGGAACTAAATATGGCGCCGGATTTGGTGGTGGTAACCAATAGGTTGCCGTTATCGCCGGATATGGATGATGGCCATTTGTGGCAATGTTCATGGGCGGTGAAGTGGGTGAGTTTAATTTGTTGATATTACAATTGTTGTTGCTATTTTTGTTATTTGCTATTGTTGTTGATGATGGTGATGGTGGTGTTGTCACAAGGGGCAGTGGCAACGACAATGACAATGACAACGACGGCAATGGTGATGGTGATGATGATGTTGAAGATGTTTTTATTATTGTCTCTGTAGGGTAGCCCTCATTGCCGCCATTGCCAACATTGCCAACATCGCTAACATTGCCATTTCCGTTTCCGTTTATAGTATTGCATTTTGTTATACCATTTAAGTCATGATGACTACTACTATTGTTATTGTTGTTGTTGTTATTATTATGAGGAGAGTCACTGCTATTTGCTGGCATTGCACATTCCATAACATTTAAATTTTTCATTGTAATTTTTGACTAAATTTAATTTGCTCCCACTCCTTAAATTTTATATATTTTTTTTTGGATATTTCTCCACTAAATTTTCGTTACACACTTATCTATCAATTTTATTTAATTTTATTTTTTTTTTTATTATTTATTGTACATATTTCTTTTAGCACTTAAATATTTTGTTTAATATTTTTTATTTTATTTACTTGTGAATATTTGCTTTTTGTTCATTTCGGTATTTCATATAGAATAACGATATTTATTTATAGTATTGTTTCACTTGTTGGTTTATTGTTATTTTTCTTTTCTTTTTTCTTCTTTTGTACAACTAATTAAATTGCAATATTTTTATTTTATTTTATTTATTATTTAATGCATATTTTTTATTGTTGTTTTTGCTTTATATATTTGGTTGTATCACAATAATAATTTTTCCATTTCTTTATTTTTTCAATTTTATTTACATTTCGATGAAATTTTTCATTCATTTTATTTATTTAAAAAATAATTTTAATTTTGCTTGCAGCTTCACTTCTTCACTTGTTGATGATGCTGATGAGATTATACAATTAATATACCTATGTTTTTTTATATCAAGTATCTCTTATCACAAGAGAAAAGAAAATAAAGGTGTCTCTCAAGTTTATTTTAACGGATTTATGTTAAAATGTATTGTTGTATATCGAATTTAACACATTCATTAGCACGATTCGACTGAACAAGAAAACCAACGAACGATCTGGTGAACAATCAAGCAAATGGCTCCAGAAGCAGTTTTAAGTTATACTCGTGTACTTGACTTGACTTGACTATAGTATATGCTTACGAGTATTCTCTAGATACTACATAGCATGTATTGTACTACCATATATTTTAACTTGTGAATTTTACCTATACATATACTCGTATGTACGTATATATGTATATGTGATAGACCTTAAACTCATTGTCATCGATTGTGAAATTGTTTTGTTTATTTTTCATTTTATTTACTAAAAACAAAAAACCAACAAAAAAAAAAAAAAACCCAAAAATAAATATATTTTTATGCCGGAAAAAAGACAAGCATTTACAATAAAATTGATAAAATAAAAATAATCAAATAAAAGACAAGTAAATTCATGAGTTTCTCTTTGTGGAATATTTCAATTTTACTTTTTTAATTTAACCAAAAGTCAAAATTTTGTATTTCTTTATCACTGGAGATTTCATAATTTTTACAGTTTAAATTTAACAAAAGAAGAGAATAACTGACATAATTTAAAATATACAAAATTAGGCAATAAAAATAACTAAAATTTAAACAATCGGCATACAATACAATATCAGTGCAAAACCCAGAAAATCAGGGGAATGTCTATAATGTGGTTACATAGATCATAAGGCCACAAGATACCAAACAACAGCTAAGGGCTCAATCTGTACTGCTAGGAGCAACGATCACCTCACAAGAGGCTTCTGGTGTTCTTTGTACAAAAGCGCGATGAAAAAACTGAACAAAATTGTTTAAGTTGATTCAAATTAACCTTAACCACTGCAAAGCTATCCAGGATTTAATGCTTCATGCAGACAAGGGAAATCAACAGAAGTGTGGTGTAACCTAGCTCTCCCTGGCGAAGTAATGCCTTTATTGGTGGTCCTGCCAGGGTAGAATACAAAACCAGTGTAGTCAGAGGTGGTTTTAGTACGTAGGCACCACATGAGACAGTTTGTCCAGTGAATTGTGAATGGTGAATAGATGGGTCTACTATGATCTGTTTAAGATCTACACCTACTTGGCGAATCAAAAAAAAATCCATAAAAGAAAGTTGAAATCCCTGTCAGTTCCGATACGCACAACTTCTAAACCACGCAACGTATTTTGATACGGTTTTCACATTCATTTAGAAATAATTACGATTGTATAGAATATAAGACTGGTTCTGTCGTGACAATAGAATGTCTGCTTTGAAATGAAATGATGAATTTAAAGGTCCATGTGTTGGTAAAATGAAGAAAACTTTCCTCCACACTGTACTTCACTGTATTCTCTTCTTATGAATGATCGTCCTAAATCAATACCATTTATGGGCAAAATACGCCGATAGTTTAATGATCTCTTTAAACAGTAAGTAAGTTTTCGAGTGAGATTATATACCTACAATCAAAATTTATGGGCAAGTATATCACTTAGCAGGAAGCTTGCTACCATATCGTTCGGATGATCATAATGTTTTGCAAATTTATTTATGAGATCCTGAAACTCAAGCATCAACGCGGTGTAACTGTGTCGCACCACCAATTGATAATACAATGGTTTGGTAAGATCTTTACAGGATATGTTACATTCCCATAACTTTGATAATTCCCAAATTCAGTCTCATATATGTATATAAATATGGCATTCTACTTCTTCCCTGGACTTTGGCAATTCTGTTTCATTCAAAGATTTTAAACAAAGCAGGGATAGTTGATGTAAAAAGCTTAATTAATTCAAATTAAATTTTTACTTTCTTCATTCTTATTTTCAGTTTTCCATCTCAGAAACTCAAAACCTATTGTAGATTATGTTTAGACAGCAAGACAGTCATTGTTTTCGCTTTATTTATATTATCATAATTAACAAGAACAAAGCTTCGGAAAGTAATACTGAATATGATACATATTGTAATAAAAATCAAGAAATGATATTGCTTTCTTAAGTCGAATAAATTTAAAATCAAAGAAAATACATTTGTCTATTGGCATGAAATGCAATAGATACTCTCATTCGGTACTTATATAAGTATAAACAAAGAATGAAATCGAACAAATTTATAATGAAAGAAAATACATTTGTCTGATGACTTGATGCACAATAGATATTTTCTTTCAGTAGTTGAATGTTAACAAGGAATGAAATTTGCTACAATGCAATAAGTATGTGTACAATATCTGTTTCTCTAAACTAAATACAATATTGGATAATAAATACAATACTATAATACGAGTAAAAAAAGAAAAGACTAATTTGTACTGATTGTCTCATTTACAATGTATATTTTCTTAAAAATTTTCTGTCAGTTTTTGTTTATTTTATATGACACTGTGCTCATAGAAAGTGCAAATATTTACTTAAAGATGGTGAACGGAAATTGAATAAAGAGATAGTACTCGTATGTGTTGTACATATAGATCTAGCTTGTGGTACGTACAATATTTGATATGTAAGTTGGTTAAGTAAACTTGAAATAAGATTGAAATCGTTGATTTTTAATGGAAATTATTTACCAAATACAGTAAAGTACAGGTTGATTGAAAAGTATTGAAAGCAAAAATGAAAGAATGTTAATTTTTGATCCCATCACTGTAATGATTTTCCGGAAGCTCTGTGAAATACTGTTTTACAGCTGCAATAGCTTTCCACGAAATAATTGTTTCAAGTTTCTGAATAGGTAGTTGCCGCTGCGAATGCGTTGGGTGTTCCAACAATTCGAACTTTAATTCATTGAATTTAGCCTTCGTCAACACATTTGTGTGAGCACGTGCATTATCTTGATGAAGAATAATATTTTCTATTCATCATATCATATCATCTGATCCAAAAGGTTGCAATAATATTTAGTGATAATTGTTTTACATTTTCTAAGATAATCAATCAACAGAACCCCTTTTGCATCGCAAAAAACTGATGCCACAATCTTTTTTGCCGATCGGTCAGACTTCACCTGTTTTGGAGATGAACAACCAGCTTCAGTCCAATGTAAATGTTATTGTTTTAGTTTAGAATCATGGTGGACTCATCCATAGTTATGAAACGATGCAAAAAATCTGTTTTATTTCGTATATCAATTTAAATTTAATTTAAATTCAGAAAAGATGAACACAATTCTATTGATTAGAGCTATATTTGATTTTATGGGCTCTTAATCTTTACTTATCTTCATCTCTTATTATTGTAAATTGATATTGAATTCTGTAAAACTTTAGTTGTATCATTGTATCATAGTTTGGAATTGACTGCTCCCTGAAGGAGTTATTTTATTATTTATCTTGCACTCTCTTTAAGTTTTAGATTATCAACTATGTATTTAACTTTAAGCATTGTATAGTATTGATTGGAGTTCCAGGAGGAAGCGCTATATACCAATTTTAGCGTTCCAACGAGGGAAGCGACCAGAAGAAACGGAAAAGTTTGGATTCACCAGTGTTAATTGTAATATGATGATCCATTATATAACTTCGATTAATCGAAAAACTAATTCGATTGAAACGCAAAATATCGTGATCTATGAGTGTAAGTTATAATAAGACTGATGCAGTTGAATGAAGTCTTGATAAGTACGAGTGTCTACATTATTTTAACATGAGTAAAAATTGAAAAAATTTAAAATGTTTATTTAACAACATATTGTACAATTAATAATGGGTTAAGCGATAGCAAAAATAAATAGTCGAACAAATGGATGAATAAGTCGCAAGTCAATAATACATAAGTACATAGTACATAGTATAACACAATATTTTAATGATTTGCTTTGACACAAACACGTATGTACTTGTATATAATTTCCATGTTTGTAATTATATTTTACATAATCTTTCCAACGAAGCTATGAAGCTCATTCAAAAAGGAAAAAATAAAAATAAAAGTAGTAAATAAACTGCAATAATAAAAAAGTGTAAATAATAAATAAATAAATTTGTGTCATTCGTTGCCATGAATTTCTTTGTTTTATAAATTATTTCATGCTTCGCTGATTTGTTAAGCAAATTAAACAAACAATTTTCTAATTTTGCTTGCATACCCAGAGAAGAAATTTAAAAAATTGTATATGGACTTGTTGTTTATACGACTAAATGACTGAGTAAGTCATCTAGGTAAATAAATGGTACCATACTTAGTACTGTTAAGTACAATAAGATAAAGGGCATAGTATGTCTGTTAATAAAAATGAGTTTATGATTTTATCAGAAACACACAAAATATTGTCTAATTTTTTTTTTTTCAACTCCACCACTATCACAACTTAATATTTTAGATACAATGTTAAAAGCCAATGATATAATTTGTAATTTTTTTATATTGTTTTTTGTTAATATGAAGTAATTTTTTATCAACTCTTTACAAAATTTTCAGAGCGTAAAAACCCCGCATTTTCATTCTCACATTTTCGGATCCCCCTCCACCTAAAGTTTACTTACAAAATTGTTAATTTGTTTTTTGGTGGTGTTGTTGTGATGGTATTATTTGAAATAAATTGAAATCTGTGTTTTCTTTTATACTTATTTAACCTCATTATAATGTGTATTTTTCTACTTTGACGAGTAGGTGACATTTATAGTACCTTATTTTTGGGAAATCAATGGTATATTGAATTTATCCAACAGTTTGTAATAGCGTGTATCTGTGTGTTATGTGTTCAAACAAGTGATCGAAAAATTGCAATTAGTCGCATAAATTCTTTCAAATTACGATTTCATTGTATCGAAATTTCCATTTCGATGAATAGACCAAATGCTCGATTCGACACAACTTTTGTATTTTATTGATAATGAGTTTAATGTAAGGGCTCATTATAAGATTTTGGCTAACAAACGAAGAAGAAAGGACGATGAGTTAGAACAGCCTCTAGATAAACTTAGATTCTTCCTTAGTGCTCCAGTCCTCTAATTGAAACGTAATGTAATTTGCGCTTGGGAAGAAATGAATATCGTGTTCTCCAAGCTATACACTCGCTCCCATAAGTAATGTTTTTCAATTGAACAGATGAACTACTAAGCGCCTATCAAAAATTGTATTTTTGAATTCAATATTCAACAAATAATATTGCTATGTTTTGTGTATTTTAATAAATGATCAGCTTAATTTTCTTAATCAATCAATTATAATCAATTGTTTTGGCGTTTGATACTCAGTACAAAATTTATGTTTGTATTTTCATGGGAATTTACAATATTAGCCGAAAACATCTAATCGGCTAATTTTATTGCATTCGTAGAAAAACTCATTGGCGAAAGACCTTTTTTTTTGGCTCATCAATTAATCGGTTAATTTATTAATATGTCGCGATTAATTGCAATTAATGATATAATCAATCAATCGATTAATACATTTTTTTTGTTTGCCATCACTAGTTCAAACTAATTCCCTCTGTTATAAAGTGATTAGATCTGTTTCTATTTTAATTGCAACTTCCGACTCATACTATTTTAAGCTTAATAATACCGAAAATGTTGTTAAAATTGCAACTACCGGATTACTAAATCTGTTACTTATAATTTGAATCAATTTTATAATTCAGAACACTTATTCTTCTCAAATAATGTCTTAATCTTTCTATATGAAGAGTATATAGTTTTCGATTGAACTGAACAATTATAACTATTGTATAATTTTCATGTTCTAATTTATTGTAGTTTACACAAGTTTTCTGTTGTTCTCTGTTCATTTAGTTTTATGTTTTTTGCTTTTAGCAATGATGGTTTTTCAATACTTTTGGGTTTTTTGATGTTCATCTCTTTGACAGACTGCTGTTGCGTTGCCCTGAGACTGTTTATTTTAGCCAAAATTACATATTATTCTTTTCGATGTTTATGAACTAAGCGTTGAAATTGACAAGTGACAATTTAAATTCAAAATCTACTTGATGCCATGTTTGCCTAGACGAAGAAAGAAAAACTTAAGTTCATCTAGGAAATGATTCATTGGTTCACTGTGATGAGTGTAGATGATAGTCGATAATAATGAAATGGGCATGTCATATTGACCATATGCCTAGGTATCCAATGTTCCAATGTTCCAATTCTTCAATGTCAATTATCAAAAACAAAAAAAAACAAAAAAAAAGCACTTCTGTGTGAATTCCTCTAAAATACTCGTACTACGTAAGTAGTATATCACGTGTAATCATATAGAGACAAGTGTTTCTTGTTTAATTATAAATTTTTGTTATTTCATTTATAATTTTTTTTTTTTGCAATAAAAATTGAAAAATTTCAATAGAAAGGAATTGTATTCATACGAGTACAATCAAAAAAGATGCTGATAAGCATTTTGTGTTACTCATTTTAAAGTGGAAAATACATCATGAATAACTTTTTTGTGATCTGTAAAACCTGGTGAATAATAGGTAGTTAGTAAAAATGATGAAGTGGAAAAATTTTCCACTTCACATACTAAGTTAAGACATGTGTCCTTGAGTAAATCTTTTGTTTACTAAATAATATTAGATAAAACAACTGGTAGACTTGACACTGTTCTCAGCAATTAGCTGATGCAGTAACAATAATACTAAGTAGTTGAAAAGACACCAAGACACTTTGGAAATTAATGCACAAATTGAATCTACCCAAGGTAATATACATTTTGTATTTATTCGTTTGTTTTGCTTGAAAATGAGTTAAATAATGAGAAATAAAAACTGCAAAGGTAACCAAATGTTGAAAGTTGATGACGTTGTCGAAAAGCGTTGGGAAAAGCGATGCCAAGGGCAGTTTGAATTACAATACACATTATACAATTATAGCACATTTATTTATTTATTTAGTTTACTGATTTCTTTGTTTATTTTGTCACTTTAGTTTGATATTTTGTATAGTTTTGTAACGTACACGTGATATTTACTGAACATTTAATTGCACTTTGACACGTTTGGTTTGTCGTAATTTCGCTCACTCGCATTAAATGAGGCTAATATGTATCTGATTGTATACTTAGTATCTTATATAGATACATTGCGCTATGCAATAACACCGGCTGTAAAGATACAAGTCGAGTAAGCGTCAAGTTCTAAACGTTTGCACGTCGTTGTCGTTAGCTGTTGCTCAATTCAAAACCGACTGACAATTCTCTATTCGAATGACGATTAAATGTCAAAAACAGAAAAAAAAAGTAAAGAGAAAAACTTCAGGTTGTTGTACATACTACAATGTATTATGGTTGTTATTGTATCTGATGTAGTGTATGTTACGGTGTATTTGTGTATCTACAGCGTGCTGAATGAACGAACGAACGTTGTAGATATTATTGTACAAATGTATAAACGAACGATCGCTTCGAACTGAAGATCGTCAATCGACGGCGGTACACAATTCGAATACGAAATGTTGATTATTGTCGCTTTAAAAGTTTTCTTATTTTGTTTTGGTATCTTGTCAAATCGCAAGTAAAATGTATAAAAATAAATAAAGAAGGCACGTCGTTGTCGTCAAAAAGCAGGCAGCTAGAACAAAAACTAAATGAGCCACAGAATAAAAATGCAAAAAGACTACAAAATAACAAAAAAAAAGTATTTAAAAATGAAGGAAAAAACCTAAAACGTCATCAAACGATACACGTACATTCACGTATATTGCATAAACATAGCAATGCTACTAAGCTGCTTAGATACTATTTTCTAACATCATTCCATGTTTCAATATTAGATATACTTACAAACAAAATACTGTATAACTTCCTTCGAAATCGTATATACTTCTTCAAATCTACTTATCAAGAGATTTTTCGTTACTTTAGAAAAACGAATAATAAAGTACAATATATTGTATCTATTAAGCTGAAGTTATTTAACTTCTCACAAGTGTGTGTGTATGTATTTGAATTCAGATACTTATTTGCCTTTATACTAAACACAATAATCATTTTCACAAGTTTATTTTTATTTACTGTCTGCTGTCTACAGTCACAGATACTAACTCAAACTCAAACGCATACATTTGTAAGATTTATTATTTGCTCTCAGAATTCATGAAAAGGAAAACAGTTGTTTAAATTATCAGTGAACAACTTTAGACTTTAGTTTACTACCCTAAATTCACCCTTACCATATTACTGATATGCATATTGCTCTTAATGAGTATCATATACTTATTATTGTACTTAAATACAATTGCAAAATACTATTATGATTTACGCACCATATTTGCACATTCAATAATCTCATTAGATGAGGTAGATATTGTGCTTTTCAAGGTTAACTATATATACATATTTTTTTATTTAAATAGGTAATCATTTATTAATTTTTTGCAATATAATGAAGTTTGCATACAAATTCATAAATGATTGAATATACAAAATTTGGAATGTTACTACTAAATAGATAAGTACATGGTAGATTCCAGTTTAATCCTGATTGAATTAAATGTAGAGCTAATGAGGGAATTGGTTTTGAAATTAAATAAAATGAACTGATTTTGCTCAATTTTAAGTGTATCACAAGTCACTAAGAAATAATTTAAAACTATAACCTATTCAGATACCATAGCATATAGTAAGTGACTAGTCAAGTGGATCTATTACAGCTGGAGTTAGTCATCCATAACGACCAAAACCGCAAATGTTGTCCGGTATGATTGTGGGCAACAAGATGTCAAAAAAGGAAATTACGTTCACAGTAATTATGACATATCATAATTGAATTCGTGCTTTGAAAGGAGGAATTTCGAAAAAGTAATCTTTCATCATAAAAATGCAACGTGCCACAAGTCGCTACTTTGACAGAATTACAATACATGAATTGAAGTTTGTGCCCTGATGTACCAAATTTTTCTGAAATGGGCTCCCTGTGACTATTATTTGTTCACAGTTTTTTTTAGTCAAATTCTGAAGTCATTGTCGCAAAAAACGGCTGTTTGAAGTCCAAAGATCCAATTAAAGAGTCATTGGGATTTTCGAAAAGTATTGGAATGAAAAATCTCAAATTTATAAGTCTGTCATGTTGTTGAATAGATTTGTAACATTTGTATTTATTAATTAAAACTGCTTTAATTCACTCACTGATTACAAAAGACTTACTTATACATTGAACTGGATACGTATAAGTAAGTTTTGAAGGATTGCCAACAGAGGGCACCAGTAGTGTTAAAGCATACCGGACCATCTTGGAACCAACTTTATGTAAAAGCTTCATCATTTTACCACATTTAAGAATAAATTTCACTTCATCTAACATATTTATTTCATTCTACTACTGTGTTTTTGTGCCTACAAAACTCCATTTGCGCAAAGCACTGGTATTTTGCTTCCATCTGAAGAAAAGTGCAGTAGAAAGTCATCGGATGTGCTTCCGAAAAGCTCCTTGAACGGTACAAAAAGAAATCGTTTTCACATCGTATCGTCATTGCGACAAAAATGGATTCATTATGACAATCCAAAACGCAAAAAGGTGTATGTAAGGCGCGGCTATCCCGGACCATGGACGCCAAGGCCAAACATCCATGCCAGCATTTGGTGTTACCAGAAGAGAACTGTGTACTACTAGCTTCTGAGAAGTGGTGAAATGATCGACGGGACAGACGGAATTGTCAGCCATGAGCCATTAATCTTTCATCATGACAATGCTCAAATGTGGCCAATCTAGATGGTACCGGATTGGAAGTCTAACCCATCCGCTTTATAGTCCGGACCCTGCACCATCGGAATGCCCTTACTTTATCGATAATTGGCCTGATGCTTTCTTGGCTTCCAAAGACAAACAGTTTTATTGGCGTGGAATCCATGCATTGCATACTGGTCCCAAAGCCGTTTTTTGGCATAAATTCAATGAATAAAGATCGAGACTTGAAAATTTGTAGAATTTATTACAAGATAAGATTCTAAAACGATCCCATCACGCCCACTCATACCGCCAATTTGTAGACTGAGAATTGAAACTCATGGGATTTAAAGCAAGCAAGAATGAGTAAATGACCGTGACTTTTACATATTTTGGTTTGTGGGACGCAAACGGATCAATAGAAAATAATGAAAAAAATAACAGGTATCCCTTAGATCATAAGTAAAAGACTCCTTAAGTCATTTTAGCGCAAAATGATTTAGAAGCGATAATAAAAAATAAAAACCAGGGCTACTAAATTATTCGTGGTCTCAATTATTCGTGGTCTTATGGATTCGGACAAAAACAAGCAAAAAAGTAAATATCGTTGAAATTTGGACTATGGATTGTGGAATAAAATTGCGTTAGTAGTTACGTCAATCCACAGCAATCAACTTAAGCTCCATGAAACGCAACTACTTTGAAAGTTAAGACAAATCATATAAAACATGTACAGATTGATAACTCTTATATTCAACATACTATTAACTGCATTTGCCATATTCGTTTGTATTCATGTATTTAAAACTTGAACTTATTGGCGTGCCAAACAGTGTCGAAGTTGGCAGTAGAATATCAGCTGACTTCAAGGGTTGCACAAAACTACAGTAAAAAGTCATAGCTATAGCGATGGGCAATACTTTCAATAAAATACCGTGTACCAATTTTGCAAAATAAATCTCCAAAATCCAGAATAAATCCTTTACCCAATATTTTTCTAACAAAGAGTTGGTTGCTATCACAGCAACTTAAAATGTATACCAATTTAAGTAACAGATAAATACATATCTGTATCTGTTGTGTTATTCAGAGTAAGAGTAAAGGTTATGGAAAAAAAAGTAATAATAAATCATTGTAAGTACTAAGAAAAACACATTTTTTTTTGCTTAATTTAATTTAATGTTATTTTTTATACATTCTGTGTTAGATTAAGAATGCGAAACAATTGAAACAAAAACCATATGCCACAATTGAGATAAAAATTGTAATATTTTTAATGAAGACACTCGTACGCCCCCTTTTCGTAATATACGCCCTAAGTCGGGGACTTAAAAAATCAACAGCAAAATGAGGAAAAATTTAAAAATAAAAATAAATTTATAGAATCAGTTTTCATGTGGCCAAAGAAGATCAGTAAATGGTGCGCAACACTTTTACCACACAAGCCATTGACTTATTAACTGACTGTCTCACTGATTGTCTATGTGACTGTGTGACGCAGCCAGAAAATCATTTTCGATAATTGAAAATAATAATTAAAATTCTGATTGAAACACTTGTGTCGTTGCAACGTCAGAACCTCTGTTGTTGTTCTCTTTGCCGCATGTACGAGTACTACTCACAATAAGATACAGGGATGTGGAATAATATGAACGAAGACTGTTTGTTGTAAGCGAACAAGAAGTGAAGTGTAATTGCAACAAACTCAATGTGTTCATCATAATTTCAAATTACAGTTTATTTTCTTGATTTTTTATGTTTTTAATTCGATACTTTTTAATATTCAAGTAGCATTGCCAACAGCAGAGAGGACTTCGTCAAGAGTTTTATTGTTCTTTTTGTTCATGCAATAGCTGAATTTTCAAAACATACCCTTCATTAATAAGTATAGTATACGTTAAATGGTATTATCACTTTCCTGTGATGGTTGCAACGACTGAAAGAATAACTGGATATGTTTATATTTGTAAAATAAGTAAATGAAGAGAAGAGTTGAAGTTGTTTATCTAATTGATTCCATGAAAACTATTGTATATTGTATATTGTTTATTTTGGTTGAAGGTTTCCAACTATAATTTTGTTTATTTATACAATACACTTATCAAATAACTGTATCGATATACCATAAGTAGATTATATGACTGTCATATAAATCAGAGACACAGGGGTACATATGAAAAAAGTTTGATTTTTTAAGCAAAACCGTGAAACATTATGGATTACACTGTTACAAAAAAAAAAATTGGAAAAACTTCTTATCAGACCTAGTGGAGGTTATAGGTCATAAAAAACTAAAAAGAATGGCACATAAAAAATTTTTGATACACCCTCAAAATCTTGACTTAAAGCTCAAAAACCGTTTTTGAGAGGTTCCTGTACATATTACCTTATAACTTGGACATTTTTTATCGGATTTCAAATTCATGAAGATACAGACCAAAAACTTTCCAAAATTGTGATTTTTCCATCAATTTTGCAACTTTAAGTCTAATTTGTGCCCCTTATCTTATCTAAATTATATTTTTTCTCAACGTACATCAGTGATTTTAGCTTTAAATGAACCCTGTTTGAATAAAATCGGTTAAAAATTACTTGATTTATTGTACTTTTTGTAATTGCATATGACAGTTTTTTTTTCCTTTTTTATTCTTATTCTAGCTATCTCCCTCTATCTGCAACAATTAAGGAAAGAAAACTGTCATATGCAATTACAAAAAATTTGAAATCCGATAAAAAATGTCCAAGTTATAAGGTAATATGTACAGGAACCTCTTAAAAACGGTTTTTGAGCTTTAAGTCAAGATTTTGAGGGTGTATCAAAAATTTTTTATATGCCATTCTTTTTAGTTTTTTATGACCTATAACCTCCACTAGGTCTGATAAGAAGTTTTTTTTCGCTGTGACACAGTGTTATGATTAATCACAACCTATTATTGTCTTTTGATGAAATGATCGTTTTAATATCAGTTTTTTTGTCTATTCAAAAGTGTATATCTGCTTGAATTAAAGGGTATGTGTTATACTACATGTGATGGAACCGATATCAATGATTTTAATTTCTTTATTTTCATTCCTGTTAATTTTACTGCATATTGTTGACCGTTTTTGTTTGTTCTCCCTCTCAACGTTGATATACAGAACTTATTAATTTATTCAATAAGAAAATTGTAAAAATATACGAGTATTTGAGGTGCATTCAAGTAGTAAGGGGTTGTATTAATCTAATTTGCAAGATTATTTCATTGTTAATTTGATAAACATGTCTAAAAAGTATCAGAACGTGGTAAGCCGTTTTCAATTAATCTGGGTTAATGAGTGGTATCGGTATAAGAGTTTCCAAAAAAGCAGTGGAAAAGTTAAAGATGAGAAGTAACCTGGATGCCTCAGCACATCAACAACCGATGAAAATGTGAAGGAAATAATTATAAACGATTGCAACATTACAGTGAGAAAAGTTTGTAATGATGTTGGCATACAAAACATTATTCATACACGGTATGTTCATTTAATAAACGAACTTTAAATTTAAATCATGTAACACAAAGCGCACATCCATTCAAGTTAGGTAATGTTGGAAATGTGTATTTTTTTTTCTTTTGATCGCAGCTAAGCTCAAGCTGATCCATCGTCAGCTGACAAAGTTATGCACATTTTAATAGGACCTATTTGGGTGTTTTTGTCGAAAAAAAAGAACTAACTTTAACTTGGTAAAAATTCACTGAGCCTTACGAAATGTTAAGATAAGTTTATGGTGATGAGTCGTATTTTAGTCACCTGGTTTAAGCGATTTAAAAGTGGCCGTGAGAATTTAAATGATGATCCAAGACCTGGACGACCTGAAGCATCAAATCGTGCTGAGTGATGGGAAAAGTAAGTGAAATAATAGCTTTCGATGCTGGCAGAAGAATTAAATTCACCTTACTATACAATCTACACAATATTAAATGAAGATTTATGTGAAAGAAAGGAGTGTACAAGTTTTGTTCCATATCAGTTGAATGAAGATCAAAATGTCGCTCTTGAAAAACATTGCAAAGACATCATTTCAACGAATTTTTGATGAATAAACCGATTTGTATCGTCGACCACCCTCCGTATTAGATTGATCTATCACCATGTCACTATTTTCTGGAAATTGCAATGTAAGGAACTTTTTACGATGACGTTCCAGCTATTCAAGCAGCCGTGACATAGGTGCTGAAGAACATCCCCAAAACCGACTTTAAAAATTCTATGGATAAATTGGTTAATCTTTTCAAATATTGTATTGAGTCAAATGGATCCTATTTTGAATAAATATTACCTTTGAAACATAATACCATGCCTGATTTATTTTATAACTAGCAACTTCGGTTATTTATTGAACATACCGTATACACGAAACTTTTAAGATTTGTTTTCTAACTGTTGAGTTTCGAACATAATCAGATGCTCAGGAGGTACTAAATGAAGTAAATTACGATGTTGAACTATTGAAACTTGTCATAACAACCCATAAAACATGGGTTTAAACAGTTAAAATGAAAACTCAATCGAGTCCAGTGAAAGAATAGAAATGCATTCTGCATTGCCATTCAACAAGTGCAATGTAAAGGATATAGAACCAAAAGTTTTTGCCATACTGTGGAAAGATCATTAAAAAGAACTACCTCCAAGTAAACCAGACTTGTGACAAAACAATTCATGGCTTTTGTACTTTGGTAAAGCATCTGCTCACACTTCATTGCTTGTATGTTAACATTTTTCTTAAAACAACACTCCAATAACCTTTATATTCATCATATGTTTCTCAGTATGACTGCTTATGTTTACAAAAAGAAATACTTGTAAACCTTTAGATAGCTAACAACAAACTAAACATTTGGTACCAACAATCTACACATACTCTTAAGATATATTCACCAAAACAACACAAAATTTCCTTAACTCAATTAACTCTCCTCGTATGCAACATACCAATGTATATAAATGTTTAAGTATATTCATATAACATTGAATACTATGGTATATAAACTCTGAGCGTATTCATTAGTACGATATACCATATAAATAATATATACATATATAAAAGATCTTTACGAGTAACTATTGCAAGTATATTTAAATGTTTTCTATTTTTGTAGTTGTTATTTTATTGTTATTATTGTCGCTCGTATTGTTGTTGTGTTTTGATGTGCGTGATTTCTTTAATTAATCAACAAACATTACATTTTACTTTGCATTTTTGTTTTATCTTTTTTTTTTTTTTTGTTGATTCATTCATAATTATCTTTCTATTTTTGTACAATATAAGTATATACATATATTTTAATTTGAGTTTAGTTAGAATGCAAATTAGTCAGAATGACCTCTCATTATTCTTTGCAATTTCTGTTCTTCATTTATTTTTTTTTTAATAGTTTTTCCCTTTTTTAAATTTCATAGCCATTGCATTGTCATAAATCATTGCGCAATCATTGAGTTGAGTACATTTAAGTTAACTTCAAGTCAAGTCAAATAAAGTAAAGTGAATTCCAGTGAAGTTTTATTATGAACAAACAAACAAAAAAAAAGTAAGAAAGAATTTTTTGCATAATTCTGTGTTCATTAACTCATTGTTTGTTGATTTACTAAGGATATACAAATTATGTTTATGGTAAATCTTGGGAGAAGTTTCTACTACTCACTATGAATAGATGACAATTTAATCACATGAAAGCATTTCTATGACATTTTCAGTTGTTAAGTTTTTGTGAAGTTATAATCATTGTTGGTTTTTCAATTTGAAATTTTAAGTAAATCGTTAATAGCAAACAAATTTCATATTGTACATACATATGTATGTATGTATGTATGTACATTTCCACAAATTAACACAGAAACAACTACAAAGTGAACATGAAAATGTATCTCATGCATGAACAAAAATGTCTTTCCACATGACGATGTCAGCGACATTAAGCAATAAAATAAAGGAGGAAAACTGTTTAGTGAAACGCATTTTGTGCACGCAAACATTTTCACTTATACTAGCTTAGATTAGTGATGAAACAATACAAAAAATCAGCAATCGACCCAAAACGTCCATGGGAAGATACTTTTTTTTTTATTATTATGGAGTTCAGATATTCTTTGTATGAAAACTGTATACATATAACTTTCACAGAGTTAGTGGATGTTTATAACAATTTGGAGGCAGCATATCTTAATGTTGGATCTTTAATACCCCGTTTATACGATAGTTGATTCGGTGTTTAGTCAGTTCGGTTAACCTTAGCACGCATGTACATAAAAACGTGTTTTCAACTCGAACTAAGCACACGAAGTGAGCTGACGAAACACACATTTCAAAGCGATCTTATTTTTATGACCCAAGTTAAAGTGTCGCATAAACGCTTAGTGAATCGAAATTCACTGATTTGTATGGAGTTGCCATATGCTATAATTAATTTGGATTTTATTGCGTTTTATATACTTAAAAATCATTGTAAAACATTATTAAAAATCAAATTAAGCTTCACACATATTTATTTGATTGTAGCATTGAGGTTTAAAAAAAAAAACAATGTATTTTATACATATGTCAACTTCGTACCAATAAACTCGGTTACGATAAGCTCGCATTTACTGTACACAAAGAGGGTTTTGTCAACCCAAACTGACTAAACACCGAATCAGCTTTGTATAAACTAGACTTAATATACGTGTATTAATCATTTTAAATCACAACTTCTCTGATCACTATCGGACCACTAAAACATACTAATTTAATAACTCCCATCAAATTTGACCACCTTACATAAAATATTTTGTTGAGAATACAACAATTCTTTCCACTTAAGCTTAGGTAGTCAACAGTTATGTAATCAATATTTCAACACTTCATGCAAAAATGTGTCCAATCATACTTACTGTATATCATTAGAACTGGTTGTTGAAGATGAAGTTATTGTAAACAAATATTCACTTTCTTCTAAGATAGAAAGTTTAAAGCAAATAAGTAAAAGTTGCATCCACTATACATCTACAATAGCTAAATATTGATCAAGACATTTAAGTAGAGATACTCGTATAACAGAAGAATTGCGCTTTGAATTGCTTCCCCATCCACCTTAATCACCGGATCTGGCTCCCAACGACTATTTCCTGTTTACAGCCCTAAAAAGAATACTCTAGGGAAAGACAATTGGCTCCAATGATTGCCGAAACTGAAGGGTATTTTAAGGCCCAACATAAATCGTTCCGCATCGAAATATTAGAAAAGCGTTGGAATGAATGTATCACTCTTGAAGGATACTATGTATATTGAAGAATAAAACCGAAATTTTGTCTTAAAGTTGTTGTTTTATTAGTCATCCTACGAACTGATAGAGTGATATACATTTTTGATAGAGGATCACTTGTATATTATCAATAAGCTATCTGACAATGCTATCAATTGAGTTCTTATTTTACAAATCAGTTGTTTTTTTTTTGGGAAAACTTCTTGATATAGGATCAATCAGAAAAGTAACAATTAGGTTGATCATTCATAAAGATTTCAAACACCAGTACTAGAATTTAATCTGTTAAGTAATGTATAAGAATAATTTGAAGAAATCCACCTATTGTAAAGATATCGTTCCAGCCTTAACATGCATATGAAGCAACAGTTGTTAGTCTGTTTGTCAAAATGATAAATTTATTGCACTGAAAGACAGACATATACAACAAATAAGTATGAGTATATGAATATATGGTATTATAGCTAAAGTACAATAATAAAATTCCAATTGGCATGCAGCACGCAGATACTTTTAAGTATTGAAAATCCAGAAAGTTTTTCGCATTTCTTATTGTTTCAAAATCACATAAAAAAAGCACATAAAACAAAATACAATTTTCTACGCACTTTACGAACATTAAAAATAAAGTAGAGAAAAAGGAAAATTATGACTAAAAAAACAAAAAGCATTACAAAAAATAGATACAAAATAGTAGAAAGAAAAATAATATCACGTTTGTGGAAAAAAATAAATATCAAAACAAAATACTCAAAACATGAACAGCTGATGACTTCTTTACTTATTACTTTAATAGATAGAAATTAACAAACAAGCAAGCATGTAGTATATGAGCTTTAGCAAACTGGTATTTGTATATTTACTTATACTATGAGTGTGTGTGTATTGATCAGAGTCTCTATCAACATCAGCCGGTTACTAATTGTAATTAGAGATTCGAGATGAAATGACGCTTGCAAATATGAGTCAACAAAATATTATATTGTATTGTATTGTAGGTATCATCTACCTACTACTACGAGTATATTCATTGCAATTCAGTCGATTGATATATGGCAGCAGTAGGGAAAAGGAAGGTGCTTAGAATTAACGAAAGAAGATATAGCAATTGTGTTAATTTTACGTTTGTAAAATAAATTTAAATTAATGGCGCAGTCATTGTTCGAAGAAGGTTGTAAAGACGTGAACAAATTTCATTTCGAAAATACTATATTTGCATACAAAAATTATTTATTTATTTTGCTTACTTAAAAAATGTTGAAATCTTGACAAATAAATGAGCAATAAGCGAATCTAAGTATGTGTTCGGGGGTGTACTTGAACCAAGCTTGGCTTTTGTCTTCTGGGTGGGTGGGTGTGAGTTGTGTGTATTCCAATATTGTTTTTTTAATGATTTTTTTAAAATTTAATTCTCAATTTGTGTTTCATTGCCATATCAGCATATATGGCTGGAGAGGAACATCAATGAAGCGTAAAATAAATGAATTCTATACAAAATCAAATCACAATTTGTAATTTAAGCCCATAGATATCTACATACTCTTATGTATGTATGTATGTATGTATGTCGTATCTGTTAATACAATGTGTGAGAGAATGCAATCAAATGATCTATCTGTCGACAACAACAAAAAATAACTACCTAACAATTGTTTGATCGCATGATTTATCCAATGTTAGATTGATCAATTTATACATAATTCGAATCGTAGTAGTAGCTTCGAAACCACCATCCACGAACCACGAATCATTGATCGATCGATTTTATCTTTACTCATTGATGATGCTTCGATTGTTGTTTTTGTTGTTCAATGATGTGCAAAAATTTTCAATTAAGCATTTCCGTCATTTGTAAAAAGTACTTTGCTTTTGCATTTGATTTTGATTTTGCTTTTACATTTTCATTTTTATTGTTGTATTTTTTTTATTTGAACAATTTTTCACAATTTGATTTGCTTCAAATTTAATTCAATTCAATATCTTTATGTATGAAAATTTTCTTTAATTCATTAGATTTAATTAATTTTTATTGAATTTTCTTTAGTTTCGATTGATCAATTTCATTTCACTCACTTACTTCACTTATTTAATTTTCATTTTATATTTATTTTCAATTAAAATTGGAACCCGCACGCGCTAAACAATATAAACATCATCATCATCATCATCATGATCATCAGATAGCATAGCATCACATTGGAACGGATCGAATATCTTTACTTTTCATAGGAATCTAATTGAATCGTTTCGGTGATCCACCGTACCAACGTAGACGTATGAGAAATATTGTATTGTATAGTACTCGTATCCAAGTTCCGCACTGCGACTTGCAACCTTTGCGCACTGATATCGAATTGAAAACAAACGATATATGACTAGCGCGCATCAATATCATCGATGTATAATACAATGTTTTCGTTGCTTCGGCTTTTGAGCATGAGTTACGATATACTAGTCGTCGTCGTCATCGTCATTGTCGAAGTTCTCGATGATCGTCGTTTGCTTTGATGAGATACAATATTCGTTGCATTTGTTAAGATACAATAATTTCTTATTTAGCGTTGGCAATGCTGTCATCATTGTAAGTTTTGTTAAAATTACTCAGTAACTTGTATCTCTCTTAAATATACTACACACATTTGTTGTTTGCATTTGATATACCATAGTATCTCACAAGAGAGCTCATTTTGTTGCTTCCAAAAGAGATACCAAAATGTGAAAAAATAGAGAGTTCATGTATGTTGTTACCACTCTCACTGAGAGTTCATTTGATATTTTGTTTATTTTAAATTCTTTTGTAGTTCTCTTGGGATTTTAGTACTCGTAGTAGCTTTTGTTTAGCTTAGTCTCGTTTTGTTGTTGCTCTCTGTTCTCATTTTATAAGTATATTGTATTTCTATTAATGAACGCGGTCTTTTTGCCGGTTGACTAAGCGGTTTTTTGCGTTTTTATTTGTTATTTATTTAGTTTATTTTTATTGTTGTATTTTGTATTTTGTATGTTTACAAAGCAAACAATTGAATGTCGCATGTTTTTAGGTAATGCGGATACACTGAGAAAAATTATCAAAATAAATTTGTCCAATATAACAATAAATGGATTTAAGTGTTTCGTATTTCAAATTCAATTCCATTCAATTGTATTATTCCTTTCGTATGTTGACCACTTGGTAAAATATGGGTATGAGACATGAGTGGAGTTTATAATTAACACATCGGAAACGAAATCTACAATTTGTGTCTAAACTAGAAATCACGTTGTGTGCCAAACAGTCGCAGAAACGCTTTCACGTAGATACATACTCAGATATCTACAGACATACTAGTACTACATACTCTTAGCGTATAAGTATGTTTTATCTGATTCTAACAAGTGGAAATAATAATTCAAAAAAAAAAAAGAAACTGAATGTATGTGTATAAACAATGAAACTCAATTGAATTGCATTATTTTGTTGTATATACAAAAGTACAAAGTATTGCTTTTGTGAGTTATTTGCTTTGTTGTTGCTGCTGCTGCTGCTGTTCGTTTCATTGACCCGCACACACACTTTTTGCAATTAAACTGAAAAAAAAACTGTGTTAATGTAACTAACAGATAGTATATGAATGCTTAACCTAATAGCGGCAATTTTTTGACGTGGGTTTTTGCTCAATGGTTATATTGTAGTTGGATACCATGCATACTTCTTTAGATACAAAGATTATGCATTACATGAAAATGCGCTTTTGGCGGGAAACTACAAAAGTCTATCCAATACACTACCATTCAATTCACACGTTCTCAATAGGCATGCATTATCTTATATGATTTTAATCAATTAAAATCCTCTGTCTTTCACATTTGCTATTTAGTTGATCTTATATAATCATTTCTATCGATAATTGTATGTGCATGTACTATACACATATATATATCATTTATCTCATTTAAGCGAAAGTGATGCCAAGCATTTGATTAAACCTGTCAACACAAACGATTCACAAATTAATAAACTCATTAATTAAAGTTAGATATACGACAAATGCAAGCATCTAGATACGTGTGCATAAATATGTATGATTGTATCTACTGCCGTGTGGCAATTAATTTGAGTTCATTAAGCATGGCCATAAGATACGCGTACACGTTGACTGTGTAAGAAAAATCCGATTTTTATGCATAAGCATAAAACACTTAACGAAAAGATATCTACCATACACACATACATGCATACATGCATAGATATGTTAAAGAGTAAAATCTAAAAGTGTTTTCGCTTTTCTTCTTTATTTTAATTTATTTTATTCATTATTGTTGTTGTTGTTGTTGAGAGATTTCAATGAATTTCTGGCATTTTGTCAAGTGTCAGTAAAACATTTCATCGCTACAAGCAAAGAAAATAAGAAAGACAACATTCTCTGAATAGATACACAGCATGTTTGTATCTGCTATCTGCACTTGTTGCGTTCATCGTTTAGCAAACAACCTAACGAATAACGCATCAACCCTTTCTCGTCACGCTTCTTGCTACATTCAAACTTTTGATCATCGTTTGTTGCAATTAATTTTTTGGCAGCATAATCACTTTACGAGGCGCACTTGTCGCCAGCTCAGCTCACCCGGTTGTAGATACTCTAGATACTTGGTAAATACAATATACAAAATTTCCGTATCTACTCAAGCACAAATGAATTTCATTTGCCGCCACTGACAGCTGTCTATTTATTGTTGCTGCTTCTGTTCATACGCTTAAGATTTTTTTGTTGCTTTGGTCAGTTAAAGAAACTAAAACAATTCAAAGAGAATCGTTTGTTTCTACAAAGATATCCATCCATCCATCCAATCTAGATCTATCTATATGGTGTATCTATCTATTTGTCTGTCTGTTTCGAATAGAATTAATGTGCATATTTAAATGGCAAATGATTTAGAACATGTTCATTCGTCAAAATGTCATTTCAGTGGCACCTTCTTGCTTGGTTTCGTGGGCACATTATTTGCGTTTAGGGTAGGTGGATGTGGATGTTTATTTGTTTCAGTTCTTAACTTAAATTATAATAATTTAACAAAAGGTGGACACAAAAAATAACTCAAACCATTTAATGTGTAATTTTTTGTTTGCTCGCTGAATTTAAGCATTTCAATCTGGTTCATTTATTATGATGAGATTCTTAAATTTATAGGTTTAGTTAAATTGTTTTTTCTCTTTAAAGATTTTAAATGAATTTCTGTGCAAATTTTAGAAAAAATACAAATATAATACGGCATTTGCTTATGAATAGGAATACTATTTTTTTACATTCAAATTAATTCTAAAAATAAAATGAAATTTAAATGATTTGCCAATAGAAGCCTAAAGCTCATACATTCATAGACAGGTAAATGTGTTTCCACTTTAATATCCGCATGATAAAAGTAATTTAAAAAGTTGTTAAGCAAACAAAACTCATCTCGATGGAGGAAAACAATGAATGCTTGCATGCATGTAGCTCAATGAATTTCAAAGGCAAACTAATCAAACTGTTCTCAGTCAGATACAATACACTCCGCGCCACTTGAATAGCATACCCTGTAAACTGTCACTTTGAATGCAATTTACACAAAAATTTACTTTAAAACTAACGGGTTTTTCTTGGGAGTAATCTCAAAGACTATTTTGCTGTCTATAGTATGAAAAAAATTGAGTTATTTTGATTTGGTACCCATTAAAAAGCACCACTTGAATAGCACATTAAGACTCACAAATCTGCTGTGTGGATACGTGTTTCTGTTTAATCGGTTTTTGTGGTGAGTTTAAATTATTAAATATCAAATTTAACCTAAAATAGGTCGAGGAAAAGCCGTAACGGATATGGAAAAAGTATAAAATAAAAGTTTGCAAGGGCAGTAGTCATTAATTAAATTAAATCGCAAAAAATATATGTTAAAATATGGAAAAAACATTAAAGGCCGCACCGACTGATGCGGACTGGCGACTTATTTTGAGAAAAGTCTTTAACTGTCATGACTCTATACTAAAAAGTCTTTCGCTGTATACGCTGCTGCAGGGCACTGAAAAATACCAACAAATATAAGGACCTCGATCGTGACCAATGCGCACTGACTTCAGATAAAAATCAATCTCCGTTGCAATCGTGTTCTTTTCTTGATCGTGAGACTGAAAACAGTCATCATTCGCTACCTCATGAAAGCAACCCCAGAACGTGTCGTGAGTTTCGTCAGATACAGCCGACTCTGCCCCTTCTTTGTTACTGTTTTTGACCGTTGTTAAACCTGAATTGCTACCGAAGGAATCTTCGCAAGACATTTTTAAAAATTCCAAAGGAATCTTCTGGCGAGCTCTCTCCGCTTCAACAACCCCCAAGTAGTTTTTTTATATCTTGGGTCTAGGTAACATTCTTACTTAATTTACCCAATTTTCGACATAAGCTACTCTGACTTGTTGACACAGATATGTATGTACAACTCTTTCATAAGTAACTAAATACATAAACGTTTAGTAATGATACCATCATTTATTGTTTATTCAATGCAATTTGATGCACTTAGGTACCCGATGAAAGGGTAGCTTTATCGTTGTTTATAATTTAGGAGTTCATTTCCACTTCAGGGACTGATGAAATAATAAGAAACAATTGAAAGAATAGTTGAAGCTTTATTTGTACTTTAAATTTGTTTGTTGTTGGTAAGATGCAACAATCGGCTATTTTCGGCCGGATATCCGGCCAAAGAACTATTCGTTTCATCATTACTCAATACCCAAAATCAATCAATAAATTTAGAGTTAACGCAAGCCTAACAACTCTTCGGAGCATCTAACACCGAAAGCTACCCATATAAAAAGGCAAAAAATTAAAAAAGCTTAGCCTAGCTTTTGCCGTAAATATATGAGCTAGACTAGTACAACTTAGAAGGACCCGATGGCTACAAATATGTATTATTTCTATGGCCTACGAAAGGGAACCCATCACTTGGACCGCTTACATAGCAAGGGTGGATAAGTCATGGTATGGGAAGCGATCACGTATTACAGCACCTGTGAGAGACAATTTTTATTAACATCAATGAATGCGATGGCATACTAAAATGCACTTTGGTCGGAATTATGATTTATTTGGCATAAAGTCAAAATTTTCATGAAAATATATTTGTAAATTACATAGACCAAGTACATTTAATTGAAATTTAATAATGATCTGGTTACAACCCTATTATCTTAATAGAGTTGCAAGGCACACTGTATGATCACCTGTCTATTTTTGTAAACAATGCGGAAAACTTTATCTAAACTTTGTAGTGCTGGCAAATTATTTTAAGTTAATTTAAAATTGCTATAAAATATGGAAAAAAAAAGTTCAAGGTAGGAAGTGTATAATATACGTTTAATGTCAATGTTTGTCAATTTGTATTTGTGTGAATAGTTTTAATAATGTGTTATAATAGAAAAAAATTAACCAACTTGACCGTATCTCGTGGATTTAAAACAAACTTTCTGCCAATCAGTGCCAAAATGTAAGCACTTGTGGTTAAAGTTTAACATGTCTATTTAAATTTTTCATTAACATTTTTTGCGCAATCTCCAAATTTTTTGGATATTTTCAAAGACGTTAGCTTTCAGTCATTCAACCCTGCTCTAGGTTTGGCTTGATAACAATCGGAATGCAAACGAAGTTTTAAACTGGCTATTTGAACAACTTGGCCAAGAAAGCAATGGTATCGTTCAAAAACGAAATGTTATGAAAAATATTAATAGCTTTGAGCTTTACATAAAGAAAAATTTGCAAAATTGCAACAGAACAATAACCACTTTAAAAACCAAACATGCCAAATGGATCTCTGACGGTCAAACTTGATAACAATAAAGTAGTATCAGAACTACAAAAACATCCACGCCTAGCATAAAACGATTCAGGACAACGAACTTGCAGAAAATCAGGGACATGATACAAGTTTACTTGTCCATGCAGGCATGGTATCAGCAAAAAAAGTAAGTAAACCGAGTTAATACTATGACGGAAGTGTTTAACATATTAATGGATTCATCGGACCCTTTTCTTTCAAGTATTTTTATTAACATATAGGAAAAAAATGTATTACCAAACGACGACATTGCGATGCTGGAGCTTCTGATCAATTGAACTGACCGTGACGAACCCAATAATGATTCCGCTGATCATTAAGATAAATGAAAATTTTCACAACGAAACTTTGAGTCAATTTGCAGTCGATCTAGATGTAGAAGAGGATTAATTCAATAGTTTTAAGTTTGTAAACTGTTGACATGAATAAAATGTTTTGATCCTAGTCTATGCGAGATTCATTAATAGCAAATTTACGAGGGTGGCTCAATAAGTCCTTAGAAAATCCAACAGATTGCGCGACTATTACTGTAAACGGTCTGTTTTCATGCAGCATCACTACTGTCTAGGTATGCTGTGAAGTTTCAGCCAGATTGGTTGAGTTGTTGTGTGTTTCTTGTGCATTGAAGAAAAAAAATTTGTTTGTTTACAAAAATGGAGAAAATTCAGTTTAGATCTGTTATTAAACATTTTCATATAAAGGCTTAACAGCAAAGGAAATAAAAAATGAGTTGGATTTAGTTCACGGCACATCTGCTTCTTCACTTGCAACTATTTATAACTGGTTACATGAATTTAAACGTGGTCGTACATCAACAAAGAATGAACCACGCTCAGGACGCCCTGTAGAGGTGACTAAGCCAGAAATGATCAATACAATCCATGATATGGTGTTAAGTGATCGAAGATTAAAGTTGAGTGAGATAGTTGAGGTTACAGGGATATCAAAAGGTAGCGTCATTTCTATGTTACATGAAAAATTGTGTATGAAAAAGATTTCGACAAGATGGGTGCCGCGTTTGCTCACAGTCGACAATAAACGCAATAGGGTGGTTGCCTCTAAAGCTCTGTTGTCGCTCATGCAACGTAATCCGAATGAGTTTTTTCGTCGATTTGTGACTGTAGATGAAACATGGATTCACCACTACACTCCCGAAACGAAAGAACAATCAAAACAGTGGATTTTGAAAGGCGAACCATGTGCAAAGAAGGCGAAAACCGTAAAATCAGCTGGTAAGGTTATGGCTACTGTTTGGGATGCACGTGGAATTATTTTCGTTGACTATTTGGAAAAAGGAAAAACAATAACAGGGGAGTATTATGCATCTTTATTGGACCAGCTAAGAGAAAAAATTGAAAAAAAACGGCCTAATTTAAACAGAAAAAACGTCCTCTTTCATCAGGACAATGCCCGCGTTCACACATGTTTACGATCAATGGCTAAAATTGAAGAATTAAAGTTCGAATTGGTCGACCACCCACCGTATTCGCCAGATTTAGCTCCCAGTGACTTTTTTCTATTCTCAAACAAATGCTTATTTTGGGGACCTTCCAAAATCTTATTTTTCTAACGGGTTAAAAAAATTAGAGAAACGTCTCACTAAGTGTATAGAGCTCCACGGAGATTATGTTGAAAAATAAAAAAAAAATGTTTTAATGCTTTTCTCCAATGACTTATTGATAATTTTTGTTTTTTTTTGGACCTTTGCAGTAATCCATACTGTCTGATCCGTCAAAGCCTATATTGAAAGCCATAACGTGGCTCTATTAAGCTGGTAGGTTACTAACCGTATTAAGACATCATCAAAAATGTTTGGGGCTGGTTTAAACGAAAACTGTATGGCTCCGGACAGCAGTATGCAACCTGAACTAATAAAAGCCATTAAACTAACTTTGAATTCAATACCACTCAATTACTTACAAATCAATTACAAGAAGGATCTGTGTAGTTTTGGAGGAAAAAGAGGGCACAACCCACAACTAAAAACTTTCAAAAGCATTTGACAATAATTAAATATACTCCAAAAGAAGAAACATAAGAAGTTTAATAAACGGCTTTTTTGAAAAAGTATTCTATTCAAGTGACGCATAAGCCTGCGTGTTTTTTATAATTAATTTGCTAAAAAATTTGTAACAAATTAACTGTATTAGTTACAAAAACAAATCTTTCTCTATTTGATTTGCAATTAATTATAGTTTTATTAAAAACTAGTGAACCCGGCATGCTTTGCTATGCTCCCGGCGTGATGTTCTCAAGTTCTCGACAACAGCAAGTCCAATTTTTATGAAATAAAGTTCATGCTGTGCTTCATAAAAAGTTTCTTGTGTTTCAGTAATTTGATTTTGAATCGAATGATTGGCTTTTAATTGATACTTGCTCAAAAGAAAAAAACTGAAAAGGTCTACGATTTTATTATATGTATAGATTTAAAAAAAAGCTTTAGCTTTCCGGGTTCTGAAAAATTAAGCTAAACAAAAGTTTGTGCTATTCAAGTGACGCCGAGTGTATATATGTACTTATATGATATAAAGTAGAAACATTTTAGAAGAGTTAGGGATAATAATCAACTTAGAAGGACCTAAGTAAATTGATTCTACTTTTGTATTTTCATATGCAACAAAGGCAATGCAATGTTGGTGGCAATGATATTTAAAAAAGAAAACAAGAAATACAAAAGTCAACTGCAAACAAAGATACAGAAATATATGTATATAGTATAGTAACAGAACAAGAAACTGAAATGGTTTTGCAATGCCTTCTAACCCTAGAAAATAGTCAATAAGAAGAAGAAGACGAGAAGTTTTCATATAAGAATGTTAGACAGCATATTGAATGGAATTGAATTGTTGGAAGGGGCAAGGGGGTCAATGGTAGTAGAGTGTTAAACATGAAAATAGGAAATTGTTAAATTGTTGGTTAGTGGTTGCCCATTTTGCTGTTATACTATTGTATTTTACTTTTAGTTGTAGTTACATTTGCCTGCAAACAAACGATAAGTTGAAGCGGAGTCCTTACACTCACTTGAAAAGTTATCGCCGGCTTGTGGATGCGTAGAATGTAGAATATTGAAATTGTTGCCTAAGATAAATGTACTAGAGAACTGTAATCAATGAGTATAAGGGTAGCCAAGGATACTTTATAAGTAGTTGAAAGGATCTTAAACATTGCAGTTCTCATAATGTGTGTTGAGAAATTTTTCATCAGGCATAATCAGCTTAGAAAATACTAATCGATTTAGATTAGAAAAAAAAAAGAAGAAAAAAGTAATTTAATTCAATCGGAAGCATTGCAATCGAAGCTTAGCCAAAGTGAGCTGTCTAATACTCAGCTTTTGTGTCTGCAAATCAGTTGTCAGTTGCGTATTTTCTTCTTTATGTCTTTTTTGCAATCAAATTCACTATCTACAATGTATAACATTGTATGAAAGTATGGTATCTTTGTGTCTATGTACATATTACACAGATATGTGTCTGTATACATGTGTGTATGGTATAGTACTATCGTCAGATACAAGTTGTGATTAAGCCCAAAAGGCAAAAGGTTTGCTTCGACTAAGCGACATAGTATGTAGTACAAAAAAGGATGGCAGGCGCAAGCAATCAAATGATATTGCCACGTTATTTGTACCGGCCACCCTATGAATCTAGCACGCTTTAACCACCCAAACACCCATACACTCATCCAGTCACCGACATACATACATATGTATAAACGTTAGACGTAGAGACGACATGCCTGCAATATGAAAGTGCAGTGCATCAGCAGCGGAAGCAGACATACAAAGGCACTCTCAGATCCTCCATCTGACAATGTTACGCAAAGGACAAAGTTATTGAGCTTGTCTCGGTTAATGTTTGTTTCTGTGTGTGTGTGTGTGTGGGTGTATTTGTGAGTATTATACATACACTAGTACAATATTTGTGTCTATGTTTGACTTACCATTTCGATTTTCACTATCGGCAGGTTTCATTTGAATTGGATGATGCATCTGTAAAGAATCAAAGAAGCGTGTTCGTTAAAATGGAGTAAAAAATAGGAACAAGAAGAATGAAAACAATTTGTATAAAGTTTGAAAAGAATATTATGTATGCAGCATCTAGGCGGAATCCTTTCCCAGATAGTTTTATTAAAGTTGCCAAACAACCAAAAAAAAACACACAGATTTCAAAATATGAAAAAACTAAGGCCATTCTGCAATTTTCAATTCACTTTAATAATCTTTTTTTATTGTCATAGAAGGCCTCAAGTTACACCGAGTTTTACATTGTAGGCAGTGTTCATTGAAACCCTAGTCCTCTCAATTCTCTTTTTTTTTCTGTTTATATTTTTGTTGGAATTGTTGCAACGATTTTTCTAGCAAGAACTATAGTTTTGATTACATTACCATGTGTACGTCCCTCGAGCGTAACATTCTTGGTCTATGCTTCCGTTCGTTCAATGTAAATCAGTATAGACTCAAGGTATATAATTCTTTATGGGTCCACGATGGAAGCAAGAAAAATTCATAATTTTTGACCATTGACTTTTTGTCATACTGTAGTATTCAAATAAGCCGTTCCCAAAAACTTTCATTGCTGAAGAGGTTAAAATTAGGCAATTTTTAACAAATTAAAATATATAGCAGCCTATGGATAAATTACATCTGGCATTACATTGTATTTTTCAAGTTGTATTGTAGTAATGTGTAGAACATGCAATACATTGTATTCCCCTATGCAGTCATCTTATAGCTCAAATTAAATAATAACATTCGACAAGGTCTTCAAAATAGATGTCTATGCTAGTTTTTGGTCTTAAATCTCAATCCATCCAACTTAATCTGATGAGAAATAAAGGGTGCGCCATCTTTTACGTCGGGATGTAAATTACATAATAACTTTGACATTTATCAAACGATTGACTTAAGTGAAAATGTCTTTGAAACGTAAATTCAGTACAATTTTAACCAAGAATCGCTCCACAACGAAACAACGAGCCGAAATAATGACGCTGCACATTGAAAATAGTCGTTTAGTTGTGTTAACTCAACGTGCATATTGTCGAAAATATCCTGGGCAACAGGCACCGTCTGACAACACTATGCGTCGTTTGGTGTTATATTTTGTTCAGCATGGGACAGTGGAAGATCGTCAACATGCCGTTCATCAACGACCAAGACGTTTCAATGAACTGGTTGAAGTAGTCAGAGGGAGCGAATCCAAAAGTGACGTATCGTCAACGTGCTAAGCATTTTGGTGTCATTGGTACCACTTTGTCAGTAGAAATCATTGCTATACTACCCGATATGCTTGAAAAAACAATGGAAATTTCTGCAAAAAGGCCATTTCGCTGCTGCCAATAGAGGCGACCACTTAATAGGAGAAATGCTGTAGCTTTTTCATTTCATTTTTCTGTGACTGAGAAAAGTTGTCAGCACGGCAGTACAGCAATAGCAATAATAAAATAACTCAATGCTGTACTGTCGCTGAGTTGCCGTGCTGGCAATAGCAATAGGATTTGCTGTCGCTTCGCTATCGTATGTAGGCAGCACAGCAACAGCAATAGAAAAAAACCAATGCTATGCTGCCACTGTGGCTGTTGAAGTGTACTTGTAGCAGCTTTGAATACATGTAAATTCGGTGCCTTACTAAATGAAAGAACACTAATTTTTGACGTTGAAAAATGAATAAATATTATATTATACGTATAAGTATATTGAAAAAATTGTATGTAGATGGAAGGACAAATAATAAATTAATAGATAAAATTTATTTATTATTTATTTTATTTTAACACATTAAACCTAATATTTAATACTATAATACAATTTTAACGAGCAGTAGCTACTGGGGCCTTAGAATCAAAATAAAATTTATTTAGTCTTGAACTGTGTCTTCAAACAAAGGCAAATGTTGGATGGCTTCGTTCAAAAATTTCGAATTCAACTTCACTAACTTCTCATAATTTAATCGGTTGTGATTATCTCTTAGAATAAGCTTTAAAGATGAAAAAAAAAATAAAAAAAAAAAATAATGCTAACATTTTTCATGGTCAAATAAAACGTCATATAATTCTAAATATTTATTAATCAACAAAATTTAGATCTAGCATAAAATATGCCAAATTGGGAACACTGGCGTTTACCGTTCTTTGGTAGCAAAAAGAACAGCAAAGCAAAACATGGCAGCACGGCAGCACAGCAACAGCAATGAAAAAAAACTAGTGCTATGCTGACACTGTGGCTGTTAAAATGTGGGCAGCCAAAAGAACAGTAAAGCAAAACTAAGAAAAAAAATTGAGCTGCGCTATTGTTTTGTACATAGCAATGCAAAAGTAAAATTTACTTAAAAAAAAAGATACTTTCCCAGCACAGCAGCAGCACATTTTTCGGTGCTGTAGCAAATATACTGCCAGTTTTTCAAACCCTGCTTTATTGATGTTGTCATCAAAAACTAGTCCAAATAAAGCAAATTGAATGAAAATAAGAATTGGTTGTTTCTTTTTCAAAGTTATTCAATGTTTGCATTCCAACATAAAAGATGGCGCACCCTGTTCTTGATGCGGAAGCATTACATTTATGGAAGTTAATCGATATGCATTTAAATAGAAATGGACACTAGTCCAACACCTTTTCGGAAAACTTTTCGGTATTCGTTTTCTTTGGAGGTGGTTGATCTGGTGTAGTCTATAGTTTTGATTATTCCTTGGGTGTTTGGTTACTATGTCATTATGTCAAATAACATCAAACATTGATTTGAAGTCATCATGAAGACCTACTAAAAATCTACTATTTCCTTTTTAATATTGCTCACTTTTAAACTTCATTCGTTTATTAATCATTTCAAAAGTACTGACTTGATAAAATATGCTTGTACAGCCCCATTTATTTAAGCTTTCTAATTCTGTATGGATGATAACAAAGGTGCATAGTCTTCATAATCTTAACTCCATTTTAATCATTATTTATTTTCTTTTTCAAATACAAGTATCTTATCATTCATTGCTCGTTAATCTACAGTTTCGTTATGGTGTTGATTTTTTAGAAAAATTATGGCAAGGTGACTACATATGTATATCATTCACTATATACACGTAGTAAGTAAAAAGTATAAGATGATGATAATAAGTTTAATTAAAATGATTTTTTATTTACAATAATAAACAGAGATTTTTCTTCTGCTGTGTGTTTCGATTTATCTACATGAGATGCCACTTTAGTGCAGTACTTTTAATCTGTTTCATTATAAAATTCCAATGACTTTGTGTACGACACCCCTCATATAGAAACTAGCAAACTTGATGACTCTTAGATGACTGTACTAACAAAACATAAAATTAATTTGAAGCAATGAAAACATTCATTATACACACATTACATGGGTCCTTTATTTTGCATTCGTAGTGTTGCTCTACAACCTGACTTTCAGCTTTCACAAAGTTGCTTCTGCCTGAATCGAGGACAAAGCAACAGTCAACCGATACCAATAAAGTGCTTCAACGAATATTATGTATATAACCCTGCATTGCACTCCGTATGTTTCACAGAGTCACAGAACATAGAGAATGATTGCAAACAGAACAAGATTCTTTTTTCTACTTTCCGTAGTTATTTTTTTTTTTCAAATTAATTCTACATTTTATACTCTGATAATGAAGCCCCAAGAGTGAAATAACGTTAATGAAATGAGTGCTACAAGTAGTATATACTTTATAGTAAACTCAATGATGCACACAAAAGGCGGTACTTTGATTTCAATTAACTTTTCATTGAGAACATACTTACTATCTACAAACATACAACGATTTTTTTTCCAAAGCACATTTGAATTGTGCATACATATAGCCACACCATAGAAGTATGTATGTATCGTATATGTATGGTATGTACTTATGTAAAGTACAATGGTAAATATCGATAAATAGGGGAATATCAAAAAGTAAAAAATATTCACTACTCTTCAGTTCATCTATGTTAGTACATTACAAATTATATCAAGACAGAAAATTAACTATGTTACTACTGGAACTTTTGTACCTTTCACTACCTAGTTGAAACAAAAAATAATTTCCCTATGCAGCTAAATTATGCATTACGTTCATTATCTACCAATCTATATCTTCTCTTCTATGTGTGTGTGTGTGTGTGTTTTCAATGGACTCGCAAACCGCTTAATCAATTTTGTATATTATTTTTGCTTTCGTACTGTTGATGTGTGGACCATATTTTAGGCTATAAAAAATTTTAAAAATTGCCTTAATTAATTAAAAAAAAGGAATAATAAGATCTTTTAAAGTAACTGATTATTTGTTATCAATAGACTCGCAATGCCATCTGTAGTAAAAATAAAATCGCGGTGACACCTGTCGGAGGAAAAATTGGTTACGAAAAGTGTCACAGTGTGTAGAGGCGTGCAAGGGGAGGAAGAGTGAAGCATGAAAGAATGAAATAGACTGTTAATTTTTTATTGTTGCTTTACTTATTTTTTATTGATCATTATTATCATCATGTTTATTTGTTGATCATTATCCTCATGATGTTTGCGATTAACATCACACCGGGGGCGTAGCAGCGCGCGCTGGCAATGCTAGTACATATATAAAAATGAAACTATAAAAGTGTTTCTAAGCGCCACTCTCGAAAACGGCTAGACCGATTTTAATAGTGTTTTTTTTTTTTTTGTACTCATGGGGTCAATTGGATGGTTATTAGCTACATTTAGACCCAGTAGTTGGTGTAGTTTACTTTACAAAATATACCAATACCCACCATCTACAACCTTGACCAGATTTGGGTAGCTCTTACTTCAGCGGCGTAACAACGTGTGTCTACTAGTACTTATATAAGCTCAATAATGGCAGACATAAATCTATATAATTAAACTGCATGTGTTATGTTTTGTGAATCCTTTCCTGCCTAAACCACTGAACCGATTTTGATGAAAAAAAAACAATTTAAAAGGTATTTTTGGCTGGATGTGTACAAACGTACTGTGTACTTCTGAGACATCAGATCAGCGCCATTTATCACGTGATAGTTGAGTTTTTCCAAAGAACATTTTTTACAGAGAAGTTATCAGCTCTTAAAAGAAACAAATGTTTTTTCGATAGTAGGCCGCGGGTTACCCTAATTAAAATGATTTAACTAGTAGGAAGTTATGAAAATATACTGTATTCACAAATTTCATTGATTTGAATTGAATTTTGATAGAATTGCGATGGAGTTGATTTTATTTAATTATTTTTTATTTATTAGAACTAGATTACAATTACAAATTATAACCTAGTTATTTTTAATATGTGCAATAGCAACAGAGGCCTTCTGCTCAGGGGGAGAGTTAAGTAGGATAGAAGGAAGAATCAGAAAAATGCAGGACCAGACTTGAACGGTAATCGAACCAGTAACTCTGGGAAGATTTGATTTAATAAGACAAGGTACTTTGTATAAAATTAAAGCTTTCCACTTTAAAATCGTTAGACGTTGATAGTTATACAGAGGGACAGATATTCATACTGGCAAATGTTGTTGCTTGTTGTACATGTCAATATACAATATCGTATCTTGTGTTGTCTCCGATGCATTGTTCAATGAGTTACATATGTTTAAACACTAACCTCTTCCACTAAGCGGGAAATTCCGATTTAAACTCATTGCTGGAGATAACTTTGTATAGATACAGAGTAAAGAACGGACTATGCTCTGTATGACTATATTCTCCGATGCAAGGTTATATGAGTTGCAAACATCACGACAAAGTTGTTATACTTATCATATTCATACTAATGTGAAGTTTATAAAAATAAGTTAAAATTTTGTAACTTTTTACAAATGGCAAATGTAAGTCATTCACTCATTTACTCAGTTCATCATTTCATCAAATCAGTTTAGTTAGTTCGCTTGGTATCTCTGTGATTTTGTGCGTTTGTGCTTTTCATTTGATTTTTTGAAAAAACCCAATGGCGGAAAAACACTTGTAGGTTTTCCCTATTTTAGCATTTTCTAAAGTAGAAACGTAACGAATCAATGAGTGAGTGAGTTAGTGAGTGGGTGGGTGAGTGAGTGAGTCAATGTAGTAGTACTTTCAACAACTCAGAAAATGAATGAATCATGTCTGCGTTGCTATTTTATCAGTTTTTGAAAAAGGTCGAACAAATTAAAGTAAAATGTCATTCTCGACGTCATTCAGACTTCAGACTCAACTCCTTGCTTCACTTTTCTTGCCACTCATTACCCTTGTCCTATTATTATAGTCTATTTGAATTGCTATTGTGCTATTATTCAAAATTGTCAATCGTACTTGACATAATGTCCTTTTGTGTTCCGTTCTTTATTTTTTAATCAAAAGTCCATTTTTACTCAGCAATTTTTTGGCTCTTCAGTTTCTGACTTGATTGAAATGAGTTGAATGGAAAGGATTTGAAAAGCATGTTTCACATTTTCAATTTAACTGTCAAAACATTTGCCTAGAAGCGTGAACCTTGTATAAAAGACCCTAAAGTTTTCTGTATTTAATGATTTTATTTAAATTGGAATTATTAAATTTCTTTGTTTTAGAATGCTGTACATTTTTTGATGATAATTTGAGTTTTCATTTCCTAAGTATCCTTTAATATTTATTATTATGGAGAGAATAATATTAAAAATTTTCTTCAAACACTTTGTAAGAATTAATTAGAAAAAACACACGTCATTTTACAAGATTGGGCGAATCAAATTGGACCAACTCTGATCACTACCATTTAATGGTTTTTCATTACAAAGGTCTCATGCCAAATGGAAATTTTCACATAAAATGCCAAAACAAATCAAGATAGGAAAAACTCTAAGTATGGTCTCACCGAATTTTTTATCTTCTTCATAGTGTCCTTTGAAAGAATTAATATATTCAAAATAGTCTGCTTTTCTTGTTGGTTTCATTAATACAATTTTTTGAAAGAAACTTTTCCTACAATAATTTCTTTCTAATTTTATAAATATGGAAAAGATTCAAGTTAAATGATTGTTTTATAAGGTGGCTAAATCTATTAATGTTCAAATCATCAAGTCATATAAAATTGCATCTTAAAATTATTAGATTGATGCCTTCAGAGTTACAGAAACATACCCTGAAGTCATAATGGCCTTCCCATTAGTAATATGAAGTGTATAGAAAAGAGATAAAAACACAAGCTTTAATTAATTCAATCCACTTTTCATCTAAACAGAATTGCCTTCAACAATAGTTAAATGCTCACAAAAAAAGAAATAAGAAAAATATTTATTGATGTCCTCGTCATGACATTTGGTTTAAGTGGATGGCAAAAGTTTAGGGGTATGTGTGTGTGTGTATCTGTCTATTTTTGTACGCCATTTGTTTTTGTGAGAAAATTCTGGCATTTTAACGTCTGTTTGTTTACCAATCGATTATTTCAGGTAAATTAAGTAGCTTCACAGACGTCACACAAAAATGACCGACGAAATGTACTGCCAATGGCCAATACAACAGCACCACGTTGCTTGGAATGCATTAAAGGATCAACCAATTCCCATACAAACAAACAAACATGCACACACACACACACATACACATCACACACTTACTTAAACAAACAAAACTGAAATACATAGATACACTTATCCATACACATACACATGCAAGTGGCATGTGGTCATTATTTTGACAATTACAAATGCTTATAGTAGCACCCTCAGTCTAGTCCAGCCCCAACTTAGCTAAAGTACCCCGCTGGCACTCAATAAGCTCAACTAAACCTTGCTTTACTCATGTAGTCCATCTGCCTTGCCCTATGCTATCATTCCATTGCAGGTAATACAATAGTTGGTTGTTTGCCTGTTCTGTCTTCGTGTCTTACTGGCATGTCTGACGTACCATTTTGTCAGCCCATTCGGTCTGTCATATGGATTTTCCATTAACAATTTGAATATGTAAATGTGTGAATGAATGAATGAGTGGATGAATGGATGGATGGATGGATGGATGGTTGGTAGGATATATGTATATGTTCTTACTAAGGTCATTTGGCAAGGGTGGTCTAAAATCCTTTTGTATATACCATATAGATACTTATGTATGTTCATGCGGTTGGAAGTCTTCGTTGAAAAGTTTACTTGGTGGTGTATGCTTCATTTAATACGTTAACAATAAGATTGTACTCAATAATTGAATCCACTAATTGACTGATGATTACATTTGTCTATATACGAGTATATACAGTATGCATGTTTACCTTACGAGGGACTTACTACGAAAACTCCTTCACGAATGCATTCAGGTAAACTTGTATATAATGTACACTAGTCATTAGTAATTCATGGCTTTTTGTATACATACGTACGGATATACTATAATATACAAAAATTGGAACAACTATCGATTAGCTCTCGTTGGCATGAATTTGGGTCGATGTGGGTCGAGGTGTGTGGAGGTGTCCTCATCGATTCATCATGTTCTTGTATACGGTGCGAATCGATGCCAGGCGTTCTTTTTTCCAAACTTAATTATTTATAAAGACTCCAAACGAAATGCAACACTGAGACATATAAAACACTCACATACAACATAAGCTAGGTATAATTTCAGGCAATTTAAACGATAGAAAATTATTTAATAGGACACAATATTACTAGTTCTACAATTACTACGAAACAGATAAATAATAGTATAAGCAAGAAACACACGTATACAGATAATGAGATACTCAGTAAATTATTATTATAAAATTGTATAAAATTCAAAAAGAAATATATAGTATGACAATAGTTAATTGCAGGCTTTTGCTTTTGTTTTTCTACTTACCCCATCAAGCGTTTTTATATTGTGTAGGGCATCTTGTGCCCTCAACGCCGCTTTCCGTGTATAATACGTTACAAAACAGCACCCTGTAAACACGAAATAAGAACATAATGCAAACAGCAATAAAACATGAATTAGCACAATCAACAAAACAAGATCAAATAATTTTCTAATAGTACATACTTAATAAACATCCTAATAGACATGGCACTTTAGAGATACTTAAGATAAAAACAACAATTCATTCTCAATAGGAATAAAAATACCCAAAAGTTTTTTTATTGTAATATTTAATTTTTATCCCATTTATTATATTTTGATAATTTTAATTATATTTAATGGATGGATTTCTTGTCATGCTTAATAACAACACATCGGAATTAGTATTTTATCAATAGGACAATACAAGAATTATATTGTAGTAATATATGTACATATACCATAAGAACTAGCATGCATATGATGAATGATTTCAATTTATTTACCATAATTTAAATTACAATAAAATAGTATACATATACAGACAATATAAAATTCACTACATTATACAAATTGTTCCTTTCAACGCTTGTCAAATACAATATAGTATTGTATGTATGTATGTATTTGAAAATGTAGAGTGAGTAAATAAGATTATACAATACAACAACTTACTGGTGGTAAGGAATCTTACTAAGCACAATTTATAAAATTCATTATACTGACCAAATAAAGATATTTTAGTTAAATAAAAAAAAGGTAGCTTATTATGCCAATACCATCATCATCTACTATGCTATCGTAGGCCCCCGTATGTACATAAGTGGGTTACGACATCGTAAGCCCAACAAATATGCAAGTTTGCACGCATCTAACATTCTACTACGTATAAATATAATATTTACCTTAATAAAACTTTGCAAGTTAATGCGAATATTATACAAATACGAGTATAACAGCGAAATATTGTAGTCTTTACAGACCGAAATTAAGTAGGTAAACACAAATATCAAGAGAGTAACGTAGGGTAGTGGTAGATTTGGGATATCCATCGTATGGAAGTATGTATAATCTGAAGCGTGTCTACACGCACAATTATGGCCAATTACCACATTTGGTGAGGCTGGCGAAAAACTTTTATGTGTGTGCCTCAAAAAATATACTTAATATTGCATTGCATACTATGTAGTATGTAGTATTCCTAAGTTTGTAAGTCTGGTTAGGGTTCATATACAAATACCATATCGCATCAACATAATCATATTACTTGATGATGTTTATAAGTTTGATTATATAAAGAGCAACTTATGGCATATATACATTGTGGCCTCCAGCCTCTCCTGTTTCGGTTGTTACCATCAGCAAACCAACTTGAATTCATGAGCATTGTAAAATTTTATGAAAAGAAAAAGGTTTGTATTATGTATTTACGTGTATATTGTAAGAAGGTGGCTTCAAGGTGGAATGAAGTATCTATTTGACTAGTTAACAGTCATTTATATGCGTCACTTATATTAGTACTACTAGCTGTCACCTTTAAAGGAAAACTTTATGTAGTTTATTGTTACTGCCACTAAGACTTGTAAAGACAGTTCAAATATTGTTAAAACCATCATCTATAAAGTTATAAAAATTTATGATTTGAATGACCCTACTTTTTGATATAAGTATACAACATACATATACTTGTATCTTTTACTAACTGAATTTACATTACCAATAATGATTTCGCATTAGTACATAACATTGGAATTCCACTTACCTCGACTCATGTTCGTCACCTTATCACGGAGCACATTCAATGTGTGGACTCGTCCGTAAAGTTCAAACATATGGCGTAGTTTAGACTCATCCCAAGTTTTAGGTATTTGGCCAACGAACATTTTTATATTATCGTGATCTGGCTCATCTTTGGTTATTTCAGCAGCAGCATCCAAGAGATCATTGTTCACACTGTCAGGTGTTAGAGCACGTACTTGACCTGCAGGCACAAGAGCCAAAGCATCAGGCGACGGTACTGGCTGTGGCAGCTCCTCAGTTTCAGGGGACATTGATTTAATATCGCTATAAAAAAAGATAAATTTTCATTGAGTTCAAAGACTCTTTTAAATTTAATGAAGTCAATTTGTACCACATTTTCCAATTAGTATTATTTTATTTTATTTATTTTATACTACTAAGTTAGTTCAGCAAATCGCTAAACTTCAAACAAACAATGGTCATTGGGTAATAAACATTAAACTTTTATCATATGGTAGATGTTTTTGACCTTTTTCGAGTATAAGATTGTGTGTTCCAGTTTTTTTTTTTGCCCTTCTTCCACACAGGATAAAAGAAACTTGTATTTTTATTTGGTGCAACTTCATTTGCTAATGACAATAAAATACTAAGATTGGATTGGAGCACCATAAAATACAAATACTAATTGTTATTAGCGAACTAATCTAATCTAAAAAGTTGTAAACGTTTTTTTTTTTTTTTTGTGTTTCAATTCGATTCTTTTCTTGACTGTTATACACTTCACACCACTAGGGTATTGTTACTTTAGTATAGAGACGGAAGTATAGATTAGATTAGATTACAATACATTAGGTAATGACATGAGCTAGTCACCTCATCACTGCAGTCTCAATTGGGCTTATGACTTATAATTAAGAATTCCAAGTCTTTCTTCGGAGATTAGTCTGTAATTTCTGTTGGTTTCAGAGAATGTTCTCTTAATATCGAATGCATATGATCGTCTTCGCCTCTTCGTTATTACATAATATACATTGGTCACTAAGATTTATTCGTATATGCTCTTGAGGCATAAAGGTTCTCGCATAAACTTGCTTCGTCGGTCTGTCAGAATATCCTTTGTACCTATTGATTGGTTTCTTCTAAATGGAGTTTTGAAACATTCTCAGACATAGCCACCCATATAAATTAAATATATATCTCTCTATACTTTCGTTACCTTCCATACTTATAATTATATGGTTTCTGATATGAAGTGTATGCCAGCTTCGGTGAAACCAAAACTATCATTTATTCTTATTTTATTTATTTTTTTCGGTTCTGCTTCCTTGTTTTGTGTTTTGACTTTTCGTTTTGTTGTCAAGTTTTTTGCGGTAAACATGTTACATGTATGGGTTTCAGTTACGGTTTAATTCGGGTTTTGTTATCTCAATTTGCTGCCATGACAATTGTGAAAAGTTTCTTTCGAGAACGAAAATCAGGAAAAAGTTTTATTTGCCTTGCAGTGTCATTGATGGACAAGAAATTGACTTTTATTTTGTTACAAAATTAGTTCAACAAATTGTGTGAAATTTTGTTGTTTGAATTGCTTATTGGATTCGTTTATGTTTAAAATTTTATATTTAAGTTTCTGTAATTGTAGTCAGATTCACAAAAAATATAAAAATACCAAATCTCAGTTAAACCTTATGATGTTTAGTATATTTGAGATTTAATGACAGATTTGTATGATGGCAATGTTACAGTGTTGTGACCTAGGCCGTATTATCCATGACGCAGTATAGGCAACTAACTACAAAAAAAAAAAAAATTGAAATTGTTTCATCGGGTAAAAATTACATTATCAAATTGGTACGTTTTTTTTAACTATGTAATTAACTGAGTACGCACAAGTGTATTACGCTATTCGTTCTCTTCTTTTTGCAAGACTTTTCTCACACCCAGCATCATCTTCTTTGGTAACGCCATTCATTATTCACACTCAGCATTAGTTCTCTAGTAACTACTTTCACATTCCTTTTTATCGTGGTTTCTTTATGAAGGTGTGCATTCTGTCGGAAAGGAAATACCGAATGTATTCTACATTTCGCATGCATCCTCACTCACAAGGGAAAACGTCGGCAGAACTAGTACAAGTAGCTCGGCTACCTCGTCGGCCTCTTGTACCCTTTGTCAACAAACAAAATTTACGAGAGAGACAATGCAGTCGCAGACAGGCTTAGTATGAAGAATGTCTAAATGATGTTCACAGTGATTTGGGCACCATGAAAGCGAGAGAGAGTGTACGGTTTCCAGTACCAAAATCCAACGAAATTGTTGTTAAAACCTTCACATTTTGAAAGCGAACACAATTTCATTCACATGATTATCTTTACCTTTTCTCTCGGGAACAAAATTTCGGAGAAACACGTAAAGAAAAAACAACCAAGTGGTTCGGAAAATCGTAAACATCGACAAGCGCAACAAAACAAACGTAATGAACAATTATTCCTTTCATTTGTTTTACTGTTTAGGATGATTGCAAACCTTCGTAAAGTAGCAAAAAAATTGCATAATTATCAATATAATTGCATTGTGGTAGAAAAAGTGTATTTTGCGAACTTAGAAATGGGTAAAGGGGCCCCGAGAATTGCATTGTCGAAATGGGTTGTGACTATTGCGACAGAAGCCTTGAAAAAAAAGAGGAGCCTGTAAATTTCAGTTTTCTATTTTCAAAACTCTGCATCTTGTATGGTATTCAAGATTGGTTTCTATGGTGGCTATATCATATAAGTTGTAATAATAGTAATTTGTATTTAGATTAAAAAATATTATGCAATAAATAAATATTTTATTATTTAATATTTTATTTATTTATTGACGTTTTAAATACTACTAAAAATAGAATACAACCATAATCTTTAGCTATAACTACGAGGCGTTGAGCTTACGCAATAAATATTTAAAAATACTATTTGTCTAAATACTCGTTAACAGAGGTGCATATGGTTAGAGAAAATCCTCTAAATAGTGTCTCTGTTCATATAATTTTGTGAGAACCTACATTGCACTATTCTATGCATTACAGATACCAGACTATCACTATTGTAAAATATATAAAAATATTGCTCTCTTATAAAATATAATTGTAGATATTCCAATATTATCAGGAATAAAAAAACATAAGAAAACATGAAGAACAAGAGAGTGATAGTCAGAGAGGATGAATGATTGACGTTATATTTATTATTTTTTCTACTTCCGTTTGAAGTTGAAACGGAAATTATAAAGAAAAGAAAATGCATTGAAAATTTAACTTTAGCGCTGGTCGTTGGTCGCTGGTTGCTCTGCACAAAAAATGTAACATAAATAAAAGACAAAGAAGCACAGGAAATTAGTTTATTAAAATGGTCGCACAGTGAATACTTTATGTAAATGATAGAAAATGTAACAGAATAATTTTTCTCCAGCAAAATATTATCTTTATGGTGATAGTTATTTTTTGTAATAAGAAATAATTTCTCCTTAACTAGTTTAATATTTATGACAAATTTTTGTATCATAGAAATATAAGTTTTATTATTATAAAATGGAATCAAACAAATGATATTTTGTAATTTTTGGTCCTTAAACACATATGTATTTGTTCCTCTATTAAACCTTTTAAACTTCTGACAAGCTCTAAATGATATAGCAACCATATCAACAGGCAATCCAGTTCCTCAGTTTCCAATGTATTCCATTATTTTATATTAGTTTTTTTAAGTAGATGTGTCTTTTGAATAACAAAGCATAGAGAAATCTATAATAATGCCAAATTTTTATTATAAAATGCAATGAAAAACAAATGAATAAAAAAGAACTCATGTGAAGTGTGTGTGCAAGGTTGGTGAGACCGTATTTGATGCTTTAAAAATCATCCAAAATTAAGATACTATTATAACTTCATTCACCAAACAATGCCAACACAAGTACAATATCACATATTTAAACCAATTGTATTTCATTAGTTATGTTAATTATATCAGACACATCGTCATTAACATCATCATTATCATTAGAAAGACAGACATATGGCCAGACTGAATTTATTAACAACACCAAATATATACACTACGTATACACTACGGCCAGACATACCACTGATGATAATTATAATAACTATTATTGTCACTATCAAGATAAGTAAGCACAGTACTATATCACTCAGAGGTAGACAACCCAAACTGCGTGGCAAATATTCGCCTTCTTTGGCATTTGTGCCATTAACAGTGACACATTAAAATAAACACCATTGAATGACATAGCGCAAGGCATTCATTCATTCATCCATCCACCCAACATGGTAGCGCAATTTCCTTCAAAGAACAAAAAAAAGAGGAAAAATGTCGAGCTGGGTCGGGGCTTATGCGCTTGACTGACTCATTTTATGGCCATGATGACGTTGGGTCTACTACTTTCTGTTCCTTCTTTTCCACAGATTAAAAATGAAAACACGTTGTCATAAAAACATTCGCAGATAGGCATCATCTTCCTGGCATTTGAATCGAAGTGTGGCAAGGAGTTGCAAAGAAAATCTACGCTGGGATGCCTTCATTGTATTGTGCTGCCATTAAATAATAAAGCAAGAATATTAAATTTATGTTGGGTCATTTTTATATATATACAACATACTGTTGTATGTTCTGGTCTGTCCTGCCTTGATCCTGTACGGACCAATGTTCTGCGCAATCCGCCTTCTGCCTTTGACTGTTGTTATGACAGACGCGGTATAACAAAATGCCATCATAAATTAAAAGTCCTGTCATTGGTTTAACCTCCTCCAGATCTGTTATACATGGAATCAAGCCGACTCAAGTCGAGTTGAATCTATCTGAACTGGACTCTGCTGAGCTGAACTAAGCTTGCCTTGAGTGAGCACTAAGGTCGTCTGTATTTTGTATATTGTGTAGCAAAACTCTATTCTATTTAGTAATTTGATTTGCAGACAATATTATGACTGAAATCTAATTGAAACTTTTAATCAATGTATATGATTCATATTATATTATATTTTTGAGATTGAACCATATTTTGTATAATTTATTTAATTGAAAGTTAAGTTATCTATCTCATTTCAATAAAAACAGGAAACTTAGCTTTATTAATATTTTAATCATATTAAATTGCTTTCTGCTTAAGGTAAAATACCCACAAGGATGTTGTGTTTATATGTATTATGCTATGCCTTTTTGCTTTACCATCGTTTGTAACTTTTGTTTGATGAGTGAGCTTAGTCTAATTGAGTTGATTGTCAATATGGATAAAATTCATGTGTCAATTACAATTTGTTAATAAAATTAATTTGAGTCAAGCAATGTTAATGCATAAATTGTAATTTTCGTGTGTTTCCTAGCAAGTTTGACACATTTACAAAGTAGGACACTAAAGAATGTGAAATTTCAATTTAATATTCAAAGTAAAACTCCTCAATTTTATGGAAGAATATATTTTGTTTTATAATTTTCTGCTATTCTTAGTGAACAATAGATAAAAATAGTAATATTTCAATAAATATTACATTACATAGGAGATGTTTGTTTAATCATCTTCATATAAAATAAAGGGAAAAATTTCAATAAGTTGGCAATTATTGACTTCAACCAACATGTCCAATTCTACAAAGAATTTTGAATACAATGAAAAATGTTATGTTAAGTAATAATCCTCTTTTTGTAATGAAATAAATTATTGATAAAAGGTATTATTTTATAGAATTTAATTGGAGAATTTCATCCCTAGCATTGGAGCACACTATTGTTTTTCAAAAAATGGAACAAACTCTGAAGATTCCTTCGTATCAACCAGAGAGTTGCATTATTTTAGAGGAAAAAGCAGTACAATTCCTCTCAAAATTGCAATTTCGCAGTACAAACTAAGTACTTCAAAAAGCAGTATTTATCGCAGTATATGTTCTTGATAAAAATACAGAATTTTTTCCCCGAATAAAGCCATTTTTTTCGCATTTCTCTCTTACACTTAAACAACTTTTGTTTACTGCAGCAAATACTTGTTGCGGTTGTGCCGGGTAAACATAGAATGTATTCAACAAGCTTGACTTCAGAGTAAACACGCTTACTTACTTACATGATGTTTTTTTTTTCTTTGTCTGATTAAACAATAGTACATTATTTCTTATGAGGGAGCACACACCAAAGCAGACAAGATGAAATACATGTTTTTGTCTGAATCGTTAAATAACTGGTTGTCGAAAAATACACGTATTTGCATACGGTCAAGACACATCGCAAGTAGCGTCGGAGTCGTTGCGTAGTTTCTTATGGCACAATTCACATCGCGTAAGTTATAACAAACTGACAAGCAAAACAGAAAAACATGTCTCGTTGTTGAAGAAAAAAAGATGGCACACACCAAACGAAACGAGAAGACGAAACGTTTTCTTCTATCGTATTGAGTTCCGCTTGGTGTGTGTTAGAATATTGTATAACACGTTTTCTTGTCTAATTAGTCAAAGACATTTTGTCTGAACCGGTGCCTTATAGATTTCTGACAGTTAAGAAAAATTGAAAATTTATTAAATTTATAATGTGTACGAACATTTTAAATGATATAAAAATGCATTGTGAATGCATTACAAATGCAGTATTTTGGTAACAAATGCAGCAATCAGGTTTTGGACCTAAAACGCAGTACAAATCTGCGAAGCGCAGTACGGATACGAGCATAATGTATGCTTATTGATTCATTATGATTTGGTAATATGTATTTGTTTCACTAAGCAAAAAATAATGAACATTAACGATTTGTGAATGAAATGAACATTCATTTAGAAGGAATGCAATATAATCATACATGAATGCAATTATTAAAAATTTTTGGTTGAACCAGAATAAAAATTCAGTTGGAATGAATAAAACTTAACAGAAATCCATTTGTGTTGAATTAAACTGATGAAACATTCAGTTGCGTTTAACAAATCTGTTTGTTTGTGTGCGGGGTTGAGCAATTGTTTTTCATGTAGTGTGTTAGTCTTCACGGGTAGCCTAGTATTGTGTTTTAAATTTAAAATATGTTATACAATTAAGAAATTAATGAAATGTTTGAATTTTTGCTCTTAGTGTTATAATTTGGACTCATAGAATTAGGAAATTTATGAAGGAAATATTCCAAAAAAATAAATAAATTGTTTTCGTAATATTTATGCAAGAACTTCTATAATTTCGATCGTCAAAACCAATGCGAAATCGAGAAATAGTCACAAAACAACAACAACATGGGGACAAAATATGTATCATACAATCAACTCAACTCATCTTTGTTCAGTTCAATCAAACCCAACAAAAATCATATTAATAATCATCATCATCACCTGAATGAATAAAATACAATGTGCACATACACAAAGTGAATAAAACACAAAACTCATAATCAAGATTAAATCATAAACAAAGTAATGATGTGAATGAATGCATAAAGAGGAAAATAAAAGGTTGCATCTGATGAGTGAATAAAACACATATTTTCATTTCATACGAGTATAAGCAATTTGAGCGAACATGTAACGTCTGGTCGTTGATTTGATTGGATTGAATTTTTAGTGATCCGAACAATCATACCCAATGCAGTTCTCTGGTATCAACGTGACTGAGATGTACCTATTGAACAATTATTGGGTGTACAAGTAATATTTAGAGGATGGAAATCAACTTGGCAAGGTATTTTGTATCGATGCAAACAAATGGTAGTCAAAGACATCCAACAAATTAGAAAAGCAAATCAACGATAGCTTCACGTGATTTTATATTTATATAATACCTTTCTGTGCAGTCCCTAAACTTACTATTTTGCTTCAAATGTGATATTGCTGATTAGCTGGGTTTTACATAAAAAATAAGGGCTTATTCAATCCATTTTTAATCGGCAGTAACAATATGATCCAAACAGATTTCCCTTTGTACCATTGAAGAATTATTTCAAATAAAATGCAAAGTTTTATCGCAAAAAAGGTTTGGATTACAATTTAATTTAAAATTACTGATGCTGATATTGTATCTTAAGAAACCCATTACACAATTATTGTAGATTCTAAAGATAAGTTTTTCTCTCTGAAATAACATTCTCAACACCTTTTCAATTCGAAATTTATGTATTCAAATTGATTACCTAAATATAATTTCAAACTTGTTACCAATAGAAGGAAGGAAAATCGTTTCACTGACTGGATTTAGTTAATGACCAATGAATTTAAAACTTTTATTTGCTCAATAATTAATTGTTTTTCAGTTTCAACTGTAACTGTTTCTAACAGTATTTTAAAATATTTCCGACGTGCTACTCCAGGTAGAACCTTAACAAGATGGTAAACCCACCCTGTAAAATCATTAAAATAAAACCGCACACCGCTGGCGATTTTCAAATTAAACTAAACTCGAGCAACACTTTGTCGCCAAATGCTTGCAGCGTTATAATTTTCACCATCATTATCATCACCGCCATCATGATCATCATCATCTCCGGTCCCAATGCGGCAACTTTTGCATTTAAATAAAGTTGAATTATTAATGCCAAACATTGTTGCTGATAGTTAGACGAAAACAAACGACAACAGCACGGAATTTCCAGTGATTTGGTGCTATGCAGATACTTTGGTCCCAATTGGCTTCCGGCAGAATACCATGATTTGCCACACTGGGGCAGCAACGAAATATACACGTTTGAGTGGATTATTTTATATTTTTTTTTTGTCTTTCATTTTTTATAAGCTAAATAATTGCCTAGCGGCCAAATGACAGGTGGCTGGAAATGCACTCACAGGGGAGTTACGCACAGCATAAAATACTTTGACTACGTTACTTTGACTCATTGGATGCCATCAAGTAAGGCCTCTTTAGATACACGGATACGCAACAGTGTGCTCATATTAGATTAGAGAGATAGGTACTTGTATTTAAATACATCACACGCAATAAATTCACCAATGTTTCCTTATTTATTCTTCTGTTCCGATTGTTCTTGTTTGAAAAGAAAGTTAATGTTGTATATGTAAATTATGTGTGCGCCTAGCGGTATGCATTAAAAAAATAACTCAACTTAAGTTGAGTTGAGTTGAGTCAAGCACGTTTCCTTGGTAAGAATGAAAATACAATAAGTATCTCCCATCTACTAGAATAAGATATTTTCATGATTATTTTTTATGTGACTCAGCTCTAGGCAAGTGATATATTATATCATGGTGAAATGCCGTTTAATGAACTGCGAGATTAATCTTTGGCATTATTCAGTTACTTTGTAAGTATTCTGTTCTGTTCTGTCTGTGTGCTCTTCTCTATGGTGGAATTTTATGTTTTGTTTTCTAATTTATACAGTAAATAAAGAAAAAAAAAGTATACACAGTAATACAATGCTTTGTGGATGATGATGATTGTTTTTATGTTTAACAATTTAGTTTTATTCAACTTACCACTGCATATCATTGTTGCCCATAATGCTGTTGCTATCGACTAATGAAGTTCTAGAATTAATGCCGGAATTTAGTGGTGTCGTTGAAATGCATATTGCAGCTGGTACTGTTGTTACTGACTCTGCTAAAGTTGCCATGTTGATGCTACCGTTGACTGTTGTTTCATTTGTTGCCGTCGATGATGATGATGATGATGATGACGGCAATGCTCCGGCTGCTGTTGTGGTGGAATTTATTTGGTTTTGTACAAGTGTTTTAAGCAATGTTGTCGACAATCCGGCTGCGGTAGCAGAAGCTGAAACAGCAACACCAGTAATTGGTGGTGGCACACCCAGTGGGCCAACAACTCTTGTTGGCCGCACATATGGATGAAAACTTTTTGCAGCGATTGCAAATGTTGTTGGTACTGGTGTTGGTCCAATGTTGCCGCCACCACCAACACCACCAACAATACAAGTACCACCAATACTACCAATAGTTGTTGGCTGATTCTGTTCTAAATACTTTGTCTGCTGCTGAATGCTATTATTATTATTATTATTTAAATTGTTATTATCCACTATAAAGCAATGATTGTTGTTGCCAGTATGACTTGTGCTCGTGTTTGTGCTGCTATTATTTAAATTATATACATTGCCATTGGCAATACCATTAGGATGTGCAACAGGTGCTGATGCTGTTGCGGTTCCAGTATCTTCTAAAGACAGTATTGCTCCTGTTGCCGTTGCTGCTGTTGATGCTGCTGATGTTGCTGCAGGTGTTGCTGCTGTTGTTGCAAGACCTGTAAGTTTATCCGCTCGAAGTTTCAACGACTGCAACATTATTTATCTTATTTATTTCTTTTTTCTTATTGTTCGGAATTATATTTGTTCTTTTGTTTATTTTTTGTACTCCTTATTTATTTCACAATTCTTTTACACTTTCTATAACTTTTTGTGCAATGTTTCACTTTTTATTTTTTGATTTAATTCTTAAATTTCATTTTTTGCATTATATTCTGGGATTTACGTAATAGTTTTTTGATTGTTTTCAATGTTGGAGATTTTCTTTTAATCTGAAAAGATATAAAAAAAAAAAACAAATGAATTATATATATCTGTTATAGTATTCAAATCAGAAGGTAAACAAAGAAATAAAGTAAAGACATAAAGTGGTTTGAACAACTTCAACTATGTTTTTAAGTATGAGGATATCTTACGCCTTCTAATTTGATTGCTTGCTTTCACTCAGAATCATATTCGTATTCATATTTCTTTATTTGTATTGTAAACATATTTTATATTTTATTTATAATATTTATATACTATAAGAACTTTTCAATTTAAAACCAAATTTTAATCGATTTTAAATTACAAAGAATTAAAGAAAAATCGAAATATTGAATTAAAATAACAATATAAAATACGAGCATGTTTGCAGTTGTGCCATTTTGCCTAACATAAATCTATATACAATGTATAAAATAGGACGAGAAAAATAGTGGTGGGACAAATTTCTTGATTTATTCTTTGGTTATGTTTTTAGAACAAAATATGCTCCGACGGGCGGACGCTCCTTTGGACGGATGCGGCGCTACATTGATTTACATTTCATACAACTGCTTCTCTCACAGGCGGACAAAATTCAATTTCGCGAATAAAACTTGTGTGTAAATCGACGATTCCCTTTTGTTACATTTGTAGCGGCTCGCATACTTTTATGTCTGCCACATGACTCACAGTCATTATCTGATAATCACCTATTTCTTGTCAATTTGTCATTGATATTTTCGTTTGAGTACATTGTAATTGTAAACTATTAAAAACGGATAACGGACCCCATATCTGCTGTTGATATGTTTGATCTATCATTATCAACACTTTCACATCTACGTTCTGTGGTGGAAAATAATGGGCAAACTGTTGGAGATTTTTTAAACATCGATAGTACTAAGTAAGCATCGATACTAATACGGTAGATGCCACCCTTGAAATTGTTTATGAAAATCTGAGTGACACAGTGGAGGAAGAGAACATATTGACAACTGATTCAATAAACTCATACGACGAGGCTTTTAAGCAGATTGACCGTTTGAAACAATTTGTCAGAGATGACTTTTCATTATTTGAAAAGTCAAACAACTTGGACAGTCGTCTTGCAGATAAGCAGCTGAAGTGGAAGCAAGCCTACCTTAAGCAGTCGACAATGCGCCAATATGTTCAACGTAAATAAAATGATATTAAATTTACAATATGTACATACATATACATATGCCTGTGTCACATTACATAATTGATCTCAGAAAAATATATGTAGATAAAAACTATAATGAAAATGCATTATTATTATTACATATACTATTTGACAGTTTATGTATTCATTTTGAATCTGTTGTGATTTGCATCACATATATGTTTATATATTCATTAACTCATGCTATATTTCTTTGACATTTCCCCCCAAACGGACATCTCCCGTGGACAGACGATTTCACTGGAACCATGGGTGCCCGTACTTCACTGCACCACTACTCTTTCACACAGAACAACTACTCGTTGATACCAATACTACTTCATGTAAGACCGAAACCGAAAACTCATACCATTCATATTAATTTCTACAAAATACACTACCTACTGATATTGATACAACATGTATTCGAATCCACTAATTACCACATTTAAGGTACCCGTGTAGGTCTGTAATACAAGCCTTTAAAATTGTTAAAATTTAGACTTAACTAAAGAACACAAGAATAATAATGTACATTAGATAGTCTAATATTTTTCAATAATTGCAATTTTGAAAAAGTTCCTAACTATTCCTTAATTTTATACAACCGATTATCAAAACTTCTGTGCATTTTAGTTTTACGATATGACAAGTACATACTATTATATTGTAGAAAGCAAATATCTTTTTGTGGTTTCACTTGGTTTCTTTTGTTGTCGTGTTTTAATAAATGCCTTTTCACAAATGGTATAAAAGTATTGCAACACCAACACTTACTTAAATTAGATAATTTTTGTATTATTCTTTTTCGAATTTTGTAACAAAAAAACAAACAGCAACCAAAAAAGTCTTTTGGAATGTGCTAAAAGCCTTTAGAATCATATAGTAAATATTGTAAATAGTTTAGTAAACCGCAGACATAAACAACCAACTATTCTCATTTCAAATGCTGACCGCATACTGTTTGCAGCAAAGTGCCACTTCATAGTATAGTAACATCATCATATAAATACACATACACACACACACATGATAAACAAAGGTATGTACATTATCACACAAGTATACTACTATGTAAGTAAGTATATATTATACAATACCATACACATATTTTGTAAGGCTATCAGCTAATTAATTAAATTGAAATCAAATTATTTGTTGTCGCTCTTGATGGACCACAGACATTACTTCAATTATATACGCTTACAAAAGCACAATTGCAACAAAAAGACGCACATCAATAAGAAAGGGTAAATGTTAAAGTACAGCACACCACATGTATAGTATGCTTCGAAATGTATCTAATTATAACATCATTTTGTCAAAGATATCCATCCCACAATGTACTACTATGGTTCTAGTTAATGAGAAGCACAATGTGGTTTACTACTGATAGCGCTTTTGAAATCTATGAACACATCTAAATTCTTAATAATTTTTAGTATTATAATTAGCGCGGAAATAATTAACAGGAACACACACATACATATGAAGATGTGTATCTAGTTACAAAACCGGTTTGTCAAGGATACACCACAATGGGTGAGAATGTTGTTGATGACAAGTACAATGCGGTCCACTGTTGCATCTATTGTAAAATATTATAACACGATATTATTTAATCAGTTACTCAGTGCCTCAATGCTTTAATTAATTAATTACTTTTTTATGTGGAAAGGTGAACCTGTCATAGTATTATGCGTGTTAAACTTTAAAATGTTCAAATTGTTCTCTTATGAAATATTATCACAAAGACAAATATATAATTTTCACTTTAAAGCTTTGAATTACTTTGGGGGATAAAGAAGAAAAGCAACGAAAATCTGTTATTTTTTCTATTATATTGTAAGGTTGCTTGGTGTCCTGTGCGACAGCTCGCTTCAGCGTAGCGTGTGTAACTGTTCGCTTGTTGCTCATCTGAACACATCCTGCAACTATCTGAAACATCATCATCATCATCAGTTTATTATCACTGGAAGCAGCAGCAACATGTCTTCCATCATCCTTCCCTTAAATCCTCATTTCACATTGTCCTTGGTGCGATGCGATTGTCAAAGTTGCCTCATCTGTTTTGGCTTCATTCCTTCATTCCTTTAGTTATTTAGTTTTATTTTTGTGTATTTTGTTTTGTATTATGAGTTGTTACACGCTCATCTCTCGTTTACTAACGCCTCCGTTGTTGGCCCTCAAGCTTTTTCTTCACTGCATGTCTCTTTGACTTTATGAATGTATGTACATACATACATACATACTATGCTGGCTGACTGCCTGACTACATCGCATCCTTGCTAGGACGACAATATTTTTACTTGACTCTGTCATCAACGCCAAGCAAGCAGCTTGTTGCTTATATTCCCAATATCATTTGCCATTCCCACTTCATCCCCCTTTTCGATGAAACTTTGTTTGTGTTGTCACCTTGTATGTAATTCTATTTATCTATTGATTATTGAGTATCTCTTTTGTATTTATCCGCCTTTGTTTACACACTTATTAACACTCACATAGATATTCTACATCCGTGATATTTATATGTACGAGTATATGAAAGTTGAGTTCTTTTTTTAAGGATTTTTTTTTGGTCTATCAAAACTCTTTGCTTCTTGTCTTGTTTACTTTGCTCTTCAATACTTCTACTATAGTGAGTGCAACAATTGATTGCTTCTACTGTTTTATAGAAATCTATCTATCTATGTGTATGCCATTTATATACATATGTACATTTCTATGTATCTGATGTCATATGGTATATTGGCTATGTTTCTATGTATGTATGTATGTAGGATATACTATACATTTTGTTGATTGAGCTTAGCCTTTGGGGCTTGGGGTTTTAGGTTGAGGGAATTGCCGATGCCGATGGGTGATTTTTAATTAACTTTAGTGACACTTTCTACTTTTCTCTCATTTATCTGCACAGCCTGTTGAGTATTTTATAGCACTCAGTTACCATCTGTGAACTTTAATAATCAGTTTAATGTAGCAGTATTTTCTATAAATAAACGTCTATGCAGAGAATGTGTTAATATCGAAAATATATGAGAGATACAGTATACAGTCTTTGTTTATTTTGCCAAGACTAACCTTATGGGTACAAATGGTGCTTTTTAAATTCATTTAAAATTTAACTCATTAATTACAATAGTATTGTGTCTCTATTAAGTTTGGATATTAGTAGGGCACTGCAATGGCAGTAAGTATATTTACTTAGAAGTCATTTGAGGTGCTAATTATATTCACAATTCTATTTATGTTAGCATTTATAAACAAGTATATGATAAATTTGTTAAATTATTTGACTAATATTCAGTGACTTTCAAAAGGTTTAATATTCGTATGAATAATCTTAGGGGTTGTGTATTAGTATAATGAATGAGGGCGTCATCATGTGTAAAACTGGTGAAGATTGTTGTCCTTACTAAGAGTACTAGGCAGGCATGAATAGAATTCACTGGCATACCAAAAAAAATATGTACGTCTGATATATATTGAACAATGCAACAGCAGAGCAATACATTTTTGTTTCAAATGCACATAGAATGTGGTGACAACTTTATGTAACTGTTCTGGTGTACCATGATAAGTTCTAAGCCCAAACTGATGGTTCGGGATGGCATACAGCACACTTCCACTGACAGAGGAAACGACAAACCTTAATCATGGCATTGAATAGCATCACTAGGAACAACATTCCTTTGAAGGGAAGGGACTTGGCCACCATCGCATCAATCATGTCAAAACCAGGGGATTTTTTAATTTGCAAGTTTTTTATCAGCATTTTGACTTCTGCAGGAGTGACTTGTCTAATGGGACTTACAGCCAATACATACCCCAAGATGGCTTCAGCGGTTTCACTTACATCATTGTCATCAGCAAGTTGGAGTTGTGTACAACGATTTTCCAGCTCTTCTGCAAATACTTCCGCTCTTTGGATTTCCGTACGACACTACCGGTTCGTTGCGTCAAGAACTGGAGCATGTCTGTACGGTTGCTATTTAATGCATTTCGTAGCCTTCCACAAGTTTGGAACCTGTTTTTTTTTTTTGTTAGGATCAGCATTAAGCAATAATTTGTCAAAATATGCTGATCGTATCTCCGCTAGCTTTTGTTTTAGCTCCTTGGCAGTCATCCTCCAGGCAATTTTATCTTGCTCGTTTCACCCCCAACGATCTCCTTAATAGAAGATCTTAATAATAATTAGATGTCATCTTTATCTAAGCTCATGAAAATATCCTGATGATGAAATAAATGTATAAAAACCCATCCGGTTGTTTAACATTAAATTAAATAATACCAAAAGAAAATAAAACATGCTAGTTACAGAGTTGAAATCATTTCTCACTTTTGATTTGAAAATATGCCCAATCATCACAATAAATCAGCTTTTGCGATAGGAAAAGTGCATTGGAATTGTATGATTTATGATGATGATCGAAACCATGCTAACCACACTAGCAAATAGAAATTTTTATTTCGGCTTGTTGAAGACGACGATTTTTTTATTAATGAATTGACACAACAAAATATAAGGCGCACAACTGCTACAATTACCTGATATGAACTCATTAAAGTACTCTATTGTTATCATTTTTGACTTAATCTTAGTTACAGAAATTTATTTTACAGACTTTACTAAAACTTATTCTTAAAATAACCATTTTAAATGAAATGTTGGCAAGTATTTGAAATGTATCGAAGTTCTTTGATTGAACTAAGAAATCAAATCTGCATATGGTATGTGTGCATCATGACTATCTCCCCGAAACAAAATAATTTCAATAATGTGCAGGTGTTCTCAACCGTCAAAGCATGCATTAACAAACATGATGGAATTTATATTTTCTATTTTCTTCACATTGATGATAACAATAAATTCAATATAAACAATTAATTTGTTGTTTAATTGAAAGAAAACTGTATTTGCAATATGCAATACAACTGTATGCGGTATGTGTGTCTGGTAAAATTAGAACCAATTTCATAGGATAGAATTATTGAAAATTGCGTTTTTACTACTTAATTATACCCTTCTTTCCTAGTTTAACATTAAATTCCATTTATGTATATACAAATTGTAATAATATATGTATATCTGTGGCAATAAGTCAAAGTACCTTTATTCGAAAATTCACCGCTTCAAAACACGAATTTCAACTAAAATTTTTTCGAAAAATACAACTTGGAAGCATAGATACGAGTACATATTTTGCCTTTAATGTATTTGATATTAAAAACATTTTAATAAAACCAAAGAGAAATTATTTTACACAAAGTGGGCAAAACCTCAAAAAATAGATTTTCGACTTAAGCTGTTTTGAATTATTGCCACAGATAGTAAAGAAAAATATTTGCTTGTATTTTAATTAGAGACCAACCGATTTCGGCAAACAGTTTCAGAGTCAGAACTATATGATATATGCATTATAAATTATTTCAGGCAAAAAATGTCACAAAAAAAAAACAATTTAGCAATTTTTCGAAAAAAGCTCTTGAGATTCATCTAAAGCGACATGTTTGAAAAGTTTGCAATAAATTTCATTATCATCGTTGTCCAGGTCAGATTTTTGACAAAGTTTACTTATAGCCTATATACACTGTGTCAAAATCGCTGATATGTGTCTAAAAAACAGGTGTATTTCGTTTTGGTTATACATACAAGTGGAACGTTGTGGCAAAGTTGAGATAAAAAAATTGAAAATTTGTTAAAACTACATGATTTAGAACAAAATAACTGGCAACAATCGCCAACATTTTCTAACACTGCTGCAGACTGACCATTGTAAAAGTTGCATCAATAATCCATCTATTTTAGAATCAACAAAGACTCGTGTTTAAATCTACAACAACAACGCCACAATTTCATCATTTTACTTGTGGTTCTACAACAGCAACCCCACAATTTCATCATTTTACTTGTGGTTGTTGTAGAATTAGACACGAGTCTATGGTTGCGTCAATTAGACACCAATTTTGACACACTGTAGATAAGCTGTTACATGGCTAAAACAATTGGGAAGCATGTATAAAAAGAAAACAATACAGTTGAATTGAGAACCTCTTCCTTTTTTTGAATTCGGCTAAAATAAAAATTTTCTCTAGAAATTTTTGGTATCACTCAATAAGCTCAGAGGCTAACAATTGCTTGACATACTGCAGAGCCAACATTTGAATGAAATCAAAATGCTTAATCGGAGAAATCACGCTATCAAATAAAACGAAACTCGTTGGAAAATTGACTTTTGTCCATTTAATTAACAAATCAAAATCAGACCAATAGTTACTAAGAAAATTGAAAAAACTATTTTCTCATTAAATTTATATGATGAGATTTTTCAAAAATGTTTTCTATAACTAAGTACGAAGTCACTATTCAGTTTTTCTGGGGGAAAACCCTCGCTGGCCTGTGTTATTGTTTTTTATCTTATCTTATACATATATTTAAACGTGCAATTCTTCTATAAATATGTATGTATATAAACTATGTATATCGGAAATGGATCTACCAATTTGGCTGATTTTTTCTTTTTGTTGTGTTTGCCATCTAACTAGGGTGGATTAAGGAAAAAATAAATTCGGAAAAAAGGAACACCTTAAAAATAGGAAAATCCAAATCAAGGTGTGCAAGTGAGATGAAACATGGCATGATTGTCAAATGAGAAAATTTTGTTCATGTGTTTACTTTTGCAGAGTTGCCATATGCATAAAATATAGCGTGATTTGCCCATTTATATAAAATTATAAGCCTTTTCGTGTCTGTGCACGCTAATCTCAGAAACGGCTTAACCTATATGAATGCAGTTTTCACTGGTGTATTGTAGCAAGCTTTGTGTAACATTTAGCGTTTATTTTATCGAAATCGACCCACTAAATCGAAAAAAAAATTCATATTTTTAATTCTGTTGCCTACTTTTTGGCTGATTTTCGAATGTTTTCCTCATTAGCTGCGGGGCAACATTAAAGATCTGATAATTAGGGAAAAAGATAACAAAATACACGCTATTACAAACATATATCGAATACCACGCGTACGAAGTCGGAGGCACAGCTAGTCAGTAATATAAATGTTATTCGTATCTACAAAACTTGGTCCCTGGTTCCTTCATTTAACACTATTTAACTGTCTCTTTATGTGCAAAAACTACACTAGATTTCAACATGCTATAGAAATTTTAATATTCAATTTAATATGTTTAATAAGTTTCGGCCGAAACTGCGACCAGGGCCGAAGGTTCGTTTTCGGTTTCGGACGGGCATCAATTTTAACTAGAGCATAATTCATAAATGCAATTAACTTTGAATAATTTTCTTCTAAAAACAATTCATGTTTCTAATGTGCTCATTCAAATTATTTAATTATATTATTTTAATAAAGATAATAAAGTTTGCAAAACCTTAATAACAAAAAAAAAGAGCACTGGCCTTCGGCTCACCATTATCATTCAAATTTGTAGTTGTATTGGACATATATGAAAATCTGCTAGTGAAGAGTATTAAAACTTTAGTGAAACCGAAAGTAAAATGTTTTCTTATTTGCCTTATATTGTATAGTACGAGTATGTACGTTAAAAAAGTTTCCATGACTTCAATCAATAAAAAGACTTACCTCACAATATGAATTATATAAAATTATTAAGTATGTACAATGGTAGTATGTAGTAGGATTAGTTAAATTATAATTCTATAAGCTTTTATACAAATTCATTATAAATTTCATTGTAGAATTTGAAGTCAAAGTTTGGAACTTAATGTTCGACAATTTTACACTTGACTTTATTATTATTAATCTTACAATAAGATTTTTGTTGTTAATTTTGTTTTAGAATTTCTTGTTTGCAAACAAATAATATTGTTTTACAAATTTTCACCAATTAAATTTACACTTTGAATTAAATTCTAATTTGTACAATCTGTTTATCATCACTCAAATATTATTGTAGTATAAAGAAATAAAGATTCTCTTTGACCGTTTGACCATATTCACTCCAGACACCGTTCAACTTTGATTTTAATACACGACTAACACTTGAATTCAATTTAATAAATTTCATAGTCCAACTCAAGCAAACCAAATTCACTATTGGGGCTATCATATCTTTCCCGTTGTGTGTGTGTGTAGATAAGGATGCGTTATCTTTGGAGCTGATAACTGGCAACAACACAAAAAAAGCAAACAAACTTTTGTTATCGCATTTTTGTACTGGTGTATTTTTTCTTGTTAGAAATCATCGTCGTCATTTATTGTGTCCCGTACAGGTAAATTTCAGAATTATTTCATTATATTGTAATTTCCATTGTGATTGTTCTACTTTCGTTGACAAAGTATGTATATTTGTATCTATGTTTATGTGTGTAAATATTTATTGTTTTTTCTTTATCAAAGAGAAATATGTGAGCATTTCAGATGGCAGAGAGACAATGAACGAACATACCGACAGGTTGGACATACATACATATATATGTACATACATATTTCTTTATATACTAACATATTTTCTAAAGATACTAAAGAAAGAAACTAATGGACTTTGAGTGAATGATCTAGACATTTTTTGGTATGGTAATATTCATTTAATATACAGAATTGTTTATCAGAAGTGTTTGGCATGAAATCAGTAAGTGAATTTTCTAACTAATATATGACTTCGTTGTCTGGGGATTCAGTAGCCAATAGCTTGCTTTAATGCCAACAAATATTCTACTTACTTAGATTAAATATTTACACAATGATAGTTTCCAGATCCCGTAATAAGCGAATGCCACATATATCATCTTAAGGCAGATATAACAGTTTATCAAAGAACAGTTACAGAATGATATATTAATACTTTTGATTAAAAATTATTAAAATAATAATCCGGAACACACGAAAATTATATAGAAAAACGTACTAAGCAGAAAGTAAGAGTGACATATTTTGTTTTGACTAAGCAAAGAAGAAAGTAACAAGCGCGTAATCTAGCGATGTCCGTACTATAATGACCATAAATATCAACTAAAGTCCTCATTCATTCAATAATATAAATGCGCGCCAAATGCGTTCTAAGGCTAAGTTACAAATACCAATACATTACCAACAACAACAACAACAACAACAATAATGATAGTAAAAGAACAGTTGTCGATACATCGTTGTACAATATATTACGAAGAGACAGACGACTTCGTCAATCTTTTTACAATATCTTTTTTATATATACTATGATTATACCTTGTATATATAGAATGTATATAGAGCTGAGACTCTACCGTGAGTATGGACAGAACAGAAACAAATGTTCAGTTTAATTTTATTGATAAATTTCATTTGAAGTGGTTGAAATCGTGTAACTCTTTTGGCTTAGATTGTCTTTCTTTTGCAGTCTATTACCCAGTGTCCCCCCCAACCACAATGAGAGCGTGTTGGACACGTACCATAACGTATGCATGTCCTTTCAAAATATACCACACAATGACACAATTGAAACAAACACCCACACATGTATTTTGTGTCTACGTACAATAGTCCAACATTGATTGGTATGTATGTCGCTGGTAAATATTGTACATACTACTAGTAGCCAACAAATTATATTACATACATACAATAGTTCATTGAAAAATGTGAGTCGCTTTTTGCTTTTACAATACATACGAATGGACGCTGGTCAACTATTTAATTGGAATATTATACTCGTAGTATGGAAATAAAACTGGAAAAAAACTGCTTTAATCAGGTGTTCCCAAATATCCTACACCATCAATTCACCACCAATCGAAGCTTCAGAAAAGGAATTGATTAAGTAATATTATATAAATAGAAATAAAATATAATATTAAAAGAGAACTAGCTACCAGGGCCTACGATTTTATGATGACTAGAATTGGTGATTTAAATAACAATGAAGAAGGAAATTATAAACAAAGTCAATATTATGCGAAGAGTACTGTTTTAAAAGTTCCGATAGTTTAATGCTTTTAAAAAGTATAGCTCCAGGCTATTAGGATAGCTTCCATTTTTAATCTAGCAGGTTAGTTATATTATTGTACATAGATTTATAAGCTTCGCGTCCAATGACTTTTGCATTGTTTCCGTTTTCGCGTTGCCAGATGTCGTTTGCTTTCCGGGGATGGTGTGCACTATTTCTGCTAAGCATTAAGGGTGGCGTAAACGATCTAACTCATACAGTCGGCTTTAGTGACATTTCGACGCGACCTTGTTCGAATTGTCGTTGCGTTGTAGCCTAGTGTCGTTCAATCCGACATAATCATCCTCATCCTCTTCGAGTCCCTCAGAGTCGTCCGTAGGTAATTGGCACCATGGTTCCAATTTGTCAAAGGAAAACACTTACCTATAGTGACGTGGGGTGTGTTGTATATTTGGTAAATCCTCAATGACATAGCGGCAAGACTTTGATGATTAGAAAAGGTCCCATAATGAGATTCCAGTTTTGTGAACATCCTGTACTAGTCGGTTCATTTGCTGCTAAGACAAAATACTAGATCTTTAGTGTGGCATGTTTTGCGTCGAATCGTGCTTTGGATTTTGCATTTTGATCTTTATTGAATTCTCGTTGGTTGGATCATATGCTGGCAACGTGTTCGCAATTTCCGTTACCGACGCATGACGTGCGTATGGCTGTGATGCAAATATTTATGTCGTTTGTCCTCTTTTTTTGGCTGTTCTGTACTAAGAATGCTAATGTTTCCCGTTGGTATTAAAACTTCAACATTGATTGGCATTGTGCTTGTATTGGCAAGCTGGTTTTGCAATAACTGAGCCATTATATCTTGTAATTGCTTCACCTGAGTCTGCAATTCCGTCAATATGATATCGTTAGTGACTTTGGGCATTGTGGTGCTTGTCCACTCGATATCCTCAAATGATTCCCCTTCTGCCAAACGGAGTCCAGAAGTCATGCTTCTGTAGACTTATAGAAAGTGGTTGGACGAAGGAACAGTTACGGCGATGCGCCGGTGGGAAGATGTTGATGAGTGAGTAGAAATATGTATATTCTTAGGTCTATATTTGTAGGAAAGATACCTCGCGAATTTGACTTAAGCAAACAGTACTGCTTACTATCCTCAAAAACTAAAAGATTAGTATACGGAGAAATAGATCTGATTCTATTTACTCGAAAATGAATTTTATTGGGGATTTACTATTGTATTTTCTTAAACTCAGGACTTAAGACAACGAAAGGTTAAATACAATATCCTTTATAAGAAAATCCAGAGATGCTTAATTTAATATTTAATGTTTATTTTACAATCTTAGGAAATGTGTATTGCAATAATATCAATTATTTTTTAAGTTTTTCTCATAGCATTTTTAGGTAAATCATGAACTTACACCAACAAATATAATTTAATCGCATTCGTTTGACTATATCCGATTCGTTCTATCACTCAGAAATATCCACATACTCTGGTTTCCATTTACTATCTGGATATATAGCACATGCCAAATACATGTACTACATATCAGTGCGATTCAATGGTCGATGTTAAGTATCCTTTTTGTTTTATTACATTTTGTTACACTCAGCCATGCTCATGTTCTTACAGCTATTACAGCACTAGTCTACAAGTACATATATGTACGTACAACAAGACCAATATAATTTTTTGTTTCTCTTTTGTATCTGTCTAAAAGCGATCAATACCAAATTGGATTTAAACAACTGTTTCACATGGTTGTACAATGGACAAGCGATTGTTGGGGCAATGGTTACTTTTTTGTTGTCATTAAATGTGTTCATATGGTTGTGTATCTGTGCATGTCAGTAGTTGTATTCATAAGGTCAAAAATTTAATAATTTATAACTTGAAAAGTGTGGAACAGAACATTTACTTCAGTTCTCCCACCATCGTCAATCCAAATTTGTACTTATTGTGTTGGGTTAATACTCATTTCAAATTGATTTCGTTGAACTATTCAAGAAATTCAGAATTGCCAAGAAAATCATAAATTAGTTCTATGGTTGGTTCTGGTTGACATGCAAAGACTTTGGTTATGAAAGCAAATTATATATGACTATAAAACGAAATTAACTCTGGTTTTAATATATGTGTACGAAAAAGTACCGTGTCTACAACAAATTTAAAACTCGATAGATAAACACCTTCAGTGAATAAAGAACAAGTGCATGTGTAGAGCTTTCTATACTAGAAGGCAAATTTATTATACGTAGGGGACTTCAAAAGTTTAGCAATGGACTCAAAAATAGCTTTATTGTTTTTCAAAGTATACTCCATGAAGATCAATACACTTTTGCATACGCTTAAACCAGTTTTCGAAGTACTTTTTCCACTCCGATTGGGGTTACTCCAAAACATGCTTTTTAAATGCATCAACCGCTTATTAGCGTGTCGAAAGACGTTGATCACCTAATTTGTTCTTCACTGTTGGGTGCTAAATCAAAGCTGTACGTCGGATAACCCATCAATTCAATGTGTTGTGCCTTCAAATACTAGGTTGTTTGAGCCGAAGTGTGAGAACTCACATTGGCATAATGAAGAATGATCCTGTGTCTCCCGTTGGTTTTCCTCATTACACCAAAAACTTCTAGCAAATGGATGGTCATGGCCACTAACATGACCATTTTACTTTCCACTAGTGGCCCGGTGCGATTTGTCTGGGTCTTCTAAAGAAACAGGCCACAATTTGCTTCGCGAATCTTACGATCTTAGGATGTATAAGTAAAGGGAAAAGAACCGCTTTTTCTTATATTGATATTCAAATTTATTACAACACTACACTTTATTTCAGTTCTTAGTTTTTATATACTATTATTTAATGTTGACACAATTTTATTTAGTATGTCTTCTCTTGACCAAAATTGAGAGGCTCAATGGAAAGAATATATAAAAGTTATAAGATAAAGATGATTGATAGGTTATATGAAAGAGAGAGAATTAACAAACAATGAAGGATAGAGAGAATTGAAGAATTCTGAGGAAGAGAGAAAATTTACATATTATTGATAATCTGACTGATTTACATAAGGAAAAAAAGGAGGGGAGAGATGAAGGAAACGTTACTCGCGCGAATAATTTTCGTTGGATTGTCAACCTCTTGGAACACCCATAAATAAGGTCGATTGCTGCTTACTCTCCGGCTCATACGCATATATCCATAATTCGTCACCTGCTACAATATTAAATACATCTTTTGAAGCACCACGATCATATGTTTTAAGCATTTTTTGATCCAATAGACGAGAGCCTTTTTTCAAGCGATTGTCAAATTATGCGGGAACTAGCTTTCTCACAGCTAATAGAGGCTTTACATTGGCTCGCATCACGGGGATTCGGTTTTGTGCGTTACAGTGCTATTTTAGTATCACGAACAGCTGTTTTATGTTTTGATTGTGTGGCGCGCAGCAAAAAAGGAAGTAGAAAATACTGCCAACTTACATGGAAAAATTGCCCAACAATGCGAAAAAAACGAATCTAAGAATATCAATTTGAGATTTCAATCTTTCAATCGAATCATTTTACCTGTTGTTGTTGTTAAATGAGACTCGAATCAATAGTAGCATCTTCATAGATTCGAATCTTAGCTCACTGTAAAGCCACTTTAGGTGTTCATGCAATATTGTATGTATTGCGGTGGAGTGGATGCCCACAGTTGCTTCAATCTCACGGTATGTCACATGGCTATCTGTCATTATTAGTTTACGCACAACATCGATGTTTTTAGGCGTAACAGCTGTTTTTGGTCGACCTTCACGAAATTCGTTCTGCAGCGTAGAGCTTCCAATATTGTAATCCATAATCCAGCGACAAACGGTAGTCTTATGTGGTGCTTCATCACCAAAAGCCGCATGAAGTCTTTCCGCACTATCCAGCCAAGTTAATCCACTTCATAAATCGTGAAAAATCATCGCACGAAATGTTCACGTTTTAAATCCTATTTTTTCTCGAGATTAAATTTTCAACTTAACAAAAAGTCAACAAAAAGCGTCGATATGACAAAACGTTCTAAGTGAGAAAATGCTAAAAAATGACCTACTTCACTATCACGATCACAGTTAGAACGTGAAAATTCATGATAGTATTGCCAGACTACAAAACTTTTGAAGTGCCCTACGTAATATATATTTATTTTTCATATAGTCAATCGTTTACTCTAAAGATTTGTAAAATAGTAAAATGTTTTGATCGGTATGACGAGAAAAATTAGAGGTAAGAGTGTCCAAATATGCTGCTTCATTATCTGTCTATTGAAATGTAAACAAACAGTTGCCAAAGGTATGGGATGGGAACTTTTTTTATGCTGCAGTTAAGATATTTAATGAATACATCGAGTAGGTCTGTACATTGTCTCTTCATCATAAATGAATAAAAAGTGCAACAAAAGAAGAATAAAAAACTTCACTAAACCTATATACTTTATATGTATATTTTTGTTTTTCTTTTCATATAAACTTAACAGTTCGCATAGCCACAATAAAAACAAACAAAAATAAATAAATGAAACTATAAACAATTAAATTAATACATATGCAAATAAACAATATTTTTTTTCATTAGTTTGCAGAACGTGGGTGTAAATGGTCTTTGCCAATGAATTTGTATATATGTCGCATGTTGTGGGAAATATTTTAATTCCATTTTGTTGAATGATTAAATTATAAATTATTAAATCTACAACGGATGGATTTAAAAGGAGAAAGATATTATTTCTTTTCATCATTATATGTCACTCACATTCGCTCACATTCGCTTGCCATTGATCCAAGTCATTTGTTATTTATGGTTTGTCATTGTGGTCGATGATTGCCACAAACATGTCAACCGAAATTATTGCCCATATTGAGAGGCTTTTCTTCAATTGTCTTATTCACTTGAAAAAGTCATTCATTCATTTTCACCCTTTTATCCAACAAATCGATTCAACTTAAACTACTTACGAATACTTTTTTGTCTTCTTGAAACTCACACACACATACTCGTACTTTCTTAACTGCCTGCCGGAAATAATTAGGAAACTTCATTCATACGAGTACAATGTATCTCATTCCAATTCGATTTTTGTGGTTTTCTTTCAGTTCACTTCAATTTGTCTATTGCCCTTAAATTTTGTTACGTTTAATCTTTGTATGTATCTGCTTTATAAAATTAGTATTTGTTGTATCGACTACTACTATTTGCTTTTCAGTGACTGACTGTTTCGTGTTATTGTTTCATCCCTTTTTGGTTTGTTCATTTGTTCAACAATTTGTTTGTCTCGTCTTTGGTCATTTTGGTTACCTGTCACTTGGTGCATTATTAGTTGTAGCACATGATTCTTTGGTTTTGTCATCTTTGGTCTCTAACTCATTTACTTCATTCCTTCGTTTATTCATTTTTGTGTAAACGAACTTTACACTGCTTTTACATATCCTTTTTCTTATTTGCTATTGACCACTAAACTGTGTTTTGGCTTTTGAAACATTTCGACCACATTTTCGTGGTTTCCTATAGATTTTGATTTCTCATTTCACATCAAGATAAGTTTTGTTGTGTTTTGTTTTACCCCTATTGCTTGTGTCCTCTTTTGTGGTTAACTTGGCTTCTTGTAATTGTAAATTTCGTATTTATCAATTTTGGATGATTATACTCAGATTTTTGAATATTTAAAGAAAAATTATTGTACTTTAAGGAAAAGAAAACAAAATCACACAAACTAAATGAACTTTAAAGTGCTCTACAACTTTCAATTTCTAGATACTAAGTACTATAAACACTCAAACAATGATGAATGGCCGTTTAAGTAGTATAAAGAATGTAAACAATTTCCATAGAAAATAAAACAAATATCATAAAATTTACTTACTTGAACTGACTGGTTGTTTCTGCTGATGATGTTCTTACTATTGCTTGTTGTCATTGTTGTAAATTGAATAAGATTTAACAAAGATACAAAACACACACAAGACTGCACAACATAACGCAACAAAGAGTATAAACGAATTACTAGAAAAACTATCTCTAGTAGATGTGACAAATTGTTGATGATGACAACAATGATGATAATGCCGGTTTTTGGGGTTCGGGGTGAACATATAAAGTTTTGAGGTGAAGGCAAATGCTCGGCAGCAGTAGTGACAGTACGAGGCGATAGTTGAAAACTAAACAATGCGACAACGCGACCGCTACATACCAAAACGCATTAACAATGACGAACATAGCATTGTTGTTGTTTGTCTATACATATGTGTATACACTTTGTAAAAGACACACTTGATGGGTGAAGTGCGAGGTCAACATATGTATGAACGCACAATGAAAGAAAAACAAAAAAAAAATTGTTTGTTATGATTTTTATTTATTTACATATGTACTAACATATATTATATACACTTTTACACATTGAAACACTAGGAAAGCACTTTATTATATGTATCTAAAAATATCTAAATACATATATAATTTTTTTTAAATTTTCATTGCAATTTTTAGGAATTTTATTTTTTTTTATCTATTTTATATCTATCTTTATACAATAGTATATTATTTTTACACTAAAACAAATAGAAATTCTTGTTGTACTTAAAACAAAAATATATGTTTATTTTCTTAATTTTTTTTTTTCACAGAAAAGAAGACAATCGGAGCGCACTCAATGCGACAATACGCGACAAAGACTCGCGTCCAGAACTAAATAACTTAGTGAGTGAATGAGTGAATGTCTGGACGCAACCAAAGTGAACTGAACTCAACTCAACTCAACTCGACTGACAGAACGATCAGCTATGAAATGAAAAGCAAAATAAACCAACATATATTTATTTTTTTTTTTTACTTATTTTTATTTGACTTTTTATATTTATTATTTATTTTTTTTACGATCGACCGATCGTCCAATTCTTTATAAACGCAGCAAGACACAAAGGCAGAGGCAGTGTCCCATCCATGGTAAGCACACGGCTCGGCAATATTCAAATAAAATATTGTATTGTATAGAAGAATATGAATATATGTATGTACAATATAATAATTAAAATAAAATAAAAAGAAATTAAAATTTTTTGAGTGAAAAATGGAAAAATTAATGTTCAGTTTAGTTAAAATTTCAGTTTTCCAAACAAGAAGCGAAATGTCAGTGACACATTTTCTTTGGACTCATCAGCAGAGGATTTCTTCGATCTCACTTAAATCGATATACACTTCTGAAATGAACACAATAGTTGATTTGAAAACACATAATCACATAAATATACGTATATGTGAACTATCGTTTTTTATAGAGAATATTTCTTCTAGAGGTTAGACATTCAAATTACAATGATTATATAATTCCATTAGCGTACTAATAGAGCTGTGCGCGCAACAAAAATACCCATCACAATCACGCACACTCACGAAATGAATTTCTGTCATATACACGACAATTCACGAATATTTGGGGCATTCACGATCATGCACGTTCACGCACGAAAGTTTTACATACATTTTAAGTAGAGCATTGCATGAGTCAGCACTAAGTAGTGTTAACAGTCCACACTAACATTGGGCACACCATGACACTGAATCCTTTTCGTTTTTCATACGTATCATACCGCGACATGAGTGTTTCCTTTAACGAGTTTTGCTTCAGTGTGAGTCGTGCACAGTCGGTGCGCTTATCTATACTAAAAGTCAGAAATTGGCCGGAAAGCTGTTCCTTTGCTAGACATATTACTTTATAGTACTCTGCTGGCAGTAGCAGCACATTTTTTGCCTGTCGATATTATTCTTCTTCTTCTGGCAATTTTGCCAGTTAAAGACTTCATAAGCTATGGCATCAATAATTACTATTTTTATTATAATCTATAGTCTGTTCGTTAAATTTCGTAGTTCGTTAAATTTTGACACGTTGTGAATTTTCATGACGTCGTGAAAGCTACCTTTTTACGAATTTCACGTTCATGCACGATTTTACGCACAACTCTTATACTAATGAAAGTAGACCGTATACAAAGTTTTATCTCTCAACTTCAAAATCTAAGACGAAAACAGTATGGGTACAGACAGATAACCAAATGAATGAACTCATTGATTAATGAACCAAACTGATTTGATTCCCCTTGTGATGCCTTGATTCTCCTATGCATGGATGCGTTACAAACATTCGACTAAACTAATAGAACATAACACTATTGTAAGGTGTATATGAACATAAAAACAAAAATTTGGCGCGTTTTTAATTTTCTTTCTCGTAAAATTATTCTATTTAAAATTTGTTGTCACTTTTCTTAAGTTTTCTGTTTCCATTTTCTATTTGTTTTCTGTTTTTTTTTTTTTGTTGTATTTCATTTTGGAAATCATCACACCACATCACTACGATCAGATGAACAGCGTTATACTAAGATTTCGGATGCTATGGTAGCTTTAAGAAACTAATTTATTTGCAGCAAACAAGATTGTATGTACTGTGTTAATGTATCTTTCTTAATGTTAGTGATGCCACTGTGTATTTTGTTGTCATCAAAATAATTTTAAATTAATTGTGACACAGTCAAATGTATGCAATCCACTTCCACATTTTTATGTAGAGACCTGCATGTAGCAGTTTTTATTAATTTCCGTTTAAATGTTAAATGTAGTTTCACATTTGGGTTCCATCCTAGTGATGGCACGATTAAACGAATAGTTGCGATTAATCAATTAATTTCTTTGTATCGAAAAATCCATTTAGATTAACCGACCAATGAATCAATTAATTCTAAAATAATCGAAAGAAAGGCGTCACTGCTAAAGTATTAAATTTTCACAATTTGTCAATTCACAAATAATTTATATTGAAAGAAATAAATGGCTCCATTACGAAGCAAAGCATGGACTATTTTTCAAAAGTAAATGGAAACGTTGTGAAATGCTTCATGCGCACTAAAATGTTCAAATATTGTAACAATACAGGAAATATGAAGCTGCATTTAAAACTTAAACACTCGAAAGATTCTGAAATAAGTGAATAACTTTTGAGCTCGACACAAATAAAGTTAGCAATTGTTCATTTAATTTTGAATGCATGTGAGGTATCAACAAAGAGCAATGAAAAATCAGAAAGCAGCTGTAATGAAGAGAACGACGGACTGGCCAACAACAGCAAAGAGGTAACGCCAAGCTTCCAAAAAGTAGGGAACAGCAAGTTGTAGCCAGCCCAAAATTCAGAATATAAACACCAAAAATTAACGCATTCAATAGTGGAAATGATTGTAAAGGATAATCTCCTTATATTTAAGGTATAAAAACAAACATATTAAAACAGTTTGATCGTCACTTTGGAGAAATAGAACATTCATTACTACTGGCAATATCAACATTACCAGATCCAAGATTCAAAAAAATCCATTTTACGGAATCACATAGTTGAGACGGTTGGTTGGTTGATTTTCGTGGCTGACCGGTATAGTCCACTACGAGCCAAAATTAACCCTTGAGTGTCCTTTAAAAACCACTTCCTCGCCGAACGCAATCAGTATTACTAAATCCAATCTGTCGAATTTAGGTATTTTAATAAATCACCCGGATATGTGACTGAACAGTCCGAGAGGTTGTTGCTGATGTATTTGCCCAGAAACTTATTTTTAGTTTTTACCAGGGCTGGGCATTGACATAGAAAGTGAGTGAGCGACTCCTCTTCCTCTTCGTTTTCGCAGCTCCTACAATGCCTTCTGAAAGGAATACCCAGTCTCTCCGTGTGAGTCCCTACACACCAGTGACCAGTAAAAACCGCTGTTTGCCTTGCGGTATCCGAGCGTCTTCTGTTGATGAGTCTAAGTGACCTATTTTCGTTGTAACTAAGCCAGGTAGCACGTACCACTCAGCAAGATACAAGATCTTTCCACCGCCTATTTGCAAGCTGACGGAAATAGAGTTGAGACACATAAGAAGACATTGGGAATAAGTGTGACACGTCTTCCGCTGATGATAATGAGTTTGACTTATGAGTTCACCATAAGACCAAGGTCTTAAAAACGAAGAAGAAAAGAAAATGACTTACAACATCCCCAAGCCGAACTCCGGTTCACGAGTTGAAGTTGGGAAGAGATGAAAACCGTATACTCTAAGCTTTAAACTCTCTTCCAAAAAAACTGTTTCTTAATTGGAACTTCTGTACCATCGGAACGGTTTCTTTCAAAGTTACGGAAAAACGAAATCTGTTCACGAAGAAACGCGTTTCAAAATTGATGTTTTTTAAATCAATTTTATACAAATAATACATATTTTGTATAATGTAATAAATCAAATGTACACAATAATTTTTTATATTTTATGTCTTTTTCATGATAATCGATTAATTTGTTGCGATTAATTGCAATTTATAATCGCTTCCTTCGATTATTCATATGATCAATTAATCGATTAATAATTTTTTTTAAGCATCACTATTCCATCCGCTTTGTTACACATATATTTGAAGAGAGAAATTGAAAACATAATTTTTAAATGTATTTTTAAAAAAAATAAAGAAAAAATCAAATTGAAAAATATCTTTACTCTTTACAAAAAGTTTTCACTTTTTCCTGATTCTGGTAATAAAAATTGAAAGTATCTGTACATTGTTATTGATGATTTTTCGCCTCAAAATTAACCTCGGACAAAGTTTCCTCCCACTGAAAATGTATGTTTATTTATATGTTACTTAGTATGAATGAAATTACTCAAAATGTCAAATTATTATAATTTATTTTTCTGTACAAAGAAAAATTTAACAAAAAAAAACAAAAAACAAGACACACATTCATTTATCATTGAAAAGACATTTTGACTAAAAACCAGGAAAATACGCTTCCTTAATGTCATTTTTGTCAGATTCTTGAGTATTTTAATGACAATAAATTCTATAATCAAGAAAAGAGAAACTTTTTTGGATAAAAAAAAATCGCAAAAAACATAAAAAATAATGACTAAAAACAAAGGAAAAGAACGAAAAATAAATGCTTCAACAACTTCAACTTAAAAACAACTTTGCACAAAATACAAAACAGAAAACACTTAAAATTAACAAAAACAATAACAAAACAACAAAAATTGCATTCAACTAGAAAAACAAAATAAGCAGCTGCAATGAAAATAAATAGAAAGATGGATAAATACTACACACTATGTTAGATAGATAGACAGAAAGGGAGAGTGTATCTACTTATATTATGGTGCCCGGTGCCATTGTACACTTGTAGTAGATAAAAGGGTTGGTGATAACGGGGGGTAAAGAGAAAGAATAATTTTGAACGTGTTTGGAATAAGTTAAAAACCTGCGGCAGATAAACAACTTTCCAGACCAAGAAAATTTTTGGTCAAACTTAAATTCAACTCGACTCTACTCAACTCTACTCAACTTGACTTCACCCACAATTATTTGGCATAAAATTCGTGTCTAAAAATGCTCAACACGGTCGACCGCATTCATTAGCGCAAATGGGCTAAATACTTGCCACAATGGCGGAGCGCAGTGGATTGAGTTAGTTTGTTTGGCGACGGCTATGGGGTACTCGGTGTACCTCATAAAATAAACTTTTACTGCTTGAGTCAAGTCGTCTTCGAGTTTGAATGCAGCTGAGGTTGGTGCAAATGATGACAAGAAGGCGAATACGAATGCAGAGACTCTAGGATTCTACAATGGTATAGAATGCCGACAAAGTTTAACTAGCTGCGAAAATGCGCTCAGGTTTGAATTACTTAGTATGATGCGGGCGTTCTTACCAAGTTATTGTCGTTCAAGTTTCAGAATGAGTCTCAGTTGCTGATGGCATCTTGGGGATGTCGGGTGTTCTTTTTGTTCACATTATCCCCAGCAAACGGAAATCAACTTGAAAAATAAATTCTTTCCTTAGCAATTCAATGGTTTTTTTATATATATAAAAAAAAAAGAGTGACGTACACAGAGAGAGTGTAATAGATAGAGAGAGAGAGAGAGAGTGGTAATGGAAAATAAGATATGAATTTAAGTGTTATTACTGTTGCATACTTTTAGGCCCAGCCATTTATTTTTACTCTTAGTACTTTCATTTCAGTTTCCTTTATATTCACTTCGGTTTTATTTGAAAAGAAAGCTTCAAGCAGCTGCAAACGTGATTTCCTTTTAGTAATATTCTTGATTACTTGTTGATTTTTAATTAATAAATGATATTTTATAGATGAAACTATGTTTTGCCTTAAGTCAACTTACCCTTTATCACTTTTATTTATCAATTAGTTCCATCATGATTATTTATTCAAAAAATCAATGAAATTCAATTTCTTTCTTTTTATGTTTGCATCAACTTCTCATTAGTAATAGTCATTAGTGACAGCCACAATTGACAGCCATCAAATGTTAGAACCCCAAAAGTCTTTCAAGTCAACTATTTACAAAATTATCTTAAATTATTATTTATAAAATACATAAAGTGACATCAAACAGATCTTTATGTATGAACATAAAACACCATATACATATGAATGATTCATATTCTTGATTGCCATCTAAGTAATGGTGTTAGGACCATGAGCGCAATGCCGGTGGTACTCTAGCCAATTCGATAGGGTCTTCCATGGAAAAAAAAGTTTTAGGTGAACACTGAACCTAAGATCAGTCCCTACCAGTCGTCACTCTGGTCCATATGGCCTCTGGGTGAACTAGCCTCTGTGTCGAACAGTGTATCTATAGTATAGATACTATCCTAAGTTCTCTTTTAATATGCAATATACATTTGATTAAAATATATATGCCATCTTCATTAGGTGATGTGTTGTATAAAAACTTTTAATTGTGACAGTAACGCATTGAAAATCAAATGCCACTAACATAATGAAGATATCAAGAAAAACACGAAGACAAATACAAACACCGAAAAGTCTTTGGAAAAATAAGTAAGAAATAATAAAGAAACTCCTTGATTATACTTGAAGAAGACTATGACGATGAAGACGATGGCAATGACGATGATGATGATGATGATGAGGACAAAAGATACCCAAAGGGATTTGTTTTATGTTGAGAGTGAAAAATTTTCATTCGTTCGTTGCGCCAACCATTGAAACCACAAAATGCCAAAAAGAAACTTTAGTCGAAGATTAATTACAATTGAAAACAAATGAATGCAAAGCGATAAGAAATGCTAAAAAAAAGGATTATAAGGATGCCAGTCACAATGAAAGTGGCAACAACAGTTCCAAACAGCAACAGCATTGGGATTTGAGTTTACTAGTTTGAGGAGCAACTGGAAAAAGGAACAACAAATAAGAAACAAATGCAAACGAACAAACAAATATTGTAAATGAATGAATGAAGAAATGAAAGAACAAATGAATGAATAAATGAATGAATGAACGAAGCAAACAACAAGGAACGACAAAAGTCACAACTTTCCCAATCAAGATACGAAAAATGTTTGGTAATCAAAATGAGAGCGTTGAAACAAATGTTCACACCTAAAAAAAGAACTTGTGTAGTTTGATATTTAAATAGAAATTTTCGGGTATAAAATAGGAAAGGGGGAAAAACAAGTAGAGAAATGCTTAAATACAATATAAACTAACAAGCTCACCAAGTGGTATTGCTGGGTCTGGGTGGCTGGCTATCCTGCGGCTATTTTATGACTTTTAGACGTGACTAGTTTCAGGTTACCTCGGTATGAGCGGCGCCAAACTGCCAAAAAACAGCCAATAGAAAGAAAAATTATAGGACTTTTGACAGTCCTGGCTGCCTTTTTATGCAAAGTTAGCATTTCGACAGAGCACATTTGCCACAGGCGAATATAAAATAATAAAAAAAAAGGGAGCAAAAGGCAAAAGGAAACAGGCATTAGCACCACTTAACTGAGTGACCGGCTCTAATGCGTGACCAAGTGAGAAGAGCGTGGGGAAGGAGGAGAAGAAGGTGTTTGATAGAAAACGTGTCGGCCCAAGTAGCCAACAGGGACAGTGACTGTACATTCAGCAGGACCAGCGGCAGGAACAAGAGAATTTTAGAAGAAACTACCAAGCTGCCAAGTGTGAGTATGCCCATGGCTAGCGTGCAGAGTTTGGCAGCTATAATGAGAAAGACGAAGACGACAACGAAGATGACGACGGAGATGGCGTCTGAGTTTGAAAAAGTGTTGAAAGTTTTGCGTATAAATCAAGAAATTAATTAAATTTGACATACATTTTGCAAGTAGTATATGAGTATAGAAGTGGTTTAAACATCCTGCCCCCTCCCATTTTTTTTCCGCCGTTCACCCTTAGCCAGTTTCTTAACTACAAAGAAGTTGATTCCTTCGTGGTTTTTCCTGTGGCTTTGGTTCGAACTTTACTTAAGTTCAGTTCAGTTCTGTTCTGTTCACTTCAGTTCAGTTCGTTTTCTAGAGTTGAGGTTGGCTTTGTTGGTTGATTGTGGTAAAAATTAAAAGTAACAGCAACTACAACATTGAGTAGTATAGTTGCAAACTTATGCTACTTTGAAGTAGTGTTGGAAAATGCATATGGAAAAAAGTTAAAACCGTGTAAGAAATTTAAGTTTGAAATATGTGCAAAATTCATTGTGTAAGAAAAATTTGCTACTTATAAGGAGTTTATTTCTTTTCTTACTCCGAAAGTTGGTTGGCACAACTAATTTCATCCACTTTTACACTGGAAAAGTTAGTGACTTGAAGATTTCTTTTCATTATACTACTAAGTGAATGTTGAACATAATTTCTTGACATAAAACTAAAAAATAATGCAAAGTATCTCAATCAAAATTGTTTGTTGATTAAGGATGTGAACAAGAAATTGCCATAAAATGCAGTAGTATTTTTGCTTTAAATAATTTAAAAGGTAATTCAATCGAAACAAGATATTTTTTAATATGTTAGAGTTGGTCAATTAATTACACAGGCCTGTGATGAAAAAGTTCCTTAAATATTTGTATATAGAGTCTATAGATTAGAACCTCCAAAATCCAATTATGTTTTGCTGTTTTATTTTAACAACGACAATTTCATGGTCCATTATGATAATAAAAAAAATTTGTCTACCAAGAAAAAAGTTATGTATATTTTTTGATGCATTTATGGTTACGAAAATAATAACAGTTTTAATTGGGTCGTACCAGCTGCCAAGACAAAAACTGCAGCGAGGTGACCACCACCACTCACCAAATGGTAATGGTTGATTTATGAATCGGATGTAAGTAAGAGAGCAGCATTTAAAAATATACAATTCATCTCATATTGACTGATGATTTTGGCATGGAAAAGCTGTGCATATGATGGGTGCTGCAATTAATCACAATTGATCTAAAAAAGGGATCACGAGGATGTTTCAATCTAATGTATGGTGAATTTTTACAACAAAAAAAAAACTAGTTTTACCGTCAGCTAGCCCATTGGCTACCCCTTGGTAAGAAAAGTTTCTTTTGTAGACCAGGTCATCGCGTCAGTTTTTTTTTTTTTTTGTAATGCACTTGGGATAACTGACTTAACGGTGACTCATATCAACGATTTAAAGTTCAAATTGCTTCCACCCTATTGGCAAGATTTAGCCTCTTCGGACTATTCTCTGTTTCCAAAATATAAGAAATATTGCCAACAATAAAGAGGTAGAGTCTGCAGCTGTTCTATGTTCCATGGGTCTACCACTTTACATGTAAGACAAATGATATGTTTTCCTTTTCTTTGTTACCCTCACAGATATATTGTACCAATTTCCAATTATGATGAAGTTACACTTAGCACTTTTGTGGATAATATAGTTTGCTTATTAAAAGTCTTAATGGCAGTACTACGCAGTGTCTTCAAAATAACTTCGTTATAGAAAAGTCTTTGCTATAAGTACTTTATAAAAGTTATTGTGTTCGTTATATTTGTATGTACCTAAAAAATGTTTGCTTTAATTACTGGACAGCAATTCTTCAAGGCGCACAATCTAATTTTGGTATATATACAGTACAACAACTATAAGAAGCAATCTGCTATCACAAAATGATAAAGGTTTAAAAATACCATGAGCACAATTTGATAGATTTAAACCTGGAGAACTAGTTCTAATGGATTAGATAAAGGAAAAGATGAAAAATGAATAATAAGTCTGCGGTCTGACAAATATCTGGCAATACTCTTGTGTAACGCATATGGTTTCTGGATAATACCAACCTTCGAAACTTAGTGGCCCCAATTTTCCAATTTATATTATTGGGACTCTATAAGTCAACCATTATTAAGTGGATTTAAACGCGGCCATACAATAACGATGAATTTTTTCAGTCGCTATGTGACGATGGAAGTAACAAGGATACATTACTATGTGCCTTGAATCAAAAAGATCGTCAGCTTAATGGACAACAGCTGGTGAAAGTCGTCCAAAGCGACCAAGAACTTAAACTCAGCTGGTAAAGTAATGGCATTATTATTTTAGTACGCACATGGTATTTTGTTCGTCGACTATCTTGTGAAAGGTATAACTATCAATATCGAATATTACATAGCATTTTCAAAAAGATCGTTCGGGGAACGAATCAAAATCTCTATTTTGATAGCAAGGACAAATCGTTCTACCGAGAAGCCATCGAAAAGTTAAAGGAGTGTTGGAATGAATGTATCACTCTAGTGTCTAGAAAAAGAGTAAGTCAACGAATTTAAAAAATAAATAAATTTGTTTTCTTAATTAGACTGATGACTGAAGGTTTTTAACACATCATCTCTCTTCTTATACTTTATGAATAAATCATATTTATACTTAATATAGAACCAGAAAGAAGGTTATCATTAACTATGCCCAAGGTATAATACTCTTCACGCTCCTCCGGGTGGCAACCAACCGAACGGCGACAAATGCCAGATATCAAATATGATTTCTTTCTCAGCATCACTCTCTCTGTCACAGTTTGAGTATCTACAAAGAACACAATTTGAGTATCAAATGTGAGCACAGTTTGAGGGGCACAATGCAGTTTTGTAAGTATTTTTAAAATTTGGCTTTGTATGGGAGGTCCTGCTACCCCTAGGATCTTGAAATTTACATGTTTGTTGAATATGGATTAGAAAACTATAGTGTGCAAATTTCAATTCAATACGTTAAAAACAAAAAACTTTTTCTAATAAGAATATTAATTTAATGGTGGGAGATACCCCGCTAGTGGTCCGATTTTGATTCAGACAAATGTGCTGCGTATGGTAAAAAGAAACCTACCTCCGCTCTCTTGCTTAAAACTGTGGGACTAGTTTGCATACATATATACGGACATGGCTAAATCAACTCGGTGAGACGAGTTGAGTGTCCGTTTTTGTGGTCAGCGATGTCTCCTTCGGAGTGTTGCAAACTCCATGACAAACTTATAATACTATTCACTCCCGTTAAGAGTATAAAAATAGTTCAATCCAACACAATTTTTCTTTACTAAAATTAAGATTATATGCACCCAAATTTAAATGATGTTTTCCATCAAGATAATGCACCATTTCATGCATCGCGTCAGGCTTTAACTTGGTTTAATGATCACAATGTTCCAGTTGTTGAATGGCCATCTCTTTCGGTAGATTTGAATGTAATGAAGAACGTATGGGGAGCATTGGTTCGCATGGTTTATGGAGGTAACAAGCAATATGCTACTAAAGATATACTGAAAGACCCAATTCTTGAAGCCTGGAACTACTTCAGCCACCAGCAGAGTGAAATTGGAAACTGTACACACTATTAAAATTACAAAAACTACCATAAAGTACTCAAAAACCACAGCGTCATTTCTTCTATTCTCGTGTACCCGCCGTATATGTTGTTGTCGTTTTTTTTTATCTTTGTAAACAAAAAGCTTCCAATAAACTATTCAAACGAAAATGATTAGCAATTTTCATATGCGGTTATAATTTTGATACAAGTTTAATATCAATAGTTTTGTACTGTGGAGTGTGGCTGATCATAAAAAGAATTTCCTTTAATATAGTTCTCATATTTCTAAATTTTCTTAATCTGGTCTGCACATTATACTCGTATTAATGTTCCCCATTTTGGTACAAAGTATTCAAAAAAAATTGCCAATGTTTGTTTAGGGGATTAACTTGGCCTTAACAAAAATGAAATGTAAAAACATTTTACAAACTCCTTACCAATAAAATGTCCTTAATTGGATAAATGCATGTAAAATAGTCTTCTTTTAGCAAAACAAAGTGTTTTTGGGAATTCATTGTAAATGAAAAATTTTGTGGTATTTTTATTCAATAGTTTTACCATTTGTCATTTGTTTATTTGCAGTAGATGGAGTTATAGGCATATATTTATACACGTATGAATGTTGAATATTTGTGCGCATTAAGTAGTTAACTCTTAAGAGAAAGCGTTTCGGTCGATTTAAATGCTTTTAATTCTAGTTTGATTAGCACGTAATAATACATAGATTACTATTTGAAAGTCTCAACCTAATTGCTTCAGTGCGCCTTTAAACTGCCTCCTGCATAAAATAGGTCAAGTAACTATGTACGAGTACATATAGTCAAACTAGTCAATATACAAAACTTGTATTTCCTATTAAATGGTTTTCATGTAAATTGAGTAGAGATAAGACAATTGGAAAATTCCATAAAGCTATTGAGGTTCTTTGCTAAAGAATGCAACGAATTCTTTTAAAAATAATGAAAGATTCAAACATGACGAAAAAAAACCATTGAATGTGTTTGGAGGTTATGAAACTAAGTAAGTAAGCAAGTAAAGATAGAGAAGTCAACATACAATAATGCGATTTCAATGAACCGAACCCCGTTTAAATTCTCAATGCAAAAGTACATGCAAATGGCGGGCTATTATCCGGATGCCATACGCAGAGTAACCATGCCATGCTCAAATGCTCATTGTTTGCATGGGCAATAAAAGGGACTTGAGGCCATTGTTTCACAATCATAACTCTCGAGTAATCATACGAAATGCGTTATGCATGTGCAATTTTGAATAGCAACAGAAGCTGGTCTGAATAAAGGCAAGACAGACTTAGAAAATGGAACTGAAATTCCGGAAATGAGCATCATTAATTTTCAGATTACACAGAAAATGTATTTGTGTGCTTGTGAGTGATACTAAAAACAAACGCAGATGCAGATGAATGAGAAATTAATAAAAAGGGTTAAACTGAATGGCATGAAACTATAGAATGCTTTTTATCGTTGATTTGATACGCTTTCAACGAACAGCTGCCATTGACTTTTCCACTTTGTTGGAGGAGTAAGAGTTCGATTAGTAGAGCCAGCCATGGTTCACGATGGCACTGGCAGGAGGCGCTATACATATAGGCAGCTGTGCGTGATTGTTGCTACGTGACTTAATTTCTATCATTTATGGTTCGTCTGACTCAAAGGCCTTTTTAGCTATTTGTTTTTTCCATCCTGTTCATTCGCTTAACGACATTCAATGCGAAATCGCATAAAATGTTGTCCTTCTCAAGAATCTTTCTCTTGCAATAATATTTTAAGCAAACTGAGTTGATTTGAAGATAACTATTTCTAAGTACATACTTACATATAGTCTTCAACGACAACTTTAGAGTGGTATGTAGTATTTAACAAAATGTCAAATGATACACGCTGATATCTACAATACTTTAGTTTGAATTTTGGCACGTTCGATAGGAAAATGTCCAAGTTCAGAAACACTAATATACAAAGTGAATGTATATATGTAAAAGCAACAACACGTACTACAGTTAACTAAATGAAATTTATCAAGTTTTATGGTGCCAAGGAGATTCACATATTCGAAATAAGCCAATTGCGTACAAAAATCAAAGTTAAGCATTTCCCATTAGATTTATGCGCTTCCAAAAACAAATGTACTATGTATGTGTGTTTATCTCCTTCTTATTCTTATTGCTTCACAGGAATACATTTTTATCTTATACATATACATACAATAGTATTGGTTGTATTTGTTTCAGGATAACATAAGCTGCCAATTGGTTTTCTTATTAATCAGAATCAGCAGAAGTTTTACTTTTTCCATTCATGTTGGCAAACTACAAATTGCAACTTTTCGATAAACATACAGTACCATACATACATACAATATACATTCGTACAAGGTTTAGTGAATAGATATATTTTTGATATGGTTACATATAAAGTTTTATGATCAGTTTGTGTTTTGCGCTGAAACGAGTTATTTATCAAGCTAAAATTAATTGGAATTTTACGTGTTGATGTTCTGTTGATATTATCATATTGGGATATTTGTAAATATTTACATACACTTAAGTCATATACTAGTAGTATGTGAATCTTTAACAAAATATGTGGCATTCTGATTTTAGTTATGTTTTTGTAACAATATAAAAAACTAATCATATTTTTTAGAATTAATTGGCCCAATTACTTTATCATACTTCAACAGCCACTAATTTTCTAATTTCTATCATCACAAATTTATAAATTTATTTATTGTTCATATTTATACTCTTCACGGGAGTGAATAGTATTATAAGTTTGTCATGAAGTTTGTAACACACAGAAGGAGACCGCAGACCACTTAAAATATATATATATATATTTGTGATCATCTCGATAAGACGATTTGATTTAGCCATGTCCGTCTGTCTGTATGTATGCAAACTCAGTCCCTCAAGTACAAAGTACAATAAAAGTGCCACTCAAGCTGTGTTCTTTGTTGATACTCAAACTGTAACAGAGAGAAATTAGTGATTTCTTTCTAGTTTATATTAATATCTATATTGATATTCTTGTTTTGAAAAGAGGATTTCATGATTTAAATACTCGAATGAATTGATTTTTGCTACTTTTTTGATTGTTTCATTTAGTTGAAATACAATACTTATGGAAGGGTAATCACAAATCATTTGATAAATTTATGAAAAATGAAACAACGCAGTTAGTTGATTTGATGTATATTTCAAACCCTAAATTAATTTTGGAAAGGGAAAAACCGTGGATATTTTAGCTCATATTTAGTCATAAATTATTATACACATAAATCAATAGTTTTCTCGCATTATTGCTACGCATTTACATGATAATCGATATCACATTATCATAATAAACACAAAATATCACCACAAAAAGAGTTTTCTGATTAAATCTACCTTACTAGAGTACTCTTTAGACACAAAATTATCAATTCCATTCCTAAATGATAAACTACAATATGTTATATAGCTTACGTCTGAATTTAACAATGCAAACCGTAAGCTTAGAAGATAATCCAAAATTTGAATAAAAGTGATATTTTTATTTATTCTATACTAGAGTGAATATTGAAGACCCCATAAATTATATATGGATATGACAAATTTAAAGAGAAAAATTGATATAGCGTCTATTGCCATGCATTTACACTCTTAGTATTTAAGTTCTCAGGCTTAAATTCGGTACGGACAAGTCAGATACTCGTAAAACCAGTGTATATGAAGTAAGTATTTGTAAGCTTTCTAAGTTATTAAATCGAAACTTCACAAAGCGGTTAGGACCGAATAGTAACACACACACACACAAAATACATTAATATTTGTTATCTGTAGTCGTTTCAGTTTAAAAAAACAAACTGTATAAAAAACCATTATACTTAAGGACCTAATAAATTGACTAATTAATTTTATAAACCAAATGAAACTTCATGTTAGCATCTTATCGTTACTTCATTATATAATGCATTTTCTATGTATGTTTAAGACAAAAACAAATACTCATCAATTTACAAAACCCTAAAACATCAAACCGTTTAGAACAGATTTAGGTGTATGTATTGGGAACACCGAAAATGTTGATCCTCCAATTGGTTGACATATAAGAAACTCGGCCGTCTATCTTATGTACATGTAAGATACGTTCATTATCCCGTGTAATTTACAAATGAATAAAGGCAAGAAATTTACATGAATTTGCAAGAAACATGAAATTATGAATTATTTTAAATTTATTTATAATTTTTTTGTTTCTTTATGCATTTCGAAAATATTGAATATTTTCCAAATGTTTTATGAATTTGAATTGACATCATTTTTTTGTTCTTTCATCATCTGAAATTTCATCGGAAGATCGGAAAGTGAAATAAATATCCACGAAATTTTCGATATTTCCTCGGAGTGCAGATTTCTTATGTCGTTGTCTGTTATTGATACCGCAATTTTCATAAATCTGCAAATCAGCAATCGTATAAAGTAATTTAAGTAAATTTTTTTTACCGATGCGATGCAATCAACATTAAAGCAAAGTGCAGAAACTTTGATTTCTGGTTTAATTACCTTTAATATAACAAGTAAGTAACAGTTTTCATTGGAGAAAAAAATTTTTATCAACGATTCCATTGAATCACATTGTCTTGTCTGTTTAAATTGGTTTCTTACCGCCAACATCAGACAAACGATTTGCTAAGCCAATTCTTCTGAAGCCTTTTTGGCTTGTATCATTGTCTTCTTGTAAGCTGTTGGCAAAGGGAATTCTGTTTCGTGGCATTTCGACTACCAACTACTTATTTACAAAGTTTTGCTAATAGCTAAAATATGTTTTTGGGCGTTTAAGAGCTTATAACTTGAGTAATGTTTCTGACAGTAAAGAAACATATGATACCTGTTTCTTATTTATATTACACGTCTTACAAAACATGTTATTTTAACAACCCAGATCTTTATTAAAAATATGATTTCTTTACAAGGTGATTTGATTTTCTTTTTAGATTAACCTACGGTGCAAATTTAATAACATTGTAATAGGTTAGAAGATATACTTATTTCAAACAACAAGAATGACGCAATCCGCGTAGAAAGGAAGTTGAAGCTTTGTTGTCTTGAAAATTGGACATATTGCTTTCCACAAGGGCAGTCAGTTTTTTTTTTAACAAAAGAAAGCATTTTATTTTCTAACCTTCAAACATTAAATGAATCGTTTTTCCTTTTTGTTTTTATGCTTTCCAAATAATATGTTTTCTCAAGGTCCTCAAAATAGGAGATTGTTTCAATGATGACCTCTTCCTTCAAACCAAATCTTTTAACGCCGAGCCATTTCTTCATTTTTAAACACAAGAAATAGTCACATGAAACTACAATAAATTTGAAGTTTATGCTGGAGTATTGCATTGGCAGCTATACATGTGAGCACTCTTGCATTATCATGGTATTTTCTTCACCAAATGTGGTCCTTTTTGCTTTAAATCAATGTCGAATCTTTCCAACAGCTCTGAATAATATTCGCGTGCATCCCTAAAAACTTTCGCCATGACCTTGTTGGCCAACAAGCTCACCTGTACATAATTTTGCAAAACTACATGGCATATGGCCGCACGAAATCATTCCACTACTTCACTCTTGGTGCTCCACTGGAAACAGAGAATTGGGGTTCTAAATCACAGTTTTCCCAGTATTGACATTACCTACAGACATAATTTTATTGTCATAGCTTTACAAATTCCAAGTAATATAAAAATAAATTAAATATATAACATAATAAAATTTCTTTGAAAATCATCATAGCAAAATGAATAAGAAAGAATTTTGAATGTTCATATTCTGTACAAAAAAAAGTTTTTATTTGACTAATCATTATCAGAATACAATTTATAGCCACAAGTGCGTCCTCTTGTAAACCCCAATAAAAATAAAATGATATTTATGAACACTTAATACCTTTTATGTCAAAAAAAGGAAAATAATAGCAAACGAAAGGAAAAACGCTTAACAAACAATAAAACATGATATTATAAAATGTTAAATGGGATTTGCCTTGGGTCAGTTCAAAATATATACACGTAATATAACAACAATCGTTTATCAAAGGACTTTGCCAGTCAGCCAAAACCAAGACTAGTCTTGTGACAAAAGAAAGAGAATATTTTCTAAGGAAAACCACACACACACACACATATTTATTTATACACATGTGTTAGGGAAAATATACTTTATGGCGCCTTAAGGTATGCAAAGTAGAAATAGCAAGCAGCGGCTCATGTTGGTCAAACACATACAAGTAGTATTTATTTATTTAAGAAGAAAATTGCTCCTTTCGATTAGAAAACACCCTGGATATTTCATCAAAATAAAACAGGAAAAATTCATTCTTTATTAGTTGCACATTTCTTTTGCAAAGAATCCTATAAAATGGAGAAATAAATCTACTTTTATACAATACTTTGCCATTCATACATTTCTATGACAAAATAGTATTACGTAGTATGAAAATAAACCTCATATGTTAGTCGATAACTTTAATCCAATGATGATGATCCAATACTCTTTCTTTCTCAAATGGGTTTAACCATATACTTTATCATTGACAACTGTCATTTGCCATTGCTTAAGCCTAAATGCAACCAAGGTGAATCTAAAGATACTAAAAGCCAAAAGCTGAAAAGCATGTGTACTGTCAAACCATTTTCAATGGACATAGAAACCAAAGCGATTAAACCACCACATACGCTTAATGGACAACCAGCTAAAAGTTGTGGAATAAAGTTGCGAGATGGAGGTTGATAGACAAAAAGATGCGAGTATATAAATACAAGTACATACATATGTATCTATGAGACTTAAAATGAAAACCATGGCTGAATTTTTTTACGTTTCCTATGTGATTTCACTAACTATGTACTATTTTTTATATTTTCCTTTTTTATTCGCTGAAAAGTTACGAAATGCCCACTCGCTTACTCTAATCCGCTTATTTTATAGTGGTGGTCTTAAGAGCCACATTGACTACTAGTTCTTACTCTTGTATAACTTCATATTGAGGCCTTGCATAGCTGGTTTAGACACTGAACTAAACAGAACAGAACACAAAAACCTGTGTTCATTTGTAGTTGAAATAACTTTTTCATATACTCATTATAAGTCAACAACAACAGCTAAATGCCATTAAATCCAATTCAAGAGAATCTTTTTTAAAAGTCGCCATAGTACTATACTTCTTAGTATTAAAAAAGTTTACAATATGGTACATATGTGTATGTCCAATATGCGTGGGTAGTCAAAAAAGTACCCGACCTAACAAAGAAAACAAAAATTAAATAAAAAAACAATCTTTATTACTCTACGATTTTTAATAATTTTGATATACTGTTTTTAAGCGAACTACACACTGTCAATGAAATATTTATATGCATATGCGTGTCATATACAATGTTTGAAGCAATTTTAAATTTATTTCTCTTTGATCGAGTGCGCTGCTGCATATTGCACAGTTATGACCTTGTTTTCGCTCAACCTTTCTGCGACTGAATTCTCTCTCGCAACTTTTATTTGTTGACAAAGGGAAGAAGATGCCGAAGGAGTAGCCGAGCTGCTTGTAACAGCAGCAGCTCGCAGTTTTGCCGACGTTTTTTTTCCTTTCACAAAGCAACATAAATAATGAGGAATATGCAAATAGATGCTGGCATTCTTATGCTGAGTGCGAACAACGAATGGCGTTACCAAAAAAGAATCAACGACCCGATCTGCTATGCATGATGCTGAGTCATCTAAATAGAAACATAAGCAAGTGCCAAGCAAACATTCTCACTATTCAGATATTTTTGCAAAGAGCATACAGCTACAATAGCAATGTAAGTCATAGACATTGTCTTCTGCACACCTTAAAAGATAACCAGAAATGAATGATTCTTTCCAGTAAGCAGCTTCAAACACACGTACATAACTGTTTGATACTGCAGTTTGATAATGTGCAGTCCGCTTTACTGAGCTCCTCAAACCAGCCATCAACTGCAATCTCCACTTTTTCAGTGTTGGCAAATCTATTGCCACCGAGCCATTTGATGGAAACTTAAATAAATTAGATAAGGCTTCATATGGTTGCTTGAGGAAGCAATTAAAACTTTAACTCGTTGATTTCTGCAATTGCAATAATGGATATGTGAACAGAAACATTGTTTTGATGAAACAAATCTTTATTTTTCACCAAATGCGGCCATTGTTTTTTGATTGCATCTAGAGTAGAATTTAACTCCGTTTTAGTATAGTATTGCATAGTGTTAAAAGACGATTTTCCTCGTTTCAAATTCACTGAGAACGATCAACATTGATGACTGCCAAACAAAGAGCGTCATCAAGTTTTAAACTTACGCTTCATTAGGTTGGTATGTCACATATATGTACATCAGTTTGGATACTTTTGGGACTACCCTTGTACTTCTTGTATGAATAAGAGAAAACTTTGTCATAGGATTCAATTGAATTTAGGAACAAATGGATGAGTCAGTGAGTGAGTGAGCCTAGCAAAAGTAAACATCAAACATCACGAAATGTAAAAAGTTTAGAAACATTCCTAAGGAAAAGTTGCATTGATCTTTCTCACTCTGATGCCCCAACTGCACTAAGTATAACATGTTTATAGTAGTAGAGAGTCTTTGCCAAATCAACTACGAGCAAAATGCCAAAGGACTTTTATCCTTCTGTCCACACATTCACATACTCGTATATTTATATATACAGTTTCCAAGCTAATTCCGTTTTGCCTCTAATATCTCCTTTTCAAAGGCTTCATATTTCAATAATACCAACTTCAATGACCGCAGCGCATGCCAACGCTTATAGGAGACATCAATACATACACGTATAGTGAAAAGTTGAAAGGGGTGCTTAGAAGGCGGTGTAGTGTTGTGCTTGAAAACTTTGTTTCACAATCGAGTGCAAAATTCACTGAAGTGGATTAAAAGATTAGTCCGAGAGATTATGAAACACAGGCGAACTCTTGCCTAACTAACTAACTGACTGTCTCTCTTACCCAGTGCAACGGTTGGCTTCATGAATTTGGTCTCAGACTTTGTGCTCATTTGGCTGTCTATCTATGAGTTCATACTTATATATATGTGTTATTTGTTGACATACTCACAGTAAACAGGGATACTTGTGTTAGTGGATGATGCCATCAAAATGACCACCTGCCTTTCTTGACTTTGCGTGAATTTGACGACTTACTTTCTGTTCAACTCTTATGATGCCAAGACTTAATCATACCATATACTAGATTTGTCATTGTATCATGTGGCTACTGATATCTGAAACCTTTTTATTTTAGTGGGGTTTCCCCCATTAATCTTTGCAGATTAATGAACATTTAAAAAACGACGCTAAGAGAGATTTAAGAAGTTAAAATCTATTTATAAGGCTGCTGTTTAGTGCTAAAGGGTTTATGTTGCTGTAATTATTTTCAATTATTTTAAAAGGCAAAAAGCCCACTTCCGTTTACCATCCACTTTAAATCAACCGATGACCTCGAAAAAAAGGTTGGTAAAGGAAGAATGGAACGGTCAAATTTAACTTAAAATTCAGTTGTTGACCCTAATTTAACGCTTTGACAATTCGTAATTCTTGACACCCTCCTCAAATTCTTATTATGATTTTTTTGCTGAAAACTTTGCACTCATTTACTGATGATTTCTGCAACTTGACACTTTCTTCAAGACTTGCCTTTGAAATAACATTTTCTATCTTCATAAAAATCAGGCCAGGCGGGGGCCAGGTTAGGCAAAAGCAAAAGTATTCACAATGAATGTCATTTTGAGGTGCAGATAAAGAAGGAACTCTGTTTTTGTTTACAAAAATAAACTTTGTGCATTAATTTTATTGTTCCTTTGACGTCGCGCCACGTGTTTCAAAGTTGAGTTCACTTTGTCTACTTTGTCCGAATCCCCAAACCCAAACCCAAACAAGACGCATTAAGAAATTCATTGGAGCTTGTCCAGCCTTGTCGAACTTGGCTGTAAAGTTTATTTTTACCCTTTTTTTTTCTTTTTGGTCCTGAGTTTATTTTCCTATTTTTTTTTTTTTTTGTTTTGTATTCTTACCTTCAACTCTTGTTTGTTTGTATCGAACAAAAAGTTTTCGATTAAGTTTTAGTCCTTACTTTTTTCTTCGTGTCTTTTAAGACTTTTCGTTTTGTTCTGAAGGAACGGAGAATGTTGTGTCAACATATTAGTACGAAAAGGGTGAAGAGAAAAGGCTCAAAGTCAGTTAAGTTGATTTGAAGTTGAGCTCTCCTTGCACAAAAAGCGGAAAAATTAGTTATGTTAAAGTTGATGAAGTGCGGATGTTGTTGTTTAATGTTTTTGGGAGCGTAATTTTCAAATCTGTTTAACTAAATTAAGATTTCTTGTTTTGAAATGCGATTTGCGGAAATTTGTGGAGATTAAAGAAGGCTAAAGGTACGACATTGAGAGAAGAGCAGGTTGGTTTTAATTTTATTGCCTTTTGTCTAAGATTCTTACACATCACAATGGATAACATTTGTGATTGGTATTATATGTTATAAATTTGACTGATAATTGTAACAATTGGAAAAAGTCTTAGAATAAACGTTTGTCTACTTTTAAATTAATATTCCACAAGCTTTTAAGAACAAGATGAATTAAATTAACAAAATAGATACGTATGACTCTATAATTTACCATGCATACATAAATAATAAGATTATAGGCCCAGGAGAGGGAAACACAAACTAAGCTTTTTTTAAAAACTCAATGAGACTTGCTTGACCGCCGCTTGAGATGACATACCGCTCAAAATTTTTAAGAGGTTTTGAACAAGGCTGTCGAAGTACAACACAACTACTTTTCTTCAAATAAATCAAAGATCGTAATTAGTTATACAATATGTATATATCTTAACTCTAAAATTTACAAATGGAAAAGTTACTAGATTCTATTGGTACCAGTTGGACAGTCTGACTTAATAATAATTGGAAAGCCCTGCCACCACTTCTCATCTCATATTGTTTGAAAGCAGTGTCGTCCGCAGCTCCTGACCTTTACAGTGGATATTAAAAATGAAAAAATTATTTATGTATACATTTTTTGATTTATAAATGAATAAAAAAAACAGTAATTTTGGGGATAGCACAATGCAAAAGCTGCTTGTACTATTTTCTCATGATACAAGAAAACAAAGTAGCGCCAATTTTTAACAGTTATGTGTCGTTCTCTTTGGTGCCGTCACAAAATATTTAGTATAGTAAACGTTGGCAACTGACGTCCGTGTTCAAGTTATAGGAAAAATAAAAGATAGTACTTTTATATCCTTGCAGTTCGATGAATCTGCGGATATTTCGGGTTGCGCACAGTTTGTAGCTTTTGTGCATTTTGAATCCAATGAGGGATTGATGGAAGAAATTTTGTTTTGTAAAGCTCTTCCCACAAATACAACAGGTCAGTACTTGAAGCTACAGAAGACTTCCATGTCGATTGGGCGAAGAAATGCATAGTTATTTGTAGTGACGGAGCAAAAGCCATGAGTGGTTCGAAAAGCGGATTTATTACCAGACTTAAAAAGCTAACTTTGTCAGTATTTCTCAATGCAAGAACTATCAGAAAACACTGGCCAAAGGTGGATAATAAATCAGTTTTTAAATGCAGCCTTAGATGAGGAAAGTTTGACAACCAACCTAAAAGAAAAACTACTGGAATTATCTGACCATGGAATGTTGGACTTGGAATTCAAGTCTGTCAATTTAGATACCTTTTGATTAAAAAGAAAGTCAGAATACCCAGAATTAACAATAAAAGCTTAGAGGTGTTTGATTCCATTTGCAACATCCTACTTGTGCGAGTTGACGTTTTCATCAATGACCCAAATAAAAATCAAACAGAGAATTCGCTTTAATTTATTGTAAATGTAACAAAAACGGTTCCGCCATGGAAGAAATTGGTTAATGCAAAACAGGTGCACACTTCACATAAATATGACTCGTAGATATTTTTTTTAAAATTTGTTATTAATAAATATTTTCAAATATTTCCTTATTAAAAATGTCTTTTTGACTTTTATTTTCTTTTTACTGAGGCTTTTCGACCCTCCGCGACCCACACTTTGAGAAACACTGCTTTAGCAAATAAGCCACTTGCCTAGTGGTGCGCAAGGCATAATTTAAACTAAAAAAAATAAGTAAGTACCTTCTTATAAAAAATCATACTTACTATAGAGATGTATAGCTTCCGAAGCGCCCCGTCTATTTAATTCCACCTAAATCGCCCGATTCCGTAATAGAAATTGGTCGCGCAACATCGCGACGTTGTTCGTCGTTGCAAGTGCGCGTGGACGGTGGTGTTCATCTGAAACGCGATGGTCAGCTCGAGCAGATGCCCGCAAAAGTTTAAAAGAGTCATTTTGACAGCTATCGAGATCAATCATCAGCAAAAATGTTCTGTTGTATGTGAAGCTAAACGCATAAGAATGAATTTAGATCGATTAGAAACGGCTTTCATAACCGTGTTGTTGGGTATTTGTTTTGATCCACATGAACAAAACCAACAAAATGTTACAGTCCATTGATATTGACTAGTAGTATATAAATGTATGACAGTCTTATTCATCTAATTTCTGCAGAAAGGAAAAATTTTAATAAAGATGAACAGCAAGTTGTGTAACTCTTCTTAGTTAAAGAATACGAAAAGAACACAAAAAGGATGCGAAAGAGAAAGTTCACAGCAGATGAATCAGGCGAAGATATTACTTCTTCATTTTCTGGTCGAGAAACATTCAGAATCATGAGGCGTGATTATAGATAGACATACACAAGTTTTTTCGAGAAATTTTTGCTTTTAAGCCATTTAATTAATTTGAACACTTATTTAGTCCAAAATAAATTGAGTTCGTTAGTATCGCTATATTCTGGTGATTTAGAAAGATGCTTTCTGGAAAAATATATTTATCTAAGTTATTATTTAGCAGCAATAGATCAAGACGGAGAAATGCCACGAACAACCAACCGATTCTTAAGGTTCTAAGAAACAAAGAACTTGAAACAATTTATCCAAACATTGACATAGCTTCTGCTTTCTTCACCCTCATCACGTTTTTCGTTCACGTCCACCTGTTAAGGGTACACATGTCTATCTTATTATTTTGCAAAATATATGGTCGCCAGAAGGGCGCCAATGAGGAGCTAGCCTAGGGCTCTCTTAACATTTAATCCGCCTCTGTTTGAAATCAAATTATATAGTTAACAAATTTACGGAGATAAGTAAAAAGAGCAACGAAATGTTCTTCAGTAATTACCACATGCAAAATTTTTATGAACAACTTCTTCCATTATCCATCTAGTAGAGCACTGTACAAGCGCGCACAAAGTAGTGTTAACAATGAGACTGCGCACACAATGAAATTGAGTCATGTGCGTTCTTCAAACAAACATTTCAATTCATTTGTTTCTAATGCTTTGATGATTCATTTGCTCGAATTCTATGCTTTCGTGTGACTCTTGTTTTCTGACGTCTAGGCTTGTATTAGTCGGCACGAGTTGATTGGTATGTTTGAAATGCATAACTCGGAATGAGTATAAATAAATCAGCATGAGTCGTAATGAGTTGAAATAAATCAGCATAAGTCGGAATGAGTTGAAATGAATTGAAATGACTCTATGTGAAAAAACATTGTTAGTTGAAGAGTCGCAGTGCGAGGTATTATGATTTTTAATATTGGTACGATGATATGGTGAACAAAGTGATGTTTTTAACCCAATTGGTCCATTTTTTGGGTAGTTTCCTTTACAACTTTTGAACGGTAATTATTTTTGAACATTACGTTCTGATCAAAGTATGTATTTTAAAATAAAATTGCCGCAATGGAACAATTTTCAATTGCAATTTCAATTTGCAACATCTTTACTTAAATAGAGGAGGCCACTGAAGCTGAGATAATGTTCGTAACTCAGTTAGTAACTGTGCTGAGAACTGTTACTTAGGCAAACTAGTCCATTTCAACATATGCGCTTTAGCCAAAGAGAGTGCTAGGTGCTGCAAAAACTATAGTCTCCTGCTATTTTGCCCATGAAGCAACGATTTCCGAAAAAAATCAAAGCGGATATATCTAATATGTTCTCCTTGGTTCTTTTCAGGCCTTGCATTGCTAAATTTCTTGAGATATGGTTATATTTTCCATACGTAATATGAATTTGAATCCACGGTTAACCAAAACTTCTAACCATATTTTGCGGGTTTTGATGGCATAAACTGTCCAAAGGACCTTGTCCCCTGAATGCAACAAGAGTCTCATCAATGATCACATTTTCGTGGTAACTATAAAAGATTGGAAGAAGGAGTTGCCAACGGTCCCAGAGTTTACGAATAGGATCCAATTTATCATTGCTACATCATCGAAACGGTGCGCACTTGTAATCAAGTAGAAAGTACCTTCAGACATTATTGAACGAAAAATGGGACGACCAAAAAATGCATCAAATAACCCATGAACGTCTTCATTTCTACCTCTGCCATATGCAAATTTTATATTTGTCAATAATTATTACAGCAAGGTATGCTCGCAATATGACTTCATCAGTATCACTCCATTTGTTAACAAATTTAACTTTGCCATATTTATTAGTATTTTTGTTGGAAGGCGTAAAACGAAAAGGCTGACATCATTATCTGCACCTGAAATATCTGAGTCACTTTCTTCATTGAGCACTTCACGTACAAGTAACTGCAATGTAAATTTGCATACGTCTTCATAGCAAAATAGAATTCCACAATAATTGGTAAATTATTATATTCACAAAGTATTGAATAAAAATAAAAACATAGTACGGGATTAAATGGTTTTTTTGTATGAAAAATGCAGTAAGGACCAAATGGTCTCCTAATCGAAGATTCGTCCATTTTTTTAATCTAACAGCAGGGTTAAAATGTAAAATAAATATTATTTGATTTTCAATTAATTTGGTTCATGAATTAAAAAAAATTTATGTTTAAAAGTGTTTTCTTAAATATTCACAGCTGTTCATTTATAAAATAAAAAATTAATTACATTGTGAACATTTTGCAACATGAGTCACGCGTTATTCGTTATTACATTAGTCAATTTTTCAGTATTTTTTTTTTTTCGGTACATCGTCAATTAAATTACGTCGCAATGGCATTTCATGAAAAAATAATAATTATTTTTCTAATGAATTTTGGGTTAAAATTAATAAACAATAAAAATAATAAAAATGTTCCGTTAATAATTATTGACATGCCACCGAGGATTTCTTATTATTTATTTTAATTTTTTTTTTCGATCTCTGAAAGAATTTCTTTCATGCTACATATTTCTTTTTTCTTTTTCTTTTCTTATTTAAGTTTCTTTTAACGATTGATTCTTATTTAAATATTCTAAGATATTATTTTATAATTTTTAATTTATTTGATTATTTTAAACCGAATTCTTCTTAGAGCAAAGTTATCTAGTTCTGTTGTTACAAGAATTTTTTTCTTGCGTTTAGCCAAATGGGCAATCATTGTAATTTTAGAAGCAGCTTCTTCTGCATCCACCGAGGATTTATTATTATTTATTTTAATTTTTTTTTTTTTTTTCGATCTCTGAAAGAATTTCTTTCATTCTACATATTTCTTTTTTCTTTTCTTTTTTTTTAAGTTTATTTTAACGATTGATTCTTATTTAAATATTGTAAGATATTATTTTATAATTTTTAATTTATTTGATTATTTTAAACCGAATTCTTCTTAGAGCAAAGTTATCTAGTTCTGTTGTTACAAGAATTTTTTCTTGCGTTTAGCCAAATGGGCAATCATTGTAATTTTAGAAGCAGCTTCTTCTGCATCCACCGAGGATTTATTATTATTTATTTTAATTTTTTTTTTTTTTTTTCGATCTCTGAAAGAATTTCTTTCATGTTACATATTTCTTTTTCTTTTCTTTTTTTAAGTTTCTTTTAACGATTGATTTTTATTTAAATATTGTAAGATATTATTTTATACTTTTTAATTTATTTGATTATTTTAAACCGAATTCTTCTTAGAGCAAAGTTATCTAGTTCTGTTGTTACAAGAATTTTTTTCTTGCGTTTAGCCAAATGGGCAATCATTGTAATTTTAGAAGCAGCTTCTTCTGCATCCACCGAGGATTTATTATTATTTATTTTAATTTTTTTTTTTTCGATCTCTGAAAGAATTTCTTTCATGCTACATATTTCTTTTTTCTTTTTCTTTTTTTTTTTTAATTTTCTTTTAACGATTGATTTTTATTTAAATATTGTAAGATATTATTTTATAATTTTTAATTTATTTGATTATTTTAAACCGAATTCTTCTTAGAGCAAAGTCATCTAGTTCTGTTGTTACAAGAATCTTTTCTTGCGTTTAGCCAAATGGGCAATCATTGTAATTTTAGAAGCAGCTTCTTCTGCATCCACCGAGGATTTATTATTATTTATTTAATTTTTTTTTTTTTTTTCTATCTCTGAAAGAATTTCTTTCATGCTACATATTTCTTTTTTCTTTTTCTTTTTTTTTTTAATTTTCTTTTAACGATTGATTTTTATTTAAATATTGTAAGATATTATTTTATAATTTTTAATTTATTTGATTATTTTAAACCGAATTCTTCTTAGAGCAAAGTCATCTAGTTCTGTTGTTACAAGAATCTTTTCTTGCGTTTAGCCAAATGGGCAATCATTGTAATTTTAGAAGCAGCTTCTTCTGCATCCACCGAGGATTTATTATTATTTATTTTAATTTTTTTTTTCGATCTCTGAAAGAATTTCTGTCATGCTACATATTTCTTTTTTCTTTTTCTTTTCTTTTTTTAATTTTCTTTTAACGATTGATTTTTATTTAAATATTGTAAGATATTATTTTATAATTTTTAATTTATTTGATTATTTTAAACCGAATTCTTCTTAGAGCAAAGTCATCTAGTTCTGTTGTTACAAGAATCTTTTCTTGCGTTTAGCCAAATGGGCAATCATTGTATTTTAGAAGCAGCTTCTTCTGCATCCACCGAGGATTTATTATTATTTATTTTAATTTTTTTTTTTTTTTTCTATCTCTGAAAGAATTTCTTTCATGCTACATATTTCTTTTTTCTTTTTCTTTTTTTTTTTTAATTTTCTTTTAACGATTGATTTTTATTTAAATATTGCAAGATATTATTTTATAATTTTTAATTTATTTGATTATTTTAAACCGAATTCTTCTTGGAGCAAAGTTATCTAGTTCTGTTGTTACAAGAATTTTTTCTTGCGTTTAGCCAAATGGGCGATCATTGTAATTTTGGAAGCAGCTTCTTTTGCATCCTGAACGAGTTGTTGGGAAATCTCTATTTTTTCTTCCAATTCTTTAACCTTTGCCGGATTGGAAATAGTATCCTGCTTACGCTTAGGTACTTTGTAATATATATAATATCAGTTTTATGGTTTTGTATTTGTATTTTAATTGTTGAATTTCGCGTTCTAGATGACCCTGCTCTTCTTGACAATAGTTAATTTTTGAATGCAATTCCTCGGCTTGCACATGCATCTCTTCGATTGCATTTTGTGAAATTTATCATTCGATTGATATGTCTTCGTCTGAACTTTGGTACAGAATGCAATTGTAAGAATTGTACTGTAATGAAGTTTAATGCGTTTGGCCAAATGGGTGATCATCATATCATCATCCATCTTTAATTTTTGTATGTCTACATTCAGTTAATGTTGTCAGTTGTCGGTTGTTATCGAAGGTTTGTATGTATTGCATGTAGAGTTAGGACTGACGATGGTAGTGGGTGGCATTTTTGGTGGTGGACAAGGTCTAGTCTAATCTGGTAAGTCGATCATGCTTAATCAACATTTTCTTGGATACTTCTCCTGTAGTTGTACAATGATCCTGCATCGCAGTAAACAACTAAATTAGCCTCCAAATCATGATAGGCCCACACAGCTCATGCTAAGAATTATGCAAAGATTAATTGGGGGACCTTAATCTTTGGCTCTTTCATATGGGTGACGAGTACCGGTTACGTCCAAAACTAAGACCTAAAGAATTGATATATAGCTACAATATTTCGAATGAGTTATGAAAATACTAACATTGAAATTACCAGTCAACTCCTACACTTCATTACTCTATACCTATAACTTCTACTTGTTAATGAAAACGGCTCTTGATCCCAGGCTATTAATTAAATACAAAAAAAAAATGTCTATAAAAATCGAACAACAGAAATAAGAATTTAATTAAACAAAACTTACGGGATCTTGGAACCGCTTCTTATTAGGAAGCATCATTACCATCCAAGCCTTTTTGCCTTTTTTAATTAGTTCCTCATCATCCGGATGCGAATATTTTCGAACATAATACCTTAAAAAATTGTTGTAAGCATTGACAGGTAGAAAGATCGGATTACCTGTATAGTTTTTACATTTATTCTCTTTAATTCCTCCACTTGTTGTCACGTCCTATGCTTGCATTCCTTTTTGCAGTTCCATTCGTTTGGAATTCTATTAAACCAGGAGTTGAGAATTGGAGCGAGATGAAAATTTCAGAAAGTATTCATAGGTTTTCCTTTAAAAAAAACGTTGGCTTATGATTTTCAACAAATTGTCTTTTATAAGATTTACTTACCATTTTCACACGCTTTTCTTTTTAAAATCACAATCAACACAATGAATGACATACCGCCGGTAAAAATTTGTATTAATACTGTTTACATTTGTTTAATAATGTTATCTTAAAATATTATTTTATAATTTATAATTTATTATCAAATTAATTTAATCCCGCTTCTTCGTGCTCTGTCATTTAATTTTTGAATGCTGTTACCCTTCTTCTTTCATCTGTGGCGTTTAATATAAAAATTTGTATCGTTTTAGCATGTTAAAATTATCCCAATTCGGTATTGCTTTAAATTATTTTCCTTATTAAATTTATAAAAGAAAACATTTTTTTTTAATATAGGAATTTGTTACTTCTTTGATATTTCAAATATCAAATACACTGCGCACACTATGTATATGAGTCATGGTGATTTTGAATCAGCTCATTTCAGCTCATGTGCGATCTGCAAACAAACATTTCGACTCTTTTTCTTTCATTTGCTTTGACCTAATTTTCACGATGTATCTTTCTAGCAACTGATTTCGTTGATTCTTCTGTGGTGATGCCATTTGTTGATTGCAAACTGCATCACAACGCTAGCAACTTTTGTAATTGATTTTCAGTTCGGTTTTAACACGCGAAGCGACTTCAACAAGCGCACATTTCAAACCTGTCGTTATTTTCTGGAACCTTATTTATATGTCTTATAAATGCAAAGCTTATTGCAGACGTGTTGAAAATCAGCTGTTCGCAAAATGTTGGTTTGTGCATTGTTGCCATATGGAAGCAGTAGCATTGATGCATCGTGAAAATCAGGTCTTTGCTGAATAATTCGCTCGAATTCGTCAAGCCTTGCGTCTAGTGTCTTCTTCTACGAGTCGGTCTCACTCTGTCTTTGTTTACGAGTTCGACTAGATCATCATTACACAACACCACAAGAGTTGTGCCGGTAGTATTGCTACAGAAAGTGTTGCATGGAGCACATGATTCATTTGAACGAGAGATGATAATTTTTTGTTTAGTGTTAAGTCGTGCAGAGCTCTACCATCTAGAGATTCTTAATTTTATTAAAGGTAATTCCATATACTCTTTTAATAAATGCATGTATGTATATTTATAAATTCAAATTGCGCTTAACCTACAGCTTTTATTGAAAGATTTAATGTTTTCATTTTAAAAATTTTCCTAAAATATTCAGTTTTTTCACTCAAACGTGGATTTGGCGTGTACTATATACTTAGTTTCAGCCAAGTATATTTTGAATCGGTTAAGCTTATTCCATACAAAAAAAGTTTACGCGATGCCGTAAACTTAATCGACAATTGAGTAGGTTAAACCATGTATACTTAGGGCTACCAACTTTGTGAATTTATGATGTTCAATCATGGCCATTTTATATTGTTTGTTTACTTATACTGAATAGATGATTTACATAGTCAATAATAAAAACACGCCGTTCACTCAATTGTGTATGAAATACACGTTGCTATTCTTTTTACACGTTTGAGTGAAGACCCTGATTATGGTATATTTGTGTGAAAGGTTTACAAATGTTTCTGACGAATCTAAGCTATGTATCTTGTTTAATATGTGTACTTTATTGCTTTAATCCAAAGACTTACAATCCAAAATTTAAAATGCATCCAAAATTAACTTGCTGAGCTTATTTTTAGTTCAATCTGCCAGGAGTTAAAGTAAGCTATTTACGTATCATATTCCATTATGCAATTTACCTAAGAATCTTTTGCCAGACGACATTTTTTTTCTTTATTTTTCTGTTTGAGTAAAAAGAAACTAATGCAAGTTAAGGATACAAATTACGAAACAATGACGTCTACGAGATGTCAACAAAAACAATTTTGGTGTCATCAGCAACAGGAGTCACTGAACGACAACGACCAACCCACACATATGGAGATATAAAGATTAAGAGTATGAGTTAGTTTGACAATTAAGAAGGAAAGCTTGTATTGTAGATACTAACTATAAATGATGTGAGGATTGCACAATTTTGTTCAACTGGTTTATTCTGGTTATTTCTGTATGACAAACATAACTTATCTTAAGCATGACTCAACCACAAGCAAGTTTATATATATGATAGTTGATTTCAATGGGCTCAGTTACAGGTAAGTAATACTTATTTCTCTATTAAAGAACACTAAATTTTCTCTTCTTCATATCAGATATAGCAGACACTTAAGGTGTTTCCGGTATTTCTTTAATTTTGCTTGATTCCATACACCAAGTACTTACTAAAGATGCCACACTTCAGAAAGCTTAACAACAGCAGCAGGAGCAGCAGTCCTCTGTCTATCTGTTCATGGCAACATTTCGGGCTGTGGTTTCTACACTTCATCCTCACTGTCATAGTTTTCACCATCTTCATCATATTCATCATCATCTTTGTAGTATGCAGTCATCAGCTGCATTGTTTTCAAAACAATAGATATACAAGCGCAATGCCAAAGGCATAAGTACAACTATGGTAACATGTCCTTTGCTTCAATGCATTCTCCGCTTGGTTGGTTGGCTGGTTGTTGGTTGCATCCTTCCTTCCATCTTTCCATTCTTACCTCATTACCTTACCATTCTGCCGCCATCTTTAAATAAAAGGTGCGAAAATTAATATTTGTATTAACAGCGGAGCGTTGCGAAAACACCATTTTGTGTATTGCATACTTTGTCTTATTGTCTTATTGTCGTTGTTGTTCGCCTTCCTCTTATCCTTGTTTCATGCTACTATGATTCTTATTATCCTTTGTGTGTGTTGCTGATGCTGATAATGTTGCTGTTGGGCTCTATTGTAGTAGTAACATGCCTTTTGCTGTTGTTGCTGGTGCTGGTGATGTCTCTTATGTTGTTAGTGTTCTTGCTGTTAGTGTACTTACCTTTCTTTACCTTCGTAGTGCATTCATTGTCTTTGATAGTAATTAATTTCTTTGGAATTACGGTTTCAGGTTTTAGTGTTTCGTCTGGTTTCGTTTGGTATATCTTTATGATGCACCAAGGCTTCACAACCGAAATGCTGATAAGTAATATTTCTATGAGTGAGTGAGTGTATCTATGTATATAGTAGTTTGTCTGATAGCAAATTGCACTAAGTTCAAATTGTAGACTGTACTTGATTTTATTTTGTGCCTTGGATTTTAAGTAAGCGCGTGTCAAATTTAATTAAATTTTGTGTTCATGCTGGCAGCAAATCAATCTAATGGCTCTAGTTATTGTTGATGATGAGAGGAGATTTTATTAATGAATAATTTCATTTAAACCAAATTCCAGTTAACATATTTAGTTAGCTTAGCTTTCCAAAACATGACTGCTACTATTATGAAATACTTGTTTACACATTTCCTGTGTCACGTTTATATGTAAAAAAACTTAATACCTTGTTACTTACACATGTTTATTCTTCTATCTCTCTTTAAGAACAAATCTGTTACAGAGCACAAACCTAGTGCATTTTTGCAGCGTCTATCCAGCTTGGGCAACCAACATGTAAATTCGAGATTCTATTGACAACAACAACTTCTGGTTATGTAGTCTCAGCTGTCAGATCTAATTTCTGATCTCATTCAATTTTCATACACTTTTTACTAGTGTAAATTATGATAAGCATATGAGAATGCCACCACCAGTCGTTCGCTTACACATGGTTGTCTTTTCTCAATTCACATATCATTTTTGCAAACTCAAGTGATCCCATCATATAAAACAAAATATGGATGTATGAAAGAAATCTATCGGAAAAGTTGAAAATTAGTAGCTTTTGTATTAAAATGTGAATAAATACATTAAAAATGTTTATATCGTGCGTTCGCTACTGGAAGTAGTAATACCTTGATAGGCTTGTGCCTTCTAGTGCAACTTTTCTACCAGCACAACACAATCCAGGAGTTTCACTGCAGTATTTCATTGCCTTACAACTGACATTTCTCCAATCATTACTGATCTGTTCACACCGTAATCGATTTCCGAATCGTAATAGAATACCACTAGTTCCAGGTTCATAGGATCACAGCGTCGCTGCACTAGATCATGTTCATTGTGTCGTGCTTGCTGGCGTAGTGTTTAAACTGCAACGATGCGATTTGCACGTGAATTAGCTTGCCGCGCATTTGACTGACTTCGACGACCTATTTCAGCTCGGTATTATAATGAACACTATAAAAAAACTCTGAATTGTTTTCACAGATACTCATCATAATCTTAAAATTCACCACCTTTCTTACGAAAAAAAAATATTTTAGAAAATCCTCTTTCAATTACATTTGCTTATCGGCACTTTTTCTTTTGCAAGCATAATTAATATAATGCAGGTTGCTTGGTTCTTTTCTCACCGCTTAATAGTTGACCACAAACTCAGTCATGGTTATGTTTGCCATGTTTTGCCATCTCACTATCACATATTCTAATTTCAACTTTAAATGCATGTTGATTGGTATTTAATTTCATAGTTATGTTTGTCATGTTCTGCCATCTCACTTGCACACCTAGCTAATTTCATTTTTTCTATTTTTCGGCTGTTCTTGGCTTTTCCGAATTTTCTTTGTTTTTAAACTACCCTAGTATTGAGTCGAACAAAACAAAAAACAAAATTATTGAAATCTGTTGAGCCATTCTTGAGCTTTTGCATGACTTATACGAAACAATTCATTCATTTATATATGTATACACAATATAATAATTAAAATCTCGTGTCGCGGTGTTAGTGTATGAACTCCTCCGAAACGGCTATACCGATTTTTATGAAATTTTTTTTATATGTTTGGCAGGTATGAGAATAGGTCGTAAGGTATTTTTCACCCACCTTCCCCACCGTGATTTTTAATCGTGATTTTTGTATTTTCATATGAACAATATCCAAAATTTTAAAATCGATCAAGTCGCCTTTGTCAAATATATATTTGACAATATATATATCAAGATAATTATGTCAATAATAATACTAAATTAATTCGTCTGATTATTCAAATTATTTCAATTGCTGCGCAATGTACTACAATTAAACAGGGAACAGCATCACCCACTAGCATCACGTCGGGAGCATAGCAAAGCACGCCAGGTATACTAGGATAATATACTAATAATATGAAGACTAGATAGGCTATGAAAAAAAAGGAAATTAATGTATCTGTATGTATTGATAAAATTTGATGTATTGTAGGTATGTATGTGTGTATGTGAGTATAATGCTTAAGGATTCCAAAACTGCTGAACCGATTTTGATGAAATTTCAAGGAAACCTCTAGCATAGTCTGGAGAGTGTTTCTGTGCGAAATAGACTTGCTGTTGTCGAGAAATTGATGGATAAATTTTTTCATATAAAACTTAGAGCTTATATCAGATAATCATGTCAATCGCACTAATACTGAATTCATCAATCATCAATATTGATGTGCCTACAACAACCACAAGGAAAATGACGTCATTCAGGGGTTGTCGTTGTAGAATGTGATGATAGATCAATAGTCACATCAAGAACTGATGTGCCATGATTTTAAAATTAATAATGGCCACTCTGGCAATTTCTGCCAAGAACTATTTGCATATGTTGCAAAATGTTCTAAATCATGTATTTTTCACAATATTTTTGTTTAATTTAGCTAACATGCTCGCAAACTCTGTCTAACCAAAACAAAAAACAGCTGTTCATGATGCAAAATATCCGGTCTGAGCGAAAAAATACATCATCGTGATGTAGTTTGACGTGAATTCAGTATAAAACATCATCCATTAATTCGTTATACCAGTCACACAATTCTTAATGGGTATTATTCTTTTCTCACACAGTTGGTAAGTGTTTCGAAGAAGCCATGGTCTGGTATATAAGTGGAAATCATAAGTAGAAATCAGCATGAAGATTCAAATTCAGGGCATCTGCAGCATAGATTCACTCAAATATAATCAAGAATGACGGCTAACAGCCAAAATCACCGCTCGTTCTTTTTTCTTTTTTCCAAAAATGTATAAATTAAGTTAATTTTAATCTGTACCTATGTATATATTACGAAAAAATTAATAAAGAGAAGTACTACTACTACAACTAATCAAGAATAAAGCTATATGTTAACTTGAAATATCCTTTTATAACTTTTGTAATACTTACACATGCATACAACGTGATAATGTGAGCGGGTCTATCAATAAATAGCTCCTTTGTACACATCTTGAATGAACATAAACGACTAAAAACTAGCGGAATGAAAAAATCGACATAAATAAGTAGGTTGGCAGCTTCAGCTTTAATGTAAAGGAAAGAGAATGAAACGTTTATTGTAAATATATCTTGTGAGTATCATGAAAATGTTGTTATGCATCCGCGGAAACTTATTATCATAATCAGGAACTTTTGACATGGCCATTTAGGACATTTGTCAACGCATAAAACAAAAGTCTCTAGAATAGGCTCGAAAGCAAATAAAAGACGAAATTATTATTTGGAGACGTTAGCTGAAGCCGAAAGCGTCATCATCACATTTGAACGCAACGCATTCGAGGACAATGAGAATAAAGACAAGCCACAATAGCTGGATATATATAAGTCGTATTATAAGGACTCTGCTTCTGCTTTCTCAATTATGTTATTCAACATTAAATGTCATTATGAAGCAACAATAAACTGAATGGTCCCGTATCCATGACATGCAATCTAATGCCTACCATAATTCACAACTTGTCTATCGTCATCATTTGCACATCTTCCTTTACTCTCTTCTCTTTATCTGTCAGTCTATAAGTATGTCTATCCATCGGTTCTTTAGCCTGTTTTAGTTGTGTGGGCGCATGTCTATCTTTTCGTCTCTTTCAGATTTTAGTTAACATTAAAGTAGCAAAGCATGAAATTAAAATGTGTCAAAGATATATTGTATTTTATATTGTAGAAGGTTTTTCTTGACAGTAAAACTCAAAGGCAGCCTGGGATAGAGTGAGAGAGTTTTACTCACAGTCCTATCTGTCTGTTGCCTGCTGTTTTCTGCTTATAATTTAATTTATCAAACCGCAAAAGAAGATACACAAGATGACTCACACTCCTGAATCTACTTCGCATTGACAAAGTGTGAACTCGAGTCATCGTAATCGGTGTTGGTTGCCCTAAAGGCATTTCGAGTCAACTCTCACAACTTGTTGTTTCCTTTGTCATTATACATTATTTTGTTATTATTATACGTGCCTTTGTTGTCTGAAAGCGATTTTGGGAATTATGCCAAGTCTATGAAAAAAAAATTTCCTAAATGACGACACACAAAGTGCTTAACTCATTGTTGCCCTCAAACTTTGTCAATACCTCTTGTTCTTACTGTTCTTGCTACTGTCATCCTTTGGCAAATGGTCAAAAGCATTTGTGTTGTTACTATTGGCAAATGTCGCTTGCAGGCTTCTCTCCTCTATTAAATTAAATTCAAAACGATACAATAATATCCATAAGGATTTCCTGCAAAATTAATAAAAAAATTCTTAAATCAAAAATTGTATTTTTTATCTCAACTCCAATGAATATTGAATATTCTGCATACCTGTTTTCATACTGGTTCACAATACAATAAAAAGCATACATTTTTTTCAATTTGTGTACATTTCAATTATTTGCAATAAAGCGAGCCAAAAATAATTTAATTAATTTTCATTAATAATTGTTATGCAAGAAAAGAAGAATTGTGTCTTCTTTAATGAAAACACCGCTGAAATTGTAATATTGAATACTGAAACCAACAAAGAGGTAGCACCGGTTCACGAAAGTCGAGTCAATTATTGTAAATAAATGTCAAAAATGTGAAAATAATAATGCCGATGAAGACAACGAAATATGACAATGGTGATGATGATGATGATGACGATGATGATGATGGAAATAAAGATTGAGATATGTTTGCAAAAGAAAACTATGACTTCGGTTTCACCGAATGCTATATACCTTTCTTTTACTCAATACGGTTTGCGTGGAAATTATAATTTAGAATACATACAGTATTTTAATTTTCACAAATTTGTTTATTGGAATTGATTGCCTTGCGGAAGAAATAAAATCCCATAAAATTATTGTAATTTTCTTATGACAACGACACACTTATACTAGTGTAGAATGATGGTTCTAAGTTATAGATATTTACTAAACAAGCATGATGTGTTGTCAAGAGTAGAATAAGTGGAAATAATGTTGTTTGGTACTATTTTCACACTCACAACTTCTAATCGAACGGCTCAATTTTTCAGTGTTGAGAGACTTCTAGAGAAAAATACTGGACTACACTAGATGAATTTCATGGCAGTATATTGTACTGTGTCTCAAAATCATCAAATTCGAATTCAGTTTCGACGTCAGATTTAAGCACTTCTTTCGCCGTTGTGAATAAACGCGGTTCCACGATATTTAAAAGGTTTACTCCCTCTACTCGGTGCTTGGTGCTGCATCCGTAGCGAAAATCTATCTACAATACTATGAATCGAAAATTTATTTGTTAATGAAATTCTTCTTTGTGAACTCCGTCATCTCTGCATCAAAAACCAGAATAAAACTAAACTCTTTTGTGTTACCGATCATTCGGAGATTGAGGGAAATGCAGAAAAGTAAGCTGGATTCACTTTATATCCAATGCTTATACCAAGCGTGAAGTGGATTCACATTAAAAATGTTTTACGTGACACGGAACTAAACCAATGGCATGCATATTATCATTGGCACAAGACGTTTAATTCTGACAAAACTCCAATCCATTTCCCTGCTTCTTGCCAACGTCGGATTTGTTCTACTCTCATCCATTTGAGAACAGGTCACATCAAAGCCACTCATCAACATCTCCTAGAAGGAACAGGCTGCCCACCTTGCCCATTATGCGGGGATAATCTCTCAGTCAAACACCTTTTGGATGATTGCAAAAATCTAGACAACAACAGATCCCAGCTATTTTGGCATAATCTACAATTCACCTTCCTTAAAATTCCATCCCTGGATAATATTCATAAAATTTCCTATTAAATATTGCAAGCCATCCAATTTAGTTTGACCAGTTTTTTTATAATAGACGAGTCGAAGGACTTGTAGCTAGCACTCTATTAGTTATTCTAGATTATATGTTATACCTAGGTTTAAAAATAAATAATATTGTATTTATATTGTATATAGACGCTTGTGAAGCGTTACGAACATAACGACACATTGATAAGACCCATTCACTCTCCGTGTGAATGGAAAAGAAAACAAAAAATAATAATCATAACGAACTTGCAGCCATGAAGGGCTGGCTCTATGTACTCTCTTTGTCTTACTGGGATTTTTCTTTTGAATTGTTCGGAGCCACTGTATCCATGGAAATGATGAATATTAATGCGAAATATTCGCAGCTCTTTACGACTGTAACCTGACGTGGCCTGACCTCTGAAGCTGGGAGTACTGACTACAAAGTATTGTATAAATGCCAATGTTGTCCGCATTTGGATTGTGTGTGTATTTTGCCGCATTAATATTTATCAGTTATCAGAGAACATTCTTTGTTGTTGTGTGTTTGCTTTATTTCATTTTGATGTCTCAATAACCAAATTATAATACCAAAAAGAAAAATATTGCCTTTAATTGAATAAAGATGTTTCGTAAGACATCCAAAAGAAAGTTATACAGAAAACAATAATAATATGTAAGAAGTTATTATAACTTTTCAATTAAGTTTATTGACAAGATAGAAATGTCTTTAATATTTCCAAAATTTTCATTTATTTTCTCATCTACTGAACAAATGCGTACAAACAATACTTTGAATTTAAATATTGTAGTGCGTATTTTAGTTAGGTACTTATTCTTAGATTGCTTTAGTTTTCTTCATTATAGAATTGTGTTTCTTTTTTCCAGAATTTATATTTTATAGTCTGTTCTCATCTACTTGCACAAAAAACACTGATATTTATGTCAATAAATACAGAACAGGTTGTAAAGCTCAGCTATCGGAGTGTGATAAGCGAACAATTATTAAAGGAAGCGTTTCAACAATCTATTGTGCTCAACATGTAAGGCATTGCTGCAGGTCTGTGTCGATAATGACCATTGGGCGAGTGCCAAAAGAATAATTAGATCTGTAAAGAGGAAAGCTCCAACAATACATGCGATTCATAAGGCTTCAATTTGGAAGAAATAATATGGAAACCAGATGGGGCTCGGTACATAATAACACTGGTCAACAAAATTTTGTAACAAGTTCCTTAAATAATGTCAAGAAAGTGTAAAAATTATCCCAACAAGTTTTGTTACATTTCTGGTGAAATTACAATTAGTAAGAAAGTCATATGATCAGTATTTTGGCTATGCCATCGGCCAACAAGAAAAATCATAGGTTCCACACATCTGTTGTGTTACGTGTGTGAGATCTATGGCTTTTGCAATTCCTATGATTTGGACGGAACCAATGAACCACTCATCTGATTGATATTTTTGTCTTACTGATACAAAGGGTATTACAATTAAGGCAATAAGTAAAATTAAGTATCCTGACCTGCCATCTGCTAAAAGACCGATCCCTTATAGTGCAGAACTAGCTGTTCCAGAATCACCTCAATGTACCGAACTGTCTGCTACGCCAAAAATTTGTTGAGGTGTGAAGGTTATTGTCATAATTTTAGGATTAAAACTAGGGTATCAAAAAAATTATTGTTTTATTTGTGTATGGGACAACCGGATAAATCATTATGTTCAGAAAAACTGACCAAAAAGGGAATCTCTTACTCCAGGACAAACAAAAACATAAAAAATAATCCATTAATGCATCCTCATAATATATTTTTACCACCTTTACGCATAGAACTTGGGCGTATGAAAAACTGTGTGAAAGCTATGAATAGGAGTGGTGACGCCTTTTTATTTCTAAACTGTGTGATGCAAAAATTAAAGAAGGCTTATTCGTTGGTTCTCAAATCAGAAAATTGATGTATGTAACATTCTTTCAATTTGTTTTCTTGTCAACTAAGATGTAAAAAATTCATGTACAATAGTCTATATACATAGAAAAATAGTTTAACGGCGATTAACTTCAATACCGTCTGACCGATCAGCATGAAATTTGCCATGTGTATGTATTTCTTTATGGAGAATGTTTATATGCTATTCACTTTGTTGCAACTCGCAATTTTTTATATATTTTCATATTTTTTCCTACTGTAAGTTCATTATGCCAAAATAGAAGCATTAAATCGTCTATGCCACCCCTAATGCGTAGCAGAAATGGTTCACACCACCCCTAAAAACGACATCTGCCAACGAAACGAGAACAAAGAACACCGTGTAAAGTGATCGGACGAGAAGCACGCGGCTTTTAATTAAAATACGGGTTTAAGGTATGTACAACACAGAAAGTCAAAAAAAATTAATAAAAAGCCATCATTACATGTGTTATAATTTTTTCAACTATAAAAAACACACAAACTTTTGTTTCTAAGCAAATAAGCAAACAAAGAAGACCAAAGACCAGAGATAAATAGATTTAAAAGAAACAAGTAATTATACGAAAGAAAATCAAAAACTCTCAATGACTACAATAGGATAACTGTAGGTTTTCTTCTTAACAAAAGTTAAGAGAATCTGGCAATATTTTAGTTTCCACTTTTTAGTTCATTTGAAACTATTAACCAGTATAAGGCTCCGGTAGCTTGCACAACCAAACTGTAGCACTCAAAATGAAAATTTGTAAAGCGACAAGAAAAACAATGTCCCACAATCACATTGTGGTCAGTTCCAGGCTACGGCATCAGGTGGCAATTTTCATTTGCTATAAAGTAAGGAAAATGGAGAATGGTGTCAACTAACGACTAACAAAGAGTTTAAACTCACAATGTCGCAAAAACAACAGGAGAAATTCCAAAGAAAAATAGAACTCACTCAATAGGGGAGTAAGTGCTGAATGAAGAAGGCTAAGCCATATGGCAAAAGTTTCATTCTTAACAAAAAGTCCCAGTTGTGCGTGTGTCTATAGCAAATCTCAAAAGAAATCAGATTGTGGCTAAGTTCCAAAGAGTTTAGTCGAGAGTTTGGCTAATTAATTAAGTTCGTTTTATTTGGTTTTGTTTCGTTTTCAATTCATTCTTTGTGTTACGTAACATTACATTACGTTATGTTATGTTACGTTAATGTTTTCCCATTTCGTGTAGATTGTTGGCTCTTAGTTGTTATTTTTGCAACTTAAAGTTTTGTACCTATCACACTAGTGTGAACATGTATTAGCACTTTGAATTGTTGTTTGTTACACAGAGAACCATGCATCGTACGCGGTATAAAATATACATATGATGGGATCAATGTGACGTTTATGAGGTGTTAAAATTCTTTAAAGAGTCGCACCTATTGCCTCACTTCCAGTGATTCTCTAAAGGTTTGAGCTATTTAAAGTATCTTATTGTCACACACACAATTGGTATTTTAAAATCTGAGTTCTTCGATTACAGAAAAAGATACCCTCATATGACTTTATTTTTTGTTTTATTTTTCTAAAACCTTCTACAATTTTTGTAAAATCATTTGTTATCAATTTTTATTTTTGGACAAAGGTAAGAAAGGAAAAGGGATAAAAGTTATATAAAATTCGTTGAACCCTAAATTAATGTTCACCTTGTTTCCTTTTAAGAGACGTGAAGAGAAGTCGTTCTTACTATTGGCCTGTTGAACAAAAGGCTTTAACTTCGTTTTCCTGTTTAAATTTCAAATTGTTTTGTTTTGTTGTTTCGTTTTTCGTTGTTTTTGCTGAATTAATTTTAATGTTTCATTCAATTCATTCATTGCTTCAGAAAACATTTTATCAATTTAATTATATCGAAATGAAAACGCAGACATATCGCGGTTAACATCGACACTCCCATTGAGTTTGTATCGGTTATCTGATAAAAATAAACAGAATACAATGTCAATGCTATTGGTGAAATTGGATATCAGGTGTACCACAAATGAGAGCAAGCAACGACGACTTATTAACACTATACATGCAATAAGCAAACGCACACACCACCACCTACTGCATGTCAAGTGTTAACAAATTTCATTACGATATATTGTACGGCGTCTGTCATGGGTGGTGTTTGGTCTGTGGACTGTGATGTCGTAGTGTCAGTATTCTATTAGTCGTTGTCAGTGTTATTGATCTGATGACAAGTGCAGACATGTACGAGTATGTCCTTTGTACTGCGAACAAGCTGAAACATTTTGAACGGGAGACCTTCAGCAACTACAGTATTGTACTAAGTATATTGTAGATACATATTATTGTTGGGAAGAGTTGTGAATGGACCTCTGTGTAACTGCATTCATGGTGTAAATTATTTAATTGAATTCTATACATTATTTTAAAAAAGTACCTACGATTACATTTTATACTGTACATATACTTATCTACTTTAAATACGTGGAGCATTTTATTTTAAATTGTTATTAAAGTAAGTCAAGTCATCCATGTATTTTAATTTTTATACAGTACTGCATTGGCAATCTTTTACAAAGCAATAGAACAATGTAATAAATGCCAAGAAGTCCATTTTCGTACACTGGTCTAACTTGCATACAGTACCTTGAGCTGAGTTTCTAAATTCAATTCTAGACCTTATAGATTGCTATGACCAACCATTGAATCCATATTCAAAAAAATAGATATTCAAAGCTTCAAACATGAAAATGTTCATTTCGACTTGTTTTCTATTGTCCTGAACATTTTAATGATTGTTATGGATCATTCTTATAAAGAGGTTTGTTGAAATAATGTAATAAGCACATGCAAAATATATTTTCATTAAAAACTGACCTCTCTCTTTTTATATTCTTCATGCATTGTTCGTTTATTGAGTCTTGTATGTGTCCGAATGATAGATAACATAATCTCAGCAATTTTATGGAAATATAATAGTAAAAGATAATTTAATGTAATAACATATTAATTCAAAAATCTTAAGACCAGTGTTGCCTACAGTGATTTGATGAATGTGATATTATTATAAGATTTCTTTCTGTATATTTGCGAAGGACCTTGTGATTCTTTCGGAATAGGAATGTCTTCGGAAATTGTCCTTTATTTGGCTGCACATATCTTCAAAAAGCAAAACTTCAAATTATTCTTAGGTAATTGGTTCACATCCTTAAACCAAATGATTGCTTTAAAAGAAAAAGGTATTCTCGAAGTTGGAACAATTTCGCCCCAACCGCCTTAAAAATTGTGTGCTAAAAACTGAAAAGGAGCTTACTTCAGAGATCGCTGATCTAACGATTCAAAAGAGGAAACCTCGCAAAATTTTATTGCTTGTTATTGGTATGACAATAAACATGTCCAATTGTTATCAACTTATATTGTGGATTAAAGTGTGACAAAATGCACTGGATGGTGCCGAAACGAGAAAAAATATACAAGTTACACGTCCGGCTAGTGTGGAATACTATAATAAGTACATGTTGTATGAAATTGCCTCTGTATAAAATCAATCACCGTTCCTTAAGTGTTGTATACGCATAAGTGTTATATACGCATTATGTATGAATTTGGTGAACGAATATTCTGCAGAGTCTTCACTTGATACCGTTAATAAATTTTCAATTAGATATTGCCAATGAATTGCTTCAGCACAGCTTGTTTTGACTCTCATGATTCGCCATAAAGATCTTCAGATCCATCATCTCCAGCTATCTAAAAGGATGCATGCTTAGGAACCTACTAAAGCGATAAGATATGAAAACACCGAACATTGAGTTCAATGATGCTCAAAAGGCAGATGCAGACTATGCCAAACAGGATATCCTCATTCCAAATGTTCCAAGTGTGGCGTCTACCTATGCTCAAATCCACAATAAAATACCTTTGTACACACATAAGTTGTTGTAAAAAACATATGATAACTTAAAAAAATTATCTAAAAGTTAAGAATAATTGAGTGTTTTAAATGAAATTTTAGTTAGTTTTAGTTGGTTAACTTAAATTAATATCGAAAAAACCACCCTACATAGTACTTAATATAATAGTTGCAACACGGTCTGTCCCAAAAAATAAACAAAACCATAGATGTAATACTCTTCACGCTCCTGTGAATGAGCATGCAGAAATTTTATTTTAATGATTTGACTAACGTTTAGGCTAGAAAGCGCATTTGATACTAATTTCCATACACCAATACTCACTCACATGTAGATGGTGCATGGGCATGGTGTATGGAGCACACATATCGGGAGCTATACTATCCAGTAAACCTAGGATCTGAAAATTTCGGTTAGATAAGACAAAAAACAAGAAAAAGTTTTTCTAATAACAACATTAATTTGAATTTGGGTTTGTATGGAAGGTACACCTGCCAGGCAGTGGTCTTCTTTGGCAGATTCCGCCAAACGTGCCGCATATGGTAAAAAAAAACCACGGCTAAATCAACTTGTCTCAGTGCCAGTGAGACTTCTGAGATAAATCAGGAATTTCAGTAAGTGGGCAGACCGCTGGAACATCGCACTGCTCGTTTGCGCTTAGGACAGACTCCTGTCCAACCGTCTTGATGCTTAACTCTGTTATACCTGGGTATGATCTTGCACAGGAGACTTACCTAGTGCAAACACATTGTCAAAACTGCTGCAACTTGTCGTCAAAAACTGAAGAAGCTGAAATGGCTCATTCGGCCAAGGAGTCAACTTAGCCTGAGCAACAAAGTTATTATTTATAAGGCAATAGTGGTCCCGTGCTGGACTTATGGGATTCCCCTCTGGGGCACCGCAGCCGATTTTAATATATACCTTGTGCAGAAGATGCAGAACTCTGCCCTCCGTCAGATAACGCTCCTTGGTATGTTCGTAATGATATGATATCCACGGACCTGAGAATCTTCTCTGTTCGTGAGCAGCTAAACTTGCACACTAGCCGGTATAATGACCGGTTATAGTCTCATGTCAACAGGCTAGCTGCTCCTTTGGCTATAAATACCTCCAGGAGAAGGCTCAAACGCCTTCACCCAGATGACCTGAAGGTACACGGACGCCAAAGAGGACGCAGGCTTCCCTTTTAATTGAACCAGACATATATTAATTTACTATACTTTTTTGGCGTTAAGCCACACGTCAATCTCTCGCCTTTATCACACACATGTGTTATATCCATGAAGTTGGAGGCTTATTTTTATCCAATAAATGTAAAACAAAATCTAATCGCACATATTTACATGCATAAGGTACATATTTCAAGAGTTCCTAGCAGAACTGGTATTCTTCTTAGAGCTCATCGATAATAATATTGTATATGTAATTGTATATTCATTGTCAGAAGTCATAGAAGAGTGGGCTGGCAGCGTGTTCTGCTTATAACATATCATATAAAAAAACGTTTCTTACAAAGTGCAATCAAATTTTAGTCAAACAAGAAAATGTAAGGAAAAATCTTCTGCTCATGTGAAATAAATTCCAATCAAATGTGCAAACTTTAAGAATGTTCTACTGAGAAGAAAAATCTTTTGATTTTAGATCGACTAACTTATGAAGTTTTGTTGCTTGGCTGCCACAATCGTGCTATGAGTGAACTAACGAACTTCAACTTGCTTTGGAAAGCACAAATTAAATTTAAGTTATTAAATCATCAATTCAATGAAACAATTAGGAAGTTGAAACTTAAAAGTTTTCAGCATGAAGTTTTTCTGGGTATTTTCCCTCTTTGATGTGGTATAAACTTTTGACATTTGCCAAGAAAGAAACCGAAATCACAAGCTCTACTAAGAACGAAACCATAACATAATCAATTCTCAATGCAGGACAAATGTTGAAAAGTTTCAAAATTGTGGTTCTCCATGCGTTGATATGTCGAAGGAAAGAATTTCCAAGTGGCTGCCCTCAAACTAAAACAGTCAATAATTTTATGACACTTCGAAAAAGTCAATTTATTGCAAAATCGAATTAAAAATAAAGTTTCATTTAAATCATCAAACAAAACTTTATGTTGTGATGGACAAAACAGGATATTAACGTTTTTCATTGATTGATTCTTTCATTCATTTTCCTAATATTGATCAGGATTTTGTGTTACATAAAAGTAATTTCAATTGATTCTTGTCTTTTAAATAAATAAAGCGCCCTTCTTCGTCTTCAGACGATTCCTATGACTATTGCTGTGGTTCTTACTATCCTTGTCGTTTTCGCTGTTGTTTGTGTATTTGTTTCCTGTTATTGTTTCAAATAATCACTTTAAGGACAGACATTACTCATGACGTACCGAACGAACTCCATTCGACCCATATGTCCTATCCACATAACAAATGCTGCTTGTTAAATGTCCTTTGCTTCGTTCGTTTCGTGTCGTCTCTTCAATTGTCTTTCTATTGATTTCAATTTCATTAACGCTTTTGTTCATGCAACTACTGTTGTTACTCGACCATTCTTCTCCTTTCTCTCCTTCTTCTTGTTTCTTTAATGTTCTCTTCTTCATGTTGTTGTTCTATTTCTCCTATCTTTTCGATTCCATTCCATTTCGTTGTTATAACTCTGCTAGTTGTTGTTCAGCTGTCTAACTGTCTTTCATCTGTTGCCACTCGCTTTGTTTGCAACGAACAAGGAAGACTTCAACAACGGCGACGACCTCTGGCGGTCAACAATGAAAATTGTAATGAAAACAACAAAATAGAAAAACAACAAATTAAACAACAAGACCATCAACTTCAGTTCACCGAAATTTATATACCTTGCACATATTACAGAGATAAATACCATTACATTAAACATTGGAAATTTTTTATTTCAGTTCAGCTATGAGGAGTTCCAAGGTATTATCTTTTTGTTTTCTACTTCTTCCATTTATCGAAGTACTCTGATTTTTATATCCTACTATTGTATGTAGCTACATAAAATGTTTCTGTAGCAAATTTCAGCTCGTCAATCTGAAAAAATAAGATTGATGCATGAATGCAAAAACAAACTAACAAGCTGTCTCCGAATATAGTTATAGGCGTTACAAACATCAGAACAAAGTAATAATACCTGTTCACACCTAGTATGAAAGGTATAAAAACAGGAAGAAAATACATCGTTCCTTTTGTAATTGTTTTGAAGTGTTTGTTCTTGCAGTTGGTGTTACCAGTTTCATTACTGTCGATTACTTCCAAAATTAAGCTAAAAGTAAATGTCAGTCACACAATATGTAGGTACGCTACAGTTAGTAATATATAAAACTATGGTATATTGAAAAAAATATTGATATACTTACATAGGTTTCTTGAACTAACCATAATTTAATGTGGTATGTATTTAGTAAATGCAATTTGAATATTTCAGTTTTCCATCAGCGAAGCATATTCCTGGTGCTTCATTCTTAAATTTACAATCTAGCTTCACATTGCTTGTCTATCAGATTTATTGACGTGCTGCATGCTCGAACGATCTCTGGTCATGTTTGTAGTTGTTCGTCTAATTCAGAAGCTCGTCTTACCCTTTCCTTTTAATGTGAAGATCCAACAATTGCTTTTTAGGGATCCGTACCCAAAGGGTGCCAATGGGACCCTATTACTAAACCTACATTGTCCGTCCGTCCGTCCGTCCATCAAAGAATTCTATCTCATGAGCCGTTATAGGTAGATAGTTGAAATTTTCACAGGTTATGTAATTCAATTGCGTATATAACAACATACAGACCCAAATTTAAATAAATGCTCTTACTAGGAAAACTTTTTTGTTTTCTATCATATCACTAACCATTTTCTGGAATTTCTAAGATCCCAGGATTCCTAGGAAGGGTACCACCCATACAAACCCAAATTGAAATCAATGTTCTTATTAGAAAAACTCTTTTGTTCTTATTATATTAATATTAAAATGAAGTTTATAGAAACCTCTGCAACAACTCACAATATTTCCTCACACAACTGTGGTAAAATTGATAGGACAAGTGAGTATTACACATACTACATTTTTAATTATGTATTCATATAGCTTTAATCTGATTTAATATACTTTATATATAGAATCTGAAATTTGTGTACGATTGCTGATAAAAATTCATCAAGAATGGTTCTACTAATTCAGAAGAAGCCTTTCATAAAGAGCTGACCTCACGAACTAACCAAAGTTCCAACATAATCATCTGTAAGGCATAAGAAAATCTTGTAGACTGCGAAACAAAATTTATTTATAAAAATATACTTTTTTTAAGAGACTCACATATAAAGTAATATCTAAATAATGTATCAAATTGTACCAGTGTAAATTGCCTCAGCTCGCTTTTTTCCAGACTATTCCAAATGAAGAAAACAGTGGAAATAATAAATAAGTCTTTGTCGATTAAAGAATGTACGAGTACCACAATACAAATAGCAGATGCTACCTAAGTACTTTTGTTCCCTCAGTCAACCAGGCAACTAAGTGCTGCCAGTATCAGTAGACAGTTAGTTAGTTAGTTTTGTCTTTCGATTAGCTTAATGAAATTTCATTGAACACTTCCAGGGTGATTGCCAAAATGAACAAATATACAGACAAACATTCTGCAGTTCACCTGCAAAATAGTCGATAAGGTTAACAAGTAGCAGACATACCGACTACAAGTACCAAATTGATTCGAATTCAGTCATTGAGTGGTGCCACCACTAATGAAAGTACACAAATATTTAGTTTGCCTTTAATAACAAACCTTAAGCTATCCTTCGGCTATCATCATGCTTATCATCATCACCGCTGTCAACAAGAGCAGCAAATGACTGCCTTAATGTTGCTCCTGTCAACTGTCGTTTCTGATTGGATGACAATATCTATTCGATGTTGGACACTGAACTAAGGCCTACATTTTCGTTGTCGACTTCATCCACCATCCGTAGGTCACCATGCTATACTGTTGCTCATCGGAGTTCTTTTCGTCAAATTGTGGCATTAACTATGATATTGAAGGTGGGAAGATGAGCTTGGTTAAACAATGGAATGAGTACAAGTTTCTCGGCTTAAGGTTTCGGTTTGGCTTCGGTTTTCTCTGGTGCTCCGGAATGTTGGTGTGCACAGCCTGCCAACAGGAGCATGATTTTCAATTTGTGATCTTAATCAGCAGGTGACATCGTCCCGTTTTATTTCCTAGTTGCTCCAAGTGTTTGCTTTTGATGTTCTTTCTATCGTTCATCTTCTTCATCATCATCATCACTATTATATTAGTTTTCATTACTCCCTTTGTTGTTCTTACTTTAGGTTTTTTGTTTTGTTGCTTTCTCATCGAATCACTCAAACTCTGTCATTTTATAAGCCTGCCGTTTGCTGTATTTCATTTTAATGAAATTACTTCTGGTTGGTATGGACAATTTGAATGGACTTTAATAAATAAGTCTACAGTTTTATGTGAGTGAATCTTCGGTATTCGCTTCGAGTTTTCAATTCAAGGAATATGTGTGTACATTCTATTAAAATGGTTAATTTTTCTGAGATTTGATTAAAGTGAATGGTTTCATTACATAATGTAATGATTGTTTCTCTCAACTCTAGAAACCTGTTAAAGTAATTGAACTGAATATCACCATAAGAATGATGATCAATCAATTTAGCTCTCCTTTAAACAGTATATTAAATTTGTCTGTTATAACATTATACCTTCTTATCAGATAATGATAACAAAGGGTGTTTTTTTTAGAGTTACACAACTTTAAATTAAAATGAAACAAATATGATTTCGGCCACGTGGTAGCTACGGCTGGCGCGTACAATAGCAATCGTTTGCGGCCGTATTTCGCCAATAACTCTTCGAATGTTGATTTCCAGGTGTTGAATTGTGTCCGGTTTATCGGCGTAGGCAAGGGACTTTACATAACCCCAAAGACAATAATCCAATGTGGTTAAATCACACGATCTTGGTGGCGAATTAATAAGACCGAAATTATTCATTCATTAAAAGTTTCTTCGAGTAAATCAATTGTAGCGTGCACTGTGTTCTAACAGGACAGAACCACATGTCAGCAATATTAATGCCAGCTAATTGAGGTACGAATAAACTTCTAATCATGTCTCTGTATCGTTTGCCGTTGACAGTAACATTCTGGCCATCATCGTTTTTGAAGACATATGGACCAATGACTCCGACGGCCCATAAAGCGAACCAAACAGTAATTTTCTGTGGATGCAATGGTGTTTCGACAAAAGCTTGTGGATTATCTTCACTCCAAATTCAAAAATTTTGCTTATTTACGTACCCATTCAACCAAAAATGAGCTTCATCGCTGAACAAAATTTTGTATGGAAAATCGAGATGAATATCAATTTGTGCTTCAGCTCATTGGCCGAATTGGCGGAGCATACTATGGTCAAAGCCGAACTTTTATTCCTGCACAAGTTGAATCCTTTCCTAAAATCTTCCATATAGTGGATGGACACAACCCCATTTGGACGGCGTTAAATTGATTGATTTGGGTCTTCTTCAATGCTTTGCTGTTCAGCGGTTACCGCTTGTTCGGTGCAAACTGTTCGGCTTCTTACGGAATGCACATTATCATTAAGAGTAAACGTGGTACGAAAACGAACTATAGTTATTCGAATTAGCCGCTCTGATGGATGATTACCATATAATGGACAAAGTTCACGATAAGTTTGACGAACAGAACAATTATTTTGATAAAAAAATTTCAACAATTGTAAACATTGCTCTGGTGTAAGTCTATCCATAATGAAATGCCAAACCAAACTAAACAAAAAGCAACTATCAGCCAACTCAAGGATGTGAAACTGTAAAAAAAACACCCTATCGTATATATTCAACCACCTGAAAAAAGTGGTAATGGTAATTTCGTAATATCAATGAAGTTTTTAACAAATAAAAAATCACCAAAAGCCAAGTCCAAAGTTGGTTCAGGAAGATTAACTCAAACGACACAAGCACCACTAAGTTTTGATGATCAGCCACTTTTGTCACATATTATAGTAAAAAAAGTGCTAGATAACGAGATTGTAGCACAAAGGCAACGCTAATTTATAGTCTCAAAAAATAACGGAAAAGTATGAATCTTGGCTCGATGGGTCCTACTTATTGTTATTTAATTCCCATACTGACCATTAAGAAGGGAATACTCAAGCCGCTGTTAACACCGTCTGGCACAAAGGCCTCATTCACAAACTTAAAAACATCGTTGCCCCTTTATATTTAATAAAAATTATCAACAGCATTCTGAGTGATAGATTCTAATGGGTTGATTTGGACGGGGTTAGGTCCAATAAAAAATTAATTACAGCCGACGTTCCTCAGGGATCTGTACAACATTTAAACCCATGACATTCCTTTGCCTGATTGCTGCAGTACTTTACAGTACAGTGAGATTAAGCATATTCTAGAATAAGCCGTACATATTTTCGCCAAGTATTTTCACAAGTGGAAAATCATGCTAAACGCAAGTAAAGCAAGAGCATTATATGTATTTCACTCGAAAGCCTAGCAAACTCCAACTAACAGCTTAGCTCTGAATATATTCAATGGAAAAACAGCATAAAGTATCTTTAATTAACCATGGCCTGAAAACTAATCTTAAGTCTACATATAAGCAGAACAATAGATAAAGTAAATAAAACAATAAGAATACTACATCCGTTTATCAACAGGAAGTCTAAGCTGTCAGTTAAAAATAAATTTACAATCTTCGTTCCCATTATGCTATACGGATCGGTAATCTGGGGTGATTGTGCAGTTTGTCATGATGCCAAACTCCAAAGAACCCAAAATAAATTATTAAAAATGATTCTAAATCTACCCTTTTACTTTTCTACTTCACTTTTTTATGAAATGGTTGATGTTTGTATGATTGATTTAAAAATTTCCAAGGCTAAAACAACTTTAATGCGATAAATCAATTATCTCACAATCTTGTGATGATCCGTACTTGTTAAAGAGTTCATTTTAGTGTTAGTTTTAATGCCTAGATTAGGAATTTTTTCATTTAATGTAAGGTTTTCTTCCCCATTTTCCTTATGGTATCATGATTCTCTTTAGACATTATAATATTCACAAATCCCCTTTCTAACTAATACTTTTTACAAAAATAAAGTTAATGCTTGTAAACTATAATAAGATTTTATGGGTAACAAATAAATAAATAAACAAGGGAATTAAAAAGGCTTATTCCAGATGATCGTTCTTTCATCTTGATGTTTACCATTCCATATTTTCTCCTATCATACTCATTGCATATATTTTATGATATACATATAAATAATGTTGTTCTATTTTGGATCATTTGCAATTTAATAGTACTTATTATACAAGTAAACCATGTAAGTACTATTTATTTATAAAGATTTTTTTATGAGGTTTGCAAAAGCTTTGATGTTGTTTCCTTTTATTTTCTTTTAAAATGATTAATTTTCTTTAAACAAAATTCTGATTTGTGTTTCATTTAATATCCGGAAAATAAATTACTGTAAGTAAAAGCCACAAGCTGGTTGCCTCAAAGAAAGAAAAGAAAACAATTTCTTCCAAAAAGGCAAACCACAAGAAATTCATTCAAGCAAGAGAGGAGGAATATTTGAAGAAAATATTTATAACTTTTAGGCAAATAATAGGAAAAAGAAAAACAATTTGTATTTTCTTATTTAAAATGTTTGTTGTACGAGTGTAAAATCGACACAGCTGCTGGATAAATATCAACCATTTTGAAGTGCTGAATGTACTTAAATACAGAACATGATGGGGCCCATTTGTATATCGTGCTGTTTGTGTATCTATCTATTTGTATTGAATGTCTTTTTATTTATCTATTTGCTATTAAAATGCAATTGATGTTTGTGTATATATACATATATCTGAGGTTGTATGTGAGTCACCAAAAGTATGTGTGTGTGTGTGTGTGTTGAAAATCAAAGCAACATAAACTTTCTTTTAAATTGAAAATACGAGAATTTCATAAACAGCAACAGCAACAATATAAAAACGTATACAATAATATTGTATTAAAAAGTTTTTCTTTGCACGCAAATGCAAAATAAAGTCAAATTTTTTGTGGTCCCATCTGCCTAAATGTATTTTAATTTGTTTGCTCCATTCGGTTTTCCATAGACACACTCCCTCGATCCTTTGCAATTTGTGTGTGTTTAATGAAATAAGTAACATATTTTGATGCACGATTTATAAATATATTTATAAACACAATTTTTCTTTCGTTGTTAAGTAATTTATCGCATTTCTGAATCTTTGCTTACGTTACCAACGGTGCGTATGATTAATCAAATTAATGTTACATAAGCCAAGGTGCGGCGGCACTTAACTAACTTCGGCTATATTATGTTATCTATGTGACACCTGTGTCAGCTTACAACAAGAACGAAAATTAGAACGAAAACGAAAACGAGAAAGACCACTATGACAGATGATATTTGCGTGAATAGGATTAGTTGAGAAATATGAGTATCTCATACATGATATACTTAGCAACGCGATACAAAAACAAAAACACAAAAGGAAAACTTAAAGTGAAAATCCAAACAAACACACTCTCGTTTACTCATATTGATCAATCAATGTCAGTTGATTGTAGAAAATCTATAAACAATATGGATAACCATTTAGTCATTCAGTGACGCCAACGAATCCAATCAAGTTCAGTCCAAGCCCCAAACTCAAGTCTGGATAACTAGAGAGATTTCCGGCAGCAGCTGTCTACCTGATGTCTGCCTTACCTTAGTTATCACAATTCAAACCCTTACCCTCAATCTAACGACAATAATTATTATACTGTGCTTTGACTATTGCTCGTGTCCCTATATCTGTCTATGAAACACTTGGTGTCATTTGATAGCACTCAAATCCATCCGAAGTCCATCCATCCCACATCCCAACTCTTCAATGATAACTGACTGTACAAGTTGCCACCTGACAACTCTCGACTCATTCAGTCTCTTGCTATTTTTTATTTTGCCTTTCTCTGTATATTTTTTATTCGTTTTGAGCTTTGTTTGCCGTCTGGTGTAAACCTTTGATTGAAACAAATTTTCCAATAAACCTTATGAGTGATGTGGTTCCTAACACGCTCCCTTCAGACTTCTCGGCATGATTCTCTCAGTCTCTCTGCTTTACTTGTCATTCCTTTATGAGTCATCATTTACTATATTGACTCCCTGTTGATTCTCTGCCTTCGACCACCACAGTGCCAATTTTAGTGGCATGCGCGTTCTTCTTTAATGATGATTGCTGTAGTTTGTTGCCATACTTTGATAAATATGAGTTTAAGTAGCTCATTTTGTTTGCATTTTATTCTTTTATTATTATTATTATTTTTATTGTACAGGGCTGCCGAACAAGACGATGAACAATTTCATTGAGGAAGAATGAAATAATCACATTCAAATTTGTAAATACAATATATTCACTTTAGTTCAATGTTGTCCCCTTGTGCCTTGGCTAATCAATAATATTTCAACCATTCGTGTTATGGAATTATGCAGGCTCTTGTCGAAATGTCCATGCTTTTTTACCTGCCTTAGAAATCACTATCAAAAATTAAACGCGGAGAGCAGCCCCTGGCAATTAAGGCCAACCACTTTTGTGTCATGGTTGATTAGACAGATATGTATTGTATATTCGTCTGAATATTGTTTCAAATTTTTCTGTAGCCCTGGTTTAGTGTAGTTTGTATCGTCCTTTCTTGAAGTTGATGGTCGGAATTTTGGCCACATCACACATAAATTTGATGGATGGCAAATTAATTGTTGAAAATTTATTTATAAATTTTAACCATTTCATTGCACAAATTATCTTGATATTTTAAATTTTTAATTCATGAAAATTTCTGCTGTCCCCAGCTATGTGATTAATTTTAATTTAAAAAAAAATCGTGCCATGACTGTGTTAATTTTCATTCATGCATTTAACTGAACCATAACGTTATATTTCATCATTTCATCATGTTCATTTGATAACTTCATAATGTTGTTCCTGATAATGTTTTTGTTTACATTTTTTGCATTTTATCCCCAATTTTTTACATCCTTACATTTATTGTATTTTCTTCTTTATCTATTCATTTCGATTCTTTTGTAAGGTTTTGCTTGCTTTTTTGTTGTTTTGTTGCTGGCAATTTGCGTAACAAAATATTTTCAAAATAACAAAATAGCTACACAAGTACATGGAAACTTTATTTAGCTTCATTGAAACACCTTCGGCAACTCAAAGTTTCCAGACGCTTCAAAGTAAGTATTTCATAGAAGGAAGCAAAAAAGAAAACTTTTTCTGTGAGTAAAAAATAAAAAGTAATTGAGAAAACAATATGTACACAGGAATGATAAGATAGCATAAAAAGAAAGAATTCAAGCGCAACAACAACAAGATATAAATGAAATCAAACGCGGATATCGTATAAATCTAAAGAAAACTTACATATACTTACATATTTGGAATTTGATGTTATTGAGAAGAATGAGAAGTTCGCATACTCAATTGGGGTGCGTGCATGCGTGCGTCTTTGATGTTGAATTCAGAAAATTTAAAAAATTCAATAACAATAAATGAATTTAATATAATGTAAGTTCGTATTACATACAACACTTTGAAATGTTTCATACAAGTTTGGTCAAACAACCGAATAATATTCTGAAAGCCTGTTTGTTTAAAAACGAGTATTCCGAGCAAAATGAATAATAGAGCTGATATTTTATACATATATCTATGTACATATAACATTCACAATAGTTTAAATAAGTATTATCAATCACTGAGAGACTGAGACTCCATAAAATATAATTACAGTGTGATCAGAGAGAGAAAAATCGATTCGACCTATTTGTTTTTATGCGAACTAGTCTCTCTGTCTTCGAACAATCGATCTGAAATTTGATAAAAATATGTATGCAGGGACGGCTTTAACCATTTCGAGGTTCCAGATGGGTAAATCTTTGCGAGGCCCTTGTCTTTGTGGAATAAGGTTTAATGATTATAGGTTAGGTTATGTTATGCGACGCCAGATAAAACGTGAAAGAGTATAGGGATTGTGAGGAGTGAGAGGTAATGCACTACTGTCTAAGGTTGGTCGCCAAGGTTTCTCTAAAAGCAAGCTGAAGAGTCCACGAATAGAGCCAAAGGACATTTTGCCAAACTACCCAACTCCTCGAAACGGTTTCCCGAGAAACCGGGTTCGTCTACTAAGAAAAGTAGGGCAATCACAGAGGAGGTGTTGCATGCTTTCCGGTTTCTCCTCATCTTGACAACTGCGACAGAAGTCATGATGTGGAACATGCATCCTGTAGGCCATCAGCCCGATGGTGCAGTGATCTGTCATAACTCCTGTCATCGTCTGAATCCTTTTCTTGTTGAAGTGGGAGCTCGGAGGTTCTCTTTGGTTGAAAGCAAGGCCAAAGTCTCCTAGCGACATTACAGCCAAACTCATTTGCCCACTTCCTGCCTGCTTGATCTCTTGTTTCACTTCCAGGCATGAGAGGATATCCTGTAAATATCGGCAACTGATTGAGACACAGACAGTGCCGACATGTTGATACTTGACGAGAAATGCAAAGTTAAATTTAGAGTTTAAAAATTGTTTAACAAAATTAAGAAACACAAAGATAACAAATTATACACACGGATAAACATATTCAGTTCTTCATACAATTCATGTCCATCAATATCAGATGTGACTGTTAGAGATAATTGCAAGTTACTGCATTGCTTCATCTCACGACTTAAAACCTTCTCTCAATATCATTGTTATCAGCCATTCCTCTCACTTTTACCAAGGATGATTGAGAACCGTTTTCACGAAAATTCAATTTATTTTTTCTTTTCAATTTATTTATTAATGATCTGCCTCTCTCCATCTCACACTCTCGTGTGCTCATGTACGCTGATGATGTAAAATTGTGCCTTTCAGTTAATGATGGCGCCTCTCATCTTAAACTTCAAGAGGATATTGATTCTTTAGGTACTTGGTGCTTGAAAAATTATTTAGATCTAAATATTTCTAAATGTAAGCTCATGACATATCATCGGTGTAAGCCTCATTTGTTAACTTACAAGATTGACAATGTCCTACTTGAGCGAGTCTCTACGTTTAATGACCTCGGTGTCCTGTTTGATCCTAAGCTGTGTTTTAATCAGCACGTCCCTTCTGTTGTAAACAAAGCGAAGGATGTTTTTGGTTTCATCAAACGCTGGTCTATTGAGTTTAATGACCCTTATGAAACTTCTCAAACACAAAATTACATTATTTTGTTTATCATACTCGTAGTGACAATATAGTATGTTACAATATAAAAATCTCTGCTTTGCAAAAAAATATAATTCATAAAGTTTAACGCAAATTAATTCATATTTCATTTGACACAACATTTCTTGCATAATAAACGAAACGAAATGAAATGAAATAAAATGTATAAATGAATGAATGAATCAACAAAAAGAAAGAAAATAAAATAAAATGAAACGAATTTTCAAAAATTGAATTTTATGACGTCTCTTCATTAAACCAACCATTCAAATAGTAAGTATGTACATACAAACACACCCGAGAAACCAGACACAACTCAATTAAAAAGATTTTACAATATGTGTAATCTTGTATGTGGTATTATAATACATACAAACTAAGGGGTAGGGGTATAGGTGCTTCGAAAGAAGTGAGTATCATATGCTTTAGATTTGTCATAAAGAAGATTTGTGGAGAAATTCATGTGAAAAACTGAAGTCAGGAATACTCTGGCAACACACAACAAAGGAGATGGCAATGAAACAGTTGTGGCAAAAACAAAATTCTAACGAAAAATTGAAAAACAAAAAATTAGGCTTCATTTAAAATGCATTCATTTTGCATGCAATTATTTAAGGATTTCAAAAAAACAAGAACGGCAACGACAATGACAAAAATGTCGAGGAGTCAAGAAAAATAACCAAACCAAGCCAAACCAAATCAAACAGAACAGGAAGACCACAAAATCAGTGGAGCTTACAACTTGTAAGGGAGAAAAGCAGCTTCAGACAGCCAAAGAACATTTGCGGTCTGTGCCTTTGCAACACTGACATAAAACCTCAAAGTGAGACAAGAACAAGAAGTAGATAGGCAACTACAATGTATAGTTAGTTGAATGTACTCATATTAGAAGAGATATTTGCAGGGAACTACACTGTATATATGTATGTTAAGAAGCGGCATCTAACAAATAAGTTCCCTCTACTATTCTATAGTGCATGTTGCTTCTGTAGTAAGTAGTAGTTTTAGTTGACGTGGCAAGTCAAACTGACTTGACTGACTTTGGCCAAGTTTGTATGAGGAACATCATAGAAAATTGCACACATGGACGGACAGGTTTATAAAAACTTTGATATTTTTTGATGATTTAAAGTAAGCATTTTAGTTTTGTGGCTTTATGGTAACTGAATATTCAGTTTAATTGGCACATTCTGTATTTGAGTTATTCATATGGGTAAAAATATTATGTAGTCATGATGTTCTCACTCGTAGCTACTATCATAGGATTTGATTCTATTTCTTCTTCCGTTTACAGTTTTTAACTTCTTCAATAATGCCCTTCCTTATTGGCATAAACTTTGTTTAGTCAAGCTAACATTCCTTGACTAAGAAAATTTTGTTTAACGTAAATTTTTCTTGAAAATTAACCCTAATTTTCTTGTTTGAAAAAGAACAGCAAACAACAAATAAACAAAACAAAAAACTCAAAGAATTTCAGCAATAAAAAACTCATTTTACTGCTTGACAATCTACTTTCTTTAACAATTTTTTTCCTCGAGTATCTGGTCTATTTTCTTAACAATTTCTTTATTCTATACATTATTTGCATAGCGTGAAGAAAGAAACAGTAAAAACAGAAGAGCATCATCAAGTGGCCACGACAAAAGTAAAACAAACAAAAAAGTGTTAAAAGGAGTTGAGCTTAAAAAATGAATGAAGTGCGAACAACAAAAGTTAAAAATTCTTTGCCATAAAAAATTTAAAAGGCAAAAATGGTCAACTAACTTTATAAAAGAAAAAACAACACCAACAACCCAAATATAATCAACATGAAAAACTTAGTATTATATAAGTAGTTTTCACAATAGCCAGATCAAGTAAAGAAACCAGTTATAATCTAAAGAAAAAACATGATTGGACCCGACCATGCAATACCCTACATACCAAGTTACCATGTTTTGAAGTTTAAAGTTGAAACTGTCAACATACAGTATCGACAAGACATGTAAAATTTTATTAACAGTTTGTGTAGATGGATTCATTGAAATCAGAACAAATAAAGTGAAAATAGAAATTACTGTAGAATTTTTTCAGGTGTATGTGATTTAAGTTGTAGTTACTTATTAAGCTTATCAAAATTGATAACAAAAATCAAGAAATTTACTTCGAAAACAGGGTTAGAAAGTGATCCTGATGGTATGGAATCTCTAGTTGATCTGAGACGTCACCCTCTGGCTCTAGAACAAACCCGAAGAATTAAGAAATAGAGGCATTTTTTTAAGTGAAACTTTTTTCAAACAACAGAAATCATTGACGAAAGGTTTTACGAGCAGATGGGTCCGTGTTCCAAGAAGAGCAGTCACATAAAAGATGTTGCATACTTTCAGATTCTTCCTCATCTCCACAGGTACAACAAATGTCTGGATGCATGCATTCTTTGAGCTATTAGCCCATAGCGCAGTGCTCTGCTATGACTTCCTTCATCATCCGAATCCTATTCTTGTTAAAGTATAAGAGTTCGGAGATCTGATTTAATTGCATTGTATGCCTGTTTTGTTTTCACTTTCATTTCTTTTAAAGATCTACGAATATCAATTACTGTGAGAAAAACAGTGCTACTTGTTATTTTGCTTTTGGGACGACAGAACCTAACTCTAAATATCTAAATATCAATTAATATGTTTCTAGGAGTGTTTAATAACTTTGATACTTGTCAGACTGCATAGATTAGTAAAGTTGCTAGCTCCTCCGAATAGACGCGAACACCAGCACCATCTTCTATCTTAGATCCACCTCTTCTCAAACGTGCTCATATAGAGGTAGAGAGTGTATAATACCGTTTTCATTCAGAGATTCTCTTCCATGTGAGCTTTGAGTTCATTATTACCCCAAAGTATTTGCTTTAGCTTGGACTCTCTTGTGAGCAACACAAGCTCGGTCTTTTGTAAGTTGACCATAGGCCCATTCTGTTGCTTGCGCTCACCACAAGGTATAAAATTACCCACTATCATTAGAACGAAGTCCTACAGCCTTTCCCTTCTAGACTCAAGGTTGATATGAACCAGGTTTCAAAGAAAAGGGGTTATAACTTCCCCCCTCCAGAGAACCTCTCGTAATCTTCCTTCTTACATTCGCAGAGCAAAGGTTCTTATTGCGGAAGGTAGCCACCTCTGATCTATGGATACTATACTTCCCAACAGTGCTTCTCTTATCTGTTTCGTCCCTTTGATAGATGCGAACAGGCAAGATGTAGATTTCTTTCATCATTTCGTAACGAAAAGAAAAAGGAGCATTTAGCCCGGCTCTTACCACGTTACAAGTTCATGACTAACCCACGACCATGACCAAACGGAGAAAAAATGGTATCCGCAACCATTCAGACAGAAAGCCACGTCAACCAACTCCTCTTCCAAAACTCGTTACAGGTCCTCGAAAGGCAATGCACTATTCCTAGGATTTTTCGCTGGCCTGGCTTTCTATCCTATAATTACTGCATTAAGACAACCCAACTCCAGCTTCAACTGGCACTGAGCTTTATCCTCAATAATTTGAGGCGGGACCTAAATCTTGATCATGGAACCTGGTCCGTGGGAATAAAGTCAAGTTTCGCACCAGGTCTCAGCTCCCCAATGCCCTCATTGGCACAAGCCACGAATTAAGCGTCCTTTTACCCCTTTTTGGTGCTGTCTCCTTGGGTAACGATTTATTAGACCTTAATTTACCTGCATATTTAGGTGCCGTTCCGGTTTTCAATGTAATAATGCAATTTATTAAAATGTTTCGATATGTGATTCTTTCTAGGTTAGGTAATGCAGGACGTTCGCAATTGTTCGCGAGTTCACCCAGAAGCCTTAAGGCCCATTGTGATGCCTTATAATACGTGATTGTGAGGTGTGGGGGTAATCCACTTCTGTCCAAGTTTGCTCCCAGAGATTATCCTCTTTCTCTAAAACCAACCTGAGGAGTCCACGAACAGAGTCAGGTCCCCCAAAGGACATTTTGACAACCTACCAAACTCATCGATTGGGTTCGACTACTAAGATGAGCAGGCCAATCGCAGAGAAGGTTTTGGATGCTCTCCGGTTCCTCCGGTTCCTTCTATATATGATCACAAATGAATTTCGAAGCTTATACGTGTAAACAATTTCTGTCCTACTGATATTTAACTTTATCCTGGGTATTTTAAGATTTCTGTTGGCTTTGATTATCACTTTCTGCCCAATTGTTACCAATTTCTTCATGGAACTTATGTCATTCAAGTTTATTAGCCTAGTCAATAACAAAAGTAAAAAACAAAGAACATATTCCCCCACCAGTGATTCTATTAAATTTATGAGCCAAGTAAATTGAATTTTAAATTTGGGCATGACAAATGTTACACGTGCACCAGCCCATACATCCAATCACACATCATACCACTCATTCCCTTCATTCTGCCGATGGAATCACGAACTTAAATCTCATCGTGAACACGGATTCATGATTGTCTACGGTCGCCCTAAAAGTCATAAGTTGAAAAAATTGCAAACAATAAAATTTCATTCAGTTTGCGATGAAAGTGTTGACAAATGGACTGACAGACTGAATAAACGAATGACTGAATGACTGAGTGAGTAAGAGAGTGGGCGACTGACTGACTGATTGACTGACATAGTGTCTTGCCACTGTCTATGTGTATTGTCCTTGATGGCATCAAATGTTGATGACGTTTCCAACATGAAACGCACAAAATTCAAAGATGCGAAGATGCCAACCAAAAATCAAAATCAGTACAAAACTGTAATGGAAACGACAAAAACGTGCGCATTTTTGCTACATAGGCAACAACCCGCAATGTGTCAGTAAATTTAACGAAAAGTGCCTCATCAACACATGACTAAAGAACTGAACAACAAGAACACACCAACAAAAATAACAATCAAATTGAAATTTAAAAATATGCAGAAGGCGTCGCAGTACAATATATGTATGTGTACTACACCTCGTCCAAGTCAAGGGAGAAACATGGATCGTGAATAGATAAGAAAGAAGTCAAACATTGACAATAAAATAAGTACGATGTTCCTTAAGGGGAATCTTGATTCAAGCTATCGGCTAAGACAGATGATGGAAGTGACGAAAACTTCAAATCAAATCGAACTGCCTCAAAAGACATTTTACACATGAATGCAAAAACAAAAATCGCAAATTTTCCATTACGAAAAATCAAATTGAAACAAATTTTTCATTTCATACCTTTAATTTCAATGAATGAAAAGAAATAATCAATTCGAATCCGAAGGTAGGATTTATATAAACGCTTATGTCAATTATTTTCTTAAATTGAATTCAATTTGAGGTTTGAGTCTAACATCGGAATATAAGGACAAGGACTCATAACAATTTCCAATACAATCACAAAGATTTTAAACTAAAGAAGCTTGCACAAAGCTTCCAAATATCTTAGGGACTCGTAATTTTCTTTGTGTATTTCAATCACGTTCGTTTACTCAATTACTTTTGATTTGACAAATTTAATTTTTTTTTTCTTAAATTCACACACCTTCTTCGCTAATTTAATATTTAACTTTTGCTACCAAGACATGTCACCAGAAATATTCAATAATGAATATGCCAAATGTATACCTGTGCTTATGAGTAGATAAATTTTAGTTATACTTAAATTAAATTAAGTTGAAAAAGATATACAATAAATAAAGAAACACATGAAAGTCATCTCTTAATCCATATTAATAAAATGTTAAAAATAACTTTTTATCAATGACGCGTGTGGTAAGAACAAAATTACTTATTTCTAGAAGGTACATTGCTATCAAAAACATACGTGTATGTATATGTCAAATGAAAGATGAACACGAACATTCTAAAGTATTGTTATAAAATTACTTATATATATTATACCAAAATTGGTTAAGTTTACGGTGAAGTGTTCTGATGTTAGTATTAAAGCAATACTTACAGAATGCCCGAAGCGCCCACTTACTGAAAATTATTTTATTAATTAACAGCATACGAGGCGAATCGATTCGACCTACATATATCATCCGTTCGTTTGTTTATATGCAAAAGTATTTGAAATCATCTCACAGTATGCTCGGTGGCAATAGTCCCCGTTTCGATAGTAATCCACAAGCCTGTTTTCTTGTTACCTGGTGGCTAGTAAATTCATTAGTTGCAGGTTATACAGAGGCGAACTAGTATGTACGTGTTTCCATTGTAAATCAGGAGCCCCTATCGCATTACTGATGGGTATTTAATTCAACAGTCAAAAGTAATGCATAAGAGAACCAGTATGTGTGCGTTTCCATAGAACAGGGTAGCATATTACTTAAAAATGTGGATTGAAAATTTTATATATAAACAAACATTGCCCTGCGCGCGTTGCTACGCTATCGACGTTATGTTAATTGGTGTTTTTCATACAATGTTCCGTAGGGTTGCACCCGCTTTGGAAAAAAGATATTCCGATGGGACGGAAGTTCCAATTGAAAAAACATACTTATAGGGCTACATAGTTTTCATTTCTTCCCCAGCGTCAACCACATTACCTTTCAACTCGAAAACCAGAGCACTGAGGAAGAATCTAACTTTGTCTAACTCATCGTCCTTTCTTCTTCGTTTGTGGGCCAAAGCCTTATGATGAGCCCATAAATAAAACTCATTATCAAAAATCAGTACAACGGATTGTCGATTATTTTAGAAATAAAAATCGATTATGTGACCATCACTAAATATAGATTTTCGATACCTTCGGTTAAATTTTTTTAATTTTAAATATAGCTTCCATTAGGTAAACAAATTATAAAATCAGTTAAGTAGTTTTTGCGTTTATTCATTACAAATAAACATACAAAAAAATCGGTCAAGTGAGAGTCGGGTTCGCACACTCATCGCATCGCGCAAGACTTTAACACTATGTGTTGGATGTAAAGCTTGTACCGCTGTCTGAAGTTATATAAAATTAATTTGTGTTTGACGCAAAAGTGAAATATTTAAACATCGCCCAAAAGTATGTTACAAAAAAATTAATCAAAATTAGAATCAAAAGATAATAAGAACATTTATTTGAATTTGGGTTTGTATGTAATCCTAGGATCTTGAAATTTACATGGTAAGTGAACATGGGTCACACATTTATAGTGTCGTAATTTCAGTTCGATAAGATAGAAAATTATTTATGTTTTTAACTTTAATCTATTTTTATTATTATCGTTATGCACGAAATTGAACTACAAATTTCAACTGTCTACCTATTAAACTTCATGAGATAAAGCTCTCTGAGGGACTGACGAACATTGTAGGCTTATTAATAAGGTTCCGTTGGTACCCTTTGGTTACGAATTCAAAAAACAAATCTTTCCTCTTTATAATATTAGTATAGATAAACAATACTTAGATATATATAGATTATTAGTATTCAATTCAATTCTTATTGAATTTTGAATTCTTTGTACTTCATTTTTATTTTTTAATAATTAATTTATAGTAAACTATTAATGTAAGGTAAGTAACTGATGTGTTCACTTTCCTTTGACGCTTATTGAACACATCCTAAAATTTAATGGAAAACCAACTCTACATTCGATTGAAATAAAATTTCGTCCTTTAACGACTTGTGAAACATGTACAGCCATACGTGTCATTGCTTCACTTGCCAGCGATATGTTCCCAAAAGTCAATAGGAAAACAGTTCCAATTCAGTTTTATTTCCATGGGATACGTTGGCATTGTCTTGTTCGAATGGAAGAACTCAGTCAAGTCAACTGCTTGTCAACTATGCGAATAAAATAAATAACAATCAAAATTACACACTCAACACGTTTACCAATTTGTGTTGACCGCAGTTGAACTACAAAAGTTGATTCTTTTTTACTATTGTAAGTACTATCTTTAAGGGAATGTACAATGATGTGCGACATCACTTACACTTTTATCAAATAAGTATATTTTTTTTTTGTCACATTTTGCTCAATTTCAGCAAGACACTTGGGATTGAAAATCAAAATAATACTGCAGAGTCCTTGAGTGAGGAGTGAGCAACATCAATGGGTCTATGTAGAGTCATTGAAATGACAATACCACAATGGCGACGACAATTGTAGAACGAGTCACACTCAAACTTTGCATTTTTAGGAATGCTTAAAGTGCCAACATCAGCATTCACCACACCGCAACACAAAATGGGGCATCAATAAAATCAATATATGCCAGTACCACATGAAATTCCATTCCTTTATTAAATAAGATACTAATTTCATAATTAAAATTCTAAACATAAAACAAGACTCTCTTAAAAATAGAATTATTGTAAAATCATACGTGTCCTTGACATCATGTACTGACTGATTTTGAGTCTATCTCTGCATAATTTCATCAAAATTAATGTCAAAAATTTCATAAATTCACCCTCTCACGTTAGCAAACACCAAAAATTGTTCACACGCAGAAAATTGTTAGCGACGAGTAAAACTTTGTATTCCCTTTTCCCATCCTCACATTCACTTATTTTTGACTTTGCAAGCGTTAAGCTGCCAATAGGAATTTGCAAGGTGTCAAACAATTTGGCATTTAGTACTGCCACCTTCAACATCCTTCATCATCATTAACATCACCATCACCATCATCATTTCTTATCCCACCTACTTGTACTAACCACATTCTGGTGCACGCACATATATATGTGTGTAGGTATGTTTATAAATACAATATACAAGGCAAAGCAAGTCAAGCGACATGTGCGAATATTTAAATAAATTACTATATTGAATTAGGATTTAGGCAACTGTATTCTACAACCCAACATGTGTTGTGTGCTTGTGCATGAAGTTAATCTTCATTATTGAATTTTTGCTTTAAATCATCACAATAAGCATAATCATCATCATCATTATTATTAGTGTGGTGTATACATATTTGTTAATATTTCATTGAATTTGGCATAATGGAAAGAAAAGGAAAGAAAAGAAAGCAAAGTATTAAACGCTTTAAATGCACAAAACCACAAAAATTTCTCTCTTGAAGTGGCACCTAATCGCTTAGAAATTTTGTCAAATCCACAAAACAACAAACGCAACTGCACACAACTTTATTTTCAAATTTTCTTATTTGGGTTTTATAATTTTTCTTTTTTTGTTGATTGTGTGGGCGCTTTTCCTTATTGAATCTGCAATGAAAAGGGAAATTCTAGGCCAGACCGCCAGACAGACAGATAGACATATTTGAACATTTGTCACATACTTGGGTGCATACTTGTGTTAAAAAATGGCATTGACATCAAAATCGATTCAAATGTACTATACATATATATGTATTCGTATTAGTATGCGGGATGTTGTTTCTGAATTATGTGTATGGAATATGAAATTATCCTTTTTTTTAATGTTTGCGAACGTTTACATGTTGTATAAGTTTCCCACATTTTGTATTTATCTTGTTGTTGTAGTATTGAAAGATTAAGATAAAGATTTAATTTCAGAAGCTATAATAATTTGCTTACTTTAAAATACACGTAACTTCAATATACAGGGCCATCAAGTGTATGTAAGATCTTTCGAACTTGAATTTAAAATATTATTATTACAATATTATTATTGGTTCCTGCAGCGGCCAAGGTAACAAGTTTTGGTGAAGATTTGTTCATCAGATGGAGAAGCAAGTTGAGCCGCTCCCTTACAAGAAGACATCTATATGTACATCCGTACATTGGGAATACAACAAACGCCCCAGACTTCGTTTTTTTTAGAAAAGTACTTCAAAAGATGAAGTTAATTAGTAATGACTCGCCAGAAGAACATAAGTAAATTTGTAAAGGACGGAGGTCCCAATTGAGCGAACTATTCAACGAAATTGAAAATTACCGCCCCACTTGAAAAACAGCTGAAGAAGAGAAAAGCACTGCAACGATAACACAAACACCCATAGACGCGGAAGATAAAACTCTCACAACTAGGTCGAAATGGCTTGACGAAACCGTAAGAAACAGCGCCAGAAGATAGGCTGAGCAACAAAAGAAGCCCCATTGCAGGTAAGGTAAAGGCATAGAACAGGAGAAGAATAAGAAGCTAAGGCCACCAAGGCAGCACCCGGAAGCAGTGCTACAAAACCAGGGAGGATACAAATAGGTTGGATCCTCTGCAAATGCGGTATAAAACAACGCGGCAAACTTAAAGCAGTTAAGTGTCTTAACTCGGTCCACGAGCAACCTGAATGCAATGGTCCAGATAGAAGAGATGTACACATTTAGGGGTCACTTGAAGCGGAATTGCAGCAATCCCCCTAATTATACATTTGTGGACGAGACGGCTTAACGGCCACATTACAGGCTCAGGCAGATGTGTCAAATTCTAAAAAATATGCATTATAATATTTTGCTCTGCTTTCAGTTCAACAAACAATTCTGAGTTGGCTAGGGATCTAATTTAGTCCTTCTTCCCCACGGAACAGGCAAGTCCGCCACTGGGTATTGGTGAATCGATTTGTCTCATCATTCTTCCATTCTTTTGGTTGTTGACATTACCTTTGTCAATGTTTTATTACTAATGGATATTACTTTCATTGTACAATTCAATTTATCAACAAATATATTAATACTTTATAATTATATAAAGCGATTGGCTTCAAAGGAAAGTACATACTCGTATAAAGGCAGCAAAACAAGTCAGATAATATTCACTTTTACTGAACAAAAACAATATAAAAATTAATTATTTTAATGGATTTCATTAAAAATTCAATCATTTTACCTTATCCAAAGATACATATCTCGTTGTTTGGTATACAAATTCAATTTTCCTGAAAACAATTTCACTGTGAAGGTTTAACTTGCTTTACTTGTTAGTACAACCACGAACTTAGAGCTGCAAGCAACAAGACACGGCATATACCAGGGCACTGGCAAGACTTCAGAAATGACGCCAACGAAAGCTTCGCAATTTTATGGAAACCAAGATGCCTTTCTGCGTGCATCTGATCAAGAGAATGCTGTATTCGCCGATATACACACTATACTTTTCATACTGAAAGCCACAGGATTGTTACCAATCTACGAACAGGTGTCTAGCTATGAAGTAGCGCCACCAACCAAATCCAACGAATTTTACTCCTTTTTTGTGCGTGGGGTGGTGCATGCATTGACTGTATTTAATATCTACAGTCTCTTCACCCCGAATTCTGCCCAACTCTTTTATTCGTATCGCGAAACAGACAATGTCAATCAATGGATTGAGATTTTACTCTGCATTCTAACATATACCGTTACGGTGTTGATCTGTGCCCGAAATGCACATGTTTTCTTGCGCATCATGAATGAGATTTTAAAACTGGACGAAGAAGTGCGCAATCAGTTTGGTGCTGTTCTAAGTAACAATTGTGGCTTCTCAGTTAAATTTCTTGTTGGCATTGGCATCTGTCAGGCTTACATTATTGTATTGAAAATACTCGCCGTAGAAGGTAGGATAATGCCAACCTCTTACATACTTATCGCATTTTATGGCGTACAGAATGGACTTTCAACAACTTTTATTGTTTTCGCATCGGCTTTATTGCGTATTGTCTGTATTCGATTTCACTTCTTGAATGAAATCCTAAATGGTTATACTTATCACAAGCAGAAAAAAATGCAACAGCTCAGGCGGCGTGGTCTGCAGCGTGTTGCACCGGCAACTTTGACAAATATGCAAACGTTTCCGGAGGATTCATTATTTGTCTATCGAATGCACAATAAATTGCTACGCATCTATAAATCAATCAATGAGTGTTGCAGCTTGATATTAGTTGGCTATATGGGCTATGCATTCTATACAATCACAACAAACACTTATAATCTTTTTGTACAAATCACGACAAAGGGTAGTGTTTCGACCAATATTATGCAATGGTGTTTCGCCTGGCTAATCATGCATACATCCTTGTTGGCCCTACTCTCTCGCAGTTGTGGTCATGCCACACGTGAGGTTGGTCGGGAGCATTAAACATAAAATGTAAAAATATATAATTACATCTTTGTTCTTTTCTAGGCGAACAAAACTTCACAAATTCTAGCTCGTGTCTATGGTAAAAGTAAAGAGTTTCAAGATATTGTAAGTCTAAGGGCTAAGCTACCTGCGTGGGTATTCATTTTAAAACTTCTCAAACCACTTTTAGGTTGATAAATTTCTTACAAAAAGCATTAAACAGGAAGTCCAATTCACCGCTTACGGATTCTTTGTAATCGACAATTCAACCCTTTTTAAGGTTAGTTTTGTAACAAAAAATAAATGGAAAATTTGTTTTAAGAATTTAGCTTCTTTCAGATATTTTCAGCAGTTACAACTTATCTTGTTATTCTAATACAATTTAAGCAACTAGAGGATTCGAAGAGCGCCGAATAAAATATTGAATTAATTAAATTACATTTACATATTCACTATTTCCCCTTAGGACTGAAGTTTGATTTAAAAATGATAAGTACAATTTAATGAGATGAATTGACGAAGTCATAATCCAACTATCAATCAGTGCGGATGTTTACGAAGCTTTGGAGGCAAAAAAGGATCCAAATATCATCCGATCCTTATAGGAAGTTGTAGTTGTCAACAAATTGGTGGATAAAATTGTGCATATAAGCCTTAGAGACATATTTTAAAATCAATCAGGTCGTCTCAGTCAAACATATCAGATAATTATGTCAATATTAATATTTTTTATTTTTGTTGAAACACATATCCTTCTATTGTTCTTTTGTTTTTTTTTACTATAGTCTTCATTTGCTACTATCGTCAGACGACAACCAACGAATTTACTCATAATTTCAAGTCACTTAAACATGTTTGGATGAGTTAGTCACTCATCCGGGATGTGAAATGGGAGGTCTAAGGGGTGTCGCCTATTCAGGCGTCCAGCAGGTTGATTTCCAGGTTGGTTGACATGGGCGTCCAGCCTTATGAAGTGTCTGATACTGTGTTTTACGATTTCTTCATTTATCGTTGGGATATTCAGGTCTCGGTGGATGACTGAGTTTCGGAGAAACCACTGCGAACCTATAATCCTCCGCAGTAGCTTAGACTGAAACCTTTGAATGATGTCTAAGTTTGAGTTGGCTGCAGTGCCTCGAAGCTATATACCGTAAGTCCATACTGGTTTCAGTATGGCCTTGTACAGCAACAGCTTGTTTCGTAGCTTGAGCTTCGAGTTTGTACTGAGCAGCCAGCTCATTCTGCGAAGTTTCAGGTTCAACTGTTTTCTTTTTTTGTCCTGATGTGAGGTTTCCAGCTTAGGCGCCTATCCAGTGCCAGTCCCATGTACTTCACAGTGGTGCTTTTTAAAATGACCTCTCCGTTGATGAAAACAGCGGGGCATGTCGAGTGGTTCAGGGTGAAGGTGACATGCGTAGATTTTTCTGCGGAATTCCGGCTCGCAACCTTTTTATGTCAGACTCCTGGCCTTCCCATATCCCTCTACTGTGAATAAAAAAAATTGTGACATGATACAGCAAAACGAAGTTCACATTTGTAATCTATACATTCTAAGAATTAATAACTGAGTAACTGCACAAATCGCTCACAAAATTGTGTTCTGATTATATGGCTAATGGAATATTAAAATATGTTGTTCATTCACGTAAATTATTAAAAAAAAAACAATGACTACAAATATCACGCACTTACGATAGTTTATAATACTCGTATGACAAAATGTTCAATAGATTTGTTTCCTTATAGTAATAGTGTAATATAACCATGCATCAGAAACACTAATAAATAAATACCTACATATGATGTATGGCAATAATTAGAATAATGAGGAGAATCGATTGGGCATGAAGCTTCTGTTTTTATGTATGGCCTACTCTCAGCTTTTAAAAAATCATAGACAGCTATTATGCTTCCGATTTCCCATTCAAAAGCCATCTTAATTTTCGTTGGTGTAATATTCCAATTATTTGTTTTTAAATTGAGGGTAAAAGCATATCTGGTGTATCTAAAAGTGAATGTTTTATCTTTTTTTAACATTAATCATATATTTAATATTTTTATTAAATAAAAATTCTATTTGAGCGAATGTGAATGGTACATGGTTTTCGCTTCATATTGATCAAATGAGTAAGACAAAATTTGTGCACATATTGAGCCCTAACCACGAAAATAGCAGTCAAGTCTACTTATGAATATTCCATAGTCTTCGCACCAACAAAAGCCCTATTCAGAGTTTTGCAGTTCTCTTTTAGAATTGCTATATAAATCCTTGCCCAATCACATATGTATGTATTGATTTTATCTGATTGAATTTCTTTTGTGCAAATCACAAATTTTCCACAGTGCATTTGATCATTTAAAACTGTCTAAATAATATCTTACTAAATATTATTTATCTATGTGCCATTAAATTTCATTTTTTTAATAAACATTTCAAGTGCCTACGCATTTGTACCTGTTTGGCAGGTTTGATTCGCCACCGAATAAAATGTTGCCAAAATTATCAAATTTCTGAAGCAAATTGTTCTGGCAATATGTTGATAGGTGAACGGATTTTTCTCCCCTCCACGCGTATTTCAATAATTTGTAAAATAAATGGAAGCACCTTATTACTCTTATGTTTGCTTACAATGGCAATGCCAGTGTGATTGTTTATGTTGTAGCCAGACCCATCCCCACATATGTATATATGCATATATCTCTTCAACCAACTTTCTGATTTTACTGAAATATTGAAAGTTTGAAGTCTCTCACATCTGTATAAAGACATAATTTAAAAAAAAAACAATTCGAAATATGCTTATTTATTTAAAGTCAACCTATTCACCATAGGTTCAACGCAAATATCTTAAGTTTGTGATGTACTTTGGTTATGTACCGTCATCAATTCTTTTGTCTTCTTTAATTGAATGTAATTACCGCTACTTTATTGTAACATGTGCCGCTGAAATCAATTGAAAGAATATAAAAAGACCAAATAAAAGGATACGTCGAAACTGGCCTAAAGCAACTCGAAATCGCTTAAAAAATTGGCCGATACTAAAATGTAGTTGACAATTTTATTCGAAAATACTCAAACTATGGTAATAATATGAAAAAGGTGCTCAATAGGCGACAACATCATCAGAACTACATTGATTTCCCAACGTTCTGCTGCCAAAATCATAGAAGATTGCGGTGTAAATGCAAATCAGGCAACTGTTACACGCATTATTCGGAGTGCCAAGCATTAGAAGAGACTGAAAATAAAAATAAAACCTGGCACACTATCGTGTTCTCTGATGACAAAAAATTCAACGTGGATGGACGGCTACATCTATTACTTTCATGACCTGCAAAAAAAGGAGTGTTACCACCACACCTATGCAGGTGGCATTATGGTATGGTATATATTATATGCGTATTATGGGACTTGTGAGCTGCAGTTTGTTATATCAAAAATTAACCGAAGGTATACAAAATTATACTGTAAAAGGCCTTTCCAAATATTTTTGGACGAATTCCATGGACATTCCAGCATGACATAATCCACATTCATACTGCCAGGTTGGTAAAACAGTGGATAGTGACCAAAATGTGGAGTTACTCGAGTGGCCGTCTTACTTCCACGTCCCGAAAAGTATGTATATGAGCGTGGGAGACAGTTTGTTGATTCTGCGGCCCTAATTGATGCCTGGTCAACAATCTCACTTCGAACTATTGAAAAATAATATAATTCTGTGCCGAATCGTTTGTTTGAAGATATATTCAACATAGGAGGCTGTACTTAATACTAAATCATACATGCATAACATGTTATTATGTTAAAAATAATGAAAGCTGTGGATTAATTCTTTATATGTATAATTTTGCGTGACTTCAAACTTTCGTGGTTCAATTGATTGTTCAATATAAAAAATTTTAATTAAAATTATAATGTTGGTTTCACAATCTAAGAAGTGTTTAAACTATTCAGTTGATTGGCAGTGTATGTCTTTAAAGATCAATTATATCAGTTCTTATGGACCTTGCCAATTACAGCAATCATATGTGTTTCAGAAAACTCTTTATCATCCTATTTCCTATTTGCATTCATTCTAACACTTCTCATGATACTCGTATAATGTTGATGAAACTACTACACTACAAATTACTGTGACTTATTATTGACAAAATGTAGAATTTTAATAAAATACACGTACATATATGCTTTTGCTACAATACTTTGATGTTTTAATTGAATGGTTTGTTTGTCAAAAACTAAAAGTCTAAAAATTCACGTTAGACTTTGCAATTTTAATTTATTTCTCTTTAAAATTGAAATTACAAATTACAAAAACTAATGATGCGCAAAATTGCGCTCTATCAATATCAATTTATGAATTTTGGCATTTTTGTTGTTGTTCGTTTTCATACTACTACTATGTGCTATGGACAGAATTCCATTTTGAGTTTGAAATTCTGAACCATTGAACGTGGCACACGAGCAACATTTCATAAAGTTTCATTTGGAATATTAGTCAAGAATGAGACTTGAACTGTAATGAAGAGTATTTTCCTTTGCCTTTGGTTGCGACTATGACTGCTGCACATGAGTGTATATACCAACATAAATAGTAAGAGAACCCACATATTGTATATTGTATTGTACAATAGATGGATGGATGGAACCCAAAAAGACATTAGTAACAAAATATGCGCAAAATTTACGAAAATTGCTATTGATAATTTTAGACTCAGCTTTGTCCTTTGTATAGACGACAACAAGGACGATGACGATGACGATGATATTGAGATCTAAAACATTCACTTACCCATTCCTATAGTTTGCCAGTCAGTCAGTCAGTCAGTTAGTTAGGCAGTCAGTTAGTCATAGCAACTCAATGAATACGAGAAGAAGTATATTTGTATGTGAATATGCTTAGAAGAAGGGATGATGAGTAATAATAATGATTTTGGCAAATAGCAAACATTGTCGACAAGTTTCATAAAGCCACAAAACGAGCCAAGCACATAATTTGGCCAAAATTGAACTCACTCGGTCTATGGACCACTGCCATGAATGATCAACTGAAGTGAAGCCACTGTGAAATTGACGAAGTACATGCTAGGTCTAAGTAATGAAATGATGATGTTCCTAATGATAATGATAATTCGATTAAAATAAAATTCAATAGTTGAATAATAAAAACTTATTCGTTTGTCGAATTTTGAATGCTGTTCAATGAACAACATTTTAATTGCAACTTTGTGCGAGAAACACTACTTGAAGTAAAATTTTAAAGTGGACTTACGTAAGGAACACGTGAACCTTACGTGATTTCGATTTACTAACTTTTTTCATTGTTGTTTCATTCATTCACTCGTTGGTTCTTTGGTTCGTTTGACTTTATAAAAATGGCAAGCGAACTTCTAAAGCTGTACAGGACATTGTCGTAAGGCGGTGACATTACGTGCATTGAATTCTGAAACAAGTATAAGGACTTCAGTGTAAAGGAACAAATACAAATCAAAGACCACAAACAGTATACAAAGGAAAATGCGTGGAATGAGCTGAACCAACAGCAAGGCAAGCTAAACAAAGCAAAATTTCATTTAATAAACTCAATAAAGGTTTATTTCAACTGAACTGAAGCACCACATAGGAATAAAGAGTAAATTCTATGAAGAATACTACTACAATAGTTACGGCAGAGTTTCCTTTTCTTTTCCTTGGTTTTTACAACAAAGTAACGCTACACGTTGACTTTTATTTTGTTGGATTTTTCGTCACACGTACGAACTGTAATGGTGTGTGATGAGTTTTTTAATAGAGATTAGATAGTTTTTCTCACCTATTTTCATATCCTGAAAGAGAGTATATAATGCTTGTGGAAATGTACAATATACAATATTTGGAGCGGAAATATGTAGGGTAGGAAGCGTCAAAAATTTATAGACGAACATAAGTTGCCTTCACAATTTTTGTAAATGCCCAGAGTCCTGAACAAAAGGTTGTCTCCATAACCAACAGAAATCTAAAAAAACAAAACAAATATTAATTTAAATAAATCATAAAATATAAGAAGCCGAAAGCAATAAACGTCCAAGTCAATGATTTGTAAAATATCACATTATGTATTAATGATATCAAAAGTGACCGCTTCAAATCAAAAGCATTTGTAAATATATATTGTCTATTCATCAATACCAATATTGCCTTTTACTTAACTCTTCAACTTGACAATCTGGTGGAATTATATTTGGAAGATAGAGTCATACAGGATCACCATGTATTGTACATTATTTATTGTTTGCTGAGAAATGTAAAAATCTGAGCAATTTTTCGATGGCTTATTCAAGTATCACTTGTGATTTTATTAATGAAATGAAACAATTACAATAAAAGAATTTCGCTTGCATCTTTAGTTTAAAAAGCCGAAGGAAATGTACACATACCAACCAACTCGAAGACAATAAAAAGTAACCGATGGGGTATATTTTGACATTTTAGTTCCGCATAAATTGATTTAGATCCCTAACAAATTTTCCTTGAACATGGGGAATGCGATCAAATTTCTTTATAATTAATATTTCAAAAATAATCTTGCACCTTATGGATCGATGTTATCAATTGGAATGCATTAAAACAAAGTTTAATATCAAAATACTGATTATTGTTTAATAATTGAAATATGTGATAAATTTAAATAAATACTGTGAACAATTGAAATAGATATACGGAACATTATCCAAAATCAAGAGTTTTTTAATTGGGGACAAAAGATGGTCCAGGGTATCGTATCCACTAGATTCGATAAGACTTAATGACGTTTCACAAGGCAAAATATTTTATCTAAACCATTTAATACCAATACCTCTGAAGCTGTGAAAGCAGAGTTCTCAAATAACAGATAACACATATTTTTATTATGGTCTGCTCACAAAAACAGAAAAAAATTATGCCGATTCGGCTTCTCCCTGCGCCGAAAACTTATTTTTTCTTTGCTTATGCACTCTCCTAGGGTTTCAGTCGAACAACAACAATTTAAAAAGACCATTTCGGTCAATCTTTCAAAAATAAGTGGTTTTGAAAGACCAAAACGAAATAAATGGGAAGCAAAAAGGTCTCTGTGTTCTTGTTGTTTTGTGACATGAGTCGGAGAAAGAGAACGTCCAAAACAATACAGATCTGAGGCGTGACAAGGGCGTAGCCAGAATTTTGTTCAGGATTTATATATATTTATTTCATTTTATTTTAGTGAAAGTTGTTGGTGGTTTTTTTTTTCTGTAGAGCCCTTCTTACCTATGAAAATTTGTACTTTGTGAGCAATAGACATCTTCTGATCCTTCGAAATGTATTTTTCCCCAAATTACGTAAGTAGGATAAATATTTGAAATTAATTTAATCTGTTTCATGATCATCAAGAACTATTGTACCTACGAAATTTTAATTGCAAGCTTTCATAGGGAGAGATATTGTGATTTTCTATTATTACCCTAAGATAATGTATTCAAATGAATTTTGATCTGTCAAAAAATGATCATAGGATATACCATAAATCTGTCTACAGAAATTTTCAAGCTGATATCCAAAGTTTTGTAATTTGTAGCCAATATGAAGCAAAAATTTGAAATATATGTATGTGTGGCCTTGTAGTTTCCAATAAGCAGGCACCCGGATAGACAAACAAATATGGTAAAGGGTAAAAGACTTATACGATTCGTCTCTTTACGCTGGGGACTCATATGATTCATTCTGTGTGCCCTGTTTGTTACATGCCATTACAACCATTTTAAAGGCTAATAATATAAAGTATTCTAATATTCATGGTAAAAAAATTACTACTCTTATTTACCAACAACAATATTAGACCCATTGAGGATATTATTATTTTCTTTTTGTTATTTCTGTTAACTCATTGTAAGGACCATCTGAAACATTAATTCCTTATTTTGTTACACAATACAATATTTTACACAATCGTACAAATCTGAACCATGAAGAACGCGTCTCAAAAGAAGATGACAATTTAACATATTTGAACCTTCACATTAGCTAAAGATGAGTTATTTTCTATGAAAAAAAAAACCAGTTTGCGTGCTTCGATCCCTCAAAAATATATTAATTAGAGATGTGCAATGATTACAAGTAAAACAATTTTTGATTTACCTACTCTTAAATTCGTACATGATTTGCCGTACTTATTTGAAGTGGTTATGAGTATGTGTTGCTTGTGTAGTATAAATAATTACTTTTTTATGTACCACCTGAAATAGATAGTAGCAGTAATCATACTTTTTCAATAACTAATTTTATTTATTATTAAACTTTACTAGCTGTGCCTGGGACTTTGTGCTGATAATATTATAGAAATGAAAAAAAGTGTTTTGAAGAAATAGGAAATGGAAAATAACTGAAGAGCTATAAAATAAAATTAATAGAGAAGACTGAAATATACGAAAATTAAACCAAAAAAGTACTCATAATACGATTTCATTTCATTAAGAAAAAATAATAAATAAATAATAATAATATACACATCAAGGATAATGGTATTATTTATGCTGTCAGTTGAAAAGGGCAGCATATAGAAAAGTCTAAACTGAAAGATAATACTGATGGAACTGCAAGATAATATGATTGCAGCTTAAAACAAATTTAACTTATTTAACATGGAATTATTATTAACAAACTCAAAATATAATTAGAAAAATAGAAAATATTACGATTAAATAAAACAAAAAATTGAATAATTACAAAATCTTCACACAAAAAGTATTATTCATCCTTGTAATGAATTGAGATTAGTAGTAATCGTACTTTTTCAATTACTAATTCTATTTATTATTAAACTTTACTAGCTGTGCCTGGGACTTTGTGCTGATAATATTATAGAAATGAAAAAAAAAGTGTTTTGAAGAAATAGGAAATGGAAAATAACTGAAGAGCTATAAAATAAAATTAATAGAGAAGACTGAAATATACGAAAATTAAACCAAAAAAGTACTCATAATACGATTTCATTTCATTAAGAAAAAATAATAAATAAATAATAATAATATACACATCAAGGATAATGGTATTATTTATGCTGTCAGTTGAATAGGGCAGCACATAGAAAAGTCTAAATTGAAAGATAATACTGATGGAACTGCAAGATAATATGATTGCAGCTTAAAACAAAAACAAATTTAACTTATTTAACATGGAATTATTATTAACAAACTCAAAATAAATTTAGAAAAATAGGAAATATTTCGATTAAATAAAACAAAAAATTGAATAATTACAAAATCTTCACACTAAAAGTATTATTCATCCTTGTAATGAATTGAGATTAGTAGTAATCGTACTTTTTCAATTACTAATTTTATTTATTTTTAAACTTTACTAGCTGTGCCTGGGACTTTGTGCTGATAATATTATAGAAATGGAAAATAACTAAAGAGCTAAAAAATAAAATTAATAGAGAAGACTGAAATATACGAAAATTAAACCAAAAAAGTACTCGTAATACGATTTCATTAAGAAAAAATAATAAATAAATAATAATAATATACACATCAAGGATAATGGTATTATTTATGCTGTCAGTTGAATAGGGCAGCACATAGAAAAGTCTAAATTGAAAGATAATACTGATGGAACTGCAAGATAATATGATTGCAGCTTAAAACAAAAACAAATTTAACTTATTTAACATGGAATTATTATTAACAAACTCAAAATAAATTTAGAAAAATAGGAAATATTTCGATTAAATAAAACAAAAAATTGAATAATTACAAAATCTTCACACTAAAAGTATTATTCATCCTTGTAATGAATTGAGATTAGTAGTAATCGTACTTTTTCAATTACTAATTTTATTTATTTTTAAACTTTACTAGCTGTGCCTGGGACTTTGTGCTGATAATATTATAGAAATGGAAAATAACTAAAGAGCTAAAAAATAAAATTAATAGAGAAGACTGAAATATACGAAAATTAAACCAAAAAAGTACTCGTAATACGATTTCATTAAGAAAAAATAATAAATAAATAATAATAATATACACATCAAGGATAATGGTATTATTTATGCTTTCAGTTGAAAAGGGCAGCATATGGAAAAATCTAAATTGAAAGATAATACTGATGGAACTGCAAGATAATATGATTGCAGCTTAAAACAAAAACAAATTTAACTTATTTAACATGGAATTATTATTAACAAACTCAAAATAAATTTAGAAAAATAGGAAATATTTCGATTAAATAAAACAAAAAATTGAATAATTACAAAATCTTCACACTAAAAGTATTATTCATCCTTGTAATGAATTGAGATTATATTAAGAAATAAAAGAAATTTTTTAATTATTAAAATTGCATGAGCAATGAATGTTAGAAGGAAATATTTTAATAAACAAATTAACCAAAAAAGAAAATAAACGAGATTTTATTGTAGTTAGAATAAAAAAACTAAAAGGTTAATAATACAATAATATTATAATCAAAGTTTGAGGATATAAAAATAAAATAGCAAACAACGTCCTTTCTATGACAATAATTTCAATATTTTTAATAATAAAATTTCAGTAAAAAACTAAAACTAATATGTAGACAAATCTTTAAATTAACCAAAAAATGAAATGAAATTTAAAATAAATGCACAAAGCAAAAAAACAAGAAAAAGAATAGAAAACAAACTCCTTCATTTGAAAAAATATTCATCAGAGATGGAGAATAAAAATATACAAAATTCAATGAACATAAAATATTTAGTTACCACATTTAATCATGTGCCAAACGAATTCATTCAAGAAAGAGATACACAGTATGCCTTGCTAATGTAAGATTTTCAATGAAAAATAATTTTATTTTAATTTAGGGACTCCGAAACTACTGAACCAATCTTGATGAAATTTTTTATATTTATTTAAATTAAGCCAATTTGATAGATAGGATAGTTTTTGTCTCGATTAATGAGTTCAATATTTTTTTTTAATTTGAAATTAAATGTTTTTTTTAAGTTCCATGAATTGGTAATAGATGGCGCTGAGCAGCACCTATCTGCAATGTCCTATTAAGATCATTCCTACAAAACGCATAAAAACGTCAACAAACTAAAAAAATAATTGTGTTGTGTAAAACGTAAAAGGCTCATTCATATTAATGTCGAGCTTTGCTGATCTCTATTTGAAATACAAAGCATAGACAAAAATTACGAAAAAGCCCCATACCAAATACCAAACAAATAACATAAGATACGTGAAAGAAACTCTTCAGGCCAGCATCTAGCAATAAATCTTCAAGCGGTCAACGTATATATTTCACTAGAGAAAATATTCTCCATACAGCACTTGAGCCACCAAAATCGACAATAACTGAATATTTCACATTGTGTCGAAGAACTTTTGTTTTCGGCCAATTCGCAAAAACATTATTATATACCGATGTTCCACGCTATTTTACATGGGACAAATCAGATAAAAAATGGGAGCCACGAATACAAGGAGAACACCTTCGTTCATTGACAGGCATATTTAAAGCTAAGGCATTGGGACGAATTTATACAGTAGTGAATGCTTCTTTTTACGTTAATTTTTGGTGTAATCTGGGGGACGGCTGCTCCATACAATGTTAGAAAAATTCAAGCAATGCATAATAAAGCATTGCGACGTATAACAGGCGCTCCATGGTTCGTCAGAAATTCGACCTGACATCGTGACTTGAAAATGCCAACGATATTTGAGCAAATCAATTTCTTCAGCTGCCGTTATAAGGATCGACCTTTTGGTTGATTTGACGTTAAAAAATATAAGAGGAAAAATATAAAAATATTTTTGGTGAATGTTCCGGCCCAACGTTTTTTGCATTTTTGCGAACAGTAAATGGTCGACCGTACAATACATATAAAGATGCATGTCGCGAGTTGCAATTGTTAGAAGATGACAAGCATTGGGGCCTCATACTTGCTGACATGACATTCGCCAACTGTTTGCAATTATATTGACGACGTGCCAACACAATCATCGACTTTGTGGTAAAAATAAATAAATTAAATAACGTACGACGGAAGACAAATTGCACCGAATAAGACAAACACATCAATGTCCAAACATAGACTACACACCAGAGATGTAAGCATTACTGTTGATCAAGGATTTCTGTATTTTAATTTCAAATTTACCACCTAAACATTATGGTGTAACATCACCTGATCGCCAGGGCATCAACTTACCTAACAGTGAATTCAACAAGAAAAACAGTATAACGACGCTGACTTAGCTACATCTATTGCGAATAATGCGCCATTAATGATAGCTGAACAAAAAAATATTTACAATCGGATTATGCGGACTGTTGATGCTGCAAAAGGCTGCTTTTTTTCTAAGATGCACCAGGTGGGACCAGTAAGACATTTTTAATATCGTTGATCCTTGAGAAGATAAGGTCGCAACACAAAATTGCATTGCTGTCACTATGTTAGATGGTGGGCGAACGGCACATTCAGCATTCAAGCTGCATTACACATTCATAACAAACCCAACGCAATATGCAGCATTAAGAAAAATAGTGGAATGACTACAGTGTTGCAAAAGAGTTCAATCATTATCTGGGATGAGTGTACTACTCACTCGAAGCATTTCATAGAACTATGCAAGATTTGAACGGCAACGGTGGTGCTCTTCCTACTACTATCTAGTGAATTCCAACAGACATTGCCATTCAGTCCTCGCTCTACTTTTGCCGATGAGATTAACGCATGTTTAAAACAATCGTTTTTATGGAGAAATGTCGAAAAACTAGGATTGAGTATAAACATGCGAGTACAATTACAATATGATCAATCGGCACAAATATTTTTAAACAATTGCTGGATATTGGAAACGGTAAAATAGAACTGCATTCAAATACACAGTTCATTAAATTATCTGACAGTTTCTGCACAATTGTTCAGACAAATAAGAAACTAATTGAGAATGTGTTCCCGGATATACTGAATAATTCCTTGGATCATAATTGGCCCAGTAATCGTGCTATTTTGGCTGCAAAAATTTTTAAATTCTGTGGATATGCCAGCAATTCCACCACATAATCTTCGCTTGAAGATTGGTTCACCGATTATTCTGGTGCGTAATTTAAACCCACCTAGATTTTGCAACGGTTCACGCTTAGTCATTAAAAGGATAAGCAGAAATGTTCTTGAAGCCATTATTATGATTAAAAAAGTTCAAAGGAGAAATCGGGCAGCTGCCATTCAAAAGGCTTCAATTCCCTATTCGTTTGGCTTTCGCGATGACCATAAAGGTCAAACGAGGCTTTGATTTGGAAAATACATGTTTCTCCCATGTGGCATACTCACGTGTGGGGAATATTTATGAGTACATACAGAAGTAGGAAATGTGATTATAATCATGCACACATCTAATATTAATATATTGTACAAAGCTACCTGCCTTTGAGTATTTAAAACTTTTTAAGCTGCAGTTTTAAATGACACTTGGCATAATAAAACGGGTGAATGGTATGTCTTAGTAAATTAAACTTAGTATTTTTATATATCTGGAACTACATATGTACATAAGTATTAAAAAAACACAAACTTATCATGTGCTATAATAGAATGCACAACTTTGAATAATGCACTTAATTAATGAATCAAGGAAAACCATTAGACTTGCGGTTCTTAAAATTATGATCACCTCTCGAATAATTTCCTTCCCATGCGTACAGCAAAATCCTAAGTATTAAAGGACTATGATGCGTCTAGTTTAGGAACCACTGGCTTATAAATTCATGTTAGATGTTTGTGCAACGAGTCCTGAAACTCACAAAATCTGTGACGAACTTACATATTCTTCCAAAAAATAAAAAGAATGAAACAATGGAAAAAGTATTGTACTATTTTATTCGAAAATAGGCAATCCTCAGTTGCGAAAGGGATTATAAAGCCAAAAATAATACAAACAATGCAGATTGTTTTTTTTTTTTCTTCTAAAAAATAAAAAATAAGAGGGGGAAAAATCTATGGAAATGACAACTGAACCGGAAGCGATAGAAGATAGCAATATGGTAAATCGTGATTTTGTTGTTATTGTTGGCCAAAATTGATTTTAACGCTGACAGCTGAGCATATTACGAGTGAGAACAAAAAGTGTCAGAATAGATAAAGGAAAATAAGAGTAAGGATAGAAGCATGATAGAGAGAAAATCAAAACGAAATGCTGCGAGTACAAATGGTGATGTGCAATATGGTATTTTGTTCCATAGATGATTGTGATTGTAATTTGATCGTCGTTAAGTATGATCGATGGTAGCCACACCATAGATGAAATAAATGAACGAGTGCCTAGAGATTTCTGCTGCCCCACATAAACTATTATTTTACATAAAACCCAGTTGCATTGCTTAAGCTGAAAAGGAAGTGGAACTTTTATTCGCACTCTCGTACAGATACGCATACGTAGATAATCAGTCACTTCCGTTGTTACTGTTGACGAGAATGCTACAGAGATTTCAACTATTTTACATATTTTTCGTTACCCATACACACAGTAGGCGCTCAAGTCTCCACTCTTGCCTCCTCAATCACTATCTACGCTCCAATTGACAACATAACTAAGCGCCTTTGGTGAGCTTAAAACTCTTGCATTTTGTGTTCATTGCATTTATCTTCATCGTCTTTCGACATCAACTTTGCCTTCACCTTTTTGTTTCATTTCGAGATGCAGTGCTGTATCTCTGCCTTCCTTCCTTCCTTCATTTCATACACAAATGTTGTTTTCGTGTATGCTTCCGCTTCCGATTTCGGACATAAAGACAAACGGACGGACGTCATTATACCCATCAATATCATCATCAACATCATCATCATCATCAACATCATCATTATTATCATTGTTCTTATCGATAACTGGCATGTTACTCATACCATACGTGTACTCAGAGTATCCTGTTTTGGTGTTGATGTTCTTGCATTCGATGCCGCTAAATTGTTTGTCTTCTGTTCGGCTGCGCCATTAACAATGCCTACAGCAGGCAAGCAGGCAGTCAGAAATTCTCCAATTACATACACGCCTCATGCACATCCTACAAATAATGCGCCTCCAAATACAACCTCCAAGCTCATCTTCGCCTTCTTGTGGTTATCGGTTTTCGTTAGTTTTCTGCATTTTCCGCTTGACGTCCGTTCATCAGCCAACGAAGTGAAAGCTGACAGTCAGACAAATGCAACAACAAGCCGACATGCTCCTAACATATCTCTAACACAGACCAGAGTTTCTTAAATCGTGCTTTGTGGAGCAGTGTATTTTTCTTTTCATTTTTATTGAATTTATTTTAAACATTCTATAATTGTTCTGATACCGGTCTCTCCATTTTGTTGTTGTTTTTCTCAGCAACCAATATGTTGAGAGTTCTCCGCGAACAAAAATATTTAAGAAACTCTGTGTTCATTGATATCTATGTGCTGCATTGTGTATGTGTGTCACATCAGTGTATTTAGAAACGCCACAAATCGCATCAATTTCATTAAACCACTGCGTTGCACACTTCCGGTGCCCGACTTCACTACTTCGCCTTATCCTTATCCTGTTCAAACACTCAGTCGCTCACTCACTCATCTAAGGCAAACAATTAAACCGCCTCATGTTTGTTTGTATTTTTCTTTACCACTCCGCGTCACTCTTAAGTTGCCCATAGACGCATAATAATATTGCCCTATATTATGCAATAAATTTAATCATTAGCAAATGAGATTGAATGAATTGTACAATATCCAATCAGTTGCTAATCAGTCATTAAAAGGAGTCGATAAAAATAGTCAAAGCAGATGGTTAATTTTGGTAATTTTATGAACTTAATTGGCATGTAAAAGAAGGTTGGTGTGCACTATAAACCCGAATTACACAAATTATTGCATACTCATTTATCCATTATACTTGCCCAATTGTTTTGTACGTGTATTGTCCGCTTAACACTGTATATATTCCTTTATCCATACTTGTGTGAGTATGTTTATTTGTTTGTCTATTGGGCGTGCTTTTTAGCTCGGTTTGTTGGTTCCAACATAAGTATCTGCGATAATCTTATTAGCATCAGTTTGTTGTTCGAACCTAATCAATTACCAACGTAATTACAAACTTTACTAAGCTATTTATGTATGCTCGCTTCATGTGGCAAATCTCGTACTATTTTATACTTATATAGTACATACATACATACTTACATATGAACTAAAGCTTCTTTACAATATATTTCCTATATTTTAGTTTACCAAAGGGTGGTATGGTTTTTTAGCATAATTTTTATTAATAAAAAGGAAAAATAATTAATAAAATAAGTTTATAAGTAAACTTTCATTCACTCAATCACTCATTCACTCACTCACTCATCTTGTGACTCATCCACTGACTCACTCACTTAGTCACTCAAGAATTTGACAGATGTGGAAAAAGTGCAAAACACAAAATCAAAAATTTGAATTTGAATTAATCGCGTTAAATGAACGCCGGATTTGTTATAGTATGTTGACAGCTGTTACCTCGTTGTCTTCAGCTCAGCTCTGTTGGCCACCCCTTGGCACAACAAAAGTATTATGGTACACAATATATAGATACACCTGTGAGTTTGTGTGTGCGCTTGACAAAGTTTTCGACGCATGATTTAAATGAAAATAAATCTTGCGTTAAGTCGGATTACTATGAAGTACTATTACAATTCTACTCATGCCGCACCATCATCACACCACATCACATCAAGCGATCTGACAATCTCAAAGTCCACAGTCTTGGTTTTTGATGTCTTCACCGAACATAAAGATGATGATGATGACGAAGACAATAATGATGATGATGATGAGAATAATACTAAGATGATTCTGTTGAAGATAGACGCGTATATGGATGGAATGAGAAGGGATAGAATGAAATGGAATGAGAAACTGGGATACTGGGAGACTGGGAGACTAGCAACCTTGGCACGTACACAGTTTGTGAATTTGTTTACGCGACGCCATCATTTTAGTTTTCGAAAATGTTCAACGTCTAAAACTTTTTCATATGCAAATTGCAAGTTTAGCAAAATATTTCGTTTATTGTTGAAGTTTTGCGGCATTGATAAATGTGTAAATTTATATGTATTTGTATCTATGTATCTGTATGTGTATTTTTGTTATTTTATGGAATATGTTTTCATGTTGACTGCGTAAAAAGTTTCTTGTCTTAGATTTTGACAAATGTTTTGCAAGCAAAGCAAGTATGAAGAATGAAAAATAAAATTATACAAATTCCAAATGAAAACTTCTTAAACTTTTTACATTTTTTATATAAAAATTATTACACATTTATTTATCTCCAATTTGTTATCTGCATATTTATCCACATTATCGCTTTTTTTTTTGTAATTTTCTTTATTTTTTACACATTTACTTATTATCTAAATATTTATACTTATGTAATAGGTATATTTTTTATATATACATACATACATTTATATTTTTTATAAATTAATTTATTTATTTTTTCATTGTTTTTTTTTTTTATTTATTTTTCTCATTTTCTTTTAATTTTTTCTTGTATATCAATATAATGTTTGTTTATTTTTAATTTATTTATCACTATTTATTTGCGCTTAAACACCTTAATTTATGCTTTAGTACATACAATGTGTTGAAATTTGTTTATTTGGTTTGTGTTTGGTTGGTTGACTTTTTTTCTTGTTGCTGCTTTAAATGATGTTTAAAATCTTAATACACTTCACATCACTGGTATGTACAATAAATAGTATGATAAGTATATTAATCTGATGGCAGTAATTCATAGAATCGAAGATTACACATACATATATCCAATATTTCAATCGACCAAATCAATCCATTGCACTGCGTGACATTCTAAGGTAGCAACATTGGCAGAATATAGGAGGGCACTCATATTTTTATAGTAAGAACACTAAAATATTCTTTACTTTTGACTGGTACCACCAACATTACCAGGAATGGTATTTCGGTACCAAATTTTTCAGAGAAGACGTTTCAGATAAAGAAAAAAAAAAGTTTTTAGCCTGGAAACACTGAGTAACATGTATACCTTTATATTTGGCTTGCGGGTATACATATGCTAGAGTGATAGATTCAATAAAATTCTTGGAATATCATGAATGTAAATTTGTTTGTTATAGATATATCGCTATGGTCTAAAGAAGACCTAATCAAACATAGATTATCAAGTTTCTCCAGAGAAGGAATGACGATCAATACATCTATATACTATATATAAAATCGTAAGCCTTTTCCTGTTTGTGCTCGCTAATCTCAGAAACGGCTTAACCTATGAAAATATTTGAATGGTGTATTTTAGCAAGCTTCTTGTAATATTTAGCGTTTACTTTATCAAAATCGACCGACAAAATGAAAAGTTATTCATATTTTTAATTCTGTTGCCTACTTTTTGGATGATTTTCGAATGTTTTCCTCTTTTGCAGCGCAGCAACATTAAACAGCTGATGATTAGGAAAAAAGTAAACAAAATACACGTAATTACAAATATATTTCGTATACCCCGCACGTACGAAGTCGTAAATAAAAATCAAAAAATAAAACAAGAACCCAATACAAACTTCTATAGAGCTACTACCTTTTAATTTGTCCCAAACCTTGCAGTTTCGCATAATTGTGTGGAAAGTTAGAGCCATGCCCCACAGAGTAGATGTGCAATGTCTGTCCGTCTGATATGCTAATCTAGTCTCACAGTTCAAATCAAATTTTATACTTGATCGGAAGACTCGAAGTAGTAGTCACCATATATATTACTATAGAGTGCGATGTGGATTAGTCCCAAGTCCAGTATTTAATATTTACCTACTATTTGTTCAAATTGTTAGGATTACTGATTAATGAAATGTTTTCAATCTAAAGTCTGTTTTTATACTGAAAGTTACTTAAAAAGTCGAATCATAATGAAAGTGCTGAAAAAAATGTTAAAGTTTTTGTACAAGAAATCATGATTTCACATATAAAAAAAAAACAGCAGTCTTTACAAAATAAATAACTCAATATAAATACAAAATATAGTTAAAGGATATACAATTTCTTGTGAATGTGAAGTATATGTAAACGTTGGTGAGACCAAATTTATAGGTTTTTCTTGCTTGTTAATTTTTTTTATTTTTATTATTACATTTTATAATCAGAACACACAGCCTTGCTTTGGTTTTTAAAAAATTACATTTAATTTACAATGTTTTGTAATTTACTTTAAAAAATTTCATTGTCTTTTTTCTTTTAAGATTTATTCTTTACTAATAATTATTTAAATTTTTACTACATTTAAAAACGACATAGATACATACACGATTATATTATTTTTTGTAATTCTTAATTATTTTATTTCATTTTTACACAATTACACTAAAATATATTTAATTTATTATCCTTTATTTATTTATTTATTTTAAATTAATAATTTAGGATACTTGTCATCATAAAAGTAAGAACTTTTGTATAGTGTATAGGCTCAAGTAAGTTCACATGTGTCGTCATGGTAAATGGTATTTATTTGACATAAGATTCCTAATTTGAATGTGAAAAAAGGGAAAGAACAGAAATCATGTTAATCAATTTAGATATCCGAAAAATAAATTATTATTTGACTATAAAATGGCATTGCTTTGATAAAAACCGGGAAAACAACATCACATTTACTGATATCATTCTTTCTGTATGACTTAGTAATATAATATGTAGATACTTAAGAAAAATACTTATAATACTCATACTTAAAAGTTGAATATATAAGATTCCATCAACAGGGAGCCTTCTGGGATCCGAGTTTATACACTTAGCCAAATGTACACTACATTGTTAAACACCTTCCAAGTAATACAATGAGATTCGTCAAGGTCTTCAAAAAATACCTAAAACCTATGAATCAGCTTGATATACTATATGGTGTTTGTGGTTGGTGCTCATTGATCGTCCCATGAAATAATTATTATTAAAATTAACGTTCGAGTATTTTTGATATTGTAAGTAGTACTCATCAGTGTAATGTATAATTTCGATACATATAATCTAATTTCATTTGCTATTATAATACAATTTATTGATGTTTTCTCCCATGATTATATTATCACCATACAAAAAGAATTTTGACAATAAACGCTTTTTATTTTATTACTATTATTATCTATAAAAACCTATTTTAAAACTATCGATGGTAATTTATCAAAACTTCCAAATTAAAAGCAAATATTTTAATTGTAACATAGTTTGTATGAATTTATTGTTTTTATCTTAGAATATTGGCAGTGGTTCAAAGTTCCCATTAAAATGAACAGCAAATATATTCAAGGTCTATCGCAAAGTAAACGAAACTTTTTCAGAAACAACACAAATTTTTGTTTTTTTCTTTTAAGATCATCTTTATAAAATAAATAGTCTTCTTGTTGCGCATCGATACAACATTTTGCATGTCGAATGAATTTTTAAGCCTTTCTGTAGGAATATCCTTCAAAATTGCGGTCGACCCCTTTTGAATAGTCTCAATATAGACAAAGTGCTTTCCTTTCAGTGACAAATGTAGTTGTCCGAAGAGGCAGAAGTCACAAGGTGCCAAATCAGGAGAATACGGTGAGTGGTTGACGGTTAAAATGTGATTTTTGGTCAAAAAATCAGTGATAAGTGTCGAACGATGAGCCGGTGTATTATAGTGCAAAAGGCACCAGCTGCCATTTTCATGATATTGCGACCACACGCAGCAAATACACGACAACAAACGCTTCATTACACCAAGACAATACAGCCGATTAATCGTTTGACTTTATGGCACGAACCTCTTGTGGATTATTCACTTGGAATCGTAGAAACAAATCAAATGTGTCTTGACTTTTCGCGACGGATTTTTGTTCGGATATGGCTCAGTTGGGTCCCTCCAATCGGCATATTGAAAACACCACGTCTCGTCGCCAATAACAATGCTGGTCTTCATGTGTGGTCCTTTTTCGACTCTTTAATCAACTCCTCACAATTTTGAATTCGCAATTTGTTCATCAGTCAATTTATGTGGAACAAAGCGAGCAGAAACCTTCCAGAGTCCTTATTTTTCGGTCAAAATGCGATGAGGTGAATCTTTTAATATGTTCAGTTCCATTGCTATGTATAGCAACGAAGATTTTGCGTTATTTAAAGTTACTTGGTGTAATTACGAAACTTTTCTGACCGGGATGTTCGTCGAGCTTGATGTCCTCACGACATTTAAACCAATCATGGACTCTGGCATGGGATACACAATTGTCACCATACACTTATTTCATTAATTCAAACGTCTCAGTAAAAGTTTTCCCAAGCTTTAATCAATACTTAATATTCGTTCTTTGATCGAAGTTCATTTTTTGACCGATGCTTTGAACACACTGTCACTTATAAAGCAATAACTCGGCTTCTAATTGTGCGTTGGTCATGACATTTTGACAGTAAGGATGTATGTTTCCAATTCGTACTCCTATATATATAGCGTCACTATAAATAGAGAATTTGAAAAAGTCTCGTTTACTTTGCGACACACATTGTACTATGATGTTTGTTTTGATTTTAACTGATTATACTAGTACATTATTTCTTTTTCCGGTTTTTTTTTTTTAAGCTGTAATCGTTTCTTATCTTTTAGTCCCCATTATTGAATTCAAAACTAATTAAGGAAAGAATCAATTCGACTCTTTTATCTCATAATTTCTATGATATTTGCATTATTAATTATTCTCTTTGCAAATTTAAAGTTATTTCTAAATTTTAAGCCACAATAATAAACACATTAACATATACCACAATTTACAGGAATTAGATTTCTTATTATTACACATTCTATTTATAATAATAAATATACATATATGTACATATACTTATATCAATTTTTGTTCTTCTCATACCATGAGTGGCAATACTGAAAATACATTTCAAAAGTTATTTTTCTTTCGTTTGTAATTTTTTGGGTTAATCGAAATGCTTTATACTCGTATCCACATGCTTATTTCGAAACCACTTTTGCTTTACATCTTTTCAACTCCATCGAAACTTTCTACAAAATTAAACTCACTTACTTAAATAAATATCGAAGGAATGAAATATCTCATACTCTTGAGATTCTCAGAGCGTGCACATATGCATTTTAAATATAAAAATGTGATAATTTAAACAAAAAATAATTTGTATCTGTTGATTTGTCAGTGCATTTTCTTTTTACAATTTTATACGCATATACATATGCATCCAAAACATATATTGTACTCTGTAGATACGTATATATTATATGTACATTTATAATGAACCCTTTTATTCAAAGTGTGACAATGATTTTTGCAATGAAATTTTCTCGATCTTTTTTCCAAATGTTCATATAAACTCTTTATTCAAATAATTTTGTCTTTGTTTCACTTACTTCAAAAATTTTGATAAATGGTCTCTCAAAATTGTGTACTACTAACTAATTTTCCAAATGTTCATAGGTAATATATGTGTGTTAAATTTTTGATTTTAGGATTTTTACAATATTTACATTAGAACGATTTACATATTCACTTTTTATGTAGTGTTCTTATCTAAGTATTATATTAAGTTCTGGTTGAATTTCCAATGACTGCAATGATCGGACATGACTCTGGATAGATGATAATCATTTCACTGGAATCGTTACATTCTTTCAATTTTAATAGTATTGGGAGTTATACACTAACTAGTATACAGGTAGGTCAGGTCAAGTTGGTCATCATAATAATGGACTATGGACTCTGCAAATAAAATAAATAGAAAATTCAAAAATATAGTAAAGTTCAAAGTAATCCAAACAAATTGATAATTTTGTATTCTACAGATTCATGCTGCTGTGATGATTACCAAAATAAATCGTTGGAACTTCTGTGCAATTTGACTCTTCATTTATATGGCAGGTGGATGATGAGAAAGGAACAAAATGAGCATCTTAACATTTTTCCCGACTTCAAAATAATAAATCAATTTCAGCTGAAATTAAAAGAAATAAAAAACGTGCATAACACAAACTTTTAAAATATTTCCATACAAAAACAATATACAATAGTATACTATGTTATACCATATGTTATATAAATAGGTCAAATCAATATTATATACATATGTTCTTTACATAAGCAGAGTGGTTGTCAAAGCATATGGTAGTTCTAAATCAATTTTAGCTGATTAAGATTTATTATCAAAATAAATATAAAAAATAAGTAAAAAATTATATATAAAAATACAATATAATAATAATGTATGAAGTGTAAGTTAAAGCTTTTACAATACAAATTTATTTGGTCCGATCTGTAAAGTATTGTATTAAATAGTTTTATAATATTTGAAATCATATTCAAGTTTATAAGGAACTGCTTTATTTAAAACTACCTACCATGGGAAATTTCATCAACTCCCCTGACAATTGATGATAATGTTCAATATATTTGATGCGTTATAGAATCTGAAAATTCATTACCTATATTTAAAGTAGTTCTTCGCATTTCTTTTAGCGAGATTGTTACAGATTGAATTGAATATATCAATCTTAAAATCGAAATAACTACAAAAATCTCACAACACAACATAGAAGAATAGGTGGTTGTCAAACCCAAGGAATCTAGTTTTCTGTGTATAAAGAAAATTTGTGAGATTATTTCAAAAAGAGTTCAGGTTTAGTCGGGCATGGTTGGGCACAACCAATTTGACGGTGTGGTGACACGAATCGATCGAAGGCTAGCTCGACAAAACATCTCTTTGTATGCCATATTGATTTCTGCATTTGAATGCGGTACCTATATCGCAAATCATATTGTAACATTGTGTTAAGAAATTGTCGAAATACAAGGATTTAAAGGAACTGAATGACTTAACTATCAAAAAATGCATAATCGTTTAATCGCATTGTAAGAATTGCACATCGAAATAAAGTTCCGCTTGAATTCAAATTATAAATCTTTTATGGTAAAAATCCATAAAAAATGTCAAATGAACATGAATGGTTCCGTATCACCGCACAAAGTTCTAACAATATGTATGCAAATTCGTTGAACGTAAAGCTTGTACCTCAGTCTGAAGTTATATTCCCAAAAGTGAAATACAATATTTAAACATCGCCCAAAAGTATGCTACATAAAAATGTTTAAGCAAAATGAGAAACGAAAGGTAATAAGAACATTAATTTGAATATGGGTTTGTATGGGAGGTACCCTCCCGAGTTATTCTAGGAACTTGAAACATACCTAGTTATTGAATCTGGGTTAGACACTAATAGTGTCCAAATTTCAGTTCAATAAGACAAAGAACAAAGAAGTTTTTCTAATGAGAACATTGATATGAATTTGGGCTTGTATGGGAGGTACCATTCCTGGTAGTTACAGGTTCTTGAAATTAACATGGTTTGTAAATATTGGTCACACACTTACACTGTAAATTTCAGTTCGATAAGACAAAAAACAAAAAAAATTTTCTAATAAGAACATTAATTAGAATGTGGGTTTGTATGGGAGGTACCCTCCCAAATTATTCTAGGATTTTGAAATTTATAAAGTTATTGAATATAGGTTAGATACTAATAGTGTCCCAATTTCAGTTTGATAAGTCAAAAAACAAAAAAGTTTTTCTAATAAGAACATTAATTTGAATGTGGGTTTGTAAGGGAGGTGCCCTCCCCAGTTATTCTAGGATCTTGAAATATTAATTTCGATAGGACAAAGAACAAAAAAGTTTTTCTAATAAGAACATTGATTTGAATTTGGGTTTGTATGGGGACCCCTCTAATTTTTTAACTTAATTTTATTTTTATAATTTGTAATTCTATACGCAATCGATTTATACACTCTGTCATGAGTTAGAGCTCTCTGACAGACGGACGGACAGTGTAGGCTTGGTAATAGGATAGGGTAAGGAACTCTTTAAAACAATAGCAAAATTCTTAAAACTTGGCTATTTGTTTCATTTCAGCAATGTGACTCCAAATGTTCAACTCGGCAACTTCTTTTTTCTTTTTTGAGTGTCCATCCTTTTTTACACTTTCCATTAACTCTCTCCTAACTGAAGTTATGAGCCAAATCTGACAACATTCTCATATATAGTACCGTTGTGTGTATGTGTACTGAAAATTTGTATTATAAAATAATAATTTTATAAAAAAGCATACGTGTAAAGCATCATCTAAATTTATCGCAGCATACTATGTAAAGCATAAAAATATATAGAAAATAAAATATAAAATAATAATAAATAAATAAAAAATATGTGTTTTTTTTCATTTTCAATTTAAACAATTAACAAAGCTTTATTATTTAATGATGTTGAAGTTATACAAGAAGTTTGAGTTGTAACTGATTTGTTCATGAATTTGTTTCATTTTGTATTCTTAATTCAAAATTTCCATGATATTGAAACACTCAATGCATATACACATGCATACATATATACCGATGTGGTAGGTATATATGTATGCATATAGTATAGTAAAGTATAGTATAGTATAGTATAGTATAGTTAAATATATGTATATAGTATCATTAAATTAATATGAAATTCAATAAAGTTTAACAAGTAACAAGTAAATTGATTTCGATCAATTGATAAAAAATGTAAAGAAATTTTATGGTTTGTTCTTATCAAATTATATGAAACACTTAAAAGCGTGATAGATGATGATAATTGAACACTAAAACTATAACAATGATAATAAAAAAATATAAGAATAAAAAAAAAAATTAAGATAAAAATGCAAAAAATAAAAATAATGAAAGAAAATCATAGTATATCAAACTAACTAATTCATTTAGCCATAAAACATAATATACATATGTATAATAAAAAAAAAAAAATTAAAAGAAAATATTATTGTGACTTATAACAAGGAAAAAATTCAAATTTAAAAAATAAAAAACAATATTAATAGTAATAATAATACATAAGAAATAATGTAAATTTTTGTAATATGTTTGAAAAGAAGATATTGTTGTGTTTGGTTTTTGTTTCTAAAGCAACAAATTTAAAATATTTTTTGGTTTGAAAATGTCTATCTATGTAAATATGCATGTGTATGTGTGTATATATATGTGTGTGTGAGTATATGGTATAAAAAATATACATATATAGAGATGTGTAGTTGTAGTTACAACTACGCTTAACAAAGAACGTGTCAAACATATGATTATCCTGATAAAGCTACTACACAACAACTACACAATACAGTAAGTAAAATAAAATAAGTATACGTGTATATGCAAAAAAAAAAAGCTAAGTAGTTACGTGTAAATAGTAAGTTATACATTAAAATGTATGCAAAACAAATGTGATAATATTCAACTTAAAATCTAAACAATATTTCGTTCATAAATTTCTTTTAACAGTTCTTTTGTTTTCTTTTTTTCATTTCAACTATTATGATATATGATATGATATGGGTGAGTGAGTGTGTGTTGTTAATGTTATGTAAATAATTCAGTTATTTTTCTTTTATATACTAGTATGTATATGTGTATACGTCGTGCGTATAAAGAGAAAATAGATAAGAAAACTGAGATTTCAGCATAATAAAAAATGTATAAAAAAGCAGATACCAAAAACTACCAAAACACAACAAATTGCAATTAAAATAGTACGTACAACAACCATATATGTATATATAAAAAAAAAGAAACGCAAGACGTTTAGCGATATATGCAGCTCCTGCTCTTGCTCCTCCTTCATCCTTTGTTCTTCTATGCCACTTAACCATCATTCAACCAACCAACACAAATTTACTTATTTTTTCTCTTTCGTGTCCTTAAATTCTTGTCTTCAAAATGAATAATGAAGTTCGGTGATTAATTATGAATAATCACTCCTCATCATCAGATCGATACGGAATACAAATTTGACTTTTGTTTAAAAGTCAAGTGTTAAGACAAGTAAACTTATTTTTGGATCCATCTATACGTTGTTGTTCTTTTTTTTCTCAAATTTATTAATTGCATAGTACTCCTCCACGACGCCGTTGTACGGTGATGAAAGTGGTTGTGGTTATGGTTATGGTTATGATGATGGTTAGTTGGTTTATTGGTTGTCTTTTGTGTTGTTGTTATTGTTGTTGTTGTTGTGGCTGGTTTAATTGGTGGTTTTATTGTTTTTGCAAAGTATCAGTAGGGCTTAGATGCATCTTTTGGTTTCTTCAATTGGACCTTGAGTCGTTTGGTGCCCACTTGAAACCCGTTCATTGCTTTGATGGCTACCTGCGCCGAATCCGGATTATCGAATGAAACGAAACCAAAGCATTTTGACAGACTTGTCTGTTTATCGATGAAAACCTTTGCAGAAATAACATTGCCAAACGGTAGGAAAGTTGAAGCCAAGTCAGTATCAGTGAATTCTTGTGGCAAATGATAGATGAACAAATTGCAGCCTTCTGGTCCTGTGAAATTGGAAAACAGAAAAAAATATATTAGTAAAAATACAAATATACTCATTATGAAAGAAATTATGTTTATAAAGTATTGCATATATGTAAGCTGATTTTATCATCTCATCTCCTTTATCTTCATCCTCATCAGCATTAAGCATTCATTACCTTCAGTCAGGAGAAAGAATTTTTTTTTTTTTTTTTAAAATTTTTATGCGGAAAAATTAACAAACAAATCGAATATCAAGCGGATTTTACAGGGATTGCTCTTCCATCAAATCATAAATGCATATCATAGTCATTCACAAGGACTACCAAGTATAATAATGATAAATACATACGATGAGAATGATGATGATGATGTTGGGACACAATGCTCACTCTGCCTGCCATTAAATGATGCAGATAAATATGCAGCGACAGCAGTTTTTAATAACTCAAAGAAAAATATACTTATGTACGTATTCTCAAACTGCTGCTTTCTTTTTTACCATCATCACCATCATCAACAACATTATGATTTTATATTCGTAAACCATGGCAACTTTTGATCAGCAGCATGTCTGCCTGCCTGCCTGTAACTAATACCCTTCACAACTGATTGGTTGACTGATAGCTCAGTTTAGTTTAGTTCAACTCAACTCAACTCAACTCAATTCATACTCGTACACATCAACATTCTTCTTTTTGTGTTCGCATAATTTGATTCTTTGTTGTTTTTTCCTTTTTTTTTTTTGTATTTTTCTTACGTTGTCTCTGTTCTAGAGTCAATCCTAAAGAGTGGGTAGGTGGTGATGGTGCTCAGGACAACACAATTATTATCTGCAACGAGTACACAAACTAATTGCAGCGACGTTGCTATCACTCCTACTACATTCCTCCATCCTCCTCCATCCATTCAACCAATCCAGCAGTTTAATTTCCTGCTGATTTGACTCTGGCAAATTGTCTTCTTACACATTTGTACGTGTACTTGCAGCATCTCTTTCTCTTACCCAAAATCACTACTTAAATTTTGCCAAACAACTTCCGTTTCCGCTTACATGACAACATGGCAACATAATCATCATAGTAACATGGTGTGCTATTCGCCATTCACCAGTTGTTGCCATATTCCATATTCACTTACTGCTCCTGTCCTTCCTTCACTGGTGTTCTGATCTTATTCCTTTATTCTCACTCATTTATGTATGTCACATGACTTCTTGTTGTTAATTTAGTTTGATGCGGTCTAATTAAACCCCGAAAATTTCAATTTTCCTGCTCCAGCAGGAAGATACTGACATTCTCACATTTCCAATGAAAAAAGCAAATATTACGATACATACATACATTTATTGTGCTTATGTATGCAAGTGTAAATGTAGTTAAACGAGCTATGCATTCAACACTACTAATTATAATGCAGTGTTAAATTTCAAGTAAATGAATATTGGTGTTGCATTTCTGGATATTATTATTATAGTTTTCACAAGCATATTCGATTACCACAATGCAATCTTGTTTTAAGGTACAAAATATTCGCACAAAACCTTGAGAAATCTCCATACTCGACGAGTTAGTTGTTTTCTTCCTTCTGAGAGTATCAGAAATTGCCCTCATTCCTAATTTCAAATCCTAATCATACCATTTTAAAGTTTTAAAAGGCAACATAGAAAAGAATATACTCTAGTTGTTAAGAAATTGAGTCATAATTTAAAGAAAGAAGAATAGCAAAGAAAAAACGAATGTTTGGTTATGAATCCATACAATCTGTTGAAATTCAGTACAGAGTTAACTTTTTTAACAAAATGATAGATGCTATAATAGTTGAAACTGAACGTCGATTCAAATCACTCAACGAATATTATGAACGATTTGGTTATATTTATGTTATTAATTATGTGAAATCTTTCAAAAAGGACGACCTTCTCAAGCCTTGTAATGATTTCGGTAGAATACTTTGAGAAGGTGAAAACAACAACATTAGAACCTTATGAACTGGTTTTAAAATCAAATTCTTTAAATTCTGTCAACGATGCTAAACAACTATATATTTTAGCAAATAATTTGGAAGAAGTTTATCCAAATGAGTACATCGCTATCGGAATAATGATAACAGTTCCAGTCAGTACGGCTTCTGCTGGGAGAAGTTTTTCAACATTAAAATTGTTTAAGACCTACTTGAGAAACACAATGGGCCAATTTATGATGTTTATGTAATATTTGCCAATAATAATAATAATAAATTAACAATCATAAATACATACTCATACAATCTCAATCTATTTATCGTATTCTTTTTGACTGGGAAGTAGAACAAACAATCGATGTTTTGACAGCTCTACTGGGAAGCGAAAGAGGCCTCCCAAGAAGCTGATAACGCCGAAGCCTACATTTGGTCTAGCGCCGCCAATGCTGAATTAAACAGTTGTATTCACTGACACTGGGTTTGAGGGATAAGTTATAATAGAAAAGACAAGAGCAACCAACCCAAATACTTCGTTTCAATTTGCCTCAATTTAAATGCATCAACGTCAACAACAATCTGTTAGGACAACAAATGAATGCAGGGATGATGATGATGGTGACCGTGTATACATATTTTATATTAAATAAACAACATTTTAATTTTAACAACAATAACAATAACAGTTTACTTGTCATCAGCAGAGTTCGCGTGTTGCATATAGAAGACATATGCAGGATACAGCATGTAACAGCTCATATTGCAACAACGATGCAAAGATGCATCATGATATCATCAATATACTATTTTACAGGAATAATAACAACAAAGTATTGCAGAAATATTGTATTGTGAAAACAATAAGATTTGCATAAATTCATTATAATTCATAATACATATATTCTCATGAATTAAGATACTACTTTTGTTTTAGACAAGGGCTGCTCTTTGCTTGGTTGTAAGTGATATCATTTTGTTGCATGTGAGTGAATTTAACACATTTACTTTGTTTTTGATCGATTCAAACTTTCCAGTATGCCTCTATTAACTCTTGTATTGATTTTGAGGTTATAATATTAATTTCAATTCAAAAGAGGAGACTTTACACACAACAATTGAAATAGATACATTGACTTTAATTAACTACCAATTGGTAATGGGTGGTCTAAGAGTGAAGACAAATATGAGCACCATCTTAATCAATAGAGTAGATGCATAAATGATCGATGATTGAAATTCCAAACAAGTATACACATATTTTTTTTTTTTTTTTTTTTGGAGTTTCAAGAATACGGAAATCTTGTGCACATAGTGCAATGCACATACTCCAAAACATCCGGCAGTTTCTGACATAATTTATCAGAATTTTTTCCAATTATTTTTTCACTTTTCTGTGCTTTCAAAGTCTTCGTCCTCGTCTATGCACTCTGCAAGCAATTCAATTCCTTTCAATTTCATCACACTCAAGAAGTTCAACAGCCAACAACAACAACAACATTCTCTACACTAAAACATTTTCGTATCTACCAACCAAGAAGGCAATCGCAAAGCCAAATTCAATACACCGAAACCAACAAAATACGTTAGGACGCTACAGTTGGTGGGGTTCGACTATCGTATACCCTGTATCCCACATAAAGATATAAAATCATATCAAATTTAAACTCTCTGCACAATAGGTTTTCTTAATCCCAAGTAAGGGATTTTTTACCAAAAACTGCAAAGGTTGAAAATTTCGGGAAACATTTTCATTGAACAATGCACATATACTCATCTCTTCATATTGATTCTGAAAGTACAATATGGCAATATAGGACATATATATGTATATAATGGTGGATGGAATGCTTGCAAAAATCTCTGCAAAGAGAAAATGTGAGAAGACAACAAAAAAAAAAAATTATAAAACTTTATAAATACCATCGACAGAAAACTACCAAAGCAAATGAATGTAGAAGAACAAAAAGCTTAAGCCTTGGAACAGCAGAAGCATAAACATATGAAATTTATCAAACCCCACGAGGACTTATGGCTCAAAGAAGCCAATGTGCTTTAAGCATAGAAAGATACTCGTATATGGACCAAAAACAAAAACAAAAAAAACGGAAGTAAAACTTCATTTTTTTTTTATACATTTATTGTATATTTATTTATGTATGGATATTCTTTAATATGTATAAGCGAAGGATTGAGAACAACAACAGCAGCAACAAGGATAACAAAAATAAATAAAATAAAATATAATGCAAGAAATCATGACAGTGACACAAGACAAGAAAGATGGCAGAAGATAGGACCAATGCAAGGCAAAACAGGAAAAGGATAAGGCAACATAAGCAGCTGGAAGGACAAGACACACACGTCTGTATTCCTAACATAAAAATGCAACAGGAAGCAGGGACAAGGACATGAAGCACGATTAGTGTAGGGCACCCCATAGAGTACAGCAGTAAGTACTAAAATAAGCAGGAAGTTGAATATAGAAGGTATGTAAGGAAAAAAACAGAAAACATGTACTACCGGTTATGTTTCCACCATAAGTTAAGATGAAAAACTTAAAGCTTCAAATGCAGCAGCAGCAGTAGATAAATAAAAAGATAAATAAAAAAATCAATAACACACCAACAACAACAACAACGACGACGACGACGACGACGACGACGGGATCAAAATGCATGATGCCCTTGAGAGTTAAGAACTCTAACAAATAAAACGAAAAAAAGGAAAGGAAAGGATAACATAAAATAAAAACCGGCTACATTGTAAAAGTGCAGAATATTGTAAGCCACATGCGCAGCAGTATTTCTGTATCATTTCTAGTTATTGCATTTGTTTTTGTCACTGACTATCACTAAACTTGCACTCATCACATTACTCATACGCCGCCACATTGACACAGAATTTCCAGGAACGCATTATACTTCTTGCTGCCTCCACTACTGTATGCCACATTACATTTCACGTTACATGCACCAATGATGATAGCAGTGGTGACTGATGCTGGCTCCTTAACAAGCCCATACGTTTTACTAAGCGGATGTCGATTCTTTGCACAAAGGAAAAGGAAAAATGCAATATAGGAAATCGTTTTCACAAAAACAGGAAGTTTATTTGCGGCAAAAATATAAAAATTAAAATGAAAAAAAGTGATTGCATTTAACAACATTTTTGTGGGTGTAAAATATAAATTGCATTATCCTCACATCACACAATGTCATGTGGATTTTCTAACTCCGTACCTTTCACACCCCAATTTCTATACCATATACACCATATAAATTTGTTTGTCCATTTGTTAGGAACGAATGTTCTTTGGAACCATAAGAGCTATACATACCGTGGGTTCGGTTCAAGCTCTTATGGGTTTGGGATTTGCTTTGCACCTAGTTAGATGGCCCTTGGCTGGAGGTATCGCGTTTATGCATATTTACAGAGCAAAGCCGAAGGCCTTACTTAGTAGCCATTGCTTTATATTTAAATAGTTTCATTAACTTAAGTCGGTTTGTCTAATATATATGTATATTGAGCTGTCATTTAAAATTGACAAGGGTATCCCGGGGCTGACCCAATCGACCGCATTCTAGAAAAAACATTTATTTGTTTTAAGTGCTATTAACTTCTCTGTAAACATTATTAGTAAAATCACGTGATAAATGGTGTTGATTTGATGTCTCAGAAATATCCAGCGAAGAATACCTTTCAGTTGGTATTTTGTTTCTCAAAATCGGTTCAGTGGTTTTGAGAGGAAAGGATTCACAAAACATGTGCTTGCCATTGAATTATATAGAATTGAAAAGGAAAGATTTTTCAATAATTGTAGTAGATTATAGGAAAATAAAACATAAACTATCATGATTTTTAAGTGAATTTTATTAGGAACGGATGCTCTCCGGAACTATAACTATCAAGCTAAAATATCGTGGGTTCAGTTCAAGGTCTTTATGGGTTTGGGATTTGGTTTGGACCTAGTTACATGGCCCTTGGAGTTATCCCAATTATGCATATTTATTTTACATACAAGCTGGATAAGACAATAAAATGTTTTTAAAATTATTAACTTCAGTATCTTCAACACTTTTATTGTAAATACATATAACATGATCGATCCGTTTTGAGATCTCATTCTTACATATTACAGTGAAGGCAATAAAAAGAGTATCTAGTTTGTAATCATGTATCCTTTTCTCTATACAAGGGTAAATAAGCAGAATGAAGTTCATGACATCACTTCACTACAACAGTTATGCTATTTGTATCCAACTTTCTTTCTTTCTTTCTTTCATTCATTCATCGTTCAGTTGTTCACTCATTCATTCATGTGAATGTACTTTAGTTTGGCGTTCTGTTGTGTTACTTGCGCTTGGCTCTGTTGACTGACTTTTTCTAAGCTTTTATGCTGTTGTGGCCATAAGGGATTTGCCATGAGTCAACAAGCAAGAAAGAAACAAAGAAATGCACACTCACCAACTTCCTCAATATACTATACTACATGAAATAAAATTTAGTTTATATCACTGAGTCACTCAACTGCAAAAATAAAAGTACAAATATATGTATGTACATCAAATGTACAAAAGTATCTATGCATGTATTTGACAATGACTAGAAATCCATTGCGCTACTACTACTTGCTATTACAAGTTTGTTCCTTATTTAGATACTCTTCATTTATAAAATAAAAGTGTTCTGTACCCCAGAAACCCAATTCTTAAAGGAAATATGTATTGTTACAGTGTATCCAATATTCGGATCGAATAGTCTTGATATTTTTTTTAAGTTTTACTAAAGGATTTTTGTATGAAATCATAAATTAATTAATATTAATTACAATTAATTATTGTTTTACACGACTATAAAATGTTTGGCTCATTCGTCAGTTTTCTTTATTTGTCTTTAAGAGACCCACCACAAGATTTATTGAGAACCAACTAGGAAGGCAGGCAGACACAAGAGTTGGAAAAAAAACGAAATAAAAACATTACCTGCATTATTACATTGGTTTGGGATCTTTTTCTTTTTTTTTTAAGTAAGATAGGGGTTTTTTTTTGTTTTTGGTTTGTTTTCATAGGCTTCATAATGAAAATTTTGAAAAGTTTTTGCAGCCCCCCGGGGGTCATTTGAAAATGAGATGCTCTTACCGTAACTTCTTCCTGCAAATAGGAAAAGAAACTTGATTTAAAAGCCGATTTTGTCTACAATTTTGATAAAGCAAAGAAGCAATGGAAGTTTTATATATTTTTTTATATTATCACTTTGGTTTGGAAACACAGAACCATGCATCGGAGAGCCCACAAAGTATATTATACAGTTGCGAACAAAAATGACTAAGACGAACGTCACTTTTACACATTTTGGTTTGTAGAATAGTTAGAAAATTATGAAGATAATATCTAGTTCGTAAGGAAATGATCCTCAATTCCCAAACATGAAGCTACTATCCAGTCCAGAACTCAATCTACCCAAAAATGTAGGTCCTAAAGACGATCGCAAGTATAAAAACTTCGATAAAGATCATCAAGTTCGCAAATAGAATCAAAAAGGTAAATTTCCCTGAAACGGTAGGAATAGAAATACTGTGGAATCTTACATTCCTCGAAACATTGGATCCACTCAATGAGGCCTAGTTAATCGCAGTACTATGAAGTTTTGGGCCTGGTAATTCTGATCGATGTTTTTGTTTCGCGATGCCCCCTAACAGACTTGCTTTTACCTCACAAAACATTTCTTCGCACGTTTGTCTGAAACTATCGTTAACCGACTTCAAAAAAAAAAAGGAGGAAGTTCTCAATTCGACTGGGTTTTTTTTTTTAATGTGTGTTTCCTCAGAACTATTTTCTAGGTGAACCGATTTTTCTGGTGCTCATAGTGTGGGTCCCATATAAAGATCTGACCAGTAGTAACTGTGTGTTACTTCAGAACTTTTTACTTAGTGAACCGATTTTGATGATACTCAACTATGTTATAAATTAGTCTATCTGCCTATTACTTATTCGACTTTCCACCGTCTTCTAACCGATCAGTAGATAAGAAGTAATTACCAATAATATTATTTTATTAAAGTTATTTTCGCCACTGTTTATATGGAAACGATCAGCATGATTTTAGAAGAATCAATTTAAACATATGCGTCCTTCAGTCTGTTGATATACATGCTACGCTTTCAGTTCTAGAGACATCGAGCTTAAATTTGGCACATTCAGAGTATTCCGATTAATTGAAGAGATAGCCCCCTATATAATTTACTTAAAAATTATGAATAATTAAAATAATATTTAATGAAATGGCAAATCATTTACTTTGAAATCATGTATTTTATTTTGCATACAATAGAGGAGAATTTTTAATAGTGGGGAGGGAGAACATACATACCGTACTATCTTGTTGAATAATGCGGTATTGTACTAGAAAATTATTGTATTTAAATATTGAATTATCTTAAAGCAATGAAGATTGTTATTCTCTTCTTATTGGAGTTTAAACCCTTTTAAGTTGTAATGCAATGCAGCAATATAAAGAACAAAATTGAAATGGGAATGGATATTATTTGATTGATGAGAAGGACGACGACGATGGATGCTCATCATTTGGGAAAACACAAAAACACACAAAAATGAGTAGTAGTTAAGGGATATTTGTATAATTACAGAGGAACACAACAAAAGGACAAAAAACATGTAAACAAAATCCAAAAGGATAAATAATAGTTGCAACTGCTACACAACACTGATGTTGCAGCACATTGGACAAGCGCGAAAAACCGCATAATCATAGTAATCAGCGGATGCCAGAAGGGCTAGAGAAGAGAAATGGTAAATGAATATGGGTTGGGGATGTGATGTGATGTGATGGTCGAAATACTGATGACTTTTTGGCTAATGCACTTTTGATATTGATATAACAAAGTTATAGCAAAGAACAATGAACAGCAAACGAACGAACAAACTGACAAGAGTTGGACATTTTGTAAATTTATCAAAATGTCAGTTTAGACGTTTCGATTATACCCAAGTGAAATGAACAGAAAAAAGAATATCATTATTATTATTATCATCCTCATTATCATTATTATTATTATCAGCATTGTCTGTAACATCAGATGTTGCATGCATTATAATCAACATGAGAGTAAACCGAAACCGAAACCAAAACGAGTTGGAATGATGATGAACATCATCATCATAAATACATAAAATCCACAAAATGTCTGTCAAATTGTTCCATGGGCCTGTTGAACAGCAGTTTGCTGTTGTTACTTTGTTTTGAGTATAGACATTTTGGAGCCAAGAACCTTACGCCCATTGTTAGCAGTTGAATATGCATATAGGTATATGTAAATGTATGTAACTTACCTTCAATCTGTTTGCCTGCTGCTGCTGCTGCGGCAGCACTAAGTGCAACTGTTGCTAAGGGCGATGTAAGCGCAGCAGCACTCCCAAATTGTGGTAAAGCCGCAGCGGCTGTTGACATATATGCTGAAGCCAATGAGTTCGGATCAGACCCTAGGTAGATGGATAGAGAAGAGAGAATTATAAAAAGAATTATTAGATTGAATTTGAATTTTAATCAAAATATTGTATATAAGGTTCGTGAATCTGCTGCAGCTCTCGTTGTCTAATTTGTTTAGTGACGTGTGTAATACAATTTTATTTTGACCAAACAAAAAAAAAACCAAAAATTATACAAAAATGTAATAAAAATGTAAATTACAATAATACAAATATGCACAATGGTAGTCAGACATATCAGTCCCATACAGGTGAATGGTGTTTTTAGTTGTTTGTGGTTCAAAAATGAAACCAGCCACGGCAGCAGCAGTTGTTGCCGCGTAATTAATCATAAATATACATATGTACATCATAGATACTATGTATATGTATAAATCCATGTAGATATTTGTGTATGCTTTACTCATACAGACGTTGTGGAATTAAATATACTATATTGTCATACAACTTTGTAACATTGAGTACATTTTGATTATTATGTATTGTTGTATTGAATATTAGACACACTTCTTAAAGTTCAATGTTTTTACTAAAATTAAAGATTTAATTCAATAAACAATTGTTATTTCTCTAGGTAATGTAATACTTAAGTTTCCAGTAGCGTTATTTGGGTAGAAATAAACGGACTCATGGACCAGTTCAGTAATCGGAAAAAATCATACTATACACAACATAGTATTATCAGCGGCATAAGCCAGTGAAAATTTGAAGTCGTTTAAAGTTTAAAGACTAAGATGCTTCTTTGGGTATGTGAAGCGGCAATTACTTAAATAATTTCTCTTCGCGATGATAACATTATTTCCATATCATTGCATATTTAATGCATCACAAACATTCCAACAAAATGATAATAACATTCTCAGTGAGTGTGATTTTAGATACTTGTGTACATTGAAATATTTATTAGGAGAAAATTACAAGCATCTGAAGAATGTACATATTGGATCATCTGTCTGTTTGGTTACAGACAGTCTGTCAGTCTGCCTGTCATTTGTCATTAGTATAGTCATTGTAGTGTGACATTTGTTCTCACCGTCCCAACTTTGTATATTTATTAGAGTCTGATGCAACATTTTAAAGTTCATACATGATGATTGTTATTTATTATTAATTACGAGGGTAGTTCCCAGAAGTAACCAACCTTACGTATACATGGGACAAAATGACTATGTGTTGAAAATACTAATCATTAGGCACCCATAAATGGAGAACACTTTCAGTGAATTTGTTAACATGGAAAAAATTGACCATCATATTGTGATACTTTTATTTAAAAGGCCTCAGTCCAATCAATATGAAAGCAGTACTAGATTCTATTCTAGGAGAGTCTGATCCTTCATAGTAAAATATTGGCAGGAGGTCGTTTGATCGCATTGTTCGACCGGATATATTATGTAACCATAGTTTAAACATGGTCCATCACTTTATAGCTGAGATGAATGAACAAAAAACAAAGGACTGAAAGAGAAGAATTGGCTTCAAAGAAGACAAGGACAGTTCCATCTGCTGGCAAGGTCTTGTCGTCAGTTTTTTTGGGATGTGGTTTGGATAATTTTCATTGAATATCTTTAGAAAGAAAAAACGAAATGCGCAAGTATTGCCGCATTTGAGAGATTAATACAAGAAAAAACTGCCGCATTTCGTCGAGTAGAGTTTGCGGTTAAAAAACATGTTATCAATCAAAGCTATTGAATAATTTTTATGTTCCTTGTTAGGTTGGGTACTTCTGGGTTAAACCTCGTTGTTTAAAATTCAATAATTTAAATTTGTGATTGGATTATTTAATAGCAACGAAAATCGATACAACATTTGTTCATATCTCATTTGTTGACAGTTTGAATTTCAATGCCTAATTAACACATTTCATTATTTTCGAGTGTGCAATTTATTTATTTATAATTTATAATTTTTATATAAACCTACCTAAATATTTAAACATTTTTTTACAAGCCTCTTTTTGTGTGATGTGTCAATTCTTGTTTTTTATACTAAAATATTTTGCATAGTAGTGCGAATAGTATTACCACTTGTCGAGCAAACACACATCCGTCGGAAAGCCATATATAAAAAAATTTGTATGAATGGTATATAGAGGTGTTCAAGGTATACAACACTGTATTGAATTTGCTTGTTATAATGAAGAAGAAGGTAAACCTGTTCCTGTTTGAAACTGGAACTGACAGCTTACAAGAGAAATGTGTAAGTTTTTTAACATGCCACTTTTTTATGCCACTGATGTTATATTGTCTTGTCTTTAACTAAAGTAACACTTGAAACTATCTTTGCTGTTATTTACAAGTATTATGAACGCGAGATACTTTTTAGCTGCATTGAACGTAAAAGGACGATGGTGATGGTGAAGTCACTCAATGATGCCATACACAAACATATTGAATTTCAAAGTTCGATGTAGTAGATAAAAGAAGGAAGGAAGAGTAAGGAAATTGTGATGAAAACAATAAGGCTGCAGAAATTTATCAAATTATAAAAAAATAAAAAAATGAAACTTTAAACTTCCTTTGCAAGCCTTGAGGCAAAATAAACATAAAATAAAACTGAATACAAAATAATTTATTTATTTAAATTTTTTAATTATAACAAAAGTTAAATTTCACACAACTTATATTCACAATACCATGGATACATGCACTCGTGCACTCAACAAAAGGAAAAACAAAACAAAAAACTTTAAAAACTTTTTTTGTGATTTTGCATATTTCAATCAAAATTTTCGTACATTTTATACAATTAAATGTATTTGGGTTACACATTTGCGATGTTTGATTCTAAAATTAGCCCGAAAACTACACAACAAAGAAATTATATATGCTACACAATTATATATGCTTCAAAAGTTTTTCATATATCAAGACTGACATTAAAGAGAAAACTAATTTTACTTCCACATATAAAATTAATTTTAAAATAAAATCTGAAAAACTACAATATCAGAGATGAAAGATGTGTACATATAAATTGTACAATGATCTAATTTTGAATTTCTGATCGGGGCTTTCTGAAGTTATGGCAATTTGAAACTGTTAGACTTGTCTTATTCAGTCTACCCATTTGTCTTCGCTTGCTTATACAATTTCTTTATATATTAAATATCTGGTACTCGGCTATGATAATGATTATAAGTGTTCAGGAATGAATATGGTTACTGCCTCGATGACGCTGGTGTCAGGGCGACGGCGCGACAATTTAATTAAGATATTAAAAATACATACATACAATGATATTGTGAACAATTATGGCAGGAAAAAACAGCAGGGTCTATTACTGAATTATCGGATAAAGTTTAAACGTTGGAAGTATGGATATTATTGCATCATCTTGGGATCTGGAGCAAATGGAGAGAATTCAGAGTTATTTAGAAATAATAAAGTCACTGTGATCAACTAACGTTTTTTGAACAAACATTATTGAATACGAAACAGTACTCAGTATCAATCAGTACTCTGTATCAAATTGTACTCAGTAGACATCTGTATGAATTCATTGAAAAGGGCATTTTTGGTATTCATGTTTAAATGAATGAATTTGACATTCACATTCACTGAAATGAAACATATTTACATCCCCGACTACATTTCACAACAACAATTGCACACAAATTCCTCTTACAAAATAAAATGCTCTCTTCAACACACAACAACAATTTCGAAGAATTTGTGTGCAATTGTTGTTGTTGTTGTGAGTCTGAAATCAATGTAAGTTTTTCTTGTCCTTTTCGTTTCTTTAGCTTCTTTTACACACTCTTCTTGTTCCAATCGTTTTGAATGCGATCGTTTGCTATAGCAACGCTCTCTCAAATGAATTAGAATTCATTCTTATTGTGTGTGGTTCCAAAAAATTGAGTACGACATTCAATAGTACTCAGTTATGCTAAGCAACTGAATGCGTTCGTAAGATGTGTAGTACTCAGTATCAATCAGTACTCTATGTCAAACAGTGCTTTGTATCAATCTTAACTTAGACCTCTGTATTAAACAAAACAAAATCAAGTGTTTTATTTGTCGATTAATGCTCACACGTAAACTAGATAAATAATAAAGACTTATTTATTTTAAAAAAACCCGCTATATTAAAATTAACCGTTGTCAACATAATGGTTGAGTACTATCGATAGAAGGTCGTCATTGAATTAGGGCGATTGAAAAGATCACATTTATGTAGAACATAATAGTCAATGAATTTAATAAAATAGAAAATTATTATTTAGGTCCATTGAAATTGAATGACGAATTGCTAAATGAAAAATTACTTTAGTTTTTACTCTTTGTGAACATATACAAAAACAATATTTTGTATGAACTATTTCGAACTATTACAATATTAAATAATTAAAATTTCTTCAACTGTCTTCTTCAAGAAACTTCAAAAGAATAACTTTATAAAATGATATAACTAATAAAGTTGTTTCAAGAAATTAAGTTCAGATTATATCCAAGTGTTACTTTATCTTCTTTTACTATATACATATGAATATACGTACGTAAATGAATTTTGGAAATCTCAATTGGTGTTTTACTATTCTTGTAAATCTAATTTTCTTGAAGAGATAGTCAGTTCAAAAGTTTTCTATGAAATAACAATGTGCTTTGTCTTTGGCTTGATTGTTGTCCATTATACTTATATATGATAAAAAAAGGGAAATATGTGAAGCAAAGTACATATAAATACAGTTATTATTTATGGAAATGGTAGTAGCAAAGATCTGTAAAAGTTATTCACACTTTCAACCATACAATATAAATAATGTTACTCTTTAGTCTTGTAAGCGTCAACCACACAAAACTAGCAACTAAATAAAACTGAACTGAATCACATCAAGTTGAACATTTATGAACAAAAACTTCAAAGTAAATTTGTTGTGCATTTTATGCTTTCATCTTTCCGTTTGGCAACAAAATGAATCGAACAACATACTACTACATAGTATGTAGTCAATGAATGAAAGAGGATATGAGGAGACAGCACATCCTGACTATATTGGCGGTTTATTGAAGTGGCCCTATAAAGAAAGATGTGGAAATGTAGAAGGGAAAACATACACATACTCGTACTATATGGGATCTAAGTACAATATAAGGTATACAACAAAAGCGACGACAACGATGGAAAATCTTAGCTTCTCTGGTGGCAAAGTCCATTCAATGCAGGACAAAATAAAAAATTCATCCAGGATACAAATGCTTAGGCAATGTTTCCTGTCAGCTGCACTTGGCACGCACATAAACTTTGGTTGGCAACCACCACTTTTGACTTAGGAAAACAAAATGTTTTTTTTTTTGTTTTTCTTTATTTTTTCGTAAAGAAACTGGCTTGGATCCATTTCCTTTTCTTCTTATTGTTGTTTTCTTGGGAGGCTTTGGAATTTTTAATATTTCATTAAATTAAGTGACCGTCGAAATTACTTGAGTGGTGGTACATGCATCTGAAGCTTGCTTTCCTTTCAACAAAAAAAACTTAAAGGTTCTACAAAAAAAAAAAAGAAATAGTTTTCTTTACAATACACAAAAAAAATACTACCATCCAAAAAAGATGGATAACTTATGGAAGTTGGAGGCACAGAAAAAATGCGCTTAATTTTTTTCGCATTTTTCTGGAGTTCCTTCATCCTCATTGCTCGGCCCAGGAATTTCCTCCGACTATAAAATTAACTTAGTTTGTGCTTTGATTAAGGCCAATGATGGACAGACAACGGAAGACCAGAAAAAAAAAGAAATCAGCAACATTTTTGTTAAGTTGTCGCTGCTTAATGCTTCACTGCACATGGTTTTGTTCTTATTAGGATTGCTCCTCTTACCACCATTACTACAGTACTTCTTAGCTTCTTCAATGTAGGAATACGTAAACAATAAAAACAAAATTAAGTAGCTGCTGCATTAAGTCTTAAAGTTTTAAGATTCCAAAAAATGCGTCATCGAAAAGCGACTTCAAATATAAAGGCAAAGGAGATACTAAAAAGAAAAGACAAAAAAATACCATCTTCAAGTCTTTTAAAACCCTGGCAACGGCAAAGACGACTGCACTCAATTGTGTCCCCCGACATACACACACACACACTGTCTTTTATTTGTTCCTTTTGAATATATCCCAGTACGAGTATATATGGTATATATTTTATATATCCTTTACACTGCAACTGGCATTGCCAGCGGTCAACTTTTGTACGCTATTCATGTCCTTCTTCTCTGTAAACTATAATTCTTTTTTGCAAGAGAAATGAAAACATAAAGGAGTCGCATTGCCACGGGCATACGTTTTATGAGATTAAATATCTTTATACAGATATATTGAATGTCTTCCCCTTCGCCCCTTGCTTAAAGTATACGAGTACACGCGTATGTATTTCAGAAGTATGAATAAGATTTACTGATGTACGCATGTAAGAAGTTTTTGTTTGCCTTGTAAGCGACGCTTGAGACAATTGTTGAAAACTATTGAAAAGAACAGAACAGTGCAGATATTTCAGTTTCCACGGTCAAAAAAGAAAAACTACGTTGATATTTATGACCTGACTTCTGTTTAAAGATTTTGATCTGCTTAAATTTGAAAACAAATTGCTTTAACCACAACTAAATTGTCATATAACCTCCTGTGTAGTATGTGAAGGTTAAATGCTATTTAAGGGAAATCAGTCCGGCTTAGAAAATTCAATTATTCAATAGTTTTGTGAATTAATCAAAAAATCATTATATAACGTTGATAAAAATCAAGTTAAGATTTGTAAAATTGTTTAAAAAAATTGTATTCAATGTGATTCGAATCGAAATCGCAGAAAAATGTGATTGTAATTCAAACCAATTTCAGTTAAATCGCATGAAAATGAACTGACTGTTAAGTCCCGGATCCCAGCAGCTTAGCTTGCGGAATAAAGTCCTTTTGTACAAGACAATTATTAAACCAATATGGACATACGGCATCCAATTATGCGTTGATTAATTTCTATGTTAGGGTACAATCCTAGTGCACGCTGAAGCTGAAGCCGAAGCTGCGTTGCTTGCTAGCTGATGAGTGTTCATAGTGGAAGCCAAATTGATTGCGAATCAGGCGCCCAAAAAGAGAATTGAAAAAAATACAACAAATTTGTAACTGATAAAATTCGAGATCATTTACAATGTTGATGTTGTTGTCTTTTTTTATTCTCATGTATTCATTCTCAAAATTGTACTGAGCAGCAATCGACTCATCTGCAAAATCAGTACTGCATAGTTTGAAGCTGACAACTTGCGTTTCGGCTTCAGCTTCAGGTTCATCTTTGTCTTCGCCTACATTGTGCACACTTTCGAGCGTTTACATATGTTTCCCTGTGCAAGCTTTTTCGTCTTCAGCCTCAGCGTGCACTATGATAGAAATTAATCAACGCCTTTAATTGAAGCTTCTGAGGAGAATAGAGAGTGCTCCGTTCTATGAACGAAATTCGGTGTTGCACAGAGACCTTCACCCCAAGTCGCTGGCTTTGGGCCTGCTCGACAACAGATAAACAAATAATAAAAAAATTATCATTGCTATATGAGAAAATCAGTGAAAAATCTAGATATATAACTTCCTCTTGTCCATGTATTATGTTTTGATGATGCTTGTTGGCAAAAGTCCCCCATTCGATAGTAATTCACTACCTTCTTTTCTTATTACCTGGTGGGTATTGCATTCGCCAGTGAAAGGTAATGCAGAAGCGAACCAACATGTATAAGTCATTAGCCCCTTTTCGCATTACTGGTGGGTATTTCATTCGCCAGTGAAAGGTAATGCAAAAGCGAACCAAAAAATTGAGAGGTAAGCATTTGTTTACTCTCATTAAATTAGTGTCCCGTTATGAATGAGAGAATAATGCAGGCAGTGGCAATAACTGATGACATGACTTGTGAACGGTAATGCAGGCGGTGGCAAAGACCACTGCCAATGCTATCGCCATGTTAAATTCCCCAGTTTTTTGCCTGTAAAAGTGATAGAAATGGAACTATACTGCAAATTCAAAAGGGACAAGCCACGAAACAGTTTTGGACCAGTGATTCATACTGCAGAGTATTTACACATGTCCCATTAACGAGTAATATATGTATGTCAATGAAGCCAATGAGTAACACAAGTTCCAAACTGTTAATTTCTCAATTGAGTGCGACTAATGAAGTCTTACTGCATTTTCAATTGATTTAGGAAATAATGTTAAGTATGCATCGCATGCTTGATTTGCTCGTGACAGGTGCCACATGTGAGTAGTTAGTAAATACCCTATGCAACTAGATGACGTGCGTTTCACGTTTTGGTTCGTTTAGCTTTTATGAGTTTGCATTAGTAATATATGACTATGAAGGGATTTGAATAATAACAAAAAATAACCAAACATAATACACAAAACATGCATAAAAAGGAAAATTACTTAAAAACTACAAAACTAATTGAAATAATAATGAGTATGTGAAAATTAAATAAACTAAAATAAAAACAAAAACGTACATGGAAAACTAAAGGCATCAAGGTCAAACAATGGATGTTGAGGTTGTTGCGGTGCTTGTGGAATTTGTTGTTGCTGTTGATGATGTTGTTGGTGCTGCTGCTGCAGTTTCTGATTCTGTTGCAAATCAGTACAGGATGACGGTGTCAAAAAACTCTCACCTGAGCTGGCGGCAGTTTTTCCTAAAAGGCCTGTGTACAATAATCACCATCGGTAGCCAAGCCAATTTATGGAACCAAGATTTGTTAGTATGACACAATTCCATTCAAAAATTTGTTATAAAAGGATATTGATTTTTTTTTTGTTTTGCAAATATTGAAAAGGAAGAGAAAAAGAAAATAGTTAGATTTATTAATTCTAGTTTAGTTTATAATTATTGTATATTAAAATAATCCAAATACTAGTATAAATGTAAGTATGCATATCAAGCCAAGTTAAGTGGAAGCAAAGAAAAGTGATAGTTAATTCCATATGACATTGTTAAATGAGAAGACACTAATTAAGTATTCAGCAAATAATCACACCTTAGATATCCTAAAACAAAGTCACCATGATTTGGAGTTCTGATTTATTATTATCAGGTTACTTGCAAACTGTTTATTTTCTACATCAACCTTACCTTCTTTAGTATCTAGAGTATCCATCTCTGATTACAACTCATGAAAATATAACACTAGAATTTTTATATCCCGAAATATACAAATGAAAATTTAATGCGTTTACTGTTTTTATTTTGTTTGTTAATTTGGTGGCTTTGCTGATTCCTTTGATTTCTCCTAAAATCAATCACACGGCGTTCTTAAGCAAAAACTAACAGGTCCCAAGCATTTACGTCGTCTATATTCTTCAAACATTATGACAAAGTAAATGATTATAAATGCACACAAAATGCAACGTCCAATAAAATATAACCAGCTTGAGGGTCTAAGCATTTGAAGAAAGTTCCAAAATATGTCCACATGGCAATGCTGCCATAAAAATGGAAAACACAATTCTTTGATGCAACTCATTATGTTGAAAAAAAAACCAAGATTTCACAAACGATAAATTTTATATAAAATGTATTGCTCTTATGATGAATACATTTTGCTAGAAATATTAACTAAGTATATCTATAAATAAACTGAACGTTTGTTTGAACAAAAATTTCACAGGTTACTATGACACAAATTTATCCTATTTCATACTAATTAAAAATCGATAAGGGAAAATATTAGAAGGAAGACCCAAAATAAAATGAAATGAGTAAAATCGTTCATTAACCCTCACGCGACATGGACCCAACCAAGTAGAGAAAAAGAGAAAAAACTAAGGACCAGCAAAGCTGAATACTTTCCGTTAGTATTGAAACGCTAAACTACATTTAACCGCGTATCCGGGTTCGTTCGTTTACACTCTATTTGATTCGGAACATACTACGGAAAAGGGAAATTAGATGATTAACCAAGTTAACGCTATTTTGCTTCCAACGCTACTTGACATTGGCCACAGAAAGACGGAAATAAGAACAACGATGGCAATAACAGCGCTCAAAGAAGCTTCGAAAACTTGGCAATGGACAACTTCATGTTGAAAAAAAAACAAGTTGCCTTTACTTGTATAAGGTTAAAAATAAACCTATTTGCTGACTGGGGAGTATCAAGTTGTAGTTAAAAGATGCTTGCTTGCTTGCTTAGTTAGTTGGTTGATTGGTTGACTCCGTTCATGAATTAAGTAAGAGATGACAAGGAATTTAATCCATTACCCATGGTGGATGAAAACTGATACACTATATTATTGCCATTTCAATTATTAATAACTTGATGATAATAACATTAAACGACAGAGTGTTAAAATTGTATGTGAAAAGCATTCAATATATGTATGTATGTAATACGCAATAAGGATTGGCAAAAATGTGTGTAAATAACTCACATAGCAAGGCGGCGGTATTGGTTAGTTGAGCAGTGCCCGGATTTGTGGCAGCATTAGTTAGAGCTGGAGAAGTCATAGCAGCTAAAGCAGCTAAATTTTGAACAGTCATAGGAGGTAGTAAGCTAGCAGCAGCGACAGCTGCTTCCGAATTGTTTGATTGCTGTGCAGAAAGACCTAAAAAAAAATTATTTAAGAAAATCAATTGTATGTTGACATACAAATTTATTTAGGTTAATTGGATTAGGTGTATAGCACTATATACCTTGCAACAATTGCTGTTGCAAGCCAACAGCCTGTAATTGTTGTAGTAACTGCAACGAAGCAGGAGTTATAGCATCAGCGCCCAATACAGGACTTGGTTGTTGTGGCGGATTTGGCAGTATGGGTGTCGACACCGTTGTTGCTGCCTGACCAAGTGGTATATTGATGTTCGACGCCAAACTCCACAAGTTCGCTTGTATTTGTTGGATCTTTTTCTGCTCTTTCTCCTTTTGCGTATCAGCAAATTTAACAACAAGCGGTGATGTACATCCCTCCATGATTTTGTTTTGATTCAGAGTCTAAGGAAAGAAAAACACAAAAATCCATTTGAATATGAGATTTGTCATTGAGAATATGGGTTCCATTAATTTTACCACTTTAATTGCCGAGATTGCTGCGTGTTTTGTTGAAAATGTAACAAAGGCACAACCCTTGCTTTGCCCGTTTTGATCACGTAACACCGTACACTCTTCAATGGCACCATGAACTTCGAACAATTTTCTGACGTCGTTCTCATTCAATTTCTTATTTAGCATGCCAACAAACAGTTTACGCTCTGCAAAGAAATGCAAAAATTATAAAATATTTTGTAAATAAAAAAGTCTCATACATAATACAATGAAAAAGAAATAAACATCTAACACCTTGAAGAACATTATTTATTGTAAGTAAAATAATTCAAGCATACAAAAACGTGTTTCAACTTGAATTTCACCATGACATTTTCCATCAACTGAGATTCGGTATACTCATAGCACTTTACAGCAGTAAAACCAGCATAGAAAGAACAAATGCAAACGCAAACGCAGACGACGACGGAAGTCTGTACTTGAAATTGAGATGAATTAAATGCGCATTCGCGTCAAGCCAACCTCATAGAAGGTGTCACATGGCAATTCAGTTCAGTTTAGTTTAGTTTAGTTCAGTTAGAACACATAGCCACATTTAGTAAAAACAATTGTTATAACATTGAAATTACTATAGTGACTTTGAGAAAAGCGTGGTTTTTGTGGCATCATCATTATCAGCAACTGAACTCAATTCTCATAAACATACCAACTATAACACAATACAATGAATGATGTATTTGAATCATTCAATTTGAAAACAAATTAACATTATTTCAACTGATCAGATCAATTAATTTCGCATAAATTAAACACTAAACAAAATATTAGTTGAATATTAATTGTATTTTTGACGCCATTATTATCTATTATTCCTTAAATACCATGACATGCCATGCCATGCCATGCACTAGTATGTAGTTACTACCAAAAACCAATAACTAATTAGTTGCAAATATTTGGGTTTTGGTAATCAAATGCTGCATAAACAAATTATAATTTATTATTAATTTTTCGCTATTTCATTATATCGTAGTTTGTTATATTGTACTATTATCGAGAAAATATTGAATGTTTATGTATTGTTAATTTCGCAAATTTGTTTAAATTTAATGTAAATAAATACACATAAACCCCGTGTTCACTACTCTTTTATTATTTATATACCCTTGATATAAACATATATACAATGTACATACCATATAATGTAGAATAGTGTCAATGGTAGTATGATAATTGTAACCCTTGATCGGAGAGACATGGGATTGTATATGAACATAATCAAAATAAAGATCACTTAGTTATATACGATCCTTCCTTTTTAATCATATATATAAAATAAAGCTATGTTTTCGTATAGAGGCTTCTTTCTTTTTTCTACCATAGACATATAAGTATACTTTTCTATGATATCATCTAGATTTATATAAACAAAAATTATAAATTAATTTTAAAAAACTGCATATAAGTTTCGGTGCAACTGAAGTTGTTATGCACATTTTTTTCATTATTTTATTTAATTTTTTAATGGCAATGTGTATCCCAAAAATAAAACAAAACAAGTTTATTTTATTTATTGCTCGATTTATGCAGTTCAAACAAAAGCACATTATTATATACGGTAGTTTATAATACTATAATATACTATTGTCTCATATTGATAAATGCTATGCAAATTGTTTAGTTTATTTTCTATTATTTCACAGTACATACGAGAATTTTGATAATTTAGTAAAACACACAACAATGGATTGCATTCCCTTACAAATTGAATATTTGGTATATTGAAATATTAAGAACTTGTAGCATAAATTGTAATGAAGTCAACTTTACTAGAAATAGTATTAAATTTCAAGAATTTTGGTTCAATGGAAATTTTTAATAAGCCAATTAAAATCAAATTGTTGAACAATTGATCAATTTCACTATGAAGGTTTTCTGAATTTTGTATTTTCATCCTTTAACTTCATTCAAGTTTCATAAACTAAAAAATTAGTAAATTTAAATTTAAATATAAAAATTAGCAAGGGAAGAAATTCCCATTCAAGTCTGATTTATGGCTATATGGAAAATTACATTATCTATACGATTTATAAAGTTGAATATACAGGCATGTGCCCGAAATCTCTTTGAACTCCATGTCAACCTAATTACAATTCTCTGGTGCTGATGGCTGTGAAAAAAAAAAATACCTACAACTGTAGCTTATTGTTTTCCTCAGTAATCTGCATTTAAAGAATTCAACATTTCAGTTGTTTTAAGTATAAATTTGCATTTTAAACATATGCAATAATTAAACAAAATGAACCAAGTAACCAAAATCAACGAGTGAAAATGATGCCAACCTACTCACATTTAAGGCCCTTTTAGACGGTCAGTTCAGTCTCAGTTCATTATAGACTCGAAATCCGCACCGATAACCGAAACGATGACAGAAACATGGACTAATGGCCCAGCTTGAACTGAGACTGAACTGGCCGTCTAAAAGGCTTTTTAAGTTTAAACATTTTCGTAGATTGGAATTTGCCTTCAATTCAATCCATTGATATGTTAAAATAAACTATAAATATTGGACGGTGCCACCAGAAAACTCTAGTGTTTTCGTCGTAAGGAGTTTTGCATTCCACTCGGTGATTTTATCGAATAATCAAATCGCTTCAACTGAATGTTAATAGGGCTGCCAGCATATAAAAACACAAAAGGAGGAATCAAACACTCCCAAAAGAGCTTTCTGTGGAACCTAAAATCGGAAATCTGGTGGAATAGAGGAGGTAGAGTTTTCTGTGGCACCCCCCATTAATGATAAAACTGATAAAAGTTTCAATGATCTCATTGATGAAAGTTGCCATGACTGCATTATGTGAACGAGCTGGTGAAATGCACAAATGAGAAGAAAAAGATTATTTACATTTTTAATTGCGATTTTTTGAATAAAGGTGAATAATTTTTTGGAAATATGTACATAAGTAATATTGAATAAACTTCAAGAGATTGTGAATAATGTATTACATACATATTAAGTATAGGACAGGTGCACAACAAGGTGTAGCCAATAACGTCAGGGATTCCATATTTTGTGTAGAAGTTGCATTTTGATGCAGACATCTCTTCATTGCTTTGGTTTAAATTGATGACAAAGTTTTCTCTCTAACAGTGGAACAATTTTCCAAAAATGTTGCTCATTGTGGATCGAGAGAGCCTGAAGTCAGTATCATTTCCAATGACTCTTTGGAATGAGCCAACTCCCAAGAAAAGTAGCGCTGTAGCCAGTTGCAAAATTGGCGGTACTGACCTTTTTATAACAGGTTAAATAGTATTATATATCACTATGGGTAGGAAACTTGAGAAGAATATAAAATGTATTGCAATTATAATTGCAACAAGTAAGTGACAAAGGGTTTGACAAAGATCTAAGGCGTCGACGCGCTTCCTTTTCCAGAGATAACAGCCACTTCCTCTACATTGCACAACTAAAGAGAAATTGAAATCAATCGGCATAAAACCATCTTCGATTTCTGGCACATGCCTGATAGATTTATTATTACTAAATTAAGTTAACCTACTACACTGTATCCATACTCGTTATCCCACATTTTAATAGGAAATAGTATTAATTTTTTGGTAAAGTACTTAATTGAGCTAGATATTTCTTATGCAATGATTGTAGGAATATAATTCTCTTTTTTCATGGGTCCAATGTAAGACAAACTAAGATTGCATCCTATATGATCAATATTCATTTAACGAATAGCGTCTCTTTAAATTTTCAGGTGGTCCAAAAACAACTAAAAGGTCAAAGTCTGATCGATTTTCCTCATATCAATAAATTTTGTTAGATACCTCGCAACACTTGTATATTGTAAACGTATTCATCCCATCAATTGAATGCAAATTTAAACCAATTTAACACATATATGTATGTGTATACCAAACTCTCTCCATTTCACCAAACGTTTCGATTCAACAAAATAAAAATAAACATACCATATAGAAAAATGAAAAGAAGAATACAAATTTAAATGCAATTAAAATGTAAATTTTAGGCAACTCAAATGCGAAAATGTTTTCATTTTTTTCCTCTGTAGAAAATAAAGATTTCCTTTAACGCAAAATAAGAAAACTGTATGGGGGTAGCAATAAAAATAAAAGTGAAAAATAATAAAGAAAGGAAATTGTAAAACTGAGCGTCACACATTCAAATACTCGTACAACACCACCACCACCAAAATATGCAACATATTACAGTTTTTATTATGCGAATTGAATTTTCACCATTTCAAGTTTGGAACATGGGCTGAAACTGAAACTATGAAACCGTGAGACTGTGAGTAAACGTTGAATATCCTGAGATCGTACACAAATTTGTGGCATTAAAATTTAAATTTAATTCGCGAAAAATTTCATCGCAATAAAGAAAAAATGCTTCCTTGGACGGTTCGTTGGTAGGAAGGAAACACAAATTAAATTTAATAATGAATATGCTCAAGAGCGTTGCACTCATGTGGAAATCATGAAAACGTAAAAGAAAATTAGGCAATTGATTGCAAAGGAAAATTTAATTATATATGCATGTGTGATGTGAGTGTGATGTATTTCAGTTAAGTGAGCACACACACACAAAAAATGCCAAAAAGCCATTACAAGTTTAAGCAAATATTGTATGTATTAAAAAAGAAATATTAAATACTACAGTCAAACATCCATAACTGGAATCAATCACTATATTACATAGAACACATTCGTCGTATGGAGACTACGAGTTACAGAATAAGTACCTTTAAGATTAATGAATTTGGCGAAAGACACACAAGTAGTAAGTTACAAACGGAAGTTTTTAATTTCGTCCAAAAAAAAAAAAAAACCCCCCCTTAGTGTGCTAGAAAACGCGACTATTTAATTTTTCGAACATTGATGAATAGCTTATTGAAAAGTGTATGCGATATTGTTTCGTTTTGCTCATTTCGTTTATTTTTAGAGATTGTAGAAACGTTATTGTAAAATGCTAATTTTTACTTAAAACAACAAAAATGTTATATTGTTTAAATGCAGTTTAGCGAGAAAAACTATAAGCTACAGATCTTGGTACTTTCAGATAAGGGAGTCAAACGTCAAAAGGGGTTTCTAGCACTCACAAAAGTAGAATTGTTCTTGAATTGAGACGAAAGCGGTTTCTAGCACATACCCGTATATCAAATAAAACACATGCGGCTTATGGTTACTCCGATTTACAGAATAAGAACCTCTAAAACTAGTGCATTTGGCGAGAGGCAAACAAGTAGTAAGTTAAAATAGTCAGTAGTTTGTTGTTGAACCATAGAATTTCTTCTTTATAGATTCTATGTTTTTCAATGCTTTATATTGATCATTATTCGGTTGTCTGAAAAAATTCTCCATCTGAAGCTTCGTTATCACTATAGAGAATACTATGTATAATGTTCAATAACGTCATTATAATAGACTTCTGTGGAATTCTCATTGTTAAATGAAGAATATAATTCTCAAGAGTGGCATTCGAAGTTATATGATTGTCATCAAGTTTTGATTGGTATGACTGTTGGAAGAAAATAAGAGGCATAATATTTATAGTGACCAAATCCAGCTTTTTTTGGTAGTAATTTGCTATTGTTCGTCTTCACTATCACAAGTTTTTAAACAAATTCTTTATAATCTAAAAAAATGCGACTTAAGAATACTAGTCCCGATTCTTTTGTTCGAATTATGGAAGTTGAACTGTACTCACATATAAATCAATAATAAAAATCATACACACAAACAGATGCAAGTATTGTGAGAACACTTCTATCTACACTTGGTTTATTGATAAGTTTGTTGGCGTTGCTGATGCCGCCGCAGCACTTGATTAGATTTGCAGCCACGTCGCCCGCACATACACACACACAAGCACAGAAACTCATAAACAACTGCATAAGTGTTAGTACTCATTTACGTGTGAATATGTGTTAGATTGTGAGAATATGCGTATGCACATTGCGGTAAATGCAACGACGGAAAACCGCAGCACGATTTAGAGAGCCCGCGCAAGTGACCCAAATCAATGCGCTTTTCCTGCCCCATTGCACTAGTTCGTCCCAATAATTTCCCTTCTACCACTTTCTACATATATCTCTCCCCTTACTATATTTGTATACATGTGTATACTTGTATATGTACAAACTTGTGCTATATATTTGTACATAAGACCACTTTTTTGTATTAGAGTAAAATTTTATTTGAAAATTGTTAAATATACCAACGACAAGCGACGACGCTGCATTGCAAGCATATTTGTGACATAAATAAGCAACATTCTCACATACACTTTTCAAATGGCGCGCAATGGCATACCAAGTAAAGTTAAATATGGTTGCATTGCCACTTGGTTAAACATGAGGTCAAGTGGCATATAGCAGCATAGCCTTAGAATTTAATAGTTTCGGTTTTATGGTGACAAGTGGCAAGCAGCTTTAGAAACTTTAGCACACATAAGTATGCAGCAAATTAACAAGTTGAAGTTCCTATTTTTTTTATTTCTAATCCTTCCTCTTCTTCTTCAAGTGTAAGTAACACTTCATGTGCACCGTTCTAAACTTATTAGTTGTAAGTACGTTTCAAGTAAAATAAATCAAAATAGGAAGGATATATAACCTCTCTCTCTCTTATGACAAAATACATAAATGTACAAAATTATTGTATTTCTAACTTGCAGCAATCGCAATTTGTTGCATGCTTTATAAAACTGCAAATTTGCAACAGAATGGTATAGTAAAGAATGATGGCGCCTTTAAGCTATGCAGCAGTTATGTGCTATATATTAATGATGTTCATCTTATATTGCTTCACATAAAATTGCATCTCATTGCATCGATTTTCTTGTATGCCAAAGAACGCATCAGTCCGTCCAACCAAATTCAATGATTTTGTGTTATTTTTGCTTTCAAATGCAAACAATCGATCGATGTCGATGAATTCAAAAGTTTAAGACGTCGCCGCTCCAACAGTGCAGTTAAGCAGATTTTAGATGCAGTCAAAGATTATGATAATGTTGCAAGCAGCAGAAACGTTGAAAAAAAACATTCCAACCGCACTCAAAAATTCTATCTTTCGTTTATTCCATTTTCTTGTTGATGATAATAATAGTAAGTTACGATATAATAAAAATAATGCTAGAAACGTAGCAGATGAAGATATACGAAAATAGACGCGCAGCATAATAATGCTGATGATGAAGTTCACGGTACCACACCACGTTACATGAATCCATTTTGATATTATTTTGTAAATGAGATGATGATATGATGAGTAGATGGTAGAGCATCGAACGAAACCAAATTAGTGAACAACTACCGATGGAAAATGCAATATTCCAAAAAAAGGAGAGCAACAAAAACATGTAATCGAAAATGCAGTTAGAGCAATGAGTATAGTTTGAGTCACTGTTATAATGCAAAGTGGGCAACTTGTTCCAATTGAAAGAAACAACAGTGTAGAAAAAATTATGAAGAAGGGATAATGATAATATTTAATAGTTTCTGGGCTTCTTTTTTTTGTTCCAATATTTTTAAGATGAGTAGAATTTGAAGGAGATGATTTTAAGTAATAGTAATATGTTTACAATTTTTTGTACATCTTTTTCAAGGAAAATATAAATACTAATAGGTTTTTGGTACCGACAGCAAAAGTGTTTACTATGCTGCTCATAAGGAACCAACGAAAAATTTAAAATAGTTTTACTTATATTTTTCTTCTCTCAATTTTACAAAAATACTTGTACATAATTTGCAGTATATGGTAAATGAAAATATTCGAACTTATTCTAGAGAAATTTAGATACTCATACATTGATCATTGCCATTACCCTGAAACTGATTGCGATCTACTATGTAAATTTAATATTCGAATAAAAAGTTGGTTCCCAATCTCAAGTCCATAGTTCATCGTTCGCTTAAAATTCGTCTAATTTCCAATATTCATTACTAAGTTTTTGTTATATTCAAAACGATGCTTTTGCCGTTGTGGGGACACAGAAATTCTAGTGACTTAAATACTGAGGAACGGGGTTTTTCCAAGCACTTTTGACATTTCGTATAGAAACATTTGATGAAGATTTAAGATTGCACCATGCACAATGATCAGTAAAACTATCCAGATCGAAGTTATCGACATCATTGGGCAAACAATCCGTTCAAAGATTGTCCAGCGGATTAAAAAATCAAAATTGTGTGCTATCATCTGTGATGAGACGGTTGATGCGAGTAAAAAATGGTACAGCTGACCCTATGCGTTCGTTATGTCGATGTGGACGAAGATGTCATCCGAGAATATTTTCTTGGATTAATTCAACTGAAGTCCACGACAAGAAAAAATGTAACGGAGAAAACACGAATATCACTTGGCTGACAGACTAGGGCCCAACTTTTCTGGTATTCTATACACATTTGCTGAATTGCTGTCGCACATTATTGAGGCATTAGAGAAGCTTAAGATTCATAGAGACGGTGAGACATCATCAAAGGCGACACAACTTATGAGTGCGTTTGAAAATGAATTTCTCATCTCGCAGCAAATTTTTACCACTATCAATGCTCCAATCCTGGTGTTCAGTAGGACTCTCCAAACACCAGAACTTCTGATATCATCAGCTTGTACTCACGTCTCCAATGTAATTGATTGGTTACTTGAAACAAAACGGATTGAAGCTTCTTTCGATGGAATTTTTGAAAAAGTTTCTCGTTTATATGGATACAACGGATATGGATACAACGGCTAATATTTTTCAAATTATAAACTTTCGATAAACGATGTTAAATAATGTTATATCAAACTTTTTCACAGTGCCACCATTTACTAACCTTTTCTGGATTTCATGATTTCTTTATTGGCTTCAATAATTTCTTTCCGAACGTTGCAATTGTTTTCGACAACCCCACTGTCACATAGAGAACAGCTGAACGGACAATTTCTTTGTTGAAAAAATTGAAAACCTACCTGCGAGTTAATATGTTTGAGCCTAGACTTTACGAGTAAGAGATGGGCAACGTTCACAAAGATCTCGAAATTTCAACTAAAGAAATAGTTGACATGTTTTTCCAAGTCAAACCTCGTCGCCTTGCAATAGTGGACTGGGCAGTCGTGGATTGATGTATGTGTTTTTATACCAGAATAGATTATGCATTAATAATCTCAAAGAAATGTAAATGAAGACTCAAATAATACCAATGAACAAACGTTTTTCTGTCTGCAAAAATTTTGTTGACGAAACATTTATCAAAAATTTCATTCAAAAATAGTTCAGAGTTTTTGCTGGCACTAAAATTTATTTACAATAGATTTTCTTTTTCCAAAACAATGCTTTCAATATTTTTCAACTATTATCGAAAAAAAGAAAACGAAATTGAGTTAATGCCAACACAACAAATAATTCTTAATATTAAAACAAAAATTTCCATGTAAAAGCAATAAAAACGACATGTTCTGCATATAACCAGGATTTTAGTTTAGAATTTATTGAAGTCACTTCCCCAAAAACAAAAAATATATACATATATCCAGCAGAGACACACAGTTTGCCTTCGTCTTTGCCTTGCCATCACCACATCCACATGCTCCTAATACTACAACAAAATACCGATAACAGTTGAAATGGCAACACATAAATATAATTATCGACATCATCATCATCAACATCAACATCATTGATTACAACACAACAAAGAATTATTTGATTTGGACATAGTTTAGGTCAAAGAGTCATTATCATTATTATCGTCTTAACAAGTGGCCGAAACTACTACAATCATCAAGACTATTGTACAAGCTAAGAGAGAGTTCAATATAATTTAAGTGTACTAAAAGAGTATATGACAATAATAGAATGGATATAATAAGTGTGGGAGGAAGTGTGACGCGTGTGTGCCTTGCTGTCTTTGTACCATGTTCATTTAAATCTATAAAATTATGCAGGGTTGAACTTTGAATTTGTGGTCCGACTTTTCTAATACGACTTCTTTGTCAATAATTGTGTATGTGTGAAAGAGAGAGTTCAGTTCCAACAACAGTAATAATAATACATAATAACGAAAATGGGAAGGAAGGCAGCTTTTTGAAACAGCTCCGTGTCGTTCGTGTAACTCTGATAATGGGTTTTTGTGTCATACAAGAACTTTCAACTTTTTCTTTATTGGATTTTATTTATGTTAAAAGGATGTGGTGGATGAAAACAGATAACAACATGAGCAACAACAACAACAACAACAATATTAAGAAAAAACTATGTCGGTTATGATGAAGTTAGTTGGGATTATGTGTGGAATATTTTTGATGATATTTTATTCGATAGAAAGAATAAAGTTTCATATTGGAATTGGGACATCCCTTTGTATGAATGAAGCTAAGAAGGAATTTGAGGAATTTTCTGGATTATGTTGAGTAAACAAATGGGAAATTTATGCAAATCAAGAACGCACAAAATGATGTCAATTGATGTACACAACAAAAAAATGGGCTATGGTTCTGCATTATCTACAAGATTTTCTTCTTTTTTGTGGACTCAAATTCATAACAACAATATAATCCTCCTTTTTAAGGAAATCATCTATTGTTAAGGCATAATTAAATTCTTGATTGATGTCAAGCCATAAAAATCTTGTATATAATAGCATTTTTCGAAAATAAATTTATGGATTTATGTTTAAAGTGAACATTCAGAAGTTAAATAGTCCTACTTCATTAGTGAGGGCCACTTGTTCAGTAAGTCAATCGGCCAGGCCATGCCAGGCCAGTCAGTCAGTCAATAAATATGTCATTTAGTCACACATAAAAAGTTTGTAGCAGCTGATGCTGCATCATGCTATTTGTCACTCACTTTCTGTCCACTGACACACATTGTGTGTGCATGTGTGTGCTTAGCACCCCTCATATATAGTATAGAAACTTCTAACAGCATATGCTCCATCACTAACGGCAGGCAAGCAAGCAAGCAAGCAAAGCAAGTGTGAAGTATTTCACTAAAAACCAAATCATTTGCATAAAATAGAAACACGACGGCAAATGAATGTGCGCCACACTTTGGGTCATTCTTCCTTATCTGAGCTCAAGCCCGGTTGTTGCCTGAAAGTATGCTTCTATATTACTAAGTACTACAGCAGCACTACTGCTACTTTGTTACCCCGCTGAGAATATGCCGCTTGGCATTTAGGCCAGAACGCGCCATGCCATGTGCCTCTGTCGGGTTGGTAAACGATCTTCGTTGTTCTAATGAAAAAAAAAATCACAGATACACACCCTTAATAGGAACTATCTGACACAGCATGACAAAATGCATTAGGGACACCATTGCGAATAATGTGCAAATGGGGGCAAAAGCAGCAGTAGTATCAACAACAACAACAACGGCAACAGTCACAGTAGCAATCTGATATCTATGGTAAACTTCTTTCTGGGTCAAAGCAATTAAAGGTTATAAATTTTTAGTGAAATATGATTTTACTATTTTGCTTTAAAGAGAACGAGAGGCAAACGAAACTTTTAGAAATTGTGCAACATAAACAACATTTCAACTCTTTATCTTTATTACCACCATCACAAACTACTAGTGTGGCAGCAACCGTATCATCAGCAACATCATCATCATTGTATTGCAAATTAACAGACACTTTTTAATGAACATCAGAGCTTGTCAATTGGTATTTTCTGACACTTAAATATTTATCAATGCGTCACGAAAACGAGCTACTCAAACATCATGGGCCATAACATGTCACACCCGCCACATCGCACCGCACCGCACCGTACATACATACGTTTTGTGTTATATCACACATCTGGAATGTTTTTGACTGACTTTTCATTTCATTATCATCATGTGTGTATACATTAAAAATATGTCATTGTCGTCATCGTTGTTGCATATCGTCCTGGCGAGAAATTGTTTAAATGGCAACAAATATTTAAAACCACCTCAACCGGACGAACACATATGGTAAAACGATGGCGCCGCATGCAGAGTCACCTGCAAGTTGTCACAGTTTCGTCAGCATCAGCATCAGCATCATTATCATCATTATTATATTGTACAATACAACATTCATCATTATTAAGCATCATTGGAGCGTCAGCGTTCACCATTGTTATCGTTCATTTACACAATTTACACTTGACTTTCAACATTATGTTATTTAAGTACATACATACGTGTATCGCAATTTTGCACAAAAAATTCCATATTTTCCTTATTTTTTGTATATTTAATATACCACTATTTCTGCTTTTTGCTGCTTTAACATACAACAATGGCCGCCAACAACATTTGTATTGGTGTGTCAAAATTGACATAGTTGTACATGTTGGTGTTTTATAGTGTCATTATCATTATTACTATCACACTATCACATCACCATCATCATCATCATTATCACCATCATCATTGTCATTTAAAAACAAAATATTTGTAGCGATGACAAATACCTGCGGCTTCATACTTGCATTGCCCAAGTGTGAAAAATGTGATACAATAAGTGGCAAAAACACTCAATTGATGTCCTCGAAACAAGATGATTGACACCTTTGATACATGACGGAGTTTCAAATGAATTTGTTTAAGAACAATCATTCCAAATGAAGGTAGATAGATACTTGAAAACACACACGGACGAACATAACCAAATTGATGATTGGCATATAAATATATTTCACTTGGAGGATCTACAACACTTGTACTTTTCAATAATACTTCTTTAAGAATAAGATACTGGTTCATGCAAAGAAAAAAGAAAAGAAAAAGCTAAAATAATGGTATATTATAGTAAAATAGCAATGCAATAAATTCAAAATTTAAAAAGGCAAAAACTACTGGATATCTACAATCCACGCCCAGGCGGCTCTGGATGTCATTCTCAATCTGGCACTGGTGGGTACATATCTGATGCATCTATCTAAGCCCTGTGTCGCAAGCCACAGCACTATCTCATAAGAAGTGGAGATTCAAGCTGATGGTGGAGTATGTCACTACTGTGTGCCAGCACTAAAATGGACTGACAATTTTAAGACAAGATTCCCGGCTAGATATAAGTGGAAGTGGGGTAAAGTCATTGGTCGGGATGAGCTTTCAATATAATACTGACGGATCCAACATGGTAGACGGTATAGGTTAACAGCTCAGCTATCGTATCGTCTACCTGACTGGTGTAGTGCGTTCCAGGCAGATATCTTTGCGGGCATCAAACTTAATTAACGCTTTGGGGGAGGCCTCAAAACACAGCGATATGTTGACAGTCAGGGCGCTATCGGCCCACAGCTTAAAGAGCAAATCCATAAGTAGTACGGTAGAAACTCTTAATCAAGCTCGGCAATACTCTATCATGCTTATCTGAGTGCCGGGTCACTCCGGTATCCAATGAAATGAGCACTGCCTGTGTCTCAAGCAGTTGCCGATATTTACAGACCTTTACAGGATATACTCTCATGCCAGGAAGTAAAAACCAGAGATCTAGCAGGCAGGAAGAGGGCAAATGAGTCTGGCTGTACTGTCGCTAGGACGCTTTGGCCTTGCTATCAATCAAAGAGAACCTCCGAGATCCTACACTTCAGCAAGAAAAGGGTTCGGACAATGACGGGAGTTATGACGGGGCACTGCACCATCAGGCTGATGGCCCACAGGATGCAGGTTTTACATCATGACTTCTGTTGTAAGTGTGAAGATTAGGAGGATCTGGAGAGCATCCAACATCTCCTCTGTGATTGCCCTGCTCTTCTTTGTAGACGAACCCGGTTTCTCGTGAAACCGTTCATCGAAAAATTAAGTAGTTTGGCTTAAGGTCCTTTGGGGGACCTGGCTCTGTTCGTGGACTCCTCAGGTTGGTTTTAGAGAAAGAGGGTAATCTCTGGGACCAACCTTTATCTGGAATTCGTAAAATAATGTCATATGACCAAGAATGAAGAGACAAGTTCTCCTCTACATAAATTCTTCATAAAAATTACTCTTATACTGCCTAGCGATGGTAATCATTGAACCAACACCATCAAACTCAACAATTCCACTCAGTGTAAGTGACATTTCAACGAAATTAAATGCACAATTTATTTGGCAAATTCCTCGTTGGAAAGTCAAAACAAAAAATCAAAAAACCCAAGATTTGTGTTTCATCCAATTTCACTTGTACCAATAATATATACGCCCAATAAATCGCTTTAATTGCCCAATTTTCAAAGAGCATGAACCGAAAGAATAGGAAAAAGACAAGTATCTCAATAGTGTATAATAAATGATTAACAGATAGAGGAACAAGGAAGAGGAGCATGTAGTATGTAAGCAATACACAAACATGCAGTAAGTTCGAACGCATTTTGTGGTTCATCAGATGCAACACGAAATGACTCACCACTCCAGTGATAATTTTAACAACAACAACAAAACCGTTACATAGTAGAAGAAGTTAATATCACTCAATAACAGAAAAAGGAGCTACAGATGCACGTATCCATTACCAACACCAGCAGCCAAGCAATCAAGCGCCATCATCATTATCATTATCATCATCATCAACATCACCATTATCAACGGCAACATCAATAAAACAAATACTACAAAAAGGGAGGAGCAAAAGAGGAAGTGGTTGCGACAGACTGCCTGTCAGTTCGATTTGTCCTTTATTGTAAAGGAAAAGAAAACAAAGTGGGATGATGGTGATGGTAAGTCACTAAAGCAAATATTGCCAATGTTGAAACAAGACAAATTTCATACAAAAAACGCCATAGTCTCGTTGTCATTGTCGTCGTTGTCGTCGTCATCATGTCACTGCTACTTGTAGATCTGCAGTACTAGAGTTTCGTTTTGTGTAGTGTTGGACAATGAAGATGGACAGCTGCCGCCGTCATCGTGTTGCCGACAAAAGAATCCAAGCCACACCAAACCAACAAACCCAGCTAACTGATGATGGTTGATTCCTGGTAATAGTGACGTGGATGGTGAGATGTTGGATGGTGGTGATGGAGCAGAATCGCTTTTAAAGAAAGTGAAGAGGATAGGAATGGTTGACTTTTATGTTGGGCCTCTGACTGACACATACCTGGCACTGAATACGGTGATGGATTTGGTGATGGCAGCCAATATGCAGAATTTATTGCCGGATACGATTTATATGCAGCAGCGGTTGATGGTGGTGTCGTTACCAATGTTGCTGCAACAGCTGCCGGTGACGACCAAGTGGACAATAACCTCGAAATTGACTTTCTTGTTGTTGTTGTTGATGTTGATGTTGTTATTGTTGGCAATAGCAACGACGTTGATGCAACTATCGTCGTTGATGACGACGACGATGCCGTTGGCGATATCGTGTTACTGATGTCGCTATTATTGGATAAATTCTCAATTACTGACGATAATTGACTGTTGCCGCCGCCGCCTCCGCCGCTTCCACAGAAATACAGTTTCGATAGGTTGGGACCCGGTGGTATTGGTTTCTTGTCACACTCTGTTGCTACTACTAGTGTTGTTGCATTGGCACTTGCAACATTGCTATTGCTACTGCTGCTGCTACTGCTATTTGCGAAACCAATTGCAGCAGTTGAATTATTTATCATGGCAATTTATGTATATATATAAAATAAATAAAGGTACGAACGAATATATGTTTGTACGAACGAAAAAAAGAACGTAAAAGAATAAATTTTATAATTGAGAGAGAAAAAAAATTTAAATTTTTACACGGTAATTTCAACAAATAGAAAAAACAAAAGTATGACAAAGAGAAATTTACAATAAATATTGTATGTAAATACTACATACATATGTATGTACATAAACTCGTATTTGTGAGATCAAGCAATAATATGTAAATACGTTAAATTATGCCATTTAACAAGAGTGAATAATTTTTAAAAAGTTAAATGAAAACAACAATTTCATTTTCGCGTTTTACTTTAACATTTAACATTGTATGTGTTGTTGGTGGTATGAAAGATATAAAGATAGATATCACACTTATGTAAGAGAGATAAATTCTAAACAAAAGTTGTTTTTCTTTTCTTTGATTTCATTAATTTTTAGCCACGCACAATTAATTTTTTATTATTTTATTTATTACTTTTTAACGTAAAACATTTAAACAATTAACATTTATTTTCCAGATTATGTTTCTAGTTTTTATTTGCGTTAATTCGCACTTTTTCACAAAATTTCTTTAATCGTTTTGGCTATGCAATAATGACGACGAAGACAACTCTGGCAGATGACATTTCTTAATGAGCTGGCATCTATTTTGCGAATGATTATCACAAATTGATGTCCTCCTCAACTACAATTTCATTGATATCTTCTTTTATAGTCGCGTCACGTCGGTCGGCCGCCAATCGTTTGTCTATGGCATAGTTAAAAATAGTAGCATCCTAAGAGGCAAAAGCCTTCCGAAGACTGACACTTTAAAGTAAATGCAATTACACATTAACAGAACAAGATACTGCAAGTCACAGGCAGGCAATGAGAACAATAATACCAACAGCACAATAATAGCAGTTCGATCTAAACGGCATCATTCAAAGATCCCCATTAAAGATTTATCGAGTTCGAAATTAGTCACAGACTGCATCGCCCCAAATACAGGGTGTGAATAAATATTTTTATCTATAAGTGCAAAACAAATACGGAAAACAATTATCGCAACGATTATTTTGGACTGTAAAAAAGGAAGTTAAGAATTGTAGGTGGAAATAAGTTTGGGAACCAATATTTTAGAGTCTCACAAAACTTAACATATGTATAGCAAAATACTAAAAGAAAAGTTATTTGTAGGGAACTATACTATACTATACTGGTACTATGGGCCATTTTAAACTTTCTACGCTTAAAGGCCATTAAAAGGATGTAATTGGGGGTGGTGACAAGCATTTGAAAAAACTCCTACGAACTAAGCGATTCTACATAAAAATTTGTAGCTCTTGTCATATCTTGATCGATTCTTCACTGATTTAGAAATTTATACCTCTAAAATTCAGCGAACCAGTAGCAGAGGATGGAAGATGGAGTGGATACTAGAAATGCTTTATAAATTATCACTATTTAACGATTTTGTGGTTAAATATAATAATAAAAATATGTAAGTAAGAAATACATGCATCCATGGGAACAATGTGTTTATAACCGATTTTCTAACAAAGATAAAATTTCGATAATCAATCAAACACAAGTATATATTTATATATATGTATACTTTATGCTAATAAAATAAATGCAATTTAAAAGAATACCCCTAAAAGAGGTTATGAAATTTTTCCTGCTGAACAATTTCAAAATAATAACACAATAAAATAAATAATAAATAAATCACAAAGCTTCTAAAAGTGCGCGCAGTGCATATTGGAGCACACGTTTCTTGTATGGGGACCCCTTTTAACTTTATTTTAGTTTTAGTATTTGTTGCTATCATGACAATAGGAATACACATTCTGTGAAAATTTTAACTGTCTAGCTATTGCGGTTCATGAGATAGAGCGGAGTCGGACGGACGAACGGAAGCTTAGTAATAGGATCCTGTTAGCACCCTTTGGGTATGGAACCCTAAAAATAACACAATAAATATTTAATGAAGACATTATGTCATGGAACTAACATACTTTAAAGACAAAAAATTTAACGCGACTATTGGATAAAATATTCAGACACCAATGAATGCTATGATCGACATGCAGAAACAGGGAATAACATTGAATAAAAGTGTAATAAAATTCATTTAATCGCGCCCTTATTCTTATAGCAAAGTAAAAATTATACGACAATCTTTACATGGACTTAAACGACCAGGAGCAACAAGCTTTAAAATAAATAATCAATAAATTCAAAGACGTAATATTTATCGAGGGGCAAACATTGACTAACACGGACATAGTTCAACAGGAAATTAATACGAAATTCAAACGACAACGACCTGTGTATTCGAGAGTATATCGTTACCAGTGATGCCAGCTACCTATCACAAAAACAAAACAGATTGTTTTGTAATTTTTATCTTATAAACTTATTCTTATAATGTAGATGAGTTTTATTGCTTCATCTATCAGGTCATAATCCTCTTCATCTGCGGTACTTACGAAATTTGCAGTAGCCTTATTGTTGTCTTTTGGATCGAAGGACTGATCTGTCCGGAATACGGCTAAAATGACATCATTGATTGTTACCCACATTTGCAGTCAAGTAAATGACATGGCAAGGAATCATAACTGAAAGTAACTCGCCCTCAGGATAGTACCCAAAAAATTAATTGCTTGGGACAGAAAGATTTGAGGGTAGTAATAGATTAAAGGTCTTTAAATAATGTAACAATTGATATCAGGTTTTATATTCCTAATATAGAAAATATATTAGACAAATTAGGACGTGTTCAATATTTCTCAGTAATTGATTCAATAAAAATTTAACTTAAAAAAAATTAAATAGAAATTACATACATAAATCGTTTTCCATAGAATCATATACAAATGAACACCCCTGTATACAGTTCCGTATGCATAGCACGGAAATTTATTTCAATTAATTTAAAATTAAATCAATTTACAATTTCTGCCTTTCTTTTTTGCTAACAATTCAACAATTCGATTCTTCTTTTTCACACTCTTTTTTTAGTGTTTAATTTTATCGAATTTTTTTTATTTCTTTTTATTTATTTTTTTTTTTGCTAAATCAGAGCAAGACACACATACTAGTCACTTGCATACTTACACACACACACACACACACGAATGAATGCAATTAAATTAAAAAATCAAACACTAAAAATAGATGACGACACATCACTAGTAAATGACAGACGGTTGAGTTGGTTGGTTCTGTTTTAATGGATGAGAGAGATTCCGATGGATCGAATCGATCGGTTTAACTGATTGACTGCAAATATGCAGACGTTGTTTTTTTCACATTAGTATTGTTTTTTATTTATATATTATATCGTATTTTTGCTGTCGATTAATTAAGTATATCAATGCGACGTGTGGCAAAATTACATTTTTTTTTGTTTTTGTTTTTGTTAACGAATGCACAAATTCCAAATTAAGCGAATTTTACTCCAAATTAAACACGCAATAAATGAAAATATTGTAATTTTATCGAAACGAATAAAATGCAATTTCACTTTAGTTAAATTGTCACATTAGTATTGATTGCTAAGCATTGCAAACGAATGCAACTTTAATAAATGAATGAATGCCAAACAAAACAACAATCGGTCTGATTGACGTCTTAGGCGCAACTGATACGACAGACACTTTGTCAAGCGAAAAAGTATCTCGAACAGCAAAAAGTTGTAATAAAACAACAAAAAGAAAAATATAAACAAATGAGAAATGAAAAATTAGCGCATTGTTAATGTTTTCTTGTTTTGTTCTACTGAAGCAACATACATAAGTAACTAACACCCAAGGAAGGGAGGGAGTGAATAGCTGGATGATAATGAAAAGGTGTAAGAACAACAAGTTGTGAGAATACAATATTCTTGATATTGTTATTGTACTATAGTGTAATATATTCAAGTTTTTTTTACATTTAATCTTTCACACTCATCATCATCCACCTTCTCTTTATGTAACCACAAACTTCACTATTTTTAAATAATTCTCAATAGGTGAGATGTTAATTGTTGAACTATATCAATATGTATATAATATGGTATATGTAATACCTAGAAAATGATATTTGGTCTGTTCGGAACAGCAATTTATTTTAATCGTAACTTGTAAAAATGTTTGAATGAACAATGCTTTTGAAGACCTCATTAAACAGCATCTTGAGCAATTTTCTTACAGAAGAGGAAAGAAAGATTTAAGAATTTGACCGATAAATGGCAGATCATCGTACAAAATGGAACAGATTCAAAGAAATAGTTATGTTTCATAAGAAATTCTTGATATGTTTTACGGCAAACTTTTAAATCGCAATTGAAAAATTATATATAATTATTACTGTCGGAGTACAGGGTATTCAAAATGTGGGCCAACCAAACTTCCGTATTCTCAAGTTTATTTCATAAAACACAGTTTCTTTTACAAAAATATCTACATACACACCTGGACAATATAATAGGTATAGGTATTGAAACCTAAATTTAGTAAAAAGTAATCAAAAAAATTATACCACATCTTTTACAATCGCAGAACCGATTTGTATGAGTGAAGTTTGGGAATCTCCGCTATAAAAATGCTTCTTGTTCAATTTTGCGGCTTTTTTTATTTGTTCATCCTTCAAATTGAGCTGGACAATAAAATATGTGTATGTAATATTCAGGGTATTAAATGTGTTCTAAATAATTGAATGCAAAACGGGACCATAATCAAGGAATTTTCAATGTTATTTGCTTAGTTTGTTGGGCACACATATTGTGCCAGAAACTGCCTTCGTCTCAATATTGAGGCGATTCCGAAGCCTAAAAATATGCAATCATGTCACAGAAATTGAAAAAAAAAAATTGAAATTGAGGCGAAAGCGATTTCTGTGGCACCCCTGATTACATTATCAATTTACCAAATAATTTTTTTTTTATTTTTTTAATTTGTAAAGCCTTTTTTGATTCGTTTTGACAATGAAGTATGGTTATATTGAAAGCTAACTGGTTCTTTAAAGAATTTAACAGAAAAATATGAAAACCGAAAAAAAATAACACCTATTATTTTGTCCAGGTGTGTATATATTGTAGATGCCTTCATATTTATACAATGTAAGCAATACAAGTTCACATTTTTTTATTTTTTTGTTATTTTAGTAGTTCGTTCTTGAATTATAATATTTCGTAACAATTACACTTCACCATAAGTTTATTCTTTCATTTACTTAGTTTTAAAATGAGTAATAAACATTTATGGTGATAACATCTTCTAGAAGTCGGTAGAAGACTCTGTAAAATTGCATCTCTAATTTATTTAAAATTGGGAAAATAGTACTAATTACAATTTTAGTTTGTATGTATGCTCCCGAAATTCAAGGGAGTCTCCGGGAATCATATACTACCCTCCCGAGCTCCCTGTCCACAATAATTTATGCAGTTTCTTCTCAAATAAAATTAACATTCAATAACAAAATGACACACAAATGGCATGTTAGCCGACAGGTTCATTAAAGCATTTTGATAAACCTCAAAAGACAAAATTCAAAAATGATGCCAATAAGTTTCTAACGCCTTGTTAAAACTAATTACAAAAGTAGTATAACTTTGAGGATTCGGAATATCAACCGATGAAAATTTTATTTCTTAAAGAACCACTACAAGAAATTTTAAAAATGGATTTAGATCTCGACATACTGTACGATAAGGTAGAAATTTTATGCGAAATGCAACCACATCTCATTGAATAGAATCAACCGATCTACACTGGGTTGTCTACTTTGCGAAATCACAAAACCGAAATCCCTGCCCTGAATTGAAAAAGCTTGTCATGTTTGTACTCCCCATTCCTACCTTTAATGCTTCTTCCAAGCGCGTATTTAGCATGATGCAACAAGTGTGGTGCACGGAAAGAAACGCGATGAACATATCGTTAGTAAAAGCTGAGTGACAAATACTGCAAAAATTTATGTTTCATGTGAAAAAAATAATGCATATAGAAATTAACAAATCTTTCTACTTCTACCTGATCAAAATCCCCACCATTCTCCAGATTTATTAAAATTCTCCCGGGTTGGATCGTTCCAGAGTTGGTAACCCTAATCATATTTATGTATTTTCTTTTATTCTCCGATTAATTGGATATTAGACCGACCCTCAATGTCTCTTTTTGAATAAATATTAATGTTTGTTTCTTTATTGTTATCTATTTCCATATATGGGTTACTTTTTCCAAAAACCCATTATACAAGTATGTATAAACCCTTATCATTTAGTTAGTGCTAAACCAACAAATCAAATAACTTCATTTCTACTAAAATTACAACTAATGTAGAACGCTAATACTCGTATATACAAAAAGCTTCACTTAAATTTTATAGTACTGACCCTGCACTGAAAACACCAAATAGCAAATAGCAAAGTCGTTAATAAGTAGTGTAAAGAAGAGAGAGAGTGTAATAAGAAAATGGGGGATAGGATAAGTGAAACATTATATAAATATTAAACGTCAAGTGTGAATAAAGTAAAAAAGGACCCACAAAGAACACTTAAAATAGTACAAAACAAGGGGTTTGGAATAGACGATGACAAGAAAGGAAAAAGACGATGTCTAGGAAAAAAAAAAAAATACAGTAATAACAAGTGATTTACATGCATTGCAAAGGAAAATACTTAAATGCAAATGCAGTAGAAAAGTGGTGGGGAGATTTGTAGGGTTTTAGAGATCTAAGCCAAGAAATGCAATGGCAATAATCAAAAGTAATTTACATGCAAACAATTTCAACAATATTTTAAGCAAGTAGACGGACAACGAACAATACAAAACTCATTGACTAACTAAATGACCAACTGAATGACTGACAACTAGGACACATTAGTACTGTCTTTGTTTGGTTTGTGATCTGGCCTTTGGTTGGTGCCGCTGTCTCTCTGTCTGTCAATCTGTCAGTTATTTAAAGTTTATAAAAAAGTGTTATTAATTTTATTGGCAAAAATATTCAGTGATGGAGAATTCTATTGCCAAGAAATGAAAAAGAAAGTGAGAAGAAAAGAAAGACAGATATGTAAACATTTTCATGTTTATTCCACACAATTTGCCGATTTTTTTTACGCCAAACTGACAACGGCAGCCACAACTTACAACCAAAGGGTATACTAGACATGTGGTTCTAGGGTACATTCAAATGCAATAAAAACGTAAGAAATATTCTACTACATATTAGATTCCATTTGCACAACAACAGAGTCTTTATAATAAATGCAAAAATGACGAAGCAATACTCAGATGTTGTATGTAGAAACACAAATTTACTTGTGAACTATTGTACGAACACATATATGGAAATCGATATGCAAATATTGTAAGGGTTTTTATTGGAACAAAAAATGGAATGAGAATAATGATGATTATTATGATGATGCACTTATGGTAGGTAAGAGAGAGAGAGAGAAATTGTACTTGTAAACATGATAAAAATTCAAATTAGGTAAATGTTCCAAGTGTCCATACATGTCAGGCATATTTCTTTTGCACCGGAAGCACCTTGAAAAATAATAAATTGTTTCCTTTCTTCACAATTTGAAAATTTTATTTAAAAAAAATCAATATTTTCTTCTTACTAACAAAACAAAGACAGTTAAGCAAGTAACAATGTATGAAGGATATATTCGCTTGAGAATTAAAAACTTTGGTAATAAAATTAAAACTACATAATTTGATTTGATTTTTCATACTAAAAACTTATATGTACAATAGTCGGCTTAAGTATTGTGACAAGTCATAAAAACTTGACAAATCACTTCAGTTTGCTAAAAACTATGCGAAAGTGGAGGTACAATGATGTTCTAGCGTTGCAATGTTCACAATAGTTTGGGTGATTTGATTATTTTTCTATCGATCAACATAAATATTGTATGATCAAATCCTCCCCTCATTTGAGAAACTGATCGTTACTTCTATGTTATTAAATCACAAACATATTGAAAGAGTTTTGACCAAATAAGTTTTTTTCTTGTTACTTTTAAAGACAAAACTCCAATCCATTTCCCTGCTTCTTGTCATCGTCGGATTTGTTCTACTTTCATCCAATTGAGAACTGGTCATATCGAAGTCACTCATCTCCTAGAAAGAACAAGCTGCAGGGTGGACAGCGGAAATAATCTCTCGTTCAAGCACCTTTTGGATGACTGCAAAAATCTAAACAACACCAGATTCCAGCTATTTGGGCATAATCTACGTTCCACCTTCTTTTTTTGTTGTGTTAAAAAACTTATGCCGACTATTGTATTTGAAGAAATTGCAAATAATATCCTAGAGAAAGTATTACTATTAAAAATAATTCAAGTAGCAAGTGGCGTCAAAAGGTTGCCAAGTACTTGAAATGAATAGAACGCGAAACAATCAACGACACATGAATGCACCAATCATCATCATCATCATCATCGTAACAGCAGCAACTAAGTTTGCTCTAGTATAATCGTCATCGTGGAAAGCTGCTTAAGACAATGTCGCTGACAACGGAAATAAAAGTGCACTAGCAATGCGACTACTGTCTAGTTTATGGTATATTGTTCATAGTAACATACACATGCAATGTCACTCTCTGACATACAGATACAAATACATACGAGGTGTGCTTCAAAAATATGTACAGCTATGCTTTGAAGATACTCAGGACAACTTGAAATTGAGCAGTTATAAGGAACATGTGATTACATACTATGGTATGTTGTTCAGAAATTGGATATCAAGAATCGAACATAGCAAATGTGGAGTTACTTTTGGTACATGCCTCGTTTTTATAGAACACAAGGGCTGCCAAAAAGTATGCTATGCTTTCGCAATAAACGACAACAATGCGCATCGAATGCAATGAATGAATGAAAGAGGTTTTCAAACCAACCAAACAACAATAAGAACGAACTCAAGAACTTAGAATTTGAACGAGTGAACGACAAAATCAGATTCAAATTCAATGTTCTTATTTTTGTTCTTGGAACAGGAAACAAAAACTTCTGCGCGCACTCAAGCATTTTATTAAATTGCCACCTTCCGTTAGGTTTGCTGCCATTTTATTTCTCCTATTTTTCCTATTTGATCTTGGTCCTCAACATTTTGTTATTTTTTTATATGTTTTGCACCATTATTTGTTTCCGTTTTTGGTATAAATTGTTTTTTCTTTCCATTCATCCTTTATTTTTCTACTTTTGTGGGTACACAACCAACCAAGAAACCAACAAATAAAATAAAAATTGTTTTCTAGCTCCTCCGATGACTTACATATAAGTTTACTATTTTTTTGTTTTTTATTTATTAATTTATTTATTTATTTTTTCTTCATGATATTCATTCAATGTTTTGCTGTTCTCTCAGCGGTTATTGAGGTTAAAGCGACTCGGTTAAGTTGAGGTCTCGAATTGACTTGGCAAAGTAGAAAACACAAAAATGTGATAGAGAGAGAATGTCCTTTTGGCATGTATGAGTATAGAAAGAATGGTTCCAAAGTGTGTCGTGTCGTCTATAGTCTAGTGTCTTGTGGTGTCTTGTTAAATAGATAGAAAAAGCCCAGTTGTTTGATGTTGAAGTTATTCGTTGTTCAGTTTATTTCAATATTTATTTTTCAATGTTTCTTATGCAATGCGCCAAAAGGACAACTGTCATTTGTTTAGCTTTTTTTTTATTATTCGATATTGGCGTCGACTCAATAGTATATTTCTGATTGCTTCTCTACTATTGCTGGCTTATTGACATTTTTTCTGCATATTTTTAGGTGTAAGCAAATGTTAATCTTTCCAGAAAGAAACTGATTGAAATTCTCTGTTCATTTGATAAGCAATTGTTGTTAATAGGATGAGGATGAGTATTAGCTTTCAGATTAACCCCATGTACTACAAACTATTAACTATAGTTAACATTTCCAACCGGAAGACCAGCAGACGTTAAAAAACTATCAAGCTGGGCTAGTTTAAAATTAAAATTACAATAGCAACGTATCAATTTCACCAGCTCATGGACAAAGACCAACTTTTTCACGACATTTTCATTAAACATAGTACAAAAACAGCCGCCTTGGGTTATATGTATACCCCACAGACAAGCAGCATGATGATGATGTGATGACCACAGAGACATTTAACAACAACGACGACAAAACCCCGAGTACTCAACACACTTTCGCTGACCAAGCGAAAAGCCAAGTCAACATAATTGTGGCCGCTTAAGCAGATTAATAGCGTGGGAATAATACAGAAAATGGGCATTTGAGCAACTGCTTCTTTATATACACGACTATAAAGTATAGTATATGTATGTGTGTACGTATGCATGTGTCAGCCACACAAAATTAACATAAATTAAATTTTTGCAAACTTTTTAACACTGCTACTGCTGCTCATTTCGCTTTCCATCCCCCCGTTCCGATCCATGTTGTCCGACTGCCTTCGATCGTCCTTGATAATAAACACTAATGCTGGTGAAATTAATTGATGGTTTTAATTAAGCAAAGTGTATATGCAGCAGCTTTTTTAACGCGCGTCGCTCAAATGCTGCAGAAAGAATTAATAAGATTCTTTTAGATGCGGCAGATTCACAATTTAAAACTGCTAAATTGGCATGTTTTATGTTGTGCCACACAACGACGAACAACAAAGTATGCCAATAAAATGTCAAACTATTGTTGCGTTACGTTACGTCTGCGGTTATGTCCGACCCAATCCGATGCAGTACGTTCTGACCATACCCAAACCGCCATCACTTCCCCATGACTGCAAAACATAATTTTAGTCAGAAACAGTACGCCAGTGGATTCTGAAATTTTTACTATTTTTGACAGGCTACCACTGACCGCCCGCCCGTCCGTCCACTTTGTTAGGTCAACCCAAGCTGCGGCTGACCCAAACTATTCACGCATTCACAGTTCATACTAGTTTCATCTCGTGAAGTGTTTGACTTTCGGCACACATGTGCCACTTGCTGCCACATTCAACTTGTTTTTCATTCATCGCTCTTCTATTATTCACTAAGCCAATGGCTTATTTTTTTCTGTTTCTTATATATGTACGTTTATGTATCTCATACTATGTGCGTATGCCAACCCAACCCCCCCCCCCCCCCCCCCCCACGCCTATCGTATACGTATGCCATATACTTTTATACAATAACAAAAAATTCGCAACGTTTTCATATTCACTCAAATCGACAAAAAAAAAGGGTATAAAATTCATTTGTCGGTCGTTTGGTTTGGTTGGTTGGTCGGTCGGTCGGTTGAATTTTTCCATTTGGTCAGTTTAAATATCAGTGGTTGAAATATTTTCTGGCATACTTTTAATACATATGTATGTACTATATAGTCAGCTTCACACACACTTGTGGTTTTCAGTTGATTTTGCCATTTTAAATAAAGTGAATTCCTCAGTTTTTATTTTTCTTTTGTAATTCTCCCCAAGCAAAATACTTTGTAAATAACATAAGAAGTAAAAATGGATTATATAGTAGTTATTGAAATTCGTGACTCACCATTACGATTTTCGCTATCAGCGGGTTTCATTTGAATGGGATGATACATCTGTAATAGAAGAAAGATATGTTCAAATTATAATTAAAGATTTTCAGAAAAAATGGAATATTATAAATATTCTGCGTCTGTCTGTCTAAACGCAATAAACTCAAAAACTACCGAAACGATTTTCATACGATTTTTTCATTGAATGAAGTGATTTATTAGAAAGGTTATAGGTGTATAATTCATTAAGGTTTTGCGTTAATTAGCTGAAAGATGATTGTTGAAGGTGTCGGAAAAAATCATGCCAATTGGAAACTTTTCTGGCTTGCACCGCGTAAACCATTACAGTCATATGAAAATAATGTATTAGTCATTTTAAATCGAATGATGCATAACACACAGTTAACATTAGGCAATTCTGCCGCAGATGTCTCTGCGTGAAAAAATCGATTGATTAAATGCAATAGTTTTTGTTTGGTGTCCTATCAAATATGAAAAGTGAAAAGCAGCATATTCGGCATATTTTACTTTTTTATTTTGTATAAAACAAAGTTAAAAGCAAGAGATCATGGAGTGAAAAAGATTAACTGGCTAAGAGCACCTCGAATGCTGATATTCATCAACAAAGGTGATGCTATCTGTTTGGTGTGATTTCAAAAGAATCGTGATTTTTGAGCTTCTACCGGATAAAACAACAGCTGGACAAATTGAATGATTCACTTAAACAGATAAGGCAAGAATTGGTCAGTAGAAAAGTTGTAGTGTGCCACCAAGATATCTCACATAAAGTTGGTAACTCGATTGATTTTATAGGGTTTTTCTTTCTTTTCAGAAACGAAATTAATGAGTGTGTGTGGTAAAGGTAAAAGTGAATACCAAATACACCGCTATTAACCCGACATTCCCTATTATACTAATCAATTTTTTCTTATAACAATCCACTGTGTTCCTGGAATAAACTAATATCAATTTACCAAAGTTGCTTATTATTTGAATGGATCAAAACATATTCTGACTGATAATATTACAATGAAAAGAACAGAGAGTTCTGCGTTTTATTAGTTTAATAGCTTCTGTTATCAAAATAAATTATACCTTTTTCTCAGCAATTAAATTTTTTCTCATATCTGAACTGAAATTTAAACCCACACACTTATAAGGGACGCATTTATATACCCAAACCTACCAACACAACAAAAAAAAAAAAGAAACTATTAATAGCATTACGATGCAAGCAAAGGAACAGCAATGGAACACGAACCGTGCAAGGGACGAAAAAAGTATAGATTAAATAAACGATAATTGCCGATATAAAACATTTTAAGCGATATTTCAACCAATTAAGAACCCAACGACGGCGTCATCGTCATTGAAATATACAACAACGAATGAAATACGCGAAAAGGCAGTTGTAGAACGCGTGCCAGGACAAGGTAGAAACTTTATATGTAAGGAAGAGAAAGGCAGCAGAGTGAGTTCATTGGATCACTCGTTTGGTTCGTTGGTAATTGCTACTTCCTGCAAATAAATAAATTGGCAAAATGAAAAAGAAAGCGAGGCAACCGAATCAACGAAAATAAGGAGAAAAAAACTAAGTGAAAGTAATCTACGCACAGGTTGAATTTAATTTGCAACAAGAATAATTTGATTTAAATTAAACTTGGTTTCCTTCAAAGTTGGAATACTCTTTACTTAAGACGTGGGTCTGAAATTTTGTCAATCCTGAACCGTTTCTATCACTTGTGTATTGTAGGTTCCGATTTATTTTTGAGGTCTCCAGTACATAATTCTTTTGGTCTTATTCTTGGTCCCCATTTTTGTGCATAAATGAGTTGCACATTCTAAACCTTCCAGAATCTTCAACTACTCTCATCACTTTCAATCAATCTTTAACTTGTTTTTCACTGCATTTCTTGTTGCTTTCTAAACCACTCCTACCTTGGAGTAGCTACTGGCTTTTGATTATGGGTACCTCTATCAATAAATCACAACCGAGTAGCCAGTCTTCATTGCTGGTTTGTGCATGAGGCACGTTTGCGAACAAACCTTAAGCTTATTTTAATTAGAAGACGTTAAAATTGCAAATGCGAAATACGAAAATTACATTTTAAACACAAAAAAATGGACAAAAGGAGAAAAAGCTTGAAATACTCGTAGTATCTACACACTGCCACAACTACTACCACGGTCCGTAGTACTAAGTATTAGTGAATATCACAAGCAACGATAAAAATGCGAAAACGTATTTTAGGATTTTCATAAGCCATTTCGTCCTTGCTGCTGTGCACTCTCCTGCACATCCATCCTGCTATATTGACTACTACTAAGTCGTCGTCGACCCCTGTTCGTGGTCATGTTTTGTCTTTTATACTGCAATGTGGCATGTTCTGGGTGATTGGCTAAAGTGGTCTATGCTGGTGGTTCAGTGAGGTGATGAGGGTGTGGCGTGGTGTGGTGTTGGTGAGGAGGTCACGGAATTTGCTTCGCGAAAAATGTGTTTGGCTTTGTTGAGGATTTTCTTTGTAGCATACTTTTTGGCTGCATTCATTCATTATGTAGCTTAAGTACACTAACTACGAACACCAGCCAAAGGCAACAACTCCAACTATAGATGGGATAGTTGAAGAGGAGCATCTCCACTACTTCCTCTGTACTTACTACACATTTAAAACATACTAGTATAAAGTGAGTACAGCAGCGTAACTCTAAAGCTGAAAATTAATCGCTGCAACGTTGTTTGCGCTGCAATATTTCAAATGTGATTAACACTGAAAATGAACTCGCTCACTTGCTTGCTTTGAGTTGATGATGTTGCGTCAAACAAAAGCCAAGCGATTTAAGGAATTTTTATAGACCATCTAAGAATTATGTTATGTTGAAACTAATAATGTAAGAAAAAAATTAAATTCAATAATTTACACAATATTCACACGCTGACTTGTCAAAAATAATATTGGCCAAGTCAGAAAAGAAAAGTGCGATCCCCCACTGACACTGTTTATTTAATAAACTCACCATATGCATGGGTTGAAATTCATTCACTTATCTACATTCAATCGGTCAACGATTTGTACCATTTTCAAGAATAAGGACATGATTTTAGGAAATAAATTGTTCAAAGGGAGTGACAAGAAAAGCTTGAACTTGATGATGTTGCAAGATTGCTTCTTTTGGTTCCTTTATATTCTAAGGAATATCAGTAAAATTGATAACCAAATATAATTGTATGACATATGCCAACATCAAACATGAATGATGGTTCTAAGGTGATTCTAAGGTCCCAATCAACCATCCTATGTACGATCATTTCTGCAGATCGTGTCGTCACCAGTTTCATTGGAAGAAGGCAGTGGATAATGCGATTTGTATGCAGAAAACTGTAGTGTTGAGGCCACCTGCTGTCGACAGCGAAATGAGACTGTGACCACTTTGACCCAGGTAAAGTTGGATTACACCCGATTTCTTTAATGTTCCTGTGAATGTGTAAGTCTCTCACTGCAAACACCTGCTACCCACAGTATGGTTGTGCTCCATTTAATACTGTTGGCTCTTCCAATTGCCTGGTAAATCTAGCTTGATTGACTACCATTACATCGTGGTTGCTTTCCATATAGGTGGCTTCCTTTCTTTGCTGTCTCTCTTTTCTTTAAATCTTCATTTTATACGTAACTTGTAGACCCGACGCACGTTACTACGCCCCTGACGTAACAGCCACACAATTCTGGTTAACGTCGTGGATAGTGCTTGAAGAGCATGTTGCAATACGATCTGTGCCGTGAAATATTGTGTACTATTCATATGTTCTTTAATTTTAGGTACACGAAATTTTTCGTTGGGTTACCTGGCGCGTAAACAGACAAATTTGACGGTTTTCCAACACGGGAACAGGCAAAATACTATTGGCCATGCGAGAAACTTGTGTTTTCAAGATTACTCCCGCAAACACCCAATGACTGCCCCTGGGTTTTAGGTTTATACATATATAATAAAACCAAAAAGAAAGTTATCTTTGTCTATGCCAAAGATGTCATATTCTTTCGACTCGTGTGAATGACCATACAGAAATACTATATTATTGATTTGACTTACGTTCAGGGTAGGGGAGTAGTCATATTAATTTAAATACACCAATAGTCATATGTAGATGGCGCTAATACTGACTCTATGAAGTATGGCCTCACATATATCGGTGTATTGAGCACACATATCTGGAACTATACATGGTTGGTACAAATGGAATGATTAACTTTCTCATTTCAAGAGAATATCAATGAAAATCCTCCAAGCCAGGATCCCCGAAATTTACCGAATCAAAAAAAAAAAAAATTGTTGCCTTCAAATCGACCCACACGTGCAGCAAAAGTAAGATGCATAGCAAATTTATCTTGAATTGTAAGTGAAGAAGAACGTGTTACCACTGAAAGTGTCGAACAACGTTAACACCGTTAAGAGGATCAAAGACGGGGTGCTTCGCAACGTGTGGCCACCGAAAGTGTTGGTCGCCCAGTACTATATAATACAAAAAGAATAACTCTAAACTGACAATATTGACAGCTTGACTTGTAATGGTACTTGACTAACTAAGAAACACAGATAGCAGCAAGCAGTTTGATCGTATGCAAAAAAAAAAAGATGACTTTTCAAAAAGAATTTTGGATATCATAGTTTGAAAAATATTTTGTACTGAGCACATGCACATCTCCATCGACAAACCCATTGAAATATTTTATAACTTTTTGATTTTTTGAACAAATAATTTTGTTGCACAGTTTAAATACACGTACAAGTAGTTGAAGGGGCCATGAAAAAGGAAAAATGGCAAATACTCACATATTTAAAAGAAAGAAAAAGTCATGCAAGCACAAAACAACAAAATGGTAAAAGTCAACGTGTCAATTTTTCCACAATTCCTTTAACTTTTAATGTATGTTTTTTTTTCATATTCTCAAACTTCTTCCACCATTTTGTTGTTATGTTTACTGTTGTGTATTGTGTTGTGGTACCAAAAAAAAGAAGCATATTATTTGAATATCTTGCTTATGCATGAAATCGAAAAAGAAAATTGTACATGACAGCAATGCTTATGTCATCATGTCACTTTATGGAAGAACCAGCAAGAACAACACCAACAACATCAAATGACTGCTTTCGTTGGCACAATTTGCATGGAGAAGATAAAAAGAAAATCAGAGGGGAAAACATCTTCTATGTGGTACTATATGTAGCATATGTGAGTGTGTTTGGAGAGAGAAGAGAATATTGCTCCACACGATTACATTTTGCATGACAATCATTTCATAGTCAACCATCATCATCATCATCTGTATGAATTTGAATGAATTTAAAAAATGGAAAAAGAAAAATATATTAAACTTATCTTCCTTCATAGAGTTGCTGATTTGGCGCATTTGCAGCAGTTTTTATTTCATTTATTCATTCATTCATTCATTCATTTCTTCCTTCATCTCAATTTTTCACCACATCCTCACTAGTGTAGCATCATAAGTACGCTTCAGACTAATTTGCATTGAAGGCTTCAATGAATATGTCGATGCTGCTTGTTTGTGCAAATGTCGATGATCATGACTATGAAAATAGTGATGACGATGAAAACGAGATGACGATGACGATGACAATAAAGAAGGCATTGAGGATGTTAATAATGATGATTGGTGATGGTGATATTGATGCATCAAGTGACGTGCTCATAATAAACAATGAATTATATAAAAAGTCATAAACAGATGCAATCAGAAATTATTGTATCCGAAAATCATTGATAATTACAATAACTTTTTAAAGTGTTTATAGGAAAACTTGCATATGTCATGTAATGTCACAATATACAGAATAGTCCCCAGGAAACTATTCATCCTGCAAAGTAGCTCTGTGTTGGGTGATACCTTCAAGGTACGAAAAACCATGACTGACCGATAGAAGGCAACTTAAATAACGCAAAACAACTCGCCAGTAAAATTAACTTCTCTCATATTTTAACCCTACGCTCCAACCGGGGGCGAGGTGGCAAAGACTAAAATTATGATGTTATTTATTATTTTCATTATTAAATACTCCCCTTTCACATTCACACCTATATAATAATCGCTTTGTCGTATACCGAGAAATAAAGTTGAGGGTAAAAATCTAATTATATAAATGTTGTTTATATAATTATATCAAATTTAAACACAAGAGAAAAAATATTCATAAATAAAGAAAAACAATCAAGGTCATAAAAAATTATAAGTAACACCGGAAATAGACGGAGGCTTGTCCGGGGTTTAGCCATAAGCAAAAAAAAAAAAAGAAATCAGGTTAAGCATTATTTTCTTCATACAATACTCTTAGGTAAGCAGTCCTCTGAGGAGATGTGTGTGTGTGTGTCTGTGTAGCCATTTGAAAGGCTTAGGCGACAAACGAGGATTTTACCCGATATTATAATTTTAATCAAGGCAATAAATGTCAGAAATTATATACGTAATTTTATACACTTCATCATTGTCGGTGAGTGATTGGAATATCAATTTCAACATGAAGTTTGTTACAATTTTAATTTCAATTACGTTACATCTTTTGTATATCAGTTTTCTTTCAATGCATTTAAATCAATAAATTAATAAAATAACACAGAGTTCTATAGAAAAATCTTTAATTTGTTACTTACCCCATTCAAAGTCTTCACGTTATGTAGCGCATCCTGTGCTTTTAAGGCAGCTCGACGTGTGTAGAAAGTTACGAAGCAGCAACCTGTAAAAAATAAAGGTAAAAAAAAAAAAATGTGAGAAGAGTGGAAAAAATGGTCAGGTAAAAGGTAATTTTACACAAGCTAGTTAGTACTTTATAGCAACAAAAAAGGGAACACAAAGTAAAAGGCAAATAATTGTGAGTGCGAAAAAAAAATGTCGCTGAAGCATATTAAATTTATTAGTTGGCAACATGGCAACACTAAATTAAACATAATGAGCAACAAAATGAGAGAAAAAAGAAAAACACGCAAATAAGAGCTGGAATAACAGCAAAAACAACACCAATAATGTAACGGTTCGGCCAGTGCCATAAAGTACGCTACATAAAAATTTAATAGTACAGAGAAAATATTTAAAATATTATGTATGAAATTAAATTTTCGATTAATTTTTACACAAATATCTTTGTAGTTCTTTACTTTCGAAACAAATGCATTAAAGTTGTTGATCATTTAAAAATTCTTGGCATAATTTTCGTCTCCAAACTAATCTTTAAACAACACTGTCTTTATTTACGAAAGCTATTAGAATGTAGAATGAATATTATTAAATTTTTAAGTTCCAAATATACCAGCATCCCCTTGTCAACATTACCCGTGCCTTAATGCTCTCCAAAATCGACTATTGTCTAACTATAGTTGGGTGGTGTGCTAAGTCCCTTATTACGCAGCTGTTCGCCGTTCGATCAACGCTTTCCCCACTTCCCCTACTGCCAGTATACTGGCGGAAGCCAGATTATCTAGGATTGAGGAAACAACAATGCAGCTTATCCTCAAGCTCTACACGACATCCAACTGTCTTCTAGTGAAGGACTTTGTTGGCATCTACATATATACAAAAGCGACAATATAAATGTTGCTCTACTTTAGACTCATCTAGATTTTTTACTATATAACTCGAGGAAATTTGTAATCTGCTCTGACAGCTTTACTTTCATACTAGCCATACAAAATCTTGAGCATAATTATCTCACGATTTACAAAATCTGGAAGATGTGCACTCCACACCCCAACAAAATCACAATTTTCTGGGCACCCAGCCAGCAAGGTATACGTGGAAACGAAAACGGCGACATGGTAGCACGGCAAATCAGCACTACCTCATTACACTCCTTCATCGCCATAGATTTCATTACCTGACACCTTCATACGAAGAAAACGGAATGAGGGCAGTTTATCCACCGGTACTCTTTCATAAACCCAAGTGAAAAATCTGCCTTCGGAGATTTCAACCGACTTTAATACGTTTTCAATGGATAAGACCGTCCACCATGCCCTTTCTGCGGAGACGTTCTCACTGTAGACCATTTTCTGGACTCCTGTCAACACTTGGTTTAGTATATATGCATATCTTATACAAGCGCGAACACGGCTTGCAACGCTACGCCCACTATTTCAATCAACTTAACTATTTTGTTTGTGAACTGAAAAAGAATGCAATAAGAGCAACAATACACTCCTTGATCTCTCTCCGCTTTCAGTAAACATCATCTATACCAAAGATGTGCAACGAAAAATTTGTTTTTTATTGTCTCTAATTCAAACAGCAGCAAAGCATAAAAACGTACGAATATCTTTGTGGAAAAAACTTAATCCAAAAAAAAAAAAACATATTAATTGTGAACCGATTGGACTGAAACAAACACGAAATGTTACTCAAAGCTTGTTACAATATATCAGTGAAAACCTCATTCAAATTGGTTAAGTCGTTTTTGAGATTAGCCTGCACATCATCATAGACAAACAGACAAACAAAAACGGCTCGGCTTGTAAAATAAAATAAAAACTTTGTTATTTTCTATAAAAGAACTTTTTGTTATTATTCTATCTTGTTATGAGTACACAATGATGTTGATGATGATGTATTCACAATATTGTGCCAGTGATCTTTATTTACAAAATAAGCCCAAAAGAGATCTCACATTTGATGGCAAATGTTTGCAATAGCTAAAAGACTGAAGATCGCCTACACAAGTTTGTGTATAGGTTCTTTTATAATTAATTTATAAACCATTCTGACCCCTCGAAAAGCCGCCCTGTCGATACAGGGTTCTGTCACGGCTGTGTTCCTAAATGCAGGTACGAAGCGGACACAGACAGTGAGTGCAATGATCTTCATTTAAACAGTTTCATTATGTGGTACAGTGCAAAGTATGCCTTTTTTTAGAAATTACTAACATTTTATCCCATCTTGTTTTCTACTTTCCAATCAACACCAATGATTTAATTTCTATCAAAATAAAAATTTAAAACTTTATTACTACACTCTTCTATAATAGGTAAAATGCATGCATTTCACTGATAAAATACCAACACTATTCATGCCTCAATACTGTGTTGTGTTGTGTTGTGTTGTAAGTGAAAAATAAAAATAGAATATTTTAATTTATGGAATATTTGATTTTTTAACATTTAAAAATGATTTTTAAAACCGTTTAAAATTTTTACACGGCTTAATAAAATGTTAAAAATCTAAAAATATGCCACCGTATAAAAAATGGATTGGATAAAAAAGAAAAGAAAACATATAACTAAAAATGGAATTTGTTTCACAATTGAAATTTTTGGATGCACAATTTTTTCTTTTTTTTTTTTTCTTTTTCATAAAGTTTTTCGCGCATGCATGACAGCCATATCCGTTTTTCGACAAACAAATACCCACACATGCACATGGATACAAAGTAAAGTCTATTTCCGGTTTTAAAAATATACATAGACGACAGACACATATTCACACAAACAGCTTCTTTTATAGTATCATGCTATCGTGATGGAAACCACCATAGCCATAGCTAAAGCAGTTTATCTACCCTTGTGCGTCCTTCATTCGTCGTCGACACTTTTATTTTACCATATCCGCATGAATGTATTCTCTTCGTATATTTGTGTTTGTGGTTTTCACGCGCGCGTGAAAAATGCATTTTTCAATACACCACAACTGAACTGAACTGAGCAATACCCCAACCCAAATATTTCTACCATAGAATGCAGCACTACAACTACAAGCGGCCGATAGTTTCATAATACAATTACCGATATGAGAATCGATTCGATTCGATTCGAGTAGAGTCCATCAATGCAAAGCCAAGCCAAGCGCGAAGCATATACAAAGGTAATTCAATCTGTCGAGTTTTTGGCCATACGCGATTTTTTGAACTTTCTCATATTGGTGACGACGATTGATCAGATCGTGGTAAGGAGGATGTAGGAATTTGGCGTTAGAATCGCTGGTGTTCGAACTAACGCCTGATGTGCTTGCTATATGCATTGAAGGAGTCATACTCGTATGCATGAGAGTATCGGTATTTTTATTTAGTGTTCGCTGCTGCTACTCTCGCTTGGATTTTCACTTCAATTTTTATTTATAAATAACAAAAATGTTTATGAATGAAGTGTTGGTTGGTGTGGTTCGATGGTTACTTGGCTGATTGGTATGCACTTTTTCTGTTGCAGGATTTATCGATTTGCAATTTAAGAATTGAATAAAAGCAGCATATACTCGTGCAATATTTTTCAATTTTATGCACGGAAAGAAATAGTTTTGCATTGGAAACATTTGAAATGGTAAAAATTCTTAAAATAGATTATGACAAAAACAAGACGTTAAAGTCGATAAAATTGAAACAAATAAGGTCTTAATAACTGAAAAATTTCGGAAACTTCTGCTACAAGATTAAAAGTAACAGTGATTTTTAAGCAAAAACTGTGTAGTGGAACGGACGGTACAGTCAGCTAAAATATGTAGTTGAATTTTTTGTAAAAGCAGTCCATCATATATGTCTCAGAAAATAAGGGGTCTTAAGTTTACACAAACACTTTGTTTAATGAAACATTAGAAAATTCAAGTTTCTACATTTTCATTTTGTAAAAAATGACACTGTTCGATACGGCCGAAAAATATAGGGGAGATTAATTGCAATATTCCATTTATAAGGGTCAAAGAAACTTCACGACTCTTATTACATAGTAAATCATTTAATCTCTGAAGTGCCTTTATTATCCAGCATCCAATATACCATATATTACTACTCTAATCAACTTCTATTTCAAATCTTCAATGCCAACAAATAGCATTTCCACATTAATCACAATCTTACTACATACATCACTCATACCGGAGAATTGCAGAGAGAGAGAGAGAGAGAGAAAATGGATCAAATATCACTTAAAATTAAACTTCCGTTAAATGTAACAAATGAAGAAAATTGAAACGATTTGAGAATGCGATAAAATATAAAACGAATGAAAGTAAAATATTGCTACAACAACTAAGTATTACTACAACTCATGGAAAACAGGAGTTTCGCTGCCGGATAATAACAAACAATAGAATCGAATCGATAAGAAGGATGTCAGAGAAAATGAAAAAAAGTATGTAGAAAAAATATAAGAAAGTAGTAAATAAGAAATGTAAAGAAAACTGTGAAACAAGAAACTTATTGTAGTAACGAAGGAATGAAGAAGAGAAATCGCAGCGTATAGAAATAAAAACTGAAGAAGAAAAATCACAATTCCCATTATGTGCATGTCAACTGCAGTTAAAATCAACTCACAATAACAACAGCATTCGATGTACATACATACACAAATAAAAAGTAAAAACCCAAAAGATACAAATACAACAATACCAACAAAGGCAACCGGGAGTCGAAGAGAGGAGCAAGTGATGGTTCAGTGTAATCGCAGTCCAACCGAAGAAAGGATAAGCTAAACATGCGATTCAAGTGAAAGCTTTATTGTGTGGGTAGTCAGCCAGCCAGCCAGCCAGCCAGCCAGACAGAGATCTAGTCAACCAGGCCAGTTGGATGTCGAAGACGCGAACAAACAACAATGGTCATGATATGGAACAATAACGCAGCGGCGAGTGAGTTGAAACCGATACCAGTCACGTTCAAGACAACGACGACGATGCTATGGTTGAAGCACAAGTTAAAGGACAACAAACATACACATTGCTACATAAGTACATATATAGATTGAAAGAGTATTCAAGGGATAAAGATATATAAATTCGTGTACTTTGCTCCCTGTGTCCAAGGAGTTGGGCATACATGCTTATGCATCAGAGGAGTAGTAGTATGATGTCTGACTTGCTAGCACATTTGAAGGCGTGTGTAGGACACGTACAGGAAACGAATTAATCGAACTAAAATAAATCAATGTCCTTTAACTTTTCACAGAGATTTAGTTGTGCTACTTCTTCTTCTTCTATAGTCGTTCTTGTTTGTTGTTGTTTGGGTAGTTGGAGACGGGATCGGAGTAAAGAAATCGGGTGTACATAATATCATTGCGCCAAAAAGGAAGTAAAGTTAGAGAAACGAATACGACGACGAAACTCAATATAAACGGAAACGGATTTCGTTCTCACTTTGTCCTAGATATAATTTCCATAGATAAAACACATTCCAGAAAGTGTCTGACACAAACTACTTGGTGTGTGAGTGACTGGCATCATTATCATCATCATCATTATAATCATCATCAAATGCCAGAACAAGACGAAGGAGTATAATTCCGTAGATAAAATGTAGAAAAGAATTGGGACAAAAAGGCCAAGGCTACGATTTTCGAATTGAAATGCTAAATTAAGTGAATTTTTATGCATTGCTCCGTTTTTTGGGCAACTACTATTTGCTATTCTGAAGTTTAGTTGAGTTGCTTAAATAAAAATGTCAAGCCCAAAGTTCGTTCAGTTTCGTTTTCAGTCCAACAGAAGTTTGCCGATAAACGTGTTGTCGGTGCACGTATACAGGGACATTTTGACATGCTTGACAATCCCCTTTTTGTATCTACATATATGTAAATAAAATGATCTTGAGTTGGCCCTTTTAAGTGGGCATTACATTCTCTCATAAATCACCAAAATAAACACGCCGACAGACAGAGCAAGTTCATCATCATGTTGTTTTAACCATAAAAAAAAATGATAATCATCACTGAGACGAATAAAAGGTGGTCCCACTCAAGCAGAAGATTTGTGTTATTTTATTATTGTTTTCTATTTTTTTAATGTAGGTCCTTTTTACAAAAACAATAGTCAACATAAGAAGAACTTAAATTGATATATTGTACTAAGTCAAAGAAACTCTAACTGACAAATGAAATTCAAGCAACTAAATTTTATTTTGAAAACATAATCCCTAACCTCTCATTTAGGAAGTTGATTTGACTTTATGTAAATCTTATTGATTTTTTTTCAGTTAAGGAATACACGTTTCAAAGATACCTCATCAGATTTACATTATATATACTCTTGTAATAAATATTAATGTTCTTAAACACTTCATAACGCTTGTATATAAACTGTAATAATCGTGATGAATAGAATCATGGATTATGGAAGCTTTACAAGGGAACTATCAATAGCCATATTTTTAATTAGTGTTCGACCGAAACAGGTTTTTCAGTCGAAACCGAATTTTCGGCCCTGGTCGCAGTTTCGGCCGAAACCGTAACTGAAACCGAAAGTCATAAAACATATTAAATTGAATACTACAATATCTATAGCATGTTAAACTCCAGTGTTCTTTTTACACATACTACTTATATAGAGACAGTTAACTTATGTCAAATGAAATAAAGAACAATAACAAAGGCCTACGAGGACTATCCTCCAGAAAAACGTCAATAAAAAATATGACGTGATACAGCAAATCGAAGGTCATATTTGTTTAGAATCAGTAATATGATGTTAGAAATATGTAGCTTCAGGTGCGCTAGAGCCGTTTTCGAAAAATTGCTAATGTACTTTTTTTCTTTTTGTGACATCCAAAAGCTAATCCGAAACTTCGGTCAGTCTCTATATTTTAATGACTGTTTATTTTAGTGAGTTCCAAAATCTTGTATCTAATCTTTTTTATCTATGTACAAATGATTTGTTGTAACTATCTCGGCACCACCCAAGAAATCACTGATCACAATTTGATTGTTGCCTAGTACTTTTGGTGTAGTGATTTATTAAAATCATCTACGGCAAAAACAACTTCTGGAATGTCATTGTATGTCAGTTTTTGTTTTGGTTTTACTACTACTAATCCTTCCATTGTTGCTACTCCATTTAACAATTTAAAAAAACAACCAGTTCGTTTTGTTACTATACATTTTGCACCTTTAAGCCCTGTTGCCATATAAACCAGAACCAAGAACAGAACCAGATTTCAGTATATTTGCTCTAGAAGCACAAAACAATGCTGCCAGGTTTCATTAGCAAAGAAACCAGAACTCAGGCCACTTGCTACAGAACCAGAAACAAGTACTTTTGACTTCATTCTGGTTGTATTGCAATGAGAATGACAAACTTTTTTTGGCGCGCATTTTTGTCTTTTTTGAAGGTGAAGAAATAATTATAAAATTCGTCAAATCAAACGAAATATTGTATGATGGAAAAGACATAAGATTTCGGGACACTGGAGCTGGTCAACAAAAGAATACAGAACAAAGCATTCAAATCAACAGAAACAGATCCAGAATTGTTGTTTACGGATCTGGTTCTGGTTTATGTGGCAACAAGGCTTTAATAGCTTCGAAATATTTCATTAATCTTAAGTTAATATGCAATAAAATTATGTCTTAATAAAAGATCATTTGTTTTTTAAATATTACTTATTTTTTTTTCTTTTTTCAGTTAAAGAATAAAGTGTTCTTCTCAGATCATTTCACCAGATTTGGTATGCAGACTACGAAAATGATATTATCATCAAGTTTCTTTTGCATTAATGATTTTGGAACATCCAAATGTAACGTCGAATAAAACAACAACTAAAGTCAAAAGTCATCCGTTAAAGGTATAAAAATATTCGGTAAAATCGAAGATAGCTTCTTTTACTTTGGTTTTACACAAACAAAACACAAACACAAAACATCTGTTTGTAATGTATCGTCTATAATTAACAATAATTCAATGCCCCATTACCTTAGCAGCATTGTGCTGCACTTCAGCCTCTTCTTCTTCTTGTTGTTGTTGTTCTTTCGAAACATCTCATTACGACTGTTGCTAATACGATAAATTTTATGGGAAATTTGTTAGATACACGCTGCGAGCAAAAAGCACATAAAAATGTCAAAGACAGACTCTTTCATTCCGAAAGGCAACGAAAAGTTGAGAGAAAACAAAAATAAGAACCTTAAGATGGGAAAAAAGAAAGCAAAAATGCAAAAGAGAAACAAAGGCAGGAGGCCTATAAACGAAATAAATAAAATTAAATGCGCACGCATGTTTCACACGTCGTTAGTTAGGTTTTCGGTAGTACTTATTGTGACTCATATAGAGGAGCCAAGGGAATAAAGTTTTATGTAAGGCCCCACATTGCTTCATCCGCACTCCATTTATTCCATTGTTTGTTCCTTATTCTGTTATGTTTTTTTGTTATTATTGTTGTTATTGCTATTATTATATACCTTTGCGTAAAATGTGGGGAAATCTATGATGACTTAAATGAGACGTAACATGAATAAATGTCAAAAACAGGTTGATTATCGCTAGCATTAGAATAAAATTAGGAAGAGTCGAAAGAAGAAATGAAGATATAAAATTAGGAACAATTGTATAAGAGTACTTGGATATTGAAGATTCGAACATATCAAATATTCTTCGTACTCTTTAATGTCTTTCTCTAAAATGAATGTATTTTCCTTTCTAATAAACATTTTATTGTGGTTGACGCGTCCGATGAAATGCTCTTTGTAGTTGGCAGGCATGTCACGACCGTAAACAACAAAAGAAAGGACCAGGACAGAAAAAAAATAGCCTAAAAGTAATGGCTATTAGAACAATAAATAGAACTCTTTATCTCAGTGGGCGGCACGGTTAAAACGATGTGATGTGATCCGATGTGATTATATGCATGTCGCTGCCAAAGATTTATGATAGTTTCATTAAAGATTTAATACACAACATTTTAAACATAAATAAAATATTGTGCCTTTGTCTATTTTTATTTTATTTTTTGTTTTTCTGTTTAAGGAGATGTAGGCGTAGCAGCATTGACCTCAAAAGCATTTCATTGTTTCTTTTATTCAACACTCAATGATCTTTTTGTTTTCTTCGATACTTGACTCTGACCGGCCCCGCCCACGCCCGCCTTTTACCTTCTATACAAAAGCATTTCTTTTTTGTTTGAAACAACTTTTGTTGTCGCCATTTGCTACTTTGCGCCCAAAAGCAGGCAACTGAAACTTTTTACTTTGCATTTGTATCGTCGTCGTTTGCTTTATAGTAGTTTGCAGCACTTCCTGTTTCTGTTTCTCTACTTTTCTTCTATTCAAAGCTGGCAACATTTTCTATGCGCAGGAGTTAACCCAGATTCATTTTCATTATCCCCTACACGAACAAAATAAAATATTATACCACACTATTGCATATGAAAATTGTACAAAAATATAAGTAACGACTTGGATGCATAGAAAAGAAAAAGAATTCAAGAAATTTGAGAAAAAACGGTCCCTTCTCATTGTTTCCTATTTTTAAATTCCATCAAAAAATTCACCAATGACTTAACAGTTCTAAACAAAATTCGTTAATAGATAAAATTAGTTGACTAGTAGAAGCTATGAGCATATTAGCAATTCAAGGGCCCAGGATTTGCTTTTTTTCTTTATTTTGAAATTTTAAAATTTGTTCACTGGAAAGAAACATACCATTTGGATTCCACCTTATGTAAGAGGCCTCCCTAAGTGGAAATGGCAAACCTTTATTAAACTCTGCCTTATTATAATTTTTTTGTTTTTTGCATTGCCCCGGGTATTTGGTGACGGCAGAACGCGCTTATATCTAGGGTGTTTGTAATTCGCCTCTTTCTTGATATTTCTTTTTCAATTTTCAACTTTACTCTCCTCTATTTCTTATTCCTGTTCTGAGTGCAGTTTAGTGTATTTTTTATGCTAAAACGCTTACCTAAACTGAATTCCGTTGCTTTTCAGTCAGAATACACACAAAGCGTTTCACAACTACCCTACTACAACTCCTGGTTACAACGACACAAATGAAAATGACACTTTTAAGTGCTTGGCCTGACCTCTGAACCAGAAAGTCGTAAATAACAAAAATTTTCAGCTTTGCTTTTGACTTTGCTAGCTCTGTTATGTTCTCTCCTCTTAGTTCCTTGGTTCCTCCCTATTCTAGTATTTAAGTTATATTACATTTCGTTTTTAAGTTTTTGTGTTGTTATTTCTTCTGTTTCTGTTTCTTATTCTTTTTCTTCATCTTATACTTATTCTAGGAACACTTCTACGTTTTTATAGAAAAACAGTGAGACTACAACTTTTTGCACTAAATTTTGTTAACCACTCGAGCGTTTGAAGTTACTTGAGCGATTTTCAAGTGGATTTCTGTGGTTTTGTCTGTGGGTGTTTAGGTGAGTTGGCTCAACTTTTTCACCAACTCAACATGCTAGAGAGTCAGTCAAGTCCACCACCTAGTCGTCATCGTAATCATCACAATCACCAACAACTACTTCCTCAAATGTTCTTTGGGACAAGGTTAAGAGGCTTGAAGTAATTTATTAGAGTTTGGTTAGAGGTAAAGTAAGTGGATGGCGATCGTATAAAAGCGAATTGTGTGTTCTGTAAGAATATTTTGTGTTATTTAAAATTCAATTTTATTAATATTTTGCGTGATGTTCTTGTGCACGGCTCTATGCCAAACTTCTCTATATCGTTTCAATTGTTTCGAATGATTTTGCAATATAAAAAATCTAATCTACATAAGTACCCCTCCACTTAAATTTATTACAATTGTTTATCAAATTTAAAAGAAATATTACTAAAAATCACAACAGCTTTTCGATCCCAACTTTTTGTGAATATTGTTTTGCACACTCAGGGTAATGACACCTTAGGGTTCTACAAACCACAGTTTAAGAAATGCTAATCTTACTAATCAATAAACGATAGATTTCGTATTGTATAATTAAGCCCCCTTTAAAAATTAATAACTAACTCCCTCTGACTCTGGTGGTCTTTTGCTAATGGAAACTAAGGACTACCTGGTATTTTTTAATTTCTTCTTTTAGAAATTTTTATTCTGACGTTTTCCTCATACAATAATTTTCCATTTTCATTTCATTTATGGAAATTCAATGGTTGATTTATATTCTTGAATAAATAAAATCAAAATTAGCATATTTGTTGGTTGTCTTTGAAAATGTTAAATATGTGTGTTTGCTTTATAAAAAAAAGTTTCCACTCACCTTTGCTGATGCCAGTTGCTTTATCACGCAACACATTGATAGAGTGTACGGGTCCGTATTCTTCAAACATTTCACGCAATTGGGCTTCATCCATTGACTTAGGCACTTGACCAACAAACATCTTGATGTTATCTGGATCGGGTTCCTTATCGCTATAGGTGACCTCAGTATCCATACGGAAGCATGAATCATCATCGGGGACAACATTACGATTAGTGCTGCTCGTATTGTTGTTATTATTATTTACAGCTACTGCTGCGGCAGCGGCTGCAGCGGCAACGGCAGCGACCACTCCATTATTGTTGGTATTCATTAAAGATCCATTGGTGTTGTTGTTGTTGCTAAGAGTACCAACGGTCGTGTGTATAGGACTGTTGGGCAAGCTGTTTGTAGTACTACTCTTATCGCTCATGCCAAATGCACTGAAAGAGAAACAAAAAAAAGACAACATGATAAAAATTGTACAAAAAGGAATCAAATAAGAAAAACTCGCATCAGAAAAAAATTTACAGTTTAACACAGTTTTCAAAGCACTGATTCTCTCTCTCGCTTAACAGTTTTAGTAGCGTCGGTATATTAATCACATGGCATATACTCACTCCAAATACATATCAGTATTTTTCTCAGAAAAATCAAAAATCAAACGACGGTTGCCCAAATATGTTGAAGCGCGACTGCTAAACATTTTTACCAAATAAAAATTTGAATTATCCTTCTTCTTAGTAAGTATTTTCGTTCCAATAAAGTTAATGGTCTTTATGTACACACACAATCTGACACGACGTTTAACAGTTACTTGTCGCTATACATATATAAAGATATATATAGTTGACGTATATGTATGTACATATATGTAAGTATGTATTAGTTGTACGCAATTAACAGTGGCACACACTGAACAGATTGGGTCAAATTTAAAAAAATATATATATATAATGTGTAAAGGATTAAACTAGTAACTTGTAAAGCCAACTTTAAGAAAAAAAGACTAATTTCGAAAACACTTTTAACACTTTTTTGAATATAATATATAAAAACACATTGGTATTATAAAATTTTATTTTTTTTTTCTTAGGTTTATGGGATAAAAATGAATAGTTCTGACACTAACAACGGTCGACGTACAAATGAACGAGCTCCACTATGACTTTGGAGCATGAAGTCCCTGTGTTGGAGACTTGATCATTGGCAATTTGCTTTTGTAGTGTAGAGATTTGGTGGTAATCGACGATTGAATATTACTCACAATAACTGTAAATCGGAATATGATTAATAAATTAAGGCAGCCATAACGTATATCACTATACACTACAAATAATTAAGTACATAAGTACTATAATCTATTTTAATATTTTTATTTTGTTGTAACAACTTGTCAATTGTAAAGATTTCTTATACTAGAAACTATATTTGAACTATCAGTTTGAGTGCCAAAATGAATGGAAGAGAAACTAAGTTTGACGACAATGGGACTCCGACACAGTTTAACCCATCACCATGAAAGTTGATACATAAAAGCCTTTAGACGGTCAGTTCAGTCTCAGTCCATGCTATCGCTTCAGAAATCGAAATAGGCGGACAAATAAGCTGGGCAATCAGTCCTATTTTCGGTCAACGATTCGGTTATCGGTGCGGATTTCGAGTCGATAATGGACTGAGACTGAACTGATCATCTAAAAGGCCCTATACAAATATTTTTTCATGGAGAAGTTTTCTTGTTTTTGTTTCTTTTTCGGACTCGCTGTTGTCGAGAAATTGGTGGATGAAATTTTGCATGTATGCAGTCATCTTTATCAAACACACACCTGCTAATTATGTCAATATTAATACTTATTTTTCATTGTGTTCCGGTTATATAGCGAATGGAATATTAAAATATGCTCTTCATTCACGTGATTTATTAATAAAAAATAATAACTACAAAAATCACGCACTTATATCAAATTAGAGGGCGAAGCAAGTCGCACCGGGAACGATAGTACTTTATAAATGAACACTATCTTATACTAGCATTGTTGGACAACATTTAACCATTTTAGGGTCTAAAAGAAAATATGTTCATACCACACATCCGAGATCAAAATATGAAGCGTGTATGTATAAATATGTATTTCTTTTACCAGTCATTTCATACCTTTCTTAAAACACAATTTATCATAAATTTTTGATTCGTCAACAATGTCGGCTTAGTACCTTAGTGACTAATGGAGATATCATTGAATTAAAAGGGTATACTTTTGTCTACCTCTTCTTATCACAACATTTAATAGAATTTGATAAAAGAATCTTAGCTGTTATCTCTGTTTTCTTCTGCTTTCTATATTTTTTCTCCTCAAAATTTGTTCTATATTTTCTATCATTTAAAACTAAAGAGCAGAGTTAATACTATCGCCTCTAATGCCATTGCTAAATTAATTGCTGCTCATGCCGAGTCATCATAGTCGAATGTCTGTAAAGTTTTCAAACTAATTAGTAAAAATATGCAAATAGTAATAACGACTAAATCAAATCTGAACCAACTGTCTTCCTGTCGCCTAATAATACTAAATAGTAACATCCATCCCCCCTTCTATATTGTATGTCTCATTAAATAGTATATTTACATCGTCTAGTACACATTACTTACATTTACTGTCATTGCAGAGTAAGATATCATAGTCAAACGCCATTTGGATTGAGCTTAATTATTTTTTGATTTACATATGGTACAATGAAAAGCAAATAAAATTCTTATTTTATTGATTGCCTTCTCTGCATAAATACATTTGGACGATGTTCATATGGAATTTTATGTAAATTAAATGAAATCTCTAATACTGATGATCTATATTACATGAGCGGTTCTTAAACTGTAGTCAGCATAATTGTAGGGGTCAATTTTACCATATAAAGAAATAATTTTGGGTTCCCTAAATCTTATAGATTGTACCAATAGTTATTGCTGTTAAAAAGGAGGCACCCTTCCGATCTAAAAGTTCTTTGTTAAGATAATAGGGCTAATAGATCAATATGGGCTTATAGCCTATGAGATTATTAAGCCAGAATGACATAAATAAATGCTCTTTAAGATGAGAGAACAATGGATTTATAAGTTTTGGATCCCCTGCTCTACACGACTCTGCAAGCTTTCCAATAGCACCTAGTTGCTTAAGCATACAAAAGCTTCTTCCTTCTTTTTGCTAATTCATTCTCTTGATGGTTTTGAACTATACGCTCATCAACTACTCTCATTACTCATTTACTCTCTGCCTCTCTTCTTTAAGTCATTCTTGCGTAGTTCTTCTTGTTGTTGCAATTAAATTTCAATTTTCCATGTCGTACTGTGTTTTTTTGTTTATTTGTTCGTTTTTGCGATGCGTTTCATTTTATAATTCTTTGGCTTCTTTTGTAATTGGAACTTTTATTGTACAAAGTTGTTGTTTTTTTCTTATTCTATTGCATTGTCTTTTGTTGTTGTCTTTGTTGTAATTACAACTTTGCTTATGCACATTCAACAGAACAGTTATATCACACCACTCAACTCTCCACCAACTCTCCATCAAATCCACACTCCCCACACATTCTACACTTTGCTAAAATCTTTTATTTTCTCGTTCTTCCATTAGAAAATACCCAACTAACGTTTAACCTTCTTTTGTACTTTGTCATTGTTTCTTTTTCTTTGTTTCGTTTCTTGTTTTGTAAAGAGTTTTAAAGTTTTTGACTTTTTTGTGTGTGCCCTTTATACATTATTTTTTCTTTTTACCATTGTTGATCCTTGTTTTTTTGTTGTTTCTTTAGTTTTGCAACAAGTCCATTCAATAGAGCTTTGTCTTCTAATTTAGCAAAGGAGTATGTAGTGTCAAGCATGAAATGAGTCCTGATTACAACTTGTTCTTTCTTGAACACAATACAATATTATGTCCTACATACATACTTCCCTTTACACCTGATTGGTCCCCTCACTTCTCGTTCCATTTCTATATAAACTTATTTGTTTCCTCAGCACACTCTTTAAAGCTTCCACCATTGTCTTAACAAATCCTCATTTGTTATACACAGAAATATATATAATTGTATTGTAAATGTAATATTATTAAAGCTTTCAAAACTGTGCAGTTATTCTAAAACTGTGCTTTCAAAACTTGGTACAACTCAAATCACGACGCATCTTTCATTCTTCAATCTTCTTTCTGCCCGCACTCTTTTTCTTTGGGTTGTGCAACAATTGTGACAACTTTATTAAAAACTTTAAAACTTTCCGTGTTGCCAACTAACATGAAACTTGTGCATTAGGTCAACATCGACGGCAGCAGTAAGAGCAATAGCTCGTTCGGAACAACAAACTGCGATCAAAGTTTAAACTCATTTTACAGTTATGTACATACTAACGTATATACTTACATAAAACTACAATTCATCTTCATCACACACAAAATGGAAACAAAAACAAAAAGCCATATAAAATGCCAGTTCACTCACATTCACTACCATCACACTCTCAATCAGAAGTAAATATTCAATAAAAACTACGAGGTCTGGTTATATAGTATTGTACAATATTTTATTTTTAACTTGAACATACATATTTAGTTATTTTACTTAAACAATCTGAAATTATAATTGACCTTGATCATGAATATCATATGATGGCGAAAATAAGGCAAATGATCTAGCAGCACTGGGATGTTATGACTAGAAACAAGTTCAACAGCAATGCAATATGAGACTTAAGTAGGGGCTTTGTTATATATGTATTCCAGAGAGCAGCATCGAGTAGGATCAATGTAGGTAAAAATTAGGAACGAGTACATCACAGCACTCCTTCGGTTTAAAGCACTTCGAGTTTGAATCAGTTCCAGTTTGAATCAATTCAAATGTGAATCACTTCGAGAGTTAGATTCAAATCAAATGCGCATCACTTCGAGTTCAATTCTAGTTTTATTCAATTGTGAATAGTGAATCACTTCAAGTGTTGAACAAACGACTCATACTCGAGTTTGACTCTATCTTGTTGAACACTTAAAGTACTTTGAAGTGATTCACATTTGAATTGATTCAAAATGAAAGTGATTCACATACGAAGTGAATACGTCAAATCGCACGAACATACATATGTCGGAATTTTCGGTTCGAGTAAATGATAATGTGTGCACTCGAAAATTGTATACTCGTTGCAGTTCTCTGATGCATTCTTAGTAAATTTTTACAATTTCAACAATCTCACTACTTAGTTCACCAGTAAGACGGGAACAGTACACCTACTTTGAATTGGATGAGAGACCAGGACTCCATCCTCTTTAAAGTCTTAACGACAATCGTGGAAATGTTAAAAACCTGCGTATGTGATAAAAAAGGTGTAGCGTTTTTCAAGTTTCATATGAAAGCACAAGACAAATACCATACATCTCATTTAGAAGAAGGCTTCGCAATGTCGGTCGTATGACGATAGAATATGTGTGGTTCTTCTGCAGAAGATTCAATCACATTATTTTGTTTGCATACCTCGTATACATGACTAAAGAAAAATGCAACATCATCAACTTAAAGAAAGAACTACTACATATCGATTGAACAAACAGAAATATTCTTACTTAATATTTCTTTTATGCCAAATAAAAACTTCTATATTTTTTTAACTTTGGACATACTTAAACTCAATTCAAAAAGAAAAATTCACATATTTAACAAAAGTGTTTTGATACCCCTCTAAAACCATTTTTATCTGACCGGTGGCCCCCCTTTTTGCATCCAGATGACTCATTTATCTTTATTGCCGCAACGGAGCAACACTGCTGACGTCAAAAAAGAACCAAGCAATGCTGTTAACAATTTGCCACAGACGCCGCTGACTAACTTCAGAAAGACCTCAAAAACCTCAATCAGATCAAGAAAGTTTCCTTTTTTTTTTTTGCCTTCTTCATGAATGAAAAACTTACTAATTTTCTTGATTACTCGAGAGAATTATGGGCAACAATGCGTGCGAAATTTGAAATCTATTAAAACTTTCCTAACAGACGCTTCCAAAGACAGTTCAAGACATAATAAAGAAAGGAAGAAAATGGACTAAGGCGGGCGGACGGACGGACGGTAGGTTCTCTCCTGGTTTTCAAGTATCTACGACACAAACTGGCAACTGAACAAAACTTCTTTGCCTTGTGGTTTTCATAGCAGAACAAATATAAAAAAAACTATGAGTAAAATGAGTGTGCAACCAAAAAGCAATAAAGGAGGAAAAGTAAAGGCAAAAAACAGAGTAGCAAAAAAAATAATAGTCGTAGTTAGTAGCTTTGGCAGAAACGTTAAGTTGACTGTTTGCTTTCATGTCCTCAACAGTAAACAATTGTTGCGATGCAACAGTAGAAACACTAAGTAGGAAAATGAGTAGCAGAAAGTAAGTAGTAGTGGAGTATTTTAACCAGGAAAAAATTTAGTAAATCAAGTTGAAAGCGTAACTAAAGTAACGGTTCAGTTGAAACCATACACACGCTTTACTATGGACAACATTTTTTATTCAACTTTGTCTGAGGCTTCCGCTAATCAAAACGCACTACTTGGTTGTCTCGCATGTGAAATAGATGCCGGTCTATATAGTAAGAAATGAAAACCCCAATAAAGAGTTATTTGATAAATTCATGCAATAAAAAAATAAGAATAAGGAGAAGGAGAAACGAATCCGTTCTTAACCCTTTACATGCCCACTGGGCATATTAACACAAGTGAAACGGCTAAACACAACAACCAAGTAAAAGAACATTAAAACCATTTTAATTTGAAGCACAAACACACAAGATTGACATTGAGTTACTCTCGCACATATAAAAATCTTGAATTAGAGCCCCCTTAAGTTCGGGTAACAAAGGATAATAGAACAATAATCATAATAGGCATTTCAAATGACACAACAGGGACATGTGCGAGCACATAAAGAAAAGACGAGTGGAGTTGGTAAAGGAAAGCGAACAAACGACAACTTTGTTCATTGTTAAAAATTATGGTGAACACCGTAAGGGCAGGGTTGTAAAGTTATGTACATATGTACATTCGCTGTTATTCATACACATGAAGTACATATAAAAACCAACTAAAAAGATTATCATCCTTTTTTTCTTAAGAAATTTGGTCAAAATCCTGGAAGGAAGAATAAAAATCATGTAAGAAACAACACAACGTGCTGTCTGTCACTATATAGCGGCAAGAACCCTGGAGGAAAGCATTCATTTTGTCAGCAAGTATATGCACCATTCATGCACACTTCGATTAAGTCGAATATTTTACACATGATACTTATATAATATTTCTTGATTTGTTCAGGAAAGAAATAAAGTTTTAGAAAGGCGAATAATCTGGTATTTGTCTTTGAATCATGCCAAAGATATCTACTGTGCTTTAAATCAGAGAAATATGTACACAAATTGTAAGATAATATTGAAATAATTACTTACATATCTTATTTATAGGATTGCTAACTAAACTACTCTGTCTATTCTCTCTAAACCATGAAGGTAATAAGAAGACTGCCACAACTGAGCACCTTTCCTGCATCTCTGGGAGATTTACTTATTGAAAAAGACTAGAAAAAAGAATGTTGTACATAGATATATAAGAAAGAATAATAGAAAAGCATATCTACCTAAACAAAATGTTCAACGACGTCAGTGTCCTGCCAAAGGGCAACAAAATTGACGACATTTTGTTTAGAGCACGCCTGAGGTTATGCAGCAATATATTTGTTTAAATTCTTCTTTGTCAATTCCGTCCGACAAAAACGAAAACAGAATAGACTATAGACGACGGCCTGGCCTGTTGCTTTGAGCCTACATAAGCAGGACTTCTTCAATTTTTTTTTATGTTTTTTTAAAAAAAAATGTTTGCTCACGTAAAAGAAATTTCATTGCCAGAGAACTAAATGCGAATAAAAGCATGAATGGATGCCATAAAATTGTTGTCCAACAATAAATAAGGGAGCAGACGATGTGCAAACAATAAATTGACATATTGGGCAATAAAGGCAACCAAAGAAAGGCAAAGTAATGCTGAGATAGAAGAGGCATCTTTTATAGGGAAATAGATAAATACAAAGCGACCCCCCCGATTAACAAAGAACAGAAAGGTGAAAAGGTGAAAGGAAGGAGTTGGGAAGTGGTATGTATAGTAAGCCTCCCTCTCTCTCCCTATGTCTTTGTAAAGGCCATATTGCTGACGAGTATTTTTCCTTTCTTTTTTTATGAAAATCATTTAAAAATATGAGGCAAACGCATTCAACAGTGCTTATCAAATGAAAATTTAGTAGCGCAAAAAATAATAAAAATAAAAAATACAAGGAAGGCACCAAACAAACACAAAAAAAAAATACACAAATTGCTGACATTGCGTCATATCCCCTGTCGACGGCGTCAATTGTCTGGTCTGGTCCTGTAGTCAGCAAAAAATGTAAAAAACTCCTCTGTACACACCCTTCTTGCTCTTTTGTAAAGGATCTTCTTCTACTTTTGATCCTTTGCAGCATTCATTGCATTTTTTTCTAAAGTAGTTTACTTGCTATTTCCAGCCAATGTGCGTTTTATAAACTGGGAGACATGGGTGCATGAATATACAAATATGTATTCTTTTTTTCCACTTGTCAGAGTGAGTTCATAACTTGCACAAATATTTGATATGACAAAAAAAAAAAGAGAAAATATACATAAAAGTGCAAAAAACTAACAAAGTGAAAAGTGATCTGACTACGTTAAACAGACAAATCTCAGTGGAACATTAATTTAAGTGAATATAACTTTATCTTAAAATTTAATTATCTATTCAATATTTACAGAATTTAAAATGATACTCATTCACAGATGTAGCAATGTAAAGTCATCACCTAACCAATCCAAGGTAAAAGTAAGATGTATGTAGTTGCCTTCCGTGACTTTTGCGTAAACCATATAGGACTATGACTCTATTGTTATTAAGGATAGTTTCAATCACGAGTTCATTTAGGATAGTGGTTTGAGAATAACTGACTTTTTCCAGAAGGGCGTAAGATAGCTTTCTTCTTTGATAGTCAGGCGGCACTCAAAGCACTGCCATCCACCATTGTAAGGTCCAAGCTTGTAAACCAATGCAGGTCGGAGAAAAGCGAGCTAAGTCGTCAAGCTGATATCACTCTCTTATCGGTTCCAGGCCATAGGAACATTGAAGGAAATGAGAAGGCTGACGAACTACTAGCATACCTTGATATATCGTTAGCGGCACAGGGCTCGATTCCCCTAGCGGTCTTCAAGAGGAGCAACTTCCTGCTCTTTCGTCAGCAGGCAAACAGTCGGTGGAAAAATATTGAATCATGCAGAGTGGCACGTGATGCCTGGCCTATTTACAACAAAAAAAGGTCATTTAGACTCATCAATAAAAGACGCTCAAATACCGAAAGGCTCACAGCGGTTTTTACTGGTCACTGGTGTGTAGGGACGCGCGCGAAGAGACTGGTTATTCCATTCAGAAGCCATTGTAGAAGCTGTAGAAACGTAGAGAAAGAGGATTCACTCAGCTATTTTCTATGTCAAAGCCTAGCACTGGCAAAGACTAGAAATAAGTTTAATCTACATCCTGTCAGACTGTTCAGTCACATGTCCCGGTTATCTTCTAAAATACCTAAATTCGACGGTTTGGATTTAGTAATACTGATTGCGTTCGGCGAGGAAGTGGCACTCTAGTGCTAATTGTGGCTCTTAGTTGACTATACGAATCAGCCACGGTAAGCAACCAACCATAACTGACTTTAAATTCTTTTAATTGTATAGTTTATTTCAAGAGCCGATGACGAGAGCCCATAGGAAGTTCCTTACGTTGCTTTTATACATACCTAGATAATCTGACCCTGTTGAAACAACTAAATTAATCCAAAATTTTAGGACACCATTGGTAATTTCAATAACTAACCAATACTCTCCATGACTTCATTTTTTAACATATTGTACACCCAACCAAAATAAATAAAAAACAATTGACTAAAAAGTGAATTACTCTTCATTGAAAAAATTCTCAAATTCGATTTTTAAACAAAAGTGAAATATGAGGACGCCGAGAAGTGCAGTAGCAGCTTCCTCCAACCAATGACAAATAAACTGAATAAAATAGTATAAAACCGCAATGAAATGAATGAAATATCCCCTTTGAGTAACGTAGATGATACGCTTTAAAAGCACAAAAGGGACACACACATAAGTATGCTTCGCAAAGCCGGAAATGCACATGCAAACGAGTGAAAAACACAAAAAAATGGTATGATCACAAAAGGAATATACGGGAAAAAGGACACGCCACAAGCAACGAAAGGAATTTATCGATTCGCTTTTATAAAAAATAAAAAAATAAAAATGATTTGCATGACGAAGCTTTGTACTCGTATGTACAACAACAGCAACATGAATATGACAATATAAATGAATAAGTATATGAATGAATGTCCTGCGAAAAAAAAGTAATGGAAATGCCGGCTTTTGTCCTACACGAAACCTAAAGCATATAATGCTAAAACAAATAAAGCATAGTTTCATGGGTTTGAAACAAAATAAAAAAACAAAGGAATAGCAACCGAAGCCAAAAAAGAAAAGAAAAAAAAAAGGCAACGCAATAAAGAATAAAATTATTAAATGAAATTCCAGTGACTTCGGCATGCATGAGGGTTAAAGCAGCGGTAAAGTCACCGATGCTGATGATTATTATGATGGTGGTGATGATAATAATATATGCGTATGAATCTATGAGAATGGGTAAGTGTATGTGGCAAGCAGGAAGTTTCCGCTGTCACCAGAGGCACATTGAAATTCTTCAATGGGTTACTATTACCCTTTAAGGCATAAATTTTGCTTTCTACTTCTTTTTCCGTAAGCTTTTTTTGCCATTCATCTGCTTTCATACAAGCATGACTACGAAGAAGAAGGTTGATAAAACAATGTTGCTACATCATACCATACCATGTTGACTACTGCCTGCCTTTCGGTCTTTTCTGTGTAGTATGCATTTCCGGTGGATGACTGCTGCTTCTTTTGGCCTCGTCTTGGGCTTTCATTTTGTGCATTCGCGCGTAAATTGGTTTGAAGAGTGCGAGGGTGTCTACACATATTTCTTTCGTAAAGATCCTGCTCGCATACAATGCCTAGGACTATGTTAGTGTGTATGTGTGTGTGTGTGCTCCATGCGTATGAATTTTAATATCAGTGTAACATTTAAATGTAAATGAAAACGCGTTTTATTTCCTTTTTTTCTTTTTTAATTTTCAACGACTTTAAGTGAAAAGTGTGAAAAAATTGAAACTGAAAAAATTGCATGCGAGAAAAATTGTATAAAAAATTTATGCAAGCATTCATTTCGCATTTTTATTGACGAATAAACAGGATACAGCTCACGCACACCAACTAAACTACAGGGGCTTCCTTACTCTCTGACCTCTTCGTTTAAATTCTCACAGGCCAATCAAAAATACAAAAAAAAAAGGACATGAAGTGAGTAAAATGATTTATGACACCGCGTTTGATATTTTAAAAGCTCCTCTTTTCTTCTTTATATTTATTAAATGGAAACAAAAACATTTTATAGGTTCGAACTTGCATCCTCCTTTCACAATACTGTTTAAATTGAGTATCCAACATGATGATGTATGCGTTACATGAAATATGCATTTGCTTGCAGTGGCAGCAACAAATGGTGTCACCATGAAGATGTTAATCAATATTTTGGTTATAAGTACAAGTTATCCAATCATTCTGGGTTCATAATCTTGAAATTAGTTTCTGTAGTCATTTCGACTAGAGTTTAGCATTGTTGAAAAAGTAATTGAACAGAAACACATACATATTTCAACGATAGATTTATAGAGGAGCTAAATTTTCGATAATCAGGGAACTATGATTGACACACATGTATTATCATACAATAATATGTCAATAATATTTCAACACGTAGAATGTATGGATATTCATTTATTCATCGACTGATAAACACATGTTGGTCTCAACATATACTAAACTATTTATTGCTGACTCGCATCATCCACAGCCTTGTCATCTGGTATGAGAGCATCTCTCGTGTTTTTAACGGTCTCCTCGCTCCTCTTTTCCTTTCTAGATGTAGCTTCACGCCTTCTCTTGGGCTGCAACCCAACTCTTCTAGGGCTGGATTGTCTTGGAATGTACTTGGAAAGACTGGCAAGTAGTCGCTGGAAGCACTGGACAACGGGTTTCCAGCGTCCGCAACTTTCCTCAGGTTCCTAGTATAACACTTTCACCCTCTAGGTACCAGTACTACATTTCCTTCTCTCTTTGTTACAACATGTACTGTAGTGTCAAATTTTGACGTCAGTTTATAAGCGAATACCAATTTTTTTGTCCCCTACATTTACATGAATCTCTTTTGCTCTCCTAGTGCTATCTGCCCTTTCCTTTCTGTTTTTTTATGAGATCTTTGTACTTTTGTTCTGATTCTGTTAATTCACCAATTTTATCCTGCACTCCTGGAATTTTGTCCCTTATTACTCGATTGCACATTAACTCAGTTGGTGCTGCACCTGTAGTACCGTGCGGTGTAACATTATACAATAAGTTTTTGTGACCAACTTTATTAGCGTTGGCTATCTTCAGACGTTTCACTAGCCATCTATTCATATTCTCAACCTCCCCATTAGCTTGAGGCCATCTGTTTAATTTCACTGGTCCTGCAAAAATCTTTAAACTCACTTCTTATTAATTGTCTCCCATTGTCAGTCGTTATTGTTTCCGGATAGCACAGTCAGGTAAATATTTCCTCCATCAACTCAATAATTAATTTAGACTTTAAAACTCCATATATCGCGAATAGTAATCGATTAAGACCAGTACATGATCATTACTGGGTAATGGGCCCAGGAGATCTCTGATCAGGTGCTAGACATTTCCAAGGTCCATTCGGAAATGGTTGCCTCTCCATTAGAGCCGGATTCACTGACATTGATACCAAAAAGACAGTCTTGGCATATTGTTACGTTTTCTTCTGCATCCTTATTTAGACGTGGCCACCACATCGTATCGAATCGTAGTATCCGCTTTATTGCGCTTTCTCCCGGATGGCCCTCATGCGACAGTCTTAAAACTGTTTCTAGTTTTTGTGGTATAACAAGTCTAGTGCGCCGCAGAAGAATGCTTCCAATTATTCCAACCGAACCGGATAATATGGGCTCAATGTTTATGTCTTATCTTAGATATAACCAAAATTGAGAGGCCGATTTACATATGGTATTTATATTAATGAATTCTTCTCATATGCTTAACCAATATTGCGATAAAATTATCAATTTTATTTAGATTATGAGATAAAGTTATATATATGAAAGTTGTCACAAACATGTTGTTCATTCCCGTGAATTATTAACAAAAACGAATGACTATAAGGAGCGCTGGGAACGCTACTATAATCTAAAATTAAAAAATAAACCAACAATGGAAACATTTTATTGAATTTCAGAATGCCAACAAAGCTTTGATATCAAATGCTTAGCGACGATTATGGCTGACAAATTGCATTCAAGAGGACTTACTGCTATATTCACTCATTTTAATGGCTTGGTCATATCAACAACAAACAAGAGCGTAAGGATAAGAAGTATAATAGTTACGACTACGACTGCATCTGACAGAATAATAAGGCGCTTACTTGGTGCTGTTCATGATGAGCGTGAAATTGACAGGCGATTGTGTTAAATTTACCATAAAATTGACTTAAATTATTTGAGACGTCGACGATGTCAAAATGAAAGACAAAGGGTTGCAAATAAAAAAGAAAAATACAACTTTGCAAGTTTGTTTGTTTATGTGAGGATGTTGTGTGTTTTTTAACAATTAAAAAAGGATTCAAGGATACACTTGCTTCTGTAACCGGAAGGGGATTATGTGTTTCTTGTTGTTGTTGCTGTTTTATTAACACAGCACATGCTCGTACTCTCTTTTCAAAAAAATCCTTTAAACAAATATTGGCTCGGCACTTTGACGGCAGCACTTAATTACATTCTAATTCTATTTTGTGCCTACGCTGAAGTGCGTTGGTGTTTTATTATCTCATATGTATCATAATCTATGGTTCCAAAAAAAATAAAATAAAATTAATAATAAAAGTATATAAAACAAAAAGTATACGCAAAAATATTGTTTGCATTGAAAATTTTTAATAAATAAAAGAAAGCATTTTATACCTCGAACCCTTGTCAAATATAAATCAATCTAGTTAGACCTCAGTTGGTATCAATCACACGCACAACTCACTGTACTTTGTATAAGTCAAAAAGCTGCTTAAATTTTTAATAACTTTCCCCTCTTTGTTAAGTGTGTGCATGGAATAGAAAACCAACCTACGAATTTCCATCAACCATCCAACATTTTACCCCAATATCCTTTCTAGATTATTTTCTCGCTGATTTCCCTTACGAAAGAGTCAAATTTATAATTGTGCTTTTGCAACTTTGCAAAATTTTATACGTCAACACACACTTAGTGACAGTCAACTGACTTGGAAGTGGAGAAGAGGACGGTTGAAGGGCAAGAGCAACTATGTGTCTGACAGTCGTTGAATGTGTCGCTCTGACAGTGACATTCAACTATGTTTTTGCAGCACAAGATGAAAGAAAAATATCGTTTTAATGGCAACAGTGATGATGTACAATACACTTGTACATAGAATGGAGAGTCGCATTCAAAATATAAAAAAACCCAGCGCTTTTCAGAACAACTATGTAATGTATATAATTTGTAATGGTTTAATATAGACTAGCAGGTGTAACCCTGTTGAACAAAACTAGGACTCCTATTCAACCGGTGGCGAATGCGCAACTTTCCCAATTTCTTTACATAATTTATTTTAATCTATAGAGGCGAGCTACAAAAAAGCAATAATAATGGCTTTGCTAATATTAATTATACCTGATATCAACTTTAAGATATGGGAATGGGATGGGGAGGAAGTTTTTCATCCCATGAACAAATCAATGTTCTAAATCTTCAACAAAAACACGTTCCCTTACCGTTTTATTTTTATTTATTTAGTGGTTTCACCTTCCTTTCATATAAATCAAAAGAGACCACATCCACTCCTCACCCACTTATAATTTCCTAGAGTGAAATACAAAAAAAATATGACACTCACGCATGTCACGTGTTTAATTATTTACGTGACTTGGCTCCATTTTTTCGTATTTTACGAATGAAATTTTTACAAGATAGAAAAGACTACTTTCTCTTCTAAGACGATCATGTATAATAAAGCTACTAGTAGTAAAGAGAACACAAATATGTACAAAAGATACAACACAACATGAAGACAATTGCTTAAAGGTTCATCATAAGAGTATAGAAAAACTTCACTTCACTTTCTAAAGAAAGTCAAGCGCCTAAAACCTTTTTAAATTGAGACACATGCGGCATGGCACTATAAATAAGGAGTATGAGAAATCTTTACGCCATGTCATGCCTCAAGGCTAAACGCAACTTTTCTTTTTCAGTGTAGTACTATACAGTTGACTTTTAATGTTCTTAGGAATGCATAATAAATGTCGAGCAGAATGTGTTTTCTTTTACCAACATATGACAGCATACGTTCAAGGAGACTATGAAAATGAAAATATTCTAAAGAGAAAGTACGAGAATCTTCAGAAGTGCCAAACCAAAAAGAAACAGAAAACAAAGAAAGATTTTCCTTGTTATAGACTTGCTAGAAATTGTCTTTGTTCGTGTGTGAAATACTAAAACTTCCTAGAAAGAGAATAAATAGTACAAAGTGAATAAGGAAAACCAAAAGTGTTTGCCACAAATTGTGGTTTTAGTTGATATTCATGTTGGTTGTTGCCTTATTTCTTATATAAAAATTATTTAAATTTTTATTTCTTTTTAATAAAAGTAAAAAAAAAATTAAAAATACATTCAATAAATATCGACTCTTTTAAATAAATATTTAATTATTTTTCATTCTTTCATATTTTTATAACAATTGAAAAATGAATGGTACAAAAACAGAACAACGTTTTTCTGACATTACCAAATACACAAAGGAATATTGAATGTCATTTTACTTAGGCGACACGCAAACAGAGAAGCTGATTGCTGATGCTGATGAACAGCTAATGAAACAAACTCACTGCACCTAATAAAAGTTATCTGACTGTTGATTTTTCAGCACACTACTGTTTTATCGAAAAAATCAGAATCAGAAGAAAACGAAATTCAAGTTTTATCAGGCCCTTAAGGCGTCTGGGTGAACTCGCGAACAATCGCGAGAGGCCTGCATAATCTAACCGGAAAATGTGGGTATTTACGTTACTATTAAATTGATTAATCACATTTATTTTACTGATTAAATACATGATTAAAAATCAATATATTTAGGAATATATTTCTATATTTATACACAAGAAATGCTCGATTATTGATTATTCTTTTGAATCCGACTTTTGAATATACCGTAAGTTGGCAATACTGCGATTAACAGCTACGCAGTATCACAGCAATCAGCTTCTGTGCGCACATCGTGGAAAATATCATCTTGCTTGCGCTTATCAGCATCAGCAATCAGCTTCAGTGTGCGCATCGCCTCCTTAAAGCTTCGCTTGTGTTCACATGGTTTTTTAATTTTATCAAATCCAACAGCAACACTAACAACACAATACCCCAATAATTGTATTTATATTTTATTAGTCATTTTATTTTTTATGTTTACCTACTTATTTTTTTCCATTTTCATTGCTTTTTTTCCACAAAACAAATATACAACAACAGAACATTGACACATGAATCAATTGCATGTAAAATGAAAAATAAATTCGAAAAAAGAAAAGTGTATGTCTTTAAAAAACAAACAAAATATTAAATTTATTTCACCGAAACTTACATACCCTTCCCAACAAAATTTGACTATCTGATGAGTCACAAAAATTCTAATTTTGTAATCAAAAAACAATTGATAACGACAAGATATTGAATTAAATTACATTTGTATGGGAAATACATCTTCAAGTAATTGGAAAATTCTGGTTCTAGACTCTTCTTACTTGTGTAAAACGACATCTAGGATAGCATCTCACAAAAGCAGTCGAACATTTGAAGAGACATTAATTACTAAATCGATTTTCCCGCTAATCAATTCCTTTTACTCGTATACATTAAAAAGTTTACAACGGTGCAGTTTCTAAGCGTTACAAACTCCACAATAAAGTGATAGTACCTATCGACACTAGTGTGTAATGTAATAAAATGTCGTTTTCTGTTCATTTTGGAGCTTGTCAAACCCAGAAGAAAAAAGATACAAAAAATAAATCGCGAAAGATTGAAGTCGTTGACCTAAATTTAAAATATATTTTTTAAAAGTGTATGTCATAGCAGCAACAATAACAACAAAACCAACAAATATAACAATGTCATCGAGGACATCAATGAAAAAATTGTTCACGCATATTGAATGTTTATAAATAACAAAATAAAAAATAAAAAAACATTCGATTCATCGTTTGCTCCTTTTGGTCCGTATCCTTCCTAAAGATATTTTTTTTCTTTTCTTTTTGTAACCAACAAGCGAATTGACAGAGAAATTGTGTGTCTTTCATAATCACATTCTACATTCAATTTATCACAGCCACGAACAAAAAAAAAAATCAACAACAACAATATTGTCTGTCAATATCAATTTTAAATATTGTAACATGAGTGAGAAGAGTTAGTCTTCGATTAAAAAGTAAATGTTCAATTTTTGTCAACAACAATTTTGAAGAAAACCGATTTTAACTATAGATGGCGGAAAGTATCAACCTTTTGCAAGATTTTGATTAAAGTTCAACTACGCCATGTTGTTAAGTATTATTTATAAAGCAGCCATGGTAATTTTTATAAAATATAAAAAACTTTTCATTTGACATCTACTAACATACCAGTATATGTACTTATATGGCTGTATGAAAGATTAAAGCTTTATATGACATATGAGTATGTTAAATTAAAACTGTATTTAGATTTTGTTCAAAATGATAAGAGAAGAGGAGAGGTTTAAAGATTCCGGGATTTAACATTGAATTTGCTGTGAAGAACGGATGTTTTTATACCTAGCAACAAAACATGTTAGGATACACAAAAATAAATAAATTGTGCAATAAATAAGGCAATGACTGAAAGAAGAATGAAAATATTGAAGATTAACATGGCGACATTCAAGAAAGAATCTGCCTTTGAGGAAGATAATGACTTTGGCTTAAAGCTTTCAAGAAAATTAATTGAATCTTATCCAGTGTACTAGACTCTTGCACGAATGCAATTTCCACTGTAAACAAGTCATTTCTTTGGTTATGAGCGAAAAATATGAAAAATATGTGTACGATGAAGGAAACTGTCTTTTTCGCGACTGTTTTCTCCCTGTCGCACATGCAGAGTATTTTAGCCAAAAAGGTTGCTGAAGCAGCACTTCCTTAAATTTATTTGGTTTTTTAATGTCAAATCACAATAAAATGAACAGTTGAGCGTATCTGGAAATATTTTATTTAGATTGCATTCATGCAAGACTCTAGTATGTACTCACTAGGCGAACGAACGCATACGTTCAGTTAATGCAAACGTCAAAGCAACACCGAACCAAAACGTTCTCTCGCTGTCGTTTGCTTGCGTTATGTTTTGCTCGGCTGGTGGTACATCAAATAAAAATGCAGTTACATTATACATAGTTGCAATTTACATACAAATACTTGCGGCAGAGTTCTCTCTACAGACATTTCCTTATTGAGAAGAGACCCTTATAAACAATATTACCAGAGGTCCGAGCTTTGCTCGTCATTCAAAATCGACTTATTCTGATGGGCAAGTCATGCATAAAGCAACTCTGCAACAGTAAACAACCATGCCATATGTCTTTTCTATGCATATGGAACTCTGCACCAGTAAGTATATGAACAAAATATTCTCATCATGAGCCATCTCACTTGCACACCTTGATTTGGATTTTCCTATTTTTCGGCTGTTCCTTTTGGATTTTCCGAATTTTCCACGACCCCAGTAATAAGGCGAACACAACAAAAAACAATCAGCCGAATCGGTGGTAGAGCCATTTTCGAGATATGTGCATATTTTATATATTTATACATTTACAAGAATTTAATTTAATCCAAATATATTATTCGTCAGTCTGTTAGGAGTGCCATTGAAAACTACTGTACGTATACTCGTCGTATGTATAAAATAAATACTTGTTTAGGTCTGTCAATGGTTTAAAGTAATCACCATTTCTACGCAATACAGTAAAGTGAAATAATTAAAATTCATACATAATACAATAATAATATAGTATATAACATACATATATAATAGTGGGATTCACGCAACGTGGCAAGTCGATTACAATTGCAAATAGGCAAATGAATTGCGTGAACGACCAATTGTGTTTGTAATAGGTAAATCAGCTGTTTTCGCAAACATAGCTGAATTTAAACTAACAATTGAAAACACCGAAAAAAGTGGATAAATTAAATTTATTGAAATAAGTACAAAAATTACAATAAAATAAGTATTATACGTGCTTCTATTTATTGTAAATCAATTGTTATTTAAATTAAATTGGTAAAACATTTCACTTTGGGCAGACTCGCCAACTCATAATAAATTCATAAAGTTGGCAGCCCGCACTTTGCCTAGTTTGCCCAACTAAATTGTCAGGTAACAACTTTGCAACGTTGCGTGAATCCCACTAATATTTTATAATAGACGAATCGAAGGCCTTGTAGCTAGTACTCTTAAATTTAAGTTAGATTATATATTATAAGTAGTATACATATGTACATATATAACCTAACCCTGGAAATAAATAAATAATATACTATAATAGTGTATATCTTTCAAACTCAATGTTTATCATACTGCAATTAATCATTCAAAATTTAATGTTCAACTAATTATAAAGAAGAGAAATGAATGAGTTGTTGAATGAAACATCAGACTTAATAATATGAAAATACAAGTGAAAAAATTGTACATTTCATTCATAAGCAGAATAATTATACTTTTATATTTAAATAGTCAGACATTAAAATAAAAACTCTCTACAGTTGTATGACGACAGCCACAAAAAAATATCGTAAAAAAATTACTGAAGAGTTGTTGACTAAGGGTAAACTGGGCATACTAGTAAGTTTAACCTATACGAACATACTCCTATATACATCATTTTATTTAAGTGCACAATTTTAAAAACAAAAATTATTATGTGCTTCAATTGTGCCTCGTCGACGTCATCGTTATGTGCCGCACTTAAAAATGAGAATGTTGTACGAATGAATGGCTGAATGAATAAATGAATGAAGAACGAAGGAAATTGTTGTTCAAGTGCCACACCGTAAGGATGTTAAAGGAATGAGTGAACAGAAGAAAAAAAACACTCCAAAAATCCTTTAAGTAGGCAACATCAGGTTTTGCTGAAATGCAAACTGTTGCCTCGATCAGATCAGCACAACTTGGCTTGGGTCAGTGATAATTACTTTCTTTGTTTTTTTGGCATTCACTTGACTTTATCTTGAGTAAAATTTGTTTCAAGTGCAATTTTTATGTTCTCTATTGCAAGTACAAGTAAGAAGTCAAACAATTGAAGTTTGTTTTAGCTCTTTAATTTTTAGGTTTCATTGGAAACTAAATTTTTAATACAACTCGTCAGTGAGTCGTCTATAATTTGCACATTTTCTTTCCATCAGATTTAAAATTCTCATCTATGAGAGACTCTTGACTGCAATTTGGGATTATTTCTGTCTTCCAAAAGGATTTTCAGTTGGGCACAGGTGACATTTTGCCGCTTGACTGTCGGTGTTGCTTTTATTATTTCAACGAGGAGCACAACTTTTATTACATTTAAGCGTCTGCGGCAATGAAAACAGAAGAACACAAAAAACTGTACAACTTTTTCATTGTGGTTGGTTGCATGATTTTTTATATTTTGAAGCATTTCGACGAGTATTTGCCTCAGTGCTTGTTAAGCATCTTAAATGGAAGAAAAACAAGGAATGGGCAGGCACACAACGATAGAGGCAGACAAGCCAAAAAATAACTACTAGGGAAAAAGTTCTTTTAAATCATATGCTACCGTAGTTCTGTACAGTAGTCCATGTCGTAGCCATTCAGCAGTTGACTTAAATTTTATACCATGTGCCTTGTCTGGTGGTGGCTGTGTGTCTTTGTGGTAAGTCCAAATGTCTGGTGGTGCTCTCTCTCTTTTTGTTGCTGCACATGTTGACGACGTTAAGTTTGTTTCTTCAACACTTTTAATAATTTATTTGCACTATTTATGTTGCATATGATAGAAGAGCTGTTCGGTGTGTGTGTATAAGTTTCAAACTGTTGCCATACAGTGACCAGACTAGGCAAACATTAATAATACAAACCGAGAAAAGTACTAAATAAGTTGAATAATTACTGATTTTCGTATAAATAAGTCTTTGTGACAGTGTGAGCTGCATCATTTGCCATATAATGAACACTTAAATTGAATTTATGCCATTTCAGAGACTTTAATTTAATAGCATTAAATTTGTTGCTCTTTTTCATGAATTTTTCTTTAAAAATTCAATTAAAAATGCTTTAATATTGAATAAATAAAAGAAGCACCCAGAGTAGCGCCACATTGCTTTTAACACTTCATTAACTTTTGCTTTTCGCATAATTTATCATGAATTTGCAGCACATTAAATGCTTCATTGGCAACAGAAAAAAATCGTAAAAAAGGAATAGGGGAACTCAAGAAGTATATTGACGTTTAGGTATTAGAAATATTTTGCTGGAGTAATATACTTAAAATAAAGTAATTTAAGACTCTTGATTCCTAAGTCATCGGAAATATTGTTTTGTCAAATGAATCACAGAACCTGGGAAAGGGAAGTTTTCTTTTATTCCTCCTCCGCTACTAACATCTCAATACACGAACCAACATTTCTTTGCGATTTCTTTCTTTTCTTCATCTCTCTTATGTTGCCTTGAAACTATGCATACTCAGTTCCGGTGCCAATGCAAAAACATACATACTACATGGTAGGTATAAGCAACTGCTGCTGTTGTTGATGTTGTTGCTGGAATGCCAATGCTGTCAAAAAACGGAAATTGTGCCAGATGAGCCAAAGTACAAATACAACACACGACAACATCAGGGCATTAGAAAAGACCAACGATGACGACGGCACAGCTAAATATATACGTCATCATTATCTAAACGAGATTTTAAGCGTTCATAGCAAATGTAAGTACAGCAGACAGAGTGTAGAGGTGGTGAAAAAGAAATGGAACAAGAAAGGAAAAAGAACATGAAAATGGAAAGAGGAAGAGGAAGTTTTGGTCGACACTCAAAAATTAGTCACTTTATTATAGTAGTACATGAAATTCTTTTGCTGATGTTGTTCCTTACAGTTATAGCTGGTGTCGTGTTGTAGGGTGTACATACATACAAGGTTTTTTGTAAACGGGAAATGTGCCTCATAACATTAACTAACAAGACATATCCTTGTTAAGCACTGAAATTTTAACTCACATGCACGTTCATACGATATAAACACACCATCATATTCTATACGAAAAAGTATAGTGTCCTTTGGGTTGTAGTCGACATCGTCATCGTCTGTTGATAGACAACTGATTTTTTTCAATTTTACTTTATTTTTCATCAGACTTTGGTTAACGTGTATTTGTTTTTGTGGGTAAAGAACGATCGATTTGACTTGTTTTAGTTGTTTCCGCTAGTGAATGCCTAATGAAGCATCACACACGCAATTAATGCAAACAAATGAGGCATGCATTTGCTGCAAATAAAACCACACAAGCTCACCCTCACAGATGTTACCATACATCCATGTACATACACACATACCATAAGTATGTCTATGGTTATACGACAATGTTAAGAATTTGAGAATGAGGTACATAGTACCATTACCTTTTCCACTTTCTTTAACTATCACATCACTTTTATCAATCAACTTTTCAACTCCCGCCTCCGATGACACTGTCAATCGATAGCTCACACATTTACTGATCGTCTTATAGGCTTCATTTTCCCACCCAACTGTCAGGTCTGATCGGTAACTTTCTAACAATACCTCAGGGAAGAAAGGATGCGAGATTTTTGTGACGCTCTTTCAGAAATGTAACAAAAATTTGTCGCCAATATTATTCATATATCTTGTGACTCAAAAGCCGTAGTGCCAAATAATTTATATATTTTGAAAAGTAGACGAAGTGATGAAGCCTGTAAGATGAATTTTGTTATGGTGCGCTTAGGTCATCACGGGGGGAGGGGTGTTCAAAAAGAAAAAAAAAAATTGTGAAAATTCTTCTTTTTAAGCTTATTGCTTGAGAACGGCTTGCTTTTTGGCAAATTTTTTTTGGTTTTTGGTATAGGCCAATTAGAAGAATATGAAAGAAAATTTTTTTTACATACAAAAGTAAAGTTTATATAGTGCGTCCACAGCTAGAAATAGTAATACCTCGACGGGCTAGTGTGTTAAGCAGAAAGAGTGAGTTCAACGCCAGTCTGGAGTTGGAATTACAAATTGTGTGTTATCTCACGATACATAACAAAAAACGTTATCATACAAAAATAATTACTGTACCTGTCCCGATTTTTTTGTTTCTACCTCTTTCATATCTAATTGTAACGGGATTTCAAATTTTTCACAGAGTCAATTAACCGTGTTTCTAATAAGATCTTGATTTTTTTTTTAATAACCCAACAATTATGAAGAGAATCAAGAGTAGCTGTAGACCCCTAAAATATTGACAAATGTTGCGCCTAGTAATTCAAAGAAAATTCAAACGCAATGAAATAAGGACCCATTCCGGTTAGAATAATAGAAAATTCAGAAAATCGCCCTCATGTTAAAGAGACAACATACTTAGTTTGAATTTAATAAATATTTTAAGCATAAAACGCGGGAAGCGCTGACCTGTCTATACGGCATCAAATGAAACTTCCTGTATATAAATATTTTTCTGGTGGAACAATATAACAAACGAAACCCAAATCATTAAGAAATAATGATGATTAATGACAAATTAACTAACACTGCTACAATGGCTCACCACAATAATTTTTTACATTGTTTTTAGGGACCATTTTGAACTGTCTATTGATTGTTGTTGCTGTTGTTATTTAATTTTCAGTTGAAATGCAAGCCTTTTGTGGTTAAAAATAAAAAGAAATTCAATAAAAATTCATTTGTTTTTCCCTTGCCTCGTCTCGCCACTTTCATTGTTTAACTTTCATTTTCGGCACAAAATTAACTTAATTTCCATTACTTTTTTTTGGCATTTCTTTCTTTGCTTTTCCAACAGAAGACACTTGTCGCATGCACTTTTAATTAATTCCGGTAAAAGTTTTCTCGCTGCTGCTGTTGCTGTCGTCCATCCATTGTCGTTGTCTTCGTCGTTGTCGTCTATGCATGTCATTGTCGTATAATTGTCATTTAAAGTTGTTGCCTGCTTTTAGGATGATGACGTCCATAATAATGATAATGATGATTGTCAAACTGCTTATTGTCGTCGTTGCGAATGACAAAAGTTTATACATTAAAATTATGATTATGATGAGCACAGAAGCGACAATTAAACAGAAAAAAGGACTTCAAACTTAAACTCAAAAGGATAATAGCAAAGGTAACAACAACGTCAACAATAAGAATTATTTACAAAGAAACAAACAAAGAGGGCGCCGCATACAAACCATAAGGACGACAACAAAAATTGTTGAAAAACATTTAAGGAAAATAAAAACTGCAAAAAGCAAAGAATTTTCGTTTCCATTTTTTTTTTTAGAGCAAGTTTAATTATTTTCTTTGTTTTGTCACAACATTTATATGTATGTATGTTCATATAACGACAACAACTCGAAAAACATCAGGTAAAGAATCTCGTCCCTACCCATAATGAACAATTAAAACAATGTCGACTGACTGACTTATTGTTGATGGTGTTGTTCTTGTTGTAAATACGTATTGTATTTAGAGGAGTCTAAACGATTATGATTCTAATGACGATGATGAGGAGCACACTTCAGGAACAGTAGCATAATTGTTATTGTTGTTGTGTAGTTGTTATTGTCTAAACCAGTGTTTCTCAAGTTAATGCCATCCGCGTGGTCTTCTGGTTTCTTAGAATCGAAGTTCTCTGATTATTGGTAGACACAAAGACCACAAGTGAAATAATTTGTTTTCACTTCAATGTCAACTGAATATTTACTACAAAAAATGGTATGTGCAGCGTCTGTTATTTTTTTGAAAGATATCATTGCTGTTAGCATTCAATTATTCACATTATGATGCAGAATTTTCATTATTTTTTTGTTTTGTAATCTTAATCTAAGAATTCAAGGACCCCCTGAGGTCAACGGATCATAGTTTAAGAAACGCTGATCTACTATTGTATTTTTATGTTTGTTGAGGTTCTTCTACTTATTGCATTGAGTTCGAGTTTCTAATTGTTCTCTGTTGTTGTTGTTATTATTATTGTTCAGTTCTGTACATGACCATATCACCATCACAATCACCATCATGATCATCATCAAAGCTTCATATACTTAGTGAGTACAAACATACATACATACATGTTGATTATGTTTATGAAATGGGATTCATTTTAGTTTTGTTTTTTAAGTACTTTCAAACTAAAGTTGCCTTTTGTTTTTGTTCTCATTATTACCAACTTGACTTGCATACTTTGTATTACTCTTATAATTTACTTGTTTGTTGCAGTTGTTTTTGTTGCATCATTTATACTATTTCTTTTGAAGTACAGTTCCAAGTTAAATGTGTTTAGCTTAAAGTTGCATTCTATATTTTTTTTTGTTTTTTTATTTTTGACTTGAGCACTTCTTGCAATTTTGTTGCTGCTGGTTCTTTTGTTTTTTATTTTTTCTTTGTAATTTCCAACGAAAAAACTATGTTTGAGGGTGCATACATTTCATTTCGGAAACTTAAAAAAGTATGTTAAAGAAAGATATGATAAAATAAGGAACTTATAGGTGAAAGTATGATTACCATATGTAAAGTTTTATAAATAGATGGAAACTAACGGATAGCAAGAAAAAAGACAAAGAGACTCTGATAGTGTGTTCTGCATAAGTCGAAAAGACTTTGTTGTTCTGAAAAATACTGAATAATGAATAATGTTTGGTATTCGACAACAAACCACTTTTACACATGGAAATGACTATGCCGATACAATTTGCAAGAAAATGATTGCATTGTTTAGGAATATTTGTTCAAACGAATCTTCCAAAAATGTTTCCAGAACAACGCATAGAATTAGGCATGCAATCATAACCCAAAGAAGTGATCTCATATTGTTTCTATTGACCAATCTCAACACCAATGTAATAAGATGCAAAGGTTTTATCAAATCAACCATTCTCATTCTCCATCTATGATAACATTATGAATTTCAAAAATGCTTGGTAAAAATCACAAATTTCAAAAAAAATTAAATGCAATAGTTTATTATACATAATTAAAAATCCAATGACGTTGACTTTAGCAAGCCATCCACAGCGAATATGTTCACTTAATGTGCTCGCTTCGCCAAAAATAAGAATTTTTGCTGGGTTCGTTTCAACATGTTTGACAATGGATGCGAAAGATTAACGAACATTATTTGTATGTTTAACATAGTGGAGAAAACACAACATGCGGAAAAACGTACAATATCAAAAACATGTTTGGAGGAATTAATTATTTCTTTCAGAAATGATCCTGCTTTAAAAGAAGAAAGTTTGTGAAAAAAAAGCTCGACATTTTTCAACGATTATGCGGACGAGTATTCAGTACGGACGTGTATTTCGGGAAAACTCTTCAAATCCACCGGGAAAGTCTCATTTACCTCCTTTAAAATATTAGTGTGGGTGAATTTTTCTCTCTTCACTGTGTTTTCTTTTTTCACTTGTTTTCTGGCTCAAGGATGTTTTAATAGCATCAACGCTACGACAGTATCAATTTCCTCTGTCATTTTACAATACTCACTGTTTCAAATTTTCAAGCAAATGATGTTCGCTTTGATGTTTACGAGCCACATTCTTTCGAGGCAAAACGTATTCGAGCAGATTACGCGAACATATTATAAAATATAATATAAATTATGATTATTTTGTGCAATCCTATCTTTTTTGATATCTTTTAGACTTTCTTATTTGAATTCAACTCCTTAGTCTGCATTTAGACTATAGGCTCAGCGACAGCGAAAACTTTTTTTGTCGGTAAGAGACGCGAGGCATTGAGGGGAAGCTGTGATGTTCTGAAAACGTCATCATGAAAGTCTCTGCTGACGTTTTCTTTGTTCTATTTCGCCTCATTCGTTTTTTTTCACAATGTTTTGGCTTGCGTAGAGTGAGGATGCATGCGACATGCAGAATACATAAGCCAATGGGAGCGGAAAGTGAAGAAATTTGCTCTGCTACAGAACGCACAGATGCATAAAAAAACACAAACAGAGAGGAATTAACAAAAATTTGATTTTCAAGCGTGACGTTTGTCTAAACACAAACCAAAATCATCAAAGAATATAGTTCTCTAATAAGGTCAGCAAAAATCGAACACAGAGAATATATTGTATATAAAAGAACTGTCAGGCAGACACATTAAAAATTGGGTCTTGATTTTATAAAAAATTGAATATGAAGTAATAAAACCGTGTTTTCATCTGTGATATGTGGTATAAAAAATAAACGAATATCTCAAAATTATTCACATAAAATTTATGAACCTAAATCCAAGTAAAGTAACAACGACGATGAACTGGATAAAAATCCATATAAAATATATGCTCTTTAATTAAGTTTCATGAAATTTGCAATTTTGTCCTCATTTTACATGCGAGCTGCAGAATCCTTTTTTTGTTTTCTTTATCTCTACATTATGTGTTTTTTTTAATACTCATTTTTTTATGACTCATTTTCACCCACTTTCCTCTCTGTGTGCTACTCTTTGCCATTAATATTATCTCTCTATCTCAGTAGTAAAAGTTTATTTTATTTACGTAAATGCAACAGTAACAAAAATACAAAATAGTACAATAATATTAAAATGCAGTAAAAACCAGTAGGTTTGTTCCGACTTTCAGATTCCCTGCAAATACTCCTATTAAAACATTGATTTTGTATGTGTCACCAATATTGGGCGACATGTTTTGATGGGTGATTTTTTAGAGTTTAACACACTAAGTATTAGATTCTATCTATCAAATGAATGGTCAGGGCTAGATTGATTTGTGTGGAAAACCTGATCAAATTGATTGATTGATTTGACTGTGATTTCGTATCAGGCAATTTGTGTGGTGATAAATATGCTTCGGGCTACATAACTTTTCCACTCACTCCTCACATTTCTAGCATTTCATATTTAATTTTCCAGTCTTGCTTCCCGTTGCTTGCCTATTTTAGGCATAAGGGATTAAATAATACTTTAAAGTCTTAATCCGTCTAGTTGTTACATAATCTACATTAAAACAAAATTATGATATACTTTTATACACACACGGATGAAGTCTACTGTGCTTTATGTCCTTGCATATTTGTGTGAAAGTGATATTTTAGTCTATGAAGTGTGTGGTGTGGTGTGAGTAGCTTACAAAACTCTAACCTAAATAAGTCAAAAAGTTTTCATGATGTGATAATTAAATAAGTTTCACATTTAGAAAAGTCGTCATCATCATCGTCATTATTGTTGTTGTCAATGCATTAAATTCAAAAAGAAATCCACTTTCCACTTTTTTTTTATCCTCCGATGCTTTATTTTTAATTTTGTCGTTCTAATTTCTAAAAAGAGGAAAATATTGTATTTTAAAGGCTTTTTAAAGCATATATTTATATATAAAATAAAATGAGCTACTTTCTTCTTTCACTTTCTTCTTTTAGACAAACCAACAATGGTGTGCCAATGTTGCCAATTCTACAACATAACTATGCAGTATTCAGTCAGGTGCACCAGTTGTGCATGCAACGAGAATCACCCAAAAGGGGGTACATGGTATAACAACAACAGTAACGACGACGACGACATCGAGTATATATGCACTTAACCCAGTCAATATCATTTCCGGGCAAATGCTTTCACAATATGGCAGTCAAATACAGTCGCGCCCAAATTCATACACACACATAAAAAAATGTATAAGTTCTTGAAAACAGAGCCATACTCACGCTGTTTCTAAGGATCTGTGTGTGTTTTGTCATCTGGTTTTTGTATGTAGTGTGTGTGTTTGTATTTGTGTTTTTGTTAGTCTCAGTTCAGTTGAGTTTGTTAGTAGTACTTCATATTCTCCCTAGTGCCACCAGCCAACCATCCAAACAACCAAACAAACCCTGCAAATGCTGTTAGTGACTTTAAGTTGTTTGAAGTTCTTTTCTGCTTTTGTTGCAGCATGACTGCGTTGTTGTTAGCTATTTTTGTAATACACAGACATACACAGCTACACACTCATATATGTACACAATGAGCGATAGTTGCATTTAACCCTTATCGAGTGTATCAGAACTTTATGTTGCAGAAAGTAAGAAAGGAAAAAGAAAATTATTTCATTGCGTTCGATGGCCTCTGATAACTAGTTTTCAAGAGTTCTTATGCAGTTAGCGCTTTAGATCACATCAAGGTTAGTGAAGTAAAGTGAAGTGGAGTGGAGTGGCGAATATGGATATTAAAGACGTCAATCTTAGTTGGAGAGTATTGTGTGTCTGCTAATGAAAAGTGGCAAACAGATATATGAATTACGAAAAGTTTTCAAAATATGCATTCTGAAACTAGTGGCGAAAGCTGAATTACTTGCGCACGAGCTTCAATTAGTTCAAAAATTTTAATGTGGCATACCATAGAGTGCACACTATGAGAGACGCACAGACGAATGTGCAGAGTGACGACGAGTCGTTAGGAAATATTTTCTTTTTGTGTGACAGACACGAAAGACTTCTCTATTAGTAAGTCAGTCATCAGTTGCTTAGCCAGCCAGTCTGTCTGTCTGCAAGCCAATCATTATGTCATTCATTCATTCATTCATTTACTCACTCAGCTAGTCAGTCAGTCTATCTATCCATCTGTCTGTCTGTCTCTCTGTCAAGCTGTCGTCTGCATTTCAACCAATAAAAAAAGTGTATGAAAACAACATCGTGAGTCACGTTTGCTGTACGTGAAGTGCTCACATGCCTGCACATGTGGCACCTACCAAAGTTAATGTGTTGCACAATTATGTAGTGGCGAACGGCAATACGGAAACACCCAACTAAATAGGGTAACACCCAGTGAAAAAAAGTATGTTTCCATTTCGTCTACCCGACGTCCTAACTTTGTGTGAGTCTAAGAAAATCAACACACAAAAATTCTTAATAAAAATAGAAATTGAAACGGAAGTAAGCATTTATGTATGTCAAATTTGTAAATGTTTTGCAGTTCAAAATGTAAGTATAGTCGGATAGAATTTTGAAAACTGTTAAGGAAACTGTCTAAAGCACGTGGCACTCGAAATTAGCCTTGTGTTTATCGTCGTTTGACTCATGCTCAGGTTATTACGGTACTAAAGTACAGAGTATTGTAGCAACATAAGCAGAAATTGCTGCAGGTAATAAAACGATAATTCAGCCCAAAAGTAGACTATGAACAACGTCTTAGCGTGCCAATTTGAAAATCGCGACGTAATATAATAAAAATTAGGTTAATTGCTTTGACAATAACAAATGCGCCTAAACGAAAGGCAACGATTTTCCCGACTTAAGTAAGAATTTAAAGAAACTTTTAAATTAATCCCATGATTTAAGATTAAGATTAAGTAGTACGTAATATGGTATAGTAAGTACATACAGAAAGAATGCTAGCCAATAAAAGTTATAAATATTTATAAAAAATAAATTTCTCTAAAATTTGATTGTGACAGCTTCATACGAGTACTTAACTTCTGAAGGCTTAAATAGGAAATTTAATAGGAAAAGTGTGAAGATCAAAAAACAATTTAAGGAGTGAAATCAATGCTTAAGCGGATTATCCATGGATAGAAGATAATATTGTGCATATAGTGATATTCGTGATTCATCAAAATGGAAAACAAATGATCCGTTTCAACTTAAAAACGATTGGAACTTGAGACGTTAAAATTACTTCAATGCGATGTGTAGTAAAGAGGACTGTTGCAGCGTCGAGGAGGTGTCTTACACAGAATCACCTTAGTTTGGCGGAACTTTAGACCGACCTGATTCTTATGAGCTTTAGGAAAAAAAGGTGGAAACACTCTCAGTGAGAGGAATTGGGAGCCATGTAATTGAGTCGAGGCCTTGCATCAAATACCTGGATATACTCTTGGACCACCGACCATGCTTTAAGATGCACTTTGACGAGTCAGCCAAAAAAGCAGATGCCATCACACATAAACTGGCTAGGATTCTCCCAAACTGAGGGGGACCCAGACAACAACCTCGGGTTCTATTAGGTTCGCTGAGTAAATCTATACTTATTTATGCGGCTCCAATCTGAGCTGGGGCACTTGGACTAAATCATATTAAGAAATGCTCACAGGGTTGCTAACCTGAGATGATGCCGCAGACTTCCAATTAATCTGGAAGTCCAGGCTGCCAAGGTCAAGAACCTCGCGCGAGCATCTTCTCAGGTATCAGACATAGAGGATATTAAGACCAGATACCAGAATATATGGCAGTGCAGGTGGAGCTACGGAGGATACACCAGCTCAACCCAATTGACGAGGGGTTCGTATTTACTCAATTCGCAACTGGCCATGGCAGTATTTTCACAGATCATGCTGGTTTCTATCTTGACTCAGCTCCTTCTGATTACACTAACCTACCAATAAAAGTAAAAAAATTTAACTGATTTCTAATTCAAATTTAGGAACGATCCACCCATTTTTTCAATATTATTTGTAGAGTAGGGTTGCTTAACCCGATGTTGTTCTAAGAAACAAGAAGAGTTCTGTCGTTTAGCAATGCTTCTTTTAAATGAAAGGTGGCCGAATATCAAAAAGAAGTTAGTTTGATGTGTTGTCCATCCTTGATTTTCATTGGGTTATGATGGTCGTAGCCTTGTAATCTTTCAATATTATTCTTTCTTTGTAATAAATGTGCTCTTATATTCAAATGAAATAATTGTATACACTAAGAATGTCCTCTGTTTGCTCCTCACAACAAACAAACTTTACCAAATCACCCACCAAAATTTTCCTACTAAGTATACTCTAACTATTTTTGATGAAATTAAATATAAAAGAAAAGAAAATATAAACAAATTCGAGGGATAAGATTACATAATAATAAACTTAATTAAAAAAGGAATTCGCTTAAAATTTAATTTCCAACAAACAAAGTTGGCTGAAACTAAAACACAAAGGCGAAAAGGTAACTCAAAGCGCGTTATAACAGGGGAACAGAAAGACGGTTGGACGGATAGTGGCAACAAACTCTGCTTCTCTTAAAAGAATGCACTTTGCTAATAAGTTTTGCTTTATTTTACACAAAGTATTTTTTTCTTTTTTTGGAAATCAGTAGGGAACGTAGAGTAGAAACACACACACACACACATATATATATACAAAACACGTGTCGCTGCATGCAATATTTCCAGCTGGCAGCACATCTCGGTTGAAGTAAAACCATGAAATACTCAGTAAGCAAAGCAGGAAGGCTAAAACGAAATACGGAGCCATAACTAGGAACAATCCAACAAACACAACACATTTATGTAAATATGTATATACTCGTACATATACGAGCTGTGTCGCAAAAGTATCAAACTTGCGTTTATAACATTCTTCCATGTTTGCCCAAATTTCAAAATTTTCATCTTTCTTTCCCATCTGGTTGCGCTCTTATCTCACAGACATTACTTTAATATTCTGTTGAGGAGTCAGAAAAGTAAGTCGCATACTTTTTGAAGACACCTCGTATATCTGTATATATAGAAGATATTTGTATTAATATATGATTGAAGGTGTATGGGAGGAAAGTGCAACGATGAAACGCTTGAAGCTGACTACGCGACGCAACGCTGAGGCAACGAGCTATGCAAGCGCACGTTTACATTAGGCTAAGTAGCACACTCCACTCCATAAAATGTCTATGATGATTGGGTGGTTACTCATCCGGGCATGCCAGCCATACCGTAGTAAGACCCCATCATGATGCTCAGGGAGTGTTTGGCATAACGCGTTGATAAGCTAAAAGGTTAACTCACCACCTAAGGCAAAGTAGACGAATGAAGTGTGTTTCGAAGCAAATTGACGACGCCAACTACAGGAGCGAAGGAGGAAACAGGAGATTAGAAAATAACGCCAGGCATAAAAAAACACATACTCATTCGTCCACATGTAACTCAAAATATGGCGGCGGCAACAACGTTATCAACCATGTATGTTCAGTATATTACAAAAATTAAGAGTGAAGGCAAGCAGCCAGGAGTGCCCTAATATTCCCCTTCTAAAAGGGAGCTTCAACGCTTGGTTGCGTTTCATACCAAGTTTGCCATTTCGACACACTTAACTTTATATATAGAGAAACAACAGTAGTCACGCCAGGAGTTGGGTCAGACGATATGGTACAAGTAGAGTGTGTGGCACATATCAACACCAATTAACATATTCCTGACGCATTTCATTGTACGGCGCCTTACTATATCGACAATGTAGTATGCCCTTCATTATAGCAGACACCTACACCCAACTTAATACAATATATCTCTTTCTGATGTTGGAAAAATTGAGAATGGTAATGGGAGGAAAGTGGAATATAAAAATAACACTTTTTTTATACATCATAATTTAACATAAATAAAACCCCAAACATACAAGTGAGAAAAAGATAAAATGAATTGAGAGTGCGTGTGTGCAGCTTAGGTGTGCCGGAGTTGACGTGTACACGTGTTGGTGATGTGCGATTTGGGTCTTTGTACCGTTTATTAGGTTAAACAACTGATTTGCTACATGTCGGCCAAATATATGCACAAAGAATAATGCACAATATAGGGGAGCCAAATAACAATATGAGGTAAAAGTCATCCATCTATTTATGCAGCTTGTTAGCGTAATTGAGAGTGAGAAAAGAATATTATAAGTTAATATTCCCTGTTATTTTAAATTGTTAAACTGTAAATTTAGTTTGGCAATATTTCCTTAAGGAAATTAAGCTGAAGCAATAAACCAAAATCACCCTTTCATTAGTATGTATGTAGCATAATGTAACTTCCACTTGAAAGTCTTAGATCAAAGTAAATATAGTACTTATTACATTATGCCAACAACAACGAAACCAAAACGAACACACACAAAAAAGAACAATATATGGTAAATTATACTTTTACCAAACGATGAAATGTCAACAAAATTTTCCAACCACACGCATATTCGCATATGTACATATGTATATTGTACATATATTCATATACAGCCACACATATCGTATGCCCAATTTAAAAAGTCTGCTTTGAAACGTAAAGACATAAAAGCGATTTCGCGCATTAAAAGCAATTTAAAGAAAGGGAAAGCAGCAAACGACATAAGCAAAAGCAGAAATCCCCTTTATTTTAATTCTTCCTTTAAAAAGCAAACAAATAAAATTATGCAAGCATCCTCAAATCGTGAAATGCTAACAAGGAACACCACCACATTACAGTGCCCCATTATCATCACCACCACCCAAACATCCATCCACATTGACAACACCAAAACAAATGCGACAATGCCACAATTTGGCTTTGCCACTTACACAGGCACACACAGAGGAGAACGTAGACATAAAAGATGGTTAAGAAAAAAAGGCGACGGGGTGACAGGGACAGCAGGACAGCCCAAATAATAAATGCAACTCCCTGGAGAGCACTGAGTGTGCTGCCATTTTGATGAAATGCTTGAAAACATTTAAAAATAAATAATGAAAAAAGCAAAAGTGAAAAAGAATGAAAACAAAAAGTTATGCTTTTTTCCAAAATTATAAAGAGAAGAAGGAAAGAATTATGATGTCTGAGAGACAGACACATTGTGTTTAATGAGCTAAACGGAAGGAAGACAGTCAGCGATTGCGACAATAAAGGCAAAGACGACGACGACGACAATGATGAAATAAACATAAAAATAAACAAAATTTAATTCTATTTTTTCTTATATTTGTTTCACATTTTGTGAAAAGGCGCGGAAACAACTCATGCCAAAGTATGGCAAATTAGCACAGCCAGGAAAAGCATCAAGTGATGTGCGTGCGCCTCAAACGACTCTCAACATTAAAAGACTCCACCGTTTGCTGTCCCTGCTTTCCTTTTTCCTTTGAATTTTCTGAAATTGAAAATTTCTTATATTTTTTGTAACATTAAATTTTTGAATTTCTCCATATCTTCCTTGCTCTACCCCTGGCTCTTCTCCAATTTATCTATTTATATAATTGGTGAGTCAGTGTCATCATTATTATTCCATAAAGAAAATATTTTTGTTTTGTAAAAAATATTAGGGAAAAGGACGCTTTTACCCAAAATGTACTTTCGAGTGCCATTTGCAACGTGAGCTTAATTAATTTACGCGTTCATTAAACTTTGTCATAAAAATTTTGTAATATAATAAAAAAATAAACAATAAGAAGGAACTCATTAACCTAATGGCGTTAGTTTTATGTACTAAGAGCGTATAGATAATGTGCCATACTTAACTAAATTGTGAATAATCTTTAGAAATAATTGTCAAAATCTAAAGTACACTGGGATTTTCGACAATAAATATTCAATTGGAATTGGATTAATTTTGATATTTCACTTCATTATTTGGAAAAAGGAATTCAAACGTATGGGTAAATTGTTAGAGATATTTATCATATCGATCAGGAGTAGTTGAAACCAACTCAAGGTAGGTGAGGAAGCGTGATAAGCCTCGTTGTTTCATTTTTACTAGTTATTTTTTAATAATAGGTATTGATTAATCGATCAATTGAAATAATCTATGTTTTGATGAAATAATCTTTGGTTTTTATTAATGGATGTAATCCGGGTCTGATTAATCGGACGAACGATTTTTCCGCTTCGGATAATCCATTTTTCTGCTTACTTGGGAAAACATTGGCACACAAAAAGCAACTACGAAAATAGGTGGTTTTTTAAAGGTTCATGAATGTTTAAAAAAAAAGTACGGACTGGACAAACAAGTGAGATAAAGAACGATATGCATGAGAGCAATAGAGATTACAAACATCTTTGTGAGAGGGAGAACGAAATGGTATATCTTGCATATCATTTTATCCATCCACTAACAGGATTTACTGGTACTGACACGGACAGGTATTTGAATAGTCTCAGGTTTCGTAACAGCAAATTGAAGAGTAATGAAACGCCTTCATAACATGCGAATCAGTCGCAGAGATCTACGGTATGTAGACTATGTAATGAAGAAGAGGAGTCAGCAGAGAACGTGGTATGTTACTGTGAGGGCTTAATCTGGAACAGACTCCGCCACATTGAAAACCAGTACTTGGAACCAGTTGAAATTGCAAATCTATCTACGAAGTGGATCTTGGAATTCCTAATACCTAATACCAGGATCTCGAAGGAACTGTGATTACGGGGTTTGTCACAATAGGCCCACTCGCAGTGACGAGGTGTATATGTTACCGCCCTTTTCCTAAAATAATCCATGCCCCAAAATGTTAAGTTTATTTGTCACAAAATAGTACACTTATGGTTAATTGTTTAATGGAGTTTATGCGCAGCCATTAAGTGGTGTTTCGAGTAAAAAATAATATTCGATGTCATTAATCAATGTTTTGTTGGTCGATACCCATCCCCAGTGCATGTATACAAGGTGTAGAAGGTATTGGTCTGTCCCTCATACTACTCATAAGATTAGTTAACAAAATTTTAAACCATGGTGTGTTTATTTCTTTTTTTGTTACAATAGATGGAGCTTAAATTATTTCAGGAAGCTATTTCACTGTACAATTTTCGAATTTTCTATGTTATATTTATCTGCCACCGAATAAAGTAATATTTAACAATCCAAAATGTGAATGAAAGAATTTCTCTACTATTTTAAACACAGTTACTAGTACCGTAAATAGCTTTAATTTTGCTGTAAAATCACAAATCCGATTTATTTTGTTTGCCATTTAATACTTAAAATATAATACAAAGAGCGCTAATTAATCGCATTGTCTTCATCACTAAGTATATCAATTACAAAGGAGTAAAACACAGACAAAGAAAGAAAAGGAGTACGAGCATCTAAACTTTGCCATTTATTTGCATGTCAATTACAACGGAAGCCGGGAAAGGCTTTCCCTGACAACCGCTTCTATTCAAAAGCTCTGCCACAATGTCTGTGTGCATTGAAAATAATCTATCTACATTAAACTTCGGCTTTTCCCCAACCAAATCACTTCACATCCACCCCCAACCAACCAATATAAAAAGGCTTATCACCGTAGCAATAAATAACAAAAAAAAACAATACAGTCACAGCCTATGAAATTTTGGTTTTATACAATTAGAATGAAGAACGAACTTCCTTCCATATCTAAGCAAATGATGAACGATGACTCCACCAGCAACCTCTCGAAAATATGCCTTAACTCAGGGAGAAAAAAAAAACAAAACAATACAATAAAATATAAATTAAGGATGTAGAAAGAGGCTTTTCATACATTCAATGACTCTGACAACGTAGAAATTTCCTTGCCTTCATTACTTTTTTTTTTTTTTTGTTTCTTTTATTCAAAGCAAATGAGGACTTTGGTACATCGCTTCCATGTCACAATTAATTAATCTCCAAGGTAATAACAACAATAATACGCTTGGTTTTGTCTTTTTGAGGAATTTAATTTGTTTTATTTGTTATTTGTTGTTCCTTTATGTGTCTTGCTTACAATACAATATTTATAGGGATGGTTTAGTTACAATATTTGTTTTAAAGTAATCCAAAGAGGGTTGTGCTTTTGGTACAATGCAATATTAAAACACCATAGTCCTCTGACAGCATTTAATTTTTTATTTACTTTGTCAAAGAGAAGGCTGTGAGTGTTTTTCTTTAACATTATATAATTTATAAATTATGATTAATGTATTTATATCCTTATGGTCCTTTGTGAAACTAAACATATTTCTCTCTAATTTCAGTTGTGAGTATTTGATTGCTGGTAAATTTTGTAATATAGCGACACAACAATGTGTTTCTTATACTGAGTTGTGGTTGATTTGACCATTTTCTTTTTTTTATCTATTAAAATCAAAACTTTCCCAATTTCAAATTAATCTAATAAACACAAAAACTTCGAACAATTTTCTTCACTCATTGACTGTAATATGCAAAAATATACCTAAGACCAAATAATATAATTGGATTGTAATCGATTTTAGCTGATTTAACATAAAATCTATGCCAGATACAAATATATTTAAATCTGCCGGTATTTGTTACAAGAGAAGTATCAAGTATCCCTCTATCCCTATCCCTAACTAAGTTTGGTTACCAAATCAAACCAAAGAAATAATTTTAGCATTTGAGGCAAACACCAATAACCAAAGAAGAACGAAGGTCCAAATCCGCCAGTTGTTGGCAGTTAATGCGCTGAATCACAAGTCAAATGTCTGAAAATATTATAAAAAGCCTTTCGCTGCCTGCATTACACATTTTGATCTCATTTCAATGGAAAATACTAAGAAGCATACAAATGTTAGGGTCTCGTTCCCATGGGCAACATTTGCGCCTCGATTGTTGGCATTTTAGATTTTTGGCCTTTACTGCGCTGCCGAACTCAATGCCTTTTATTCTTGGCATTCGCAATCGCATTTTACGCCTGCTTATGACTGGCTTAATGCTAAAACGGAAGGCTCTTTTCCATATCCATCCCCAACCACTTATCTTTTGACTACTACTACTACGGTTTTTGATTTTTCTTCAACATCATCATCATCATCATTTTCTCTGTTTTGATCCGAATCTTCTTACATTTTGGTTTATGCTTTTCTTTTAGCAGACAATACTACTAAATGTCGGGTATAGGATTTCGGCGACTTTAGCTTATCGTTTTTCCTGTTCATAAACAACCATGAGATGATGACGACGACGACTATGGGGGCAACATTTATAAATCGGTTTCGTTACCGATTGCTTCTAGTATTTTGCTTAAGCCGACACCACCAGATGATGAGTGGTGAAGTAACTTTGAATTTGCTAAAACATTTGTTGCTTCTCCTATATCGAGTAATTTTGTACATTTTCTTATTTCAGTTCACTTCGTTTTTTGTTATTAAATTGCTTTTCACAGTTGCTATTCATTCATAGATTCTCCTTTCCTTTTTCCTTCGTTTTGTTAATATATTTTTTTGTTTCGAGAATTTCATTGCTTTCTAAATCTGCTTTTCCTTTATTTTCTCTAAACTTAAGTTTTGGACTTTTGTTTTCTATTCTCGCATTTATTTCTTTGTAACATTTATTTTATAGCTTTCGCCTTACGTTGATCCATAAAAAACACACACACACAGACAGGAAAAAACTGAACATCGTCCATACTGCAAAGTTTTTTGAAAGACCTTTTACCCAAACCGAAAGAAAATGAAATAATAAGAAACCACAAAGAATATATTGAAAAAATGTATCGCAGAATTTAGACCAATAATGTCCGTTTACCTATCTGACCCACAGCACAATATAGAGCACAATTAGAGCTTTCACTCAAATCAAGTTTGTATATAAATATATATATCATTTATGGAGATAATGATCCGAATTTTCATTATATGTATGCTATTTTGATAAATCAAATGTACCCCTCTGTAACTTTCAAAATAATTGTGGGTTACAGGGCATCCAAAAGTCGATACCATTCGACAATAATTTCCTTAGTTATTGCCTTCTTCTTTCTTGGTTTGGTATTCCTTTTATTTATGCTAGTTTATGTCTTCGTTTCTTATGCATATCTGAATTTCTGTTGGTTTTTATGATGGAGTTTTTTTTTCCTTTCTGATTATTTTGTCGATTCAATGGTCTGTAGTAGTTTTTGTTTTCAGAATTTTAGTTTTCACTCATTCATAGTTTGGGTTGGATTTTTTCTTACAGCGGTGCCTAGGATCTTAACTTGCCCAATGTCATATAACAACAAACAATGGTCTTTTGAGCTGTTGTTCACCACAAATTCCTATGAAGGGTTTTTTTTTTATTTATTTTTTTTATTGGTAAATTCGGCTTGTTAAAGTTCTTTTGGGAAATTGCACACTGCTTAGGAATAATAGTCTCTCTCTCTCTCTTCATAAAGATAAATCTTTTAGTTCATATTGCTTTCTTTCAATTGAACTGCATAGAAGTTGAATATGGTAAAGAAAAAAAATTTAAACTGACTTACAGATTGATTCCATTTTGGAATAAACGTAAGTTATATTTTTTTGAATAGCAACAATTTGAAAGTGTTTCAGATTAGATTAAACGTAACAAACTTCTGAAGATTAGGTACAAAAGATGTCTGTCAGAAATTAAACACAGTAAGCATAACCTGGGTTAAGAGTTATGTATCGGAAGGGCTTTCTCCATTTGTCTGTTCCTTGAATATTAAAAGAGTAAGGTCCAATCAGTGTTGGCCAAAAGTTAATCTGATTAACGATTAATGATTTATGATTAATTAATCATAATCAAAAAATGTTATTATGATGAGCTTTATTTTACGTGTTTGTTTGCTGGTGCGAAGTTGCCATGTGTATAAAATATGATATAGGTCACAAGTTTTTTCAAAGTTACCTAATTTTTAATAACCGTTTGCAATGATTTTTCAGTACATAATTCACATTGAGAAAATGGTAATAAAGCAAAATAATATTAAATAATTATACCAATTACACCATATGGGTAAATTTTAAAAGACTGAACGTTTATGCAACATTTCAGTTCCTTTTACGAAAATAACGTCGGGGTTTTTTTTTTTTTTTGTTTTTCTAAACATAAATTGGGATGATTACTCTTATAAAACCGCTCCTTCGGTGGTTGACCGTGATATTGCAACCAGACTCAAATCTTTATTCTTCTGCTTTATTTGATAGTACCTATTACAAGCTTTTTCTAGACAAATATACAGAGAAGAACACAGTATCAGTTTGTAAGAAATGTTTAGACCAGGAAAGAACATGGTACTCTTAAAACGGAAACATGGCGCTGACAGAGTACAAAAATATAAACAAAATATGAAAAACATAAGCCAACGAAGAACAGCAATATTGCAGTTCAGACTTAGTAAACTCAATGATACCTTTTCGAGCCGTGGAGGATCCGTACTTCATTAAGATAATGGAGGATTTAAATGTGACAAATAGTGGAATCAATGTGCCAGGGCGAATTTCCATAAGGAAAAAAAATAGCTTAACAATCATTTGATCAGATATGCGAGATTAAAAAAAACCTACTGCAGTCAAATATTTGTGCACCACCGCTGATATATGGTCAGGATAAACTTGACAACTTATTCGAATTAACAGTCGGGTAAAATAGAGTAGTTACTAAACACAACTTGAACATCAAGAAATATGAAATGTAATGATGAAAAAAAGTTTTTGATTAATAAATAAAAATGGTTTCCATTATTTCTTAAACGTAGAAGTGACAACATTGAGGGATGTATAAATTTAATGACAATCAAATTAATAAATTAATGATTAATAATCACAATCAAAAATTTTGATTAATGATTCAATCAGGTTAAATTAATTGTTATTAAATTAATTAAATTCTTTAATTACTTGAAAAATTAATTGATTAATGCCAACACTGGGACCAATACTGCTATATAAAGTACTTTTGTATATAATCTCAGTAAGATGCACGTTTTCCCAATTCCTCATTAGAGTGAGAGTTGAAATGTAAGCTTCAGTTGGCTGAAGAATTTATTCCCTAATTAAAACCATTTCTAAAGGTCGCCAGTGTATCATGTGTTCTTTGATAAATATTCTTAGTGGGTGAACTTCTTTCTCCGTTCAGGCAACAAAAACAAATTAATTCATTAAACAACCGAAAATAAATACCACTAACACACACGGTTCAAACAACATAAATACCAAAAAAAAATAATATTTAATTTGTTAAATAGCATCAAAACAAAAGAAAGATAACTGAAAAATGGAGAAGTAACCACAAAATTTTTAGCAGAATGAGGATGGAGAATTTGTTGTGTGAAAACACATGCGGTGCAATGCGTTCGGTATAAAGAGTTCTATCTGAACAACGCAGCCACCATCATGAGGAAGATGGGCAAAGTCTAAGGATGAGTTTTAATAGCAGTTTTGGGTCTGGGTACTGAACTGTACAGAGAAGAAATATAACTCAGCTCGTTAACTTCACAAATAACATGTCAGCACTTTTACGCTTTTACAGACAAAAACTCAAACCTAAAACCACAAACATCACAAAGGAAAAAAAAGAGGAATGAATATATTGTAATAAAAAGGAGGGGTATCACTGTCTGTCAATGAAATATTACTCAAGTGTGCAGAAAAAAACAAAACAAAACAATAAAACAAAGTGAAAAGGACGAAATGCGATTGTAGTACTTGTATATAAAATAATGGCTATGTGAATTTTATAGACGTTTTTCATCATTCGTTGTTATTATACCGAGTTTCAAATTGGTAAATGCCTGACCGACCAGAAGTATTAATCATGGCACCAAAAATGTAAAAATGTTTTACACGAACGGAAATGAAAGCTTAAATGTGGTAAAACCATTCCATTGCTCTGAAGTAGTCTAGAAACTTTATGCGCCTCAAGTCAAGTGGATCGCAAGTGGTCGAGTGAAGGGACTTGAAACAAAACCAATAACTAATCACCAGCTACAACAAGTGGAGACCCCTACAGCACAGCAAAACCAGTTAACATAACCAAAAATTAGTAAATGAAAAAGGCAACGCGCGGTTTGTTAGACGATTCAAGGAATAAGAGAAATATAAAAAAAAACCCAAGAAAAAAAAATAAGCATGCAAATCCAAAGGAAGATAAATATACCGCAAATGCTTTGGTTTTGTTTTAGTCCTCTCCTTCCTTATTGGACTAAGACACAATGGAAACTAAGACCGGGGATTGGAAGCCTGGCATATGTTCAAATAACTGCAAGCCAAAAAGGAAACTAAGCATTTGCTGTTTCACAAAGAATTACGATTGACCCTACTTGGATATGGTATAGCAAGCAAGCAAGCGAAAAATATAAGTAAAGAAGAAAATAAGAACTCTAAAAGTGAAAGTAAAAAAAGAGAAAATTGGACAAACCTCGAAAAATAATATTAAAACATACGAAAAAAGTATTAATAAAAAAAACACTAGTGTTGTTTGTTGTTCTTTAAAATCCAACTTGGTGTTGAACGTAATGCTCGAGGCAGAGGGTTATATGACCAATGCCATAGCGGCCAAACAGCCTTGCCACAATTCACAAACTACTATTATTCGTTCTAGACTTTTTCTCTCTCTCTGTTGAAAACTTCACTCCTTAACTACACACACACACACTCTATGAAGAGTTCTAAAATTAACTAAGCAAACAAACCCACCGTCGACGTACTAGTATACTCAACTAAAATGAACCGAAGTGAACTGAACTACGCCATACTTCAATTGCTTACTTGAAAATTGCGGTTTTAGCTAAATTTTTGTAGCTCTCATTCTCGTTGCTTGTGTTGTTGTTATTCTTGTTGATCCTTTTGGTGTCTGCTATGTTTGACTTTGTTACTATATCCTCAGTTTTTCTGTACATACTATATATATATATATATATATGTATTTTTTATTATTTCATTTTTCTTGTTTTTATTTATTTGATTTTCTATTTTAGGTTGCAGTGTGGTTTGACTTGTAGCAACAACAGAACAAGTGTTACCACAGTTGACTGCTTTCTCTCCATACTTGATTTGCTTTCTCCTTAGTTGTTTCGTTCACTTCTTCAACTAACGTTTAGCGGTTCATTGATTTGGCGCCCAAAATGAACTTTCCTCGCCGTTTATGTATTTCTTTTCGCTTCAGTTTGGTTTGGTTTGGTTTGCTTTGTAGTAGGGTTTGTTTGTTTATTTGGACTAGATTTTTTTTTATGTGTACGAGTATGTTGCCTTTGGCCAGTTTCACAACACGATTTTTAACCACAATTTCTTTTTTTGGCCAGACACTTGCATTTGACAGCGATTTATTGGTAAAATGAGAAAAATGTCGACGTTAAAATAATTTTTATTAATTCAAAACTCAATTTTCTCCATTTTCTTTTCACTTTATGGTTCTTTTAAATATTCAAATAAAAGTTTAATGGCAAGGGTGGATTGCAAATGTAAAAATGATTTATACGAGTACTATATGGAACACATTAAAAATCATTTGCTAATCAAAAGAATTTTGACTAGTTTTTCTGGGTCTACGTCAAATCAAAAGGTTTTGCCAATCAATAATAGTGATTTGTGTTGAAAAGTGGTAAAAATTTATCTCGCAAATTAAACAGAAACAGAAAGTAGGTCTAGGTATGTAAAATTATAATTTGATAACACTTTTGCCATAGTTGTGTGTTTATAGTCCAATTATATATGTCAAAGCGTTGTCAACAAGTTTCAAATAAGAAGTTATTAACCAAAGTGTGCAGAGATTCTGAGTAACTAACACTTCTTGCCCCAATTTGTGCCCCTTTTCGAAAACATTGCCTTTATTGCATGAAAATTCTTGCAGAGATTTAAAAGACAACACACAAAATGGCTTGCCTCTAACATGATTATTTTTATTGATGGTCATTTTGAGTTTGTAAATAAAGTTGGTCGCCAAAAAATAGCTTATTAGAACACAGGTCTCGGCTAAAAAGAAAATTAGCCGCAGAACTTCGGAAGAGAGAGAGAATAATAACTCAATGCCTGCTACAGTTTTAGCAATAAAATCAAAAAAAAGAAAGAAGCTCTCCTAGCTAGAAATAAATGAAGTTAAAAGAAAACTTCTTCCCACACAAATGTTAAAACTGAAAGAAAGGTGCCGACCGAACGAAATTTGGTAAGTCGTCTTGGGGTCCCAAAGGATGTGTTTCAACAAAATTTTTTGGAGCAAAAATGCCAAATATGTGGACAAAAAAAACCATAGTGAAGTGCGGGTTGGAATCGCCAACGAAGTGTTCCGTATCACCGCACAAGGTTTAACACTTATGTATGCAAATTAGTTGTACGTGAAGCTTGTATCTCTGTCTGAAGTTATGTAAAATTAGTTCGCCGTTGTTTTTATCGCAAAAATGAAATATTTAAACAGCGCCGTAAAGTATACTACAAAAAAAAAAAAAAATTAACCAAAAGAAGGATTAAAATGATCTAATAGAGAGGTCGACAGGATGCGATCTTCTCAGCAATCTCGCCGCCTTGACTCATCCCATTCTGCGTTGCTTCAAAAGGCGCCAAACAATCAATCTTAGGAATCCCTAAGTCGTTATCAAAGACCACCGTTTTCATGAACCACGGGGCATGAGAGATCATACGCAATATCTTGGCCTGCAGTACTCTGACTTTCGAGATAATCGATTTTGCTGCCATATTGTACTACTGAAAACCATATCGCCAAGTAGGAGAAATTATTGCTTTATAAACGTGTGCACTTTCATTTTTAAGGACAATTTATTCCTACTGTTAAAAAGCTAACGAGATCCAAGGGATTTTGTGATATTTGTAATACACACCCAGGTATTTATTACCCGAAAGGTGCTCCAGCACCTGGTTGCCAATGAAGACTCCTGGAGAAACATCCGGATGTTATGTTAATGCCAATGTTTCAGGTAGTCCGTGGGTTCACAAATGCACCTGTTTCTGGCGAGGATAGCCGTTTTGTCTTGTGTAGTGGCAATGATAACATCCTGAGGATCTTCTAGCAGTAATTATGAACCAATAGGCATGTCATGCATGGAGACACCTGCGCAAATATCCTTTATGCTAGACTGCACAACATCAACTACCACTGAGAAAGTCTAGTTATTGCGGTAGCTACGCACTATTAACCATAGTTGAAGCAGGAAGTGCATATTGGAGCCCACGTTTCACGCTAGGGGACCTCATTATTTTTTTATTTTATTGAATTATGTACATACTCTGAGAAAATTTGAAATGTCTACCTATTAAGGTTCATGAGGTCTATCTTCACTGAAGAACGGGCGGACGGACAGCGTAGGCTCATTAATAGTCCTGTTGGCACCCTTCGGGTACGAACATTAAAAATGGAAATTTTAGTTCATGATCATGGCTATGTTAAATAACTGGCTCAAAGCAATTATTTTTAACAAGTCAGAAACATAATAAGGCATCAAAGCTGCAGCACAGAAAGAGGAGACAAACTACCACATAAGGTGGGAAATGAATGACAAATGAAAATGACAATGAAGCATATCTGTGTGTATGAATAAAGTTATGCGTACACATAAACAAGTTCAAAAGTCCTTTGTAAGTGCCTAGATGAATCATGTATGCTAGTTGCTTCTATAAATTTGCATGAATAAGGAAATACTAAACAATAAGAAATAGGGAAGGTAAATAAGATGAATGGTTGATTGAAGTACAGCACACTTTAATTTAAGATATCCAATACGAGTTGGGGAACAAAATGAAACAATAAGATGATGAGTTATCCTTAAGATAATTAGGATTTTACGACATTTCAACTGACTAGATAGACTATAAACAATGTAACATATAACATTAATAGGTAGACACAGTGGATGCTTATTTATTTGTCTTATTCTGACACTGTGCCTTTGTAACTTTGTGAATGAATGAGTGCGTGAGTTCAAATTGGGGCACTTAAATAAATGAAAAATCATCATCATTTCTGCATGTGTCGCATTCTTTTGTGTGAATGAGTGACAGTTCGTTTTTTTTTCTAAATTTTTTCATTTTTTTACTTTCTTCATTCATCATTTTACACTTTACACGAAATACACATTTAAGTAATTATTATTATACCACATCACACACACAGTCTGTGTTCATTAGTTCTGTACAACAATTTTTCTTTTTCTATATGGAATTGTTATTATTTTGCATTGCGTCACATTTTCGCGTTGCATATAAATTCCCTGTGGTCTATTTTATTTTGTGCACCCCCCTCTTTTTATCTAGTATTGTATTTCTTTTGATATCACGGATACGTATGGTGTGATGTGTTGTGAATTATATAACCAACTACTACTATGCATAAATAAATGTTGTAAATAACTAATGGTAGCCTTGTGTAAAGTGACTCTCTAATAAATACAAGGAGTATATGATGTAATTTGAAGATTAAAAACACGCAAACCTACAATTTTGATTTCTTATTTGTGTTGTCAGTTTACATGTTATACAAAAAATGAGAAATAGTGCAACAATGCAATCAATTAATCCTGAATTCAATATCAGATACAAATCAAAGAGTCAATGACCGCTTTCAAATAGGAATAGGAATTTAAAATCCAACAATTCTATGTCAAAAACAAAACCAAGATTATTAGGAGACTTAAGTTTAAAAGGTGTGCTGCTTGTGTGTGACTTTTTTATGATATATTATTGTATATTTGTCGTACACTAATTCAAATCCTAGCCACAATTCACGTATCTATGCCTGCGGATCTTTAGAGTATGGAAAAGAACAAATCAAAATAATACATGAAAAACAATATGTCAGATGTTATTATACATTGCAATTAGTTAAGCTTCAAGCCCCTAAAGGCTTTCATATACATACATACATACATATATATTCTTGTTGTATCTATGAGTACTACTAACAACATTCCGGCACCGCAACAAGCGCCTACAAATTTGGTACACCACCACTACATGCATAGATGTTGTTGTATCCATACAAAGAACTAAGCTCTTTGTGTGAATGTGATGTGTGATATGTGTGTGTGTGTGAATGTTATGGTGTCTGTGTATGAAGAGAGTGTAGAGAGGGAGTTTGCTTACGTTGCCTTGAGCAATTTGTCACGTGAAAATGTTGTACGATTCTTGTTTCCCTTCTTTTTCTTTTTTTTTTGTGTTGTGTTGTGATTATATAAGAGTATTGTTGTCACTCGAGTTGGGTTGAGTTTAGTAGGGTTGATTTAGAGTTAAATTTCAGTTTGTTCCATTGTTAAGTTTCATGACATTTGAGTCATTTTGCCATTACCATTTCACAAACCCATGCCATCAACGTGTGTATATGTGCAACATGCGCGCTTATTAAATTCACAAAACTGTTGCTTGCTTTAAAAAAACTCTCATATGATATTTTCTCCAGAGTTCATTCTCGTAAAATGTAAATGTTTATTACGACTTAGGAGCATGTTTTGCTGATTTTAATGTAAATTGTTGTTCTTTTATAGTTTACTGAATGAATTAAGTCTTAGTTGCATACTTTTTGGCGGCATGCAAACATGCAACACATGTTAAATTTGTGTTTATTTTTAACTTGTACTTGTATGATGATAATGATAATTAATTTGTACTGTAAATAAATCCGGTACTACTCTTAGTATGTGTGAGATGTGAGAATCGTGTCTTGGTGTTTTGTATTATATGGTAATGGAGATTTTGTGTACAATTGAAATTCATATTTTTAATATTTTTTTTTTTTCTTTCAATTTTTACACTCACCTTTCCCTCAGGCAAATATTGAATTCATGTTGCGAATCTGCATCGAGTTCCAATTGCTGTTGTTGTTGTTGTTGCTGCTGCTGCTGCTGTTGTTGCAATTGTTGTTTCATAGTTGCAATTAGCTTTTCAGTTTGCTGTTGCTGCAGCTGCAACTGCTTTTGGAACAGTTCATGTTGCACTTGCAATAATTCTTGTTGCTCGGGAGTGTAATGCGTCAGTTGGAATGGAAAAGGTGATGTTGCCCGTTGCGTGGTGGTGTTTTGTGATGATGATGATAATTGTTGCTTTTGGTATGGATGATGATGGTGATGATGATGATTACTTGCAGAGTGGTGGTGGTGGTTGTTGTTGTTGGTAGTGGTGTTGTTATTATTGTTGTTATGATGTTGAAAGAGGCTCGTTAACTTGTTGCTATTATTATCCAAATCATTGAAACGCAAGTGTTGCAACAGTTGCTCATGTGTCTGCAGCGGTTGCTGCTGCTGTTGCCGATTGTTGTTCAACACTTGCTGTTGTTGTTGTTGTTGCAGTCTTTGTTCTTGATTCTGATAAAGTTGTTCTGCAGGTGGTTCCTGTTCGATCAGCTGGTGTTTGGATTGTTGCTGCTGCAGCTGGTGCGGAGGCGATATGTGACGTTGTTGCTGGTGACTATGGTGGATTTGCCGCTGCTGGTGATGCTCATGTTTAGTCGTCAAGTTTTGATAACTGTGACTATTACAATTGCTCTTATTACTGCCAGTTGATAAATGTCGCCGATGAAATAGTTCATTCAAACTGTGATTACTGTTGTTATTTATACTATGGCTGATATTATTGATGTTGTTATTGTGGTTGGTTTTGTTGCTGGACGGTAAAGCTGCTGTTCTTACTGCTGGCGTTGACGTTGCATCTATTGAAATCAACAGCGGATCACTGTTATTGTTATTTATATTGCTGAAACTATTTTTACCGGGTGACGTCGTTGTTATCGTCGTCGTACCAGGTGATAATTTGCTAGCTAACGTTGTTTCAATTGAACCTAGCATTATGTTAAGTCTTAGATACTTTGTTTTTGTTAGGATTATTTTTGATATCTTTTAGTTTATGGCTCTCGATGTAGGCCTTTGTCCACAACTGCTGCCGACGATACTGTCTTTCAGAATAAATTCAAAAAATCCTATAAGTTGGCGTGGAAATATTTCACCAATTTGTTTTTGTTACTTCACCTATATCACTCTTGGTATTTCTCTATTGTTAGAGACTGTTATATGTTTGCTAATAGTTTTCTTCTCTGATCGGCGTGTTATTTTGCTTTGCCTGAAGGAATGGGAAAATGACAGTTTCATATGGATTAGTAAGACTTTGAAAAATGAAGGAATTAGTAAAGTACAATAAGAGACAATAACAATTATACTCTTAGGTGTATAGTGAGAGACGAAAGAGAGAGAAAAATAAAATTCTAAAAATTGAAAAAATAAAAGCAAAAATCAAAATGATACATTTACATTTTGTACAACAATGACACAAGCAAGAAAGTAACCTTGAAGCACTACTTTAACCATAAGTGAGTGACAAAAACAATTCACTTTCATACAAAGTGTGTCTTCCTCCTACTGCATTAAATAATGTGAAAAAAATACACAAACAAATACAGAAATACATAAGAGCATTTATTTATATATGTATACATATGTAAAGAATGTCCTTCGAAGCTAGTCAAACCCTTCATCTTCATCGTACTCAAAGATATGTATATAAATAAATCAAAAAACATTTTGCTTGACATCAACATGTCTTGTCTTGAGTCTTGTCTTCCATCCAGCATATTGAAGTCATGTGTGGTGTGGCATTTATTTATTTATTTTTATGTATTTCTATTTATAAATAAACATTTTTCAAATACATATGTATGTAAGACTAGTATGGTATATTTAAACTATGTAGAAATGCAGTTTCTTAGTGCCCCGATTTTATATATTGTAGATTTTCCCTTTCGTTGCAATGCATTTTAGCATTTACATTGTCGCTTAGGTCAGCTACATTTCACTTCAGCAGCTAAATTCAACAAAAAATGCCACCACAACAAACACTTAAACACAACATATTTTCTATTTGTGTGTGTGCTTCTCATTGCCACTGTGGGTGTGTGTGTTTGTGCTTGAGTACGGGTAAACATCATGTACATATATATGATTTCTACATACTCTTATATGTCGGCATTTCTGTTGTTTGTTTGTTTGTTTGTGGTTATAAAATACAAACACTTCACTCGTTGCAAACAAATAAAAAAGGATGAATTCAGTTTTCCTTTCCAATGAAGAAAAGATGGGGTCACAAGGCAAATATAAAAAGAAAAAGTAAAAATGACAGTACAAAAATAAATATGTACAAACTTATGCCAGGCAGCCAGCCAGCCAGCCACAGCTGCCACAGAAAACACACTTAAATAAACAACAATGCAAGAAGAACATCAAAAGTCATTCAAGCCAGTTACACTGAAAATAAACTAATTAAAAAAACATAAAATTCTAAACTGGCCCATAGACGTACAGTATGATAGAGCAATGAATTTGAAAGATTTTAGTTAAGAATGAAATGTTATGTTAAAAATGAAAAAAAAAGTATACTATTCAGATGCTGGAAGGAATCGGATAAAATGTGAAATTTTATCTACAGCTATTTTATGAACAATACAGAATAGATTTAGTAAAATGTGAAAAAAGGATAAATTTCCAACAGACCTAATATTTTTTTTTTTTTATTATTAGCCGCTATGCTTTTTGCTTAAATTTGCTCTAGAGTCTAGATTATACCTCAATACATTCATTTAACCTCTTTACATATTCATGACTTATGAATGTATATACAAATTAAAGCACTAGTCAACACTGAACAAAAAATTAACCTCTCCCGTTCAAAAGAAACGCGTACTACATGGACACTCTCAAAAGCAACACTGCCTACTCTAGCCGACAATATTTTATTATGACAGCATCATACCGAGTCATAGGCGAAGACACCAAATACAGTGCCTTTTCATAATAGTGTTGTATCACTTCACAGCAGATACTGTTGATTTAAGTCATTAAGTTATTATTGGTATCCTTGAATCGACAGTTGTTTGTCGCAATAGTAATAGTAGTCACACACTCAAAACAATGACTTAAGATAGCGATGATAAAGAACTCGCACATCAAAATCAAACAGAAAAAAGTCATACATACAACACTACTGTAGGAGCGACGACAACCAACACGCACATTTAAATCAAATAATACAAACATACAGTTCCGAATACAAAGTGTCACTCCGAGTCATAGCATTTTTATGACAGTATAACACAATGTCATTGCCGAAGACACTAGACGAGAGTGCATTTTCATGATAGTGTTTTACCGAGTCATACCGTAATGCACGACTCACACTACAGCAAAAATTTTAGTCAATAAGTGACTCGTTAAAAAAACTCACATGTCGTGGTATGATTCGGTTTAGAAACACACATGACTCAGTGTCATGGTGTGCGCAGTGTTATTGTGGACTGTTAACACTACTTAGTGCTTACTCGTGAAATATAAATACACAGCCAAACAGTCATGACTATTGTACATCCAAAAATATCCTCCACAAATAGAAAGGTTAGCTTAGCATATATTTACTGCCGAGGCAAAAGAGCTCATATAGAAAAGGAATTCATTGATGAAATCACTAAAAGTGACTGTAGGCTGTTAGAACTGATGTGCATGTAGAGGAAGACAAAGCTTAAATGCGTAAACTTATAAAAGCTTTAACAATATGCTCAAAGAATGTTGTAAGACTCTATCGAGAGAGCTGTATATTACTCATTGTAGACCGGTTGGAAAGCAGAAAATGTATGGAATAATGCCTTGTAACATTCTATACGGTTCATTCGCATAAAATTCTTAGAAGTCGCAAGACTAAGCGACATATGTATATTGGTAAACAAGGAGTGAACTCAATTCTAATGAACCAGTTTAACTTAACCGAATCTATATTTCCACCGCTTAAAAAAAAGATTCCTAGATAACTTGATTATCTGCTTCTATAAATTGATTAGAATTAGACAACTTAGTTTTGCGCAGTGTAAGACCTTCTTAACACGTGTATGACTGAGTCAGCCACTTGAGTTTCTAAAGGCATCCATACGACAAGAGCAACTTAACTGCATGCCTACATAGCTACTCATATATGTAGTATGTATGTGGTAGTATCTAAACATGCATAAAACGCATTTCAAGGATATGTACGTACATCATAGTCAGTAGTCTGTCTGCTTGTCTGTCAGCCAATGTAAAAGCCAAAGACATGGCCATAAGTATGTCATTAGTTTGTTTTCAAATAAAATCACACATCCAGACAAAAAGGTAAAAATGCAGTGCAGTTATAAGAAGAAAAGAAATTCCTATGCTTTTTGTAAAGATTTCGCAGCATTTGAAAGAAATAGGGATTTCCTTCTTTCAACAGGAAGTAATTAAGACATTTGTGAAGACACGCCGCCTCCACATAGGAGCCATATAAGATGACTCGATGGTATCTGCTAAGTGCAAACACTTGCAGTTAGATGCTTTTGCAATTGTCAGGCTTTAAAGTGAAATTTATGTACACATAATACTCTAACTGAACACACATTGCAATAAAATGCTATACAAAATGTTGTGCATACTAGATACTAGGAAAATAGCTTACGGAGGGGGAGAGAGGAAAGCCCAACACAAATCTTTAGATAAGCAGTACATTCTTACATACTCATAAAGCAAAACCCAACGAACACACACACACACAAATGTAGCAACTTCATGTTGCAATAGAACCACTTCAAATGCAATTGCAACTAGATAGAAATCAAGGCATACTCACTCAACTCATACACACTTGAATATATCCTTATGTAAGCGAGACTTTTATATGCCACACACACACACACACACACACACACACACTCAAATACAATCAAGTGTCAAAGGACGATGATATGCACAAGAATAGAAAAGCAAGCAAGCAGACTGACGGACTGACAGACAGGCTAGGTATTCATTCAGTCTGTCATAGACTACGTTAGTCCTTGGACTCATACACACACACAGCACGCAACAACAATAACAAAAATCCAAACAAGAAAAGTAGTAAAAGATACTAAGTAAACATTGTAGTTTAGATACTTTATCTATATATCTCACAACATTTATCTAGGGTCGTCGGGACGACCTAAACCTAAAGTCAAGTAAAAAAACAAAAAAAGCTTTGTAGTGTGTGTGCATCATGATGACACTTGAATAATATTAGAAACTCATTCCTCCTACTCTTGGTGCCAAATTTTGTAAATGTCGTCACATTTTTACATCTTTTGATCAAAAGGGAAATGGGAAGATTGTATAGAGTAGAGAGGGCATCTTTAATGAGACTTGAACAAAGGTATACCCCAAATGAATGTATTGTTGTCTTGTCTATCCACTACAAAGGACAACAATCCTTCAATCAAGTAGAGCCACGAGGACTAGCTAGCATAGAGTTCATTTTGTGAACACTGTTATCAAAAAAGAAACTTCTGCCATACGGTATGCAAAGATTTCTTTCTATTTTCCATCATAAATGCATGTACATATATGTTCTGTTTTTATTTGCGATCAGTCTAGAGACATTCAACAAATTTTGGTAACAATATTTTACATCACAGCGAGCTTAACCAATCCATGTCATTTTCTAGCAAACTAATACAAAAATTGTTGATATGGACGTGGAAATTGCCCACATACCAATGAGCACTTGCTATTGTACGTAGCATCCTACTAGCCTGATACATTTGCATATATGAAATATTTAAATTTTCCATTTTCAGTTTACTTAATTAATTTGTATAATTTGCATTTCAAGTTAAAAAAATAAACATATATAAAAAATAAATTACTAAAAGTAATGAATAATTAAAAGCCTTTGGCGGTTCTCACTGACACTCATACACATGTCTCCCCTTCCCTCCTTACATGCATCCATCATAGTTTTTATGTTTATATGCACTAGTTGTGTATGTGAATGGAAAGTCGTAATAGAATTTTCATCAACTTATTTTCCATGCTTTAAAGCATAAAGTGCGCTCGAAAGCGAAAAGTAGTGCAGCAGCAGCAGCAGACTTGAGATAAAAATAAAACTGCATCATCATCAAAGGATTCACATCCTGCGAGTAAGACTAGTGAGTGGAAAGAAAGTAAATGAAAAATAAAAAAAAAGCAGATGGATGATGATGCCGATGACGGCGGCAATGGTGATGGCAATACGCGCATAACCCAAAAACATAGATCCTCTGGCATAAATAGTAGAATAGAAATGAAATATGCACAAGAATTGAAAGGAAAAGAGAATCACAAACAAAACAAAAAGTTAAACTAAATTGCGGACTTTCAATGCCGAGTGCCGCATGGCGCATGTTTCAAGCGTTTTTTTAACACATTCGCGCGCTCTTAAGGATTAAGCTGCAACAGTAGTGATAGATACACCCCAACCACGTACCATTGTATATCTGGAAAAGAACCCACAATAATAATAAAAAAAAAATATGGAAAAGTAAAAATAGTAATTCATTTTCATTTATTTTCTGGTGCAGATCTTGAAATGAATAGTTATCTACCGAAAATAGAAAAAAAACAAAGGAGGAAGAACGAAAGAAAGAAAGAAGGAATCATTGCAGGAAATGCTTTTGGCGCTAACAATTTTTAAACTGCAAGCAGCAGAAAGGATATAAAAATGACTCCGGTTGAATTAAATAGGATTGCATAAAGCGGGTGGTGCAAACCAAGCGAAAGATCCTTAGTCAACATATCATCATAAAGAAGAAGCTAAAAATATGACAGCTTAATGTTGCAACTGACATTGGCAGGCTGCGGTGGCAATTAGGGGTACTGCATCACCACTAACAAGATGGTATACAACAGTATATGGTTCTTAAATCATAAAATGCGTGGTGCTACTACGGCAGTTTTGCAAAACCACACGTTTAAGAACCGCTGGTATGGGAGGAATGCATCATAAAGCAAATGCAGCAGTGGCATGCAACAGTAAACGAGATAACAAAGAATTGCAACAATATGAAGAAGAGAAAATTGAAAGAGTTGCAACATAAATCGGAAAAAATAAAAATAAAACACACAAAACGCAACAAATTGCAAGTCACAAGCTCATAAACATAGAGAATTAGATAGTGAGAATGAGGAATGAGGAATTTGCGGGGTCAGGTCATTCAAGGAGAAAACTAAACAAGTTTCAATGTTTTCCGTTTGTCAGTTTATTTGTTGAAAAACTGTAACTCAATAAATATAATAAATAAAATCAATGGGATAAGTTCAACCCTTCAACTCTTCGATACCTAATAACCTTCAATCGCAAGGATACAGATACAGGATAAAGTACGAAAGTAAGTAAGTTATTACGGATCATAAGCCCCGCATACATATCCTATGATATAGGAAACATCATTTAAAGATTTACCAAAGCAGATTAGAATGCCGATTTACTTGAACTAAACGAGACAACAACAAAAGATGAATACTTAGATTAAAAAAAAGATGTAGAATTTTAAGGGAAAGAAGAAAACAAGTCAGTTGAAGCGAGATCCTCAGACAACGATAGACAACTCAGTCTGACAGTCAGTTGACAGACCGACAGACAATCTAACTTTTCTCCATAAAACAGAGCTGCAATGAAGCGCCGCTGCTACAATGATAGGGAACTGATGTTGCAGAAAAGTCCCTGAAGCATGTGGTGCAAGTGAAACGTTGATTCCAACAGCAGTCTGAATGCAGACAATGCGTCGGAAATTGTGAAAGTGCTAGACAGGAAGGAATGAGTGAAAAAGAATATACCATAAGTCAACTAGGAACAAGAATTAAGTCAAACTTTGGTCTCTCTAAATCTTATGTACACTTTAGAGGTAATGAAATGAATTTGACACATATGATTTAAGTTGTAGGAGGCTATACAAAATATATAAATAATAGCTTGCCCAGCACGATTTTGAGAGCAAACACAGCATAAACAACGAACAACGAAATTCGTAAACGACGCTATCATTGAAAATGCCACATATCCACACATACACATTAACTTATATCTGCTTCCAAAAGCAATCAAGGCACGAACAACGAAACACACAATCTCTCTCTTGAGTCGATCTCAGTGACCAACAAAAGACGATAACGCAGAGCGGAATACTTATGTGCGTCCTCAGAGAGGTTAAAATACAACAATAACAAAAACAACACCTAATTCAAGAAGAAGCACAGCATGAAGACGTACAAACGGCTGTGGAAAAATTGAAAAATGTTAATTCGAAAAAACTGTATTTAAATTTTTAATTCATTAATCCTATGGCATTCTGTGACAACGTACCATTCTTATGGTGAAAGAATTTTTAAAATCGGATAAGTAGTTTCGAAGATTATCCGTATCATCCAAACAAACATTACATCTTTATTACATTGTTAGAGATGTTATAGATAATAAATAATACATGAATTCATTTATAGGAGACTATAGGAGGCATCTATCTCTTCTTCTGCTAGAAGATCACGAAAACAATCATAAATTTAAAAAAAAAAATCCAATTTGTGGTATTTTGATCCTCCACAATTCCATGTGTTACAAACATCAGGCTAAACTTATGATAGTCACTTGTGTATTGTGAAGTGTATAAAAAAACTATTATTTACGAAAAAAAAATAACAAAAAACAAAAAGGAGAAAATATATAAAAGTTAGACGAAAAAGTTTTCTATAAAAATATTGCACTTCGCGTATTTTCCACATAGTTTTTTTTCTAACAATTTTGGTTTCATTCTATTCGCTTTCATACTTTTTCTTCAACTTAATTTTAAAATGTGCCCACGAAAGGTTATTTACTTCTTTTTTTCACCAGCTTCTTCATTTTGTCTATTTTGTTTTATTTTTCTTCCTTTTTTTTTGTAACATAAAAAACTTTTCTAATGAGAGTAAGAGTTGTTGGTTGTTGGTCCTGGTTTTGTTTTTATGTTGATGGTAGCAGAGTCGAAGAATGGGATGGCATAAAGTATGCGGTTGAAAGTTTGTCTTACGAATTTTCTTTTCTCTTTATCTTCAACTATATTTTTTTTATTATTCAACCACATTTTATTTCAACCACTTTTTCGTTATGTTTTCTTTCTTTAGTTTTTTAAATCACAACATAAATTATTCATTTAGTTTTGGTTTAGTTAGGTTGGTTTCTTAATATAATTTCAACCGTCACTTTAAATGAAATTAATAAATGTCACTCAAAATGAAGGACTTTTCCACGACAAAAATAATAATAGAAATCTTCTTCTCTCATAGAAAACAAATAATGAAATCTCAAATGCATAAATTCAATAAGCATTCCGTTTAATTGAATATTTACAAAAGAAAAAAAAAAAAAAGAAGAGACACGAGCAAAATAAATTGCTTAAATGGAACAATCCTCAAAATAAGATATTAAGCCTTAAAGTCTAATAAAATAAACAGTAAACACACTTAATGCCTTGATTACCAACGCCAAAAATAACAATAGCAACACACAAAACCAACAGGACAAGGACGAACTGGGAAGGATATCATCAGGAGCAAGACAAAGACAGTCACTTTGTTTCTTTGTCAAAACAAACAAAATAAACACAACTCCTCAATTCAACTTGATTCAAGTCAAAGCAAAAGCAAAAGCAAGACGACGACGATTCAAGTCAAAACATAAAACCAACCAAGTCAAGCAACTAAAAACAACGACGGCGAGATGAAGGGAAAAAAACAACTAAAATGAAGACAATTCCACAACAAAAAATATCTCTCTAGATACATACAAAGTATATATTCTAAATACTTTTACACATCCATAATACAGAGGACAAGTAAGGAAGTAGAGAAAAATCCTTAGAACGGGTATTATGTGGATTTGTGCCGAAAACATTGTTGACCTCAAAATTTTGCAAGTAAGCAAGAGCAAGGAAGGAAGGATGGTTGTCAAAGCAACAATTTTACATCCTAGAACATAAGAGGTACTAGGTAAGAGTAGTTAAAGAGAATGAAGTAGAGTACACGTCGTATTAAAAGAAGCATGAACGAGAAACACATGTTTAGGCAACCGCAAAGCTTACAACAAAATCATGCCTACAAAAGATACAAATGTCATTTATGTATGTTTCTTGAGCTAGGCCTCATACAACTACAGTAAAAGACTAACTTAAACATACAAAATATTGTACTACCATCATAGTAAATTTATTGCACTGTTAAAGACTTTGGTAGTATCTCTTTGCAACTCATTACAACAAAATAGACTTCAACAAAGTAAAATACTGACAATTATGTGCGTGTATGTGGCTAAATATCTATAACTAATACAAGTTCATTCGGACATTTGTAGAAGAATCTTTAAAACAGCAAAAGCTTCTTCAACAAAAAATCAACTTAATACATTAAGCTGTCAAATAAGTCTTAGTGACTTATTTCTACTAAATTGTACTTCTTCATAACTGAGACATCTTTGTTCTGTTGTGAAATTCACTTTATCCATCATCATCTTATCGTTTATATCGTCTGAAATATTTAACCAGAAAGAAGGCTCCTGTGAATGAGCATGCAGAAATATTATATTGTTTTTTTGACTTACATTTAGGATAGAGGGAGTATTCATACTATTTTCAACACACCAATAGTCATATGTAAATGGTCCTAAATATGTGACGCATGACCATGCATACATGACCTTCCTGTGATTGAACTTCGTGCAATAGTTCAGCTCTCTAATTCAAAAACTGAGGGACAAGTTTGCATAGTTTCACAGGCACCTCGAAACATTAATGTTTGGTACTAAAAATATATTTTAAAGCAAGCTACAAGGCGTCAATTTATACTAGTAATTTCGAACAGAAATAAAGATTTAAAAAGACAAAAGCTGAAACTCACAATCTGACTCAAATCTGTGAAATAGAATAGCTAGTTACATAAGTATAATCCTTTACAAAATAAAACAAAAATATGCTCTTTATCAACCAAAATTGCTTAATCGACCGAATCTAAGTCTTTCGTGAAAACCATTCGAATCACAGTGACAACTTCAAATTTAGGTCAATTTATGAAATCCTTTTAGCAAACTTTACTCAAATTAATTTGCATTATTTAGTAATAATTTTGAGGCATCAAGTATCATAATTATAAATTCAAAATATTCAAGTGAACTTTGTCTCATCTACTGTGGACTGAATTGAACTCCTTTTGTTCGATCCATGATTACACACTGTGCCACACTCCATCCTTAATTAGAAGTATTTAATTTTATGTATTGCCTCTGACCGCTTGCCATGATGCCTGCCTAATGTCTTTAGGCTGTTTTCCCAACAAATTCATATCATATCCTTAGTCCTGCATTCTCTCACCTCCTAACTTGGTTTTACTACATAACATTAATTTACTTTTATTGAAATATGCCTCCTACAAAAGCCTAAGGCTTGAAGCAATTTTGTATGGACAACAAAACTTTGTTTGTTTGTGGTAAGTCAAATTTATTAAAAACACTTATTGAATTTATTTATTAAAATAAACAAATAAATTATTTATTGCACAATTATGTGTAAATAAGTTTTACGCTCTATTTTAATTGCTTATTTGATTATGAATATGATGATGATTTTTATGTTAATATGTGATTTTATTGTTATTCGTAAATAATTAATTTAATTAAAGTAATGCGGATGATATCATATCAAATTAAAATTGTGTATATTTAATATGTTGATACAAAGTAAATACGACTACTTCAATTCTAAATCTACCAATGACTGGGTATACTGAGTAAATAGTCGCAGGCCATTAATAAGCATTATCGTAATGTGATCTGCAATGTTGAAATAGAGAGATCTCTGTAGCGCAATTATAGCTAATCAGACTACCAAATAAAGTCTGTGAATATAAAAATCGGTGCTACCTTTTAAATATTGTTACCTTTCCTTGTCACAGCCAAAAAAAAAATTACATTATTATTGTCTTCTCTGCAAACCTTTGTTTTAATCATTCGTGTTAAAGCTTTTAATGATTGGTATCACAAATAAGGTTTCAAACAAGGCGATTCCCTTTCTTTCGATTTCTTCAACCTCCTACTGGAAAAAATAATTCGGGCTGCCGAGCTGAACCGTCAAGGCACTATTTTCTACAATAGTGTCATGTTGCTGGCATATGCCAACGACATAGACATCGTCGGCCATAACAGCCCTGCCGTATGTTCAGCGTACTTCAGTCTAGAGAGAGAAGCGGCCAAAGTGGGTCACGCAGTGAATGAGGGCAAGACAAAGTATCTTCGGTCAACAAACAAAGAGTCTTCGCGTCTTGGACAAAACGTCACTGTTGGCGATCGCACCTTTGAAGTGGTGAAGGACTTTGTCTATCATGGCTCCAGTATCAACTGCAAGAACGACATCAGCCTAGAGATCAAGCGGAGGATCACTCTAGGTGCTACTTTGGGCTCAGTAGGCAATTGAAAAGCTGAGCCCTCTCTCGACAAACCAAACTCATGCTCTACAAGGCACTCATCAACTAGCGCCAGCGTGCAAAGGACAGAACTAGTTGACACGCTCTTTTGGACTCGGCCAAAACCGACACACGGTTGTTGCGCCACTTATTAATATTATTATAACAGTAAGGGGTTCTAGGTTCCATATTTCTTAGATTGCTAAGATCGCAGCTTCTTACAGCGGCTTTTTTCACTTTTGATTACATTTACTGCAAAAATACAATTTAAAATGCAATCACTTGAGGAATTTAAAACACATATCTCGTTAACAAAAAAATAGATTGGGAATTGAAGAGGAACACGCATTAAAATTTATAAAAGACAATTACAAAAATAAGAAAATATGCTGAAAAAACTTGAATTAACATAATTATTTTTTTTTTACGTAACATTTTATTCTTTTTATGAGTAGTATGGATTTATATTTAATCTTATAACGAAAATTTTTTGAGTTTTTATTTAAAAATAATCAAATTATTTGCGAAAATGTCAAAAATAACAGCACAAATAAGCCAGTGCCACCAAGTTTTATTTGTTTTTAATGCAGTTTTCGATAACTTTTCTTCGTCGTTTCAATGTATTTCAGGAATACGTATTTAGGAACCAAGCGACACCGACATAGGAACGATAACACCAAAGGGAGGGAGGGAATACGCCCGAAAACTATTTGTTTAATCAATTCATACAATTTTAAAAATAAATCACTCTTTGAGAAATTACAAAAAATAAAAAAGATGTCAAGTCAGATGAGTCGAAGGCCCCGCTTAAGTTTAGTATCATTTATAAGGCCTATTTATTTTAAATAAATTAACATATACATAAAATAAAAAACATATACCAATTGCATTCAACAATAGATTAAGCCAGTTATTGACAATAGAGTGAAAAGGTTTAAAATTGATTTATAATATGACAAAGTTATATACTTGAAGTAAAAATTAGTGTCCCTTCTACCTTTCATATTAGAAAATTGTGCTAGGAAATTCTTTGTAATAAACATAAGTATTAAATGCTTATATTATTTTATAAAATATATTTCTCTTTAAATAATTTAATCAACAAATACACACATTTTTTATTTGCAGATAATAACCATATAAAATATAAAAACCAACAACTACATAAAACACAAAATTATTCATCCAATTTTTAGTCATAGAACAATACCTCACATACTTTGAATAGCAATCAAAGTTTTAGATTATACAATGAAGACGTAAAAATTAATACAAAAAAAATACATCTCTCACACAGTGAATTTGTACACGTATTGAGAGTTTTTCAAGAAGTTTGTAATACTCAGAATTAAACATTGGAGACCCTGTAAAGCATACATATTTTTGATGTCCATCTATATGAACACAAACTGGTCCCTCAGTTTTTGAGTACCCAAATTCAAATTAATGTTTTTATTCGAAAAACTTTTTGGTTTTTTGTCTTATCGAACTGAAATTTATGTCTGACCACTATTCACTAACCATTTAAATTTCTGGGATTGCTGGATCGTATAGCTCCTGATGTGTGCAGTACTCAGCACTTTACAAAAGTCAAATCAAATATGAGTATTGTCTGTGCACGCTAATCTCAGAAACGGCATAACCTATTTAAATGCGGTGTTGACTGGTGTATTGTAGCAAGCTTCGTGTAACATTAAGCGTTTATTTTATCGAAATCGAAAATATATTTTTGCTGATTTTGCGAATGTTTTTCTCTTTTGCAGAGCAACATTAAACAGCTGATGATTAAGAAAAAGTTAACAAAATACACAGAATTACAATAATATAATATTTCTATATGCTCATTCACAGGAGTGTGAAGAGTATTACAACTTTGACATAGCCAAAGCTAACCTTCTTTCTGGTTTTTCATTATTTTCATTTAAAACATTTCGTATTTGTTTGTTGTAGTTGTTGTCATTTGATAATAAAAAACGCAACTAGATACTCATACATACATATGTACATATATTTTTATGAGGCATTTGAGATTTGAATAGTAAACAAAACATAGACACAAAGCCACAAAAAAAAAACGGAACAAATATACTGAAAAACTACTGCATGAGCTTGATGATACAAAACCAATTCTATATCTTGATATAGCATACACCTGCAATTCTCTATATGCACATCAATCTATCTATCTGCACAATTCCAACCGACAAATAACAAACATATATAAATATTTAAGCATGTGTTGGGCATGTGTGTGATCCGCTATCATGGTAGAAACTCTTTCCAATGAGTCTGTGTGTGTATTTAGAAAATATTGATGATTTCCCACTCACACTCACCCTCAGAAAAGTGCAATAAAATTGACTATGATGGCGAATACTCGTATGTAGATATAATAATTTCATATGAGAAGAGTTTGGATGCAAATAGTTAACACCACAGAAATATAAATTACTTACTTTGAGTAAAGCAAACAACAAATACTAGTACCATATTCTGAAAACTTCTTTTGTTTCAAATGTATATTCTAAATATTTGTCTGGGCCGAGAGTAACAAAATATAAATTGTATGGCTGCTGCCAAAAGATACAAATACAAAACGTAAGGTATTATGAATGGATTTTATATATCCTATAACTCCCAAATGTTCTAATAATTTCATATGTACATATATGTATATTCTTGGACACATGTATTGTATATTTATTTTAGCTGAGAAGAATTGTTGCTGTATTTATAGTAAAAGTAAATATTATTGCACTGGTTTTAGCAATAAAACATTGAAAGTTGCTTTCCAAAGCTAGCAACTTTGGATTTCCGTACTTTATAATTTTAAAAATAAATATAGATTGGGTTATTACAATATGATTTTATTGTGTTAACATCTCTACAATAGATATGCTCAATGGTTCAAATATTCTCAGTAAAGTTGCTTTAGTAAGACGATCCAAACGAAAACTCCTTTTAGTGTTTACACAATAGTTTGCCAAGTCTATTTATTCGAATGTCTTTCAAATGTCAATTAAACAAAAGGTACCCTTTTTCGATAATTGATTTTACAATACTGGTCTCCTTTTCCTTATTTTCCCCTACTGATTGACTAAAATGATCAGTTCAAATTTTACTAATGCATGGTTTGGATAAAAAATAATCACAATTCTAAGAAAACATCATCAGGTTTGTTCATTACATTTAAATAGTAGGTATGTGTTTATTGAAATACAAAAGAACGATGGAATTCAAGATTTTTAATTGGAATTTAGAATTGATTCGATTCAAACAATATCCTTTTATTATAATATAGTTTTCAAAATATAATTGTAATTCTAAGAAACATCAATACACCAACCAACTAACGCTACTGATTAAATCCATAGATTAGGCAAAAAAGAAACAAACATTAAATCATCGTCTCCGTAACAAGAAACTTAAATTTGGATCAACCATTGTATTTTTAATATTTAGTCTACTCACATTCATCTGATAAGAGTATTAAGTGAAAGAAATAAACTATTTTCTTGTATTGTGATATTTTTTATTTGTTTTTGTCGTTTTTCTTATTGTCGTTAGTATTGTTGAGTCTGACCGTGTCAAATACCTAGGCATGACTCTCGACAAGCGTCTTACCTGGAAATCACACATTTCATCCACTACTGCAGCTTGCTACGGTAAGCTAAAAAAATTACCATAGCTTACCATAGCTACTGGCTATTAAGCCAGCTTAGCCTGAGTATACTGGGGCACTTCCTGTGCATCGACTATTAAAAAAGTTCAAATATTGCAGAACAAAGCACTACGTCGTATTACGAATACTCCTTGGTACGTTACGAGTTCTGCAATACACAACGACCTTCGGATGCATACAGTTATGGACGAAATAAATCTGCACAGCAGTCGCTACAATGACAGGCTGATTTGTCACTCAAACCCTCTTGCTGCGGCGCTAATGCACCAAGAGTTCTCAAGGAGGCTCAAACGTCATCTTCCTATTGACCTTGCGACCAGATTCACCTAGCACACACACAAGTAATACATAATGCAACTAAGTAAATCGGCTATACGCCCCTCATAAGATATTAAAATGCTTGACAAAAATGTACCAAGTTAACTTGATAGTAATGTATGTACATGCAGAATTTATAATTACAAAAAAAAATAGAATACTAAATATGTAATTATGAAATAAGTGGTTTTTTGTTTTTTTCATTTTCAATTTAAATTATTGCTCAATAAACTTGTTTTTAACTCAATTTTACATTTCTCTTTGAATTTGGATACTCAATAGCCTTGACTTGATTACCCATATTTAGTTTAATAAATAGTATGTAAAGTTTTCGAAAGATGAAGTAAACAATGATTATTGGTCAATTTTATAAGTAAAAAATCACAGTGAAGGATAACAAACTTATGCAACAAATATTCAGTCTTAAGAAAAATGGAAATATGGTTTGTAAGAAATCATTTGTATGTGTATATTTTCTAATGTTATATCAATTTTAAGATTTATTCATCCGAAATTTCGAAATTATCATCATCTTCTCAAGACGATAATACTCCTTTTTGCGACGGCAATACAAGTTCATTGTAAAATGAATTTTGAAATTTTATTCAAGTGGCTTCAAGCGAAGAAGAATCCATCGCAAGATGATCGTGAAAATGAAATGAAAAAGGCTATAAGTGAAATTAGTTTTGGGAAGATAACAAATATAAATATCCATATTTGTATCAATTGGCAACAGTTTTGCATAACGTCCCTGCATGACAAGTCAGTGTAGAGAGAGCATTTTCTGCATTGAAATTAGCATCCATTAAATACTTTTTGTAAAATTAAAACAAAAATTAGTTTTATTTTCTGAGTAAAAAAATATAACTTAAAAATCCCGAAAGAAGGCTATCATTGGTTATGCCAAAGATATAATACTCTTCACGCTTCTCCAACCTTTCTCTCTTAGCATCACTATATTCTCTATGTTACAGTTTGAGTATCAACAAAGAACACAGTTCGAGTGGCACTTTTGTACTTTGTACTTTTATTCTTTCTGTGTAAAAACATATTTTTGAAATAATCAGTTAGAAAAAGTACACTAAATATATTTCCCCAAGATTTTTTTTCCATGTCCCCTACCATACACATTATTAGATATCAAACAGTCAATATTCCGCTAAATGTGTGAAGTGTGGAAAGTTAAATTTTGTAATGAAGAACTTAATTAAACGAACCTACACCATCCCAACCACAAGAGATATGAGTGGTAATTTTTCTTTAAGCATTCACTCATCGTTGGTTTCAGTTTACATTTTAATTATTATTTAATTAGTGAATAACGCCTGATGGTGAAAAAAAATCAATGATGATGTACTAAATAAAATTCATTCTTTTTCAGATAATGATAATGAGCAAAGATTAAGCAAGTATGGATTACACAATATAATCATCATAATCATTACATACTCGTATAATGAAATCTCAACGTCGCTACAGTAAACATACTTCTCGAAGTTTTTTTTGTTGTATATTGCATTTATTGTGAACAAGGTTAAATTAATTAAACATTAACAGACGCCATTCATTTTATTTCGACAACAAAAATAAATAAAATATGATACAAAAAAAAAACAAATATTTTGTTGCGTGCGTGTAAACACAAAACGCGAATTCGTATAATTTTTATTATAACAAACTACTAACTTCAGCAGTCGTAGACTAGGTCAGATCACTACACCACCACCACCACCACCACCACCACCACCACCACCACCCTGACAAAGTCATAAAAACGCACAAATCACAAACACAAAACAATCAAAAGAAAATAATAATAATAAAAGGAAGCACATATTAACCAAAAGTAAAGACAAACAGTTACAACGAATACTCGTAATAAAAGTCAAAATGAAGCCATGAAAATAGATTTGACATGGTCGACTTATAGACAAGCGTCTGATATAGTCAATGACCACCACCAGAAGCAATTCTAGTCCGGCACACTTAAATTCATCATAGCACATGACAGAACAAGAAATAAAACTAAAATTTAGTTGTTTAGTTTAGCAGGAAAAAAAAGGAAAAGAAATTCAACAAAATGTTATAAGCAATTAATTAGTTAAATGGCAGTTAAATAATGTCTGAGATGTATACCCACAATCTTGTATCTATTACGTTGCGTTGCATGTGCTTAGCTAATAAATTGAATGAATGAATGAATAACACTGGCAGGAAAGCAGACAGGTAACAAGGATGGATTCCTTTTGTGATTCGTTCGTCCTCTCTTGACTTGTTTTCATTGTTATCATTTGAGCACGCGATATTCTTTCTCATTATTTCGTAGATTGAGTATTAGAGATACAGCAGCATCGATGTGTTAATTATGTACGAAAATGTAATTGATTTTTTGGCATTATTGGTATTTCTTTCATTTCTACTATGATACTCATAGAAAATCAACTTACGACGATAGTTTGCGTGTCTCTAAATATAGTTCGCCTTTAAATTATTGTCAACAAACTGCATGACAATGTCAATTTTTACCAGAACAACTTGATGAGAAATGAAATGAAACATGTGTATTTGTCATCGTCATCGTCCTCGTCGTCATCATCATCATCATTGGTTCAGGGGTGAATGCATAGGGTAGATAGGAGTTAGCGAGCCAAAATAGGGATCTAGACATCGCGTGTCAATCGAGATTATGATAGATAGAGACGAATAAAAACAATATATAATACCAAGAGCAATGACATGGGGGTTGGTTAGGTAGAAATAGAATGGCATAAAGGATGACGAGAAATGTGCAAATAAACAAGCGTCCTTAGCAATATAATAAAGTTGACAGCAATAACAATGAACAAGTAATCGAGAGTGAGTTATGTACGGAGACTGAGAAGGATAAGAAGGATAAAACTGTTCTGTCTGCCAGGAGTTTGCAAATAATCGAAAAAATCCAGTAAAAAATATATTACAAATATTTTATCATAAAATTTATGAAATGACAACCATCACTCTTAAATTGAATATTGTAAGAATTTATTGGATCCATCAATACACACGTGGCAATTAGGGTTTTTTCACCTGACTAACTGAACATACTGGTATAAAGACTAGATAATAGTAACCAAGATAAACAACATGTATCTACTTATAATAAAGTAATAAATAAATATATGAAGTAACTTTCTCTAGTTCTCAAACATTGCAGAAGAAGTTGTCAGTCTAAAAGGCCACAATTTTTATTATTTTTCTTTATTTTGTATTAAGAATAGGTGTTAAATCATTGATCAGTATGCTCATAAGACAATGGTATATAATTTCATGAGCGCTAGTTTTTGTAATGTCAAAAAAGTAATATTAGTATTATGTATCATTTTGTTGTTGTCGTTGCTTCAGTCATCATATAGAGACTGCATTAGCCAGGGGTCCGACTACTTTGGTTTTGTGAGCCATCACAATCGGTCATTCTACCTGATCCAAAAAAAGCAGTAGCCAGGCTGAAGTAGGGTGGCGTTACGAACATACCATTCGCAGCCAGTGAGTAGGCTCAAGGCTATGTTTATCGCGGTCTAAACCCGTTTGCGATTCGACTTTGCAGCTATACGATTTTCTGGTACACAGTTCGCTTGATGAGTAGCGATAGTTTGCTTCTACTTTTGAGAAACCAGTAAAGCTTTCTTAATTTAGCTATTTAGGTTCCAACTAAATGTGAGCAAAAGGCTGCAACTAGAGGAACAAAAAATTTGATTCAGTATGTAAATCAGTGAGTTTTTCCATTTCTGGTCATTTTATGAGGCAACGGAATCTAAGGAAAAAATCTTCATCGACTGGTCTTAATGGTTTCGGACTACCGAATGGACCATCTTTTTTTATTTCATTTTCTGTAATAATTTTTGAATTGATATTATAAGTGCAAGTGACCATGCCATATCTTTAAAATGCGACTAGAAGGACAAAACAAAACTTTAAAGACACTTCCGATTCCATTTGCAAATTTCACAATCTACATGCAGACTTGAATGCCTTACAAGCACATGCTCATCACATCTTCTCGTATGCATTTTAAATATTATAGATTCTAATATATGGGATAGAGAATGTGTGTGTGTTTATGTGTTTAACTGTTAATGTGTGTGCATATACTCTACAATTATAATTAGCCTTGTTTGAGAGATGTTTGTTGGATTTGACTCCTTTCAGCTTCAGCTGATTTACAATAATTTGTATTATTATCAAATGAGTGTGTTGAATATTTATTATTGTGTGTGGCAAAATACATTAAATTGCATTTGCGTCTTTATCGCTTGTTTACAAGCTCAATGGGTGTGTACATAGGGGGAGGGTAGCCTGCATGTAAGTACATATCTGTATGCGATTGTTATGAGTGTGTTGAATGTCTGCACAATATTTCCCCAATGGCTTTGTCTGAGGCGTCAAGTACGCATTGCAGTATAATTAATGATTTCAAGTAGTCTGGTAATTCTCACAATAGATGCATACTACTCCATAAGATTGCTTGTTTGAGAATGTGATGGAATGCATTTAATGGTCATTTGCGAATTTTGAATTTTGTGATCAAATGTGTTTAAAAAACAAAAAATATTTATGTTTAAATTATAAATCAATTTTATTAAACAAATAAAAAAATATTTGAATAGAAATTATAAGGCCAATATCAAGTTAATGAAGTCCAATGTACTTTTAGTTAACCAAATGTATTATTATCTGATATACTTGTACACTCCTGGTCATTGGTTAGACGCACCAAACTTTTTTTCAAACCTAACGGTCTAGTTAAAAACAGGCATGTGTTAAGTGTCCAATAAATGTTGCTTATCATAATTCGAACATTATTTTTCGAAAACATAACTATTCTTTCGAAGTTTCTCAAAGTGTCAATGCAAACACACACGTGCACTTTTAGTTGGTCATTGGGATAGACGCAGTTATAATCTTATTAAATTGTGTGAAAAATTTGCAATTATTTTGACATAAACCAATATAAAATTAGAAAATAAATATTTTTGAGTAAAAATTCAGGCAGAATATGGGTAAAGGGAACGCGAAAAAATCGACCTGTTGCACTCACAAGGACTATCCAACCGTATGATTGCAGAAAAGATAAACCGCAGCTCACGATCCGTCGATAGGAATTTATTAATTCCCAAAAAAAATAGTTCAAAGGGAGAAAAAAAACCTTTAAGTTCTCGAGAAGAGAACAAAGCAAAGTTGGTAGCCAAAATAAAAGAATTAGCCGGGTTAAACGCAAGCCCCTCAACTGTGTAACGTACTATTTCGAAAGCGAAGCATCTTAAACGATTGAAAATAAGAAAACAAAAATCACGTCTTAATGGAATTCCCAAGCAAAAACGACTTCATTTTGCATAAGATTATAGACGTTGACTATTCAAACTGATACTCGTTTCAATGAATGGCGATCTGTCGTCTTTAGCGATGAAAAACGTTTCAATTTAGACAGTCCAGATGGATATTATTTTTACGATTTGCGAAAAGAAGAAGTGCATTTAAGCCGCCATCACAGCCGTGAGGGCGCAGTTATGGTATGGGGAGCAATAACGCTTTACGGAACGATGGTTTTAATTTTATTTAAACTAATTGAAATGCTTAAATGCCCACTTTGTAACCGAAACAGACATTTTCCTTAGTGCGTAGTATTCATTTGACCAAAGAAAAAGAACCCTTACAGGAAAACTTGAAAAAAATTTAATGTGACTTATTTCTTAACTTTTTTGTTGATAAACGTGTAAGAGCAATTAATAAATATAACTTGTGCATAATTACTTTTTTAAAAATTGTCTCTCGTATAAAAGCTACAATGTCATTTTTAAAAGAAGTGAAGGTGCGTCTATCCTTTTGACCAGGAGTGTATAGTAAAAAAAATAATGTATGATTCAGGAAATCTGAATGAAAGATTTTAAACATGACTCCTCTTCATCGGGGTTGAATGAAGTTATCATATGTTTTCGGCTGAATTTTTCGATTATAATTTATTTTATTATGAATCTCTACAGAGAGTGATCATTACCACTGCCATATTTTCATTTAGATGCATTCCATTCACATAGAAAGTGGCTAAAAATAGTTTAAATGAAATCAAATTTATGAAAACTCTTTCATTTCATTTGAAAATTTCTAGTTGCTCATAAACAAAATAAATTGCGAAGAAAGAAACAACATAAAATCCACATACGGAGAGAACTAAATTAAAAAATATTTTTAAATGTTTTGCAGAGAAAATTTTAAGAATAAATTTCTGAATAGTAAAACACAAAATAATAAATGGTAATCTTTTCCAACACAACACGAAATCGTCACACTTCACTGCCTTAATTCAATTGCATATGTAACGATGCGATAATGGCATGTCAGGCAACAGCTTGACCAAACTTGATTCTATTAAATTTTATTTATTATTTTTGTGTACACTGCCTGCCTAAACTTATGCAGACAGGAAAAATAATCAAAAAATTTGAGAATAGAGAAAAATATAAAATGCAATCGAATTAAATCAAATGAATTGAATTGTCCATTGTCCTTCATTTGACAAACAAACAACAAGTTTAAATTGCCAAAGTGTAACGTAGATAAGCCGGAGACATGTTAAATTCACAAAAAAAAAACAAGAGATGAGGATCATCATCAGCATGACCAACATTGACAGCAGATAATACGCTTATAGAATGCATCAATGGACAAACATTTGCAAGTGCGAGTGCAAGTATTGTAGATTCCATTTATTTAATTTAATTTTTCTTTATTTTTATTTTTCCGGTAGTCTATTACACTCGAATTAACACACGAAAGCCTAAAATTTACAAAATGTCATCCGCATAGTCATTCGGATCATAATCATTGCCATCATCATCATCATCATCATCGTCGTCGTCCTCATTGCTTTTGCCATTTTTATTTATTGCATTTCTCATGATATTTTTATGTTTTTTATAGTCGACTTTTTGGGGCAATTTTTATTATTTTTAACTATTGTTTTTCTTTTTACGCTCAGTCCTTTGTTTGAACTCGATTTGGCATTTGTTTTATCTCGTTGTGCAACATCCTTTTTAGCAATTTTGAGTTTAAATTAACAAATAAATAAAATGCCGCAAAATGGAGTATAAAAAGAAAATGGAGCTTCAAGTATGTACGAGTACATGAACAAATACAACAAAGTTGTGCAAATTCGCCGCCGCATCGCGTGTTGATAATCGTAAAAAATGTGATTTCCGCACACGCGGTTTTTCCCTTCATCCCACAACATATGCACCATTTTTTCTTTCTGTTTGTTTAGAAAAAAGTAAATGAAAAATTGTAGTAGTGCATCAAGATATGAGGGAAGAAAGGGACCTCAAGATAAAAATTGTACAAAATTGGGAGAGGCACGCGGAGCAGAGCCATAGGGTGCGGAAATTACATTTTACTATTTGATTTGTTTTTATCCTTCTCCTTTTCTTTTCTGTGTTTCCAGATTTCTTTTACTACAATTTACGAAAAATACTATTATTTTTATTTCGAGTCTTTATTGAGTTTATGATACACAAAATCTAGGATGGGAATGATAAATTAATTTTTGCATTAGAAGGCACTCATTATCATTGCCCAAAGCCTGAAAGTATGCAATGTAAATCTGTTGAAATACAAGGCAAAGTCATGATGAATTGCGAAATGTTGTCATACTCAGTTCAAAGTTGACAGTTCAAAAACGAAACCAAACCAAGTAAATACTTGAAGAAAAAAAATATAATCATAATTATCATAAAAATAGAAAATGAGACTTGACTCTCACAACAACATCTAAAATATTATTGTGGATCGAAAGCAAACAAATAAAAATTTTAAAAATACTAAAAATGATGATAAAATTTTTCAAATAATTATAAGCCTATTAAACTATTAAATGTGTGTGCTTAGGCACAAAGATAGGAAAAGACATAAAGAGCAAAGCAAACAAATAAGCGAAAAATCTGGTATACGCAAACAAAAGCAGAAACCAAAACAATACAACACAACACACAACAAGGACGAAGGGCCAAACAACATTGAAGCACAATTTGCATATCAAAGCTGGTAATAGGCAGACAGATATTCAGACAGACAGTCAGACAGACACACAAACAAACAAACAATTGCAGTTGTGTAGTGTGGTACTAGTAGAGGTAGGTAGGAGTAGTCAACATGGCAGGACATGGCTGGTAGCGCACAGGACACTTATACGTATATGTATCAGCACCAGCAGCAATCGTCAGCAGTATGTTGAGTCTGTCTGTGGTCTAAATTTGTTATTTATGAGGCATATTAACAGGCGCTCCTCTGCACTTCCCACAAACAGTGAATAAGCATATCAAAGTGAGTAAAAACCAGAATTCTATAGTTAATCAACACAGAGAGAGAGACACGTGTGCGTATGCGTAATCATAATTCAAATACGAACACACAGTGACGCATTTATTGTTTTTATTGTTTTTAATAATTGATGCTCATATTTTTTGATGTCTATTTTCAGAACCACAATAAAATTTGTTTTATAAACTTTCTACTATGCAGTAAATAAGTTAAAATCCCCAGTTTAAATATGTAAAATATTAGGAAACTTTTATTTTAAAATGATTTTAATGTGGCTCGCCTAAGATTATGCAATGAATTGTTGCATTAAATTTGCATGAGATATCAAATAGACTTATATATTTTAACATATATGGTATATAAATAACAAAATCATATTCTTAAAGTTAAAATGAAGAAGTTGCTCCTTTAAAGAATGAGAATGAAAAGAAATCAAATAAAATGTCCTTGACATAAAAACATTAGCAAAGAGCAGCAGAGCATCTGAGACACGGTTCGTTGACTGACGACTTTATTAAGACATTTTACGGCACAAATTTATACAAGTGTAACGCCAACGCTGCCATCATATAAACATAAAGTGGAATCCACTAGGTATAATGCTAATGGCAAGAGAACAGTGGCAACACAATTTGAGGTGACTTCAACAGAGAAGATGTCAGAAATGAGATTCAAAGCAGCAATTGCAAGATTTATTTCACAGCGAACAAAGAAGTCGTCTTTAACATAGCAAATATCAACCACCACCACCACCATCACCATAGCAGACAGACATCAGTTGAGGATAAGGTTGCCTACCATGGGCAGATGGGCAAACAAAAATGGGATGAAGTTAGGTAACATTTAGTGCCACCACAGCTGTGGTTGCAAGTGAAACATCTTCGCTTATATCGTAATAAAACATGGCAGGCAGGCTGTAGTAATTTCCCTTCTTGCAATGGCAGCAGCAACAGCAGCAGGTGGAACCACACTGCGAGATATTTTCAGAGTGACTTCTAAGAGATGCGCAAATAGCGTAAAGTTTCAATGGTAACATTTTCTTCAGTGCACATTAAATTCCACTTGAAGTAAGTCAACGCCTCAACTAACGACGATCTTTGCTTTTCCTTTTGAAACCAAGTAAGCAGGCAGTTCTGCTTTGTTGCACACAAACCTCAACCTCAACCTTCCTGTTATAAGGGCTTAAGCAACTAAAGCTAAAAGACACAATTCAACAACCAACAACCCTGAAGGAGCAGCAGCAGCAGCAGCAATGACTAGCATACATACAAGTAGAGTAGCAGTAATAGAAGGTAATTTCAAAAGCCAGTAAACCGTGCGGCTACGTAATAAAATTGCAAAAATTACTTATGAATGAAAAAGTATCGCACATCCACCAGGACAGAACAGCGCACGTTCGACTGAAAATGAGCATAATGAAGAATGACGAAGATGTGGATGTGGATGATGATGTCGCGCATATATAACAAATTATATATGACACTCGGGCTAACGTCACAACTTAATATTGGCCACATACACATACATCTCTCTCAGTGCTTGGCGCGTTGTTTGCATTAACCAATTTTTCTTAATTAACTTGTTATGCTTTGGCAAACAAAAGAAAGTCTAAGAAAAACAATAAACTTTCAAATCTCCTCTTCGTTTTCTCGTGTTTGACTTTTCAATTAATTTTTAAAAAAAGAAAGCCTAATTACTTAATAATCATTTTTTTTTTTTGGTTATTTCTATGCGTTAAACAAAGTATGACTTTTCTTATTAATGTCTACTCTCTTCCCTTCCCCTATTCATATCAAACTTTTTTGAAGACCTCATCAGATTGAATGAGAAGTGAATGTGTTGTTCCGAGTTAAGCTTTTGTTTAACAATTTAATTAAAAAGTTAATGTATTCTGATCGTCAAGAGTCTCTCTCTGTTTTAAGCCCTTGCTATGTTAATATTTATGCTAACTCTTTGTTCAAAGGGAATTATTTTTAAACTTAAAAAATAATTTAAAATAAGATCTCAATTAACTTGTGTGACCTACGAAGTGTTACGATGTGACTGCAGCAGCAACTAGTGTGAATATACAAACAGAGCACTCACTAAGTCCCGAAGTGAGCTCCTACATGGCGATTTTAACAAATCTCTAAGAAATTTGTTGAGTGATAAATTTTAAATGATATGTGACACAATCTAATAACATTAGGTTGGAGAAAAAGATGAATATAGTTTTTTTTATTTTCTTTTTTTATAATTTATTATTTATTTAGAATCTATCTATTGATTATGTGTAGACAGTAGCTAAATTACATGAGGTATTCAGTATCTTGAGGTTATATTAGGTTACTGATTGAAGCGGAAGGGAAGATCCAAGGGATGATATCGCTTAAGTCTGCGGAGTTGCTGGCTTTTGTCCAGAAGTTGCACTGCAAGGACGTTTATATGGTGCTCAAGTCGATGTTCGTAGCGGCGGCTAAACAAATTTTTAGACTTGATTACCGGTCAAGGAAATGTAATGAGAACCAAAAGGATATCAGAAGGCAGTGCATAATTTATTTAAATTTGTTCATGAAAAAGTTCTGAGTTACAAACTTTTCCAGATTGGATTCTCCTTAACAAAATCATCTATAATCTTAAGTGCAATAACAAAAAACATATAAATATTTCGTTTTCATCTTTTTTGTCCGACTACGGCTAACCACAAAGGAGGGTTATGTGTTTGACCGGTTTGTATGTGGGTATGGATGTTCATCTGTTCCCCCATAACTTATACACTAGTTATCATAATTTGACAAATCATTGGAAGCGTCTTCATCGTCCGCTATTTTTTAACATTTATTGGAGTAGATTTAAAATTTGAATAAAAAATTTATGTGACAATATGGCAAGAGATTGACTGATGGCTTAAAGCCTCAATATGTCTTGATCATTTAGAAGCGGAGTCTACGTCCTCTTTGGCGTCCGTGTACCCAAGTAAGTCTCCTCCTGAAGTTTTTTATAGCCAAAGCAGAAGCTAGTCTATTGAAATGACACTTTAACCAATCATTATACCGGCTTATGTGCAAATTTATCTGCTCACGGAGAGAGAGGATTCTTAGGTCCCTGGATATGACATTATTACGAACGTACCAATGAGCATTAACTATCTGACGGAGGTCAGAGTTCTGCATCTTCTGTATGAGGTATACATTTGACTAGGCTGCGGTGCCCCATAGGGTAATCCCATAAGTCCAGAACGGAACCACTATTGCCTTATAGATGGTAGCATTGTTGCTCAGGCTAAGTTGAATCCTGGGCCGAATGAGCCAGTTCAGCTTCTTCAGTTTCTGGCGACAAGTTGCCTCCTGTCCAAAATCTTACAGAGGTAGCGGCATAACCGACTTATGCAGCAACGCTGTTGGACAGGAATCTCTCCTAATTTATATATGAAACATTTGAAATGCATACATTTTTCAAATGAAAACTTTTTATTGTTATCATTTTATGTCCTAGAACCATCAACTTTAAAAGATAAAAATTGTAAAAGATCTGAATAGAGAGCGAGTACACGGCTCACATGTGAAATGTACAAGCAGCGCAATATGGACACCATGATAAGACCAAGACCGCGAGCTTCGGGAAATATCATGGACAAAAAAGAAATGAATAAAAAATACACGAAACAAAAGGAAATAAAGCATGGTATAATGAACTTTAACTGCATCTACTGGCCTCTTCGTCGTCGTCATCATCATCATCATCATTAATGTCGTATGGAGTACTGGAGGCATATTAAAGTCTCGTCAAGCATTCCGGAAATGCATGCCAAGACCAACCCAATTTCCCACTCTTTCGAACTCTTTGTTGCTGTTTGTTGGTTTGTGGTTATTGATGACCACAACTACAAACCCGGCAAACAGCCACCGACCAACAAGGCAATGCTTGGACACGCAATGAAATTAAAAATTTGTTTGTTCAACAAGACCAAAGTGAAGTGATGAACCCAAAATAAAAAAGGACAAAGAGATGCACATCAACAAAAGGTTTTTGTTTACTGTTAAATTTCCGTTACGGCATTTTTCCAAGGGACACGAAAAAACATATTACAACGTTTGAGGGAGAGAAATGTCTAGACATGTTAACAATTCTTGATTACACCATCTTTTCTCGCTCAAGAAGCTTCTTTCTTTAGGCAATAATTGAGTTATTTGAACTAGTTAAATCTGCTTTAAACCAGATGGTGATAAAAGTTTATTTGATTTAAAGCAAAATTACTGACAGACAGGCTCTGCTTGCTTGCCTGTCAATCTTTCTTTTCAAGCGCGTGCCATACCTAATGGACTACTCTTAAACTCAACATGATCTACTGCTCTCTGCTGCTGCTACTATAACTTGATGTGATGAACATATGTCTTGAGTATAATACACACACACACACACAAACAACAGGCATCGTGTCGTCTTTCTTAGCTAAATTATTATCGACCATATATATAAAAAGGCAATGAAGACTGGACGGATAGACAGGACAGACATACAGACGACTCAGATGAAAAAATAACATAAGAGAACAAAAGTACAGCAATAACAAAAAGCATCAATCATAAGTCAGGGAACAGAAGCGTCACATAGATACACGTACAGACTAACACACACAATAATCTTTATACACAAATATATGTACATATGTACATTTATAACTTTTTTTTTTTCATTTCATTTCTTTTCCATATTCTTTTCTTTTATGCAACATGCTTTACAGCCATCTGTCTGTCTGTTTGTCAGTACGTTTCTTGGTCCTTTTTATTTGGTTTGTATATGCGATTACTGCTTCCTTCATATATTTGCCCAGACCCACTTCAAAAACATTAAGATGGCAACATTGAAAAATTGCTCGGAAATAAAGGAAATTATGCCAAGTCATAGAATATCTTTTTATCCACATTCTCATCCACACATATGATAAAACTAAATTCAACACTTCACCACTCTCCGCAGTGTGAAAGATACACTTCGTCGCTTTCTACAATAGTCAGATAAATGTGGCATATAATATTTTCTTGATGGCGTTGTTAATATTGATATTGGCGCGACGCTTCATTTAAATGTGACTACTCCACATCCAACCTCCAACCAGTGCCTTTGAATTTTGATACTTTGATGAAGTTATGTCATTTGTTCACTTGTCTCCAACCATACACACACGCATACCATATGTCCATATGTTCGTTGCCTGGTGCTGCCTTTGATTGCATTCAAGTTGCGTGCCTTTGCGTAGTTATCCAACAGAAAGTTGAAAGCGAATTAATGAGAGAATGTGTGTATTTACTAAGTTTACCATATGCTTTCTGAGATTTAGCAATTTTCTTTAGAAACTTTCTTCTGCTATCTATTTATGTATATTATTATTGTTGTTTTTCTTCATCTTTGATGCGCACTAATGAGCCTCGTACTTATAAACCAGAAAAAAAAACATAAAATAAACTATTGATGGTTCTGTCGGAATAAAGAAAGATATAAGAAAATAAAGTCTGAGTTTTGAAACAAGAACAAATACCACTATTAAGTTCTTCTCTTCGTTAACTGAAGATTTTCATTTAACATTCCAATTTCTTAATGACATATGATGAGTAAATCACAAGTTAATTATTTAATTATTATAAATTATTATTTATTCGAGATACGATAAATAATTAAAATTTATGTTTACCGCGAGCCAAGTCATAACACAACGACATTCTTATTCACTGATGGATCAAAAACTTCAGATGCAACTTCGTTTCCTGTTGTGGACGGATCAAATACAACAACATCAGTTGGGTTAATCTTAAATTTTTGCTGTATCATTACTGTAGAAGCCTGTGCTATTCTCCAAGCAGTACGATTTGCTGCTAATATTTGCACAGACAGCAAATCAACTATTAACTCCGTACGTCACCCCAACAGCAACAGCAAAATTACTACTAAAATCATTGACCAGTTTATTCAGCATAAGAATATTAAACTTATGTGGGTCCCTGCCCATGCCAAAATACTTGACATTGAACTAGCTGACTCCAGTGCTAAGCTTGCCTTAACAGAACCACTACACACAGTTAACATATTTGAAAAGGCCGACATCCTCCACTTAGTTAAATCTCATATTCGGGGAAAAATCCCGGATTTCATGGGAGTCACCACTTCAAACGTTTAAATCCAAGTACAATCACTACAATTTATCTTGCCGATAAAATAAACTTAATCATCCGCCTCCGACTCGGTCACACCTCCTTCACTCATCAACACATGCATACCCTCTCTGCAACAACGTTGCAACTGTTGATCATCTGCTCTCAGGATGGACCTTAGAGTCCAAGCAAAAAATAACATGAGCAATCCAAATCTTAACAACATAAACTCGATCTATAATTTTTTTCAAATCCACTATGCCACTCTTAGTTCAACTCAACTCCACTCAACTTAACTCAACTAAACTGAAATTTGAATAGAACTCAAACAAAAAGGCAAACATTTCTTCCCTAAAGTGTTAAATCGAACAAACAATAAATTCCGATAGACCTCGAATTAATAGAAGCCACAAAGATACACAGAATGAAATAATGCTATTAGTAGAGCTTAAATGCATCAACCTGAGTATGTCTACTGCAACAACATCAGCATCATTTCATCTTTTCAAACTAATCAAAATTCAAACAGGCCTTTTGATAAAGGAACAAAATCAAAAAGATGTCAATGAACTTAAGTTGAACACCTTAAGGAATGGTATAACCAATAGGTATTGAACCAAGTCAGATGCAGCATTTGTGGTTAGTAACAGAAATAATAATGAAGGAAATGAAAACGATGATGATGATGATGCAGCAAAAGATAATGCTGGGTTATGTGTAGTTTGATGATGCTTGCCACAAGATTTAGTCTTCTTTATCCCATACCCAATTACAATTTATTAATCTAAAAGCTGAAAGCCATAGCAGCTTGTGCTTTTAACACTAAATAGTTTAAGAATTTACTTTTTGTCGTACTTCTTCATAATATTAATAATAATAATGTAGTTGTTTTATATCCGTCTCTTTTTCGATTTTTGAATGCTTTTCTCACGATGGAAGCTCTGATAGATACTTTCTATACAAATTATTTTTAAAACTCGTTATTTAGTTGATCAGATGATTCATGGTTCACATAAATCCTTTGATATATGCTTCTATCAATTAGTATAAGTTCTGATCGTGTATTTTAAAAGAACAACAATTTAGTGTCAAAATGGAAATGGAAACGAAAAACACAATAAACTTTTCATTACAAATTACATTAACAATCGTGAAATGGACACAGAAACCAATGAACAACAATACAAATTAATAACACTGCCAATGTAACAAAATGACAGTAAAACTGGCATAAATAACAAAAAAAGAACATAAAAGAAACATGAAATCAAGTAAAAATTTATTTAAGACAACAAAAAATGAAATGAAATTCCAATCAATAAGCGCACACACAATTTCACTTTAATGGTCATTTTTACTTTTTAAAAGACAACAATAACAACAACTATGTAGTACTATAATAATAACAATAGCAAATAGTTTTGTATAGTAGCAGTTCACATAATTACGCCGTTAAGTATGCAACACTATTTCACTATGGTATAAGGCAGCAAAGAAAAGTGAGCAATTAAAATAAATCGTTTTTGTATATAAACAAACCAATAAACAAATAAATAAACACTGAACGAACGAACATATTTATTCAATGGATACTGTTTAATGATGATGATGCTGATGATGAGAGTAAGAGGATAATAAAAGGAATACAAAGGGAAAAAGCGAGAAAATAAACTCGGTTGTAGCGCAATAATTAGTTATTTGAGTTGATAGCGAGCTCTGTTGAATGACCAACCGACCAACTGACCACAGTCAGCAGTATGCGTTTTGGTTTTTCAGGCGCGACAAAATTGCACATTCATTCGAAGTGTCACTTTCACCCCTCCTCGGTTTAAATCGGTTTTTAAGTATTACCACAAATCTATATAAAATTCTGTTGTTTTTATTTAAATTATATTTTTATTTTCTTTGTATGCATTTTTTTACGGCTTTTAACCAATTGAGCTTTTAATTGTTCTGAGTTCAAAGCTACAGAAAAAATGTATTTCATATACTAGTTATGTACTAAGTATGTATGTACATATGTAGTTTATTTTTATTAGATAATACTTGTATTATTTTATGTGTTTGTAATGTTCAAATATTTGCTCAATCAAACACAATAAAAAGTTATATGATTTTTTTATGTGGATAAACATAGACTCATTTTGGGATTAAATGAATAATCATCAATTTTCAATAAATTCTAGACATTTAATCGGCTATCAGAAGTGATATAAAAGAAAAAGGGGTAAAGTTCTAAACCTAATTGTCAAGTCACCTCTATCGGTTGAAGCCATAAGTCAATTGGAGTCAGTAGAGTCATTTTTTTAGGACAGTTAAAAATGTGAACTGTGTTGTGAGGAGAACCACCACACTGCGGGTAGCGATCACACGTTCTCTATAACACTGGAGGATAAGATATCAACCCGACCTTAATTGAGCTAAGGTGGTCCAAGTGCTACGAGGAAGTATCATTTCGTTATCATCAATAGGTGGAGGACGGCCTCCAAGGACAACACTATTCTGGTGTGACTCTATAACATTTTCAACTACCCTCCGATGTAATACATCACTACCCGACTTATAGCGACCACAATCAAGAGTGTCGCCTAATAAAAAGGTTATGTCTCCCTCGTATGTCCTTATGTCCCTACGGATATGTTTGCACTCATATGTGTAGCCAACAAATATTGGCGATAATGCTTTTGCTTCCTGCTGGAAGTGGTCAATACTAGTCACCTGGAAGCAACCGGTCACTGTTCTTAGGACGTTATTCTGACTAATTTGTGGGTGTCCCCATTGAGTATCACTGAGGAAAGGAGTCCAAACCAGAGCAGCATAATTTAGGACGGAACGTCCAATTGGTTTATAAGTGGTTTAAGAAGTTGTTGGTGTGCACTGGTGGTGCTCCCACTTGGGCAAATCATAGATCACAACTTTATTGTCAACAACTAATAAGACTAAATGAAGCGCTGTTAAGACAAACAGGCGTAATCGGTCAACAGAAAGATAATAGTCTATTTCCACGACAATGTTAGTCCAGACACCCAGCATATAGTCCGGACCAGACACCATCTGATTACCATTTATTTAGCTCCATGCAGAATTATCTCGATGGCGTAACAATGAATTCTCAAGATGACTGCAAAACGATATTGCTCCATTTTTTTTAAACAGAAACCTCCGAATTTCTAAAAGGACGGATTTACCCGATAGATGACAACGGGTAATCAATTACAATGAAAAATAAAGTTTTGTTATATGAAAAATGATTGTACATACATGATTCTCTGAAGTTATTTTCCACCAACCCTATATTTTATATTTAAGAAACATTTACTGATGACGGATATGACATTGGATAAGGCAAATAAGCAATTACGACATTTGGAATTTCAACAAGTAATGCTATATCTTTTTTCGATGTTTAGTTGGATAACTATACTGGTTCAATATCTCAAAAACAGAGGGACAGACAAACTTGCATTTGAAAGGGTCTCTTTAAATGTTTGTATTCACTACACAATGTGAAAGATGAAATGATATCTTTGGTCCACCAAATTATTGGTGTTTCCGGGTTAAAAATAAAAATAAATTTGCATATAATACTCATGTCGTCAATGATGGAATTCGATAACAAAAATAAACCAAAGGACAAAATGGTAGCCTAATGACAGAACAAAAACAATAAATGAAATGAAGATACTGCCATTAAAGAGGGAAAGTGAAATAGAAGCTGTGTGCAAACAAAGAGAAAGCGTGCCGACCAACATCCTCTGCTAAACGCTCTACATTTTCATCCATCCTCTCATTCATTCGTTCAATGTCTCTTTATAGTTCATTATTGTTTTTGTAATGAATGCTGTTAGTACATCCTCTGTCCTTTGTATATTTTTTTTTTGTGCCTTTACTACTTGCTCTTGTTATTATGCTGTTATCTTTCTAATAATGCCTGAGAGAGTTTGTACGTAATTAAATTTTTCAACTGTTTGAAAATGAAGCGTCCTTGTTAGCAACAATAAAACAACATGGAAAGTTGCAGCAGCTCAACGATAATACTTAGTACAAAAAAAAAAATTGAGTTGTCTGGAGTGTGAAGTATGAGTAGCTGCTAGATACTCGTAGATACATAATGCATACTCGACGACCAAACATAGATAGAAAGTGCAAGATAATATGCTTATAAACTCGTAATGAATAGAATGAGGCACAATAACAAGCAGCAAGCAGCAACCAACAAACAAAACAACAATAACAACAGCATTAAGAAAATGGAGGAGGAACGGGATGTACAGGAAACGGAAGTTATGGAAACGAGTGCTTGCTATTAATAGAAAAGAGCGCACTTTCTACATCCAATCAGAGGATGTTCTACTTGGGCCTAACTAACTACTACTGCCATCAACCATTATAAGAGCGCCTGAATAACTTGTAATTATTATTAGAAGTTGCCTCTAACTGGGGTACCACACAATCTCCGTACACAACGCAACGTCAAGCCGAGTGGAGTGCGGGTGTACAACTCCGATAAATGAATAGTTTCAAAGGCAACTAAGGAAGCAAGGAAATTGTGGTAAATATGTCGAACACTAATGAGAAGTGAGTTCGTTTGCTATTTGAATGAAGTGTATCATAGCAACAGTTTTTTCTTTCTTTTCTTTTCAAATTTCATTTCCTATCTATCATTTCTTCTTTAAGTTTCTCAAAAAGCCTTTCGAGATTGTTAAATGGATTATGTTCAGCTTCAAAAGATGCTTTGCATTTGATAATTTAAGCAAACATAAATTAAAAATTACATGTAATGCTATTGAATGAAAACATAGATAATTGCAATGTGTAGGAATTCTCTGCGGAAATTGCGCACTAAAAGTATGCAACGGAGTTTTCCAAAAAGGTGGATGACAACAACACTCGAAACAACTAAGTCACGTTTTTCAATTAAAAGCTTGGTTCTTGAACAATTTCTTTTTTCTTTCTTCATTTTTCTTATTTTAGTATTTTCCTTTTCATTTTTTTCCAATTTTTTATTTATTCACTTCTATGCACTTGGGTTTGTCTAGGCAGCACCTAAAAATGTCTCTTTTTTTCTGTTGTTGCTGACATTTGAAAGTGAATAGAAAGAAATGCGAGCCCTCGCGAAACACAAAACAAAAAAAAAAAATTGAAGAAGGCAATGAAAAACAGGAAATGTCGACATGCCATCAACGCAGCAAAAATCGTTTCCGTCTGTCGGACACTGAATACGTGATGTGGCTGATTTTTCACATTTCCCCCAATATACCATTCTCCTCTCTTCCATCACCTGGCTAAATTTACGCTTCTTCCAATTTCTTCTCTTCCTTCTGCACCATTTTTTCCATTTACAATTTTCCTCTTCGCTAACGACAGGTAGCTATTAGATCCCGATTGCTGTTGCTGCTGTACTCGCTTTTCATGCTGTTGTCCTAGCCTCCAGCTTCGCGGTTGCTTTGGTAAACAGTTTTTGATTGTTTGCAAAATATGCCTGAAGCCTACAACACAATTCACCCAAAGCAACCGACCAATATATTGGTAGAAGGGAAGGGAAAGGCAAGGGAGGCATTATAAATATTTAAATTAAATTTAATGGCTTTTTTATATTTTTCATCTTTTTTTTTTTTCCTATTTCTGCCATAAGGAAGTTGAAATGAATAATAGAAGAAATTTAGTCTAAAATTTAGAGACAACATTATTGTAACACACATAAAGGAGAAGAAGGAAAACCCACCTTTCACTCATCTTTTGATGAAGATATAAGAAAAGAAGAACACATAAAATTATTTTAAATTTCTCTAAAAGGTTCAAAAATTAGATTTTTATTAATTTTAAATGGATCAATTTTTTAATTAACAGCTAAGAGAAATTTAATTACAAAATTATAGGAGAAATGGTCAAAGATATCTTGTAGATTTTTATATGGTAATGTTTTTATGAAATGGTTTCCTTAGTTTTCAAGAAATCGAACTGAAAATATCTCCATAAAACAGGACAAGAACTTCTGCTTCTAGGATACATTCTATTTTTCTTTGACTTAAGAATTTAAAACAGTAATAACATATTAAAATGGATATTTTGAAACGTATCTCAATTTCTATATAAAATAGCAAATATTGTGAATAGTAAGATTACTTAAATTAATTAATCAATAAAATCTAAAAAGCCGTCATCAGTAAGAGTGTTTAAGTAGTCCAATAATATTCTGAAACAAATTTTCCGTAATAGCGGTACTGTTTCTTTTTTAGTGGGTAGAGAAAAGCACAGCTCAAGTGAGATTAGAAATTTAATTGTTAGGCTCAAAAATCGAGTCAAAACCTTAGTAATTGTAATTTTTGTTGATTGCACTATCCTAATGATACATGTGGTGGCAAGCGCAAGATAAAGTTATTAGACAACAGACGGATTGTGCGATATAACAAGACCAATCCCTTGACGTTATCAAAAATGTTTGAAAATGATCAAAATTAGTCGGTCGGTCTGTGGTGTAAAAATCCGTCGTCGTCATATAGAAAAAATTTTGAAAGAGATAAGTCTCAGAAGGGTACCTTCGTTCTGCAAAGAAGCTCTTCGATGTAAGATTGAGGTTTGCAAGACATCATATGAATTGCTCAGCAGATAATAATAATAATGTTTTGTGGACAGATGAGAGCACAACTGTTTTGTTTGGTGGAACAGGTTTCAGACAGTATGCAAGCACAGAATACCACCCCAAGTACACTACCAAGACGGTTAAGCATGAACATTATAGTATAGGCTTTCTTTCTATATACTGGCGTAAATCCTATCCATATGACTAGTGGCATTATGGACAAAGCAGTGTACTTTAACATATTGAAGGATGTAATGCTATCATATGCTAGTTGGAAAATATCAATAAAATGGACGTTTCAACAGAACAATGATCCGAATCACTCAAGTAAACTAGCTAAAGAATCGTTTGCCTCCGGAAAGATCGATGTGACTTTAATCCGATCATAAAATTGTGGGGCGATATTAAACGAATGTTGGGAGCAACAAATTCTTCAAGTGGCACATACATAACTTTGATTGGTGGTTAAAGAGTCATAAGCTTAAATTCCTGCAAAGTGTTGTAGGAACCTTATTAGCTCCATTCCACATCCATGCAAAGCCGCAACATGTGAAATATTATTGAGTTCTTTTGATTTTCGTTTAAAATTATAATGAACACTACTATTTTTTTAAACAGCGTAGTTTTTGTATCTTATTTTGAAAAAGCTTTTGTATGAAAATAAATAAGAATAAAAATTACTATTTTCATAACTTTATGTGAGAACTTAAGTAAGAGCTTACGACCCAACTGCATTACTATTTTTATAAACATAGCTGTATATGAAACACATCATATACAATATATCACCGTCATAGGATTTGATTTAAAAAATACATTTAGTTGTTGTGGAAAATTCTATGAAACAGATTTTTAAATTACTATATGATGATTTGAAAATTTAACTAAAAATAATAATAATAATTATTATAATCATTAAATTTACTTTTATCTAACAAACTTCGACAAAGATGAAATGGAACTCGAAGGATCGATTCATCTTTAAGTTTTTCATTGACTTTGTTGAGTTTTTAAGATTTTTAACAGAAAGTATTTCTGAATTTATCATTTAAAACACTAGACATTCTTTGATTAAAGATTCCTTGTAGAAGTAAAATAAAATTCCTTATTATGATGTTAAAATAAATATTAAACAGAACACTTGATTGCTATAGCGAATATCCATCTTAAAAATAGATTCAACTTGATTTAATGCAAAGAATAAATAATTTTATGATTGAATAAAATATACAAAACGATGAAAAAGAAAAGAAAGACTTTTATTGCGAAGTTTAGATGGAAATTGATTCGTCTGTCCTCACTTTCAAAAAAAAGTTTAGATTTATTTATAAACAACATGTACAAATTCTCCTTTATCTACGTGGTAATTTATCATTTTTTTTATAACGAACATCTACACATTTTTTTTTTATTTTGAAGAAAACTCAGCACATTTGTGAAAATCTTAATATGTTAATAAAATCACACATATCACTGGATAACTATATGTATATACACTGCTATTCCAATTGAAGTCTAATTGTAAATTTAAAGAAGAATTCACACATTCATCAGAAATGTGAAATTCAAAAATTATCATACAAATTTAAAACACAATATATTCGCATTTAATCACTGTTTCATTTCTTTTCACATTTTTAAATAAATCATACATGTATTTTCAGATTTTCAGACAAACACACACAAAAAATCTTCAAAATAAAATGTAATAAAATAATAACAGAGAAAAACAATTAGGAAAAGCACATACACACATGAAATGTTAGAAACAACAGCAGAAGAATAAATAAATTAATATTTTAGCAAAACAATAATAGGAATAGAAAATTTTGTTGTTATTTTGCAGGCAACATAACTCAAATTAAATGAAAAATTTATGGCGCCATATTCCACATGCCGACGGTGGCGGGGAATGTAAGGAATATGAAATGAAAGGAGCATAGAAATATAATGCAATGTAACGGAAGGACACAGGTAACGTAGAGAAAGAGAGAGAGAGAGTAAGAAAAATTACTTTAACAAACGAAACGGAATTAAAATTGCAGCATTTAAGTGAAGTTTTGCATTTCCGGTATGTACCGGGGGCACAATCACATGTGAATGCTAGTTTAAATCTACGGCGGGTGTTGCATGCATGCATGGTGTACACACTTAGACATGTGTGTACGATGAATGTGTGTAAAGCAAAAGTCAAAAAGGAGAAGCGCGTAGTAAACTAAAGCAAATATGCATGTTGTAAGTTAATACAGTTGTGGGTGAAAGGGTGAAATGTTTGTTGTGAGTGCGTGTCAACAATAAAAACAACAGAATGAAAAAAAGGACAAAAGGAGAATGGTGTGGGAATGTAAGGAATGTATGTTATTTTAACATGTTGTTGCTTATTGCAATGTTACTACACTATTTTTGTTGTTGTCACTGATAAAGTTCAACTGCGAAAACTCATTTGCATTTAACACGTTCTCTTGTGTGCCTCAAATAAAAGTCGAGCGAGCGCGCGCAATTTCAAAGTATGCCACATCTACATACATTGTTATTTCTTCAACTCTTTCTTCACCCACAAATACACAAAAACCATACATACATGCAAACATATTATGTAGAAGAATCTGCAGAGTACAATACCTTTTTTAAGCTTTAATTACTCGCTTAATAAATAATTAAGCGACGTTCGAAGAAGAATTTAATTTCATCTACTGTGGATGTCAACTGTAACTTGATGATGACGACGTTTCAGACTACACTCACACTTTCATTACTTCACTTATACAAATAAGCATTTTGATATTGTAAAAAACACAATATAAAAAAAAGGAATGGATGCAAAAGAAAACTCACGCCACACAAACTTCCTTGGTTTTCTTTTATTGAATTTTTCACGCTTTGTTAATTTAACACTTAAATGCTTTCATCAGCAGCGAATTCAAAGGACAACACACAGAGGACACAATACTTGTAGAAAGATATCTTAAGTACGCGAATGGGATTGTTTTTTAGACAGAAACGCTCAAAAAGCCGGTCATCATGTAACAAGTGTAGTCTACTTTTAGGCCGAATTCTGTGCACTCCACCAACTTCCTTATTATTTTCAAAATTAAAAATATTTCTTTCCTTTGCTTTTAATTTATTTCAATTTTTGTTTCATTTTTCCATTTTATAATTTCAAACTCGAAAGACAACACGATTTTCACTTGGAGTTTTGCAAAAAGCTTTTCTCCGATTTCACACACATACACACACGGAAAATAGCGCAGTACATCCGCACTATATGAATGCACGATTTGTACTAAAAACTCATTCATTTACTGTCGTCGAACGAGCACGGCACAGCTGTGTTCTATGCTTGTGCCTCCTGCTACTGCTGCTGCTGTTGATATCATCATCGTCGTCGTCATTTCGCAAACAGCAGCAGGAGCAGGATTTGCCTTTGGCGGAAAGTTCGTGTTTTGCCTTTAGTGGTCCTATTCGGCAAATCATACCGACCGACAACAATGAGACGAGACTAACTCCTCTCTGTTTACTACAATTTTTAGTACACGTCAACAATACTCAAAATCTCTCTCACTCTCTCTCTCTCTCTCGTGTTCTCCCACTTTTAATTCTCCTGGTCTAAATATTGTTGGAAATTTCCCTTCAATGTCTATGATGGTTGATCCACATGTTGCCAGCAACCTGTTAGTCTTTTCTACGTTGTTTTTATATAAAATCTAAAAGTGTGTCTGTATACGTGTGTGTATGTGTTTCTCCTTAAGTGATATATGCGTGCAATTTTTTATTAGTAAAGAGAAAACATAATCATTTAAAATAAATTATAAAAATTTGTACATGTTTTATTAATTTTTTCATTTTAATATTAAGAAAAATTTGAAACTTCCTGAAGCTTTTATTTTTTGGATACAAAATTTTGTAGCATACTTTTAAGGGCAATGTAAAAATTTACAATTCTATTGTAAGCATAATTATACAAAAGTAGGAAGGAAGGACAATTTTAGTTTAATTCATTCTTATCAGTAACAAATGATAATAACAACAGCATTAATAAAACAACTAAAGAGCAAAAGTCCTTAAAAAGAGCACAAGAATAAACTAAAGACCGCATCTGCGCAGAAATATGAAGCGGTTAAAAGAGAGAGATTCCCTTTTACCAAAATTATTATGTTGCAAATATTTCGAAATAGGTATATTTACGTTTTAATAAATCTTCGATGTCATTGATTCATAAAAGATAATATTCAAATTTAAAATCCCAATACATGAATGTAATTTTATAATAATAATAACACAGCCCTCGTATAACGCAGTCTTGGATAATGCGGTTGAAAAATTAAGGATAAATTTTATACAACGCGGTTGAAAAAATAAGGATACATTTTATATACCACGGTTTTTGGTCTCGGTTTAACGCCGTTATAGGTCATAGATTCGTTTTTTTTTTTTAACATTGGTCTGCATTACACTCTGCCACACTTCATGGCGAAAGTTCGGGGGCAGATTATGGAGGTACAGAAAAATATATCAAGAGCAGTTCAAAAAAACGATAGGCTATGGATGTTATTATACAGCAGATCAATCAAATATTTAAAGAAGGAAAAACTGCCTTATGATGGAAACGAATGCCTAAAAGAAACTTTATTTCCAAAAAATAACTAAAGTGTCTGGTTTTAAGGTTGCTTAGGATCGTCTTACATTACTACTTTGCAGTAGTCGTTCTTCTTAAAGCCAGTGGCAGTCACAAAATCCATGTGCATTTGAGGTTATGAAAAAGCCAATTTGACTGTGTTTTGAATAAGTAACAAAAATGTCTGGATAATAGCAAATCTCTTCAGTCAGTGGTTTTTAGATTGCTTTGTGCCCGAAGGAGAGCGGTACGTAAAATGATAAACCTTAGATGTTCAATTTCTTTCCTTCGAATTTAAGCCACACGAATGTGTGTGAAGAAGGATTTGACGATATGCATAATTAAGCGATGAAACTTGCAATTATTTAGAGATGATAATTTTGATGATGATGCTTATTCGTCTACTGAAGTATCTTTACCGACATACACATATTGGTAATCGAGAATGAAAAGGGGCACCAAAAATGAACAAATAAATGTTGAAATTTCTTGAAAAACTTTTATCTCAAACCAAGGAGGATTAATTAAATTCGGCAAATATTGTTAAAATGCGGGATCATTGAAAATATTAAAGCAGAACTTACTTACCAAAAATAACAAAATATTATTATCAAAATAAACGTCATTGGAATCAAAAAAAAAAGTGAATAAAGTAGTGTAATATCAGTCGTTTGTACGTGTAAAAAACGTGATCTTTACCGGGCATTGTTTGTGAATTTATTAACAAATTGCAATATATCAAAAACATAATAAGCGAACGAACAGTATGAGTAGCTAGTATATCCTTTGGGATGGACAAAATGAAAAAATGAAAACATCAGAACATCAAAATTGCATATGTTCAAATTAACAAAGCCAAATGGAATGAACTCACACACACACACACACGAAAAACCCATACGAAAGACGGAATAAAAACACAACAAAAATTGTTAAAACCCCATTTAAGCCGATAAGAACTCTACTGATGAACGTTGAACTGCAACATTGAGGCATTATTTTGTTTTTACAAATTCCATTCCATATACCGTGTACCATTAATATAGATCCTTTGGGTACCACAAAAACCAACGACATACAAACATCGGCTACGGTGGACTAACAACACAAAAAAAAAAAAAGAAATAAAACAAAATTCAAAAATAAAAGATACAAAACAAAAAAAAAAAACGATGCCAAACTTCAACTTGAACAAACCGCCAGCATAAAATAACTGCAACAAACAACTCCAACAACAATAATAAATACAAAACAAAACAATAGCAAGGAGCAACAGGAGTTGGTTGTTTCGTCCTGGTTGGAGTTGAGACAAGTGTAGTTGAGCGCGCTTAACAGGAACATCAACAGCGCGATGATGTAAAAACTTTTACTCCCACAAACAATTTTTGTTTATAAACTTTTGCTTGCATTGTCCAAAAAAAAAATATATATATATATATATAAAACCCTCATAGTACTAGTAGGTAGTTGACAACGGGTTTATAATATAACCACCGACGACAAAGAAGTAAACAATGGTTGACTCCTTAAACAAAAACAAACAAAACAAAACAAGAACCAAAAAGATTGCGCCAGGATACGAGTATACGCGAAAAGCCTTTTGTTTTATTGTGATTATTGTTTGGTTGACTAATATGTAAATGTTAATAACTTTTGCTAGAAAAAGGATAATCATCACTTAACTCATATAGACCTGAAGATTCAATAGAAAGTATAGCTTAGAAGCATTAATTGTAACCAACTAATGTCAATGAATCTGTTAGACTAACTACATAGAATAGAAGTTAAAAAATTTAACTAAGGAATAAGAAATTTTATAATCCTAAGTGGCTACATATTGTCATACATAAATTGGTCATAATTGGTCAAATAAATGTGAGAAAGGTTTCAGGTAGAGCAAGTACTATGATGATTAATATATGTTATACAATAATAATAACAAGTCAAAGAATCTTAATATACAATAGATGAAATTTATAACTGATTGATTTAAGTTAACGGCAGTTTGGGTTTCGGACAATCATAATGCAGGGCATCCATATGCGATTTTATTCGGTTCGGAAGTGGAGATGTTCGCGACAGATTAAAGTTTTCGAGATTTTGTTTGCGAAGAATAAAATTGTTTCTATCTTACGTGTTTTCGTTCAAACATGTTCGTCACTGGATGGCAATAATTACCCGATCATCATTTGTGAAAACTTTTTTAGAGTGAACACATACCAAAATGAGCAAAGCACTTTTGCTCGAATTTATCAAATGCTTCCAAAATGAACCGGCATTGTGGCAAACTAAAAGAGAGGGGTATAAAAATAAACATTTGCGCAATAAATCTTAGGACAAAAAAGTACCAAGAATTTGATGAAGTTGCCAATATGGAAATGGTGAAAAAAAGGTCACTGCGCGCTTCATACAAACGCAAGCTAAACAAAATAAAAAGACAGCAAAAGGTCAGGGGCCGGTGCTGATGATATACATGTATATAAACCAAGAATATGGTATTTCGAGGCTTTGAATTTTTTGCATGACCAGGAATCCTTTCAATACTCTACTTTTTTCACTTTTTTTAACGAGAAAACAATTTAAAAAATACACATGACACATGTCAGAATCTGACTGTCTTCCAGGAATGTAACAAAATCATGTCGCCAATATTTTTCATACACCTCTTGACTCAAAAACCACCGCATCAAGAAATTTATGTAAATAAAGGTAGAAAATTGTGAAATAGAAAATTGAGAATGTTTTGCCCTATTTGGTTGTTTTTTTGTTGTGTTCGTATAGATCCATTACAAGAATATTTAAGAAAATTATTAGAAAACCACCGGAACAGTTGGAAATTATGATTTTTTGTATTAAAATCTTAATAAATACAAAAGTAAAGTTTATATCGTACGTTCGCTGCTAGAAGTAGCAATACGTTGATAGGCTAGCCTCGGCTTGTGATACAAAACAGAAAAGAGAATGAGTTCAACACATGTCCGGAGTTAAAATTATTTTGTTTTTATTTATTTTAAATAAATAATTGATAAATGCATAAAGTTGGCTACTGACGTCATACTACGACAGTAGAACAGAACAAAATTCAAAACATGCATACTCTGTGTTTGTATGTCTGCTTTGTGAACACCGGTATTTGGATTCTCTTGAATCAACGATGTATTGTATAAACAAAGACTATGAAATTATATAGACTGCACAAGTCGCTCACAAAGGGCGATCTCTTCTTCTTTTTTCAAATTTTGGCATACCCAACAACAAATTGTGTGTAATGTCGTCATACATGACTAAAACAACAAATTGTTTGTAATCTCGTGATACATAACAAAAAACGTTTTCACGCAAAAACAATTACGGACGAACAAATTCTCATAGTGTAAAGCAAAGTCGAAATTTTATAAAGTTCGGATACTGACTGCTTCTAAGCCATGCAACGGATTTTGATACTGTTTTCACTGTCATTTAAAGAATTTTCTCCGAAAGGTTTTCATGTACAATTTATTTTATTTAATTCTAATTAAGACTTTGCATATTGGCTTAGAGACATTTTTTAAAATAAATCAGTAATTAGTCTATCATAATTTCAAGTGTTGCGCAATATACTGCAAAAGTTGAGTTGAATAAATGAAACCGATGAAGAAATGGGATGTTTCTGTCTAATGCACCCGTGCAAAGCAAGGACGGGTCTCTAGTTATATAAAAACCTTTTTATTGTGTTTTTAAACCCCAACAATAAGCATACCAAAACCTGATGACAGCATGTTTCTAAGGAAACTTTTTACATTAAAAATATGTAGAGTCAAATTTATATTGAATGATCGCTTTAACTTAACTTTAATTTGGATATGGGTAAAAAACTTCACTAAAAAGCTAAGGAGCTAAGATGGACGACCATGTGCATTTGACTAGATTAATTCCATCGGTGAATATTGTTTAGCTAATCAAATGATGAAGGCAGGTCGTGTACCAACTTCTGTCAAACGATACTGTACATACTAAAATTTAGAGGTTAATCTTTGAATGGGAGTCATTTAAATAAGACACATTTTATAGTTTTACAAAAATCAAAAAATGGATAACAAGCTGTGATGGAGGAGCTCATCAATGTTTATAGAGTTCTGTCCTTTTGTTATTAATGATCAAATATTTGACACCTGAATTTAGAATAGAAATCATGAAGTCTGTCGGAATGTAAATCTCGCAAGCTTTTGGAGTGCAAAATAATTCGTATAGAACAGTTTTATCCATTGCTTTAGTAAGTTGATAATGAAAGTTCCAATACTAATGAATTTCATGGTGTTTTCGCAAAACACTGGAACTGACTAAACAGGTGAAGTGAAACTCAAGGAGATTTATGTACCATGGCGTTCTTTATGCCTTGTTCATATCCTTACCGCGCATTATTTAATTACACAACTTACTTTGAATAACATATTCGATTACAGTTACAATCACGGTTACAAAAGGAGCGACTTACCTGTAAAGAAAAAAAAAATGTTTTTTATATTAAAGTTAAAGTGTAAAGAATTATGTTGCACATACAAAGATTGTAAAATAGTATAAAATATCTTCTATATGTCTGTCTGAAACTATTAAAAACTTTCGTTAACCAACACTCAAAAGACACGCAACTCACATCAGAACTTCAAAAGCCGCAAATACATTTCAGGACTCAAATACACTTATGTAGTTCTTGCGAATTGAAAGGGACTATTCTATTCTAACATGCATAAACTCACAGAAAGATTACAAAGTGAGCATGTGGTAAGACATAAAGTAGTGGGTAGTTATTATAATTCGCGCACTGTTGAAGAACTTTATCTTCTTCTTTTTTTTCTTGTGGTAAGAGGCAACATGAAAAGAACAACAACAGAAGTAGAGGGGACACGGAACAAAGGACTAGTACGACAGAACTGTTTACATCAAAAGGGTAAAAGCGAGAAAATCCATGTCGCCAAAAGCTTTTGTGGCCTTACAAAAGTCCATTAAGTTGATTCGGCCAAGAAATTGCAATACCCAACTTGTATTTACAACAAGTCCACTCCAGCCGGAGTCAGTTGCTGAACTAAGTTGCAAAATACAACAACAAAATCCCACGCAAAATCAATGCATCGCTCTGCTGCGAGTATTGTTTTTGTTGAGGATGTCAACGACGGTGCTGATGATGCACATGATGATGTTGGTGATGACGATGACGATGATGCAGCCTTTGGCAGCATTAAGTTCAATTCTGTAAGTGCCTATTCCTGAACCAAAGTGTACGGAACGAGACAATGAATCCAGCCAAAAGTACAATAAAAGTATCGTTCATCCTTTTGTGTCATGAGCCACCACCAACGGCCCCACCACACCCATATTCTTCAAAGTGCCGACGATTGTGTAAATAAACATGTGTTGGTTCGTAGTTCGTAAGTTTTGTGAAACTTCAACACTTAAAAGTACATAACTTTTCATAAGAATCCACACAACTGATGTGGTCTGTGTTGAAGTAAATATCATGAAATGCATATTTCGAGAGTATTACCAAATGTACCTATGTATTTTATGATCTTTAACTATAAAATCGGCTACTGTTTCTTATGCTTAAAGGAAATATCAATTTGATTGGAAATATGAGATTTCTGTGCATTTAATTAATATAGAATAAGTATATTTTCAGGTGTTAGCTACAATTTTATACTACGAGTATTCTAGTATTTGTTTATCTATACTAATATTATAGAGAGGTAATGTTTGTTTGGATGTTAAAGGTAATCTTCGAAACTACTCATCCGATTTTAAAAATTCTTTGACCATTAGAATGCCACGTTGTCACTGAGTGTCATGGCCATATATATTTAAATAAAACTAAGTCCGATCATTTTTAGAATAAACTGAAATATCCGGGCCAGGTGCCCAAAAACAAAAAAATCAAAACTGTATAGAGCCACTCATACTGTGCTCACAGCTGATACTCAAACTGTAACAGAGAGAATATAGCGATGCTAAAAAAGGTAGCGTATCTTATATTTGGCTGGTCTCGAACTCCATCCAGAGACTTCAAGCTTTCGTTAACAAGTGTTTGAGGATCATATGCAGAATATTCTGGCCTAACACTATTTCTAACAAATGAAGAGCCTATACTGAAACAGATTAAGCGTAGGAAGTGGCGCTGGATTGGTCACACGTTAAGAAAACAGCCAGAAAGCATCATAAGAATGTCGTCTGAATGGAACCCGCAAGGAAGCAGAAACCGCGGCCGGACAAAGAACACCTGGAGCAGATCAACCTTGCGGGAATTAGTTGATGTCAACACCATATGGGAGGGCGCTAAAATAACAGCCCAGAATAGAGTGCGATGGAGAAGCCTTGTGGAGGCCCTATGCTCCAAACTAGGAGTTTAAAGGAACAAAAAATATATCTTATATCTGACATTTGTCGCCGTTCGGTTGGATGCAACCCGAGCGGGGCCGGGTCCATTACGCTAGTTACTCCATAAATCCAATTTTTGTATTTGTAGACAAAATTCACAAATTTAAATAAATGTACATTTATCAAGTTGTTTTACCTATTATAAACAATTTACAATAGTACAATAGCAATTGCTAATTGATCAACCCAATAAACTAAAAAATATCTTATTTCTAAGAGCACCAAATGTGTTTTAAATATAGTCCACCAGATTTATTTTAAAGTTATGGATATTAATTTTTGTTTAACTTAATTTAAACAAGTGCATTGACATCGACATAGCTTACCCACCCAAAAAAAAAACTCGATATATTAGATTAAATTTTGAAGACAAAGAAAGGGAAATCTTAAACATCTTTGGCAAAATTGCAACTTTTTTTCATTTCCGAAAAGGGGAACACCGGAAAAGAGTCAAAGTAAAAAGCAGAAAACATAAAAGTACTGCAAAACTTTTGCAAGGTTTTCTTTTTTTTTTGTCTTCCACTTTTCCAAGAAGAAACATTTAAAAAAATCATTTTACTAGTTAACAAAGAAAAAGGTATAAAACCAAAAAATTTACTACCACTGACAGAACCAAATGTGAAACACTTCAATTTATGCAATTTACATGAACTAACAGATACTTTACACTATATATTTTGAAATGTGTACATGTTCTGCAAACTTTGAAGACTCATCATATACATGTACGTAATCACAAAAATCCACCGAACTTTTTGATATTCATAAAAATGCATCATTTAAGGAATTTAATGATTATTAATTCTAGGAAGGAACTATTGTAACATTAATCATTTCCTTTACTCGATCTCTATGTACGAGTTAGTTACCGGTATTGACAAGACTGCAATTCCGGCGACTTACTTCCACACACTTTAACAATTTTATAAAAAAAAAATAAAGCAACTGCATGTAGTATTCGTACTACGAGACATCCAAAGACGCATATCTTTGAGTGCCGATAGTAACTAAAATTTACAGCAGAGTCACAGTCGCCTGCATTGGACACAAACACAAATTCTACCAAATGAATACGTATGCAAATATATTTGGTGAGAATTTTTCGAAAAATACGGTGAAGCATCGTCTTCATTGAGTGTAGAAAACGAAAAACTTGAGATGACGACCAGAGCAGAGTATTGTTCCGCATGCCGCGACATTTATAAACAACTTCTCGACACAAAACTGGCGAAAACAGTAGTAAAGTGTTTCTTTTGTATCTGTCTGTTGGTTTGCATCCAGTCAAGACGAACAATTTGTCTGAGGGTTCCCTTAACATCCACATACATATCTTGCCAGGACATATGACTAGCGCCAACGTGCCAAGTTTGACACAAAGTTATGCGTAATATAGTGTCCGTCTATCTGAACAGAAAATTAATTGAAAATGACTAGACATGCTTGCTGTGTTTTCTTCATGCTTTCATCTCTCAAAGTCTAGTCTTAGTACGAGTACGAGTATTATTCTTTTGCTTCAGTATTGTGTGCCCCTGAAATTGCTGCCAAATGACATTTTCATTTCACCCCCGAATAAAAAGTGAAAAGAAAGATACGTGCACCGAAGCGTTGTCCCTCCATTGTTTACTTTAGTCTTCGTAGTCGTTGATAGTTACTCTTCTAGACGTGTCAAAGTAATGCGGCCACTATCATCACCCACGATGTCAACCCTCTTACCCAACCCAATGCCATTGCTTTCTTCAAACATTTACACTCTTCGTCGCATTCGTCACACAAATGAGTTTCGTGTCACAAGTTGACCCAGCTGAGATTAAGTGGGCGTTTAATTTGCTAACACTCGCTTCTCCTCTTCCTCCCCTTTCATCCTGCTGACTGACTAAATTGCGTTAATGTAATCCCCAAAACAGCGTAGGAATTTTTCTTCCTAACGTCTGTGTGCCAAGTGAGTGAACATGAGTCACACTTTATTTTTTGCATGCAATCTCCCTCTCTCTTCATAAACATCACAATCTCTGACTGTCTCTTTGACTTTTGTCCATGAGCCGTAACCGTGGTGTTATTTTTTTTTTTTTTTTTTTTTGTTTGGGAGGCATTAACTTAATCAACAGAGTAAATAACACGTCATCTCCAAAACGTCGACTTTTTTGTTGGTAGATTATGGTAGTGGTGATGTTTCACTCATCAATATATTTCTTCTTAGAGACTGCAAGCTTAACTTTTTAAGCAATTACACATAATTGAATGTCTTACAATATAATGGAGAGATGATTATTACACAAATTAACAAACAATTGGAAATGCATAGTTTTTAATTTTAAACAAAATACAACAATAATGCCAGTACCAAAAAATGACTCGGAAGACATAAAAATAAGACTTCCGGTACCTTTGATGATCGCATCGTCATTCTCGCAACAAAGGACCACTTCCAATCATCATGTATCAGCACCAATATCGGCACCGTTATTTCTTCTCGAACGGTTCGACGAAGATTACAAAATGCCAAACTACCCTGGGCGAATAGCTAGAAGAGTTACATTGGTGAGGAAAAAGAATTTAAGGACACGTCCCCAAAGGAAAAAGAGTTCCACGCTCAGTACAACAAGAAGACAGTTCAACACAGAGGCGGCAACATATGATTATGACCAAATACGAAATTCCATCTTGGAAAATATCATGCTGCTACGCTGAACAAAATATGCCACTGAGGTCGATTGTTCAACAAGATAACTATCCAAAACAGAGATCCAAGTTGGTGAAGGATTGTCGTGAAGACTATATTGAAGTCAATTTATTAACCTGGCCAAGTCAATCACCGGACTTCAATCCTTTGGAAGTCAAAATTTCCCCAATAAGAACCAATTGTGGGAGTGTGTCTAAAAACTTGGTATGAGAAATCTGTGGACACTTGCCACAAGCTTATTTCTAGTACGCCAAAAATAATAGCAAAAGTCATCCAATGCGGCTACTAAAGCAATTAATTAAAAATGCCACAAAAGGCGAATAAAATTCGTAATTTTGGATGCTTTTCATATCTCAATAGAGATGTATATATTATTTTGACCAGTCACTTTATTTGATTTTGAAGATTTGATGAGCTGTGAATTTGTTTGGTTTTACTTTCCTATATGTTACTTTGTGAGTATGCCTGTATCTATTATTTTGGCCATATGTGTAAGTACTATCAAACATCACAACATGGTTGGTTTTATCTTGGATTTTCACTTTAAAACTTTCATTTTATATTTCAATAATTTAGAAAAAATATTCTAATTTATTTATGTTATTAAGTTACTTCAAAAAAATACAATAATAAATCAGAAAACTGACACATAAATCATAGTTACGATGAATTAATTTATGCATTTTTTCTATCAACTTGGCTACAAACATTTTTAATTAAACTAAGTCATTGATAAAAGTAATCAGAATTCATACAGTATGAATGAATTAAATATTTTATTTCAAAATAGGATTGGGACTTTCTTAACCTAAATTTGTGTCCAACAACTATTCATTTATGCAATCAATCATCAGCATATTTCTAAAATAGAAAATCCAAAGCTAACTGTAATGATTTTCACACTAATTAACTGCACTTAGTTGACACATCGAGCAAATCTCGAATGTCATTACGAACAAAAACAACCCGGTTCAATAGAAAATGAAAAAGTTGAGTCGAATTGCAATCACGACACGACGAAGTAGTTGAAATCATTTTAATTGGTTTCCTGCGCTGCAATCGCTGTCAATATAAAATGAAAAAAGGAAGTCCCACATGTGCATCAGTATGAAATTCAAGCAAAATTAGAGAAAAATAAATATCAATAGAAATATATAAGAGTTCCTTGTGTATACAAGCAAAGACAAAATCATTCGTTGGTAACGACACCAACACCCCCAAACGTCGTCACAGCTACTCAATTTTTATAATTACTCAGTGCAATTGTAATGAATTAAAGGAGTGTGGTATTTTACAATGACGATTCGAGTTTATGTAGGAGTATACACAACCGAAATACCAGCAATAACAGCATGCATAGCAAGATGTGTTATTATAATCAATTTCCCATATGGTTTCCTTCGAAAGAACTTTGGTTGTATTTTTACTCACCGTTTGTGAAATTGAATTTAATGGAATAAATATAAATAAAAGAAGAGGAAGACAGACAAAATTCATCAGGAAAAGGCAGAAATTGCCCAACAGTAACGAGAGTGACCATTATTAATTGACAATTCTTGATGTGACTATTGATCCGCATCACATTCTACAACAAAAAAAAAAAAGAATGGCTGAATGTAACGGTATAGGGACAGTTCTAGCAAACAATAACTATAATGCTAAACATTGAACATGTTTGATTGATTTGATAAACTTCCCTAGTCTTCTTATAGCATTAAGGCTGGAACAGAATGGTGAAGCTGAAGTTGAGACTGATTAAAAAAAATCAAATGCAGCTCTTTTTATTTGAACGAACACAATGTGAAGCTGAAACTGTGTCTGCAGCTGAAGCCGTGAAGTTAAAGTAGTTTGACTCCACTCGGCTTCAAATCAACTGTCTCTCTCTGCTTGCCTCTCATATGACAAGCACAGCTTATTGATGTTCAAAACAAAAGCGACAATGGATGAACTTCGCATTTTGTTAACTTTTTTACGGGCTTCAGACTCAGCGTCAACCTCACCATTCTGTTCCAGCCTTTAGTTATTTTAGTCTTCAAAATTGACTCCAAGCGATAGTATGTTACGTGTCGCTTGAAAATGATTCCCTTTCCCTTAGTCTTCAATGTTTCTGTTTGTTTGTTTGCTGGTTCATTTCTTCGTTCTCTATGATGTTTTGTGAATGTATATATGTATATCGAGGATCCAGCCTGAAACATAGGATAGTTTTGGACCCGATATGTGACGCTGTTGCCGAGAAATTATATTGCATATTAAGCTAGAGACACATTTAAAAATCAATCAAGTCGTCTTTGTCAAGCATCTCTTTCGGCGTATTGAAATTGTTTTGTTTCACACAAATTAAAGGAAAGATTCGGTTGGCTGTGCGACGCTGGCCCGCTGTTTAACTACATTTAACAATATCTAATACACAAAAGTACACAAAAATACAATACCTATAGTCAATTTTTCCTTTCCTAGGTTATTAGCAAATATAAGAAATCTCATAAAAACACAGAAAGGAAAGAGCAAATAGCACTAGGAGAGCAAAAGAGATAGATATAAAAGTTGGAGACAAGGTTCTTTTACAAAATGTGGTATTCCCTCATTAACTGACGCCAACATTTGACACTACAGTATATGTTGTGACAAAGCGAGAGGCAAATGTAGTGTTGGAGGGAGAAAGTGTTATACTAGGAACGTGAGCCATCTGAGGAAAGTTGCGGACGCTGGGAACCATTTGTCCAGTTTGAGGACCACGAATAACGAAGCAGTACTTCCAGCGACTTCTTGTCAGTCTTCCCAGGTAACTCAGACGTTTCAAGACGACCCTGCCCTTAAAGAGTTGGGTTGCAGGCGTCAAGCTACGTCTAGAGAGGAAAGTAGGAGTGTGGAGACCAATAACAACTCGAGAGAACAATGCTGATGTTTTCACACCAGGCGGCAAAGGCTGTGGATGATGCGAGTCAGCAATAAATGTGGATATATTGAGACTAATAAATGAATCTTTGTAAAAACGGAATTAACGTGTTTTATATGGTATTTCCTGATGTAGCTGATCCATTCCAAATAACCTAACAGAGGCTAAGTAAGAAAATTATAGATATGAAAATTTGGTTGGGATGTGCCGTACGAACTCTTTTCTTTTTATGAAGTCTGCCTGCATAAAAACCAAAAGAAATTAATTTTTTCAAATATTTATATTGACATATTTAAAACTGATAAATTAATTTGTATAATAGCAGAGAGTCTAAGTTTTTGGCTGTCTGACTGACGAAAGGACGAATACATCTAGATTGACTATAAGGTCTGTGATGTTACTACACACAACAGAAAAGTGTTAATACCATGGAATAGTATTCATGCTGAAAGGTATAAAAATATAAAACCACAACGACAATTCTATGTATTCTCTGAACACTGAGGTACTAAGCAGCAGCAGCATATCTTATCCAAAGCAAAGTGAAATAAAACCAATTGAAATGTTGCTGACACGAACAGACAAATAAGAAGAGAAAACACAACCTGGCAAGTTGAAGTAAATTGAGTCAAGTACCCTTGACTCATTGCCACGTTCAATGCAGTGAAGTTTTCTTACAAATGGTTGTAGTACCAGTAGTAGCTCACGTGGTCTAGTGTACTGGACGATCAAAAAAGATTACTGCTTTTTGAAATCTGTACTTGAATAGTATTAGGAGCTGGCAGGACATGAACAGACAAAAGGGACGAGGACAGCGACAATGGCTGTCTGCTTTGGACATTATACAACATCTCGGTGGACGATGTTGTGCCAAAGCGAAGGGAATCTTGAGTTTTGCAATTAAATAGCTTCGAGTGTTGTGCTCAATTGCTGCAATTTCAATAACTAAGCTCAAGTGAGAGCTTAGCTTACAAGCTGACGGATTTTCAAAATAAATAGATGAATTGCAAAGACAAGCACTATTCAGTGCATCTCAGCAATGACCCCCAACTAGTATCTTGTTAGTGACTAAATTGCCATTCGTTCCCGCATTCCTTTCGATTCGCACTGCCAAAAGAAACTGTGGCAACAAACCGACACAGCAAACCCACACAACAAAACCATAACCCATACAACAAACCCACACAACAACAACAATATTCACTCACCTGATATTGCGGTACTTTCTTCTTATTCTTTATAAGAACACTATTTTTTCATAATTTTACAATTTTTATATTCCCTATTAGAATTTGTTCAAGAAGTTAACACATATTATAAAAATTTGGCCGTTTTTTGTTATTCGAAAGAATATTTAACATCGAACGGGTCACGGATTATAGATTGACGAACACTAGGAAAAATAGAAAATTTAAATAGAGATAGGATAGGAAAGATTTAACAACTGATTTTTATTATTTCACAAAATGGGATATGAAAAAATTTTGCCAGGCATACTTAGATTATAAATTTTGATTATCTATGTATCAATGAGCGCTGCCAACTTAAATACACGAAAACTGAAAATCTAACCGACTTTCAAAATTATTAAATTTGTAATCGAGCACTAATATCTAAGTTATCGGATATTGACTATATTTGTAATTTGAGTTTATTTTATTGTTAATGACGCGGTGTCGCATAGGACAGAAACGGCTACAGAACCAGACTCCAGTACATTTGCACCTGAATCAGACCAGAAACGGGGCCGCAATGGAAAAACAGTGCGGCCAGGTTGAATTAAAAATAAACAGATCTCAGTGTTTTAGCACCAGAATCAGAAACAACTACTTTTGACTTCTTTTCGATTGCTCAACAAAAAAAATACAGACCAAAGCTTTAAATTGTGGCAGCTAGATATATTTTCACCTTGAATTTTATTTATTTTTAGCTTCTGTCTGATTTTCACATTGATTTTTCACTATGATCAAAGCAATATTAAGCAGTTCTGGTTTTGTTCTATGTCACAGTCTCACAGCATCAGAAACAAACCAGAAAAATAACAGTCCTAGAACGTTTTTACTGGAGTCCGGTTCTGTTGAGGTTTTTGTCCTAGGTGACACCGCGCCATAAGCTTAGTTTACACGATTGTCATAATCAAATAAAAATTTATTGACAAAAACTGGCGACAATCTGTATATCAACCAGATTGAAGTATATTGATGTAAGAAAATTGTGCGTTTACACGATTGAGCTTTTATTTGTATTTAGTCCGGTAAGAGAACTTTAACAAATAAATCTAAATTATGTGTATGTCTTAACGTTAAGAGAATAAAAAAATATCACACGTACGGAAAAATCCTGTTTAACGCTGTTTAGTCAGGTCCATAGGATGAGTTCTTTGAAGTCTGCGTTGTGTGGAGCCAAAAAGCCACATATATAAAATTGAATGTATGTACTATGTGGTTATGCTCTCTATGGATTCCGACACTGCTGAACCGATTTTGATGGATTTTCAGGGAACTCAAGCATAGTTCGGAGAGTGTTGGTGCGAATCGGACTTGCTGTTGTCGAGAAATTGGTGAACAAATTTTTGCATATAAAACTTAGAGACATATTTTTAAATCAATCAAGTACTCCTTGTCAAATATATCAAATAATTATGTCAATGTTTATTTATTATTATTAATCCAAAGTAACATATTCTTTTTGTAAATCAGACTAATAATAACTTACAGAGTATAGTTAAAAAAACTTAACAACTAAAATACTAAATATTAAACCAGAAAGAAGGTTATCATTGGATATGTCAAAGATATAATACTCTTCAGGCTCCTCCGGATTGCATCCAACCGAGCGGCGACAAATGACTGATATCAGATATGCTTCTTTTCTTAAGGTCCATCGACATAGCACGCTTTGGACGCTTTCGGTTTATACGCTTTTCAAAGGTTTTTTGAGGTAACAGAACAAGCTTCACACGCTTCGCTACGTAAACATACAACAGCTGTTGTGAAATAAAATATAATTGTTTTGCTTTGATATTTCTAATTATTTAATAAAAAAAACAAAAAATAATACTACAATGAACATCGTTTTATGTCATTTTATCTCTTCAATAAGTTTTCCCTCCATGTTAAATACTTTTGCACTCCACTTTGAAAAAAAAGGTAATAAATGGGCGCGTTCAGCAGGTCGAATCGCTGACATTTTTAGTAAGCGCTGACTGATTTGACTTTTCTGAACTTGTAAAATTACGGCGTTGTAAAATGTCCGTCTTCCAAGTCTAATGCAATTCAATATGCGGCTTGGGAGTGTTTAAAAGAAACAGCTGAGAAAGCTGTCTTTTAAACATACAATTAAGATATTCTCTATTCCACTCATCTTTTAAACAATATTCGTTTTAACAGCATAAATAAATATTCCGAATCAAGTCTGATCCCTGCACTTTGCTAATTCTTCCCCCTATCCTTCTCAACTCTCACCCTAAATATATTCTTAACAATAGCCTTTTTATTTCATTGTTTACATACAAAACACAGCTGATTGAAGTCCGCTGACTTCATGTAATCAAAGTATTTTTATAATTGATTTTTAGTCAGCGCAATCACATTGTAAATAATTTTGTGAATTTGACGGTATCATCGTATTCGGTATGTGGTAAAAAAAAAAATAACGAAAAAAAGGTTGTGAACACTGCAGTGCACTCTTCGGTAAAATTTCATTCGGTAATGTGGTTTATGTAAGTACATACTCATATATAAATTTACCAGAGATGTAAAGGCATTAATGAACGTTTAAAAGAAATGAGCGTACTGTTCGGTTTTAGCGGACTCGTTTCATAAATCAATGGTGGTGAATGGTAAAGTGCCAGTCTCGCGGCCCGCACTGCTCAGGTTTAAACCTCGATCAAGTTAAATGTAGTTTCTTTTTGCAAGTATATAAATTTATCGATTCTTCGCTTATAATAGTTCAAGAAAGAGCTCTTGGACTCAACACTTACCTCACATAAAAGAAACCGTTCGTATAACAACCCACCCTCTCACAAAGATGTTTGTTCCCTCTATCGCTCTCATGGATAACGTTGTTGTTCTAACTGACTGATTTTCTTAATTTCACCCAAAAAAAATACCAAATTTCTACCAGGGATGCACAAAAAACCTTGTATTTTATAGCACTAGAAAATAATACAATATATTAGGTTAGCATTTGGCAAGTGAATGTTCTTTCTTTGTCTAGTAAAGAATTATGTCAATATTAATAAAACTAGTTTACTCTTCATTTCGGACATGCCAATATTTTTCGATGTAATAATGTTCTTTAGCTCGACTGTCGCACAGTCACAAAAAACATGAATATTTTACCATCATGAAGTAATACAGCTTTCAAGCCATATTTAGATGAATTGATCAATAAACGCCATTTATTTGGATCATAATTTTGATTCATCGCATTAAAAAGCCCGGGAATATCATGGCAAAAGGAAAAATCATAGTTTTTGGTGAAATAACTGCTGAAAATTTCATTTTTTTTTTTTGGGTAAGTTACTCTGGTATTTGGTGTCAATAAGTGCCACTGTTGTAGACGAGAGGCAAGAAACTGTGCCTTTGATCTAGACTGTCGCAAGTCTCGCACGAGGTCGTTCAATTTATTTTGGTTGATTATATGTACCGTTTTATCATCTTCGATTACGAATGCGTCATCATTTTCATCTTACAGATGGCAACTCGCACTTCGACACACCTTGGCATATGGGTTGTGGCAGTGTTTTCGGATGTGATATTGAATTAGATGTTTATTTTTTTAATTAAAGCCAGTAGTTTTTGGCAATATTGACTATACTGACTTGACTATACTTCACAAAAACATAAGTTATTCTCATACCAAAACAATGTGACTTGATAGATTTTTTCGAATACCGCCTTTCATAAGTTGGAGGTAGTAAATTAAGAAAATAGTAATGTTAAAACTTGTAAACTAGTGTAAATGATTCATCTGATTTTTCATAAGTGTGTCACATGCTGTGCATTGCACTACAATTAAAAAAGAGGCATTACGTACTTAAATCAAGTCGGTAGCGTAGCACAGAACACCGGGTTCGCTAGTTATGCTATAAATTTAAATGGAAATGTGATAAGTTTCAAAACGATATTCATTAGAAGAATAATGGGTTGTCACAAGAAATTGTTTTTTTTTTTTTCGTTCATATTCTACGCGTGGTGCGATGATCAAACAAAACAGATTGTTAATAACTACATAAATAAACACACTTTTCCAATTTAAACAAATATAAAAGTTTATTTTCCTCTAAAATTGAAATCCTGGGTTAAATTGCCCATTATCGAACTAAAAGCATTTCGTTGTTTTATGTCATTTTTCTTAAAATATGTCGAATTGAAATTTCTTCTTTATAAACTAACTAAGATAGCAGCAAAATGATAACAGCTGCCAAGAAAGTCACTTAAGTAAATTATCTCAAACACAACACATAGAAAGAAGAAAAAAATCTCAAAAAAAAATCTCAAAAAAAAATTGGCAAGAAGCCAACGGAAAATATATCAGCAAATGAAGTAAAACTTATTAGGTCGCTCTAATCAATTAAAGTAATAAATTAATTACTTCATTCATTTCAAATGTCATCGTATTTAAAAAAAAAAAAAAAAAAAAACACCACCAGGAAAACTTGAAAACGAAAATTTGCGGAGCTAAAACCGCTTATCGACGTCAACTCATCGCACTTAACTACTACTTTGGCTTTGGCTGAAAGCTAAGCAAGCAGCAAATTAAAATGATTGTCAAGTAGTTGGTTTTCTTTGGAGGTTTTTTTATCTTTTCTCATTGCGCTTTCGTGCTTTAATCCTTTCCATCATTACCAAACAACATTGAGATATTTTGCCTCTTTGAAACTTCATCTTTATCAGAGCCCACAATTTCTAGTGTTTCCTCATTTTATTCTCAGCAAGAACATCAACATTATCGCACATCATTATCATTGTCATCAACGTGCGCTCGAGCAAAATCCTTATGTTAGGACAAATGCCTTCAGCAGTCGTCAATCCCCCCCTCCTTTGCTATAGTGATTTGAGTTTTGTTTAGTTTGTTTTTATGAGCGTCATTATTTTCGCTTGGCAAGCATCACTAAGCATCTTAAGTGCCTACTTTTGTCGTGTTTTTCATCTGTCTTTCGTCTGTCAATCTATCTATTTATCTGTTGTCTTTATGTCCTTCAAGTTGTTTGTTCTTTCGTTTATAATTCAACTTTGATGCTAGTTTCCAAAAAAAAGGATAATAATAACTTTATAATGTCGTTTGTATTATTTTAAGCAAGGAGTTTATTTAAGTTCCTTAACTTCTACATCATCCCTTTCATGGGGTTGCAAACTTCAATCAAAAGCTATTTGAGAAATGAGGCATTGTAAGTTGTTTGTATTGACAAAAATTATACATAGCAACTTTTCAAGTACTTAATAATATTAATAAGTTTGTATTGTAGTACATTCTTCTTCAAAACTCCAAATTAATGAATTTATAAATTAACTGCCACACATTTAAAGCCACATAATATTATGATAATCACGTATGGTATTTTATATACTTATTATTTATGGTACATTTGTGTGGCATGTCTTAGCTGAAAGCTAATTAAATAAATTTACGAATTAATTGCACTTCTTCTCATTATGTACAAAGTTATAAAAATAAAATATCCACATTGAAATCAAAATCAAACTACGCAATGCAAATGGCAAACCAAAACTATTTTCATTTCAAAGCTTAATTATTTTCTAATTAACCCATTGATATTATCAGAGAAATGCATCAACGGCCCTCACCCAATACAACAATACCAAATAAACACCAAAATTTTCTTCATTTATTTACAATTTTGTGCCAGTTTTCAAATGAAATTCACAAATGGCTATTTTTGGCCATCATATGCAGCGATACGAAGATAAAAAACAAGTACTTATGTATCTAAAAGACAATTTGTAGTAAAAATGAGTAAAAGGAAAAGCATTTACTTACCATTAACATCATGATTATTGAATTGTATGTATGTATATATGTATATGAATTGAAAGGTGAAGGGATCTAAAATTAACTTAGCTAAATTTTTCAAATGGAAATTAAGTACTACTATTTTATTATCATCATTATTACCATCTTGTTCAAACATTTTGGGACAATTTTTTCTTTATTTTTTGTATTTTGTACATGTCTGAGCAAGAAATGTGCACAGCTGAAGGTTATTAAAGGAGGAATGAACTAAGGAACAAAAACAAACTCATGCACAAAAAAAACAAACATGTGTTTTCGGGCAATATTCTATTGTACAAGAGGATTACACAATAATAGTGTTTTATTTATTTCTGATTGGAAATTTTCTTTTATTTTAGACTATGTTACATCAGGGATGTCCAACCTTTTTGGTTCCCTGGGCCACATTGGAAAATATCACAGTGAGTTGGGCCGCAGTTGAAAAAAAAAACAGGAATTGGGCATTGCCACAAAAATTATCTTTGTAGTGAAAATCTGTAATGAGTTAACATCAACAAGAAAAAGGTCTTCCGTATCAACCAACAAAACGTAAACTATATCCAGTTTATTACACTCTGGATTATAAAATAGTTTCTACATACAATTAATGTGATACTTGCGACTGCTGTTCGGATACTAATGCATCGATATCTGGTTCGATTGACGACTAACTGTCCTCCAAGCGTTTATCCAACATTCTTGTTCTAATCTCTGACTTGGTGTGTTTCAATCTTGAAAAAAGATGTTCGCATAAGTACGTGCTTTCGAACAACGATGTCATGATGGTGCATGACAGCACAGTGTGGGATATTTCTCTCTGCATAGGTGTAGTTTATAAAACTCCAACAAACATACATGATTAAGTTCCAGCTCACATTGCAACTCTATGTAATGTATACATTTCCATTTGGAAAATTGCTGGCAGCGTTCTTATATCGACTGAAAAATGAATTGCAAAAATACTGAAATTTGTATCGTCTCTCCGAAAATCCAGAAATCTATTTTCGAAATATTCTATCAAATTGGAAAGTACATATGCCTGCATATTTTTCTCCATTCTTCGAAATTTTTTTTCCTTTCGATGTCATAAAATATTTTATTTCGTTACGTTTATCATAAAATCTTTGTAACATTTGTCTTCGACAGATCCACCTCAGAATCAGTTGAGGGAGGACACAATTTTAAGATCGAGTTATCGGAAGAAGCAAGCGAAACAAAAAAAATGAAATTTCTGTTTCTCCTTCGAGGGCGTCTGGACCGCATTTAGGCTTCACTTGTGCTCCATGCTGCCCGCCGGCCGCGGGTTGTATAACCTTGCTTTACATCATTATTGAATAAATTGTATTATACTTTAATCCGATGTTTAAAGCGAACTCACACACAATGAGAATAAACATGAAACAGTCCTTCTATCCTTTCGCCTATATGAAACCTCCTAGGACCATTGATATTTTTAGGTGACATTTTACATATGCTAAAGATCCCATGATCTGGCCACCAAACATTACCAATATAGCCACCATATAATACTTCACAGCAATATAGTAAAAATACACATCTTTTGTTGAATACTTCATTTATTCATATTTTTCCAATGTAACTTTTATATGGTCTAATAATGTAAGCAGCTTTCGTAAGATCAAAGATAACGGTGTTGTTTTTTTTTTCTTGATTTATTTTTTTTATATTTCATTTTTATAAACGACAAACAAAAAGCAACAAAATGAACATCAACAAGTCATATAAACTATATAAAATATACTCTTACAAGTAAAAAGACAATATGAAAGAGCACACAATAAGTTGAAGGAAATCAATGGAGGCAAGAACAAAACATAGACAAGAGTAACAAACACACACACACAACAATAACAAGAGTATCTGCAGATAATACAAATCGAGACTCAATAAAATATCTATAGTCAACGACGACAATCTTTTTGTTAAGCTTATTGTTTAGTTCGTATCAATGCAATTTATATGCACAACATGCACGCACAACCACTTTCACCACCCCATCATAGATACACACACAATACAATATGTATATATATATAGAAAAACAAGAATATACTAGTAAAATACATAGTTCCCATAAAGATACTAACATAGTTCTGTAAACAAACGGCATAAGTAGAAGAAACTTAAAATTATGTGTTGCCTTTGGCAACCAATTCAAGTTCTACGGAGCCATAGACTTTAACGCAGTATAAAAAATATAAATTGCTCGTCGGTCAGGACCTTTCCTCTAAAGATCTCACACCACGGCAGGACTCTATGGACTTGAACCATAGAGCGGCGGACTGAAGTGGACTCTCTATTATATTTGTATTTTATAAATTTTTCCCTTTGGTCTGTTTATTCGAGTCTTTTCAGTTTTCCTCTTTTCTCTGGCACTCCTCTCTCTGTCTCCCTCACATCTAAACGGGGCTGTTGCATCACAATATCCTCTGGGCTTGTGCCTTCTCTCCTTGGTGCTTGCGTTTATTGTCATAAATAATTTCATTGTATTATTGAGTGCCATTAAAAGTTGTTATTGCCATGAATTCTTGTTGTTGTTGCTGGTGTTTTTCTTGTTGTTCTTAGAGAAAACAACACAATGGTAGACACAACAAAAATTTAGATATTTTAGCATTGTTAACATGAGAATTATTAGCCCCATTTTTCATGCAACAAGTAACAAACCGATAAATTCATGTACTAATTATTGTCAATTATTTATATACAAATTTGGCATAAAAAACATAATCAACAATGCGTTTTTAACACACATTTGTCGTAATAACATAAAGAGGAACAGACAGTTATTATATATAGTCATGAATTTGTAGAGTGAAAGTGTTCGAACCAAGAAATATTGCAGAGAAATAAGTGAGAACCGTTAGTAAAGAGCGCGGAATGGAAGTGTTGTATAAGAGCTTAAATATAAAAAATAATCTAATATAAAGAAACAGTCTATGAGGTACCTTGGGTATAATCAGAGAATCAATGAACAAGAGCATTATCCATCATTAGGGAAACGAGGATGGTCACAACCGTAATCAAAGGTGCAACAAATCTCACGCTGTAGGCTGCAATTTTCGCGTTACCCTAAGCAGTTTTGTAACTCAAAGCGCAAGTCTTCTTTATTTCCCTCATCGTTGTATCTTAATGACGATCAAGCCCGCAGTGATCTAGGTATATTGGTAACTTGTATCCATATCTCACTTCCCAACCACATTGCTACTCTTGAAATTGATGAGGAGTGTCTTCTTCTGAATTTGAAATCGTTGAAATCCAATTACTTACTCGGTCCAGACAAAAAACCTAGTTGTCTGCTTAAACACTGTGCGGAGTCTTTGAGTAAGCCGCTTCTTAAACCTATCAATTTATCACTTCAGAGCGCATCTGGAATGAATCTCTTATTGTTCCGCTACATAATAAAAAGTAACAAAGCTGACATATCTAATTACAGAGGTATTGCCAAACTTTCTTCAATCCCAAAGTTGTTTGAAAAAATGCTCACTTCAACCCTTTATTACTACTGCAAATCTATTATTTCTCCGTGTTTTATGAAGAATAGATCACCAACTACAAACTTGCTTTAATTTACATCTTTAGTAAATCTTGATTTTAGCGAAAAACGTCAAACGATATACTGACTTCAGCAAAGCTTTTGATTCCGTCAATCATTACCTGCTTTTAACTAAACTGGACCTTTTCGGTTTCCCGCAAGATCTTCTTTGTTGGATTTCTTCATATTTAAGAAATAGAGTTTAAGAAAAGCGATAATCTCTTATTATTGGTGAAAGTAGCGTATTCAACAAAACTAAACTACGCTCAAACTAATATGATATCGTCATGAATTTAAAATTGCCAAACTACAATAAGTAGTGAATTATTATTGATCAATAGATGTGATTTAGAAATAAAGATTTTAGTGTAATCCATGGATAACTACATAACTGGACACTTTAAGGCTGGAACAGAACGGTGAAGCTGAAGCTAAGTCTGAAGCCGGTTAAAAAATCAAATGCAACTGTTTGTATGTGAACGAAAACAAAGTGAAGCTGACTTCACTCGGTTTCAAATCACCTGTCTCTCAAATAACAAGCACAGCTGATTGCTATTCAAAACAAAAGCGAAAATGGATGAAAGAGTATCGAAGTTGATTATGCTTGTGCAAAATAAAGAATTTTTGTATAATGTAAAGCACGCGGACTACTGAGGATGAACCTTGCATTCTGTTCACTTGTTTCGGACTTCAACTTCAGACTCAGCTTCACCATCCTGTTCTAGCCTTTAGTTTATCTATTTATTGTAACTTGAAACCTTGTAATTTTAGCCTTTGGGCCAATATCAGTTGGTATTGAGTATATTGAGTTGGTAAGAAAGTAATTTCCATTAGCATAAACAGCGCTATATTTATTTTGTATTTGTCTATTAGTGGTTGATATTTAGTAGTAGACACTTTGAATTACGTGTCATATATTGTTAAAAAAATATACAGTTCAGAAGATTAAAAGATTAGACAAAAAGTAAATCCTTATTTAATCAAAATAGAGAGATTTTTAAAATGTTAATTGTATGAAACGCAACAATCAAAATCAACACAAAATACACAATTCAGGTAATGTTTATTTGATCTTAGGCAAGTTGAAATTATTCAATCACAAACCCACATTGACTAAATCTTGAGAAAATAATTCCTTAACACTGAAAAATATATAGAAAACCAGTTCAATCAAATGTAATGAGCAATTATATAGAAAAGATTTACATATACATAGATAGTACAATTAATAATTACAATGCAAATAACACAATATGCAAATCTGATAAGTAAAAATTAAACAGAGATTAAGGCACACACACAACACATACACATTTATTCTACATACATATACATATGTAGAAAATAATCATTGTAAAAAGAAAAAGGTTAATTTAGTTTATTTTAATTTTCTTGTTTTTTTTTTTGCAATTTACTTATAAATACTCACATAAATTTACAACGAGACAAAGAAAATTCGTACGAAAATGTATAGAATTATGGAAAATAATTTGGATGTGTTTTTCTTTCCAAATATTTGAATATTTCAAGAAATTTACTGGACGTTACACAATGAATGCACCCACACACAAATAGTTAAAAAGCGTTGACAAATAATACCAAATTTTGTATAATAGCAGATTTACACTTTTGAATGTGACACAGTACTATAGATAACGAAGATATTGAAAACAACGATAGCCGACGAAACGTAAACTGGACAAGTGATATACGCTTTGAAAAGATTTACATATGCATGTATTATAGATAGAGTTCTAAGGCTCTTTTGATGGTAATCTAGCTTGTGCCACAATACAAATGTATGCCAATTGTGGTGTTACGTAATATGAAATTTTGCACAAAAAATAGTTGACAAATTAACCCAAATTACTAGACGAACGAATGAAACACAACAAATCGACGAACGAACGAAACAAACGCACGATTTTTGAATATATATTAGACCAGAAGAAGAAACGTTATCAAGACAACAGACTTTAACATACTAAAGGCGACATTCAATGATGCACTCACTCACTGATGATGATTGTACTTGGGACCAGACTATTGCCTGCCTGGGCACCCACCAACAAACAACCACATGAGCTGAGTTGAGATGAGATGAGTTGAGATGCTCTTTTGAAATTAAGAGGCGGCATTAATTGTATTTCGCTGTCGATAGATCGGATCGATCGAAATATTGTATATTGTTATACTCAGTTCGATTTGTTGTTGTTCTATTTTGAATACAACAAAACTGATAAGCGAAAGCAGCATGTGCTCTTTCTTCAACGTGCTATGACACTTGTTTACAAATACACGTACTTCTCCCAAATATGGGGAAAGAATTACTCGTACTATATTATATGAGAGAATTAATATTTCTTATCAGCAGTTTCAATAATGCGAACAAGATAAGCCACAAAGAAATGACATTAACAGAAATCAATAAATAATCACACAAGAAATGGTATCTACTTATGTTGTGATCGAAATGTTAAAATACAATACAATAACAGCCTCATTACAACACATCATATTACAAAACTAAACACGTTGTTGATTTTTTCAGACCACCAGTTGGATGAAAACTTTGCGAGTGTATAGTACAATAGTACATTATTTTTTGTTTCGACTCTTATGACAGCAAATAATCCTAGTAATTCTCATCACAAAACTTATGATATTTTCTTGTCACCAACAAAGGGAACAAACTAAATAAATAACTTAAGCCATTTCAAAACTTTAGCAAATGGTCAGAGAAAATATCTGCAATGAGTGCAAGTAACTACTATCACGTTAAGAAAACAAAAAGTTTTACTACTCGGACACCACCCATATTGTTAAGCCCACAGGTATTAGTGCAGGACACGTGCACTTTGCCACTTGTCATCATCACAACTTGTCTCAAAACTCTCATTTTGTTTCGGATTCTTTGCTTTGGCCCAATCCACGTGAATGAAAGATTCTCTAAATAAAATCTTTTATTGTCGCCACCGTTAATCCATGCGAAACCCAATGTCGTGCGTGACAATTTTCAAAAACAAAGCTCAAGCTTCATCTTCATTGAATAGTCTGGGTATCAATCTGTATTGTGCTTTCGCTATGCAGGTAATATTTGAGAAAATTCGTTATAAATCACATAATACTCGTATAGTCGTATATACAAAAATCTACTAAGTATATAATCAACATTAAATTATAAAACATACAAATCAACCAACTTAGTCAATAATAATAGTATGTACATATTTACGAGTATTTAAAATAGTATATATTGCATATTCTTATACCATTTCGGATAACGATTACGGGAGTTCTTTTGCCATTTTCGTTTCAGTATACCATTGCAGCTTCTAAAATGAAAAAGTTGTACATTTAAAATAAATTCATTAATTAATAATTAAGCTTAAAACATCTCAGTGAGGTGCGACTATACAATTTTGAGATTGATGATTCTACGTTTCATGTGCATGCAATGTGAACTTAATGTTATATAACACTAGTAGAAAAAGCTAGTGAAACATATCTTTTACTAAAAGAATTATATTGCAAAAGTGTTTATCATGTATTTAGTTTTTGAATTGTTGTAGCGTTTTCAAGATGGCTACAACAATGTTGGAAATAATGTAAGCCGTCATAAATTAAATAGAATTGAATTGATATAAAAAATCGGGAAATCTGACCATCGCGATGGGTGAAATTTTGGAATTGACGATAATGTGCATTTTATGTAACAACAATGCTAAGTTAAAATCTCGTTATTATTAATAACAAAGAAATAAGTGGGTTCCTTTTTAGAATAATTTCGGAAATATTTGGCATAATACGTTTCGTTTGAAAATTTAGCGTGTAAAAATTTTTGAAAATCTGTTATTGTTTCGCAAAATTACGTAAAAAAACAAAAATAGACTCAATTATCTTAGGAAAATTTATTTTACTGTTCATTTGGAATTTGAATTGATTTGTTAGACACTAAAGACCTGCACGGGTTAAAGTGGAAATGAATGGATATGCTCTGAAAATGTATGCATGTTGTATCAGCATCAGTATATCAGTGTATCTGTAGGTAAGTATATATTCTAGAAATGAGTACGAATGCTATCAGTCCTACACGAAGTATTTGTATCAACGAAGTATGCGTTTGAGCGAGTCGCTGTACAGAAAGAAGTATTAGTATCAGTAAGTTTATAATAAATGTAAAAGGAATGAGTTCGGTTTTTAATTCAATAACATAAGGCGCATTCACGCAACGTCGAATTGGAAAATTTGCCGATATGAATTGCGTGAATGTATCCTTTCTTAAACGAACGATATGGGGTATTGCTAGAGGCTATGTTGAATAATTGTCGCCTTCTAGTAACTTTGAAACAGCTTCGAATTAGGTCCCTGTATCCTATTAATCTCATTAATAACACTTACATTCCCCGAAAAACTCATTGTTCTTTCTTTTTCCCAAAAAGTTTATGTTTTGTTGTTTTATTTCCATTTTTTTTCTCCCAAGACTATACTTCACTTCTTTGATACAACTGCACTCACTTCATTCTAAAAGTTTTTCCTGAACGAACAATACCCATAGTATTCGTTCACAGAGACTGACGGTCCCCATAGTATTCGTTCAATGTTAGAAACAGTACCCATAGTATTCGTTTAACGTTAGGAACAGTACCCATAGTATTCGTTCAACGGAGGAACACTGCCCATAGTATTCATTTTGTGCGTTTATAACAAGAAATAGTACTTATTTGTATTGTATATTCTATTCTCATTGTATGAAGAATACACAATACAAGAATTTTAGAATAATAGTGAAGTGTATGCACTGAAGTATTTAGTGCGAATGGATTAGTAATAAACAGACATAAACAGACATAAACTTCGAATCAAATGAGGATTATAATAACAAAATGATTCTTTATTATTACAATCCTTTTTACATTTATTGTTTTAAGAATTTCTAATCAAAATGAAGTTCATATATATTTCTACAAACAAAATCTTCCAAAAGACACATATTTTTGTAACACATCGTAGATTTTTCTGTAACTTATTATAATCAACCCTTGTAGTAATAATCAATTTAACAAAACCAAACAGATTTACTTACCATGTGGAGGGTGGTGGGGGTTATAAATGTTAGACAATTTGTATTTTGTGTGAAGTGTAGCGGTCAATAGTTAATATGTATCTAACAAAGTCAGACTTCGCACATAATAAATGAATATATTTCTGTGAAACTCTGTGTAATACGAACACCTTCGAAGTCAATATTAATGACAATAAATGTTACATAGCTTTCGAAAATTAATAGTTCATATAATGAAGATATATTTCAGGCACAGGAAACTAATCGAAAACAAATTAAAGCAACTTTGCCTTTGCAAAAAGATATTTATGAGATACACATCAATAAAGCACAACGCATGCGAAAGAAAATATAGAAAGCAAATATTAATTAATTTTCTAGCAAAACTCAGCAGGCTCTGCTCTGCACACTAAAGGCGAATCCACAAGTTAAATTTAAGTCAATTGGAAATCACTGAATCAACGGTCAAAAAAGAAGAATTCTATTCTATAGAAGCCACACAAAAATATAATTAATAAAATACCAAAACAGAAAAACAAATATCTGAAGCAATAATAAAAAGCAATTAGCATATAAATTAATTAGACACTCTGGGGAGCACCACATGAAAAAATATGCCTAAAAAATTTCAATAATAAATAAAACCAAAAATATTCGTAAATAATTTAATCATCAAAAAATTCGTTTGTAATTTAATCTACCAAATCTAATTATGAACTTTACAATATAAGTAGGAAAATGAAACATGTGTGAATGCTAATAAAAATTGTTAGAATTGAATCAAGTCCATATTTTAAAGGAGTAAAATTAAGCTCGGCTGAAGCATGAAATCGCTGCAAGTAAATGTTTATCATTTCCCCCGTTTGTGTGGGCGAGCTAGAGTTGAACGGAATGCATGATATGCTGACAGTTATGTGTTGGAATCATTGAAAGTCGTTATATCTGCAGTAACAAATTTATACAACAAGGACTGCCTTACGGTATACCAGCCCTGACACCACTTGTAGATGGATAGACATCAATAACTCTGGCGTGGAAGGAGCTTTCTAAAAGATGGCTTTTAAGCAATATGTATGGCGTTCCTGGCAGTAGTTTTAATATCATATACAGCAGGACGTATGTACTTAGCCGATCAATGGCTTGTTTAACCTTCAAGAAGACTGGGGGGCAATATTGTTTATTCTCAAAAATACTCTTTCAAATATCTTGAAGAATGTCAGTAGCGAACTTATAGGTATTTAGAATTCGACTTGCCAGGTTTAGGTTTCATTATTATCGATGCGCATTTCCATTGTGTTGGAAAGTGACTTGACTTTGAACAATGATACCAGAAACAACCCTCCCTTCCAGGTATGAGCTTTTTCTTTTTAGCATTAATCTTATCAAGACCAGGAACTTCTTGGATTTCAGCTTTTGCATCTGTGCATTTACTTCAGCTGGAGAGATATGGTTTTTGGTACTCATCAATAAGGCCCCAGCTGTTTCATTAATATCTGCATTACCAGCAGTGAGTTGCAGTAATCCCACGTTAAGAATTTTATGCTCAAATGGGCTGATTGCACAGCCCTCAATATTACAAATATTTTATTAAGACTAAGGTTTTTTTACAATTGAATTTGATCAAAGTTTGACCATTGCATTAAAAACTTTTCAACTTTGCAACTAGTCCCCAAAGCTGTGTGTCATACGTGTAGGCAAGGCCTCTACAAACATTGGATTCAAAAATTTTACAACACGAATATTTTTTCGGACAAAAATAGTATATTTCACCTAAAATTTGTTAAAAAGCAGTAAATCGATTTTAGAGAACAGTATTCTTCGCAGAATAAATTTTATTCATTAAATAACAATAAAATCAAATTAAAGATTCACTTTTTTATTTACACTATCCGAATCTTCGCTTTCCATCTGAATCTCTCCTTCTGTGGTTGTTGCTTTATATTTGGAGTTTGTAGCAAATATAAAAAATTAACGCATGCATATGTCAAATTACATTATCATTATCGCCTTCAGAGTTTCCACTTTTAATTGTGCTTTGTCTGTCGTCCAAGTATCGTATACTCCAGAAAATATTCGTTCCACTGATGCTAAAGTTCCTGGCAAGCATAAAATGTATTCAACAATTTGCGCTATTTCTTTATATTCGCAATCGGTGTTATTCAGATGGTTGAATATTTTAACACAGCGATCCAAAATCGAAACGTGGCTATCTCTCCATTGACTGATTTTGCCGCTCGTACAGTAGATCTTCACATATCTGAATTGTAAGTGCAAATCGGCCGCATTTTCATTGGCAATATTCACTTTGTGGTCAACCAGAGTTTGTTTACTGCTTATGATGATCATGATGATGACAGTAATGAAGTTCGTCTGTGTCGTTTGATGATGTTTTTGGTGTCCTAATATTATTTTTAGCTTTGCCCTTCTTTCACATATGACTGTTTCTCAAAATTGATAACATAAATGTTCAAAAACCTTTTGGTTGATTTTTTGACATTTCCAAAAATAGATTAAAAATAATTGTTTTTCATACGCAGTATTTTAAGCAAAAACACATTACGCGTTTTTTGAGTCTAAAAACAGTATAATACTGCGAAAAACAGTATAGATCCGCTTCTTACTCATAACTCGTCACAAAAATAAGTACATACATATGTAGTATTTAAAAAAAAAAAAAAAAAAAACAGAAAGAAGGTTATCTTTGGCTACGCATTAATAGTCACATCTACATGGCGCATTTCATAATAATTTCAATATACTTATAGTCACATGTAGATGGCCATGGTGTATTGAGCACACATATCGGGAGCTATACGATTCAGTAATCCTAGGATCTTAAAATTTAAATGGTCAGAATGTTATAGTCCAAATTTCAGTTCGATGAGTCAAAAAACAAAAAAGTTTTTCTAATAAGAACATTATTTTGAATTTGGGTTTGTGTGGGAGGTACCCCTCCTGGTAACCCTAGGATCTTGAAAATTACATGGTCCTTAAGCCAACGATGATTTTATAGCATACGTAGCTGTTATATCACTAAAATTCATGCCCAAATATATTATAAATGATTTTTGAGGGATTTTAATGGCGATCAGAAAAAAAATATTTTTAATTAATACATTATTATAAATTAAAATTATGAAAATTCATAAAAAAAATTCAACTATGGAATTAAAGATGATACCGAACAACAATCGTATCAATGAAGAAGGAAATTATGTTTGTACATATGTATAGTAAACGTAAACTGAAATCCCCAAATTCATTTCCGTTGAGAATTTCATATGACAAAATTGTGCGTTACAAATTGACCACACATCCGGAATCAAACCAAATAAAAAGGAAGTGAAACTACAGCGTTAAATGAGCAGCTTTTGTTTCACAGAATAAAATCATTGTTTTAAACGAAAAAAAATGTGCATCATCCAACATCCAAACGGGTAATCAATGTACCAATAACAACAAGTTCGTTGAACAAACAAAAGGAAAATTAAAACAAAAAAAAAAAAACAAAAAGTAGTGAAAAGCTCTTGCGAAAATTAGTTTAATTTGAACTTTAAACCAATATTGCTGACCATGCTGAATGGCAACGACACCACAGCGGCAGCAGTAACATTTGCCACTAATTCCGCTCCGATTTAAGCCCCAACATTTGTACATTCCAATTTCGATGGGACTACCACAGAGACAATGATGGATACACCGTACAGTACGACAGACCCTCCTCTTTTTTACGCAACTGTCAGTTCAATTTAGTTTAAAATGACGGCACAGAGTATATCCATCGTACAATTCTGTACAAGTCTTCATTGGTTCACATTGTTTTATATCATCGTAGTCGTTGTGGTCCTCGTCGTCATCATCATCATCATCATCACACAGTCATTGTTAGCTGTTCGTAACGGACACGGAAAACAACAAGAATTGCCAGTTATTGCTGTCACTGAAACTTGTCATGAACGTGCTGGGCACCACTCACAAAAGTAGTAACAATTTATCCATTCAGCATTAAACAAAAACAAAAATACAACATTTTTCTTTTATAATGATTACGAAGTGGTTAGTCAGGATCAATTATTACACAGTCATTGAATAAATTCTATTCAATGAATATGCACACACAGTTGATCGGAAAAATAGATAATAATAAATAATACACGTGCATTAATTTTTAGTGAAAGTGAAATTTTACTTGATCAAATTAAAGAAATTCACAGAATTTTTGGTTATTAAAGTTTTGGATCAGAATTTTTCGAGAAGTAAGTCTAAGTGCTATTTAGTTTAAAGTCAATCATGATGGAGAAATTTTAAATAGTTTTTCTAGATGGATCAAAACGTTCACGATTCGCCAAAGAGTGATGGTTTTTGGAGCTATTAAAAACAACTCCAACACTTGACTACCCCATTTTAATTCTATCGATATTGGATCCATTCAAATCATCAAAGAATATTTTAACAAAAATTTGGAAATGTTGTAAGCGCTCCTACAGCTCATCAATCTTCTAAGATGCATCGCTACAAAAGTGCCGTTGATGATGAATCAAAATTTGTCGACTCGGCCATACCATATTATGGAGGGATGAGATGAAAATAAAACAATTTGGGATTAAAATAAAAACTTGGTGAAAGTATTTATTCAGCAGTATTTGATCATCAGATATGGGCTCTTCTGCTCGTCTTATCTAGTTATTCGTTCAGCCAAAACTTATGAACTTCACAAATATATTGAATTTAATTAAAAAAGCACCGTCGACTGCGTGCGTTCCGTTTGATGCAGTGACATAGAAAGTTTAATTGTATTGATTCGTATGAAGCAAACAACATACCCGACGCAGTCGACGGATTCTACTTAAACGTTGGTCAACTTCAATTTTGCCATCCGTCGAATGCGTTCGGAACTACAAAGAAAATTTCCGTTAATCAAAAACAGCTATGGTGAATGGCAAAAAACTGTTTTTGTGAACGGCAAACAAGTATTTTCATGTTTTGGTGGATGACAAACAATTGATTTTACTAATTTTGTTTATTTAATAAAGTTTAGTTTAAAGCTGCATAAATATGGAAAGAAACTAATTGAAAGGCTCCCTGAAATGTAGGAACACAAAAACAAACTTTATTCTTTTTACGACACTGACTTCAAATAAAACATACCTTTATATTTACTACTAGCGTAGCCCGGCGTGCATTGCTACGGGGCCGTTTTGATGTTAGTGCATGATTTTTCGATAGACAGACATGTAGATTCGCGCCCTCTACCGTTAAATTTTAAAACATACAATAATTGAACAAACAGAAGCTGAGTTCTATAGCAATGAGCTTTCTGTATGGTAGCATAATGAACTTACAGTAGAGTCAAAATACATGCACTTATTAATAAAAATAATATGAAAATATATAAAAACTTGCGAGTTGCAACAAAGTGGATAGCATATAAACATTCTTCATGATGAAATACATAAACATGCCAACTTTCATGCTGATCGGTCTAACGGTGTTGGAGTTATTCGGCGTTAAACTAATTTTCTCATCCTATTTTATATATATAGATTTATGTAAAGAAGGAATTCAAATCGCAGACGCAGTCGACGGTGTAGTTTGCGCTTTAAAACTAAATTTTAAATACCAGACACTTGTACTAATATACTATAAAAAAATGCAGTCATAGATTTGTCCTTGAGAACTAGTTCCTCAGTTTTCGAAATATAAGTAAAATCAAATCTTATAATTATAAAGTTAGGATCTACAAATGCCCGCATTATATGAGGCAGTAATACTTCATCGATCGAAGTATTTACCTTTCAAGAAATTAGTGCCTAGGAAAGAAGAAGCTCACATCTATCTTCTATATAATTAAACGGCAAACATTGAATTTGTGAAGCCTTTCCTGTTTACATCACTGAACCGATTTTGATGAAACAAATACCAATTGAAAGGTATTCTTCGCAAGATGTGTAATCTCAATCAAAATTAGTTAAGTTAATTAATTTAGTGGTTTAGGTAAGAATAGGTGTTAAAGATAACCGCTTTTCAACAACAACAACACACAGCCGTTGATGTTGTGAATGCAGTAGAATGGGAGAATAGAGAGGTTTGCAGGGGGTTCCTCTAGTATAGTATATTGAACATGATTGCAATTTATTGGTGCATTGGTGAAACTAAATTAATTTTACGTTAATTGAAGCAACCATTAACATTTCTTTTTCATGATCATTAAAAGAGAAAATAAGAAATGAAATCTAAATTCATTCCATTCATTCACAGTTTTATAGCCACATGCCAGTCATCAATGGAGGTTTTATTATTCAACGCTTCATTAAGTTTTCATTTAAAACAATGCAAGGAATAGTAGACGAGCATTTGTTTCAACTAAAGAAATAATAGAAATATGTTATTGTAAGGAGACGGTCAAACAAAGAATTTCTATTAAAATTAAAATTAGTTGAGGAAATAAATGGATGTCATATTGAAACTTACTATAATAGATAATGAAAGAAGAAAACAATATTGTCATTGAAAATTTAACTGCTCGAAGTCGTCCACTATTATCACTTGGGAGTATCTCTATGAATAATTCTTCGTATGAATGACTATTAACAACTACTAGACTCATCAACAATTTGCTGTATGTGGTGTATGAGTGTTGCAGATAGCTTACAAATCTATTGATGCCAACAACACTCAGATATAGTGACAACAACAATAACAAATTTCTGTCATTCAAATGATAGATGATGACAATCATCGAATACTGGGAGGCAACACCACACCAGCAAGCAAGCAAGCGAGTAGCTACACCAAAACAAATCAGAGAAGTAAAAGCAACAAACGCAACAACATATCGACAACTTTGTCAATGTCCTTTCCCGTTCCCATTATACTTGTCATCATCATCATTATCATCATCATCACATCAACACTGCCATTCGACTCCGTTCTTGTCAATTAACGTACGAAAATGACTTCCGTCGTGATTGTGCCTGCCTGCTTTGCTTTCTAACTCACTCAATTTAACTCAACTCTCAAAGCAGGGTTGTGCCAAAGAGGTCCTTCCGTTTCCGATTTAAGCAAAATAGTTTTTCATTTGTTTTATACAATTCTTGTCAGTTGTTGCTGGTCTCCTTGTCAGTATAATCATTATTGGTATCGTCGTTGATTTTGTTGAATGTATGCTGATGCTGTCGCCTGTCGTCTATAACCAATCCAATGAATGGTTCTGGTTTGGTTGTTCGTTTTAGTTAAATAGATATAAAAATCTGTTTTTTCTCTCTAGTAGCCTTGACTGCTGCTTTAGCTTTTTCTCTTAATTGCTACACAATTCATGATTAATGAGCATTTAATTGTACGATTTGATATTTGTGTTTTTCTCGATGAATGAGATTTACTATAACGATGATAAGAAGCCATACTTCGAAGAATCGAATTGTATGCTGCTATTATGTCTATTCGGTTTGTTTAAGGGTCACTAACTTTTCACTTCATTTCATTAAAATGCTGTAAAATAAGTCCAACTGACTATTTAGATTCCTGTGATCATTCGGTAACAGTTTAACTATTTAACGGCCTACCCCAAGCGTTTATTACCGAACCACCCAAAAAATTTATAGAAAAATAAATGTTTGCAGAGACCACCATTCTTCTTCACCCTCTTGACTTCAATCGCATGCCAACAACGAAAATTCATCTCAAATAAGAGCAAACAAATGTATCAACAGTTTTTCGCGTACACAGATACACATATACATACTCTCTTTACGACAGACAAGACAAACTCTGCAATATTTGAACTTAAAAATAACGCAAAATTAAAGTCTTAGTAGCGGCATTTACAGTATTAACACAACAAAACTAGTATTTAAGCAAACAACAAGAATGCAAGCGCAAGCAAACTTTGCACTAAATCCTTACAAATGTTTATCTTTTCTTAATCCCGCACTTAACTCCAAACCAAACTGGGAACACAACGTGAAGCGGCATGTGAGTATAGTACGCATATGCAAAATTGGGGGAAAACAACGTTGAGGAACTTGCGCATGAAACTGGCAAATTGCTTTACGCTTCAAAAATCTCTATTGCAGTAAATTTTCTCCCTCCAACTCCTTAAAGTATCTGAACTTAACATTTTCAAAATGCTCGCGAGATATATTCTTAACACAGTTTACTGCAACAAAAACTTTTTACAAAATTTTGCTAACCTCCACTCTTTCTCACAACTTAGTTCTACAGAACAACTACAGCAACAGCAACTTATTTTAAGTGCAGGAAAAGCGAAAGACGAAAGATAACGCGATTTCAGAGAAGAACTTTTGCCGTTTTGTGTTCGCAACAAACTCTACTAGTCGCTAAAGCAAATCTGCAGCTGAGTGAGTACGTGAGATCCTAACTCTGACTCTGCTCTGACCACAACTGATGACATGAAGCCAACTTCCAACTTACTTCATTTGCATATCGAGATAATCTCAATCTTTCAGACAGCGGTTCCTAAACTAGGATCTGGTGATCCAACAAGAGGTGGTCCACAGATTACATAAGTTTGGGAACCACTAGTCTAATAGATTCATTCAGTTTCAATCTTTGTGCAGCTCCACATTTTTGGCTTTATCTTAGACATTTTTTAATTGTTGTTGCAACAAAAACAAAACCAAAAATACAATAACATTGCAACAAACAAGAAATAAAATGAATTTTTTTTTAACCGTCCACCCGCCCACTTACTCAAAACAATCCCAGATGTCTCACTTTGAGTGTCTTAATCTTTTGTTGATGCTTGTTTATTTTGCAATTACTTAAGCGTTTTGTTCGTTACTTCGTTCATTCCTTGTTCATTTCCTTACTTCGAGTAACCTTCATCGTATCGTTCGTTTTCTGTTTGCATTTCTTTTACGCTTCGCTGCATTTTGGCTTAGGCTGGGATTTCAAACTTTATTTACTCGCTCCCCCGCACGCATCTTTAATGTCTCCTTTCGGCACGACTTCAATTGAGCAATCCTTGTCATCGTCCTTGGAAATGGTAAATTCAATTCTTGTAAATTTTTGTGGTCTCCTCAGTGTTTATTTGCATTAAAACTTTTTCTCTTATTTCTTGCCATAATTAGTCAAAGTAATAGGTGGTAAGATAATGTCTGAGGTAAATGTTAGAGTTTAATCTTTGAGTTAGTACTTATAATTGATTTTATGTATATCTCTGCACTTCATTGAATACCAAATTTATATTCAATCGAATAAATAAATAAAACTAAAATTTAAATGACATAATACCATAAGTGGTAATAGAAGCGAGGACATGGACATAATTTGATTGATTGATACACAATTGTGTATTAAATTTTTAACCTAGTAACTATGAAAACAAAAATTTGACATACACATATTCTAAATACTGTCTGTTAGAACCAAATTTAAATACAAAATCAAACTGGCACCCGAGCAGAGACCAGTTTAAAGTGGAAAAAAAATACGCTTTTAAATAGCAAGCAGTCGGCGGTGCTTCAAAGAGCCACACGGACCTTCTGTTCGTTTAAAACGGCTTTACCGGAGTTATCGCCACTAACCCTGTTGTGTCCGTCCGTAAGGTAACACGAGGGAAAAGTGCGAGGAAGGATCCTGAATCACCGGACATCGGAAAAAGGGAATTCATCCAACCAGCCGCCGTGGGAGAGCGCCGAAGCATTATAATCATTTAGTAAGAATTGAAATTAATTATTTAAAAAATAAGAAACTACGAATAAGTAACATTTTGAAAATTTTAGCCATAAGTAACAGAAACACGCCGGACGACTTAGTTAAAACATTAACATCAACCACATCAATAGTCACCCCAACCCCGGAAAGGAAACAATTCATAGCAGAAGTAGTTCGAGAAGTTTTAGCTCAGGAAGTTAGTAACCTAACTAAGCCTATTACAGTAGAAGCAGTGGTCTTGAGAGATCAGACCTTTATTAGGGACAGCACGTGCTATCAGGAAAAAGTACCTGAAACCATGATGTTGATGAAGGAATTTTCAGGTGCACGAAAAGATGTACAATGTAGATATATCGGGGATAGGAGAATACAGCCACATACTATGTTATCACGTTAGCAATTCGGAAGAAAGTCATTGGGGAAGCGGACGCTGTTCTGGAGTCATATAATACTACACTAAATTGGATAGCAATTTCCAAATGCCTTACTGCTCTCTACGCAGATAAATGGGATTTGAAAACACTGGAGCAGGGCAATAAGACTGTGACCGAATTCTATTGTATCACATGGTCTATCATCAACTGTCTTTGATTTTGAATCAGCTATGTAGCCAAGAAGAATCCCCAGATGCTTTGCGTGCTTCAACGAAAATGTAAAGGGATAAAAGATTGGACACATTTATAAGATGTCTTACCCAGATTACACTGTGCGACAAAAAAAAAATTCTATTAAATTTATTTAATATAACATTCTTTATTAATTTGGGCATGCTGAACACGAAACAGTTAACGGATTTCTTCTAACACGTACCATTTAAAAGTAATGATAGATTATAGATTAGATAGATAGATTACTAGTGAAGATTGCACTGTGCGACAAAAAAAAAATAAAATTATAACATTAATGAAAACACCTATTCTTTGTTAATTTGGGCATGCTGAACACGAAACAGTTACAAAACACTTGTGGGGGGAAACCCTATACAGTTTATATGGAATATAAAAGAGGAGCAATTAAGCCACGTTCAACTGTCCATTTGTTTACATGGTTTTCTAGTTATCGTTCTCAATAAGTATTAATTGCAAATTAGTATTAGTAGTGGTTGTCTTAGGCTAAAGCTACAAACCTCTATAAGCATTTTTATATGTAAAAACTTAAAAGCTGCCAGAGAAAGCGCCAAGCGAGTTAAAGCATTGCTCGTAGCACAAAATATCGCTTGTAGCATCGCATCGCTTGTGCGCGCACTCACGTAGTCAATATCCTCTATGAAAATCTCGCGCTTTTTTAAGCTACATTCAAATACGGCGAGCAGCGTTTAGCACTTTTTAACCCTTATACAGACACCTGTTTTGGTACCCTTATTCCGGACACTATAGTATGGCCACACCACAGACAATTATATGGAATTTATAGGATATTGGTGGTAATTATTCAGAGTTAGGTGTCTGTGTTTGTGTTTGAGTGTATAGTATGTGTTTATATCATTTTTATTGTACATATGTGGAATGGAGAGACGTCGAAGCCATAGATGGAATGAAAATAATCACGTCTGAGGAAACTCCTGATGCTACCGCCCCCGTGATCTACGATGTTCAACGTGTTTGTTGAAGCTGATCGAGATTAAGTTAAATTAAGTTGGCATATTCTATGGGTAGTCACCGAGGGGATAGGTAGGTTAAAAAATGGGTCAATATGGGTACGTTCCCTAAACGCCAAAATGCAAATTTTTCAGGACAGCGTTTTTCCCACCGCTCTTTACTATGGCTGGCAACATAAACGATAACATTAGATTTGTAATATCTCCATAACAGTAGTGATTATTTTCGTGGTTAAGACTCGATGTATTTTTATTACTTTCTACGGCTTAAAAAAAAAATAAATTTCCAATCGATTTATACACCCGCTATATCTTCCATTCGTTCCATTATCACGGCTAAAGCAATACAAACGGACCATTCATTACAAGAATCGAATTACAGTAGTAAAATAATAAAAGGAAAATAAAATAACTACACCGCATGGCAGTGCTGCACGAAACATTATTTTGGGAACAATAACTTAAGATTTTAGACTCATAAGTAAACTTTTTTTTTAATTTCATATAGAATTTCAGTTATCAAGAAACTCTAGTTGAGAAATAGTATGTTTGTGCGATATTCCAGTTGTTTATTTCCTTTTATACTCTGTGATCATTTTGTATGTTACAAACATCACGTCAAATAAGTAATACTCGTACTTACTAATACTAATCTAGTGTTGCAGTTATAAGGGAAAAGTGCTAAGCAAAATAAGAACAGTAACGCTTACAGTGAAAACAATAATAAGAATAAAAACTACTTATTCTCGACTAACTCATATGATAAATTTGAAGCTGTTGAGTCCGACTGAATCGGGGCTTCTCCATCGACAATGTCGTCCAACAGCCCTTTAGGGTTACTGCTAATATTGATGATGCATTTGTTGATTTACCAAAGCGAAGGACAAAAGCAAAGACCAAAGAAAATACCAAATAAAGTGGGGAAAGGAACAACATATGACTGCTTTCCAAACGGTCCCACTATACTACATGTATTTCTAGATTTTCTTTTTTCGAATCTTTTATTATAGCTCAAACCATTGACTCTTTTGCAATAGAGTTTGCAGCACTTGCTCCTATGCTATTCTCTGTCATTCTGTCTAGGCAAAAATGTTTACACAAAGGCTTAAGACAAACAAAGCTGAATCAGCAGTGCCAGCAACTCTTCAAGCTACAATGAGACAAAAGCTTGAACCAAAAAGAAGTTAAAACAAATTCTGAACGAAATCGCAGTGCAAGGGTACGGTAAAACACCCATGGCATCGGTGAAAAGGCTGCGACAACACAGCAGCAACAACTTCACCATCAACCAACATCCAATGACAACCTAACAAAACAACAAAACAAAGAAACAAACTCATAGTTTGAGGAATCGCTAAAGTGAACCTTTGCCCATCATCATCTTTGTTCCTTGCCTCTTTCTAGCTTATCCCGCTTTATTTTATCCATTTCTTTTTTTTGCGCTCTACAGCAAACAAATGAAAGTGGATCCACTTGAGAGCAGCAAATGAAGTGCCGACAATGGTTCGTGGCAGCAAAAAGTGCAACGAAAGCAAAAAAAAAAAACATCGACAACAGAACCAGAATTGAAACAAATACTAACGTGTGCCACAGTACATCCTTCAGCATCACCACCGCGACCTATCTTCTCGCTTCTCTTGTTGTCCTTGTGCAAACAGCAAGTAGGCAACTCTACTACTACCACTACAACTATTACTATTAAAAAAAAAAATATATAAGTATATATGTATAGTATCTACAGATATCTTTATAGGGTTATACTAGTTACTGTTGTTGCTGCTGCTGACAGACAACATTATGCTGGCAACACCGTTGAACAACAACAACACAAATGCTTACAGCAGATGAACGTCAACAGCATTGACGACTACGACAACAATAAGTACAATTTTGAAGAGTTGCGTCAATATTTGTCAAGTCGTGCTCATTGTTACAGTTGTTGCTGTTGGTTATCAGGACCTTTTTTATGTTTTTGTGTTTAATTCATGTCGCATTTGTTTTTAAACTCTTTCGTGTTTATCTGTCCATATTCATGTGTATATAGAATGTATTAATAATACAGTTGATTTTAAAATTGATATGATGAAATATTGTATCTTTTACAATTAAAAAAAACAAAACGGTTCACAGAATTATTCATACCTTTTATTTCAAATAAGTTTGAAAAAACTACTTACCGGAGAACTCTGATTTTGACATACCAACTGCGAAACGACAATATGGTAAATTGTGTCGGTATTAAATTTCAGCTCGTAAAATCTTTTACGATACATGACTTTATATGTTACAAGATTTCCAAGGACTTGTCGGAGCACCATATTACGTCAAAAATTTAGTTTTTCACTAAGATCTTTGCATACAAACACACACGACTAGTAGGTGCAATGTCAAAGTTCCAACAAAAATTTCGTTGAATTTTATTGTTGCAAACTTTACCAAAAACATTCATGACTATTCCACAAATATACGCTCTCTCTCTCTATCTCATGTTGTTCTCGCTTGAACGGAATCCGAAGGAAAGGGATATACGACCACTGAATAGTCATAGAAACATACAGCAAATCATTGGCAATAAATAATTGAATGAAACTTTCTCGAAGTGTTCATGCTTACTTCGCTTCTCTTTAAAAGCGAAGTCTTCAAGAGCCCTGTTTTTTGCATTCGTTGAATATCTCGTAGCGACAATACTACGTTACTACGCCTATAATTCGAGAACTAGCTCCATGATTTTAGCTAAATAATTGAATTTTTAATTTATGAGAAATTGAAATATGAACTATCTAAAGATATGCAAATGCTTTTAATTTCAATTGTTCTTTTATCCAATTTACAAATGAAAAACTGTTTTAATAAAGAAATATCTAAATTTTCTTATCGTAAAAGTTTCATGCAAATTCATCGAAGCAATGCTATTGAGTTAACAGCGAATGTCTGGTATTTTCTTAAAATTTATTAACGAAATTTAGGCGATTTTAAATATTTAGAAAAAACGATGCGCTAAACCTTTTAATATTTTAAATCTTAAGGAACTAATTTCTCTTACAAAATATAGAGAAAGAAGTAATCTAAACTCGACTGATGTCATTTCATAAATAATAAATTATTGATAATCAACATTTCTCGCTGAGTGGCTTCTTCCATCGAATAAATAATAATTTAATTGGGTGGCATTCACATTGATTCAATTTCTGTCTTGTAGTTCATTATTTAGAAATCGTTAGGTACAGAAGTAAAAACTATATGAAACGGTATTGCCCACTTGAATATAACATATACCGTTTAGAATATAATATATAATTTATAAACTTGAGTAGCCTAATTTGCTTTCCTGAACCAATTAACAATTTGTGGTTTACATAAAAATGTTATGTGCCATCAACAGCTGTTTTGTGTTGGCGCACAAAAAAGAAGAGGAAGACGGACAAAATTCATCATGAAAAGGCTGAAATTGCCCAACACGAGAGTGATCATTATTAATTTTCAAATCAAGGCACATCAAATCTTGATGTGACTATTGATGCATCACATTCTACAAAAACAACCCCTGAATGACGTCATTTTGTTGTCGAATCTGATACGTATCAGTAGGCAAATCTGAATTTATGTAAATAGAATTTCAATTGCCGCGACTTGGTTCCCAACGGCTCGGTTAATACAAAAAGACAATTTTGTCTGATGCATACCACTTACATACATACTTATGTATGTATTTAAATCATAATGGGAATGAGCTATTGAAATGAGTTTTTTTTTTATCTAGTGGTTTTGACTTAACACACAAATAAATATTCATACATTTATACAAATTAGTTTCAAACAATGACAGTATATAAAACGCCAATTAACATACAAAAATATGTTTGCTAAAAGTACGAGTATTAATGTTTTTGTTATTATTATCAATGATGTAAATAAAAAAAAAAAAATTTATTGAAGTCTGCGGAAGGTTGAGCGTCTTATATATTACAATTTCTGATTAGTGCTAGGAGAAGCAATCAGTTTCATACCCATCCCCAATACTATATGATGCTTACAGGTACAACACATTTCTTACAAAAGAACCGCTGTGCTTCACTCATCAGTACCTCGCAAATCAAACTTCATCGTGCAACAATTTATGGTACATAATGAACACAGAGCACCATGCATCACATCCCCTATACACATAAAGGTTTAAAAGAATACATTAACTTTGTTAGTTTATTGGTAACTATGCAAATCAAAGATCCCACCATGCATCCTAGCATTTATTGTTATATTTCAAGATCACAATTTTGTCCAGATTGCCCTTAATACACTTTTGAAGTTTGTTTTTTTTATTATTATTTATTATTCTTTTTTTTTAAGATCCTTATAATTAAACATAACTTAAATTTGCTGAGAGAATACATGCCAATTGAGTGATCTCGTTTCAAGTCTTTTCGTATCGCTGCTGTTGTCTAAAATATTAATAGCTAGACAAATTTTAAGAGGTAGAAGATAAATAATTTGTCTCGAAACCCATTGCTTTTCAGGCAGATTATGATTCACATCTTAACAAACTACTTAGTTTACTATTTTGAGATAACCTACATATATTTAAAGAAAAAAATAGTATATTTATACTCTTCACGCAGGGACTAGTACATATTACTTATAAGTTTGTCAAAAAGTGTGTAACACAGAGAAGGAGACATCGGAGACCCCATAAAGTATATATATATTCTTGCATGTATGCAAACTCAAACTCCACAAACTCATTTTTCCAGCTAGAGAGCTCGAACATTTCTTTTTACCAGACGCTGCACATTTGTCGGAATCAGCCGAATCGGACCACTAGGAGGGATACCTCCTATACAATCACAGGTGGATCATGTATGCGCTCACGGTTTTTGGTCATGTGTACATGGTCAAAGAGACATTGGCCACATCACGTGTTGCCAAATATATTTAGCGCCATCTACATATGACTATTAGTGTATTGAAATTCAGTATGAATTCTGACTTCTACTCTAAACGTAACTCCAATCAAATCAGTAATATAATATTTCTGTATGCTCAGTGTATGATTTTTCGTGTTGAGGGTATACGGTAGTCTGAACAACGTAGCGAGTTGCTGAGACATAGTTGTAGTTATGTTTTTGTTGTTTTCTATAAATGCATATTTTCTGTACTTAGTTAGTTTGCATTTTATCACTCTATATTTCGCGTTCTTTCTCTCACTTCACTGTTGCTTTGTTTGATTTTCATTAGCGTTTCTAGATACTACCGCCATCGTCTTTTTCCTTTTATATATGATATGTAGTTTCTTTTTCTCTTTATGTTTGACATGATTGATGATTTAAATTTTAAATGCCATCCATGTCTACCTATGGACTAAGAGCAATAACAACAAATACAAAACATGATGTAGCAGCTCAAATGCACAATACCAATAAACAGGATAGGATAGGATAGGATGGGATTGATATATGGGTGTCCAAGAGCGACAGATGAAAAGGACATCAACACAACATAGTGGTAGTGCCTCAAACTATTAATAATGTACGAGTATGATGCATGCATCTATTTTAGCGCGAATTTCCTTTCAAAAGTTTTTCAATTTAACTTTTTTTTATGTCTGTATGCTTTTGTCCATATTTGTTCGTTTGTTGCATTTATTCAGATATTTTTCATCCTGTGCCTTCTTTTAAATTTATAAACCTTTAATTAATGATACCCATGACGGAAATTTATGTGTAAAACTTTGGCAGTTATTCATTTGTTCTCTTGTACTCTCACCCAAACTGCGCAATTCACTTTTGTTGTAATAAAGGCATTGGCCATAAGCACTTCCGGCTTCTTGTTGTCTTCCGTACACTCTTAAACCAAAACCTACAGGACCAGGCAGAACATACATACAAGTATGCGTTTTGTTTGTTTATTAATATTTCGTTTTGCTTAATCGTGTATCTTCGACAAGTAAAGCAACAAAAACAACAACAGGATACAAGGCAAGCTATCGAAAGCAAAATTCAGTATAATTTCGCTACAGGCAATGTTCTCTCTGCTAATTGCTGCAATACTGACCGTGGTCCATTATCCAATATGTATACATCAAGTTAGACATAAAAGTTCTGAGTGTTTGTGTGTACCTAATGTAGCCGGAAGCGTCCTAGTCTCATGTTTGCTGTGTCTTGTTGCAATTCGAAGTACATTAGTGTTAAGTTCGGTCTTATTCCTGGGGCACAGGTGGTTAATGGACTAATGTAAAACTGGGAACTGTTGAACATTGAGAGTAATCATTGCGATTACGAGTATGAACTGTGTAGTTTTTAAAGAATTTTAAATTCCATCATTCAATTAAAATGATTTAAAAATTCATTTAAAAACTTAAAAATTTATTGCAAAACGATGAAATAAAGCACTATTTAAAATACAGGATCAATGATAAAAACGGCTAACAGATCTCTTTTAAAGGAGCCTATTCCAAAAGCTAGAGATATAGAAGTAATGTCAAAATTGATTCATAGACCTTCAGGTGTCTGGTTTTCTTTTATAAAACTTAATAATTCAAAAGTGAATTTAATTTTTGTCTTGAAAAAATCATATTGAAAATATAAATTTTGATTTGCTTTGAAAATAAAAATAAAAGAAGAGAACCGTCTATACAAATGCAAATGTTCATTGATACACACACATAAAATGCCCATTAGAAAGCATAAAGCAAAAACATGTCCACTCTCAAACACACTTGGACAAACAAAATAAGTGCCACTTCCGGTTTTCGTTTATGTAAGAACTACAACAGAAGCAAAGCACACAAAACACTTAGGAACCAAAAAATAATAAAAATTAGAAAAAATTTCATTCAAAACATATACAAGTTAAACAAGCAAATGGAATAAAATACTTACAACTAAAAGCAAAATGCTTGGAACGACTGCCAACTAGGGAGAGAAAGTTAAAGAAAGCAACTTAACTGACATGCTGCAACGCAATAATGGCGGTCAGCATATAACCGGATGTGAAGCCAACACACACACACATTTTCGGAAAGTGTGTTATACAATATTTTCAATGAGATAAAATAACAGAAAAAACAAATGTCATGTAGTAGAATGGCATTTTCTTTGCGGTCAATGTTGAATATGAATTTATGTTCAATGCTCATGCAGAATCTACACTTTAGATGATGAATAACATGAATTATACCCAGTACCCTCTGGTCTTATACCGGAAGCATTTGAAAAATAACTAAGTTAGTGCTTTTGGTCAAAAAAAAAGAATTTCAAAAATAAATTTAAAAAAAACTATCAAAATGGGAGACACACCATCCATAAATGTGAAGACATAGAAATTTCTAAACCCCTACTTAAGTCTAGCTCATGTCCTGTTTTGGTTTTGACTGACTTCGTACTCATCCATTCGCTGGATCCTTCTTTGGCTTAAGTTTTAAATTCCATGCTTACTGAATGCGGTTAAAGTCACTTAGTGGTCGACATGTTTATTTAAACCATTTTTGGTTTACAGACTTCCGTTTGGTCAATTAGTGGCTGGCAAATGCGAAATATGGCCCACTTTCCACTAACAACTTATAACAAAACCAAAATTCACAAAATAAATGGGAGGAACATACTATGTAAAAAGTGAAATGCTATAAATTTTTATTAACAACAATTTCGTGTTGATTCGTAGCCTCCCTTAGTATATTTTTGATGGTTTTTTTTTTGTGTACTTCTTTTATTTCAACATTGCTGTGCTGCATTGCGCCTCATATTAAATGTGATTACATTGCGTCAATGTCCCATTGGGTCCTACATATATAGATACGCGGTAGATAGGTAGGTAGGTATCGCAATCACTTGTCAGATTTACAACTGGCAATCCAATTGTATTGCATATAAAGAAAGACGCAACAGGATCCTTTTTGTTCCGTTGAGTATTTTTTTTCCCACTTTTGCCAATGCACTGTCAGTCAGCCAGTCAAGTCAGTTAGTGTTCAATCTAACTGACAGTCAAGACAGGGACTCTGGCGATACACTGCTCTGATATGTGCTCAACTACAATATATCAAACATGTACATACATGCACGTCAATTTATTTTATGTATTGCTGTTGATACTCTGATACAATAGCATTTTTAGATTCTAATAGAAAAGATACACACATTTGAATCACAGTGAAATAGTAAAACATTCATGTTATAGTAGTCGCGAATCGCATATTTACAAGATCTAAAGATGAGCTGTGATTGACATTTTGCATTGAATTTCAAATTGCTACTTAAATTTTGATTGATGCCATTTATTTACACCGAACCAATGATTGTTTATTAAGTTATTGGTCATTGAAATTGGTTTAAAAGCAAATGATTAATAACACAGGCGTGCTATGAAAATAGCTTTTTGAATTTTCACATTTAGAATCTACAGATGAGAACCTCTAGATTATAAAAATGACTACGTTTTGGTGTAGCACATCACATTTATTTTTTTATTAATGTTAAAAAGTTGAAAATAGTAGGTAATAAACGACAGTTTTACAGTCAAATATTACGGTAAAGAATACATATATATATATATATATATATATATATGTTTGTATATACCAAGAAAACAAAAATGCAGTTGTTCGAGTATTTTTTAATGCTTTTGAAATAATTATGGTTAAAAAAATTCAAAAAAAAACTAATAGGAAGTATATACATATGTATGTGAAAAGGGAAAAAGAAAAAAAAAACGCATTCCTTACATTTTGGTAATACTCAATAAGTTGCGAGGCTGATAGATAAATAGTGCTTCTAAATAACAACTATATGATAATATATTTCTGAAAATAAAGACATCAAAGTATATAAAGAAGGTATCATGACCTATCCATGATGGGTCTTCTTCAATAAGGTTGGGTAGGTGTAAGAGTTAAGTATTTGCGTTTTGACGGTAAGATAGATCAAAACACTTAAATAGCAGCAAAACTTGTCTAACAGACAATCAACTTTAACTGCTATTTTGATTTATGTAAACGAAATCGGTACATGAGTTTTGTGCACAGTGAGTCAACACTGTTAAATAAAATGAGTTATTTGAAGCATTTCTTTTATATTTTGTTTGTAAGAATTGCGAATCAGCCAATCACTGTTTTCTCCCAACAATTGTACTCCGTAATCGACATTTAAATAAAATTTTCCTCCACGGACCCTGGCGGAACCTCAACCAATTAGCGATGTAACCATATGTGTTAGTTTTTGGGACCCCTGGTAAACCCCACCGTAGATCACAATTAATGCACTGTTAGCACAATCTATTTTCCTCGTCACGCTGAACAGTTTTATACATCCTTTATGAAATCTCCGATTCAAATTTCTATGCGAAACATAAATCACATGAAACAAAAAAATAATTAACTTCGAAAAAAACAGAAACATATTTGTCAAGTCGCCAAAGTAAAAAAAAGTACTATGTGTATGATTTTTATTTTGTCACAACTTCATTACTAGCATTAGTTTAAAAATTACAGTAAATAATTTCTAGACTTTGCATCATGGTACGAAAGGGTCTGAATGCCTTTTTTAATGTCACAACACATACGCAAGGATCAAGTGGCCATGCCAACGCTACTACCATCACCTAGTTTCACCTATACAAAAACCCCTGGAGAAGATGAAATCACTCCGGCACCCCTTCAGAATGGGCTTCAGTTTATTATACAGGCACTAATTAATATATTTAGGTCGTGGTACTAAACAAGTGGAGAGATATAGATGTTCGGTACATACCAAAAGCGAGTGGGTAAGACTGTGCCTGCCCAAATCATTCAGACCGGTCAGCCAAGCCTCTTTCCTCCTAAAAACAATGGATGGACTTATTGAAGAAAGCTTTCTTACACAGAAACCACTAAATAAAAATCAATATGACTATCAAAAGCCTATCAATCAACTATATTATACCACACATAATCTACTAAATCTCACTGAGAGAATGAAAAATGACTGAAAATCTTCAAACATTAGGTTCGCGCTGCAGAAGGATGCCTTCCAACTGGTTCTTTCCCTTACTCCATTGCCGTTGGTGAACTACTTCAGCTACTGAGTAAAAATCAATGGGAAAAGAATACCCTTATCTTAAGAAGTGAAGTACTTAGGCATCACATTATATAAGAAACTGCTTTGGAAAAGTCATTGGGTTTCTAGTAGATATGATTCCAATCAAAACTGCGTACGCGATTCGTCGTACTCATTTGAAGTGATTATGAGTATGAGCTGTGTTTGACTTGACCACCTAAAAAGTATAGATCATACTAGTAATCATTTGAAAAAGTATGGATTGTTATTAATCATGTGGAGTATGTACTTCAAAAAGTTATACTCATATTCTCTCGTACGCATTGTACTAGTACAATGAATATTGAAGACAATTCATTTGACATATTAATTTGAAAAAATTATGAATTGAAGCCACCAAGAGACCAATTATTGCCTATAGTGCAATTGTCAGGTGTTCTAATTTAGACAAAAGTACAGCGCAATCAAAGATGGTCATAGTGCAAATACTGACTTGTGTCTATGTAAGACGAGGTATAAAAACAGATCCAACAGCTGCCCTTGCAATCCTATTAAATCTGCCGCCAATTTATTTATTTAAAGAAAGATAAAAACATTGAGGGAAAAGCTCAGCCTGATTAGAAATAACTATCCAACATAATGATATCATAAACTGGGAAAGTTAAAACCAAAACCCTTTGATGACTTTTATATATGGTATAACAATGGCCTCAATCGAGGACACAGTGATGAGGTGAGTAGCTCCCGCTGTTTCTTAATCTATTCTAATCTAATGACATTACTTTTGTCAAATCAATAGAAATTAAATTATGTCAGAGGTTGATTAAACCTTGATTTTGATGTGAAAAAATCCGTCTATTGGAAGGGAATCATCGCAATTTAGTTAACTTAAATATTACTCCACGAAGATGGGTATACTTTTTAATTTCAAAATTGTACTTTCATAAAGAACATAAAAAAGAAAAGAAAAATATGTAACCAACAATCATGCTGTTTTTTTTCAGTTTCTCAACAATGTTTAAAATTTATCAACTTCAATTCATTGCACCAACATAAGGATAAAAATATAACACGGAAATACAAAAATTCAATAAAACACACAAAAATAAAACGGAAAATATGTGGCAACAAGAACGGTTATGAAAATATGGTTTTGATTTCCCAATGGAAATCATTTTATCAGAGTAAAAATCATAAAATTTGTTACAAATATTACCAATAAGAAGTGTACAAATGGGCGCAAGGAGTTGTGGAAAAAAAGAAAAGGGAAAAAGTGATACCGAATGAGGCTAAACGTTATAGACAACGAAGCAGCAACATCAAAAAGAGAAAAGATATATGTACATGTTTGAAACTACAAAACAATATACACATATGTGCATATGATAGACACATACATATGTATGTATGTATGTCTGAGTAACGCGCGCACATTTGAAGCTGTGTTGATATATTTGTTCATCATACATGTGTGTATCTTTATTATTCGTCCTTTTTTTCTTGTGTTTTCTTTTGTTTTTTTCTTTGTCTTTGTATCTTGTATCTATGTATATTTCTGTTTACAGCAATTGAACAGCACATTGAGTTTCGTTACAAATCAAGTATTCTCGTGTTCATTGTTTGTGAAATTTGCAATTCATTGCCGTCAGGCTTTTGATGTGATGATGCTTTACCAAATGCCTTATGCTGTCATCTTTAATACGTCTGCCACAGTGCGTCTGTCCCTCTCCAAATCTGTCTGTTTGTCTTACTATGCATTGTCTGACAGAGTCTGTATCCTATCAAATCGCATCTTAAAATTTATTTTTGGCATTATAAGCTTTTAGGCAGCACTAACTTGGTAGACACAGATAGAAAGTAAGAAAACAAGGAGCAGTTGAGTTGATTCAAATGTTTGGTTGTTACAAAACTTTAATAGAATATGTATGCTAACTACGAATCTCAAATTGTTGCTGAGTGTCTGTGCCAAATGTATTTCCTTTACAGTCAGTAATTGTGTCGTTTACAACTTCTTCGTAGTTGTCTTTTTGCAGCTTGTGCTTATCAGTTTTCGTACAATCATAAAATTACTTTTATTGTTTCTTTCGCAGATGTGCTGAAAATTTGCCATAATTTATTTAATTTGGAGAAAAATTGTTATTTTTATTATTATCACTATGATGGAATAGAAGAACCAATCTAATACAATGTGGTGTGGTGTTCATGTGGCATCAATAGAAACAGCAGCATCTGTTTGCCTTCACACACACTTTTTACTTAAAGCACATGAACAAATAACGCTATAAATCTTAAAAGGTTGTATGTTTGATTCAACTTCAATATAAAGCCAAGTAGGATCCGAAAGCAAGCTAAAACTAATAACAATAATGAAGGCGATCGCATGAAATAACAGCACTTATCTTTCTTAGTTGTTGGTTGGATACGGTGAATATATTGTATCTGCGCTGCACTACTTATTGATACTTATTGCAGCTAGATACGCACATACATATAGAGATATACATATATGTACATATGATGTATACATCCATTGAGTATCTATGGTACTAAGAGCTGCTTGCATGCAACGTATTCCCAGAACTATGCCAACAACACGCTTCAAAGGATGTTTTGCAAGAACGTAAAGTGTGCAAAATAAATTCAATTTTGTGAAACAGATTCTACTCCATTCCGAGATGCTTTTGTACTCAATGCAACTAGAGAGGATGCTCAGCTCCCGCTGCTCATGCTGTCAGATACACATACACATACATCCTTGTATGCAAGTGCATAGATATAGGTATGTTTAAATGAGAATATGTTTGACTTGCATATGTGAAAAATTAACGCGATGAGGTTGCAATGTGTGTTTATATGTGTACAACCAATCAGAATAAATAGCAATTTATAGGTATCATGCCGTGAAGTGTTAAACTACAACGTATTGTGCAAAAGTTAAATAAAGGAAGGAAGGAATAAAGGATAAGTTCGCATTTCTTGTATTGTAATAAAGAATAATGAATTTGAAAAACAAACTTAAAAACAACTTGCATAATTTGGTACTTAAAAATTAATTTAATAAATATTATAGTTGTAAATACATTTATTAATTATTTATTAGTTTAAATAATGAAATTCAAATTTAATTCACAAAAATATCTTAAGGACATTGGTTTTTTTTTCATATTTTATTACGCCAATCAACTACTGAGGTACTTCTAAGACATGGGTCTCATACATTGACAGGGGAAAAATATTATTATTATCACATCTATATATATAAAAAATCTTAAGTGTTTTTGTGTCTGTGCACGCTAATCTCAGAAACGGCTTAACCTATTTAAATGCGGTTTTGACTGGTGTATTTTAGCAAGCTTCGTGTAACGTTTAGCGTTTATTTTCTCGTAATCGACCGACTACATCAAAAGATATTCATATTTTTAATTCTGTTGCCTACTTTTTGGCTGATTTTCGATTGTTTTCCTCTTTTGCAGCGCAGCAACAATAAACAGCTGATGATTAGGAAAAAAGTTAACAAAATACACGCAACTACAAATATATTTAGTATACCCCACGCGTACGAAGTCGTGGTCACAGCTAATTATTATTGTAAAATTAAAGAATAATGAGATCGTGTATGGCGTCCACGGCGCAAATCACTAGGGTAAAGTCTGTTTACAATACTATATTAAAATTATTTTTATTATTTATTACGACTGAAAACGTCGACAGATGCGACCACGACGCAAATCAGTAGGGTAGAGTCTTTTAAGTCGTCTGCGACAGTTATGGTTGTAGAATTCGTTAACAAGTGGATTGAGGTGAGGTGAGGCGATTAGCTGATCATTATATCTGCTAGTATGCCTATTAATTTCCTTCCAAACTAAAGGCAGCTGAAGATCATTATGTAATGTGGTATTTTTGAAAAACCATGGCGCATCTGTTATTTTTTGAAGAGCTTTAATTTGGGTGAGCTGAATGCGTTTGGTTTGTGAGTAGGATGCCAGACCCCAGAGCTGGATACCGTATGTCCAGGATGGATTGATATTGCTTTGTATAGTGTGAGTTTGGCATTTAAGCTTAAAGTGCTCGCGGGCCGTAACTTTGTTATACATGTATTTGTAACCCCGGTAATGTGTCGCCTCCATGTCAAGCGTCTGTCCAAGTGCATACCGAAATACCTCACATTGTCAGCATATGCAATGTCAACACCACCCATATTGACTGCATGGCACCTGTCACGACGTAGCGTGAAACAGTAGTGTTGCGATTGTGCAGAGTTCAATCCTTCGTTCCAGCGCTTAGCCCATCTATGATAGTTTTAATGACACTGAGTGACAAATATGAACTGAACAATTTACCCCCAAAAGATGGAACTCCACACCACCCTTTCCTCACTTTCAACTTCATAACCTCCACAACACGCATCAGCTTCTTGGATTATGTAAACACCACTAAAAAATCAAACAGCTGTTTGTGGTCGCAGAGCGAGAGAAAACTTGCAAGTAGCTTATCTTTTGACGACGAACGCTGTTCATAAGAATAGATGCATTCAGCTTTTATGGTTTACGCGCATAAAACCAATTAAGTCACTAAAATTTTTTGATCAGTATTAATGGAACAATTCATATATTAATGATGTAATACATAAATTAAAATTATAATAATTTTACATACAAAAGTTAATAATACATATATCATCCCAACATTTATTTCAAAATATCAAACATATATTGTACATATTAAATAACTCTGATCGTAACAATATTTGGAAAGCCTAAATAATCAGCGTTATGAGGTCTCATATACGCTTGCTGTACGAAATATCCAAATCGTTTGAATTTCTTACAATGTGACAGTTTTAAGGGACCAAGACACGATACAACGATTGTAATACAATTTTATCATAGTAAAATAATAATAAGTTTCGTCCGTCATTGACATTGTCGTCTGCACACTTCCACAGATAACAAGAAATAGACGATTTACAACTTCATTGCATATGTTGTATGCTGTATCGCACACACATGCATAAATTTTGTATTACAAACGTTGTATAGTGTCTTGACCCCTTTAGTCCTTCCTTCTCTTTCTATACAATGTAGTCTTTTAACTTTGGCACAGACTGTAATTTTGGTACAGGCAGAACTTTTTGTTAATAGATATACTATTTCAATCGGAATACACCCATATAAAAACCAAATCAACCTCATTCTACTAAAATGTCTCCACAACATGCAGGTTTCTTTTAAATTAGAGTGCCGAACTGTGGCAAAACTATTTGATATGATAATTAATACAAAATTCTGGAAAAATTAAAAATGAACTTTTGCATTGTTTTAGATGTGCAAGGAAAGATTCATTTGAATTCTGATCTTCTATGATTTATAAGCTTAATTGAATATTTTACTATTTTAAAAAGGGTAGATGTAGTAGTAGATCTGTCCAATTCACTATACTATTTTATACTTAACAAAAAGTACTATATGATTTCTTTAAAAATTACTTAAATTAGATGTTAAACTGTACTATTGTATGTATAATCTTATTTCAGTTTATCTATCATTTAAAAACGAAAGGGCATGATAAGTTACACTGATTACACATATTAATGTTGGCCACTTACACTCATGAATTCACAAACACAGACACACAAATATGCTGTGGGCTTAAAGCTAACAAAACCAATAAGCAATTTTTTCACACGATTTCATGCGAACGAATGCTTCACAAAATGCTTTGGAACATAAACAAATTGTGTTAAGCTTCAATCGGGTTGTGTTGGGGTAGACTCAGCTCAGCTCAGCTCAGAATGATAGAAATGAAATGGTTAGAAAACAAAACAAACGCCCATATAAGCTGCTCAATAACTTGGAAAACTATGGGCAATAAATCAAAATGACTTGCAATAGGAAAAAAAAAAGGAGAATGGAAAACCTTGTGCAAATCGAAGAATCTCGAGGCAACGATGCATATCGTCGGTCGGTGTGGCTTGAGATACTTATGTGAGTGCGTGTCCGATATGCTAGTATTGTAACTATGCTCTTCAAATTGAACATAGCAAAACAGACAAAACAGAAATAAAAAGAATTTAAAATTCTACGCAGGCATAGTAAAAGATTTCTAGTTTTGCGCAATCAGCAGGAAATCAATTGTAATATGAAGACTTCACTTCACTTCTTCGACTATAACTGGGAAAAGGAATCTCTTAATGTGTAAATGTCTTGCAGTTAACACATGATTTGTATCTTGTAGTTTTTATCTCGCATCTTTTATTGCATGTTTTGATGATATGCTGACGTAGACAAAACTTACTATTATACAAAGCACAATCTCATTTGTAAGACTTTTTAGAATAAATTTTTAATGTCCTTTAGAAGAAATGAGGAAAGAGAAAAACAAAAGAGTTTATCCTTAAAGAGCAGCAGCTTCAAGTCCACATAGCAACATGGCTTGGCTTGGCTTAGCTCATCTCATGGAGCATCATAGGCTTATACAAAAGCGTTGCTATAACAATTTTCCATTATCAGTCACTTTTGATCAAATGAAGTGTGCAAAGCTGTGCAAAACACACACACAATGAGCAACAGTGTATCTGTGTAGAAGTGTATTTAATGTCACCTAAAAAGTCACAAATTGGTGTGAATGAGCTTTTTATGTTCTTCATGCAAATGCAGCAAGCAAAGTGTGCGGTAAGTTTGTCGGTCTCCAGTTGTTTGCTTAGCATGCAGCATAAAGCGGTAAGTTTAGATTGGCGTCCACAAAAGTCCTTAGCCCTGCGTTTCGTCCCGCAGTAGATTGTATGTAAAATGCTCGGAAAATGCATTCAAAGTCTAAATGACTAAAAGTGCCAACACAGAATGTGTGTGTTATAAAGGGATTCGTTGTTTTGTTACTTGCTCCTTTTGCTTTTGTACATTGAAAATCTCTTGTTTTCCGCTTAAAATCAGCTGTCGAAATAATTTGCATCACATATTCTGTGATACTCACTTGTATACTTATTTTTCCATCTACGAGTATGTATCTATGTGTGTAGAACACTGACTGGAACATGGTGTGTGTTGTAATGTTTCATTTTTAAGTGACCCATGTTTATGCGATTTGGTCATTGTTCAGTTGAGTTGAGTTCAGTTCAGTTCATTGAGATTAAGCGCTGTTTCAATTCTGATGCAAGGCGATTATTTTGTATTGCTCCAACAACAGCCATGGGCCTTGTTAAGCCAATTGGTAGCATGTAAGCAAACTCGGAGAATTCCATTGAATAGGTTTTGGGAGAAAATTCTATTAAAATTTGTTAGGTAGGTAGATAATTTATACCTCACTACACAATTTTTAGTGCTCTTTAAATAAGATTAGAGTCAGCTTAAGGATACGTGTATAATATTGTTAAACCAAATTGGTTTACCGAAAAACTTCGTACTTAGAACGTTTTGTCATATTGACGCTATTTGTTTTCTTTTTGTTAACTTGAAAATTTCATCTCGAAAAAGAATGAAATGGAATTAAAATGTGAACATTTTCTTGCGATGTTTTTTTGCGATTTTCGAAGTGTATTATGTGGATATTTCGTGAAGGTCAGCCAAAAACAGGTGTTACGCCCAAAAACATCGATGGTGTGCGTAAACTAATAATGGAAGATCGGCATATGACAACCGTGAGACATACAATATTGCATGAACACTTAGCTGTGTTTTAAAAGACGTATTTAAGATTATAACAGGTGACGAATCATGGTACAAAACGTTGAATTGATGGCGTACAGCCCCGATTTAGCATCGAATGAGTTCTTTTTGTTCCCAACAGTGAAGAACAACTTACGTGGTCAATGATTTTCGACACCCGATGGCATGTTTTAGAGTTACGTCAATCAGAGTGGAAAAATTCTTCGAAAATTGGTTTAAGCGTATGCAAACGTGTATTGATCTTCATGGAGAATACTTTAAAAAACAATAAAGCTATTTTTGAATCCAAACAATGCGTATTTACTTCCTATTGCAAACCGTTTGCAGTGCACTACGTAGCATACAAGAACAAGAGGTACCATTTTTAATTGCCTTTACATTATTATGAAAACTACTGAATTAGTTATTCATTTAATAATTCGCCAAATATATATAAAAAGTTTATTAAAGAAGTACAAGGTTAATGTACTGAAATGTATAAATAAGTATCTACTATTGGCTAAGGTAAATGATACTTAGCGCAAACAAATTACATATATAACCATCATTAAACTAATTAGTTAAATATATGGGAAGTGCTGCTGCCACGCCAATAATTATCTACAATATCCAATTGCTCCTGCTACCAACTAACTAAGAGTATGTATGTATATAGAAGCTACGCCCATATAGTCAGTCAATTCGATCGAACCTCGAGAATAACCAAACTCCATCGAATTACTTACCACTAACAACAAAGAAACCAAAAGAAAATGCATTCGATTTAAGCGCACATCGACAAGCTACACAAATGAAATGTAAAGAAAAACGTTATTTATGGACTATTTCGGGCAAAACCCTTGTGTGAGAGTGTGGTAAGCTGCCACCCGACACCTCATCCAGATTCAACTCTTTAGTTTACCAATACACGATTTCCGATGCAAGGAATGCAATGTGCAACGATAAGATGTACATATGAGTACATTTGACCAAAGAAACGAAGAAACGATTTCAGGAAGCTTACTTACAGGAGTGGTAGCTTGTGGCATAGCATCATCGATCGAATGTAATGTTTGTAAGCAAGCAAACTTTGCTGAGGTTGCAGTGCTGCGCTTTCTGATGCTGTTACTTTGACTGGCTATCATGAATGTAAAGAAGACGAGCGAATGTCCTTACACATCCTGCTGCTTCTGTGTAGAAGTAGCAGCAGGTTAAATGAAAATGTTATTTCATTTGGCCGCCACTTAGAGTGTCGGAAATTGAAATTTATATCCGTGTTTTCACACAAACACTCCTGATATACTCCCATCGATAGATATACTACGAGTATACGGTATATTCATAGAGACTGACACCACACTTACTACTTTAGAAGCAGAGTTCTCTTCGCATTCTATGTCTTTCTGCTTTTGAGTTGCTTTGGTGTGGTTTTGTTTGCTTTTAGCTTGGTAGTACAATAGTATAAAACAGCATCTCAGCGCATTCGGTTCGATTGTGGTTTATTGGTTCAATTGTTCCATATGTCGCTGCCTGTAAGATATTCCTTTATTAAATTGGCTAAAATTTATACTAATAGAAGCTCAAAATCGTCCCCCTCTGGTAGTATGTAATGTTTATCCATAGAAGATACATTCCTGTTTTTTTGTTAGATATTTCTTAAAACAAATAACAATTGTTGTTGTTTTAGACATATTGTTTATGTAGTTGTTTCAAAGAATTGCTTCTATCCATGTATGGTATATGGCATTTATTTAGGAAGAATTTGACTCGATTTGGTATTGTTATTGATTGAACTTGTTTTAGCAAAACCAAACTTTTAATTTATTGCACTTTTGGGTGCACATCTGTCTGTATATTTGTTCGATTGTCTCTGGCGTTGTGCCTGATTTTAATTTATTGTTATATTCGCATTATTTCGTATTATGTAAACACATTAGAACGACACACATTTCTATATTATCAATGTATTAGTCTATCTATCTGTTTGTCTGTCGCTCACATTCATCCGCTTGAAATGCACAATTTAATTAACTTTACTTGTGCTGAAATATGCAGCTGAGTCTCAACCAAAACCATTGTCAGAGGAGTTACTACTATATGGCACAATAATGAAGCTAGCAGTGCTACTTGTTTTTTGTACGCTAATTATTTCCTGATTCAATTGAATAGACTCGTATGTGAGATTATTTTGTGCCTGTAAACAGATAATTTTATTGTAGCAGATGAGCAAGATTAGTTGTTGTTTTATTGCATCTTAAATGTCTCAAAGAAAACATTTTAATAATTAACTGAGTAACTGCAACAAATGTCTCATCGGCATAGTTCTATTGTGTTTTCCATAAAGGATCCGGTTTTCCTTTTCTTAACCATTAGAAATGTGACATAAAATATTCAAAAATATGATAGAAAAATTGTTTTGTGTCTTTCATTTCTTAAGATATTCAAACGAAACTAAACAAAACAATTTAAAATGATAATACTATAAGGACAAATTGATTTTCGGTTAAACAAATAATGGATATAGTACTTGTCACATAAATTGCTCTTTAAAGATATTTATGTTTAAACAAGTTTATCAGCTGGGGTGTAAAAGGTGTGCCTTATTTTAAACGACACTTATCTTAGGTTGAAATGATATTAAAACGAGTAAGAAGGCTATCATTGGCTATGCCAAAGATGTAATACTCTTCACGCTCTTCCGGGTTGCACCCAACCTTCACCTCACTAAATTGTCTTTTTTCTAATAATAACATTAATTTAAATGATGGTTTGTATGGAAGGTACCCCTGTTGGTCCGATTCGGCTGATTCTGACAAATGCAAATGACAGCGTATGGTAAAAAGAAACCTATGTGCAAAATTTCAGCTCACTAGCTCAAAAACTGAGGGACTAGTTTGCGGCCAGACGGACATGGCTTAATCAACTCGACTCATCAAGTTGATGCTTTAAGTGGTCTGCGTTGTCTCCTTCTCTGTGTTACAAAGATCATGACAAACTTATAATACTATTCACTCCCGTGAAGAGTTTAATAAAGAGGTTCTAGAAAGCTATCACACTTCCAAGTATTAAATTTGGTACCAATTAAAGAATGATAACTTGAAAATGATATAGAAACCGACTTTTCATAAAGCAGAGAGAGTATGTGAATAAAAGTGCACAGAAATTAGAAGCGACAAACTATGCGTGTAGCATTATTGTGCCTAATGAAATTTATTGAACAAAAAATTATGTGATTTTCAATTTCCGGCTACGAGAACTAGTGTATTCGAGGCAATTAAATAAGGACAAATCAAATGAGCAATTAAGGGAACAGGGAACAATTGTTGCACGTTTATTGCGCTTCGCTCTGATACTGTTTTGTTGAGTGTTGCATTTTTCATATTACGTTTTCGATTTCGATTTTTCATTGTTAGTTGCAAATTTTCCGAATGAGATTTTACATTTGCACAATTTGCTGCACGTTATTACATATTAATGTGCGCTCTATAATGCAATCAATTTTGTTCTGATTTATGTTGTTGGTTTTATCTTCAGTCAGATATTACTTGGTGTGTAATGGCATTGGGTGGGTTCGGTTCGGTTTGGTTTGGTTACCGTTTCCATTTTGTCAATTTTTAACCAACCAATTTGAAACTTGGCCGCTTACAATAAGCAGCTTTGATGCCATTAAAGGTATGTATGTACTAACCGGCCACAATCAGATTGAATGATACTAGGAAGACAAGGAAGATTGGAGGAAAGAACTGATGAACAAACGAACGAATGCATTTATATTTCATATTGCATTTATGCACCGCGTGCTTTTCTATTTTGTCCTAGTTGCCTATGCTCTGTTAGACGAGATGTTTCTCTGCATGGTTGGGCTTTTGAGCTGGGAATTCAATTATATTTTCCAGCTTTCAGCTTTCCACTTTCGCTCAACTTCAACGCTTTGTATATTATGCGCTCTTTTACTATTATTATTATTTTCATACTCATCGTTGTCAACATCCTCATCATCATCATTATTATTACTGTGGGCATTTGTTGCCCTCTATCGGTTATGGTACACCCAACTAACTATATTTTCCTCGGACATATTTGCCCACCACAATACAAAAATAATTCTATTATAAGACTACTTTGTTGCATTTTGTGCAATATGATGATATCATATTTTTCTATATCATCTTTACATCCTTTTTTCAGTATTCAATCTTTTACTTTATCATACACTTTACAATACACTAGTGTGAAATGTATATTCACTGTGGTATAATGTTTGTAATTTAGAGAATCGTACATCACACACTCTAAACTCTTCACGCAGTAAATAGTATTATACGTTTGTCAAGAAGTTTGAAACACACAGAAGGAGACATTGGAAAACCCAATAAGTTTATATGGTACATTCTTGATCAGCTCGATGAGACGATTGCTCGACGATGCACATTTGTCGGAATCAGCCGAATCGGGACACTTTCTTTCAATCCTAAAAATATCAATTGAAATCGACCTACAAAACTTCTAAATTATATAGTCAAAGAGATATAACTTTGGATCAATATTTGTTTCTTATGTATGCGAACAAGGTGACTCTTGAAACAAATGGAATAACCTGGGGATTGAATGCGAGACTTGATGATCTCGATTATGCCGATTATATCTGCCTAATGACACACACTTTCGCCGACATGTCAAAGAAATTAACGCTGGTGCACGAAACAGCAGAGGAAGTAGGCCTCAAAATAAATATCAGAAAAACTAAGGTAATGCGTGTGAATACCACCTGCACGCAAAAATTCCGAATCGACAGCATAGAACTCGAAGAAGTTGACTCTTTTTGTTATCTTGGTAGCATAATATCTGCCAACGGAAGATTAAGTGCCGACATTGACAACCGCATAAAAAAAGCAAAAGAAGCTTTCGGCACCCTCAAAGCAGTCTGGAGTTCTTCAATTATAACACGACGCACAAAATTACAAATTTTCAACTCAAATGTCAAATCCACTCTACTCTAAAACTTGGAATCTATCATCTTCGGATATTCAAGCCATATAGGTCTTTACAAACCGTTGCCTCGGCACAATCCTTCGCATCTTCTGGCCTGACACCATATCAAACTCCAATCTGTGGGTCAGAACCAACCAAACACCAATGCGGGTGGAAATGACAAAAAGGAAATGGGGCTGGCTTGGGCATGTTTTAAGGAGAGCAACAAACGACATCACCCGTTGTGCAATCGACTGGAACCCGCAAGGAAGCCGTCGAAGAGGCAGACCTGCGCAGACCTGGAGGAGAAACCTATAAACAGATGTGATAAAGGCCAATAGAAGCTGGAGCGAAATCAAGATGTTGACGAATGGAGGAAACTTGTTGTGGCCCTTTGCTTCTCCGCGGAACCATAGGTCATTATATATAATATATATATGCGAGTATTTAAATTGTTTCAGTATTTTCCTCGATTAAGCTAGCTGATTATTTTAGGGGTATAGGGAGGGTATTTGACAAACAAAACCATCCAACTAACTTGCTTACTTGCATTCTTTATTCATTGCGCCATTATTTATTTGATTTGGTTTTCATATTTTCTTGGCTTGACAATGCAGTTTGGTCAAGTGAAACCAAGCAAGGAGTCGGGTTATATTTACAAATTCATGTACTTATTTTACTAATCAAAATTTGTATTGTAATTTGGATATGTTTGCTTGCGAATGCAATCGTGGAAGGTTCTAGTGTGTATCTAGATAGGAAATTGTATATCCCATCGTTTTTCATATTATTTATGTATATTTATTATATTACTTCCTTACTTGTAATGGATTGATAAAATATACAAGGTATGTTTATTAAATAACCGAACTTTAGAACGTGTTACTTTGGTGGAAAAGTGCGCTATCGATGCAAAAATTTAACTGTAAGAATGCTGGCAGAAAAATTAAATATATCTTGCAGGGCAATCCACAGCTGTTTTTATTGCATGATAATGCAGCAACTTACAAGACTAAAATAACTCACCGAATTTTTGATGGAAAACTGATTTGTGTCAACGACCACCATCCGTATTCACCTGATCTATCACCATGTGACTATTTTCTGTTCACAAAACTGATAACTGCAGTAAAAGAAGCTTTTCACGATGACATTCCAGCCATTCAAGCAGCCGTGACACAGATGCTAAAGAACATAACAAAAACCGACTTTAAAATGCCTATGGATAATATTGTTTTGAGTCAAATGGATCCTATTTTGGATAAATGTTATTTTGAAACATAATAACATGCTTGTCAATTTAAAAAAGGTATTTTTAAATAATTTCGGAAGAAAAATAGGCACATACTAGTATTGCCGAGAAAGAAAAACAATGGCATCCAAGAAATCCGCTCATACCATGATCTATAGGGTAATGTGGATCACATTAAGAAAGCTTCTGGCTGAAATCTACGCGGTCTGGCAGGCGGTAAAGATAATTAACGCCTTGGAGGAGACACCGAGGCATATATCGATTTATGTTGACAGCCAGGCCGCTATCAAAGCTCTGTCGGCCCACAGAGCAAACTCATACTTAGTACGGTAGAAACTCTAAATCAGGCTCGGTAACACTCATCTGGGTACCGGGACACTCTGGTACCGAAGGAAATGAGATGGCGGACGAGTGTGCCAAGAAAGGCTCGGCACTGCCTATGTCTCAAGTAGTAGCCGATGTTTACAGACCACTACAGAATATACTCTCATGCCTGGAAGTAAAAGCCAGAGATCTAGCAGGCAGGAAGTGGGCAAATGAGTCTGTCTGCACTGCCGGAAGGACACTCTGGCCTTGCTATCAACTATTGAGAACTCCGAGCTTCTTCACTTTAACAAGAAAAGGGTTCGGACGTTGACGGGAGTCATAACGGGGCACTGCACCATCAAGCTGATGGCCCACAGGATGCTAGTTCCACACCATGACTTCTGTCGTAGCTATGAAGACGAAGAGGAGCTGGAGGGCATCCAACACCTCCTCTGTGATTGACCTGCTCTTCTCAGTAAACGAACTCGGTTTCTTGGGAAGCCGTTTTTCAAAGAGTTGGGTAGTTTGGCAAAATGTCCTTTCGTGGACTCCTCTGGTTGGTTTCAGAGATAGAGGGTGATAGCTGGACCGACCTTGCACTGTTGTGTGATTACCCCTAACCCCTCCTTCCCTTCCACGTTTTTATCAGGTATCACAATGGGCCTTTAAGGCTTCTGGGTGAACTCGCAAGTAATTGCGAGCAGCCTGCATTACCTAACCTACCTTAAGAAAGCTGTTAATGACATTAAAACCATAATGGAAAATCATTAGAAATTTTAAATTTGTTATGTTCATATCGGACATCGAGAAAATCTCATTTAAAGTTTGAAATTTACTCAGAAATCGCCTAAAAATACAAGAAATATTCTCTTCTCACGCGGAGAGTGTGTAACTTACATTACCATGAAATATTTACACTGAATAAATCATAATAATTCTGCATCATTTCATCATAAATCGTGTTTTTTGAGTTGTGACACATTAAGAAAGCTGTTAATGATATTGAAAACCATAAACAGCTAAAAAATTTTCTTTAAACTTATTGACACCCCACTGTATCTTGCTCGAAACCAAAACTTCCACAGACACTTATTAGTATTTCATCCACAAACCACAAGCTTAGAAAACTTTAAGAAGATACATTCATATATAGTATTACAAAATCAAAACAATGTACAATACTTAGCTTTGCATACAACAACATCACGTTGAAAAGCTTCAAATACATCAAAACTGCGCAATATGCAAAAGACACTCCAAGTCAAACAAGTTTAAGTTTGTTTTTACAAATTATAATTCTAACTTGATATTTAATTGATCATAACCTGCTCATTTTGAATTATGGTAAACAAAACACTCGAGAACTGTCAACGACACCGGACAAGTTCATTTTTGATTAAAATGTTATCTGCACCACATTTTAATATATTTCATTGTTTGCAGCATTTGATAAAAGTATTAAGAACGCTATAGTCAGTCAACTCAGTCTAGATTTTAGACTGACCCGACTGTATAATATACCCAATATTTGATTTTATTTGAATGACCTAAAGACGGGAAATATGTAAGCAACTTATATACGATAATTTACACAGAATTAAGGGTTATACATATCGCACCCTAACTACAAAAGGTCATTAATTCAAAATTTTCAATTTTTGAGTTTTTGTTAAAAAACAACTTAGTGAAGCACGAGTCTTTGGATCCGGATCTTAGAATTATTCGTGGTGATCGAATTCAAAAGCGAATCCGAGTACGAATCCGAATCCTACGAATCTCAGTAGAAAACCGAAGCCAAAATATATTTATTGAGCGATCTATTGAGTGATTTATTGAATGATTATAAATTAAATACAAGAAATTGTCGATTCAGGCAACCAGGCGCACATAAATATCAGAAAGATCATAACAATACAAAAAACCAAAAGACAAAATGAGATTACATGAGTGCGAGCGAAATGTCAATATTTTTCATTACTTTTGCACTCACTCTACGCTTCAGAAAAAAATAGTTTGCTTGTGAATGCTGAGCGGATAGAGCATTCTGTTGTTCTCAATGTTGTAAAAATGCATACACAGTGGCTTAAAATAATATTTGCGCTTACAATTGAAACGTAATTATGTTGAAATTTAAAAACAATTGCATATTTGAATATTGATTTGTCTTAAATTTAAAAGAAATAATTTAAAGCATATGTCCATAATTTCTATGAGATTAATTTGTTATCAAAGTCAATTAATTTGTAGGTTTATTTTCATGTGATACTGTACTTGTTAGTTTCCCAATCACGATAAATAAACTCTGTATATACATACTCATATAAATATTATATATTGTACAATATTAAGTTTTTTTTGGCAATAAAGAATTGAATTGATTCGAAAGATCCGGATCTAAAAAACGTTGGATTCGTACATCACTACCACCCACTGTAAAAATATTTTATTTTTTTCTCTACGCCTTACCCAAAAAATCGTTAAGTCTCCATTTTTATTTTCTGAATAGCTTCTTCATAGCGCTTCTGTTACACATAAAGAATACTAATTTGAGTTGTGCCTCTTTTCAATAAATAACTTAAGTTCCTTATCACGATTTATATTGAGTTGTCGCTGTTTAGTTGAATGAGTCAATTTTAAGATGAAATATATTATCTGTAAAACGGACACAACTTAAAATAATACTACTTTTAAAATATAAAAACAAAATATCAATAAGACAGTAATAACTCAAAAACTGGCTATTTTTTTCCGTAATCACTAAATGAACTGAAAAGAAAATCAACGTTACTTACTTCTGATTATGATTTTTTTAAAATAACACCAATTTTTCCATTTTCTGTTTTTAATCTTTACAAAAACAGTTTTTGCCTCTATGGAAAAATTTAAAATTTTGAGTTAATGACCTTTTGTAGTTAGGGTGCGAAATATTTGCACTAGATTGATCGTGAATGCGTTCAAAACGGCTTTTGAATCATTCACTGTAAAATGTGTATGAGTTTTCATTCATTCATTTGTTGTGGATGTGAATGTGTGTTGTGTTTCATTTCTGATATATAAATGTCAATCACATTCATATGTTCTTATCTACACAGATTGTGAATGAAGCCGAATGTTGGTAAGAGTGAATATGGAACATGGAATTTTTTCTGCATTTTACAACTGTATATTGAATCACGTCGCCCACCCTCATTCAAACGCTAAACGAAATGAAATAACAACGAAAGAAGACAAAGAGAAACGTCGGCAAAACCGCACGCAACGGCTCAGCTTCCCCACATTGCCTCGCTTCCCTTATCAACAAGCATACATTCGACTAAAGGTAGGCATCCACACGTCCACGATTTGATCAAATCGTGAGAGAAAAGAGAGAGCTGAAGTGATTTGACATGATTTGATGTGAGGATGGCGCTGATTTCAAGTTTGTGCAAATGTTTGAGTCAAATCAAAGCGTTTTGATTTCTCATTTTTCTTTCACCCTCTTTCATCATTTTTTTTCTAGAACAAGCAATATTGCCGTCGGCATATTCGCTGTGTGTACTCACTGCGCTTCAAAAAGAAATAAAAAAAATTCACAATTTGAAAACATGTGGATGGAGTGGATGGGAAACTCATCAAATTACAATAAACACGATTTGATAAAATCGTGGACATGTGGATGTCTACCTTAATAGAACACGAAAGACAAAAAAGAAATGGCGTAGCTGATCGACAATTGTTTTGTCTGACGGCACAGTTTCCCCCACTGCCTTGCTTCCCTTATTCAGAAGCAAACTTGTACTACACCTCACACAACTGTGACGTGAATGATGCAATCGTTTTTTCCACATTCACTGTTTCATTCCGTGTGTTTTAAATATGCAGGCACAACACTCATTCAATCCATTTCTCACTGAATGAGTCACTCACTCACTCATATCTTCTCTCACACAGCATTCCCCACATTCAAATTTCATTGTCTACACTAAAATTGAGTATACATTCATGAATTACAACTTTTGTTGGCAATGTGAATGAGCGATTGCTCATGTCTAGTTTGCACTCAATGGTTTGTGTGGAGGAATTTATGAATGTATTTATGCAGGCCAATCAACAGTTGACAATCGTACTTTGATATAGGTATGTATGTTATTATTATAATTCTTAATTTTAAGAAAAAGGACGTTTACCAATGGTAAAACTACATCCGCTTTTTATTTGAGTTACACAAATTTAAAATTAATTTCTGTCAAAATAAACTGTTGTAACTAAATAAAGTTTACATATGCAATGGGGGAAAACTATGTCAGCTTGCAATTAAATTCGATTAAAAATAAAAAAGTATCAAGTTAAATCAACTACTGTAGATCACAACTGTAATGAACCTCAATACGTAATACACAATAAAGACCATTAACTTCATAGACTGGCCAATTTGCTCACGAAACATGGTGTTCGCATTTTTCTCTTTTAGAAATTTTAGTCTGTAAGTCTGGAACAAGTTTGCACGTTTTCCAACAATAAAATTCAACGTAATTGTTTGTTGGAGTCTTGAGATTTTAGAGTGGAACCTCGACATTTTGAGTGGAACAACAATTTTGAGAGCGAAGGTGTGATTGAAATGCAGAATAGAAGATTTTTTTCTTTAAGCGGCCAATAGATACATAAAATCGGATACAAATAGTGAGCTTGTTGTAAATGAATATCTTTTCATCCGATTTGGTCATACAAACAACTCTAAACCACTCTGTAAAATAAATTCAATCCAAGTAAAGAAACATTCCCACACATGTTTACAGATCGGAACAAATTGAAACTGTTTATGTTATTTAACAGACGCCGGAGGTGCACAACAATACGGTTGATACTCGTACATGAAATAGATTCCAGCTCCAAACTTGTTTTCAAAATCCACTCAAGCTTGAGTCGCATTTGAGAACATACATATTTACTCAATTTCTGGAAATAATGCTCAAAGTTGCAATGAAATTGTAACAAATATAAATAAAATGTTTAAACAATTTCCAAAAGCTTTGCCGAATGTTGTTTTGCTTGTTTTGTTTTCTTCTATTTTTCTCTCTCTCGCATTTATCCATTCGAATCGTGAACAAAAAATTTATAATAATGAATTTGTTAGATCGTTTACTCGTTTAGTCTTTGAGTGAACTTGTCGCGATTCGGAACAATTTTTGTTTATACATATATTTTTGTTTTAATAAAATAAAAAGTGAAGAAAAGAACGCAATATGATGAAACAAATGTTTGTGTTGGCTGTTGTTGCATTGATCTGCTTTGCGCCAAATGGTGAGTGATGATGGAAAATATACAATGTTTAATCCATTTTAAGATGGATATAAAAAATAATTTAAAATCAAATTTAAATGTGTGGGCTTTCTTGTTTATTCTTTCATCAAACGAAATGTCAAAAATAAAGCTGACTTCATTGCGCAAATATTAAATTACATACCTGACTCAAAGTGCCTTATACAAATATACTCATACTACGTTAATAAGAAAAACTTGTTCTCTAGATGTAAATTTGTATTTTCAAGTTACAAAATAACGACCTTGGCCCTCCACTACTATTTTATTATTTTTGAATTGTAAAAAAGCTTTTGATCTTTAAAACGTTCAAAAAACTGGTCTTGGTTCATAATCTTCCATTAGTTCTCGTAAATTTAACAAATACTTGAGAATTTTGTTTGCGAAAATCACAAAATTTGCAACGCAATTTCATTTTAATAATGTGATTGCGGAGTAATGAGAGTTTAGTTTAGTTCATGACAATTTTAAGCCGATAATATTTAAGCGAATAATTTTTAATATTCTTTTAATGAGTTTTACCATTTCAAATCTATTAAATATACCGTATCAAAGTTCAGTAAACAAATAACAAATGCCTGCAACAGATAGACAAATAAATAAATAAACAAATGACCAATAGATTGATCTGCACCTTTAACATCTTGAAAGAGAGATAACGAGTTCTGTTTTAGTCAAAAATTATTATTAATGAATCTAAACATAGACATCAATCAAGTTAAAAAGGAGGATATATAGACAACAAACTGGAAGTTAATACAACTTTGATAATACGAAAACTCCTTTAGGAAGTGGACTCATTTAATTTGATTCCAAAAAATGCATTGTTTCTAAGAAATATCAGTAAAATTAATGTAAACAAACCACTTGATAACCAAATACAATTATACAATTATATGACATTATATGCCAACATAAAACATGAATGATGATAAATTTTCCTTGGCCGACACATGCCGTGTGATTCCAAAGACCTAATCAACCATCCTCTGCAGATCGTGTCATCACCAGTTACTTTGGAAGAGGGCACTTGATAATGCGATTGTTGTTCAGAAAACTGTAGTGTTGAGGGTCAACCGCCAGTTGCTGTTGACACCGAAATGAGACTAGCTCGTTGTCCCAGGTATAGTTGGATTATACCCGACATCTCCAGTGTTCCTGTGAATGTGTTAGTCTCACTGCAAACAACTGCTGCTCACAGTATGGTAGTTCTCAATTTCAAAATCAATTCAATTACTTGAAGCCAAACGACATTGAAATGGAGTGGAAAAAGTTCCTCGTAAATATAAATTCATCTGTAAACGAGTAGAGGAGATACGAAAACTAATACCACAGGCAGAATGCCGACATGTTATTAGTAAAGACAATCCAGCGGACTGTGCATCCAGAGGTACTCCTGCAACATTATAAAGCCTCAAAATATGGTGGAAAGATCCGGTATGGTTAACAAAGAGTCTTTGCTACTACTTTCAAATACCGAAAATGTGTTTATAGAAAACCTTATAAATCGATATTCAAGCTGGCTCAAACTGCAATGAATTATAGCATACATGTTCCGGCTTGCAGAAACAGCAAATAACCACCGTATTTGATGTATGATGAACTCCAAGATTCTTCTGCAAGTATTTTCCGAATGTTCCAAACAGGGGATTTTGGCAATGAAATAAACAATTTGGGAACAACAAATTCGGTCTTAGTGAGAGGAAAAGGAGACCTGTCGAAGAGTTTTTTCTCGTGGCTGCTTGCTGTGCTCTCTGCCTAGTTTATATGTATCTTTTTATCTCCATTTTATACTTAATTTTAATAAATATAATTTCACAATTTAATTATGAATTTGTTTTTCATTTATTACAGCGTTCGCTATCAAATGCTATCAATGTAAATCTCTTACTGATCCCAACTGTGCCAAGGACACCATTGACACTACTTCTAATATACGCCAAGTGAATTGTGATGAGGTTGCCCGACCAAATATTATGGATCAATTGCAGCCAGTTACCAAATGCAATAAAGTAGTGACAAGTGGTAAGTAAAAAAGAGGCGGAAAGGGCAAACACACAACCAAAATAAACCAAGTGATTATGACACCAAATACAAAAATACAATATTGTATTCAGTAAATCAAATAAATATTCACGTAAAATAATTGCTCAAGTGGAAATATAATAATATAATATAATTTATAAGTAAAAATGAAAACAAAGTGCGTGACATCATTGCTCAGCTACGACGACGTCAAGTCAAACTAAACGACGAGAACGCCGACGACTGGAGGCCAATGCCAATTAGCATAGATATACTCGTACTCTAATAAAATAACAAAATTTACGTGAACGCACAAACGAAGACGCTTCTAATTTTATTGACTCAGTAGAGTAGAGTATTGATTATTTTTGAAAAGGGTTCCCGATTTTCTATATGAATAAAAATGAATTTCTTCCCTTGTTTCAGACAAAGCCGGCATAATTGTCTCCCGTGATTGTCATTTCGAGGTTGTGGGTCAAAAGGAAAATGTCTGCACCGTCTCCCATAGTCGTGAGGTGCACTCATGCTTCACATGCAAAGGCGATCTTTGCAATGCATCTGGAGCCGGTCGCTTTTGGACTCTAAGCATGGTGGCTTTGTTAGCTTTGGTAGCAGCACAATTATCATTATAAAAATTTGAATATTTCTAGTAAAAAAGAACTTAATAAAAACAAAAATTTTGGTTTAAAAAAGTCAATTGTACAAAGTAAGAAAAACGATAAAAAAGAAATTAAATTTCATCAGTTTATGAAATCAAAAAAAAAAACTCACCGAAAATTCTCCAATATGTAATTCATCTTCCTTTTCTTGTTTGCATGATATGAAAACATTGTAAATTGTTATTCTTTTAAGTTAAATTTCGCAAATTTAAATATGTAAATTAAATATTTTATTGTATTTTACCAACACAAAAAGTTAATTTTGTATGTATGAACTTATTTCAATGTGGTTGTGTGTATTCTGGATCAACTAGAAGAATTTCTTTGTATGTATACTAAGTATGTATCTGATAGGGGATTTTTTTTGCAGTTGGCAATGAGCAATATAACGGAACTTATTGCTAAAATTTTCCACTACAAATTTTAACTGATTTTAAAGAAATTCTCAACAATATTTATGTGGTTTTTCACACTACATCGGGGTAGACACACTAGTTAAACAATTTAATTAAACATTTTACACTTTTCACTCGCACATTTAATTATTAATTCGCTAATACAAACAAACAAACAAATGCACGATGCAACAAGTAGAGACTCAAAGGCAAAAAGGCAAAGGAATATTACCTGAGTTGCCAATTGTATGCAAATTACTCAATTCACCTCAAACAATGCTGCGCGCATAAGTAGTTGCAATTCAAAGAGAAAATGCATTCACAATTTGCCATTCTCACCTTTGAAAGTCACCTGATCTATTTCTGCGCACTTAAAGAAAATACAATTCAAAGAAATAGGACATTTGTCTAATTCACAATTATCTACAAACATATCTCATATTAGAATATTATAGTCATATTAACCCAAACTTTGAAAATTTATTATTTTATTCAATAAAGTATATACTTACTTGAAGGATTTATTTATTGTTCAATATTCTAAAAAGACTAAAAGGAGTGGTTTGTAGTTGGATTAGTATGTGACATATTGAAATACACAAATGTATTAAGTACGTTACTTCAAAAATTTATTCTTCAGGACTCTAGTGGTGATTCTGGACAAGTACCTCAACTGGCGAGCTTATGTGAAGAGTGCCACAGCGACCTGCTAGGGTCAAAAGATGAGAAAATTGGAGTTTTTACTGCGTGCAGACAGTAGGCGATATATCAATCTAATCAGTGGTGGATTTACCAAAAGGCTGAGTATGCTGGAGCCTCGGGCTGCAGATTTTAAGTGCGGAAAATTGTGGCCAAAATTTTTGAAATTTGTTTAAGTACGTTGGGTGCAGAACCGTAGCTTCACGTCTGTCAGATAAAGTGACGAGCGGTAGAAAGATCACATTTACATCGCTTGCTTTCCCTGCTTGTTGATCCAGCTTTATGGGATATCAACAATACCTTAAGAGAGATTATCGCAAGGCAAAAAAGAATTTACGGCTTCAATGAAAACCAGTCTTGTGACTTCTCTAAAAGTGAAAAATCATATTCTGGTCAGCGTCGTTTATGCCAGTGAGTATCTTTCAAAGAAAAATTAAACATAATTAAGTGAATTACAGAAATTGACTTGTTTATTCTGAAAGTAAAAGATCTGTACATTGCAGGCCCTGTTTGGCATTTGTCCCATTAGAGAATAAGACTCAGTTTGAGAACCAAGGATTTATTGACTCGAAAAATGCAGAACAACGAGTTTGCTTAGCATGAAAACTCTGCGCGTCATGTATCTAGTATCCTTAGTTTGATCATTTGAAGTGCGATTGATGTCTGAATCGACAATTTAGTGCATGTCCACATTGATGAAGATGTTACTTATTGGAGAAACGTTCTGAAGAGGGTTTTTGCCGTAGCGACTGTGTTCAAAAGCCACCGCTTTCAAAGGAAAAAATGAAAACTTCGTTGATGCGCATAACGGAAGTTATTGTATGATATTGGAACTGTTAGCTGAACCCGATTCTTTTTTAGCGCTTCTGGAAACAAGGATCTGGTAGTACCAGTAACTTATCAAAGACCATTTTGCGAAGTGTTTATTCTCGTGTTGGGTCATAAAGACTTTAAACTATTTCTTCTGCAAACTTAACTAAATCGTAGGGTTGCAAAAATAATCTAAGAACTGACACATCGATCACATAGTTCACAATCATACTAATTACTGGAAGAAGGCGGTGTAATTAGGTGGCGAATAGCCTACTGGCGGCAAATTTGTAAATCCGCCACTGGTGCGGACAGTAAACTTTCACTCATAAGTAGTGGCCCCAGTTTGGTTATATGGCATCCTAATATCGGGGACCGCTGCTCCTCAAAACATCAAAAAGTTACAAGCGACGCAAAATAAGGCCCTACGATAAATAACTGAGTGCACTGTGGTTTGTTAGGAACACTACATTGCTTCTCTTCTCCTTCTGATATTCAAAAATTTTCCAAACTCTGATTTAAAAGCATCTGGCCTTGGTTATCTCTTGCAAATCTTTAAAATATTGGTTGAAAAAATTGTATTATGATCAATTGCTTCAACTTGGATTGATTCTAATGAAGCTGTACAAGCTGTTAATATAGACATAACAATCTAACACCTCCTAGGTAGCAGATGCTTTTCTTGTTATCCATTAACAGCCAATAGCCACTCTGTTAGGCGTTAACAGACAAACAATTTATTTGTCACCGCAGTAAGAATAGGCCGGTTAGTTGGGTGTTAAAAGGCTTTATGTTTTATGTTTTGAAAATTGCTTTAAGCGGGCAGTTTGTTCGTGTCCCATCATACGAAATTATTAAATCAAATCATTCTGCTTAATCCTCTTTTTCTGATCGACAATTTTCTTATTCTTCATGTAAGACTGCAAGTCGGAGATTGGTTAATTTTAATAATCATTTGATCGCATTTGTCCGCTTGAGGAAGCTTTTCGATACAAAATTTCTTAAAATGGTAACTAGAGCGTTCACGGTCACAAAAATCTGGAGAAATCTTTGTGAAGGAAGTCTGTGTGTGATGACTTTGTGCCACGAAACTTCAGTGTGTGGTAACAATTGAATTTAAATTCAATTAACTAAATAGAAAACCGATTAAGGATAACTTAAAAACTACTGGTACTTGATCAAATTAATATGTGAACCACATGACAAGCACCAGCACCAAATAAAAACAGAATAATCAAAATCGGTACACATAGAAAAAAGTTCTGAGGTAACACACATTAAAAAAAAAAATAAATACGGTCGAATTGATAACCTTTTTTTGAAGTCGTGTAAAAAAAGAAAGAAATCAGAGTGATTAGTTAGTTAGCTTGTATTTGAACATGCCACTGTCAGCCAGGTGAGTCACGATAGTTGCATCAGTGGGCAGTTAATTGTGCATTAGTTATCCATCAGAATAGTGTTGTATTAGGGATCTTCATCCACCTGTGGATGATAGCACTTCGTGTCCTAATCTGGAATCCTAATTCCACGTTGCCACCTTATTCTCATGAGACTCCTCCTTATCAGTCTTCCATCTCTGTTGCATTGTAGGATTGCTTTAGGGATTAATTTTCAGCTTTCTTTTTGCACCCTCAGCCGTTCCACCAGAAACTTTGTCCCTTTAGCCTTGACTTGAATTAGAATTAATTATGCCATACGTGATCCTTTCCTAGTTTTATACACATTTAATAATGAGTACTATAACGTCCTCTCGCCTGAGATCTCACGTCGCTTATTGGATTGGATTGGCGGCCTCTGGTGCTCATCAGTTAGATTTTATGTCTCTGATCACATTTGGCTGTGGGTCACAGACAGATTCAAATAATTTATTTTGGTTTTGGCTTTATTTTATGTTTATTATTTTCCTATTTAAAGTTTATTTTTGTTAAATTAAAGTTGTAAGCTAAAAGCACTCACTTGGGCCAGCTCAGTTCAGGTTGGGCTGATCTCTTATCCTCCATTGCATTAGATAACGAATCAGTCTTCTCCGACAACAACACATTTCACCTTTTCAACTGTCTTAGCAAACCAACACAACTGACCCCAATATATCCAATAGAGGTGAGTTTATTTCTTGGACTTACTACATACGATGTGGTCTATACACACCATATCTTTATTAAATTTCAACTTATTCTACACACAAATCTCCATTTCCCTTTGTCCATTTCTCTATACAACGACAACTTGCATGTAGGATCGTAATTGATATGCAAATCAGAAGAAAACTGCATATTTTTAAATGGCATACGTGTCCATACTGGACGACACAGACGTATTAACAGATAAGCTTATTGAAATTTTCATTTATTTCAAATAGAATATTAAAATTTACAATAAAAATTACATTGTAAATATGTATGTAAGTAAATGCTAAATCTAGATACATAAATGTCTATGAATGGAATTTGAGTGTACAATACAAATAGAGATTCGTTATAAACTGAGTGACGTCAATGAAAAACGACGACGACACCGGGACGGAGTTTTAGAAGATACTTTTCCTAGGAAGAAGCATCATCGCCAGTAGTATATAAAAACAAGGCACATTCATTATTACTAAATTTGAACATTGGATATGATTCACCAGCGAGCCTCGTCGCATCACAACGACTAGGATCATTGCCTTAACAGTCTTGCTAACGTGCCAAGCAGCCCCGCACTTATGGATATGGTAAAAATTCTATTGCTGAGCAAACTTCCAGTATTGCAACCATCCTTTGAGTTGCATGTGCAGAATTCCATGAATATATTATAGCTGCCGGTACGCATTAGACAGAAGCGTTCATCACGCTCAATGCCGGGTTCGCCCATGTAGGCACAACTGCGGAAATAACGCCATTCACCATGCACCTTTTGACGAATCTTTCGGCACATAGTGGGTCTTACGCCAGGCAAGTGCTCCAGATAAGGTTCCTGTGCACAATCGGTAATAGCCAAAGTACTGTTGTCAAATGGATCACCACATTTTGGATCATTGTCAGATCGGCAGTCCCAACATTTGATGGCGTTAGCTGCAGAGCAGGTGTAAATGCAAGCTTAGTGTGTTTATTTATGTTTGGGAGCGGCTCAATTAAAACTCACCTGTTTGAAGCAAGCAAAGCAGCAACGAGACAACGCCAATCAGAGGTTTGAAGTCTTTCATTTTACTGAATAAGAATAAGAAATTTAAAAACAACAAATGAAGCAAATGAACAGAAAAGAATATGATGCTTGAAATGTTTATGGACTCGATCAACGCCCTAAAAATAGTGATACCCTTGAAAAATATCGTGTGCCCTCGAAAAAATGATTTAGTTGGGCACAGTGCAGCGAGTGCATACGATTGTGATACCCTTGAAAAGTATCGTGTGCCCTCGAAAAATCAATTTAGTTGGCCATAATGCACGAAGCCAATACACTGCATCACAATGCTGCTGGAGATGCAGTTCACTTCATTTTATAATTAATTATACATTTACTTAATAAATTAAATTGAAATTTGAACAATTTAATGAATATTTAGTTGCTTAAATATTAAGAAACTAGATAAGTAGGTGCATGGTATCAACTGCAAAGCATAATTATAATGGTCATGTCTTTGCGGAAAATGCTGTTAAAGTGCTGCCAAGTTGCATTGAACTCTCGTTTAGGACTGCCAACCTTATGGCCACTTTAGTCAACAGTCAACAACAAGAAGTGCCTTATTGTGTTTTGTATTTTTGTTTATAAATTTAGTTCTTTTAACATAATTATTGTCCATATTTGCATGTATAATGGAGACTATAAAGTGCATTGCTTTATTATTAATGCTCAGCATCAGCGGTATGTACAGGGGTCTGCCGCCACTAGACCGTTTTCATTGTTTGGCAAGCTCGGCTTAGGGTGTGGTTTTCAGTTAATGAATGTTTATTTATTTTTTGTGAATAAATTTCTACACAGGCTCTCTGGCAATACGCTGCTATCAGTGCTCATCAGATCAGGATCGGAAAGGACATGATAGTTGTGGCGCTTACAAAACATTCAATCGCACCGAACACATTGCCATTGAGTGCAATAGCGATGAGTCTGCCATGCCTGGCTCCTTTTGCATGAAGGTGGTACAACAAGGCCCTAGAGGATTTATATGTATGTTTTTGAAATATCAATTTGTTTTTAGTACCAAACAAATCTAAACAACTTTTTCTCATGTATTACATAGGGGATGGGCGCTGGCGCCAGGTCATAAGACGTTGTGCTTCTGTTTCGGATACTGGTGTCACGGGTGTGTGTAACTGGGGCGTCTATGAAAACGGAGTATACTGGGAAGAATGCTATTGCTCTAGTGATAGTTGTAATGGCGCTCATAATTTAATCATGAGTCCATCACTAATCAGCATAGCAACTGGTGTGGCTCTCCTTCTGCTATGCCTGCGTAAATGATAATGGGTTAAGCTGCCCTAGTTGCCTCATATCTTATGTTTAGTTTTAAATGAAATACCGTCCACTTTTATATTCCAATAATTTTATGTGAAATGTTTGAATGTCGTGTAAGCAAAAGTAATATGATATAATATATCGTAATCATCAACTAATAATTTGGATTTTTGAACGGCTACTGTTGCTGCTCTTTCAACCAGAACCGCGGGCTGCATCCATGCGCAGTATACGCAGACCACCATTTGCCCAACCAGCTGAAGGATTCTTTGTCACAGCAGTATAAACAATTGTTGAGCCATCCGGGAATGATTTCATTGCTAAAAAGGAATGCGCATCTTGTAGCCACATGCGAATTTCTTTGTCTTCATCTTCATATTCCAAGTTTGATGTGTCGCCGCGCAAATTACTACAAGTGCTTGGCTCACAACTATAGCCGCCACCTGCTCCTGAACGTGCTGGTTCGGTGACGCCACCGACTGCACCTTCAATGGAATCGCCATAAGCAGATGTACCGTACTAAAGTTATGTAAAATTATGTGTTTTTTTCTATAAAAAGGGGATTAATGCTTGCTAATACATTACCCATTGTCGGTATATATTCATAGGTTGATTGACTTGTGTCCAGCGTAACACGCGCAGATAGTAACGCAAAAACCTGTTTATATCCACGCTTCACACTAGCATAAGGAGTCGGATTCATCATCTTGAGTCGATCTAACATCTCACCAACAAGTTCTCGATCTATTTTAATGGTAGTTAAAATCTTTTTCTTTTTTTGTTTTAAAAATCTTAATTTCTAACGATACTCACCTTTTGGTCGTGCAAGCGTTGGCAGAATTACCAGTCCAACACGTCTGAGGCACTCGAAATCCTCATCTAGAAGTGTTGTTTCATTTACCTTCGCTTGGCGCCGACAACATTTCATTTTTATGAATTTAGTGTTCTGTTAACAAAATTAAAAAAAATTGATTTTATTTTAGATAAATTTGCTTGATGGAATCGGACTAGCGTATTCGGTTAAGCTTTATTTAGTCTATGATGACAAATTACTTTTTGAAAAATATTTTTTGAAAATCTACAAATCCCCATTTAGAAACAACAATAACTTACCTACTGGGTTTTTGATGAATATATACATATGTACTCTTTCCATAAGCCGAAATGATATCTGAAGTATTTATGACAAGTAATTTGATTTCACTAAACAAGCATTTGCCTATTTCGAATTTATAACTTTTGAAGGACCAGGGATTTATTTATTAAATTTAATGCATAATTAGTAGAGATGAAACGGATATCCGGCAACTATCCGGTATCCGGCCGGACGTTTAAACTTTAGAGGCGCTTTATTTAATCTGCATAACAAATAAAATCATTATTTTTTATTACACAATAAATAAAAATTAATACTCGTACTTTATCACATATTAATATCTACACAGATAGCCACTACACTACATCCAAGCTTGTCGCGGACTGCCGCTCTTCCCTAGATACTCTAGCCTGTCACGTACCCATACAATTATGCTGAGTGCCTGGACATAGAGATATCGTGGGCAATTGTGAAGCTGACGAACTAGCCAAAGAAGGGACGTTACGTGAGGATGTAACGTCTCCTGCTGGAATTCCGTTAGCAACAGTGAAGCTCTCTGTCAGAAAATTCTACCAAGTAAAAGCCAATACTCTCTAGGTAGAAGAAGGCACTTGCAGCATAGCTAGGCAAACCTGGTCAAATATGAACGAACCGGCCAGCTGCAAAATCTCGGCAGAACCTCAATAAGCAAGACTATAAAAGTATTAACGGGCAATTGTGTCATAGGCAAACATGCTGGTAGACTTGGGCTTCCGCATTACGATTTCTGACGCAGCTGTGGCTCCGAAGAGGAGGAGGAGACTGTGCTTCACCTCATGTGCCAGTGTCCATCCCTCGCCAGAAGAAGATGAAACCACCTAGGCGCTGGTTTTCAATCAGGGACAAGCTAGGTTCATTTCGGAATCCAAATGGTTCTCCGCATCGGATTAAGGGGGTGCCGTGTCAACGCTTTGCTGGTATCACAATGGGCCATACTGTTTTTTGTGCCTAAGTTAGCCTCTCGTCTGAGGGCTGCCACCTAACCTAACCTAACTAAGGGTAAATTATGATGAATGAATACCATGAAGAGGCAACAAACGGTTTCGTTTGTCTTCGTATACCAAGACCTACTTCCGAAAAAAGTCTGTCGCTGTATACGCTGCTGCAGGGCGCTGAAAGATATATTCTTGCAAACCTTGATAAGTTAGGATATTTTTCAGTATTAGCTGACCATATAAGGATCTCGATCGTGACCAATGCGTACTTTTTTTTTTTTTTTTTTTATTTCCTAATAGACGAAGTACATTTGTTTTGTTTCTTATTATATAACAATACATTAAAAAAGAAAAAACACTAACACTTTTTTTAACATTGAAAAGGGGGTTTATATTTGACAAATACGAACATTTTCGAATTGTCAGTTTGAAATAATATGGAGGGCTTGGTTTATTTTTGAGTACTACTTGCGGCTGCCCCACTCTCGCGAGATACGTCAACGTTCCTCTCAACAACCCAAGCCCAACACATGTACATATTAGTGTAGGTATAATATGTAATATGTAAAGTTAAAATGTATGAAGTAGAGCAGCTACGTTAAGTCCACTGGTCTGCTCCTTTTTAGTCTTCTACGTCTTGTTAATTCGTCTGAAGGAATGTCAATCATTTCAACGTTGGAATGTCTTTCTAAGGTGTTATGGTATCTTCTGCTTGCATTGTGGATTTCGTCGTGCACCATTTTTGCATCATAATTTGTTATGTACCAGTCAGCATTAACTATTGCTCTAAGGATTTTAGATTGTTGTCTTTGTATTATATTTACGTTCGTTTTCTTGGCAGTACCCCATAGTTGTATGCAATACGTCCATATGGGCTTAATTACAGATGTGTAAAGTAGTAATTTCCCATAAGTATTAAGGTTTGAATGTCTGTTGAAAAAAGGATATAACTGCCTGAATTTTAGTACAATTTGGTCTTTCTTTTTCTGGATGTGATATTTCCAAGTCAGTTTGCTGTCAATATGCATGCCCAGGTACTTGGCCACGTTGCTTAATGGAATGTCACTACCTTTTATTTTTACTTGTCTTGGCTGATAAGCTGTCCGTAAAGTATATATCACTTGCAATGTTTTCATTTCGTTTATCTTAATTTTCCATAAATCAAACCAAGTGCATGTTTCGTCCAATATTGATTGCAGCTTATCTATTGCCACATCAAGCTTTTTGTTTGAGCACATAAGAATAGTGTCATCAGCAAAGGTGGCCACCATTGTCGAATTGTCTTCTGGGATTGGAATGTCATATGTATATATAGTATAAAGTAAGGGCCCAAGCATGCTTCCCTGTGGGACTCCAGCTTTTATCTGCCTTAATGTAGAGGTTTCGTCCTTACACCTTACATAGAAGTAGCGACTATCAAGGTAGCTCCTGATGATATCACAAAGATCATTTGGTAGGATAGTCTTAATTTTTTTAAGAAGTCCAGCGTGCCACACTTTGTCAAAAGCTTTTTCTATGTCCAAAAAAACACCTACACAGTATTTTTTGTCATCTACATTTGATAGTATCTTGTGTGTCTCTCTGTGGACTTGCTGTATTGTGGAGTGACGTTGTCTAAATCCGAATTGGTGATCAGGTATAATTTTGTTCACATCCAGTATTGATTGAATTCTGTCAAGCAAAAGTCGTTCAAATATTTTTGATAATGAAGGCAGAAGGCTTATTGACCTATAAGATGACGTCAAAGTTGGATCTTTGCCCGATTTCGGTATAGGTATTATTTCAGCTATTTTCCATAATGTCGGGTAGTGCCTTAGTCTTAGTACTGCGTTAAACAAGTTTCTTATGTATATAATTCCATTTGGAGGAAGCTCTTTTAGTAATTTTCCAGTTATTTGGTCATATCCTGGAGATTTTTTGTGACTAGTACGCTTTTCAATGCAGTGTCTTATTTCGTTAGCTGAAATTTTTCTTAATTTGTATTGCGGTGGAGGAGTCCTGTTAGTAAAATTAGTAAGATTAGCGTTGCTGTTAGTTTGGTTTTCAGTAAAAACCTTTTCATAATAGTCAGCAAATTGGGAAGCTTTGTCAGAGTTGGTTCTTGTCCATGTCCCATCTGACTTTTTTAGTGGCGGCTGGTGAATGGTGCAATTCGTTAAGTCTTTAGCTGCTTTCCACAAAGAGTAATTAGTGTCAGACGTTGGAGTTAGTGATTTTAGATAATTTTCAAATTGTTCATTTTTCCAACTTTTTAGTCTGGCTTTTAGGTCTTTAATCGCTTTGTTAAGTTTTGCTTTATCATTTGGAGCTCTCGTCCTTTGCCAAGTCTTACGTAGTTTGTTCTTGATCACAATAAGTCTTTTAATTGAGTGTGGGATGTTATAGTTGTCCTCTGTTGGTGTTAGTTCGGGTGTTGCTCTATCAGCTGCTTCGTTTATAATGTATTTAAGTGTATGATTGTTTTTTCAATATCGTCTAATTCCTTAAGAGGTACATTTATTGCTAGGTTGATATCAATGAATTTTCTATATGAGTGCCAGTCAGTTCGTTTATTATACATCTTGCATGGGGGAAAAACATTTTTTATTGAGCAATTATAATTAATTTGGATCGGAGAATGGTCAGAAGAAAGTTCTAATCGAGAGTCAATTTCAAAATGTGCCATATTCATATTTTTTATTATACAAAAGTCAATTAAGTCAGGTATCTTTGTTCGATCAGTTGGCCAATATGTGGGCTCTCCAGTACTCAAATGCGTTCCTCCAATCATTTGAATTGCACATAGTAAATTTTTTCACTTAGTATTTGTCAACCTTGATCCCCAGTTTACATGTTTGGCATTATAGTCTCCTCCAGCGATGAACCTTTGGCCAAGCTCAATAAAATAGTCCTTGAATTGAGCTGTTGTGATTATGTGTCTAGGTGGACAATAGATAGCTGCTACTGTAAAAGATCCATATATATCTTGCCGCATCAATTTGGTCGACTGTATGTGTGCTTGTTGATAGCTTTCCAGTTCAACGTGTCGTATATTATTTTTGATAATAATAGCAGAGCCACCATGACCTGAACCATCCGGATGATTTGTTCCATATATTTTATAGCCGGGAATACTTAGGTGGTTATTTGTAAGGTGAGTTTCCGATATTAGTGCAATGTCAATTGAATTCTCATTTAAGAAAAGTTGGAGTTCTAAAATATGTTTGTGTAGTCCGTTCGCATTCCAAGCAATTATTCTTAACTTATTGTACATTTTGTTTGTCAAGCTTTGTTACTAAAATTGTTATAATGTTCATCATGTTACCCATTTTTTGGATTAATTCTTTCATCATGTTTTTAAGTTCTGAGATATCGTCAGATGGGATGCGTACTGACTTCAGATAATAATCAATCTCCGTTGCAATCGTGTTCTTTTCTTGATCGTAAGACTGAAAACAATCATTATTTGCTACCTATTCTTTTTTACTTTTTTTGACCGGTGTTGAATCTTCTGGCGAGCTCTCTCCACTTCAACAACCCCAAAGTAGTTTTTTTTTAAATCTAGGGTCTAGGTAAGTTGCAATCAAGTATTTGGAGTCTTAATTTAAGGAGTTGAAACGCTTTTCTATTTCTGCTTATAACGAGGCGCTCATGTGTGGTAAATAGGTGTTCTTAGCTTAGTTTCATATTTATTTAAATAGTTTTTTAGGGCAGCAACGTGTGGTATTACTTCCGACACGCAGGACAAACCAGAACTTGCTATTTTAGTTATTTCTTCAAAGGGTTTTAATAGTTTGATGCACTGCTCCATCAAACACCACTGTTGAGACGTCAAATTGGTGTGTGTAGCGTGATCAGCAACATATAACAATAAGGCTCGCTTTTTTTCTAACAGACGCTCTGCGATATAAAATGTGGAGTTCCATCTAGTGGTAATATCTTGCACAAACTGATGCTCGGGTAATTTTAGCTCTTTTTGTATCGTCAGTAGTTTTTCTTGAGCTAAGCCCAAGTGGTTGAAATGCGTAATAAGGCATCTACCAGCAGCAATTATTGATGTTTCACCAGGTTGGACTTTGAGTGACTCGTTTATAGCTCTTTGAAGCGTATGTATAAAGCATTTAGCTGAGTCGTACTTAGCTAATCGAATACCCTTCACCATATTAGTGCCGCTATCATGAATAACTAAATGAAGTTTAGAATGGTCAATATCCCAGCGATTTGCGACAGTGTTAAACTCCTGTGCTTTATTATCCCCTGTGTGTGAACCTAAGATTGGCTTAATTGCAAGAACTCTATGTTCTAGTTTGAATTCAGTGGATAACCAATGAGCTGTGAAACTCAGGAAGCTGGCATTGTTGTGTAAGCAAGTTCATATGTCAGAAGTTACCGAAATTGTAATAGCACTTAAAATTTTACTTTTTATTTTCTTATGGATTCTTTCGTAGATATCAGGAATAATTTTCTGGGTAATATGCGTACGGCTTGGCATTTTGTAAAGCTTGTTCTAGGAGTCTGTTGAACACGGTTCTTTCTACTATAGACAATAGCGCGTTGTTTAGTGCAATCATTTCTGCTATTAAGTAATGATATTTCTTGGCTTTTGTGTCATTTACGTCCCAACGCAATTTCCTTTCGAATGATTCTGTCAAACACAATTGCTTATTTGCCGATACTGTAAGCGTATTTGTCCCCGGTTTGAAGTTGGTAAGATGCAACAAAAACAACTATCCGTTTCATCTCTAATGATTACATTAGACTCATAGAGAATTGTAACACAATTGAAATATCTTTTGGAAGAATGAGGTGTAGAATTATATATAATAAAATATTTTCACAGCGTCATCTCTTATCTAAACGAGTTGGTCTTGGTAACACCCCAACTAACCAACCTAACGTGCTTAACGAAACTATACGAAACTATAAACATATTGTACATTCATTTAAGGATTTCTCTGCGGAATGAAACCAAATACACTGAAAATTGGTATACATGTTTCTTTCAGCATTTTATATATCACCTCAAAAGTCTAGGTGTGGTGTGGTGTGGTACACCAGTCGAGATATTCAAGGTGAAAGGTAAAAAAAATCTTTTTTTTTTTGTAAATATCTTGTTTCCTATGCTTTAAATGACCATTCATCTTTTGACAAAAGAGCAAAAAATTCTCTACAAATTTTGTCTTTGCCATTTTTTTTATACAGTTAACCCCCTCTTGATGTAGAGCGCGAGCAGTGGGAAGCACTTAGCTGTATATACAGTGGCAAACAAAAATACTCGTATGTATATATCGTGATTCTTACATATTTTGGTTTGTGGGATGCAAACGGCTCAATAGAAAATTATGAAAATAAATACCAGGTATTCCCTAGATAATTAACAAAAGATCCTCAAAGTCATTATATCGAAAAATAAAATAGGTGAGATAATAAAAAATAAAAATCAGGTAGCACCTGCATTTACTAAAAAATGGCTCGTTTAAAAATGCGAAACTATCCCTACTTCTTTATGTGACCTTATATTCTTTGTAACTAGCGGAAAAACTTTTTGACGTATGAAGTATCCTCACACTACTTAATCCGCCATTACACCCGACATTCCCCATTTTTCCGCCTAGATTCTCAAATTCCGGGTGCACGCAATACCGTCAATGTGCCAGGATCGAATTTTTGTTGCTCCGGTTCCTGGCAGTTACTTACTGGTAATATCCTTACTTTTGGCTTAGGCATTGGATTTAGTAATATTTCCTCTTTCTCCGGTGTTGTAATATCAGCCTGAGGGTCTGAAGCCAGTGGCGGCACTGAATGATAGACATGCTGTATGGAAGGGCACTGTCTAAAAATCAATCCAACCAAAAATGTGTTGACAGATTTTACGCCACATTTCGTAAACAGCGTCAACAGTATTGCATGCTCATCTATGGCTAACACAATAGGCCACACCGTGTATCCAGAACTTAGTCTTAGGCAGAAAGTCTTCAAATGGTAGTGTAAAGCTCATATCGAACACATCGCCATAGAAAGCCAAGTGATTACTCTCTTGATAGGCACTCGAGCAATCGATCCAATTGTAGTCATTGCAAAGCATTAAAATCTCAAAATGATTCAAGCGAATATTGAATTTGCACGTGTATTGCACAAATGTGAGTATATCGGGTCGTGCGTGTGTTGGCCCAATCTTCGATCAGATGCTGGATGAAGTACTTGTGGTTATACACAATGTAGGCAGAGGTGTTACAACCAGCCGTTTGACGCGATTTGTTTCCCTCTTCTTAGAGAACAATATACTATCAATGGTCAGAACACAAAGTGTTACATCAACTGATTGATAGCTACGCAATTCGCCCGGCTGAGGCATTGGGGTTACTTCCATTTCTCGCCAATTGGATGGGTAAAAAAAAAAATAGATGATCACGTTGTCTGTCTGCCCATAGACCATAACTGAAGTCAGTGCCTTAAGGCATTTACCATTAATACCCCAAACTGGCGGCGATGGCTCAAGAATATCACCTGTAGCCATGATTTGAACTGCTTCATTGGGAACACAATATAAATCCATTTGATTGGACATCATAACAACAAAACCTTCTCCCATATAACGTGGCGTCCACTAGACTTTGGGCTTTGGTCAAAAAGTACTTTGGCATTTTCAACATTTGCATGACAAAATGCATGAAATGATCCAAACGACAAACTGCTGGCTTCGTACTATATGCACAATGGGTTTCATCCATGGAAATTGAATGAGTAGTTGATGTCAATCGATGTCAAATACGAATCTCCCCGAAGTGATATCCATCTTAATAATTGGTATCAAGTCATGCCATGTTGTGGCCTTCATGACTTTGATGTGCATTTTCTATATTCATTTAATGCTCCTTAATTTTATTACGTTTCTCAGTGGTTATCAAATCCGTAGGTATAAGCATTCAATGTTACAGTCCAAATGTTTTCTCCAACTGATCATAAAAATCAGAACGATTATAGATTTTCAATTCAAGGCCGTTCAATTGTACCAACCAACGGGTATCCGAATGTGAGATATCTACACAAACACAAAATTTGATCTTTCACTGAATAATTCCATTATGGTTTACTTACCCTCTAGATACATCTTTGGGTACATAGGATCGCCAGCATTGAAATATAAATTAACCATCTTGAGCACGCATCCAGAAATCATAGCTGATATAGACAAAATCACGAAACATAATTTTGCCAGCCAACCTTAACAAACCAACGATTGGTGACTTTCGTAATCAAAACACCCATGGTGCGTGAGTTGTAGAGTGTGATATACGTGACTCATGTTATAGTTGTCAGTAGCGAGCGAGTCAACCATATCTGGTTGAGTAGATTATTGCTTTCAAAGCCTTTGGTTTATTAATTAACGAATTTTCAAAATTAATGGGTCAAACATACTGGTAAACAAAACCTTCATATAAAAATTCATCAAAAATCGAAAATGAAGATGATTGGCAAGATTTACGAAAGAAACACTTAATAGTGTGGCGTGCATTTGCAGCCTAGGTACTTTAAACTAAGCTTTGTAATTTTAAGAATTAATATCCAGGAGTAAGTGCGAGTATCCCCCACAAATGCGAAAGACCTAATGTTTTTTTTTATGCAAGATAGTCCAATGATTCATACCAATCGCCATAAAATGCCTTCTTATTTTCAAGCTCTGTTCACACTTCACAAATCAAAAACCTCTACGGAATAGTTATTCACCGCTTTTACGCTGAATAGTAGGGATGTAACGATACAACATTTTGCCTATACGATTCCGACTCCGATTATTGGAGTAAAAATCGGCGATTCCGATACCGATACCGATATATACAAATAGCTAATTAAAGGCACTTTTATTTAGACAAGCAGTTCAGTCTGAGTCCATTACAGCCTTTCTACAGTGAGTAAAAAGTTGTGATTTCCAGTTATGCGTCCACAGTGAGCTCTGGTGTGTTTTGAACAGCTGTTTTTTGTTTTGGTTATAAACATACGTACAACTTTGAGCGCACGTTGGCAAAATTAAAACTGAAAATTTGTGAAAAATATATGATTAAGAATATTTTGCAGAACATGCACATAGTTCTTGCAGCTTTGGATCATCAGTATCGTACACAACTCTTTTTTACGAAACTGTGTTCAAACATTATTTGTTTTTTAGGGAGCAGACCACTGTCGGTCTTTGGCGTGTCGTTATGCAACTCTTTTTCTCTAACTCCTTAAGTGTGTCCAAAAGTTTGATGTCGTGGAGCCTTTGTGTCATCATCCTGTTTTATATCAAAATTTTTCTAGATGGAACTTGTTCACTTTAAAGGCTTCGCCATTGCAACAATTGCTTGTGCCGACTTATTTATGTTGTCACTCCAGCGGCTTTTTTTAACTTTGTGGTTGCCCGCGCTTATTCACTGTTTCCAGGCTTGCCAACTTAGGAGAAAAAGTCAGATTCAGACGAAAAAAATAGACTACGCCTAAAAGTGCAGTCAGACAGTGCAGAACAGAACTTCTGACAGAACTCGCACGAGAACACGAGTTCAAATTACAACAACCACAGGGAAAATGAACGAAATTTGTAGTTGTAGTAGTTCTCGTGCGAGTTCTGCCAGAACTCGCTGGTCTGACATGGTCAGTCTTAAAAGTCTTGTTAAAATTTGGACTCTTGTAGTTTATTGCCGATAGTCTTGTTCTTTCTTTTTGATGCACGTCAATAAACAGCTGATGATGGCAATCAATATATTTAAGGAAAATATTAATTGTAATTTTTTTTGTAATCTATTAACAAAATACGTAGCAGGAATGCATAAGGGAAATGCCAGAACTATGTGCATACACTGCAATATGTTCTAAATCATATATTTTTCACAAAATTTCAATGTATATTTCTCAAAATTGCCTCAACATTCCATTTGTGCATTTGTGTGTGTAATGAAAACAAAAACAAAACAAAAAACAGCTGTTCAGAACTCGCAACTCAGAACTCGGTGACAAAAAACGGGTAACCAGAATGGCCTTTTAGGCAGTCAGTTCAGTCCATTATCGACTCGAAACTGAATCGATGACAGAAAAATGGACTAATGGCCAAGCTTATTCAGTCATTTCGATTTTCAAAGCGATAGCATAGACTGAGACTGAACTGACCGTCTAAAAGGCATTTATGTTGGCATGCCTGACTGTTTCATATCGGCCGATATATTGTATCGATGTATCGTGATCGGAATCGGAATCGTTACATCCCTAGTAAATTTATTTAAATAACAATTAAATAAAAAAATTTCGTTAAGCACTTTCATTCATTCATTCCATCGTTCCTTCGTGTGTTACACTGTAAAAAAACTCTATGTTCTATTTGTTGGCACAAAGTGTTAATTATTATTTATTTTGTATATTTCTTTTTGTTTAACATTTATCATTTATTTTTATAACATACATTCATATGTTACATGTAATTCAATAACGTTAATTTTGAAATTTTAAATGACATTTTGGTGTAAATCTTCACTTACTTTTTTCATTCAAATTTCCCGATTTCAATTTTTTATTGTGATTTGCACACATATTATATTTAACATAGTACATTCATATGTAATCCTTCCGATTTCCGTATTTTTACCGTATTCTTACTAAGATTTTTAACAATTAGACTAAAAGGTTGTGTAATTTTTTTTTTTGTACCATTCACTAAAATCGACATGAATTCCTAACATAGTTTTTGATTACAAATAAAAAAAAAATATAGGTAAATAATTGTGAAAATTGCTAAGTGAAAAAAGAAAATAAATGTTTATAAAAAGCTAAACGGTGAATGAAGTGCAAAAATCAAAGAGCCAAAGATTAAGATTTGTGCAATAAATAATGTGTATTTTTAAATCTTGCTTTATACATCTACATGCATACCTACATGTTTCTATGTGTATTGATAGACCCCCTCATAAGATGGGTTGATTCACAATTGAATGCTATCAAAATCTTTACATGTTCTCTACTCACAATTACTTGCTTCCTTAACGAAGTGAAAAAAATTGCTCAATAAATGGCGCGAAGAATCTAAACATAAAATACAAGAAATAAAATCTATATACATAAAATGTAGTATGTGAACATAAAAATGATGTACAGCTTGTCCAATATATGCTAACAAAATGAAAAATACCAGTACAACTAATATACGGATAAAAGCTATACCATATATGTAGTATGAAAAAGAAAACAATTGGTATTCAATTGGAAGTATGCACAAAAAGACAAAAGAAGAAAACCGTCAGTTTTGGTACTACAAAAATGCAAAACAATTATGAAATTTAGAAAAAAAAAATTATGTTTTTAGTGCCCACTCACCATTAGCATCTACCATACAGCAGATAAAAGTCTTTATTAAATTGATTTAATTAGGTATTACTGGGATATTTTCTATCATTCCTTATGTACAATTCCAAAGGCTGGAACAGAATGGTGAAGCAAAGCTGACACTCTGAGCGGATCTCGTAATACATAGTTTGTCGTTGTATGGCAAAAAATTGTTCAAGCGGTTAATGACAAGCCAGAAATTCCGCGTCTGGAAAATTTCGAAACGAATTGATTCAGCCGGTGATTTTTCTCAATTTAAAAGACTTTTTTAGTAGTAGAAGTTTTTGAAGTTTTCGACCAATTAATAGTCGCTTTAAAATTGAAATCTTAATTGAATTGGGAGATAGTATAATAAACTTCTACAAAGAATTCGACAAAGAAAGAATACTAAGCGATAAGCAAATGTTCATGGATTTATTGAAGAGGCAAAACGAAAAAGTAAATTCATTGAAAGATATAGTAGACTTTCTAAAAAAATAGGAATGGTGTGCAAGTCTCATCCCATAATTTTTGCGGTTCGTGCCCTTGCTAATGACGATACCTGGGTCTACATGTTCAAATGAAAGAAGTTTTCCCGTACTTCGGCGACTTAATGGCGCAGTGTCGCATAGACCAAAAACGGCACCAGGACCAGAAAAGAGTAATGACTTTCTGGCACCGTTTTTTTCTGGCTGTGAGACTGTGTCAAATATAACGGAACCAGAAATGCTTATTATTGTTTTGATCATAGCAATTTTACATGTTAATGTTTTTTGTTAATTAAGTACCCACACGGGCTGAATGCAAACTGCCGGTCCTGCTGATTATCAATTCTTTTTATTAATGTATCTATTTAAAGATTCTATATAGTGATTATCTGAACATCTTAATTCACAAACGCCTTGTATGGATATGGATATATGTTAATAATGCTGCGAATATTCGCACTCGCATTTGCGAGGGTTCGCATATTTCCCTAAGGCTGAAAAATGTGTGCAGAATGGTTCCAAGGGAGACATCTTTCCCACATCCCACAACTCATGCATAATGCCAATGATCGATTAGGTTTTTATGGATTATTGTTCAATGTCCTAACCATTTTGGATTCTGTCCATCTCAACAATTTTTTGGTCAGCATAGAAAAGCATTTAATTACAACCTGCATACATATTTTCTTTCCATAGTTTTACAGAGAATACTGTTGACAACTCTTTGTTAGATCTTCCCTTGGGCCTTGCTTTTTTTTGTAATTTGTAATTATTGCTTATGATAGTTTTACGCCAACTCAGTATAATTACTAACTAACCATCTGCTGTGTGCAATGGCAATCAAAATACTAAATAAGATTCATAGATGCATACAATTCTTTTCTTACAACTTCTCACCCAACTGGGCATATGTGTAAACGCTTATTTAACCGACTTGTTTCTATTTTTATCTTTTTTTGCATACTTCCAACTAGATAACTGTTAAAATTCTTTTTATGCTTATATCAGTAGATTTATGTGTTATTTTTCATTTTGGAAACATTTAATTGACAGTCTGCATTTATGAAATTTGCAATTATAGTTAAATATAAAACATAAAGGCAGATGCCAATGTCGCTTAGTATAAATTTGTATTGTAAAGCCGGTTAATTTAATTCACCAGAAAACAAAAACCCAATGACACTAATTACTCTTGCTAGTAGTGCGGAGAAAATAGAAAAAGCTGAGCTTAAATATGTAAAGACTATTAACCTATAGATTAGACAAATTGCTCACTAAATTGTGTACTCTCTCAGGATAACAATTTCGTAGATTTTATTGTTGGAAACCATAGAAAATTACTGTCTCGATACGAGTATACCAGTGATAAGCCACTATTTCGTGAGCGAGTTGTTCAGTCAATAGTATATTGAATAGTCTTTGACGAAACAAATAGTGGTAGTAATACATATATGCTGATAGACAAAGAGAGAGTTCTATTTAACTACAATATATGGTATTCAACTAAATCACATTTATGTAGGGTGTGCATAGCACGCTTCATTAAAAATTACAAAGTCGCAAACTGTTTCGCTTCCTCGCTGCCATTTGTTTAAAAAAAATCATGCCTTAGGCCTAAACAATAATTGGTGAACGCGCATCCAAAGTCTTGCTGTCGGTTAATGTGGAGGACAGTGAGCAGGAAGTGTTATTATTGATTCGGCTGCTTTCTTCCTCATCAACGCCAGCAACATTGCAGCTACGAGTGTTGGAATCGTCAATTGTTTCATTGTTGTTCATGCTGATGGTATACGTGTGCGCAGGCTCACAATGCACTTCCACATACTCAGTTAAGTTCTTGGGTTCGGTGTAGGAGAGTGGTGTACTTGTGGCACGTCGCAAAGGCACTGGCATGAGTGGCGATGGAGTTCTGATCGCGTACAATGAAGTGCTTGATGTTGTCGAAGCAAGAGTTGAAGGCGTCGTCGGTGGTGCAGGTGATAATGAAGACGATGATGAGTCTTGAACTGCTGGAGTCGGTGAATCTATTATTGAAGTTAACATCGTTGTCGCTGTCTCCTCTGAACTTGTCGCTGTCAATTCATTTATTTCGGCTAACGTTTGATGGACTATGATGTGCGTCACCTGACTATCGTCATCGTCTTCATCGCAACTACCTTCGCCACTTGCATTGAGCGCATAATAGATATTAGCAGCGAAATTTTCTGGTGCAAAAACTGTTCGAAATTGCTTGAGTAAATCATCATCTGCATCACAAATAATATTATATTTCGACTCCCCTGACCGATTCCCTGCTTCATTCGCGTCCATATATATTGTCTTAAAACTAAAATCGTTTGAGCAATCTTTTACACTTCGTTGACCTCGTCAAACTTTACCCCTTTGGGTTTTGCTCTTTGATGGCGTCACATTGTTCACGCTGGAATTTAATTTTCAAATGTGATTAATTTAGACAATGTGATTCGGCGGGACTACACTTTTCACTCACCTATCACCACCATCAGTGCCCGTTTTGCCGGTTTGCGTTTGTACGGTGGACATTGTGTTCTTGCTGAAAGGCGCCTGGAATGAGGTCGATGTGATGGTGAAATAGCCACCGGGTTTTGGCTTCAAATGTCGATTGTTCATCTGCATGTGCACAGTCTTCATGAACTCAATTTGATGTGCAAGTTTTTGAATTTGTTCCTGGTAAAAAAAAATATTTCAAATTTTTATATATACAACAGTAATTTATACTCACTTTTAGTTCTTCATTCTCCTGATACAAATCGGGTGACTCCTCCGGCACCAAACCTACGCCATTAAGCGAGAACGATGCTGTTATGCTGCGTACTTTAGCCTTCTGATCCCATTTATCACCTTGACCTTTTATTACACGAGCGATTTTCGGTCCAAATACCAACGCTATGGTGGTAGTCGTTGAGAGCTGCGTACGCACAAAGCCGAGCATGTATTTATAATCGGGTCCAGCGTGAGGGAACAAGAAGATGCTGTGAGAGTAAATACAATTAACCTATTACAATATCATTTAAGACAAAACCCGGATAAACATAGGCAAGCTAACAAACAACTAACACTCTCCTTGATTATTAAATAACATCAACGTTTATTTATAAACCCTTTCAGAGGTGACGACTATAACTGAAAGGCAACAAGCTGCTTGTTAAAACAGTTAAACTACAAATTGCATTAATAACAACCCTTTCAAAGGATTTCAATTTTAATGCCATTCATCGTGATGTGATGCGCATTTAGTATCTTAACGTAAAGCAAGTTAGACAATTTATCTAGCAGCGTACAGCAACACACAACAATAAGGTGAAAGGACGATAACACAATTGAGGACAAAGCAAGGAATTTAATTAAAAACACAGCGCACAAGGCAAGCGACAAAGTCGAGCAAAAAGCCAAGCCGATGAGATGTAAAGTTACTCCACTCAGAGACAAGCGAAGGAGTCTGTCATAACGATGTTGATGATAGGCAAAGAATACTTTTGCCGCATGATTTAATGACATCAAAAATAAGGGCGTATGTCATAGTTACTTTAACAAAGACATTTCCATCTCAATCCTTTAACACTATCTTCAGAGCTGTAGGACAAACACACATAGATATTTGTCCTTTTGGATTTGCATTCACCACACACAGATAATGGATGTAATTTGTACGTCATACTTACTGAAATGCCACCATTGCAATGTTAACCATTGCTATGTTATAGATGGCATACGAAATGAGTCGTGCCTCATTATATAAAGATTCCGCATTGCGGACATTGTAACAAACACGTATGCCCCAGGCAAGAAAAAAGACTTCACCAATTGCGAGGCTGTGATCCCACCAGTTGTAGGAGCACTGCTTAAATTTTAAGCCATTGTTGTCGTATATCTATAGAAATAAGGAATCATCATCAGTATTGAAATATTCATGTACAATGCATTTAAATATACGTAATAACTTACATTTTCAGCATATGGTGTAGCTGAGATCGTCCATGTACCCAAATAGATGAGCATGACAAGTAATATGGGCACCATCCATTGGAGAAGTTGTTGATCGGTGAGTTTGACTTTGTGTGCAGATTTAACACGGTAGGTAAGTGAGACACTGTCAATTTATAAGCAGAAAACAGGTATAGATTTTTAATTTTCATACATTTTACACATATGTACATATGTATTTCTATCAATCTCATATTGGATGAACTATTTAATTAAGTCTATCTAGGTGTCCATTGCTATGCAAAATATCATATCAGTTTCTTAAGGTATTTACTTGGTAACCCGCGGCCTACACAATCGATCGCACTCTAGAAAACACATTTGTTTCTTTTAAGTGCTAATAACTTTTCTGTCAACAATGTTCTTTGGAAAAACTCTACTATCACGTGATAAATGGCGCTGATCTGATATCTCAGGAGTATAAAATCGCTAATACACATACAGCGAAGAATACCTTTCAATTGGTATTTATTTTATCAAAATCGGTTCAGTGGTTTATGCAGGAAAGCATTCACAAAACATGTGTTTGCCGTTTAGTTATATAGAGGATATTGAATAAAGCTTCTTTTCGTTCTACACAGAATTTCTCATTCGGGATTTCTGAAGTGATATGAATAGGCCTCATATATATAAATTGATGCGTGGTATCAAATAATAATTATTATTCCACCAGGTCATTGTGGAATGAAACAGCCGACAAAGCAGCCAGAGAATCCTTCTTCCTTCCTCTAACTTCTAAAAACAATCTTAACCATCACAGCATTGCAAAATTTCATTTCACCTGGAACTCCTCCAGCGTCTACTACAAAACTATTAACCACAACAAATACAACCTTCTATCATACTGCATACACAAATTTCATTCTTCCCTCCCACGCTCATCCTATACCAAGTTTCTCCGACTTCGGCTCTGCCACACAAACCTCACCAATATACAATATTTGGACAAATCCGCATTGCCAATTTTGCACTATCAACCAACCCATTTCAGTCTTGAATATTCCCACACTTTAACAACATAAGACAAATAGTTTTCACCAACTTTAACCCTGGCACTGCAAATTCTTTAAAAAATAGTTTTTTATTTGAGTGTTTCCTACGTTTTAACGTTAGTCTGAAATTCATTACGAATGCAAAAGAAAATCTGAAAGTAGATTCAATCATGCTTACAATAAATGAATTTGTATATCAAGTACAAAATTTTGCATCGTTGAAACATATTTTTTTGCATTTCACACTAGTATTATTTATTAACAGCGTTTGTAATGTTTATAAAGCTTAGAACCGTCTCTCGCACGTCAAATAAAGTATAGAATAAAATTATAAGCGTAATGAGGAGAATTAATTCAATCATGCCCATGTCACATCATCACTTTTAAAAACTGCCTTTCTGTATTCTTTTCATTTTTTCTATAGATCAGTAATTTTCAATCGGTTTTTCATTAAGCTAATGTAAAAGTTTGACGGTAGAACAGAGTCGGATTAAAGGATGTAGGGGCATAAGCATTTTGCTAGAGCATCGTTTTTTGAAAAATCAAAATGAATTGATAAATAAAATACATTCCGGTATGCGGACATTCCCTTGGTCAGAACTAGTACATTTATTCACATTTCATATAAAGCATCTCTCGCTAGCGGACAAAAAGCACTTTCTTATAAAAAAGAAACGCAAACAAGAATTGTTATTCTCTTTTGTTACCTTAAAGCCGATTTATAGCCTATGTACACTGAGTCAAAATCTGTGTCTAATTGACTAAACCATAGACTCGTGTCTAATTCTACAACAACCACTGGCAAAATGACGAAATTGTGGGGTTGTTGCTGTAGAATTAGACACAACATTGACGAAACCTTTAGAATGGTCAGTCTGAGACAGTGTTAAAAGAAGTTGGGCATTGTTGCCAACTTTTTAGCTGATGATGGAAGCAAATAATTGTAGGTATTTATGGTTGCGTCAATTAGACACTGATTTTGACACAGTGTAGATATGCTATAGTACCCATTTCGCAATGAGCAGAATGCAACTAAAATGCTGTTTGTAAAATTGGTCACTCTACCACCCAGTGCTGGGTAATTGTTGCCTATTTTTAGGTCATTTTCGTTTTTCTTTCTCTTTTGTTTGTTACCCGCCAACATTTTTTAAAAGATTTTAATAAAATAATTATCAGGAATGAAAAAGGGAGCTGCAAGATCTATTTGCATACATTGCAAAATATTTTTAGAATATTTATCACGTATTTTTCACAAATTTGATGTTTTAATTTAGCCAAAGCTGTTCCGAAAATACAAAATGCAGTGTGAATGCGATGTGGAATCTCAGTGTGAAACCACTATAATGATAATGATAATATCAATGATAATGCAACCATTGATTCGAATCATAGCTCACTGTTATAGTGGTTTCATACTACAACAGGGAAAATGACAAAATTGAAGGGGTTGATGTGTTTCGAAAGGTCACTCTTAGCAGTGGGGGGCAGTTTTTCCATGGAAGTTGGCAGCATTTTGAAAGTTTCATCGTTTTTGGTGATTGTCAGGTGTCTACTTCTTACTTTTTTGTTGCGCGCCAAACATAAAACAGGTGATTATGGTCCAAAACAAATGTAATAAATTTTATATAGTTAATCTTGGTAGAAAATATAGAAATTTAATCTTAAAAAAAAAAATTTACTATCTCTCAATTCAACAATTTTTTTCTTCAAATACCGTGATACTAAATTAGCACTGTGAACGACAAAACCGATTCATCGTGATAAGAGCCACTGTAAACCCACTATTAGTCAGCTGTGCTCTGAGCTTGACTGCGTAATTATTGGCTGTTGATAATACTAAAATAGTGTGAAAGGTCATTCAGTCAGGTTTTTTATTTATTTTTTTCAACAAAGTCGTAATGATAACTAAATTTACGACTCCCATATATACATACATCTAAGTTTGTGTGAGAGGTATCAATCAAAGTAAATATTTTGCTTAATCATTAACTTACCGCCAAGTTTTCATTAGAAGAGAGGTGTATGTAATACAAAAGCCCATGTGCCGCGTCCACTTGGTAACGATACACCACATTGTATCGAGATATGGAAAAATGGCAACCATCTGAAATGAATTGGGAATATATGATTTTAAATTGTTTACTCGCTAGTCTTTCGGTGAACCAATAAAATACAAAAATTTCTTCTCAATATCTGTAATAATCCAATTTTATTAAAACAAATTAAAACTAAACTCTAATAAGAAATAATCATTTTAATCCAATTTTATTACAAAATGCGGAATTAACACATTAACTTCATTGATTAATATAATCTTATGTCTAGGCTAGTGATTGACATTGTTCGCAATCCTCCATGCCTTCTGTATACTCTTCTATCTGTATGGTTGTTTCAAAGAAGTTATAGCGCTTATGTACTACTGTTGTTGCCTGTTCGAGTATCTTTTGGGAATCAACTCCTGATTTAACGGCTAAATGTGCGGATAGTGCCACTTTATTAATGCTTAACGCCCAGATGCGTAAATTGTGCACATGTACGACGCCTTCGATATTCAAGAATGTTTGATGTACCTCGTCGTAGTCGAGATAGTCGGGTGTTCCTTCCATCAGAACAAGCAGAATATCACCCAATATTCGGAATGTTACAATAATCACAATAATGGAAAAGATAAAAGTACAAATAGAATCAACAAAAGCCCAATCAGGCCTAATGAATATTATAAGTGCGGCAATGAAGACCCCAACACTTTGAATCATATCGCCGATCACATGAATACTTGCTGCACGTATATTGATATTCTCTGTATGGTTGTGTGCATGAGCAGCAGCCATTTGAGCCGAAACGCTTCTTCCAATATAATCCGATTCATGCGTTAATTCTGTACTTGGTAATATCGATAGTGAATCTTGTACACGATGTTCACGTTTGCGTCGATGATTGTGCGCCTCGCCAGGATGATAATGTGCGTGACCTATACCACCACTCCCCCAGGACAATTGTATGGCCATAACTAAATTAAGAATAAAAGCTAAAGCGGATGTAATAAGCATAATTGGAGCATCCACATCATGCTCATTATTCCATAGACGTCCTATGGCGAGCCATACTAGTATGCCTGTAAGCACCCAAATCACATAGATTGATATTAAGGCACCAATAACCTCGGCACGGTGCCAACCAAAGGATAGACGCTGTGTAGAAGGACGGCCCGCCAGCCAAATGGCAAACAAAGAGATAAGAAATCCAGCAAGATCACTGAGCAAATGTGCGGCGTCTGTCGCAATGGCCAGACTATTGGAAAGTAAACCACCAATTATCTCAAAGATCATGAAAAGAGTGCACAGAATGCAGGCAATAATTAATTTCCTGCGTGCCGTGGTATCAACACCATCGTTACGATCCCAATGACAATGATCACCGTACGTTATGTGTGAGTGTCCCAAAATAGTCAGTGTGCGCTGTGATGGACTGTCCCTCACCTTTTCTGGTAGTTGAGAATCTAACTTCTTCACTGCTGGTTGAAATGATGTATCTAAGTTATTGGTGTCTTCTTCCACCACATCTTTGTCATATTCATCATGTGCAATTTTTCCTATTGATGACGGGTTACTGCTTAATAATGCATCATCGGCCTGTGATGTTGTTTTGTCTTTATCATTTTTACTTCTATCTAAGTTTTCACTTTGCTGTTGGTTTTCATCATTATATGAGCTGTTTGTTGAAGGCTTCCTGTTTATCGTTGTGTCATCGGAATCGGTTGTATTTTCTTCATTCTTTTCGCTTTTATCTAAGTTTTTACTTTGCTGTTGGTTTTCATTATTTTTCGAGTTACTTGTTGAAGGCGGTGTCGTGGGGTTCATTAAGATTTTTTTTTTCTAATATAAATAATGTCAAATTCACTCAGATTTTCAAATCTACGTAATAAGTCTAGCCGTCTATGCTTTTAATATTTGAAAGTTTGCCATATAATTAACGTCCAGACCAAACTGAGGTAACCTTTTTATAGCGAATTTCTACTGTTGCTAAGATGGTGGATCCAAAGTTTGCAATACAAAGTTTTGGAGTTGTTTTTATAAATACATTAAGTCGTCTTTGATTTCCTTAAAATTTCAAATTTTTCATTTCAGACTAATGTGACAAGCTGACCCGGTAAATGTAATTTTAACTTCAAAGAACGTTTGTGCGTTTGTTAGGAACTCTTTTCAATGAAGTATACCAAGATCCAAGACATAACTCAACGGCATTTCTATATACTGATAGTTAAAAAACTACAGAAGCAACCTCCTTTGCTGTTGTAGACGGGTCAAATAATACTATATCAACTAGTTTAATGCTAAATTTCTGCTCAATCTTTACTGCAGAAGTTTCTGCGGCTCTTCAAGCAGCACAATTTGCTGCTAAATTACCATCCAAGGTCATTTTTTGCAACGATAGCAATTCAACTGTTGACTCCATAAAAAATGCTAACAACAACAGCATAATCGCTTATTCTATCCGCGATCAACTAATTCAGCACAAACACATTATTGTCACGTGGATCCCTGGCCATGCCAATGTAATTGGCAATAAACTAGCTGACTCCCGTGCCAAACTCGCCTTAACAGAACCACTGCACATAGTCAACATCTTCGAAAAGGCCGACATCAAATCGCTCATCGAGATGAAAGACCGAATTCACTACAAGAATATTAACCCAGGTTTCATTACACCAATTAACCCTACTCAATGCTATCGGAATGCAATTAAACTATTTGTCCGACTCCGACTTGGGCACACCGCGCTTACTCATCAACACCTTCTTCGTGGCCTCAACAATGACGTTTGCCCTCTTTGTAACGATAACGGAACTGTGCAGCACCTACTATCAGGGTGCGTTCCATTAAAACATTTATGAGTGATTATCTGACTGGGTATAAAAGTCAATACACAGAAATGTAAGCAAGTTACATTTACAATAAATCATGGGAATTATTCCCTAGTATTTTTATATATAGAGCGAAAAGAAATACATGAAACTAAGACCACAAAGTCTTCTTTAGCTATTTAACTCTACATCTGGTTTTAGCCTCGAGTACTAGGTATTACTATAAACATCTGTTATTAAACCAATTTGGGCATATGGTTCCGAATTCTGGGGTACCGCAAGTGCGAGTATCATTAAAGTTATACAAATTATCAAAACAATCTCTGTTGCCCTATAGTATTACAGAAAGACCTGCAGGTACTACTAACTAGTAAAAGAAATGTGTTCTAAGCGGAAACGTAACTGTATGTATAAGCTTGCTCAACACATTGATTAAAAAAACTCATCTAGTCTTCGTCGTGAAGATCGACGGACACATAAGTGTTGAAACATTGTTGTTTGTCCTTTTTATGAACAGGAGATATAATAAACAAAGGAATTATTTAAAAACCAGAAAGAAGACTACCATTGTCTATGCCAAAGATGTAATACACTTCACGCTTCTCCAGGTTGCATCCAACTTTCCTTTCATCACTATATTCGCTCTGTTACAGTTTAATTATCAACAAAGAACACAGTTTGTATGGGAGGTACCGCCCCTAATGGTCCGATTCGGCTGATTCCGACAAATGTGCATCGTATAGTAAAAAAAACTTCTGTGCTCTCTAACTCAAAAACTGAGGGACTAGTTTGCGTACAGACGGACAGACAGACAGACATATAGACGGACACAGCTAAATCAACCCGTCTCATCGAGCTGATCACAAATATATATATACCTTATGTGGTCTGCAATGTCTCCTTCTGTGTGTAACAAACTTCATGACAAACTTATAATACTATTCACTCCCGTCAAGAGTATAAAAAGGGAGTTCTCTGATTATGGCAGAAATATTTCCCTATACAAAATTCACAATACTTGAATGGCAATAATTACTATAGAACTGCCGAAAACACTTCGATGATATGTCAGAATTTCATATGCTTGGGATTTATGCTCAAGATTGTCTTTTTAAAGTAGACAAGAAAGAAGAAAGAAGAAAGAAGGAACAAGGCCGTTGAATTGAGTATAAAACATCAAGAATATGTTAAACGGGTGGAAGGGTGAAATTGTGAGAACTACAAACTATCCGAATCACCGGGTATGAAACCTCACTTCACACTACCTGAATATCATAACCCCACATGCTTTTTTTATTTAAAACCTCATATATTCCGATAAAGAAAATTTAGAAACCAAATTAACCGCTAGCTTGTACGTAATACTTAAGCGCTTCGGAATGCTCGTCTCGATGAACATATCGATTATGCACAACTTGGAAGCAGTCTGTCAGAAATCTATGTCGGCAATACAGCTTTTGTGAGAATTGCTTTATGTCCAACTGGAAAGCAGTTTGTCAGCAATTTAGTTTTTTTTCGCTCAGTGCATATTGGAGCACACGTTTCTTGTATGGGACCCCTTTCATTTGTACACTTTATTTTAATTTAATTATTTGTTATTATAGCGGCAATTGAATTACATACTCTGTGAAACTGTTTACCTATTATGGTTCATGGGGTAGAACTCACTAACGGACGGTCAGTCAGCGTAGGCTAAAAAATATCGCATCTTAAAAAATAAAATATTTTTTGTAAGCTTTTGTGAGTCAAACATTAGCAAAACTTTTGCTTAATTTACATATGCTAAGAACATTTTAAGTAAATTATTGAACACTCTTTTTGTTCAAACGCTTCCCAGATTCTCTTTGGGATTGGTTCGTACAATTTTGCTATTTAATTTAATGAAACTGACTTCCAAGCTAACTTAATGCCGCGAATAATGTGCTCCCTAGAAACAGTTTAACAATCCGAGCAATATGAGCAAATGTTGAGTCCAAGACCTTCTTCTTGAACTATTTAAAAGCTAAGAAAGGATAAATTCTTTAGTTGCGAAAAAAACTACATTCAACTCGCGATTTGATTCACAACCATCATTTAACTTTGAAACGAGTCCGCTGAAACCAAACATACTCCCCCCGTTGGAAGAACTGGTGTTCCAACAGGTTCAAGAACCGAATGTATGTTGGTGAATGCACCTGCAGGAGACTTCTTTAGCAAAAACGATCGATCATAGATCACATCACGTCGGGATCACGAAATATTGAGTCCATTTACATGTTAATATGACTACTCTTCAAAGAATGGAAAAGCATCTTTTGGTGTATCAACGTACATATCACCTACTCATATGTACTCTAATATGATACAATGTAAAATTCAAGTGATGGCTTGACTTCGGTTAATCATGAAAAAATAATAGCTAAAGATATCTGGGCATTCCAAATTAAACTTTAACTTCCTTTGAGAAGAAAACGCTATGCAAGTTTAGTCAATGTTAAATGAGCATAGCAAAAACTAAGAAATGGTATGAAGTAGATGCTTTGCTATATATTCTATTTTTTCCAAGTTTATGTGTGTGGGGACTTTCATGCTTTTTCCCATGAAAGTCTATCACTTGAGAAAACGGATAAACCTTTTCGACTTTTTTCGTTATATAATAATATTTCATCAGCATATGCTTATTATTTTGGATTTTCTGTTCCGTTTCTCTGTTAAAGTACGTATTTACTGATGATAACAGCAATTTCACAAATGAAAGTTTACCAAAAAGATTTTTTTTGAGGTTAAGCTACTGAAGTGGCAAAAACTTATGGTCCTCGAATAACAAGTGAACTCACGGTAAAGTAAATACACAGTCATGCGAGAAATTGATGACGTCTCGCAATTGATTCACATAAATTCAACGAAAGTATCTATTAAATACATTTTTACTGTATTCAAGTTTCGAACGCATGTGGTTTTTGATAAATACTAATTATGTAGGAGTGTGATATTTACCATAAGTGGCACCTAATATTTATATTATATAATAGTCGCACCTTTAAAGCCTAATGAAAGTAAGTAGTGAACTCCACAAATTTCCCTTAAAATTTAACCCTTGATTCACACAATTAAATTTCTTTGTACTAATGCGATGACATCTCGGGCGACCCAATGTGACGCAGTGCTTAACCTGTTGTCCCGTGTTAAGAAGCATAATATTTGTGGGTATGCATATACATACGACTATGTAGCTATGTAGTTTACAAACATTATAACAAAGGGATATGTGCTTTCATCCCATTTTAACACTCTAACGCGACTTAAGGGACTCATTCTTAGTAGCATGTTGAAAGCATAATTACAAAGAGGGCATTTAAAAGTATTTTATGCTAAAAGGGTGGTTATTGTAAACGGATCTTGGCTTCTTTATGTGACGCATAATGAATGAGGTCGAAAGACAATACTTATTTGTTTGAGCATAAATGAGTTCTACATGCTGCAAGATGTGTTATAAAAAATAAATGAAGAGTTATGTTAACTTTTGAGAATGGACATTATAAAGATTAAATTAACTTAAGATTTTTCTTACCTCCAGATACATGATGGCACACCCAATGAGAGTTATCATTAGAAATATTGGACTGGCTACCTTGAATACCTTGACACGTCTATGTTGAAAGAGATAGCCAGCAAGGACAAAAGTACCAGCAGCGCAGGCAATTGAAATGGTCAACAGTGATATCCTAGAAAATGAAAATTACACAGAAACATGCATGCTCAGGTGAAGAAAAGTGAGAAGGTGGACATTGTTACACACCTGAATGGCCAATGATAGTCGGCCAAGCATGGCTCGGGACCGTTGCAATAGTCACAACCTGGTGCACACTGCAAACACTTGAATACGTCCGTATAGTAATTGCTTATATTGTCCTGCTGCTCTTTCCAAGCAATCTCCATGATAGTACCATTGAAGCCATCCGGATGACGTATTGAGTAGAAACCCCGCTTGCACAAGCACTGGTAGGCACCACGTGACCATGTGTTTGGCAAATGGGCAAGTAACTTGCTTGACGTAATACTGGGCGCCTCTGAGTTTGGCAATCGATAATCGCACTGCAACGAGACACAAAACAAGTTAACTCACGGCAAAGTAAATACACAGTCATGCGAGAAATTGATGACATCTCGCAATGGATGAACTGTAATGTAGAAAGTATTCTCATGTTAATGTTGACTTACCACCATTGAAGCCCGATGACATTTATGAGAATTGTGAAATGCTTGCAAGTCGTTGATGGTCTCAGATGATGCAAGCGCAAATGATGTCAATTGTTCGACTGTCATGTGCTGGTGCTGAAGTTGCTGGAATCGCTGGCGAGCCTGCGTTTGTTGCTGATGTCGTTGTGCTGTCTGACCGAAGCTGTAAGTGGGTGCATCGCACTGATTAACACGCAGTCTGGTCACATCAATGTCGATGCTTATAAATCCACGTAGACCATGCCTTCCATTCGGTGGTATTGCTATACTATACGATAGTATCCACTTGCTTACCGAGCACGAGAAATATGGATAGGTCCACCATCCTTTATAGTAGATATTCGGTGGGCTAGGTGCGAACTTCGGTGAGCGTAATGTCGGTGTGGATATTTCGTCCTCGAACCTTTATGTACACAAGAAAATAAAAAAGGTAAATTCCGTTTATTTAGTGTAATAAAAAAATATTCCCCTTTAATTGCTATTAAAATTCAGTTCAAGCAGAAAAACCAAGCATTAAAATTTGCAACTTTTATTAAAATAGGAGAAAGTTCAACGAGACGAAGTAAAAAAACAAGCATACGCCACGTTGAACAGCTAATTGCTATTGCGCAGTTTATTTCTGCAAGCTTTTCTACAATAGAAACTTTTTTTTACCCATTTCATTCTTTATTGCAAATTTCTCTATTCTTTGTGTGCAGTTTTCATTATGCGTTTTTCGAAAGTACTTACCAAGGATAACTATATGCAGGCTTCTTTCCAATTTGCAGGCCATCCTCATCATACCGATGTGTCTCTCCCAATTGCGACGACAACTTTTCATGGTCGGCCTTAGTCCACCAGACATAGGATTGCACAGCGCCGTTCGTTATATTCAAAGCTAAAATGCGTGCACCCGTAATATATTCATCTGTTAATAATCCTTTTGCGAGTGCATCTGACAAACCTGCATAAGCAAAGATAGAAATAGGCCAAGTGCAAGGGAAAGTTATTAATATAATAAAATGTGTTTTGCATTACAATTAGCTTACTTTAAATGTTTCAATAATATGTAGTTTTATCTATTTATTTACTATCTATCTTCAATATCTTCTTCTATCTATCTATCTATCATCTATCTATCTTTTATATATATATGTATATATATATATATAAGAAAGTCCTGTGTGTTACACCATTTATAACTCAAGAACGGCTGGGTCGATTTTTATGATTTCTGGACATTGCCAAAGCAGCTAATCACACAGTTGTTGAAACTTGTACGCATATCTTCGAATTCCTGTCACAAAACGTCACTTATCATATCTCGATAGCGTTCACCATTGACAGTCACGGCGAGACCTTCCACCAGTCTAAAAATCCGCACCATACAGTCACTTGAGCTAGATGCATTGGCTTGTATAAGATGACGTGTGGATTTTCCGTTCCCCAAATTCTGCAATTTTGTTTGTTTGTAACCGCCGAGACGAAAGTGCGCTTCGTCAGAAAAGATGATTTTTCTTGCAAAATTTTAGGTCATCGTTGAACTCATTCAAAGCCTACACAGTGAAGCGTAAAAGTTGTAGAAGATTATCCGGTTTCAATTCTATACTTAGTCGGAAGAATTCTTATATCAAATAAAGCAAAATTCGATGAAAAACAATTTATTTTTGTTAATTTAATGACCAAACCATATCGCACCAATAGATGACCCACCCTTTACATAATATGTGTATGTAAGTATATTAGAGAATTACAGTTTTGAATACATTCATGGACGCTAAATACTAGTAATTTCCCACATATGAAATGGTTCGGGAAATAAATATTTTCGTGCAGTTCTCTAAAACTCATGGGCACAACATTAAATACAACTTCATGTACTTACTTAAATGGATTGATATCAAATGACTATTGTATTTATGTTAAAAAACCATTAAATTATGACATTATAATAATTATAAGATACAAAAACAATAAACTAACACTTACTACAAGTATCCTTCTGGTTTCTTTTAGTTCTAACAATAGTTTAATTCGACAAAAACCTGGTCTTATAGTTGTATGTACCATAGTTCATACACTATACACATATAAAGTAAAGTTTTTTCAAGATACCAATTTATGCTTAGTAAACAAATATTGGCACAATTTATCAATCTGCTATAACTCATTCTTGGGTGAAAGCTAAGTACACCAGCTAAACTTTGTATATACAATATGTATATTTAATTAGTAAGTTAAGAAGAAATGCATTTTCCTAGGTTTAAATAAATTAATTATAAGAAAATGCTGAAATTAAAAACTTTCTGAATCAATTAATGTTTTTTCATACAGGTTCGTTATATCTAGTATGTTAGAACCTAGTAATATATGTACATATATCGTAAAAGATTATAGATTGAGTAAAATAAACATTGTATTCCTGAAGAGAGAAAATACTTTAAAAACAAAACAACATGCATGAAATGCGTAACATATCGAATGCAATAATACTGACGACAGTTTTTTAATCATTTTTGGGAAATATAAACTCCTTTCGAATAGTTTCGCGACAACTAGACATACGGCCCGGTCTTCGAAAGAACTCATTTTATTTGGTTTGTAAATTTGAGAATGATGAGAACATCCAAAAATTTAATTTAATATAATCTAGCATATTTCTCAATGTCGAATTCTTTAATTTCAGTGAAATTTTCACCTTTTTGTCAATATTCTTTTTATGACGTATTGTCCAAGAGAACAATTTCTATCCATCTCATGCTAATGTTGCACATTGAATTGCTAAAAGAAAAAATTTGTATCCATTTTGCCACCTATCAGTGATGTAAATACAGACCGAAAGATTCAGTTAAAATATGCAGAACAGCAAGTAAAGATGTTCTTCGTGCGTTCATTCAACTGAGGGAAAATAAAAGGAAAAGCTAATATTTTTATTACACTTGCCTATCACAGTACGAGTACAGTGTAGGTACATGCGTATTTTGTTTAACTTCAACACGCTCAGCATCAAATGAAGTTATTGTAGGTAAATGAGAGACTGAGAACCAGTGAAAAAGTAAAACAAACCGGTGATGATGTTTAAAACAAAGAAAACTGTTTGCAAAGTAAACTTATTTAAATTCGATTAGCGCATTTTCCTTGTTGTTGCCTTGGTCCTGGCATGTGCGTGTATCCTGTCAGGCTTCGTTAAATGGCTTTGTAACTTTTACAGTTGCTACTTACAAAAGAAATAAAAATATATATGTTCAGTATGTTCTTTTACATCTTTTCTATTTCTCTTTAATTTCGTTTTCTTTTCCTTTGCCAAGCTTGACTTCAAAACGGAAACTTTTGTACTAAAGAATGCTGGCATATTGTATAAAAATTTCTCGCCACAATGGCGACCTGATGATGCCAACGACTGTTGGCAATGAAAAGTTAAGTTCCAGTCAAGGTCAAAGGGAAAACGCATGTTGTGGATGGAAATTCATCATAAGCAAAGTATTATACTCAAGGAAGTCTGTACATATACACAATCATATATTGTACCATATATTTGAGTATTCCATTCTTCTTGTATATTTGATGATTGCTGTTAGACTAACTTATTGTCTAGCATAGTTGTTTAATAGAAAAGTTTCTTAGTCCTTTGTCTGCCTATACTCATTAACTTACGTTACAAATATGTACATATGTAGATTTGTTTCACTGTCATTCATCATCTGCATGTCATTGTATCTTGAATATAGAACATACAGAGAAACACATTCTTCTCGTATGTAACCATCATCATCAATCTCGAGGTGAAAAACAATTTTGTACACATTTGTTTGTGGCAGATACATTTTGTATACTCGTCAGTAGGATGGATGTGAATGTGCTGCTAGCAATGAACTGAGATGAGTGAGTAATTGTAACATTTCTATGGCGCTTCTACAATGACAGATACTTTGAATCTTTCTTGTTCTAGCTGTTGTTGTTGTTATTTTTTATTTGGCAATTTCTCAAGTTTATGTTTGTTTTTATTGTATCTTGTCTATAATTACCATTGTTTGTATTTATGTATATTTATAGAATTAATGGGTCCATGGGGTAAGCGTTTACTGATATATCGTACATAAGTATACAATAAAATGTTTCTATGCATGCAAATTGAAAACTTATGCCTATTTGAGGGAATTGATATTATAATGTTGAATATAATTTTCAAATAAGTGCGGTCCCTTTAATTTAATAAACTGTAGAGTTTCAGTTTAAAATTTTTTTTCTTTATTATTTTTTATTAATTATTTTTATCGTATCAAGTTTAAAATTAAATTGAAAATTGTTCACTTAGATACGATTAGAATATATTATCCATACAGTGAAAAGTCATATAACGAATCAAATTTTAGTTGGCTCACGAGTAGAAGAAGAATATTCATTCTAAACTTATTAAAAGCATATTCTAAAAGGATGCTAAGGTCCTAACCAAATGTCTATGCAATGAATTTATAAAAGAGATAACTTTACATTGGTTATGATAAGACATTAATCTGGATCGTATAGCGAAAAGCCGGATTAATACCATTTATACCAACCTCTGTAGCAATTTTTTACAAAATACGCAATATTTGCCTTTTCGGGATTATTTTGTAAAAGAATATTCATTCCTAGCTTAGAATAAAAAAAGGGAAATGTTTTTAGCTAATGTTGGTGCCCCATTTAAAAACAGGACATCACAAGTGATGATGCCGTCAACCATCTAGTTATTTTCTAATTCATAACATAACCATTAAACTAAACAATTAAACTTGTATTTATTGTGGCATTTACATTAAGTGGCATTTGAGAATAATAATTGTTCTTCGAAATAAGCGATATTACTCCAATTATTCAGGTGTGTCACCGAAATCGCTTTTGTCTCAATTTCAATTTTTTCGATTTCTGTGACACCCCTGATACTTTAATTATTGAGTAAATAAGTATATACTTGTAAACTAAAATTGTGAAAATTTTAATTGCATATTTTTAGGCTTTGGAATCACCACAACATTGAGGCGAAAGCGATTTCTGTGACACACCTGACTGTATCATAGAATTTGCCTTCTGGCGAATTATAGAATAGTTAACTTAAATTTACGTTAGAAGTTTGTAGATTAGTCTTGTCACATGGGGAAGGATGCGTATCAGACCAAATCAATATTAAAAGGAAATATTAAGTGCGAATAGCGGATGTTTTGAAAAAGACATTTGTGTCACCTTTCTTAATGATCATAAGATGGAGTTTAATTTTATAAGCATGGATAAAGACATAAAATAGTCGAGTTGACTCAAATCGAATTTGTTGGAGCTGCGTTGATTGCTTAGCATATTTGTACTAAAGTTTCCCCGGATATTGGTCACTATTTTAGTAATTTTTATATTTTTGTTAATTATAATTACAGTAATTATTATTCCATGTCACTGCAAATGCGCGTTGTAATCATGTCAATGCCTAATGATGAATGAATGTGAGCATGTAAATTGTCTTCCAACGTGATCTTCACCCCGTCACGGGTTCATTATGTATTGAGCCATATCCCCTTTCTAATTTGCTATTTCATCTTTAAACATCCGTCAATCATGTCTTCATAATGCTTCTTCAGCTACTTACTAAATTATTTTTGTTCTTTTCATTGTACTAGAAAGAAAGAGCAATTTGCAGCAGCTCTACCTACTATTAAACAAAATACTGTGCTGGATTTTTATTGCGGAATTAAATCTTGTGGTTTTTACGTTTAAGACCTCTTGCCCACTGAGTTAAGTTTGTGAGGATAGAGGTTTCATTATATGGTTTATCAGTCTCTCTTTAAGGAAGATAGCTACTTTTTGAATTGTGTACGCAGCCGAATCGATTCCGAGATCATTTTCGAGATCGGAAGAGCGAATGTACCAAGGGGCACCAACAGCACATGCTGAGTTTTTTTTTGAATATTTGTTTAGGGATGTTTTTTCAAGAGGCGAATTTGTCTGATAACAACGTCGCCGCATTCTCCGTTTATTCAATACCATTTCTTTTATTTATTTTGTATATTTATGTCCAGTTGGTGTTTTCTTAACAACAGGAGTACTTTTGCGAAGCTGCCTGTTGGATGCCATTTGTCAATTTGAGAACTACATCGTCTAATTGATTTTTTTTTTTATTGGTTATCAGCAAATGGTCAATAACATCTTCTAAAATTTTTCGAAAGTATTCCCAATCAACAGTCAATCAATTAATTAAATTCGTGTTGTTCCGTAATTTTTGTTTTTTTTGTAGTGGCTTGATGTTTGTTTTCAGTTTTTTCAGTTTCAGTTCGGGAGTTCTTAATCTGACTATAAGCAGTTTCAATGGTTAATCAAGGAGCTATATCGTTCAGTTTTTGCTGACTTGTTTTTACGTCACGAATTTTTTGTAATTCTTTGGCAAAAAGGCATTCCTCTGTAGCTAGCAGTATGTTCTTCTCCACAATAGGCAGCATTTTGGTTGTTCCTGTTCTGGTTTAGTGCAAAGAGAAGTTTTGTGTTTTCCTGCACATTTCACGAATCTTGGCTGTTTTCCATAAAAATTTTGCGTGTGTCCAAAGGACTGGCAAGATTTGCATTGTGGTATCAGCCTCAATTTCCTAATTGTTCAATTTTTACAACAGAATGCAATATCGTTTTTATTTATAAATTTATTTATAAAGTGGTTGCTTCGTTTTCCATTTTAGTTCTTGTATATTCCAAAAAGAGGCCAAGGTCAAATGACTATTGAAGGACTTTACAAAAGAGAAAACTTTACAGTTATGTTAAAATTTTCATAAACATAATAAAGAAGTAATCTGCTCAATTTGTGAGAAGGTTTACTTGTATTACGACACTTGAAAACTTTAAATTAAATTATAAAAGAAGAACAACAAGAAAAGTAGAAATCTGTTGAAATACTCATTCGTTTGCATGAGAATGACAAACTTGTTGTAGTAGTAGCTGATTTTAAGAACCAACTCAACATTGCGGAATATTTTAACAGTTGCATATATGTACATACGTGTATGTGAGTTTTCAACGTGAACAACAAATGCTTGACGCGCCACAAGTGTGCTTTGAGGATTCCTTGTCGCTTTCATCAGTGAAGAAGCAAAGAGATATTATATACATACAATAGTACATCAGCTACATCGTCGGTATCATACACGCGGGGCACTTGTTATGCCACGAACTGCGTAACGTGTCATGTTGCCAAGGACAAGGCACAACATCAACATCTACAACAACAACAACAAAAATAACAATAATGTCGACAGTTCGTGCTTCCGCTATAGACATATACAGATGTATGAAATGAGGCTTGCTTCGCTGACTGACTGACGAACTAACTACGAATGCGCAAGTTTAGTATGCAGCTGTTGATTATACGAGATGTGTCCCAAAATTATCCGAACTATAACTCTGCGGCAGAATGTTAAAGCGACCTCTGTGTGGTATGAGCGTAACTCACCGACTGCTGATGTTGTATATAGGCTTTTGTATAAAAGTGTACTTAAAAGTTCCAACATAGTCTCCTGCGATTTTTGGTTGTATCTACAATTTAAGGACCACTGGTTTGTCAACATAAGGATAATAGAATAGAATGAGTCGAATACACTTAAAGGCTATTATTCAAACTGACTTCCAGAACTGTTTTAGGATGTGATAGTAGCGTGCTGTTTAGCCAACTGGGTGTTACTTTGAAGGATACCTTTAGACGGATAGAAAAGAATAATGCCAACGTAAGTTGGATATTTTCGGGACACACCTTGTATACGACCTACCTACAAACGCAATGAACCTTGTAGGACTGACTGACTGACATACATAATGGCTTATGCGCCCTATCTACTTAAGGGTGAATGTGTGTACGAGTAAGGTTCACGACATAACAGTGAAAATCGCAGAAAGTATAAAATGTAAAATTCCTTTATTGCCCAAAGCAACAGGATGAATAAGTGCGAGTACATCCTTTATCACTTGATGTGAATATTTAATGCTCGCATTTTACATGTTGAGAAATATACAGAAAAAAAAACAACTTTCTGCTTGTAAATGTGAGGAGAATCAAATAAATTTGAATCAATTTATAAATTTTTTTAAAGTCATTTTTCCAGCTACCATTCAATTTTGCAAGACTTACTAAAAGAGAATTTTATATAATAAAAGTTTATATATATATACAAGTGTATACATATATGTACGGTAAATGTATATAAAAATAAAAGTCTGTAAATACATAAATAAATACAAAATAATCAATATCCTTCGGTATTTATATCGACTCTCATTTAATTTATTTTCATATAGACTCACCTCCATGTCGGATAATGCCCACTTCCTGCAGTATGGAAGCTGCCAAGTCAGCTTTTTGTCTCGAACTCTCAAAACGCTCTGAATTGATGGGCACTTGAAGCGGACGATATAGAGTCGATATACATAGCGTGCCCAAATTCTCTGTTGCAATATCGTGTATTGTCACGAGAGATTGTTCAATGGCATCCTGTGTAGAAAAACACCAAGCATATTTAAGTTTAATATAATAAAAGGAAAATAGAATAGAGTGAGCATATTAACTTATTTATATTGTGTACTCCTTGGGGCTGCCATATGCATACATCTAACCTAAATCATTTTATTTATACTTACAGCTAACAACACATTAAAAAGAAAAATGAAAACGGAAATAAACAAGAAATAAATTCTGCTCCCTAAACACATTTTAGTCTTAACGTGTGAAAGTCTAATGCGATAGCGGTGGTGGTGGCATCGACGTGTAGTGTTGCTGATCCTGGAATATTGGAGAGCATGGTGACTGAATGAACGAGTGCCTAACCAACTGAGCTGAGTGAAGCAGACCCTTTTATCGTTTGAGTGGAAAATTACGTTATTGGCTTTTATTTTTGCAATTTTTTCTTGCCGCTTTCACAACTTTTTTTGGGCAACCTTAAAATATTAACTTGTTAATACAACACAGTGAGCGAACACTGTTCCTTTTAATTGATTTTTTTTAAGTGCGTCTAATATTTTGCATTCACATATATAAAATCTTAAATTGCATATATTAATACATATATTGTTTCCTTTATAAATTTCTAATTAATGAAATAATATGTCTTTTTTTCTGTTTGAAGAATATGTAGAGTGTTTTTCTTACTATGATCAAATATTGCACAAGCAACACATTGGGAACCGTAATATGCTAGACCGGGGGTCTCTAAACTACGGCCCGCGGGCCAAATCATCAATCCAGACCGCGACAGCTAATGGCTTATTGTTATTATCATAAGTTGGATTAAAAAACACAGAATGATAATAACTCTGTTTTACTTACTTGTTACTAGGTAAAGCTTAATTTTATTCGCGATGACATGAAAGTCTGAAAAACGAGTATCAAAATCAACGAGATACTGCGTCTCAGTAGCGTGACTGAATATTTTACATGTTTTTAAATGTATGAAACACCTTTTACGCCTTTGCGATAGAAACCATTTTATTTTCTGTCGGAACTATTTGATATTAGTGTATAAATCAAGGAGAAGCAAAATTTCTCCTTGCAACCTCGAATTCAGTTCGTTCATATGTTTTGTCAAATCGCCGTAGAATGCTAACTTCCACAGCCATTCGCTTTTTTGTATTTCGGATTTTCATTAAAAAAAAACCGATCACTACTCGAAGTTCAAAGAAGCTCTGAAGGAATTTTCCGCAACTAAGACAACGTAAGGCAGTATGATATGGTAAATCAGTTTCTCCAATCTCTCCAGTAAGCTGCGATTCAGCCCAGTGGATCTGATGAAAGCTAACAACTTTTCAACAACAAAACAAATTATTGTGATCTGTAAGAGAGTTAGGTTGCTGCAATTTTTTCACTTTTTCTCCGAAAATAAAAGATGATTCTCATTTGCGACCTCTGCTAGAAATTGAAGATACTGGCAGGATAATTAAAACGGTGTTGGCTCTTGCAACTCATTGAAGTAAACACTATGACCCCAAGGCTGAAAAGTTTGTAGACCCATGTGCTATCAGACTATCAGATAATCAGTGGAAAACAATAAACTACAATTGTTGGCACTTTTTAAAATTTAATAACTTTACATAAGGGAGAATTTAACCACAACGGCTCTAAAAAACGGAAGATTTCAAATCTCCAGAAAGCGAATTATATGATGCAGTGATTTGGAGTTGTGTTGAAATTGAGGCGAAAGAGATTTCCGTGACACCACTGATAAATATTTAGTTTAATAGTTTAGTTTACCTTCGGTAATGAATAAAATGTTAAACTAAAAATCACCATTATTTAGATCTATTTTAGGGATGAACTTGATATATTGAACAATTCATCCTTTAAACTAGATTGAATGTTGATTGTGCTGAGTTATTGCTGACACACATATATTTCAATGTGACATCTAAAGAAATTGTTATCATGAGCATGGACTAGATTGTCTCCTGTTAATTGTATATCTCAAAATGTTTTACAATCATAGTGGATTACTTTAATAATACTCTTTATCTATCTTGTATGTATAAAAATCATTTGCCTCATGTTTTTGAGCGAATCACTTGAGTACGGCTAAACTGATTTCGATGAAATTTTCTGGAAAACTCTAGCATAGTCTAGCAATTCAAGAAAGAACAGCATCACGCACTAACAACACGTCGGGAGCGTAGCAAAGCACGCCGGGTACGCTAGTACTAAATGTAAAAATTTATTCATTTTGGAAAGTGTGATGAAGATTATTCTCCTGTTGGACAAACCAGTATTGTGTGATTTTATAAAAGTATACCCTTTCTTTTACAAGAACTCGATTATTATTGTCACTTTATCTTAATTGTTTTCACTTAATAGCTCACATTTCAAAGAACACAAGTCAATTTGAAAAGCAGAAACTAACATTACTGAAACAACAAGGATGTTTACATACTACACATATATACATTTGTAAGAAATGCTCACATACACCAAACAGACAAACACTTGATAGCACATCCTTTGCTCCAATGAATTTGAAGTGAGTCTCATTACTTTAATTGCACTTCCGTTAATTACAGTTGATGATAAATTGAGCAAATGACTGAGAGAATGAACAAGTTAAGAAGGAATCAAAGTGAGTAAATAATTGAGGAGGCCTTATTATATACATAACATCAAATAGCTCTCTACTACCGACAATGCCACCATACCATTGTTACTCATCCTTTCATTAGATGTCAAATTAAAATTTTTTATTATAATTTTAAAGACAATAAAGCTGCAAGAGCGATAACTAACTGATAGGGACATTGCGTCATTATATAAAAATCTGAGTGGTACTTACCTTTGTTACAATGTTGCCATCACCTATTCTCATAATGTTTCTCATCTGTCCGCTTATAAATGAATGTGTTGCTGTATTTGTTTTTCTTACAGATACTTCTTCAGTTGCTTCCGGGAATGGTATGGAACTGGTTGCCGTTGTCGATGCATTTCCAGTCCCTGTCTCAGATGTTGCTGTTATGCCGCCTGTTGCTGTTGGTGACGATGGCAATGACAATGATGAAGTTGTTGCACTTACATATTCAACTCGTAACAGTAAAATCATCGACAGCACAAACACAAATCTTGCCAATTCCAATTGTTTTGCAAATAAATTGCTATTGCTGTTTCTGTTGTTCCTTTTAGAGTTGTTCGTCGCCACCGTCTCATTCTTGCGCAACAATTGTTGCTTGCATTTGTGTTTTTGACAGTGATCATTGTTGTTTGTTTTGTTGCATGTCCTTGCCACTGCCACTGCCACTGCTTCCTTCTTCGTCTTCGTCCTTTTTGCTTTCACTGTTCTTGTTGCTTGCATTCGTATTGCTTTTGTTGTTGGCAGCCATGGTGTCAACATGCATTTCATTGTTATTTTTCATCGGTAACTTAAGCTGAGGATTGGAAAATAATATATAAAATGGTATATTATTAACATAAGTAGAAAAACGTTTTTGCATAATGAGGTGCTCAACTTGTGTGTCCCTAAGCAATTTCATTGTAATTAATACAAATTGAAAATGAAATGAGGATGGCTTTACAAATTTGTTATTTACTTACTATCGATTAGTAAGTTGTTCTTAACGTGAATTCTTTTGATGTTAATGACAATACAATAGAATTGTATTGGTTTTATTTACATTGATTTTGAATAATGCAAGTATAGAATGTTTCATTCAGCAATAACGTCAACAGAGGCTATCAGTAAATTTGAATAATTTCTTCACAGTGAAAGCAAAAGCGGCTGTCTTTACCAGTCATTAAAAGAGAAAGAGATTTCAAAAGATTCAATTGTAACAAACTTCTAAAAATTACACCAGGTGGAGAAAAATCTTCAAATAATCATGACAGTATCAATTATCTCACTAACATTTCGAAAAAATTGATGAAATGTGTGACAAAATTTCAAATTATTATTTATAAATCAGATAAAAAGCAGCTCACACTTGGGAAAGATTGGATTGTGGAAAACAGAACCAGCAAAAAAAGGGGGTTCCACTGCCTCTATCCATAATGTTATCGGACGAATGCGAATACCAGTAAAAGAGAGTGTTATATTAAAATTCTTTCAGATGCTGACGATTAAAGAAACATAACGAATAATTAACAAATAAAAATCTTTCATGGTACCAATATGAAAATAAGCAAATAATTACCATTAAAGTCATTGATCTGATTTTAAAGAACCGGTATTTAAAGCCATAGCCAAGGTAAAATGGAAAACAAAAGTATCATTAGATATGTTCCTTCTTACCTTTGATGCAACAAAAAACATCAAACACCTATACAATACTTGCTATCGAGGCAATTAAGCTATTATATATGTTCACTCAATGTAAATCATGCCAGTTTTTCGGTCGCACGCAAAACTACTATAGGGAATATGTATTTAAAGTGTGTTAAGGGCGCAGGAAATCACAAGTCAATCGATTGCAAGCAACGAGAACTTCAGAAAACAAAATGCTGAAACTGTGGTGAGTCCCACCCTGCTAGCTATGGAGAAGGTGTTATTGAAAGATATACGAACAGAGGATTGGTTAAAAGAAAAGTAAATCTCAGACCAAAAGTTAAACAAATAAACCTGTTGAGTGTTTACCGATTAATTATAATAGGTCAATTATTTAAGTTAATGATGAAACTTTAAACTTTACCTAAATAAAACTCGCAACAGTGATGCCATTTTAGCCTTTTTCAGGACAGATGTTTCCTTTTTTTAACTGACCTATCCGGCAAAAAATTACAAACATCCCCCATCTGGAAATCTTTCCTATTTTAGTTTTAATGTATTATTTAATTATTTTCTTAAAATTCTGTGAATATGCTAAAATTACAACATTACGATATCGTTTTTACAACCACTAATATTGTACTCAATCGTAGTTGCAAATAATCGGAATAATAATAAGCTCGACGATAACACAGAATGTGCCTTTCAAACAGAGATTGAAAATGCTATGCTATTTGTTTTTTGCTGTAACTCCTGCTCTCAATTTCTGAAGCACGAAGCAAAGAGCACTTGACAGAACTCCAAAAAAAAATACTATTTATAGTCGGAGCAACAAAAATGTTGTTGTCCAGTGTAATCATTTAAGTACAAAAGTAAAAGCAAAAAATTAGAATAACTATAAAGTAATAATTTGAGTATCAGTTACGAAAGCAGAAATATTTATAGCTAAACTTAGTCAAACATTCCTAAAATCGACAATTATAATTACTTGGAAACCCTACTAAAAATTAATGTGGAATGCTATTCGGAGCATGAACATTTGCTACGGGAGCAGAGCAGTAGTAGGAGCATCAAGAGCAGTAGCCGGAGCAATAGCACACAAAACTTTTTCGTTTGCTCTACTCCTGATTGCTCCAATTATAAATAGTATATTTTTGGAGTTCTGTCAAGTGCTCTTTGCTTCATGCTTCACAAATTGAGAGCAGGAGCTAGAGCAAAGCATATTTTCTGTTGCTATTGCTGCTATGGAGCCAGCAATACAAACCCTGCTTTCAAATTAGTCTCAAAACAATTGCTGGCATACCAAAGGGAACAATTGGGTTGCAATTAAGGAGAATGATATTTCTGGCACACACCCGTATCTTATTGATTTCTTTTAGAAAATGTCCTAGATATGAACTTCGATTATTTTTCTAAATATGTAATATTTCACGAAAGCGTAGTTACCTAAGAACAACCACCCACTCTTCTAAATAAACAGATCGACTAGGAATTCTTAAAAGTACTAGTAAACAACACTGTGATTTAGACGATGAAAATACTAACCTGATAAAAATCATACAACTCGTAGCTTGGAGCAGCACGCCAACCACAATAATTACACAACGGGGAAAAGAACACAAAATATATAAAATATATGTGCTTCTGCGGTGGCAGCAATCATGCCACCTCTTGACAAAAACGTGCTTAATAAATTAACAAAAAATCCCTGCAATAAAATTAAGGCTCTTAAAAATAGCTCTCTTAGCAAAAAATTAAGTGAGCTAACTAACTAATTAGGGTATTACCTTTATTAGTATACAAAAAAAATTTTGCACAATCGACTGTACGATATCCACCATTTAAAAAAGCAGATAACAAGTGGGTAGAGAATAGGAAGAAATCAATTCAAATTATCTTGAAAACATTTTTAAGCCATATGACTTATCAAGGAGCAGCCAAGAAGAAAGTATAGTATCAGTTCGATAAACCGATCGAATGATTGCAGACACCAATCGTATTATCGAAACATTGATTTAATATACATCAGTTTTTATACATGTACTAGCATTCCCGCCCTCCGCCTAAATGTTAGTGTTGTGGTCATGGTTTTTATTAATAATTTATGTGAATGAACAACATATTTTAATATTTAACAGTAACACAATTTCTTGACCTTGCAAAATCCTTCTCCATGAAAACATATGTACTTATGTATATGTGCCAACTTTCATGGTAATCGGTCAAATGGTGTCGGGCTCCATCGCCGACAAACTGTTTGTCTCGTCCATTTTTATATGTATAGATTATTATAAAAATATTATTACAATTTTTTTGTATTTGATCTAGAGAACATGTTTAATAAATTTCTCTATTATTTTTTCGTTTAATTCAAGATAAATATTTCTAATACTTTTTGTATAAATTGTTGAATTATTTTTTTTTATTTGTATTTATACATAATCGTATACGTAGAATTATTAAACTTTTTATTTTGTTTTTGATTATTATTTTTTATAAGGGCAATTTCTTTCCACCACCAGCAAAAATATCTAGAATTTATGATTCTTTCTTTTTCAATTTATCTTCTCTTAAAAATCTCGGTGATTATTTGGATCCAACACTCATTAAACTTTTAATAGAGTTTATTAAGGATGAATTTTTTTTTTTCTTTTAACAAACAAAACAAAAACCTTTATTTTTTTGAGTCCTGATTTTTGTAATTATTAAATATTTAATTATTTTAGTTTGATTTTTTTTTATCCTTTTAATATTTTATAATTTTATTTTATTTAAGTGCTAATCTTCTCTTAAAAATCTCGGTGATTATTTGGATCCAACACTCATTAAACTTTTAATAGAGTTTATTAAGGATGAGTTTTTTTTTTTTCTTTTAACAAACAAAACAAAAAACTTTATTTTTTTGAGTCCTGATTTTTGTAATTATTAAATATTTAATTATTTTAGTTTGATTTTATTTTTTTTATCCTTTAATATTTTATAATTTTATTTTATTTAAGTGCTAATCTTCTTTTAAAAATCTCGGTGGTTATTTTGATCCAACAATCATCAAACTCTTAATAGAGTTTATTAATGATGAGGTTTTTTTTTCTTTTAACAAACAAAACAAACAACTTTATTTTTTTGAGTCTTGATTTTTGTAATCATTAAATATTTAATTATTTTAGTTTGATTTTTTTTTTTATCCTTTTAATATTTTAGAATTTTATTTAAGTGCTAATCTATGTACAATACTTTTTGACAACCTACCTTTTGCCAATATAAATAATAAACTCGATTGATATTTCCACAATTCTGTTGAAAAGCACGGATTCGTTTTCATCAACTGTAGTGTCGATTGATTTATTGAGTACCTGGCATCAACTGTTGAACCTGAATCCTTTATTTGATCAACTTCTTCAATATGTACAGTATTTTAACTTCAAGCCAAATCAAAATGTGAGCACGAGGCAGCCTCGCTTTTGCCACTCATTCGAATATAGCCAGGAACGTGTTTTACTGTTTTTTTTTATATTTTATTTTATTGAACCCATATTATTTATATTTTAGCTTATTTTACTTTTCTAGAGTTTAGTTTCAATAAATTAACTTAACTACTAAGAAGATTAATTTAATTTAAATAAATACATTGGTTTTTAAAAAATTTAACATTTTAATAATTGTAAGGAAAATAGGGGATGCAAAAACCTTACATTTATAGTTTATTTACATACCTAACCTAAAACTAGAACTAATTTAAAACTAAGGATTTAAAATTTGTATTTGCTATACAGATTTTTTCATCTATCATGCCGATATTTGCCTTTTCATGAAGCAGAGAAGTGGAGTAGTGGAAAGGAAGATCAAAAATCATTTTTAAAAGTTTATTTTGAGATGTTTGCAGTTTTTTACGATGACAGGTAGCACAATCGCCCCAAACTTCGGACCCAGATAGCATGATTGGCACAAATATAGATTTTATAATTACTAATTTATTTTATATTGATAGTTTTGATTTTCTATTAATAAATGGGTACAAAATTCTTATATTTTTATTAATTTTATCAATTGTCCTGCTTATATGACAACGGAACGTTAGTTTGTTGTCTTATATGTAAACCGAGATATTTTATGCAGTTCTCCCATTTTATTGATTTGGAGCTAAGTAGTAGGTTAGTGTTTGGTAAGTGACAAGCATACGCTTCCGGGTGAAATATATAGCATTTGTTTTATTAGAATTTAGCTTAATTTTCCACTTATAAAAGTATCTATCAAAGTTGTTAAAAGCCTCTGTAAGGAAATGTTGAATCTCACTATAGCTATTGCCAGAGCAGTATCATGAGTAAAAATTAAAGCTTGGGTATAATTTAGCGTTGGTATATCGTAGGTGTACAAATTATAGAGCATGCGACCTAGCACAGAACCCTGAGAAACGCCTGCAGTAATAAGTTTTTTAACAGACTTGACACCATCTATAGTAACCCAGAAATATCTGTCGGATAGGAAACTATTTATCATTTCAACTAGATACAAGGGCACACCGGTGAGTAAAAGCTTATGGATGAGGCCATACAGTGTCAAAAGCAGCCTGAATGTCCAATATGATCATGCCCACAGATTTCTTGGAATTTAATTTGGTTCTGACGAATTTTTGAAGATTCATCAGCGGATGAATGCAGCTTAAAGTAGGCCTGAAACCGTACTGTGAAGACGGAAGAATATTGTTTTCTTCAATGAAAGTATTCAACCTAAGTTTGAGTTATTGCTCAAATATTTTGGAGAAACCGCTCAGGGCGGTAACTTTCTGGAGAGTCAGCAGGTTTACCTGGCTTTGCCATTGCAACGATATTAGCTAACTTCCAGCAGCGTGGAAAGTAGCCGATGCTCATGCATTTATTAAACACTCTAGCTATGTAATAACGTTAGGGCTCGTTTTGGGAGATGTTTCAGGCAGATATTTGGTATGTTATCAGGGCCTGGGGACTTCTTCGTTTTTAGAACACGAACAACTTTATAAACATCCACAAATGTGATAGTTTCGTCGATTGGTAATATATCATTATTCAATGAGCTAAATGAGCTGTTAACTAGTGCCGCAGTGGTTGGATCAGAAAGCGAATCAGTGAGTTGATCCTTTTTATCAAATATTTCACTCATGATATTAGCTTTCTCTACTCTGGTACTGTAAACCTTATTATTGTAATAGAATCTAGGAACGAATTGTTTTTTATTTTAAATTATTTGGGTAATTTTCCAAAATGGTTTAGAGTTTGTGTCTAAACAGGAAAGTTTATTATTCCAGATAGAGTTATGAAATTCAAACATTAGCATTTTATTTTGACGGTTGAGAAAATTTAATCTGGCTTTGACGATTGGTTGCCTAGATCATATCCAATGTCTTCGTGCAATGTTTCTTATTTTGATAAGCTCAGTAATATTAGCAAGAATTTTGGAGTTAAATGGTCGAATGACATTTGATTTAAGTACTGCTTGGTCAATTGCTCCAGACACGCTAGTTGTTAAGAAGTCAATAAAGGAATCAATTTCATTACAGGTAGATAGTGTATTATTATTTAAAGATGATGTGCAACGGAAGCTTTGGTTGAGGAGACGCCTGAACAACTTCCAATTTGCTTTTGAGTAGAGTAAAGTTTGTTTATTGAAAGTAGTTATGGTAGATATAATTTTACATACGATGGGTAAATGGTCGGATGAAAGATCGCTCAGAGCTAGTTGCTAAGAAAAGGTCTAGTGTAGAAGGTTTAGACTTGTAATTGGGCGGGACATATGTGGGATCTCTGGAGTGAATAACACTGAATTTATCTCGCACTGACATCTCATGTAGTATGTTACCCCAGTAGTTTGCTTTAATGCAGTTCCACTGGCAATTGCTACAATTTAGATCCCCACCTAGGATGTAGCTACCATCAATACGACTCATCCTAAGTAAGTCTACCTTAAACATGTCATTTTTGTGGTTAGCATCTTTTGAGAAGCAGCCTGAGCTTAATAAACATTTCGCAGGAGAGCCTGGAAAATAGAGAGCGAAAATTTTTAAAGTGTTCCCTCCATTTAATTCCAGCTGTATGCCATGGTGGTTATTTCAGCTATCTGCTTATGTTAAATGTTACTTTTAATGATTATTGCTAGTCACATATGATGTGCGACAAGGACATACTGGATCAGTGGAGGGGTGATCACCTTTACAGTTTGCACAGCGAGAGGTACCCGTTTTAGTGCATTGAGCTGATTTGTGCGGACCAGCGCAGAAAGAGCATGTTGTTTTAACATTACAAGTGCTAGATCCATGGCCAAAGAGTTGACAATTATAGCATTGAGTGAGTTGATTAGACGGCTTGGATTGTTTACGCAGATCTTGGAGTGTTATGGAACCGTTTTGAAAGTAAACAACGTATAATAAAAGATTGAAACCAGAACGTGTTGTTTTATCAATGGTCTTAACATCAATGCATTGAAGCCGACGGCTATTCAAGAGGTTTTTTATTGAATCATTGGTTAATCTATCCAAACCGGATAGAACAACCTTATATGGTTTTGTTTTTCTAGTCTCGTGGAAGTAGAATTCACATTCTTGCTTACTAAGCTCCTGACAGACCAAGTTGAAATCCGCCGTAGAATTTAAAAATATTTTGATTCCAATCGATATAGATTTGACACAGTATTCTGTCACTGTGGATGCTCTGACCACACTTAAAGGTGCAGGTTGCTCACCCTCGCTGTCAGTTATCGTGGACCTGTCATCGTCATCGATGGTTTAAAGAGGCCGAAAAAAGTTACTAAACTGGAGATTTTGATAAAGTCTAAAGCGCCGACTGCGCAAGAATCTTGGAGTCACTTTATGTTGCTATTTAGATATTATTAAACACAAACTTGATCGATTTAAGAACAAAGTTCATCGATTTATAACTCGCGATAATGGTTTGGAAACAGGTGCAATCAAACTGTTACAATGACGACCGTACGCAAGGAGAGCTAATCGTCGACGAATATTTTACAATTAATTCAATCAAGGATTTCAATTTTTGTTGGAATACACGTGCAGTGATATCATGACGATGTATTGAATGTTGGCCTGGTAAGAGCAAACCTTGTATTTCCTCCCAATTCGGAGAAATTTGCACAACCGTAATGACGGTCCAGCATGTTCTGAGGACTGCCGGTATAAGTTGATGGTAAAATAAATGCATTGCTTGTTTCATTGACGTTTAAATTTCCATCGATATTTCCGATAATAGCATCTCGTAAGTGGATGTAATCTTCTGATCGTAATTTAGCCTGGCTGAATCGAATAAATCGCAAACGTTCGCTTTTGATCATAGCGTATATATTTACAAGGTATTGATGGTATAGTTTACGATATCGAAGAATATAGTTGTCTTGGTTATGTCTAATCATCAATCAATGTACGTAGTAGTTCATAGAATTTGTTTATTTGCTTCAATGATCTTTATCGTCACACAATTATGTATTTTAGTGAACCAATCTTCAATCGAAGTTTGTTAACTTTTTATGCGTTTTGTAGCATTGATCTTTATAGGACGCTGCAGATAGGATGCACAGCACCATCTATTACAAATTTATGGAACTATCAAAAAATATTGAACTCATTAATCGTGCTAAAGACTATCCTATCTTTCAAGTTAGACCAAATGACATGAATATAAAAAATTTCATTAAGATCGGTTCAATAGTTTCGGAGTCCATAAGTGACAAAGTCTGTGATTTTTAAATACAAATATAGTATATACATACTATATGTATAATATATAGATGTTTGAATACATATATATAAAAGTTTGATATCATAACAAATCATAACAATATGATTCCTTCTAGACATTGTTTTTCAATTTATCTACTCTTAAAAGATCAGTACTTGATTTGATCCGAAATTTGTATAACTTTTAATAGGGATTAATAACGATTAATATGGGTGGCTCTTCGAGCTAGAGGGATTCCAGACAAAATTATCAATAAAGCGTCATATACTGGGTCCTCAAGCCGAGTTTTACACGGCGGACAACTAAGCGATCCTTTTGATGCAATAGCGGAGTGAAACAAGGATGCACACTGTCGCCCTTGCTCTTTATTACCGTTCTTGATTTGGTATTCGAGGCAGCTGAATTGAATAGTTTTGGAATCAACTGGAAATTTAACCGTAAACTAGGAGATCTAGAATATGTGGATGATGTTGTGCTATTTTCTTCCCATCATTCGGACCTTCAAACCCAGTTAGATAGACTCGCCACAGAAGCCTCAAAAATTGGTCTTAAAATCAACTGCGCAAAAACGAAAAGTTTGCGGGTAAACCCCACTAATACAAGCGCTCTTAGTATCGAAAACTTGCACATTGAAAACGTTGACAAATTCGAGTATCTTGGAAGCCAAATTACATCATCCGGAGGAGCACTGGACGATTTAGACTGCAGAATTCGTAAAGCCAGAGCTGCATTTGGACAATTAAATAGATTCTGGCGAGAACCGAATATCCGGCGAAAAACCAAAATACGAGTCTTCAATGCATGCATAAAGTCGGTTTTGTTATACGGTTGTGAGACATGGTTATTGTCAAGAAGCTCCAAACATTTGTCAATCGATGTCTCGCAAGCACAAATACGGTTGGCTGGGTCAAACGCTTCGTAAAGATTATGATGAGATACCGCATGCAGTTTTGGAATGGAACCCACAAGGCAATCGATCCAGAGGCAGACCTTAAATGACCTGGCGCAGGACGCCCAACCGGGAGACCGGGAAATCTATCATCTAGTTACGAGCAATGGCGCATTGGAAATCCTTTGTTAATAACTTATGTGAATGACTTTGTTTAAATTATGAATATGTCCCTAATAATAATAATAATAATAATAAAGATTGAGTTTTGTTTTCTTTTCTTTAATGGTTTATTCACTTTTTAAACAAAAAAAAATTTTTTTTTTCAACTCATTATTTATATTTATTTTGTTTGATCTGGTAGGAATTTTATTTAGAATAATTTATTATAGCTTGAGGCTGCTGAGCTTCATCTTTTTGTTGAAACCCATTTAAATTCTGTTTTTCTGATTATTATTTAAATTTATTTATTTATTTATATAAGTTTGTTTTTTTATTTTTAAAATTATAATTTTTTATAAGGGCAATTTCAATAGTCGTCTATCATTTGAGACCTGATTTTTGGGATTATTAAATATTTGTTTATTTTAGTTTGATTTTGATTTTGATTCTTGATATTATAATTTTTTATACGGACAGTTGATATTTTAGGACACCCGTTAATAATGCATTTCTCGGTATAGAAAATATCTTTTTTTTAATTGTGTTTTTGTTGCATGGGTATAATGATGCTTTTTCTGATGGTGCATCATCATAATCTTTTTTAATTTTCTTAAACCTTTATCCAATAAGCACTGAATTCATAATGAAAATGAAAAAGAGCAAACATTCTGTTATTTGGCTTTGCCAGCAGAGATCAGTGCTGTTTTTATCGCTCCATTTTGCTCTTTGTGAATGTTTTAAATAAAAAAACTTTACTTTCCCATGCCTATATTTATTTTTATTTTTCTTTGATATTGGAGAAATATAATTTTAAATGATACTCGGCGTGCTTTGCTAACCCACGACGTGGTGTTAATGTGCGATCTGGTTCTCTTTTTACTTTGGAAAAATCAGACGAATCAATTATTAATATTGACATAATTATCTGCTATATTGAGAGCATTTGACAGAAGACATTGTGCATCGATCAAACAGATAAAAACCTTCATCTCAACTGCTTCTACCACATGCAATTTAAAGTATAGCCTCGTCGTTGATAACCGATAGTTTGAGAAGCATTACAGCAGTCGACAGCTAACTGTTATGCTTCTGAAAATGAAACAATTGCACTAAGGAAGTTGGCATTTTAATCAAAAAACATAGTCACTCATGACACACACACATCAAACAAAAAAAGGCATTCCCATCAATTTATACTCTTTTTTTTAACAAATTTTATTGTTGTTAGTGTTCTTACATACAATAATTCCTACGCAATATTTTTTGTTGAGAATGCATTTGTTTAATAATGCTGGAGCATTTAATATTTTTATTATTTATTTATTATTTCAGCTTCCTCGTCTTCTAACAGCTAGTCTATATCAGGGCTGCCCAACCCTTTTGGTTCCCTGGATTCGTAATGAGTTGAGCAGAAAAAAGAAAAAATATTAATTTTTCCATTAACCGAAAAGTTGACGACTTTGTAAGGAATGGTAGCTCAATAATCATTTCGGGTGATGAGAGCGTGCACATGCGCTTTCTTTGGGATTAACTCCTTGTGAATTGACACTCTTAACTCACTGTATTAATTTGAAAGAGGCTGCTATTAGGAAACGGGGAACATGGCTGCAGGGTAAGCTGAAATCTGATTCTAGGGCAGTCAGCTGCTATTGGTGGTTTCTTGTGCTTTCCAAATCGAAAACTAGGTACTCAATGGTGAATGGGTCTCAACGTTATGCCTTTGGTTCTTCAATCTTCATTAATGTTTTTTTTTTAGCGGTTTTAAGTCTTTTTAAGGTTTTTTTTTTTTAGTGGTTTTAAGTCTCTTAACGATGTGACAGATCGACTGACTTGCCATTCACGTCTTAGCCTACGTTTTTCTGAGACTAGGCGTTCAGTTTCCGTGTTAGTTAGTACAACAGTTTTCTTGTACATTCGGCGTCGTGGCAACAGCAGCGTTCACAATGGTTCCAGAGAGTTGTCAATGTCTGTTCCGGTATCAAGTTTTGGTCTCATACATACCATATACAATAGATTATATTCGCTTTTTACGGAATGCTCGAGTAAGTGAAATATGACTGGAGAATGATCTGATAATAGATTGGCATGGGTTTCCGTTGAAATCACACTACGAGAGATGTTGCGAGTAACTACGAAGTCGATTAGGTCTAAGAAGCAAAGTTAATTTTGTTGCTTGGGTTTATTATTTTGTTGTTGTTTACCTTTAGGATTTGCAGATCGAGTGGCTCAATGGAGGTGCTAAGCATTAAAGTCACCTGTTGCAACGAATTTGGACACTAGGGTGCCGAAGAACTGCATGATTCGCAAATCAAAAATGTGGGTCTACAGTAGACGGATGAAAGCGTCAAGTTTCCATTTGAAGTTTTGATGACAATCAACGTATTATACAGAGATATGTAAAGTCTCTTTTGGAAAGACTAAGTGAATATATTCATAGTGAAGTTTGAAGTGCCATGGGCCCAAGTCGTTGGAAAACAAGGAGTAAATAAGACTTCTGTAATCACTCAGAGCGTCAACCAAGTAATTTGTATTATGCAAATCGCCACTTAAATTGCTCGTTAATTTAAAAACATTTATAACTACAACAGTTGCAATGATCAAAATAAACCTACACCCTATATATATTCTGTTTAGGATTAGGTTATGACGGTATAAAAGAACTTTTGAAACAATTTTGCAGCACTAAAGCTTTAATTGGAAATTCGCCTTTTCTCAACATTTTGGAATTTCTTATCTTCCTCTTTTACTTTTGACTTTTAACACTTTTAACTTTTAACTGTTTAACTTATTTAATTGTTCTCTTTGCTGTTTCTGTGTACAAAAGATTTAAGTGTTCCGTAGAAAAAATTAATTTGAAAAGTGTTTTGTGCATTGTATACATAAATGCTTTCTTAAAAGGTATAAGCAAATTCACAAAGTGTAGAAAGTAATTAGTTAGGTGTTAAATCGAAAAAAAAGTAAAGACAAAGACAAGCGAAAATCCGGTTTGCAGTTGAATGTGTTCTAAAAGTTTATATTCACTTGTTAGGCTTGAATCTGAATATTCTTTGCTGAATTTGAATATTTAATTTTATTTAAGAATTAAACTTAAAAATATTTTAAATGCTTCACTTTAGTTTTATGTCCATTAATCAATGAAATCATTTTCAATTAAACTGCAATCATACTGCATATTCTTTAATTGTAAGGATACAATTTTAGAAAATCTAATCCCATTCTCTTGATTTCAGTCACAGTTGTTAATACCAAATACAAATCCGACATAACTCGTGGCACGGGCCATGAAGATTTTTCCTTCTTGTTTCGCATAACAAAAAATAGACTAAAAACAAGCTCCTGATATACAAATCAAGTTTCTCCCCCATTATACTATATGGTTCTGAAGTTTGGGGAGTGTGTGCGAAAACGCCCAAAAATAACTACAAATTGTGTAAAAAAAGTTGTTAAAAATGATGCTCAACGTTCCATTTTATTATTTAATATCCAGGCTGCACTTCGAAACATATGTCCAAATGATCAAAGATCAAATATTGTATTACGCGCAAAAACAAACTTCAACATAAGAAAATATCAAAATGCACAATGGTTGTGCTATTCAGTACTTTACATACTATCTACCTTCCTAGTACAATATTATTAAGTACTGACCTCTTCCTAGTCAAAATTGTTTAAGATTTTCCCAAATTTTCCCTATTTTTTAAATCTATTATCAAACAAAATTAAACATCTAATAAATTAAACTTTGTAAATATAAATGTAAATCACCAGCTTAAGTAAAATTGTAAATTTTAAAGGGTATAAAGCAACATTGAAATTAAAATTCATGATTAGTATTCTCATTAAGTTCAATTTTATCAAATTACTCTCCAATTAAAAGTTCGCCAAAAAGCCAATGTTCTTATTTTAAAAATTGTCAAATGTTTCAATTCTTCTACAACAATTTCCATAGTGATTTGATCAAATACGTCAAAATATCTGTAAACAATAAAAAATTGAAAAGCCTCGATTTGAAGAGCCATTGTCAAATCTAAGTGTTTATTACCATAGTCATTGGAGAGATGTATTTTCATAGTTGCAACCCTCTTATAAGCTTAATACTTAGATAAAATATGTAGTTGAATGACTCTACACACTTGGCATGTTTTTTAGTTTAGTTTTGCAATTCAGCAACTAACTGTAGAGTGAAAAAGCAATATACATGCATTTATTAATGAAATTAAAATTAAAACGAACCAAATTATAATTCAAGTTGACAAAAATAATTTTTTGGAACGAAGTTCTTTTACGCGGCTTACTGAAATTGAAAAAAAGGGTATGTAACGAAAAATGGTGACGTGGTGTGACCTTTTTGTGTGTGTATGCGAGCATTTTTTGGTATTTTTGTCTTTGCCTGCGTCCATGTTTGCTATTTTTTGGGTGTGTGTGTGCGATATTCCAATATTTCTTATTTTAGTCTGCATTTTTATGTACGTTTAAAGATTATAAAAAATGTTTGTTGTCTCGTTTTTTCTAACAAATGAACCATACACAAATTAAATGCAATGCCTCAAAAAAACATTTATTCGCTTCTAAGACACCTCTCTGACTTTTTTTCTTCTGCTATTTGACTATTTCAAAGCATAAAATCCAAAACAATAAAGAAAAACAGCAAAAGTTTTCATTATAATTTTAACTGTACGTTGGACAATTGGTTATAGATTAGGTATATGTATTTTTGTTGTTTTGTTTTTGTCTGTGTATCGGTTTATTTCTTCTTTTTTCTACGCGCAGTAAATCAAAATTCAAAAAAAATCTTACGTTCTATTACTTATTTGTTACGTTAAAAATAAAACCTTGAATTACTGTAGAAAAAGGAACTTCGTTCCGCCCATGTGTCCCACGACACCTCTCTGACTTTTTTTTTCTTATCATCATTTTTACACTCCAATTTTATCGGTAAAAGCATATGTTTTTCAACAGTTATCTATTTTAATGCATGTATTACATAAAATCACAATATTTGACATCAATTTAGTTAGGTTTCATCTCAAATCTCTTAGGTTAGCAAAGCCCAGAGTGTTTTTTTTTTATAGAAGATTGGTAAATGCACTGTAAGACCTTTCCAATAGGTATGAGAAAAAGCAATTAAAAACTTTCCCGTCATACTCCATACCATATCTTTTTGAAGGTTATTCTGCTGATATCCGTTTCTAAACTGTATCTTAAGTTCTTTGTTATTGCTTATTCTGATGAAGTCCTCTTAAATATGACATCCTGTTAAACATGACATCCGTTTCTTCAATGTCATCATATGGATCCTCAAATCATCCTCAATTCTAGTTTCAAAATCTGAATAGAGGGCATTAAAATGTTGAACGCATCATCCTCCTAGCAGTTTGTCTGTGACAAATTTGGAAACTGGAAATTTTCCTCCATCCAATGTTTAGTTTAATTCTAGAAAGCAACGCTGAAATTATGGACATTGCTTTGTTCAAATTTTAGGGTGTCATCTTGTTACTGCAAGTTAACCTAACTAAATTTATTAAACAAATCTGTCAAATAAGCAATGTCTGGTTTTCTAAATTAGATCTTTACCATCCAAAAACTATAAAACAGTCTCAAAAGATAAAATTTTGATGAACATTAGCTTTTCGACAGCCATCGTACTTAAGTTTGAAGGAGCAATTGATGAAAGTTCACGTCATTTTCTTCAGTCAACTGCGCAAATAACCGCATATTCAATTCATTGCTTGTTCGCATTCGAGGCTAGGTTTGCAAGAAGTGAACAAAGAGGAGTGTAGTGTTATCAGTGAGCGGGTGCACAAGTTTTTTCAGTGGTTTGAAAAAATGCAATTACCAAATTGACCTGAATTTAGTTTTCATTTGGAATCTGGAAGTCAGTTGCTCGAAAAAGGTGCTACAACGCTACACACAGCTATCCCTCAGATTTTTAGCAACTAAATGCTCTTGATGGATAACGCAGTGTATTGTTAACACCCTGGGAACTTTTTGTCTTTAATGTCTTACAAATTCGTGGTAGGGATTGCTTTTCCAAGAAGTTATCCTTCAAAACATAACTTATTGATTCGACTTTAGTGCCAGTTGTCAAAGTTCTTGCGCCGAGCAATTCTTCATTTTTGGAAAGCCAAAATGAAATCACAACCTGTTTAAATGTGATCCACTACATCTCACGGACCTCAAATTCTTTTTTTTCCCAGTCATGGACCATTTGCAGCTCCTCATCGACCCTTTGGGCCGATTTAGACAACTAAAAACTGGATACATTTTTGGTAAATGGTGTTTTGTTATAATATTCTTTTTCCACCTGCCTTATATGGTAACCTCAAAAGTTTGCGGATGTTATACAATATATGACTTAACTAAAATTTATAGGTAATATATGCTATAATAAAAAATATATACTAAAAAAACACATTATTTCAATGATAAACATGCATAAGTAAACTGCATTTAATTTTTTTTTGTTCTTATTGCTCAGATGTTATGCGGCTTTGCCACAGAACTCAACGAACTGAACTTTCATGTGGTGATCTGAAGGGAGTGCAACAGAGCATAGCATTTTAAAATCTACTACATACACACATTACACGTATTTTTTGTTATCCATTTCACGAGTTGAGTTGCCACTTTGAAATCCTTTTACGGCAGCATTTCAGTTTAAAAATTCCTCCACAAATGTTTGTGTTTAAGTGCTTGCGTGTTAGCATAAAAGGATACAGTTTGCTCTGTCTTACATGTCTGAGTATAAAAAAGATGTCTGAGGCATAAAAGTATATATTGTAGAATATGTTTAATGTTTAGAAATCTGGAATTTGTTGAACTACATGAGAAACACTTTTAATTCAAAAAATATGTTTAATATTAGTTTTTACTTCCTCATTTATTTAACCGTCCATTTTAAAAATGAAAGATTTGGTTTACTTATGGCTTACATTTGGTTTAACCATTCACACTGTGTGCGATGTTCGTGATATTTATAACGGAACAAAATTACACTCCTGAGCTTTTTATATTGCATAAGATCTTAATCGATTCAATTCACATTGTATTGTATTGTATTTATCATCACATTGGATTTATGCTTAAGGCGAACACTATTTTTTCAGTTTTTATATTGTACAAGGGTAGTCCCCGAAGTAAGTGTGAAAAAAAAACATATTTGATAGCTGAGAATCGTCCAGCTCCCCAAAAAATCATCAACCACAGGCTCTACCGCTTTATTGTTGGCAAATCTTTTATTGTGCGGTATATAAATTTGAGATACACATTTGTATGTATGTCATACAATATAATGGCTGGTGTTTATTATATATTATTTTTTAACATGGTAGTTTTATGTTGAAATTAGTATTTAAAAAATTTTCATCGAAATTGAGCGAATAGTTGGCATAAGACCAGGTGTACAATAATTTTAACCGCAATGATGATTATACATGAAAAAACAGGTTCTTGGGAAGGAAGAGCTGCCAAAATTTATGAGAGATTTAGATGCATACATAGATGATGGTAATGAAGCACATCTAGTGGGGGGTTGTTGGCAAAAATGCACACAATTTTGTGTATAACATGTAGGTTAGGAAACTTTTATTTACCTTTTTTTAAACTTTTTATGCTGTAAGAATTTTTTGTAAAATTAAATCGGATGAGATAAAGATTAAAAGTGTTGGCTTTTATTATAATAAGTGCTAGTGCACTATGTTGTTGCAGTAAGTGCTGAGTGGAATGTTAGATGGGTCTTCTATGAAACGAGCTTTTGTTAATGCATGCGAGGTGTTTCTTGTATCGCAATGACCCAAACTTTTTATAATTTAACTGTAATAGCTGAAGTGCTTCCTAGTTTTCATTACAAAAATCTCGACAAAGTGATAATACAAACCATGCACATGCTGAATGGTAAAAAAGAAATGTTTATTTTATATTTTTACATTGCTCTTAGAGGTTTTCCACCTGGTAGCACAAAGCGTTTAAGTTGTTTGAATATGAAATGTCAGTGAAAAATCTGCTTAAAATATTTGCATAAGCCAAAAAAAAAAACAAGTTAAAGTAAAAGTTAAACGTGTGGAAAAAGTTGTTTTGTAAAGTTCGGAATAAATCTCAACTTGGGAATAATATCCAATGTTTTCAGTTAGCAATTTAATAAAATAAATAAATTTCTTGATAATGCTTAAATTTGACACTTCTTTGCATATACTTCTATTCCATAAGAGACCTTTATTATTGGAAAATACTCCTATCATATAATTTAATTTATTTTGTAAAAGATGTGAAACTTTACTTATTTCAAAACTTTAAAACTTTACTGAATTTAAAGTTGACGAGAGCAATACATAAAAAGCGAAATAAAAACAACTGAAAGAAGTCTAAGTGAACTAGAAAAACCAGCTACAATTATGCAAATCAGTAAATAGAATCAGTCTCAGCAACAAGAGCGGCATACACCGCAGTTGTAAATGAGATAAACTCAACTTCTAACCAAAAATACTAGCAACATGAACTACAACAACTGACAACTTTGAACTGACAACATCAGTTATTCTAATACGGCAAATATGTACTTTTATTTTAATAATTTTGGTAGCACTTCAACGAAATGAGCTGAGTTAAGTTGAATTGCAAACAAGCTAAAGCGAAAAAATCAGCCTAAAAAATCAAACTCTATATAGAATGGAGGCGCAACAAAGGGGCCGAGTTGCCGCAAGTGAAAACAGCAAATGCGCATTAATGTTAATCCTTGGAGCAACGGCAAAAGCTTAAAGGAAAATGAAAATAAAGATGTTTGAGTAGAAAGGAAAAATCTCATTAAATTAATGCAAGCCTAAGGACTTTTGCTAACTCATTTCCTTTCATTTTCACCCAGTTCCCACATGCTTGCCTTGACTTGGTTCGCCATTGGATAACGCAGGCAAAGGAAAAACCACAAAAATCATGATAATAAAAGAAACTTAAAATTGGCATGAGATCCGGAAGCGTCGATATGCATTAACTGCAGGCTCTTTTACCGCATTGATAAAGTGTTCACCATTTATATGCTGTCGTTTTCCATTGGCATTGAATTTGACTCGACTTTCAATTAGATTCAATATGGGATTTAGACGAGTTTTATTTTTCATATCTTTCGAACGCAATCAATTATACTCTTTACGCAGTGAATAAATAGTATTATAAGTTTGTCGAGAATTTTGTAACACACAGAAGGAGACATGGGAAAAACACAAAGACCATAGTATATACTATTATTTAGCAGCTCGATGGAACGAGTCCGTCTGTATATATGCAAACTAGTCCTTCAATTTTTGAACAAGATAGCTGAAATTTTGCAAGACGCTTTTAACCAGCATCTGAATCAACCGAATCGGTCGATTTTTTGGACCTGTGTTGTTATTGTAACTGTATTCTGTATGAGTAACTACAAAAATCGTTCACGACATTGTGTTATGGCGATTAAAATATTAAAATAACTTATTCATTCAAGTGAATTGAATATGCAAAAACCTTCTCCATGAAAAAATACTTATAACTGCCAACTTTCATGTTAATCTATCAAATGGTGTCAGAGTCTATCGCAGTCAAACTATTTTTTTTGTCCTTTTTTGTATAAGTACCATATATAGATAGAAGATGCAGTCACCACTTTTGTGGAGCTCAATCACATAGATTTCGTACAGTCGAATTTTATATATAAAGAAGTAAGTCACAAGGCCAAACAATGACCATTTGTGGATTGGATCTAGAAAATCAGTGCTTCTCACATGGCCAATTATATGTTACGTGTTCTCGCGTTAGCAAGCCATCACGTTTATATAGTCCCATTAATATAAAAAGATAACAAATTTTATTTCTTTTAGTATTAAAGATCCAAAAATTTATTTTCATACTTTTATTTACATTTGGTCAGGACAACGTTACCAACAAAACAACGTTTACCGGGGCAGCTAGTTGAAGTACCAATATACAATCAGTGGCATAGTGCGGTGCAGTACACCGTGGCCCTCAAGCAAACCGAGATTACGATAATTTCTCCTACTTTTAACTTTATTTTGAACGATTGGCATATATTCTTTTCTACTAAAATCAGCTTCGATCAGAAGAATGCATTCAACTCCTTGATGCGATCAACTCCTTGATGTGTTTCAAATGCAAACAGCATTGTAAAAAATGCCAATTATGCCGGCCAATTACATGCGTGAGTACTCGCAAGATGCGATATCGTATGTTAAAGAATGGGGTTTGTGCTAGTAACCGCTTGCGCCTCAATTCCAGACCAATTCCATTTTTGGGTTTGTTTGGAAACCGCTTTTAACTTTGAAAAATCGGCTAGGCCTTACAGACAATTTGGTTAAATTTTGCCTTATCTGAAGTTATTAAAAAAAATGTACCAAGATCTGTAGCTTATTGTTTTTTTCGCTTAACTGCAATTAGTTGTTTTAAGTATAAATTAGGATTTTACAAAAAAATATTTTGAATTCAAGCAAAATAAACGAAATAAGCAAAACGAAACAATGCTGGCAATCACACAAAATCGCATGCACTTTTCAATCAGCTTTTCAATGCAAATCGTCACGTTTTCTAGCACACTTACGATTTTTTGGACGAAATTGAAAACGTCCGACATCAATAATGTGAGTGTTTTCTAGCACATATCCGAATATGGGCGCTCAGACCTATTCAAAACATTCACCATTCACCCTCAGTGGATCGAAATCAAGAAAGAACTGTTATCCAGCCAAACACCAAATGACAGACATGATATCACTGCCAGAGTTTTTAAATTATAACTAAAATCTCTGATGAATTTCATTATTAAGCACCGTGTGTACGGCCAAGTGCGTTGTTTGTTGTACTCCGTTAAATGGCAAAAGAGTGGTCTGCATCATGTGCACAGTTTGGTTTGGTTCGTCGACAAAAGCAGACCGGATAAAATCGATTTCATCATCTTAATGGACCTTGCGGAGTTTTCAACAAGGACTTACCAGTGCTTTAAGTGATACTGGTTGCTGACATCATCACAGGCAATGACGGATGCCTATTGTACCGTCGGCGTTCAGTTTCGGACAATGGGCGATATGTGGATAATCGTTGGATTGTGTCATATTCGCCGATATTGTCCAAGACATTTGAGGATCACATCAATGTGGAATACTGTAGCTGCGTCAAGATGATTAAATACGTAAGCAAATATGTGAACAAAATCAGCGATATGGCATTTTCGCTATGACATATGCAAACAACGAAGTATGTCAGTATCAGATGTGTCGTTATATCAGCAGCAACGACGTTATTTGGCGCATTCAATCCAGAGAATGCAGCTGATACAGTGGCACACAAGTGTCCACAACATTGACAAGCTTCTCCTCGGTTTGTCATGCAGATGCTTTCGCACGCACTTTGCTGTATTCTGAAATGATATGATTTTACAACTGGAACGCATCATCGAAATCGATTCAGTGTCGGAATAAAGGAACACCAGCTGTGTGTGTATATGAAAGGTTGATTTTATTTCTTTTATTCAACGACTATGAATGAAATGCATTTTATAGATATGATGCGCTGATTTATGTAGGGTGCTTTTAAAAGGAAAGTGTTTATTTTAAATCATCAAAAATAAAAATCTAAGCTCAGCTTTTCTTTATAGCTTCACATTGGGAAACACAATCAATTGGTCAAACAAAAGAAAATCAGATCGAAACGAATACTTCGGATAGAATTTCGTTTTCCACAACATAAAACATATCATGGAAAACCGATTATCAGAAATGCGAAAATTAATGAGAAAGAAAAATCACATAATCAGCAGTATGAACAACATAAAGGGGAAGAATAGAAAAATAAATGATACGCACACAAATCGGGAAAAATGAAATATATTTTCAAAACAATTGTTCCCACAACTAGAGTAGGGATACGAGAATAGAAAACGGATGGCCAAAGATGCGGCGAGCACTAAATGATAGCCGTAAGTGGAGAGTGTCACATAAAAAATAAAGCAGCGAATCTAGCATACTTTATGTTGTGTATGCATATAGTATGACGATAACAATAACTATTGATTCATATGAGAAAAGTGATGAAGGCAGATACAAATACATACATATATACATATAGCACACCACAAGGCATCATAAAATGTCAGTAAACGCTGGGGGCAATCAGGCAGGCGTACTATAAAGTTGGAACGTCCATTTGAACCATTTTTGTCTGCACAAGATCTATGGGAATTCCTGCACCAGCAAGCAAGGGGGCAATAAGCTGTTGTTCAGTGTTTGTGTTTTTGTTGCTGTGGTTAGCGACAAATGACAGTGATGAGGATGACACGACATTTAGCTTAGTAAGTCTAACACGTCTACATATACATAGGTATATATACTATGCATACATATACATATATAAAAATAGCCGTTCAAAAAAGGACAAAAGCGCTAAGTCAAACATGGTTTGTGGGTGTGAGTTTGAGACTGAATATAAGTTTATGTTTAAGGCAAATGAATATGCAACATAGTAGGAAAGGGACGGTAACATTTGTTATTCTTCTTGTTGGTTGTTTGTTTGTTTGTTTGCCGATGTTTGTTTTAACTTCAACGAGGAAGTAATTTAACCTATATACAATATGTACATACACATACATATATATGTATGTAAATGTTTGTATACTTTGTATCCACTATCTGCCTTGCTTACATAAAAAAGGTGTATGTATACACACGTATCTGCATGTATCTGTATGCAGATTCCAATGTAAGCGAAATGTGTTGAAAAACTTTTGCGAATTAATCTTTTACAAAAGCAAAGTCAAGCTAAACTAAAAAAACATAACAAAAACTGCGTCCAACATTATAATCCCGTGCAATATTTTCTCATTTTATTTTATCATTTTTAAGCTTAATACTCAGTACCATCCAACAGACGTTGACGATATAAAAACAATAAACTTTAAACACAAGCAACATTTTGAGGAATAAATGAGTCTTTGCATCCAAAAAGAAGTAGCTAAGGAAGCCGAAGGAGCAGCGGCTGAGATACTTTGTCTTTATTAAGTATTCGAGACTTTTCAGCACCGTACCAACATAATTGCCAAGTCAATGAGTGAGTGCAAAGGCCAAAAGCAAAAGATACATAATAAATATGATCTTGAATGAATCCTTAAAGTATATAAGGAATTTAGTTAGTTTAATTTAGTCAGTTAATCGATTGCAGGATTTATATCAAAAATTAAAGTTAACAGAAGTGTATTGAGAATTCTTTACAACTGATTGAACTTAATGCTTCGTTTTTCTCAAAACAACTTTTATTATAATAGCAAAGATCAATGTCATCATCATAGCCATCCATCGTAATCATTATAATGAAAAATCGTAAAAAAAGCAACAACGGTGTAATGCGAGAGAAGAAAAACTACAATAAGTTTACTGCTTAAATTGCAAAAAAAATGTTTATTTTATATTACATACTATAGTATTGAGTACATAAGTATCGAGTAAAGGTTGAGTATTAAGCTTGTGCAAATGTAAGTAATGGCCAGAAGAAAGGACTATACATACATACATATATGCATCGATTAAGCCATGTCAATCTGTCGACCATGTCGGCTGTTTTTCTACAAACTAAGTGTAAGAGCTGGAATCTGGTGGGACTATGTGGCTTGCAGTGATAACATTGAATGATACAATTTCGAGAGTTTTACCAGAAATCATTTTGATTTGATTTTTACCATTTGTTTATTAAATTTCGAAATGATTGAGCTATAGGGTATTTCTATTTCAATATTTTTGTTTTAGGAAAAAGAAAACTTGAAGAAAATGATACCATAAACATGTAAAGAAAAACCCCAGAATCTGTAAATTTCCATTATTTATTGGTTATCTTTTTTATTATACAGTTTTGTTATAACTTTGCTAGGGGACTAGTGAAATACCATATAAAATTTTGTAATCGAATTTTATAACAATAAACAATTTTGAAGGAATTTTCAAAACAAGTTTTTGTCGTATGCACAATCAGTACCTCTAGGCAAGTTGGGTTGCTACTAAAATTATATAATACTAGCGTAGCCCGGCGTGCGTTGCTACGGCCCCATCGTGATGTTAGTGCATGATTTTTCGATAGAGAGACATATATGTATAAAAACTTGCGAATTGCAACAAAGTGGATAGCATTACATAAACATTCTTCATGAAAAAATACATATACATGCCAACTTTCATGCTGATTGGTCAAGCATTGTTGGAATGAAAAGCCGTTAAACTATTTTTCTCGTCCTATTTTATATATATAAGATGCTTATAAGTAATGTTTGGTAATCAAAATTGATGGTAGGCAAATTATTCTTAATAAACAACAATTTTGCAGCTTTGTCGCCTTTGTTCGTAAATTAAACTAGCTCCACTAAATAGTTGCTCGCTTGGAATCGGTCCTGGCAGCAACGATTGATAAGCACGTACGATGAGGAAAAAAGCTTGAAATTCCCTTTGCTTATTTTAAACCAGCTTTCAGATCCGGCATAATCCAGAATTTAAAATTGGTATCAGAAGTTACAATCTTGGAGTAAAATGTTGCCAAAAGATGCATTCTAATGTTTTACCATTAATATTCTTCTAAGTGTCTCAACTTTTAGGTACCTCCTCGCAAAACAAATTGAAAGCTCCTACAGAAAAGCATATAGACCCCTTTTTGCATTACTTAGCTGCCGAAACAAACTGAACACGCTTCATTGCCTGCTTAGCGGGAGAAGCTCACTCTCCTACGGGAATATGCTCACAGTCTATACCCAAATTATTGCCCCTGTTTAGAGATACGGCACACAGATATGGTAAACTGCTGATAAATCCCAACAGAAGAGAGGGCAAGTGTTGTAGAATGAGACATTACGTCTAAAACAAGTAAATACATGTTTGTGAGTCTAAAAATTATTTATTTAAGAGTTTAGGATCCTTGCCTTTTCTACGTACATAATAATACAGAATGGTAACAGTACAAAAAAAAAGGAAACTTTAACAACAAAAATCGCATAAAATTTTTATTATGACTTAAATCAAAACTTAATACTAAAATGCTTAAACTATAATGGTAATATGAGAGTAGGTAGAATATACATATATACACATCTAGATACATGTTTCTAAAATTATTATATAGTCGATAAAGTCTGTCCGACACTAATTCGATTCTAGCCTTATAATGGATGTAAAATACATAAGTCAACTGTAGAGTGATGTCAAGGTAAATGAATTAATCGAATACGAAATATGATTTAACGAAAATCGTTTTTAACTGACAGAAATAAAGCGAAATACGTCGGTTTTATATTAGTTTAATTCAATAAATTGCAAACAAAATATCATAGGGCGTTCGCAGTGTGATGCCACGTGTTCCCACTGTTCCAATACCATTTCAAAGGAACAAAATTTTAATTTAACTTATTCGTATTTATATTGAAAAGTGTTCCTACACAACAAGACACTTGTTCATAAGTGTGCAGAAAGAATAAAATGGTTGGGATAAATGTGATTATGTTCCCGAAAACAAAACGACACAGACGCTTTTTAATAGGTTAGGCAGGTCATATTCGGAAGCCTTGAACATGACAAATGTTAGATTAAATATATGTAAATGAATGTATGTATCTAACTAAAATGACGCTATGTTGAGAAATTAAAATGAGTCAATTAAAACAAGTATGGCTTATAATGTATTTTCTAAATACTTCCTGACTGTCCCTCACATTTTTGGTAAACTTTTATCATGCATAATTAAATCAAAGTTTTAAATAATTTTGTTTGTTTTATTTTCTAGTTGAGACATGTATTTTCACTTTTGTACATTTTGTGCCCCAGTTTGTGTTTTAAATTTTGTTGAAAATTTTGTAATGAGAAAAGTTGATTCCACACTCATTTATTCTAATGAGCTTTTGGCCTTTATACATTAGTATATGATAGCAGTTTAACTTCTAACAATTAACCGAGCAAGGGTTTACTATACCTTTTACACATACAATAGTTTGATCTTTTTTGTTCTTTATTCTGCCTATGTAGATAATGTATTTATCCGGTTTCCCCGATTACTGAAATCCTAAGAGTTGGTAAATGACTTTTATATAAGAACTTTTACATCATACGAGTATAAATAAGAGAGAGAATTTGTTTTCCCAGTAGTATTTTCTTCTATCATATTTTTAACATGAGTACATTTATGTAAATTATATTTTATTTAAGTAAATAATACTTAGTATAAAGTCTGGTAAGTTTAAGGATATAAGGCACATACATTTTTGACAAAACACACACTTATTACTTCTTTAATTTAAGGACTAAAAAGCTGAAATTTTCCTCACTTGAAGATAAACTAATTTTTCAAAACACCACATTTACTATGGGTTTTTTTCATGCTTCCATATTATAATAGCCTTTTTGTCCAAACATACCCACCCTACACAACTATAGAATATTATCTATTAATCCCGATGTAACGAAGAAAGAACAATATCTGTTAGGTGCTAGGCTTGGGTATACAGTAGAGACCCATCCCGACTAACAAAACATTGATTGCTTAAAAAAATCGATTAATTGATTGGAAGATGAATACAACGAAGTAGAAGAATAAATACCAATGGAGTAAATTTATTTATTTATATATGATAAAAATTAGTCAACTTAAAAGTAATAATGCTAAACTAATAGGAACATAATATATTTTTATTTTTTTGCCTATTATATATTTTAACGTCAAATCAACCAAAAGGTTTTTAAACATTGGTACTATTTTTAATAATAATCATGTGAGTTTAAACAGAGTGGAGTTTACGAGCCACTGTTTGGGAGGTCGTTAGGGTGAAGTCGTTTTAACCTTCGTGGAGCTCTGTTGTATATTAGGGCTCTTGCTAAGGGATTAGGGTGTTGGAGCAGCCGATCTTTATAACGATTGCTGAAGAAATTGATTTGCTCAAGTATCGTTGGCATTTTCAAGTCACGATGTAAGGTCGAATTTCTGACGAACCATGGAGCGCCTGTTATACGTCGCAATGCTTTATTTAGCACTGCTTGAATTTTTCTAACGTTGTATTTAGCAGTCGTCTCCCAGATTTGGATGCCATATATTCAAACGGGTGCCACTACTTGTCTGCACAGTTTGTTGATTTGGAGGCATTTATGCCAATGTTCCAACGCTTAGTCCAACCGTTAAATTTCTGCATATATCGTTGGACCAGTTCAGCAGAATTAACGGGAGATGATGAAGAATGGCAGTGTCATCCACATAGGTAGCGACCAGAATATTGTCATTATCCGGCATTGGCATATCCGCAGTGAATAGAGAGTAAAGGACTGGAGAGAGAACACTGCCTTGAGGTACTCCAGCATTGATACACCTTATGTTGGAGTCAGTGTCGCGGACTCCGACAAAAAAGGCTCTGTCTGCCAAAAAGCTCTTAAACATCAGAAATTGCTTTCCTGGGAGTATTTTACTTAACTTATGAAGTAAACCATTTAACCAAACCCTGTCGAAGGCTTGCATGCCATCCAAAAAGACAGCCGAGCAGTATTGCTTCGTTTCAAATGCAGTTATAATATGATGTACGACTCTGTGAAGTTGTTTAGGAGTACCGTGCTGAGCTCTGAAGCCGAATTGATGGTTTGGTATGACACATTGGACCTTTTGCACTTCCAACACTCTACTCAAAAATATTCTCTCAAATATTTTGGAACATAACATAAGAAAAGAAACTGACCCGGAGCGGGAATTTAACTTGTATATACATTTATAAACTTTGAAATAAAATCATGATTCATAACATATATTTTAATTTCATAACAGCCACTTGGACTTGTTTACATTTATCGATATGTCATCGAAATGGACTGATATATAATCTGGGCCATCAGTTCATTGTCATCGATTCTGTTATCGGTTAGGATTTCGAGTCAGATTCAGACTGAACTGACCGTCGAAAAGACCTTTTATCTATTAGCGAGCATAAGTCTTTCCAAAGAAATTTCTGTCACTTTGGTCACCTCTGGCTCAAAATACGAAGTAATCGGAAAAATCGATTATCTGAATCGGGAAAAACAAATTCCCATTTTTCGATGTCATCGATTAAAAATATATAGATTATTTCAATAAAACATCGATTATTTCGGTTAATCGATACCCATCCCCAGTATACAGGATGTCCCAAAGTCGAACTCAATCGACTATAGCGTGTCAATATGTTTCAAGGTTGGTAGGTTAGATATTTGAAAATATGTAGTACATGTAAATTATAAACAAGTTAATCATTGATATGAAATGACTTATTTAAGTCGTCTATGAATTGTGGAAAACAATAAAACGTATTATTGATTTGGGCTTGGCCAAGATTGTCATGATAAACAGTGAAAATAGGAAGGTGAGAAAAACTGTAATCAACATTGACATTAATGAGATTATTGAATTTAAAGCCATTAGCTTGAAATTAATTACAATTGTCATTAGACAATTTCTGTATTTAACTAGGATAAGTAAATTTTTGTCAATGTATTGTACTTTTTGATTTTATTTATGTAGTTGTGGACACTATATAAGAAATTTGATCAAAAATAACTTATAAGTAGAACCTTAAACTGAATTCTGATAAATTCATCTTTAATGTCATGTTGAAATATATGTAATCATGCTTATCAATCTAGTATACTTCGAAATTGCTATATAAAATGTTTATGCCCTTTCTAGTTAGTTATTGCTGTGTAGGACAACTACTTTATTTTTTCTGCCATGTTATTTTCGTTCACTCACTAGTTGGACTGATTACAGTTAATAAAATATTGCTGTCACTCCTACTTGTTCTTGATTGTGACAACAAAAAAACATACGTATATGTATATATTTGTATATTATCATCACATACTATGTCTGCTGTTTTATTACTACTTATTAAGTGGACTACCATGATTAGCTTATTGTATTTTCATATTTAAATTGGTGAAAGGACATTTTGAATGATATGACCGCAGCAATAAGAAATATTTATTTGCTTATATTGTACGCGTAAAAGATATTTCAATACGTGGTATAAAATTTAACTTTTTACATTGCTTACAGAGTGGATATTGTATGATATTGTATATGAAAAATGAATGGAACATTGAAAGTTACAAGATTTGTATCAATAAGTCAAAGAAACTTATGTTTAAAATCTATTTTTTTAAGATATTGCCCGTTTTGTGTAAATGGTTTCTGTATGATTTTGTTTCTTTGTTTTTAATCTCAAATACACTAAAGTATAATGATAGAACGTAAGCTGTGTTTTTCAAAAAAAATCTTAAGCTACTCTGACTTATTGTCACAGATATAATATTTTTCATCAAAAGATATTATTATGAAATTCAATAACTTCTTTCTGATTTTTCCTTATAATTATCAGATTAGAATTGATTAGATTAGGAAAGTGAACACACATCGTCAATATGGCCGCAAGTGGTCCTATTTTCTGGAATTCATTAGGAATTCCAAGATCCTCTACGTAGACAGTTCTGCAATTACAACTGGTTCCAAGTACAGATTACCAAGGTGATGGAGTCTGGTCCAGATTAAGCCCTCGCAGTGACATAATAGGTGCTCTGCTGACTCCTCCTCATTACAAAGTCTACATATATCGCTGCGACTGATTCGCATGTTGTGCAAGTGTTTCATTGCTCTGCAATGTCCTATCAAGTAACCTGACACTATTCAAATACCTGACCGTGTCAGTCCCACTAATTCCTGTATTCTATTGCGAGATTTAGTTGACAAGAAGATTTTAGCCACTCTAGCATTCTTCGTATTTACCCAATGGCGATGCGATTTGCCATTCAGCCATTGTTGTAGTTAGGATTTCATCGAACTCCAAGGCAGTCTGCAGAATGACTCTGGTCCAATGAGGACTTCAGCAGATCCCTTTTGACGAGTTCATCTGCCACTTCATTCCCAATAAAACCCATTATATCCAGATTGTGTTAACCTCTTTGCCAGTCTTTTGAGTAGCATCAAGCAATCCCAAACCAATTTCAAATTGAACTCGAAGGTATTGAGTGTTTTTAATACAACTTTGCTATCAGAGTGAATGTATATACGCTTGTTAGCAGTGGAACATTTTAATTCTTTCTAGAGGTATATTTCTTTTACATAAATTGCTGCCTTATGTTTCTTTATTGATGTTATAAGTAAATTAATTTCAATATTATTTATAAAAGCTAAAGCTTTAGAGAATCTTAATAATGCAGCTTTATAAATTATCAATATTTTTAATAGAGGTTCTATGAATTTGCTTGTAAAAAATAAGTCAACACTTATGTTTTTAAAAGCTTCTTCATTTTAGCTGTGTTGTTTTTAAAAAGGTAGAATAAGACAGGTTAATCACATTTTCCAGATATCTTTCTATCATGAGTAGAGAATAAGTTTTTTGAAATTATCAACAATAATAACAATAATTCTTAAAGAACCCCACAGAACGAAAATTTAGATAAAATGAACATAGTAAGAAATAATTTTGTTCTTACTTATGAAAGGTTTACAATAATATATGTAAGTTTCCATCTTTCAACATAATTTCACATATTTTGAAAGGAAATCCTAAAGAAATTTAACACAATTCAAATTTTCACATCCTCACATATGAATGTAAGTTTATACTTACTAAGTATTTATACGAGTATGTGTGAAGAGAAGCGGAAATGTATTTTATTTCAATTTATATATTTTAATTGCATTTTCTCATCATCAAGTCAATTAACATGCTAGAAATTTTTAATTAAAATTTTATAATACCAAAAGCATTTAAACATAATTCTTTATATGTACAATCATGAGTTATTCTTATCTCTTGTAAAATCAATATAAATTTTTATGATTTCAATTTTATTATTGTAGTATCTTTTTTCACTATACCAAGAGATGCACGAGACGATAAAATAGTTTCTGTGCTTAAAGAGAGGAAACCAAAGAAAAGAATAGAAAAAGGTAATGAGGGGAACTATATTGAATGAATCAATGACCGAAAGGATGACTGAAAGAATGAATGAACTCATCATCCATGTACACACAAAATTTATTTATGAGTTATGGTTTGGTAAGGTCTCAAGAGTAAAATGTTAAATATCTGAATAGATGCATTGAAGGTGAATGAACACAATGCGATATTGATTTTTTTGACACATGTATGCATGTGTGTATATAATATTTAGTAAATACTCATATTGTTTTTACTTATATAACTTTAATGTATTGTAACAACAAGACAAGAAAGATATGTTTAAAAAGAAAAGCAATAACAATAATGAATTTAATTATGTACACTAAATGCTTAATGTAAATACAAAACGTATCTGTGTATGTGTGTACATAAGATATTGTCTCGTCGACAAGGAATGTTACTTGTTCAGTATAGTTCACTTACCTACCACTAGAAAATGAATAAAGCATCAAATTATATTATGGCATCTTCAAACAAACGCTTCTGAGTGTTTATATATTGCGTATACTCATACCGCCTGGGTGATTTTGCCTCACAAAGTATACTGTACTTTTCTCAACTTTTGCCTTGCTGAGTGAGTTCACCGTGTGCTCGTTCCTTTGATTGTTTTTCAACAAAATTCTTCTTGTCAACTAATTTTTGCTTTGTTTGGTTTTTTGTTGTTTTTATGTTTTTGTTTTTTTTTTTTATTAAATCCACTGAATCGATATTTGCTTTATGTTATCTTAGTTTTGTTTTATTTTCATTTATTCAATTCAATTTATTTACTATTTTCCCTCCTCTAAGCAAACACATTTTATTTATTTACTTACTTATGTTAAAATCTATTGAGAATCATATAAATTATAGATTTTGTTTAGTTTTTATGTAACCAACCAGAAAAACAATGTACGACAGTAATTTAATATGTTGTAGAGCTGTCTCCATAGACTAGAAAAAAGTGATAAATTAAAACAACAAAAAAAAAAGGATCAAAAGGTTTAAAAAGGGAAAATATTTAACTAAACATAGGTAAGAATGGTGACTAGATTTTAAATTAAAAATCACTTCTTTCTACACAAAAATACGATTTCAAGACTCTAAAACCAGACCAGACATTTTAGAACATTTAGTCTTATGTTCCCCGCACATTGTCCATTGTTAATTATATACAAACATATTATAGGATTATATTTTTTCATTTGCTAACTTTGTCTTAATATAAAGATATTTTTGCTTTCATAATTTGAATCTAAGTTTCAGGCCTTCAAAACTTTATACTTGCTATTGTCGTATAAAGAACATATTATTTGGATACATCTCAAGTAACTAACACTTTATTCAAATTCAATTGCAATCTTGCTTTATTCTCATTGAAATTTACAATTTTACTTCAGCTGGTGATTTACTAATATTATTTCCAAAGACTCGTATGAAAAATACTAATCATCTCCTATACATTTACTTAAATGTAGTATAAGTATTAGAGTGTCCCAAATTTTTCGAATATTTTTTTTTGTAACGCATACCCTCTAATTATGTTTATTAAATGTTTATATATTGCCAATAAAAAATTCAGATCAATCTATGACCGGTTACCCTTGCCGACTTGAATCTGAAAAGAATTCATACAAGTTGCGCGTTCGAAGTGGCGAGTACTTTGCTTTCAGTTATTGTATTGATTGTTCTCATGCAAATAAGGGGCTATCCATCACACGAATTTTATAATTTAATGATCCCCAGCGCTTGTCATTTCTGTCTGATACGTCTGTTGCCTGTATTTTATCATCTAGTAGTTCTTCTGAAAGCTTTGATAATCCTATTTCTGATGCCCCAACGGTGACAACATTTCAAACGAGTACTACACCTACGGCGACAACGTCTTCATCAATTACTGTACCTACTACGACACCAAATAGTACCGCTATTTATACACCCATGCTAATAGCAACTTTAGATAGATGTCAGTTAAGCATAAGAGACTCTGTTTACATAATTTAGGCTTTAACGGAAGCATTGGGTCTTAATATTGATTAATTTATAATAAGTAAATCTTGAATACGAGTACATGCATTCGAACGCAGTTACGAAAGCTGAGAGCAGAGATGATAAAAACCGACTTTCAGAACAATATTCCGGAAACTGTGACTATTGGGATGGAAAATTGATACCTGCTGTAGACGTAAGAAGTTTAAAGGAGGAATGATTGCCAATTGTTATATCGTATGATAATAAAGAGCAACTTCTTGCTGTGCCAAAATCAGATAGTTCATCCGGTAAAGAGGAAGCTTTGTCCGTTTTCAAATCATTTTATGATTAACACAACAGCATTTTAGAAACTCTGAAATTGACGAACTTGATGTGTTTTACTCGAAAGAACTTAAAAGGCCTATTGTGTGTGACGGCTATAGAGAACTTAATGCCATGTTTGTTGCAAACAAGCCATCCTAGATGTTTCTTTATTTATTGCGACACCCTATGTTAAACCCTGGCTTCAGTGTAGATTCAGGATTTGTCCCTTTTGAAAGCTTTAAAAAAGTATGAAGCAATTGACTTATCTATGACCAAATTCTGCCAACATCTGTGGTATTTGTGTGACGAAATTGCTATCTTGATCATCAGAAAGAGATATATTCCATCTAAAGAAGAGATATCAAAAACTTTGTGCGGTAAGATGTTGTTGCAGTTACGTGGTTGTTTCGTTAAAAAATACATATTTTATTTATGATTTCAGATAGATCGTTAGAACATTTCGTGCCAAACAAGAGTAAGAAATTCTTTTTACTTTGAAAGATTGACGACATTAATCTGCAAGGAAGCGTTTCTTTATGGAAAGGAAATGAAGTCTTTATGAAAACTAATAGTCAAGCTGTATCCTTAAAAGCTGTAAATGAGATAGTAGGGAGAGTAGTTAAACTAATACAAGACTTTCACGGTTTGATAACCGCCGTTTCTGCGTTACATGCAAGCATACAGAATTCTCTATCCTGATTGTAAAAAGCCACTTTAAGAAAGAAATATACTTCATAACTTTGTGTTTTTCTATTGAATCTATTAAATATGATTTCTTATTACTATTATTGCTTTTGTGACAAATTTGGGACACTATAATATGCATACATTTTTTAATTTCAATTTTGTTTGATTTAATAGATAAAAAAATAAGGGAAATTGGGAAACAAGCATACAAAACATAACCCTTCGTGGCAGTCGGGTAAAAATAAATCGGATCCTTCTTATTCCTCGGAATATTAAATTGACGACGACTAGATGATTGATGCCCTAGCGATGCTGATTATTTTAATATACATTTACTTTATTGGGTGTCCAATACACGGTTCTATGTGGTACAATCATCAGACTAATCTGATGATATACTATGTAATATAACACTAGTGATTAAAAATAATATTTTTAGAGCCTGAAAACATAGTCATTAAAAAATGTCACATCATTCTAAAATTTTGTTTAATTTTGTAATTTAATTTAAAATTAAAATGAGAATACCACATAGTAGAATAAAATTAGGGGAAAATAAACTTTGTTAATTAGAAATAATTTTGTTGGACCAGAAAGAAACGCAAAGTAATTAGACTTAATGAAGCCGTATGTAAATCATCATAGATAGTACGAGTATGTACAATGTACATGAATAAATAAATTTGTGCAAGGAAGTTTGTACTTGTAGTATAATCAAGTTAATGACAAAACATTTTGTGGCTATATAAAGTATAAGCCTTGAAACTGAGTTTACAAATTTGCACATTGTCTACATTACTCTCTCATCATATACTAGCATAGAGTATCTGGTCCTCAGTTTTTGTCGTTGTCAGTAAATAGAAAATAATAAAAACCAGAACTTAATAATAAACAAATTGCTTAAAGCGGAAACGTGACCCACTCGAAGCGTAAATGTACCAATATTATACCATATAGTGCTAGGTATATGAACTGCTGAGTACACTCAGTGGGTAAACATCAATTTAAGCCCTACAAAAATATCGCTAGACTGGTGAGTGTGGAGTCAAGGAGGTTAGAGTTGGTTTCAAAATAAGCTGAAATGGAAAATCAAAAGTAATTTGTAGTAAATAAACGTAGAACAGGTGAAAATAGTCAAAAATACACACACACATACACACAGATTCAATTCCACAAGGCCCTTTAGGAACAGGAAGTTCAGACACACACACACACACACACAGACACTTAAAGTGAATACACATACTTGGAAAAAGGGCAATTTTCCTTTTTCATTAACAATTTCAATAACAACAACAACAACGACAAGAATAACCTGTAAGTAAAAAAGGAATGAAAGTCAAAAAAGTGAAAATAATAAAAATTCAGATTTTGCTAGGTTTGTTTTTATTCTAATATCGCCCTATCTTCATAGGATTGCTTTCGTTTCAGTTGTTTTTCTCATTGTGTTGTTGGACTTTTCGGGTGGGTGCGTTATTCAACAAAGTTGTCAGCAAGAATATACGCAGTTCATTTAACCAAGATTTGATTACAACCGATGGAAGCCGTAATTATTTGTAATTTTCTTAAATTGCTTTTTGTTTTTATTAAATTTTTTAAATTATTTACATTTTCACTTAAATTTTCATTCTTTTAAATTGTTAATAATTTCATTGTGCCAATGTTATCATCCCTTTTATGTTTCGTTTTGTTTTTTTTTGTTTATAAATTCTATGTTAACCTTCTTATATTTTAAGAATTGAATTTTATAATCAAATGCACAATCAACTTGTTTTTTTTCTTATCCATTTATCATCATTTTAATCCGATATTTACAACCGACGCACTCAAAACTCCAACACGAACTGGCTATAGGCGTAAGTTCTTTTTCAACAAAAAAGCCATCAACAAATTCGTACTTCGTATCTTTACAACACACAATTTTCACTCTCTCATCTCAATGTTTCAGCGCACTTAGCTTGCTCTCGCTGCTCGTCAATGTGGGTGTCAACTTGTCGTTGTATGTGGTGCACTTATATCTGTATCTGTGTGTGGATGTGCGTATCTGTGGTTAGTTGTTATCAGGACGATTTTATGCTGCTCGATGTCTTCGTCCTCGGACAAGTTTCGTTCGCTTGTCTGCTGCTGCTGTTGTCGTTGCTTGCTTGTCTTCTATGTTATTTCATTTTTGTTATTGTTGCTTTTACATTTCCTGTCTGTTTTCAAGGTTCTTTCATTGTTGCGTATCTATGAGAGTATGTGTGTGTATATGTGTCGGTCTCTTCGTTATTCACCACGCTCTCTGTTTTGGTTCATTTGTCTCTCTTTTTGTTGCACAGTATCTATGATTGCTGTTACAATATTTTTATTATTGTTATTAAGTTCCTGTTGTAATAATTATTTTTGCTGTTGTTGCTGGTGTCGTTATATGTTTTTGAAGCGAGTGTGGGTCGGTCGGCTTTTCAGAAACACCTGTAGTGTGTTCAAAAGCTCTGCAGGTGTTGCCATATTTTTGTGGATTTATTTGACTTTTACTTTGAAACAAATTTATTCAATATTATAGGTACAAACTTGGTAATCTTCTTTTATTGTCTTTCAAATCTTCCTCCGTTAAAAACGGCATCTCCAAAAGATAAGATGTGTCAATACTATAATACAAATTTTTTATATGGACAATTTTAATTTAAAATATTCTTAAAATAGTCTTATTATCTCCTTCAAAAAGTTTAATTGAACCGCACAATCGAAAATTACATTATATAGATGGTTTTAAAAATCCAATCGCAACCGACGTTCGCTTACTGACGTATTTTGTGAAGGTCGTCCAAAATAAGCTGTTCTGCTGGAAACCATAGATAAGTATGCATGTACAAGATCGTTGATTTACGGTCAGACTGATGCATTTCTGGACAATAGTTCCAGTAGCGTGCATTCAATATTGCATATACTTTTAGCTGTCAAATAGATATGTTCGCATTGAATACTTCAAAATTTGACTATCGCTCAAAAGGAGACTCATGTCGATTGGCGCACAGCTTCAAAAGATGTTTATAAAATCGGGACAGGTTACGAATCTTGAATCTATAGGTATGAGCTTAACTGCAATCAACGACTGGAAAAGCTATTGATGCCTTCAAGCATGTGCTGCTTTAGAGATGCCTCATTCGGAGTGGAAAATTGATTCAAGCGAATGCAAAAGTGCATTGATCTTCATAGAAACAATTTTTAAAAACAATTAAACCGTGTTCTTTATTCCCCAAATATAAAAAGTAAGCCCGTACATCACTTGCATGCCGATAAACCATGGCCATCATCATTACGGTCGAATTCATTATATTCGCCTTGTTCAAAGCTAATTTATTTGGAGTAGAGACTGTTTCTTCCTCTTAGGAATCTGATTATCAATTCATGTATCGTCCACAATGCTGAAATTCATCTGGATTACTTTGAAACATTTCCCAACAATCGGGAATTTGACAAATTTCCGTGAAATAAATTACTAACTCAATGATTAAGCAACTCAACTATTCGAGTTGCAGTATTATTACAAATGTTTTGGAGATTGTCTTTCAGTTTGGTGTCAGAAATTTCGACTTGCTTGGGTTTGCAATGTTTTTCTCCTTTCAGCCACTTCTTTATAGACCGGGTAAATGTTTTATGTTTTGTTTTTAATAAGAAAGCCAATGCTTCGTCCATAAAGAAACGCTTAGGCTTTTCACTCGGTGATATTAATTCGCGGTTCATTTTCGCCTTAAAGCAGCTAAGCTTGCTGCTTGAACCAATAACTGCACATTATTTCTTTCAGACATTATCTTTTCAGCTTGTTTCCTTCGACCTCTAGCAGTCTTTAATGTATATCGGCTTAATGTTTTCTTTTTTTATATCTAAGATAGTTTTCCCATAGAGCCAAGCAGCATGTTTTTTGTTTATAGTTCAAAATTTCTTCTAGACTTCGGTCATTTCATTGGTATAAAATTGTTTGATTTTTTTTGTCAAATAAGAATGCTATGTGCTTCTCTTGTTCAGTTCGACCAATCACTTTTTCCCACAAAGCAAACAAGTCCTCATTGTTAAAACTTCAAACATGAAATTGCAAGAAAAGCGCAAAAAGTGAACATTAAAATAAAGTCCATCGATATTAGAATTGAAAAAAACTATCAAAATTTTAAAGTGATTTACAAAGATGAGTTTTAGTAATTACAAAGCTGTTTTTTTGAGATGCTTCATATTAACACACCATTTTAAAGAGACCACTTCAATTTTGTACATATGGAGTACTCCAAAACATAATACGAACCACATTTATCAGATTCAATCACAACTATTCCGCTAAAATATCTTTTTTCTTGTAACAAGTAATTATTGTTGCCAGGAACAGCAGTGTCTAGGTGGTGTTGGGGCAGTGCTGCATTTAATTAGAATTTCTGAATTGAATGCATTTCTGACGCAATGACAGTGGACACACGTTATTTTGAACATTTTGGAAAAACGAGTTTTTCTTACAAAACAAAAAATGGTAAAAATCCCCATATTGCAATGTTTTGAAATAATAAAGAATTTGGTTATCTTATTGATCACTTCACTTCACTTCACTACGTAAAAATTGAGACTTTTATATCATGGTTATTTTTTTGTCGATTACCGTTTGAGAATTTGTTTAATTACAATGTGTGCCAAAAAAAAAAAAAAAAAATGTATAACATCAATTAAAACAACTTTTTTTTTAATTAAAATGGACCTGCTGAACACAAAATTGTAATATTAATTTTTTTCTAACACGTAAACGTTAAAGTTCCATATATCTATGCATGGGCCGGTTTTCCCCACTGAGGGTCTCCACAAACATTGGATTCAATGATTTACAATAATAACAATAAAATGAGACCTTAAATCGGTTTTCGCTTTGTTTTTTCTCCCATCAAGAGAAAAGTTTACGGCTATGCATGTAAATTAGTAGCTACTCAAAAAATACATCTCATTGGAGATGGATTTAATGACAGGAAATATACATCTGAGCGTATCTCCGAACATGAAAACTCGAAAAATCATCTAGAAGGTATCGCAATTTTAACAAAAGTGACATAGGAAAGCATCAATAAGAGTTTAGCAAGAGAAAAAGCGGAGCAATCGCAATATTGGTGAACAATTTTGATGCGAGTTGTTAGCACAATAAAATTGGTTGAAGAACGAGGATTATCTTTTAGAGGTGTTGACAAATTAATTGGTTCAACGAGAAATGGTAATTTTCTAGGCAATTTTCCAGGTGTATGATCCATTTCTATCTACTCAAGAATGTGATCACGTCATTTATCTTTCATCTACACTATATGAGGAGTTGGGAGAAAGAGTCCACAATGAGATTTTTTTTTTGATTGATTCTTGACTTTATTCATTGCCCCGGGCCCCAACACCTCTGAAAACGGCTCTGTCTCTATGGATTCTGAAACTACTGGGCCGATTTTGGAAACTCAAGCATAGTCTAAAGAGTATGCCTGTGAAGTTTAATGCGAATCGGATTTTTGCTGGCAATTTGTGTGAAACAAAACAATCTCAATACGTTTATATTTTAATTTTTTGTCACACAGTGTTATTTCATAAGGGGTCTTTCAAGTATTACCTTAGCAGGCTTAGGGGGCTAGGGGTCATATTTTCTATTATGTTTTCATAGAATATCATAAGCAGCAATTGACAAAGACGACCTGATTGATTTTAAAATGTATTTTTAAGCTTTATTTGCAAAAATGTATCCACAAGTTTCTCGACAATGGCGGTTCCTATCCTATGTTTTAAACGTTATTTCGCTATTCGGGTAGATAGGAAACATCATTTTACATATTGGTTGCTATAAAAAACACATGATGTTAATTATAGATACATAAGCGCATTAGATTTGATGAGATCCAGTCTTTTCTCTTTGTTTTTATTTATAAAATTACAAATATTTTTGGAACATTTTTTTTTGTTTGCATGTGGCTAAATATAAAAAAAAATATTCAATCTATAAATAAAATAATTTAAAATTGACTTACTTTAAATGGTTGCAATTTAAATGAATAGGATTTTTATTTTCGAAAAGCATTGAACTGAAAATGCACCCTTATAACCATATAACAACCTGTTGACAGCGAACGTTCTCGTATGCGAGACAATTGAATTTAGATTTGACCTGACATGGTGACATATACATACATGTACAAGAAAAAAAAAGAAAAAAAAATACCAGATTGTGTTACAAGCCAAATGAACTTATAAAAGTGCTGTGACATTTCACATTTTCTCACTTCCTTCGTCGGCCTTCGTCTTCCTTACTGCCATTTTTGCTTTTACTTCATCCTTTGGCTGGTGCTACTTTTGCTGTTGTTATTTATTTATTGTTGGAAACAAGCAAAGCAACAGTTGATGTAATTTGCAGATAGATACAAGCGCTTCCCTAACTGACTGACCATTGGAAGTATGCACATATATAGATACATACATGGATTGTAAAATTGGAAAGGGCAAGAACATTTTTAAACATGACCCACGATACTATTTTAGTACAAGTATCGATGTGTGTTTTTTAAATATTTCTATGTGTGCGCAAGTTTATTTTACTCTTGTGTTGTTCTATCATATGATGATAGTGTGATATATTGATTTATGACCACATAAAATATACACTCACTTCAATTATATACAAAAACAATATTAATAGAGAAAATAAAGTCATAAAAGACTTTCAAAATTGTAGCAAAATGTCACATGCTAGAATGAATTTGCTTTTGACACGCTTTACGCGTAATGAAATATATATTGAATGCACGTGAATCCTGTGTATCCTTTTACAGAAAGTGATTCCCTAAAAGGTTTTACGTCAATCCATGTCACTTGCCACAAAATCACCCATAATAGAATTAGTACTGCATCATCTATGCAGCGGCGAATCAAAAAGTTTGCTTTTAGCGAATATTTAATACACTTTTTGCTTATATAGGAGTGACAGTGCAGATAAAACGAGACAACTTGCAATGCTGGTAATTGCATTAAATGCTCTACTTTATCTATACTTACTTATGAATAGCAATCTGTAAGATGGCGTATATAAGATGCATATTCTGAAGAGAATGGTAATTGAAAACGGAGATTGTGCTATTCTTTGAGGTTTGTTCTTCTTCTATTTTGCGCCTTCATCATCATTGCAAAAACAGCAAAAAAGAAACCAACAGTTTAAAATCATGTTTTCATTGACATTTGTTGGAATCGAGTTAAGCTTAAGTGGGACTTGAGAGCATCGATTATTTGATTATCACCATCGTCAACGTCAACGGAACGAATCAACGAATCAATGCAGCAGTTGGAAACAGTTGCCTCACAAATGCACTCAGTGCCGTGATGTGATTATGAGCGGATGTTTGATAGTTTAAGGAAATAGATTAAAGTACTTCGTTCTGCTATTAAAAAAAAGCTTTTAGGTTTATTTAAATAAATCTAAAATAGAGCAAAAGCAGAAAATTATGTATAAAAATCTTATTTGCATATCCTTTACACATAATATACAGCAATTCTAGATGTAAAAATTATCTGGCAAAGTCTACCTGTCATAGAAAAATGGACCTTTCCAATTCCACCTCTGCGATACTTGCTTTACAATCTAGATTCTAGTATAATTCATTTTTCATCGCTCGCGAATGATTTCTTGTAACCAAACATTTTCAAATAAATTAGGATGTGCTTTAATGATTCTAGCAAAAGTGTGTTCAAGCGAGCTCTGTGGAACACTTCAGCTGAATTTTCTGTTACCCGGAGTTCAGAGGGATAGCACTTCTTTTTAACCAAATGCTAAGCATTAAAGCTTGGATATATCTCGGAATTACGAGTTTTGGTACCAGCTCGCATTAAATTATACGAGTGTTTTGTGAAACCTCCATCAAAATAAAGGCTAAAGGCTTCCTCTGGAGTATATTTTATAGGAAGTCTTGCTTCACATTCCATAAACTTTTTAATTTTTTCACCAGCATGTTCGTTAGCATTCAGTAGTGACACAACTTTGGAAGCATTGGGCCTTCTAGCCTTATAAGTACAAGCTGGAACTGGCCACTACTACCATCAATTTGCTACAAGTGCTTTCTTGCACTAGGCGTGATACTTTTTTGGCTTGACAGTTCCAAAAAATCTTTTTCAGGAAGTCAAATATCATTGGATTTTTTTTTCAACACTTTTTCCAATTCAAGGCAAGCCTATTTGTGAAATTTCCTGCCAATTTCAATTCGTTCCTGTTCACTACAGATCTTGTTAACTAGAAGGGAATCGTAGTCATAGTTTCTCCATTGCCAAAAACTTCTGTGAGGGGTTGTTTTAGTTGTTCGTTGCACCTGAAAAGTATCACAGATTGAAGCTTTAATAATCCTTTTGGAGTATTGGTTATCGATTGAAAAAGAAAACCAGAAAAAAGGTTATCATTGGCTATGCCAAAGATATAATACTCTTCACGCTCCTCCGGGTGGAATCCAACCAAACGGCGACAAATGCCAAATATCAGATATGCTTCCTTTCTTAGCATCCCTATATTCTCACTGTCACAGTTTGAGTATTAACAAAGAACACAGTTTGAGTATTAAATATGAGAATAGTTTGAGGAGCACAATAAAGTTTTGTATGTACTTTTTATACTCTTCACGGGAGTGAATAGTATTATAAGTTTGTCATGAAGTTTGTAACACACAGAAACAAAAAACTTATTCTAATAAGAACATTAATTTAAATGAGGGTTTGTGTGGTAGGTACCGGCTCTAGTGGACCGATTTGGCTGATTCCGACAAATGTACAGCGTATGGAAAAAGAAACCCATGTGAAAAATTTCAACTCTCTAGCGCAAAAATTGAGGGACAAGTTCCGCATACAGACAGACAGACGGACATGGCTAAATCAATTCGATGAGATCAGTTGAGTCTACGATGTCTCCTTCTAAGTCTTATAAACTTCATGACAATCTCATAATACTATTCACTCCAGTGAAGAGTATAAAAAACGCATTATCTGGTCCAGTCGGTTGCAGCTGTGATCGTTCAGCCCGGTTTCATGAAGTCAAAATGTGTCACACCTGCACCAGACCACCTAACACTTACCATAAGCTTGTTTTGCTGAATATAAGGCTTTAGGGTAACTCATCCTTATCCAACCACTGTTTGAACGCTTACGACTGTCATATTAAATACAGTTTCCATCACAAGTAACAATTCGATTCAAAAATGGATCGTATTTATGACGAGAGAGCAACGATAAGCAAACTCTTTTTTTTCTGTTTTCCATTGAGCTCATGTGGAGCACACTTATCCAACTTTTTTAGCTTACCAATTTAATCCATGTGAGTATATACTGTTTTTTTGCAAACACCCATCTTAAGAGACAAATTCTGTACACTTTGAGATGGTCAGCCTGAATATTTAGTTCTTCGTCATCGACCTTCGATTGTAGGCGACCGCGTGGCATATTTGTGAGTTCAAAATGCCCTGTGCGAAATTTGTTGAAACATTTTTTTATTGTCTGATGCGTAGTAAGACTGTTGATGTTTCGCGCGGTCTGCGATGCCGTGGTTCCACGTAAGAACTCATACTTAATAATAATGCGAATTCTCGACAAATAACGTTCTTGCAAAATATTTTTTTATGAAAATGTCTGAACTTTTTTAACAGGTTAGAGCAACTTTTTAAATTAAATGTGCAGCAAACAAAAACAAAAAAACGGGACTTTAAAACATAAGGCTGTTCAAAAGTAATCTACTGTTACAGTTGCCAATAGTGCCAACTACAAATTTTATACTACACGACCCAGTACTATATATTATATATATTTATCGCCGTACAACAAAAACAACTTCATATTGTTTAAAGAGTTTATATATTTTTTGTTTTTGAATTCAAAATTTCATATTTAAATTTTTTCATGTAAAGTTATATGTATCTTCCTTATTTTAGTTTCGTACAAATAAATGGTATTCATTGCAGTGATGCCATTTTAGACTTTTTTCCGGACAGATCTGTCCTTCGATCCAAAAGACAACAATAAGGCTACTGGAAATTTTGTAAGTACCGTAGATGATTATGGCCTGATAGATGACGCAAATGATGACTCATCTGAATTATAAAAATAAATTTATAAGATATAAATTACAAAATAATCTGTCTTGTTTTTGTGATAGGTAGCTGGCACTCCTGATTCATTGTAATATAAGTAGGTTTACAGATTACAATAATCCTTCAGCTTTCAATATTGTTGTCATATCAAATTGCAATAAAACAATCAAATATGAAGTTGCAGCACTCACAGTCTGAAATATAATTTTAATAATTATATAGAAATAAATTATCACAGAATATGTTTGTTGTACTTGCCGAAAATATAAATGTGTAATCCAAAGCAAATAGGCCAATGCCATTGAATTGGAAGTAGCCCTCCCAGTGCAGAAATTGTAATGTAAATGATTTCATTTTGTTATAGAACAAATCATTGCTAAGCATAAAAGCGGGTTTCTTTTGCATGATCTCATGGACTATCATGGCCGATTGTTTCGAGTGATTGTTGGCGTTGCAGCATAAACGTAGTACCAAATAGGCAACAACCATTGTCGTAAAACTCCAGATGACATATAAATAGGTAACGTAGTCCAAGAGACGGTTTTGACCGCTGACAATAAAATTTACTTTGGTTTCAAGAAAAATACCAAAGATGCTAATCACAAAGCAGGCTGCCATATATGGTACACATTGTGGTCCAAATTCGGAATTGGTCAATACACTTAGCCCTAATATCTTGTCATGTAACTTAAAAAGATCAGGTAGATTCGACTCAGAACTAATACTATAATATAAATTTTCATAGATAAGGAAATTGAATTTTAATATCATATTCAAATTTTACCCTGTATTCTCAGCCATAGTTCCATCGCCAAAATGGAAATCGGTATCACTGACATCACTATCATCATCATCTGATTGTTGTTGTTGATATTCTTGATCATTTTGTTTAAGATTCTTGATGAAAAGTGACTTTATTGACTTCGATTGGTCCTTCTTGCCTTCATTTTCGATATCAAATACCGTAAGCGGAGCATGTTTATGACGTGCCTCTTGATTGATCTTCTCAAAAAGTGTATTTATTTGAGAGAAACGATTCGATATTACCGATACATGGTAAATAAATTCACCTTGTATAATACTGCCAGCCATATATGGGAAACTGCTGACCATAAGCGGTATGAAAGCATATTCAGCAAATGTACTGAAAATATCAAATTTAGGATTATGTTTTAAAAGAAAACAATATACTTACAAATACATTTCCTTGAAGTCAAAGTATAAGGCGAATAGGAAAATGCACAACACAAAGAGCCACGTAAAATAATATAATATGCTATGCTTCACAGAGCTCAAAATTGCTTTATCCAATTCGGCTACTTTACGACATTTGTCTAAAACGATATCGATTTCCACCAGGGAACGCTCAAAGGTAAAAAAGAAGCCTTTGCGTCTATAAAAGCTGAGCAACACAATTGAGATATAAAGAAAAGCACCCAAATGCATAAAAAGTGAATTGCTTAGTTGACAGACACTGAAACACTTTGTCAACTTGTAAATCCCATAATCATCGGCGAAAATACTAAGCATATAACTAGACATATAGAGGATGGGCATCACGATCATTACAATGTAGTCGAAGAAAAAATTGCTGCTTGTCAATTGCCTATTGAAAGGCACCAAACCGATGAACTGTAGATTTAGATATGTGAGTAAGTATAAGATTGAAACTTTAATTTTTAACATAACTTACCACCGAAAACCAATTCATAATTTGCATCATTTTTTTATTTGTTTATTTTTTCAACTTAATAAATCGATATTCGATTCGAAGAACTCTCTCGATTCGCGCTCAGTAGAAAACTGAATTGGAACCTTTGGCTTTTTGTGTGTTAAAGGGTGGAATTGTTATATTATTTTAATAAATTGTTTTCATAGTCATCGGACTTAAGCCCATAATGTATTTATTTGTGTGTTCTTTCATCTGATAATATCTACGCTATATGGTTACTGTTATTGTACAATATTTAATGCAATTAGGTTATTAAAAAGCAATACACTAAAAAAAATTAAAAGCAACAATAATTTACCAGTGAAGAAAATGACGACTATAGAAGTAAAATGTCAGTGAATTGCATTTAGTATTGGGTGTACAAGGATATTTTCTCGATTTTGAAGCTTTATTGTGCAAAATTTGTATACGGTATTTCGCAACTTTTCTGGCAATGCATGGATTCCGCGCCAATAAAACTGTTCGTCTTTGAAGATCAAAAAAGCATCAAGCCAATTTTTGATATCTTTAACTGAAGAGAAGCGTATTCCCTTAAGAGGAACAAATGATAGTCTGGTACCATCGAAATAAGTTTTGACCAGGTTTGTGACATGCCGCCGAGCATTGTCATGGTGAAAGACTAATGGCTCATGTCTGGTTACTGATTCCGGGCATTTTAATCGTAATCGCCTGCTTCAATTGCATCAGTTGTTGTCTGTAGAAAGCTCCGACGATCGTCTGACCACTTTTCAGAAGCTCGTAGTACATGATTTCATTCTGGTCCACCAAATTCAGAGCATAACCTTGCTGCCATGGATGTTTAGCTTTGGCGTCAATGGTCCGAGTTCGTCGCACTCAACATATACCTTCTCACGTTTTGGATTGTCGTAGCGAATCCATTTTTCATCGCTAGTGACGATACGATGCGAAAACGACTTCACTTTATACGGTTGATGGAGTATGTCGGCATCAGTTCGATATCTATTGGTTTGAGTTCGTGAGGAACCCAGTTTCCGTCCTTATAGACCATACCACTGTCTTTCAAACGCAATGAAATTGATGGAGCATGCTCTCCGTAAGCCTAACAAAGCAACCGATAAATTTTTGTTGCAGTTTCCTTCAGATGGAAGCAAAATACGAGGACGGTTCATTAAGTACCCGTGTTTGACGATAGAGGACGTTCCTGAGTGAAGTTAGTCTTATCATCGTGTTCTGCCATCTATCAGACGACGCTAATACAAATTTCAGACTGATTGATAGGTTTTTTTTTCCAATTGGCAGCCATTCGAGTCAGACGTGTTTCGTGATTTTCGCTAAGATGGGAAAAGTAATTCAGTAATTCGCTTTTTGTTTTTGGATGGGTAAAAATGCGAGAACATAAAAGCAAAGTCGGATGCTGTTTATGGGGACACGTCGCCGTCTTTGACCACTGTTAGATATTGGTTCAACGAATTTAAACATGGGCGAACATGAGTCTTTGATGAGGAGCGACCAGGACGCCCGGCAGACGTGGCTACCGAGGAAATCATTGAAAAAGTCCACGACATGATTCTCGCTGATCGACGAACGAAAGTGCGCGAAGTATCAAAGGCCGTAGGTATGTCGACCGGAAGGCAATTAATATTTTACATGATAAGTTGGCGATGAAAAAATTGTCGACCCGATGGTTGTCGCGATTGCTCACGCTGGACAACAAGCGGATGCGGCTGTTAACTTCGAAGCAGTGTTTGGGGCAATTTAAGCGAGACCCGAAGGACTTTTTGCGTCGAGTTGTCACCGTTGATGAAACCTGGAGTCATCATTACATACCAGAAACTAAGCAACATTCAAAACAATGGATTTCTCCTGGTGAATCTGCACCAAAGAAGGCGAAGACGATCCCATCAGCCGGTAAAGTCATGGCGACGATTTTTTGGGATGCGAAGTGCGTCATCCTCATGTATTTTAGAAAAAGGAAGAACGAAAAACTGCATGAATTGAATTATGAATCGCTGCCCCCGATCTGGCTCCCTGCGACTTTTTCTTGTTCCCTAACATGAAGAAATGGCTCGCCGGGAAAAAATTTAGCTCAAACGAGGAAGTCATCGCCGAAACAGAGGCGTATTTTGGAGAGTTCGACAAATCCTATTTTTTTGGAGGGGTCAAAAAAATGGCCGGAACGTTGGGAGAAGTGTATCTTTCTAAAAGGGGACTATGTTGAAAAATAAAAACATTTTTTTGAATAAAATGGTGTCTTCATTTCTAACACGGGTACTTAATGAACCGCCCTCGTATCAGTGCTTCCCACGAATGTAGTTTTGTAGAAACAAAAACAGACGTAGTTGTTTATTTATTTATTCTAAAATGTGATAAAATTGTAAAGCTTTCACGTAAAGTTAGTTCCAACATGGTCCGGTATGCTTAAACACTACTAGTGCTCTCTGTTGGTAATCTTTTAAAACTTACTTGTATACCCAATACAAGATATAGTGTCAGACAGGTCCTCTGAAACTTGCATACACATTGCTCCCTACTTTTTGCATCTTGCATCTCGAAAATAACTTTGTCTGACTTCCGAAGAACTACAATTTTTTTTTTGAAATAGGCGTCATTGTAAGTATGTATGTTAAAGAATAGGTTTAGTTGAAGTCTATTATCTTTACCGTTCTATTGGTATAAAAATCTGCAGAAATCCTAGAGGAAATGAAGCCTCAAATCTGTTCCACACTTAAATTTGTATTAATTGTACGATATTTTGTTGTTATCTTTGAAGTCAAGCACAAAATTCCCGATCCTAATTACTTTTTATTATCTTTGCTTGACTTGAGTGGCTCTAATAGAATATTCAACTAAAACTACAATAAACACAAGCAACCATCAAATATTCCTAGGACAAAAACTATTTACATAACTCGAACAATAAATGCCTCACACATTATCCTTTCACGTCCACACTTTTATTTTCATACGCACAAAGTGTTGAACAGCGCAAAATAATGAGAAATGCAAATTTCCCACGAGAATGACACAGCGGAAGAAATAATAAAGGGATCCTAAAACCGAAATCCGCAAATAATGGTAACTAAGTTGGTGGAGAAGGCGTCTCTTTGTTGCTTTTGTAAATAATTGAGTTTGTAAATTAGATACACATCCACAAACATATACAATGACGAAGATACACAAACTAAATGTTCTAGCTGAAGAACAAATAGTTATACACACGAGCGAAGGAGGACTTACATAACTAATGAAAAAGTGTGTATGTAATACGAAAGAGTTAAAGACTCTTTGCTTGAATTTTCAAGGAATATCTCTGCTATATCGGTTTCTTTAACCAGATTTTATGAGTTTTCCTTTGGCTTAAGCCAGTTAAAGTAAGTTTATATTCTATAGCTTGAAGCATAAAACATAAACCAGATACAATATACTTATATATGAACCCAATTTTCTACTCATACTCCATTCAAGCGGATAAAGCGCAACTTACCATTATGAAGGAGTATCAATAAAATGGAGATTATAAATAAATAATTTGAATATCGACAAGTCACCGATAAGTAAACACAAAAAGAAAATATTATTTCTTAAAGAGACAGCAACAATTTTAATTTTTTTCTCACTTTATGTTGCTTATACTTTTCGACGGTCAACTCTTCAATATCTTGAATTTATTTTCTTTAGTTGCTGCTTTAGATAATCCGTGATTATTAACGCAATATGAGTCCGTTTAGTGGATGTTGTGGCGCTATGCTCATCAACAAAATGTAACAAAAATGCAAAGGGACTTCGTGGATTATTTTGTTTAAATACCATTCCAGTTAACAAGAAATATTGTGTGATTTGTCAGTCATCACAATTTTGTTCTAGAAATCAATTAAATTTCTGTTCAATTCAATCATCTTTCCTGTTTATTCTAATTCTTTTGGCTATGGCTTTGCTTCAAATACCTTCTAATAGTTGTCAAGTCTCATCATTCATTGTTGTATAGATTCCACTACTAGCCCCGACTACTATTAATTCGTACGGCATGCTTTTATACGCGTGTGCAATGTCTAACATATGATATTTTTAATTCTAATGCAGATATCACCTACATATATACTATTTCTGAAAGATAATTTTATTGTCTCTACGATACAAAATTGTTTTAATTCCAACAACTACAATAACAATATTTATTTATTTAAATGCTTCGCTTAACTGATAAGAAATTTGTGACCACTATTAATTCGTACCAGAGATGTGTAGCAGAGGCTTGTGCTTTTGAAGTGCTTACAAGCAAACAAGCAAATTGGGGAACCAAGCCTGTTTGAGCTTGTATTGTATTGTTTTGCTTGGATTGCTTAGGCTTGGCTTGGTAGGCTTGATAGGCTTGAAAGGCTTGGTGTATGTACTTCACAATTTTACATTAAAACAAGAACAAAATAAAAAAAATGACGTATTTGTCTTTCGTTGATGCTATAGTTGCATTGGTATCTGTTATTGTTGCTATTAAAAAAACAAAACAAATAATGGAAACAAAAATGTGATGTACTACAAACATACACCAATCCTGCCAAGCCTTACGACATCAAAGCCAAGCCAAACCCAAGCAAGCCAAGCACAACAATACACAAGCTCAAACAGGCTTGGTGTTCTCTGCGTTCAAGCTTAGCTTGCTTAGGCTTGTTTTTTTCCTAAGCCGTCATAAACATCATTATGATGTTCACTGCACATCTCTGATACGTACGCCACGAAATATTATTTTCTATTTGACTTAAAAATATAATTTTGATTAATATCGCCTTTGGTTTTTGCAACATATTTACGTTTTGGTATAGAATATATTAAATTTTGGCATTGTTCTCTTGAAATTGAGTCCCAAATCTATTGCAATTTTATTTTTAAAACTGGAAGAGTTCTTTGAGGCTCACTTTTTAGATTTCTTTTCATCATTCCCCATATATTTTCGATTCGGCTGAGATCTGGACTATTTGATGGCCAATCTGGAACCTTAATAATACCTTATACTGCAGCTAATTTTTCGTTCGTTTGGCAGTGTGAGATGATGCTCCATTTTGATGAAATGTGTACTCTCCACAGTCTGCCTGTTTTGGTATTGATGGCAGCAAACTTTCTTCTTCAGTGTTAACAGTCCCGTCAATAAAATGTAGTTGTCCTACTCCTTTGGCAGACATATCCTTTTAAGGCAGTCTTTATGGTACGTTTCTTCTTTGTTACGGATGACTCTTCTTCGCGAATCACCGACACTCACATCAAATCTAGCTTCATCGTTAAATATGATGGTGTTCCATTGCCTTTGAGTCCAAGACATCCTTTCTCGTGACCACTGTAAACGCTTCTTCTTTTGACGAATGGTTATTCCTTGGCCTAAATAGTATTTTAGCAATTACTTATGAAAATAGCTAACCATTATACATACTTTATAGAACCGAAGTCCAATATCTCTCAACTGCTGGCGCATCCATTCACGATTAACACTTTTCCCAATTTCCTTGGACCACTTCCCAGATTTATTTATAACATTTAACATTATATATGTAGGTGCTATCTGCATTAGAATTAAAAATATCATATGATAAACATTGCACAAGCGTATGAAAGCATGCCAGACGAATTAATAGTATTTGGGGCTCGTATACTTAGCATTATATGTATACATATATCAAAATGGATGAGAAAATTAGTTTGACGGCGATTGACTCCGACACCGTTTAACCGATCACCATGAAAATTGGCACATACATGCACTTTTTCATACTTATTTTTTTTTCGGACCTGCCGTTGTCGAGAAATTGGTGGATAAAACTTTATTTTAAAATCAATCAAGTCGTCTTTGTCAAATATATCGGATAATGAATTGTATGTTGTTTATTCACTTGATCTATTCATAAAAAAACCATAACTACAAAAATTCCTCACCAACATCAAGATAAATAAATGTAAATGTGTAATACTGACAAGTGAGAACTGATTTTTAAAACAGAATGTCTAGTTTTATTGAACCATGTTAACTTTTTGTGAAATTACACTAAAATCTCTAGACTCGGCATCTCCCGCAGTTGAACATCTCTCGTAGCCGGACATATTCCTTAGTCCCAAGTTATGTTTTTAGAATAAAATACAATACTGTGGGCGGACATCTCCCGTATCCGGACAATTTCATTGGAACCGTATGTGACCACCCACGAGAGATTTTACTGTATATCAGTTATTGCGACCCATTGTGACAAGACAAAACAATTTAGACACGCCATAAAGTATGATAAGTAATTCCAAGAAGAGTGAAGTTAAAAAAGACTCTGATGGAGTGCGCAATCAAAGTCCTGGTTAAGAACTTCTGACTAAATCTGATTAATATTTGATTTAAAAAAACAAAAAAGCGAAAAAACCAAAAAAGAACTGCCGGAAAATAGAAAAAAGCTAACCAAATAGTATCCAATAAATGTTTGAGAAGGAGAGGCAGAGCAACGTCTGCCCGGGTATCTAATTACTAATAAGTTTCGAGTTGTTTTAATACACTTAATGACTTTTTGCTTGCTGGATGCGCTGATAAGCATATGTATAATATGGTATGGATACATCAATGTTGCCGTATTCATGTGCCATAAAAACTTGTCATATGTTTTTTTGTTTGTTTTTTTTTTTTTTGATGTTTGCATTTACCATTTTCCAGACGATTACTTTCGCCATATAAACAAAATGTGTTTTATTGTTGGTTACATAAATATTTCATTAAACTCATTCATAAATGTAAGTACACAAGTATCTGCATATGTAAATATGTATGCATGTATGTACATATGAATGTACAATATATAAAAACAAAGAACATATACCATTTCGGATATTGTACCAGTTGTTGTATGTAAGTAGTTAGAGTCAGATGCCAGGAACACGTGTTTTGTCCCACAGAGCTTTTCACCACAGGAGCTAAAGGGCTTTGGTAATCTGTGGGTGTGTTCACATTTTGAGTGTGTTGAATTTGCTTTTCATATGCGTAGATATTGTTGCGAGCTCAAATATTTTGTCGAGAAACTCGACACGATTTCAATAAGATGGCGTATTCATGGAGACGACAAATGTCAAATGCCAAGGTTTTGAGCCGCAGGTTGCTGATGATGTGCATATTTGTGAATTGCTTGCCGCGAGCAACAATTTTATTGTGATGCCACTGAATTGCATTTCCGTTTGTTAGTGAACTTAGAAAACCTTGTAATTTTTTTTTTTTTTGTTTATCATATGTGAGCACTGATTTTTTTATCATTCAAATAGTTTTATTCAAAATTCTCAATCAAAAACAATAGTTCGACAAAAAACCAAACCGGTCAAAATTCCTGAATCCCATTAGATCCGAAATTAGACCATAAACTATTATGGCAGTTTCAATAAGTAACTCAAAATTTTCAATTGTTTCAAATTTCATTACCCATCTTATTCCAAACTTAAAACAATTAATTAGTCCATCAGTAGTACTATCAGCTGCTGCTTGTGTCTGTGTTTATGCCTGCTACTATTTATTGCAACTTCTCCGGAAGAAGTATCATGAAAACAATGGATTAGGCAGATTTGTCATTACAATGACGAGAAGTCAGTTACGAGAACATCATTCACTTAGTCCGAGTGCACGGATTTTAATTGCATTGAAAAATAGAGTCTACGATGTTTCGGCATCGGATGACTTTAAATTTTCTGGCGATTATGATAATTTGACCGGACGTGATATTACAAAGATGATCCTGCGTTTTGGTAATGACTTTACAAATGAATGGGAACAAATGTTACGCAATAACTACAACGTTTATTCGGAACTAATCGATGGTGATGAAAGTGATTTGGATAAATCTGAGGGAGTTCTTATAAATAATAGAGATGAAATCGATGAACAACTTGAAGAAGTGCGCCACATCTTTTTTGAAGCAGAAGAAGATACAGATCGGCATCCAAATGGTGGAGGTGATTCTTCGGATTAAATACATATTCAAGCTATTCATTCAATTCAATTAAAATGACTCTTATACAATTAAAAAATATTTGGTAATGCCTAAAGGTATGCAATAATATTCATGGAATGCGTCACCAGAACATCTAAGTGACTCACTCAAGAGGCGCAATATTTTTACTCTGCGTTGTGCGTTACTTGCTGCTATAAAAATAAATCCAATTCAGCGAAAAATGAAAACTTCCAACAGTTGTTAGATTTGCGCTTAACGCTTAAGACACGCGCTGCCATCCTCGTTCTCGTTGTCGTCATTTTTATCGATTTCAAGTGGCAAATAAAAATAGCGGGAAATCATTGAATCAGATGTGCTTTGAAAGAAATTCATTTAGTTTAACAAGCTTCTGCGTAGGCTGATAAATAGTACATACATAATTATTTATAGTATAATAATGAAAATATTTTAAAAACACATACATACATTAATAATGTCAACTCAAGTGTGTAATAATAACAATTATAATAATAACAACAACAACAGTAACAACAATCAAGTGCATTTTATTAACTGCGAGTATGGTCAATGTGCCAATGAAGCAACATTGCCACCAATAAATAACATTGAATCCTCATTGCCACATGATGCACACGTTCTGTTACCACAATCATCATCACCATCAGCAACAAGGATAGTTCCAAAGCAGATAAAAATTGTTGCACCACTGCAGAAAATTTTTATTGATGATTTAACCGAAAGGCGACGCTTGTGGCGAGTTCCATGGTTTATATTGCTCATGTGTTTCATTCAGGTATAGACAATAGATTGCACGGTATATACATAGTATATACAAAAACCGCATAATGTGAAAAGTTTGTCTGTGGTATCGGTTTTTTTTCTTTGCTACTTCATTACGTTAACATATATGTTTTATTGACTTATACCGTGAAAATGAAACAAGTGCAAAATCACTTTTATTTGCTCGTCACAATCTTATTTTCCTAACATAATTTATTCTTCTTTCTTACATTCAATTCAACAATGGAACCTGCTCTACTACTATAAACAAACGGCATTGTTTTTGTGGTCAGCAATCGCGGGATTTTATTAAATATAGATTCATTTCAAAATTGTTTACTCATAGAACGCTCTTATCTCGAAATAATCACATATTATTTGGTCGGTCTATAGTAGTAGTATTTCAAAGTACTCGTGTGTTTATATGAAAATAAAAACAAAAAACCTATTTTTGGATTCTTATTTTTTTAATTTGTCTTTTGTTTGTTCTCTGATTTAATAAATTAATAATTTAAAGCTGAATGGTACTTAACTATACATTTTATTATTCATTTCACACTATGCTTGAATTTATTTTAGTTTTCTCCATAGAACTACATGTCGACAAATTCAAAAAGTGAAAACGGCCATAATTAGAATTGTGAGGGGAGTCGATTCCTCCATGTCTGTAAGAGGGTTAATGCAAACCATACCTAACCTATTAACTTGATTTTAAGATACAATTTTTTAATACCTTTCTATTATCTGATCTGTCTTCTCATTTTTCATGTGATACCTATATATTCGTCAAAAAGTTCGACAAAATTATATTTACATATTCACAAAGAGCGCGATATTATCTTTATACGTGGATCGGTAAATAAGTCCTTAGAAAATCCGAGAGATCGCGCTTCTAACATCGATACTTTTTTTTTTTTTTTTGGTAAGTTTAGTCCTAATCAGCTGTTGAAGTTTCAGTAATATCGACCTCATGGTTTTATTTTTGTTGTTAATTGAAGCAACAAACTTTTGTGTATTGGGAAAAATGGAAAAAGTAAGTTACGCTCGGTGATTAAATACTTTTATATAAAATGCTTAAACCTCAAAAGAAAACAAGTTAATGGCACATCTGCTCCTGCGTTTGCAACTATTTACAATTTGGTAAATGAATTTAAACATGGCCGTACATCCAGAAAAAAATAACATCTTTTGGGATGGTAAGTGGAGGTGGCCACCCAAGAAACAATTGAGAAAATCCACAATATCGTTTTAAGTGATCGACGAATAAAAGTGCGTTAAAGCCACAGGCATATCGTATGGTACAGTAATTTCAATTTTGCGCGAAAAATTGGCTGTGAAAAAGTATTATAAAGATGGGTGCAATCCAACTCTTGCGCAGTTTCTATGGCCAAAATTATGGAATTAAAATTTGAGTTGATACAATATATCAATTTTGAGGAACTTCCGCAATCCTAATTTTTTGACGGTTTAAAAAATTTGAAAATAAAAAAGTATAGAGCTAGAAGGAGATTATATTGAAATATATATATATAAAATAGGACGAGAAAAAAATATTAATGGCTTTTCAATCCAACAACGTTTGACCAATCAGAATGAAAGTTGACATGTATATGTATTTCTTATATGCTATCCACTTTGTTGCAACTCGCAAGTTTTTATATATTTTCATATATTTCTTAAAAAGAAGTGCACTTATTTTCACTCTTCTGTAAGTTCATACATTGCTATAGAACTCCGTTTCTGTTCGATCATGTTTTAAAGTTTAACGGTAGATGTAGCGAATCTTTATGTCACTCTATCGAAACGAGAACAATCGAAAACAACAATTACAACATTCGAATATTTGAGAAGAAACACAAAAACATGCTTGCTTTCGCTAGTAGCAAAAAAACTAGAGCGAGAAAGGAACAATGACTACAAAAATCACACACTAACATCATGAAGGGGCCGCAGCAACGCGCGCCGTGCTACGCTAGTATCTTTTTCTGAGGAGTTATTTGTCGGTCACGTACTTAGAGCAATGCTTTTTTCATATCCATAACTGGAGAGAATCCAGAATTACTTAGTAATTAAAGTTGATTTATGATAACATGTAAATTAATCATTCAAAACATTATACTTTTGTCATTAGTAGTATGTATTTAGAAACGGGTGAAATAAGGTTGAATTGGTTTGAATAATTGAAATCGCAGTCAGAATGATATTGGATAATTCTTGTAGCTATTGAAAGTATACATATGGTATACATATTGGTATAATTAGTATCAGAATTCAAACTTCCGTTCTGAAATTTTTAGCTAATGTGTTTTATCTCCAGTTTCTTAGATTTTGAAAGAGATAGCCCAAAAAGTAACCGAAGTAAAAAGAATTTAAAAAGAAGCATTAAGGAGAGATAAATAAAATTTATTATACATAAATTTGTAAGAAACATGAAATTAGGATTTTACTAAAATTTTATATTAATTTTTTGGTTTCTTTACGCATTTTTATGATGAAAATAAAGAAAAATAACACTGTGCGACAACAAAAAAAAAAAAAATACTTGTGGGTCCTGTAAAGCTACTTATTTGCAGCGTGATGTATTTCGTATCTAATGTAAAACTTACAAACAATACTACCACCTGGTATCTAACTATATCTAAAATCAAATCTTGTAACTCATCTTAACACTTAGCATTCTATGCCCAGACTGTTATGTGGGTCATTTCTTCAATTTATTCCTTAAACCTTACGTACTTAGATTGATATCATATACTTATATGTGTAATTATATTACTATTTTTTTTTTATAAACGATTTTTGATTGAAAAGTACCATTATTTCGCTCTCTTTATTGATTTAATTTAACATTACTTTTAAATGGGACGTGTTAGCAGAAAACTGTTAACATTTTCGTGTTCAGCATGCCCAAATTAATAAAGATTAGCTGTTTATATTAATGTAATAATTTTTTTTTTGTAGCACAGTGTAATTAAATAATATTCACAAGTTTTATTGTAATAATTTGTATTGACATCAATTTGTTTTTAATCTTCGTCGTCTCTTTCATCATCGCCTCCGCTGTCATCATCTAATTTGATTCATGAATGATTTCATCGGAATATCGAAAAGTCAAATAAATATCAATTAGTTTCGATGTTTCCTTGGAGAGTAAATTTCTTATGTCGTTGTGCAGAAATGACCAGTTGGAGAAAAGGCAATGCGCTATTGATTTTCAAAAAATCTGTCTCAAACGCAACCAATTTCAGGTGATCCAATTTATTAGCATAGTAACAAAATGTTATATAATTGTTGATATTTTACTGGAAAGACGACATAATTCAAGTTCATCGCTCTCAAGCTTTTTGAAAATGTAAAGATCAACTTCCTTCATTTGCTCGTCATTCAACATTTTGCCGCGATGAACGGGATGAAGATAAAATAATTAAATCATTGCACTTCTTTTAAAGATTTTCTAAAAATGATCGTTCAACAATTTCATTCACTTTTCTGCCGCATCAGCACCTGACTGTTTTTTGACATAATTTCGTCAATTCAGCAACTGGATTAAGTACTTTAAGCAAATTTTTTTTCGATGCATGGAAATCAACATTGAAGAGGAGTGCAGAAACTTTCCGCTCAATCAACAATTATGCTAAATCACATTGACTTGTCCACATGTAGTGCAAGATAAACTTGGTTTATTGCCACCAACATCTGACAAACGATTTGCTAAACTAATTCTTCTGAAGTTTTCTTGTAAACTGGTGACAAAGGGAATTCTGTTTCGTGGCATTTCGACTACCAACTACTTGTTTACAAAGTTACTAATATAACATTATTTGTGTATACTCTGTACGTTTTGAGCGTTTAGGAGTTTATTACATGCGTGAGTTTACCGACAATAATAAACGTAAGATACCTGTTTCTTACGTATATTTTCGATGAAAATACTTAATACCTAGCATATATTGTTCAATACAGCCTTATTTAAGTATACATATACATGTAAGATGTGGTGGTCCTGGTTGGTGTGTCTTGTCGTAAGTTGATGACAGTGAGAGCAGTGAGTAGCAGAGAGGAATAAAGATGCAAGGTCATTTGAAGAAGACAAAAAAATTTTTTTAGTTTAATTTAATCACTTGAAAAATATATAAAAAAAAAACCAACCAGACGACAGAATCTATCTATAAAATTGGATGTATGTATGTATGTATCAACCTATCTACCAATGTCGCTTATGGATTCCGAAACTGCTGAACCGATGTTGATGAAATTTCAAGGGAATCTCTAGCATAGTCTTGAGATTGTTTCAGTAAAGTTTAATGCATATCGGACTTGCTGTTGTCGAGAAATTGGTAGATAGCAAATAAAGCTTATAGTAGCTTTACAGTGAGCCAAGAATCAAACCTATGAAGATGCGACTATTGATTCGAGTTCAATTTGACAACAACAACAGGGAAAATTACGTCATCAGGCATTGTTGTTGTAGATGTGATTCAATTGAGAGATACTGATCTCAATTTGATGTGCTTAGATTCGGTGTTTTCGTATGGTCAGTCTGATACAACTGTAACAGTGTAAGGCAATTTTTCAGTGTAAGTTGGCAGCATTTTGATAATTTCGTCGTTTTTTGTGATTGTCAGGTGTCTTCTTTTTACATTTTTGTTGCGCGCCACTCATAATCAAAACAAAACACAGCTGTTCGTGATCCTAAAACAGCACTGTAAAGCACAAAACCGAATCTTCGTGACGCGAGCCACTGGTAAGCCACTATTAGAAGCATATTTTAAGTTCAATCAAGTCATCTCTGTCTCTTTTTTCGACAAGGTTGCTAACTTAGGGATTTTCCCTCCAAATTTAGGTGATTTATTATCGTTATTTTTAGGTAAGTTTTTTTTTTTATAAGTATAAGTGAGATAAGAGTTGAAGTTGGCAATCCTGAAAAGATCATCAAGTCATCTTTGTCACTTTAGAATGTATTGTACATACATACAATATAAAACATACTTAAAAAAATTGTCTATATGAAAGTATCAAAATCCGTTTCGTGGTTTGTGAGAATTGAGCGAAGACACATATGTGGATATCGGATCACTTATCACTTTGAAAGTTTAACGGCTTACTTATCAAAAAGAAATGTACATTATTCGGATTTGTTCTTTAGAACTTCAATACTGACAAGCTCCCCAATAATTTTCCAAACTGTGTATGTTTCATATTGTATTTGGGCCATCGATCCAGTTTTTGCATATCATATAAAATGAAAAATTGGCTTATATTGTATGTGATCAAAGAACTTCAGCTCTTTAGGATAAAGAATTTTTGAAAATTAAAATCCAGCAAATGTGGTAAGATGTGTTCTATTCAAGCTACTAATATAAGCAGATTATTAAATTCTTAAAGAAAATTTTGTTGTATAATAACATTATTTACCAATACCAAAAAGTACACCTGATTCCCACCACAATTTAATATGACAATGTATCAAACGATGCCTTAATACAATTTACCAATGAGTATTTCACAATCATCTACTTGTAATTCGCTTACAATTGTTGCCATTTAAAGCAAACATATAGACATATGAGGCAATAACACGACGCTGCGACACGATGCAATTCAAGAAAACTATGGCAAATCCGATCGCCATATGCAGTCGCAAAAACATGACAATATGCAGTTTATATTGTTACATACATATGTACAAGTAAGTATGTGCCTAACTTGTGTACCTGTCATATTTGGTTTGAATTCATTTTGTCAAGATGATTTACACTGAGATTTTTGTTTTGCGGTTACTGTGTAAGTCGATCGATTCCAATGCATTAATTTAGTTACATAGATACTGGGTGCAATGTTGTTATTGGAAACTCGCTGCTGCACTTACGCGTATTACCTTTTAAGGTCAACATCCAACAAAGATAATGTTTTTGCTTTTTGCAGCATGTAGGGATTGAGATTCATTAATTGGATCATGTCTATAAGAAATGAAAGTGACAAATGTAAAGTTGTTGCAACACATTGTTGCAAGTTTGCGTATAATTAGGTTTATCGCACATTAGGTCATTGCGATCAATCTTTGAATGGATAGATAGGTTAATGATCTGAACTGTGATTCTGTCTTTTTGCAGATTGCATTTCATGTGATTGCCAATGACTGCTTGCAGCAGCGCATGATTTTCATACCCGCTTTCAGGCATGAATATTGGCGTTATTTTACCTACATGTTATTGCATTCGGATTTGTTGCATTTGGTGCTGAATCTATGCCTACAGGTGAGCAAATCCATTCGATATACAATATTTTAATTTTGATTATGATTGTGTTGTTGTTCATTGCAGTGCCTGATTGGCTTTTGTTTGGAACTTGAACAGGGTCATTGCCGAACAGGGTGTGTATACATTGCAGGCGGCATTTCCGGTTCATTGGTTACGGCATGGCTGCAGCCGCAATTGTCGCTGTTGGGAGCCTCGGCTGGCGTCTATGCACTTTTAATGAGCCATATACCCCATTTGGTCAAAGTTAGTGGAGCGTGTAACAAACTCGTACACATAAAATAGTCAAATATTCACAATTGGTGTTTCTATTATTATGTTTTTAGAATTTCACACATTTGCCATATCGTTATGTGCGCATTGTTGCGCTTTTGATCTTGAGTCTGAGTGACATTGGCTTTACAACATTTCATTTCATCGTAAATCAAAATATGCATCCGAAAATTTGTCTTGAAGCACATATTGCCGGAGGCCTGGCAGGTCTACTCTGCGGCATCATTATATTTCAGAAAAGGCGTGTGAGTCATAGTTGTGCAAACCGTTTGTGCTGCCAATAATTAGAATAATTTAAGTGCCAATTAGATTTAGTTAAGTTCATTATTTTTGATTGTATAAATTATAATCTCAATGTGCAATTAAATAAATTAAATTTCCTGTGGATAATTTGCTAATCGGAAATTCCAAGTGCGTTTCTCATGACAACTTATTTGGGCGAATGTTAATACAAAAGTGTGTTGTCACATTATGTTGTACCACATTTGTTGATTTCCATAATTGCTGTACAAGTATTTCAAATCGATTATTATTCTTAGTGACGGATATTTGCTTTGCCCATATACGGTGCTAGGGTGTATAAATATGGATTTACTTATTGATTAGACATCACTTTTTTATTAATACATTTATGTTCAACTAATAAATGGAAAATAAAGAAACGTTTTGCAAACATTTTATATACTTACAAGGAGACAGTGTCTCGTTCCCCTAAGCTGAGGATGAATAGATTTCAGCATCGTGAAAAGTATAAAAAATTAACAAATATATTTAAATCTTTTAAGTAACATTAACAACAACAACAATTTTCCAGAAATGATTTAAAATTTAAAAACGAATAAGTTTGATTAATTATAACTACCACTGCTTGAATTCATTCTTTCTTTTTTACGACAGTAAAAAGATGGAAATCCATAGCCAGACATAAGCATATCTAGGGAAGCACCATAGCGTCGTACATGCTTCTTCTGCTTTGGTTCACGACTAGGATTTCCAATTGTCTCTGTAGCCATAACATTATTCTGATGGTTTTGCATTGGTTCCTGCAAATTTGATGTATTTGATTGATTGCTAACGATATCTCCTGGACTATTCATATAACCTCCCGGCAGGATTGCTGGTTGGAAATCTTGGTTTTGATTTATCAACGAAAACGGTTGAGCCAAATACACTGGGGTCATTTGCAAAGATGCTTCAAATACTGTTCCATTAAGCGATGTTGAAATTGGTGTTTGCCTGATCACTACAAATGTCCCTATTCGAATCAACTTCAGATGATCAAGTGATATTGGAATAATTGGCTGTAGTTGATATGGTACTTCTTCAGGGATTTCTTGATAGGGAGTCCAAGCTTCAGTTTGTACATTGTTGCATATAAAAGATGAAGACATCTTGTCTAAATATTTTATATATTATTATATTTCTGCTTATATTATTGAAGATCAAAAATGTAGATTGACAAATAAATATAGTACAATACTAAGCTATACTTTTGTATTAAATTCAAATGTCTGCTTTGTTTATTTCTAACATTGTACTAAAATAAAATGATTTTTGATACCTTTTAGAAAGAATCTTAATCAAATTTGACGATGTAGTCAAAATCATAAATCAAAATAGTCGTGAAAATAAATTCTCCTTTAAGGAAGTAGGTCCAATTAGATTGAGATAAGTATATATTTAACATTCAGGCAGTTTTTGTTGGCGTAGGTTGTTTACCAGCCTGATTCGTTATTATTTAGTTTCCTTATTTAATCTTTCCGTAATGTAATCAAGTCTCCTGACCACGAAACATATCAAATCTGACCTCATGTCCTTCAATAGAATATTTATTGTTTTTAAGTCTTTTTGCGCCGATTCTAAATTTGCATATTGTAATCAGTATTCATAAGCCGTGTTCAGCGAACATAACATATTTTGACAATTAATTTACATGCTCAGGTTTGTTAATATTATTACCAATATTCATTATTTTTTTGCGATATTTGATATATTGAGGAAGGTGACATCCTAAAATGACTTGATTGATTACTTAGGGTAATCGAAGATATTAATATAAGGTTGCTTCTATATGCGGATGATATTGTAATACTATCAAACGATATTCAGACTATGCAATGTATGATACAAAATCTCGAAAAGTATTGCAGTAAATGGAATTTAAAAGTCAACCAAAACAAATCTGAAATGATAGTTTTTAGTAATGGAGGGAGATTGTCCAAAAAAGAGAACTGGTTGAAGTAGGAATTGTTTGACAAAGATGAATATTAATTTGACTTGGAATAATATTTTAAGTCAACCTGAGATTCAGCTAAGTTTAAAATGGAAACTTTTTAAGGCAGTAAGCAAGGCTATTCAATCATATGGTGCTCAAGTATGGGATTGTACCTTATTTGATCTGGTGGATGCAATGCAATAATGCTTGAAACATGGGAAACAACCACTTTTTTATGCTAGATTTGCACTTGAGATATACAATGAAGACATTATTTAGTTACTCTAATCAAAGATTGACACATAGGTTGTCAAGAAAACTACTAGAAAAGGACATTGCATGGATAAAAGAAGTAAACTCAACAGTTCGACTTTACGAAATCATGTTTAGAAAGGAGGGCTATTATTGAAATCACTAAATTCTGAAAAACTTAAATCGTATGTAGATCATGCTATTCAGTCAAGTAGATTCTATAAAAATCTTAGTTTCAATTTTAATTGTGAGCAAAAACATATTTTGCAGACGGGTTCACTTTAATGAGATAACATGAATTTGTAAAATAACTTTTAACTTTTACATTTAAATTACCCAAGGAAAGATGACATTAAAAACCTTGGACCAAAACAAGAAAACTAAAAACTAAAATAAAACTTACTACTTAAATCTAAAGGAGACAGCTAGTCGAAACTAGGAAGTACCTGTCAGCACGTAGCTGTGCAATATTAGTTGTTTTTTGCCTAAATTTAGTATTCATCATCATCAATCGTTTAAATATTTGCTTTTATATGCAAAAAATTTGTTGCATAGAAGTATGGTAGGTCAAATATCATTTTCAAAATTTTGTTTTGGGCAGTCTTCAATTTTCTTATATGAGTCTTGCAATGCCTCCCCATATTTCTGATCCATATAACACAATAGGTAAAAGTATCGATTTGTACTGATATGCTCACTGAATAGAAGTTTTTTATCTAGAATAACACCCAGATACTTAACTGAATTTTCCCATTTAATATTGGAGTTATTAAGTTGAAGCTCTACGCTTGGCTAAAAGACTGGCTTTCTTTTCATTGTGGAATAAATTGCTTTAGTTTTAGCGGCGTTTACCTTAGTTTTCCATTGTTAGAAATAAGATGACAGGGAGTCCAATGAGCTTTGTAGCTCATTTTGTATGTATGGGTATTACAAGATATTTACTTAAAAATCAGGCCATTATGCCAAACTGTATCAAAAGCGACTTCTATGTCAAGTGTTACCATGCCAACTGACTTTTTAAGGGCCAAGTTCTCCTTGAGATATTTAGAAATTTGATCAAGGGGATGAATACAGTTAAGAAAAGATCGAATACCGAATTGGACTGTTGGTAAAATAGAATGTTTTTCTAGATATAAGTTTAGCCTGGTCTTAATTAGACGTTCGAGGCTATTGGAGAAGCCGCATTATAAGGCCCTAAATGGCACAAGGTGGCTAGGCGGCAGAAAAAAGTACTGTGCAGTTGTCACACTCGATGTGAAAAATGCATTAAACTCTGCAGATTGGAGCTGTATTGTTAATGCGCTAGCTTCACTGAATTAATAAAGACAGTGGTGTGGACATAGTTGGGTATGCTGATGACGTAGCTATCGTCGTACTAGCAAAGACGCTAAGTGAGGTGGCATCAAGAAGTTGGCTTATGCAGAACCATCTATGCTTGGCGGAGCATAAAACCGAGCTGGTACTCATGAGCTCCAGGAAGAAGGTTGAAAAACTGTCAGTGAAGATCGGGAACCACATCATTGAATCGAGGCCTTATATCAAGTACCTGGGAGTACTTCTGGACCACCGTCTGTGTTTCAAATAACATCTAATCGAGTCAGCCAAAAAAGCAGCTGCCACAACAGAAAAGTTAGCGTGGATTCACCCAAACCTAGGTGGACCCAGACAGCAAATACGGGATTTACTAGGTTCGGGAGTATCTATACTGCTTTATGTGGCTCAGATTTGGGCTGGGGCTCTCGCAACTAAGTCATACTTGCGAGGAATAAAGAGTGCACACAGAGTTGCGAACCTGAAGATCTGTAAAGCCTATCGGACAGTTGCAGATGATGCGGCGGGAGTACTTGCAGGTAGACTTCCAATTAACTTGGAAGCCCTGGCTGCAAGGGATATATACCTTACCTTAGCAATTTCCCATAGCAGCACAGGTGGAGCAGTGCAGAGCCACGAAGAATTCATCACCTTATCACCAATATAGCGGATTGGCTAAAGAGGAGCGGCGGAGATGTTAGTTTCAAATTTACCCAATTTGCTACTGATCACGGGTGCTTCAGGCAGTATCTGCACAGATTTGTGCTTGCCGAGAATCCATATTGTGGCCTCTGCCTGAACATCGTAGAAGACCCAGAGCACCTCACTCATGAGTGTCCTCGGTTTGAAGCACAGCGAGACAGGATATATGACCGCCTCGGATCTCCAGCAATTCGCAGGAGATCGTAAGGCATATGATGTTTTCCTCGGAAGAGTGGGCCTTTTTCGCTACCGAAATAGCGACCATCATTCGTGAGGCTTGAATGTACGAGCGTATAATGGCGCCCAGATAAGTGCAATTTTTTCCCTCCCTACGAAGTAATGCTTTGGTAGTTCCGTAGGGATTAAAGGGTTTCGAGGCAATAGGGTGTTTTTTAGTCGGTAGAAATCCGACATAACTCGTGGCACGGGCCATGAGTATCTTTTTGAAGATTTTCTCCTCCTTGTTTCGCACAACAAATAAAAAAAAAAAAAAACCAACTACCAAGAGCGAACACAGATAAGACAACAAAAGGCTTTGCAGCTACATGTGGCAGGGAAATTCTTTATCTTATAAAAGATGACGATGCTTTATGGTTGAATAAAAAAGATGTTGACACAAGGGATGTAACTGACATTAACAACCAAAAAGAGAACGAAGTGATTGCTATGCATAATATACTGGAGCGGTTTCAAAGTCAATGGACACAAGATGATTTAGTTTTGTATCTTCCATCGTTAATCCGTTTTTTATTTTGTTTAATTTTTTATTATTGAATAAATAATTTTAATGGAAATTAAAATGATTTTGGAATTTTTATTTTAAATTAATTACAGCATGCCTTAAGCTGCATCGCCACTTAGCTGCATCGCTAAGCTAAGTGCATTAAATATGTGAAACCTGACAAATAATAGTTGTTTTGTATGTAGTATTTTGTTTTAGCAGCATTCGGATAGGTGCATTTTTAGTTTATGTGCCTCGTATTGTTTGTTTTTAATACAAAAAATTTCTTTAGCTGCGCCATTTGTTGATCGTATTTTTTGTGATCGTTATGTTTGTCTAATGAATATCAATTAGAGTCTTCACTCAAACGTTACATTACAAAGATACATGGCGACTCATCAGAAAGTGATAATGCAGCAGCGTGTGACATCGTACATGATTATCTGAGCCAGTACAGTCTAGAGTAATTAATCCTGACAAAAACGATATTTTTTACAAAGCGAAGCGGGAAGCAATCAAAATGTCAAAAGAGCCAAAAAGAGCAATTAACGCTACTTTTCATAACCAACGCCACAGGCACGTACAAAAAGGAGATTGCTGTTGGATATTCAAAATCCCCACGTTGTTTCACAAATGCATATTTGACTTCTTTTTCTAACAAAAAATCACAAGAACCGTGAAATATTGCTATTTGTTGATAAAGCAGCTTGTCACATCCCAATAGTGAATTCCGAGAATATCCATATTCATTTTCTACCAGCAAACACTACTGCCATCTTATAACCTCTTGACCAAGGAATAGTACGATCTTTCAAAGAAGAGTACAGGCTTATACTTGGAAAAAAATCAACTATTTGCCTTGAAGAGAAGGAAGACCATCAATGAATTTATCAAAGAATATAATGGTATGCTACAGAGGCGGGGATCTCATTAATGTGATCATCTGAGACAAGGACGGAGGAGAGGTAAAAAAATTATGAAATTCGTGTGACGTAATTCGTGGATGGGCCCTAAGTATAATACAATACTAGGTCTAACATTCCGTATCTAAATTAACATTTGCTCTGCAGTTCTCTAAAAAGTACGTAATATCTAACGATAAAAGCTAAAAATGCTTGCAAGTTAGATATCATAGATATAATAAGTTGCAATGCCCGCTTCTTTAGAATAGAAATGATGATTTCGCTTATCATTAAATAACAAATTTCTGTTTCTTATTAAATTAGTCCATAATTATATGTATTTATTGTTATTCATTCAGAATTTAGTATTTCAAATCTAAGGCTACAAATTAAATGCACTACTGTATATGTGTAATAAGTAGAATGAACTATCTATCATATGTTATGTTATTGCTAAGTACTGAAATTAGCTAAAACCGCTAAGTTACTTATGAATTTAGATACTTAAATATGTAAAAACCTACTACATAACTAATTTACATAATAATGATGCTACTTGAGCTTAAATTAACAGTCTAATGGTCCACATTTGACACCTCCTTCTGTGCATTTACATTCCAGACACGGACTCGATAGTTCGAGTATGATACGATCAACTCGATACATGCGTCCGTAAATATTACAACCGGCCAATTTTAACATGCCTGAAGAATCAATTAAATTGTCTGAAGAAGAAGAGGAAGTTGTGTGAGCGGTTGAAGTTTGTATAGTGGAAGCATATGTGTGTTCGGCGCTAGGCTCAAGACCTTCGAATTGATTTAGTGTTTGTTTGTAGTGCAAGGCATTGAAGTCTCCTGGATGTCGTTGCTGTTGCATCATATACGGTTTGACCTCATAGCTGGTGTCCATGAATGGTAATTTGTCAAATGGTGACATTAAAAATGGATGAACAGTTGTAGAAGACATGGTACCTTTGTTTATTGCTGTACTTATTATTGGTTTTAGTGTAGTCATGAAAATGGGACTCGTTATTTTTGGTGTTGATGTCAAATTGGTTTTTTTCGTCGTTGTAGTAGGAGGAGAAGTTTTTGGAGAATGTGCTGATGAAGTTGTGACCCTGATATTGGTATTGTTTGACTTAGGACCAGTTGTAATGCGTGATTTTGGAGTAGTTTTCGTTGTTGTGGTGCGACGATGTGATGCTTTCGTGCGACTTGGTTTCGAAGTTTGTCCCATTGATGGTCGTTTTATTATTGTTGTCAATGGAACTGCTTCTATTGTTGCTGTGACATTTTGTGGGTATTTTGGCTTTGAATTTGTGCGAGTTATTTTCAAGGGAGAACTTGTTGTTGAGGTCGATGACAGAGAGGTTGTTGTTGTTGTTGTTGTCAATGTCGTTTCTGTTGAAGCTGCTGTTGATTTGATTGTTGCTGTGATGTTTTTGGCGCGTAAAGGCATCAATGCTGTAAATATTGGTTTTTCTGTAGAGCGGATCAAATGCGATTCAATTAAGTTTTGGGTTTCCTTTTTGTGCTGTAGTATCTCTGGTTTTGGTTTAAGTTGTTGCTGGGCTGGCGCCGAAGTTGTTGTTGTTGGTAATGCCTTGAATGGCGGCATGGTGCTTTGTGGTTTGCCAACCACACCAAGTAATTCATCCAAGAGCTTGTCTAATTTATGAATCTCTTTGATTTCAGCTTTATCAAATCGAGTGGCCGTATTCATTTTTTCAATCATTTCAGCGGACGTGGGTAGATGGTTGTGGTCATTGCCTGTCACAAAAGTAACCGTCTCATTATTTACTAATGTGTTAACTGTGTTTGGCTTTTGAATTTCCTTTTCATTGATAAGTGAAGTTAAGTCTGGTGGTGGTTCTGTGTGTATAACATCCTTAAATGGATCTGGTGTTGTAAAATCTGCAAAGAAATCAAATTTTTAATAAAGTAATTCTTTAAACCCATGAATTCTTACCAATTAATTTTGTCATGTTGCCCAAATCGGGCTCTTCAGTCGTTATATCTATAATATGTGGTGTAACATAGTAGTTGTTTTTGATATCCGGTGTGTCTAACAACACTTCGCCTCCGATAAGTAGTGTTTCTTTTGGCAGAAACCCACCCTCGGTTCTGGTAGGCGGGGAGAAGCCCTTAGAAGGCTGTGTACCATCCAAACCAAATTCGTACTTCACATAATCGGCATTACTTTCAACTGGTACTACATTTGGCATTGGTGGGAGTTCGGATATAGTTTCATGTGGTCCTTCAATTTTGAATTTATATTTATATTCGGCCTTATCCAATGGCTGTTCTTTGAAATGTGTAAAATCGGAAGTTAATGCCGGATACAAGCTAGCGTCATCATACAGCGCATAATCAATTTTCGGAGTGACTTGAGCTGAACTTCCTTGGGCATTGTTGTAGTAATCATAAAACTGTTGATGTTGTTTTTGTTGCTGTTGTTTTTGCGCTTTAAGCTGGGCATTGACTGCATCTGTGGGCAGAAATGGTATTATCTTGAGATTTGGTAGACTTGGCGGTAGTGTTGCTTCATAGTCAAGCGGTTCGGCTTCCAAAATTGTGGGATTTGTTTTAATAACCAAAGGTTTCTCAGTTGTCGTTGATGTGATGAAAATTGGTGGAATTACCGTAGTGGACTTAGTGGTGGTAGATTTAGTTGTGGTGGATTTAGGTGTGTTTGAGATTTTTGGTGTCGTAGTGCTTGGTTTTGTGGTCGTTTTTATGGTTGAAGGTTCTTTCGTTGTGGTTGTTGTGGATGTTGTGGAAGTTGTGATTATCTTGCTGTTTGCTATTGGCATTTTAATTGCCCCCATAGGCAACGGCTTGAAGGTGACATTGTGACCAGATTTTGTTGAAACCATAGGTGGTGGATTAACTATAAGATTTGCAATCTTTGAATTAATGCGCGAATGCGGCTTTTGTGAGGGTAAAGGTCTGAACATAGGTGGCGGTGGTGGTGGCTGAGTGACACTCAGTGTAGAATTTGGCGTGATTTTTGTATTGGTGGTTGATAATGTACTTTCATCTGTTTGTGTTGTTGCTGTTGTAGTATTCGTACCGTTTTCAGATGCATTTAATATATTTGAAATACCATCGAAAAATGCATTAAGAATGTTTTCTTGCAAGGTTGGTCGATTTGTAGGTTCCTCTGTCTTAAAGGGTTTTGAATATTTTTCAGTTGTCGTAGGTATTGTTGTGGTATCCCTAACCAACTTAGGGGTGGTGTAATCTAATGAGCTTGTATTATTGGTTGGAGAATTAAAAGCATAGTTTGTTTGGAAAATTTGTTGAGCTTCAGCAGGCAATTCACCAACAGCGATTTCATCACTACCCAAATAGTCATCAAAATCATCAGCAATACGTTCAATATTTGTGTTTACAGAATTTTCAGTTGTGACCTCAATTTGTTTTACAATTGGTTCTGAACTTGCTTCTGCTAAAGTGGTATTCTCATCTTCTTCATCTGGGCCTAGCAATAGATCCACCCAGGAAATTCCTTTGTATGGTGTTGTGGTTTTCTCTGTTGATTCCTCTTGTTCCACACTATTTGCGCCGTCTGAAACTTGCTCTGTTGGACCCAATAGCAGATCTAGAATGCCAGCTCCTGTAACATTTTTCTCATCAGCATTTAGCACCACGGGCCTCGTTTGTGAAGTTATTGTTGTTGCTTCAGGTGCATTGGACGTTTGCATTGCTATCAAATCCAAATTATCAGCAATCATTTGATTATTATTGCTATCGATGAACTCTAAGCCTTGACGCAGGGTATCGAAAATACTCTTTTCGCTACTCGTCTGCAATGCATTGCCTACCGATGGTTCTGTCGGGTGTCGATCTAGGGGATAATGCTCGGCGAGTGCAGTGCCATTTTGCCCGTCCTGATCTTCTTTGCCGAAGAAAAGGGAGAAAAGGTTAAACTGTCTGGAATTTTGTGAACGTCTGTAGTCACGTTGTGAGCCACAGTCGTAGCTTGAAGGACAGCATTGTCCTTTGGGGACAACAGGTATACAGTTCTTAAGCGACGGCGAACATTTTTTGGGTGCACAACGCCTAGCACCGCGTATGCAAAAGCATATATCGCAAGGCTTATCATGATCAGATTTCATTTTCTGACCTTCTGCATAAAACTGTTCGCCCACTGTGCAGCCACGATTTCGTTGAGGACGCTGAGATATACGTAGGAAATGCTTATTTGAAGATTTTCGAAAGCGAACCTCTTGTGATGATTTTCCTGATGTTTTCTGACTGCAATCATACCGCACGGGACAACATGTGGAGTCAACAAAGATAGGCTTACAACCCTCAACTGGCAACATGCATTTTGGTTTAACGCACTTTTCTGAACCACCTGTTGGAGCAATGAAAATAATGAATGAGAAATGCCATTTACATAATTGAAAGCAAACTCACCTATGCAATAACAATAGCTGCAGAGATTTGAAGAGGACATAGCCGAACCAGATTTATAGACTGTACCATTCTTTACACAAACTATGAATCAATAAAATTTAAATTCAATTCTAAACGAAATGCAAATGAACCAAATGCATGCTTACGAACCAAAGAGATCGACTTCCGTATCGTCAGAACGTCTCTGCAGCATGTTATCGTTCACGACTCGATCAATAGACTCACGTTCGTAGTGATCTAAGTAGGCAATAATGCGACGTTTCGTCGGTATCTTATAGAATGCATCGAGGCGCGCACAAGAAAGATATGGACAGCATGTATTCTTTTTCTGCACGACGACACAACCACGCGGTGGCGGCATCGGCATTTCAGGGCAAACTTTTAGTCGGCACACGAGTGTCTTTTTGTTGCACTGACAGTGCAGGCATTTCTCTATAGCTGGTACAAGTGACTTATCGGCATACCATGTACCATTGTGATGACAACCTAAAGTAAAGAATCGAATAACAGGAAAAATATAATAAAAACAAGTGTAAATCTGAAATGTATTTGAAAACGGAATGTTTTTAAATTATTTATATACTCTACTGGTCTCTTGATGTATTTATAAAATGTTTACATCCATAAAATTTATACGAGGTGTGGCGAAATATGTTAAATATTAGCAATTAATTCATTCATGGCCAATGGCCATTTACTAATTTTAGTAAAAGATGTTTCAATAGTGGATTTTCCATGTTTCTTATACACATAGGTATAGTACAATTTTTACAATTTTATGTCAGATTATTGCTCTTTCAAAATAGCAAACAAAGTATTCAGAATACAAAAAAAAAAAACTGATTTTATAAGTTCAAACGAAAGATGATTGCTAATCCATACCTCGTATGCCTTAAAACATTAATGAATTAAGAAGTATTTCGTGAATATAAACTTCCTCACAGAATTCTTAAGAATGACGAAACATGTATGTATCTACAAACTTCAAACTCCATTAATCATTTAAATATAAATATATTGTAAAATCACATTCTTATGTAAACAAAAACACCTAACCAGTTTTGGTAAAAAATTTAGAATCGAAGAGTTTTAGGCAATTAAAATTAGAAGCAAATTTACAAAAAATATTGTAATATTTCCTACATTCGCCATAGTTAATAAAAAAATAAGTAATGTGTAATACGCACCTGTGTTTTGTGTGATATAAGCATCCAACTGTGCGGGCAAAGCAAGAACTAACGTCACTGATAATATGTGGAATAAACGTGAAGACATGTTGCATGTGGCACTCGGTAACCGTCTAGAAAGTCGGCATCGGGTAGTCTACCTCTTTTCGAATAAAATAAATCCACGCACACACACTCTCCTAGAGTCTGACAAAGAAATGTATGCCACAAATGTACGTGTATACAACTTTCGAATGACAAATATCTAGTTCTTTAGATTATTCGTTTAACAATGTACTAGAACGTTTTTGCATAAAATGCTTTTCAAGCCTGTCAGTTTAACTGCTTGACGATTTGTCATGAAATATTACTGAAATTGAAAAAATTATATTATGTTAAAATTGAATATAAAATTATAAAAGAATAGAATATAAAACACAATATTACATCCTTTGCCTTGCTAGAAGTTTTTCAAAATATCAAAAAACAAATTTTAATTGTCAGATACAACCACCATAGAAATCTCTCATTATGTTTTCTAACATTAATATATTTTCAGGTAGAATCACTAAATGTACTTAAAATTTTAAAATCTAAAACACGTATTTCTTTTTTTGACCGGTACCCTGGAGCACAGAATATTCTATATACAACAGAAGCTTCGATTGAAAGCGTTGAATGTATTCTATGTTAGAATTACTGCTGCATAATTGAATGCCATATGTTCATATTGGTTTAATTATTGTCTTGTAGAATAGGACTTATGTTTATATTAGTCCTAAAACATCGAGGCGCCGTCAGGCCTACAATGGAGACTAAACCAAGAATTGAGCGATCTAGACTATGCTGATGACATATGTATTATGACACACGCGTTAGCCGATGGCGCAGCAAAACTACGTCAACTTGAGATCAATGCACTTGCAGCTGGTCTTATAATACTCTATGAAAAACCAAGTTAATGCGCATGCAGACAAACAACACCTCGGCTCTCGAAATCCACACCTTTAACAGTACCATTCAGATAGCTGATGTGGATGAATTTTGCTACCTCGGTAGCCAAATCACGAAGGATGGTGGTGCAGCGGCAGATGTGGCTGCTCGCATATGCAAAGCGCGTACGGCATTTCATAAACTGTATAAAGTGTGGCGCTCCCGTACACTGTCGCTAAAAAGAAAACTCATGGCATATGCCGAGCACTCCAAACCTTCGCTAACAAATGTTTACGGATTATATGCCGTATTTTCTGGTCCAGAACGGTCTCAAATGAACAACTGCTGCTGCTAACCAACAGTCATCCAGTTAGCGCCGAAATAAAGGAGCGGAAATAGAGTTGGATAGGCCACACTTTACGTAGAGAACATGACAACATAGCAAAGATGGCCTTCCAATGGAATCCGCAGGGCAACCGAAGAAGAGGTCGTCCTCGTCAAACATGGATACGCACCGTCCACAATGAGAGCAGAGCCATAGCTACTTGGAATGAGCTAAGATACTTAGCAACTGATAGAAACCGTTGGAGAACTTTTGTTATTTCAAGGAATAATAAAAAAACATAGGACTTTATGACAAAAACTGATCTGGGACCAATGATATACCGCCAGTTCATTTTCCAGCTTTTCAGGACGAGTTGCTTCTTTTTTCTCTTAATATGCTCCTGCCAGTTGATTCTTCTGTCCAGGGTAAGACCAAGTTACTTATCAATGGGCTTAAAGGGGACATATTCGCCGTTTAAGGCAACTGGAGGACAAGTGGCACGCCTCAGCTTAAAGGTCGAGTTGACACATTAGAACTAACCTAACTAGCCAAGGACCAATAATATCAAGCTATCGCTGCAGCAACTACGAGGCGTGGTGAGGATCCATTGCGAATGCTAGAAACGCTGTATCGTCTGATTTTTGCTATAAAAATTAACTGATTAATTTTATTCATTGTATTTAAAATCAAGATCATCAGATCAAGCCAACAAGAAAGAGTTTAACTTTATTACTACAAAAACTCAAATTTTCATATGAAAACGTAAAATTGTAAGTTAGTTTAGGAAGCATGTTCTATATCAATACTTCTGTATCAGCTGTGGATATGAGGAAGGGTCAGAAAGTATTCCCAAACCCGTCTTCTGGATAACATTTCCTCACGATTTGGGCAGTTTGGCATCATAAGATTCTGGGTTAACTCAGGCTTAGCAGGGAGCGGCTTGTGTAACTTTACCTAACCTATATGCAAGCTTGTGTTAGGTCAAAGTTAGAACTTATTCTAGCTTTGTTTTTGTTATAAGCTCACAAACTAGGCCAACATGTATCCATTTGTCTTATCAATGACAATGTAGAAGTATGTATAAATAACTTTGTGCATCTATAATCTAGTACAACAAATTTAAAGACTTGACAGTAAACTGGTCTTAGAATCAGAACAGTGTGCATGCAAATTCAACTTTTTTTATTTAACTTGTTTTGTTTTTTGTGTGCGGATATCGCGTGCAACATTGCAGAATGAATGCAAAATCAAATAGAAACAGATACAAAAGAGCAAAGCATATAAAAAGTAGTCAGCGATAATCCACTTTCGTTGGCAACATGATTTTCAACTTCATTAACACAGCACTTCTGTTGTACGAGTAGTACTGCATTCACTCTTCTTTTCTTACTTTTCTTCATTCAACTGCCGTGGTTCAAAAGATAATCTTCTTAATCTTAATGCAAACACTGATTCCTTGCATGCAGTTTATTTGTTTACTGTTCGCATAAAGTGCCTAATTAGAAGGATAAGTGAACACTGAATCACGCCCAGTACTTTTCCTCTATCATATCATCTCAAGTATCGCATTTAGTTTTTCACAAGTCCATTCACATAATAAATCACTGATAAATAGATTTAGATACCATATATTCCAAGAATTTTTTATGAATGAAACACTAAACTTGTTAAAGGTTCTCCGTTTTAGAATTAAACACAACCGATTCTTGTCTGCAACTGAACCGGCATTGCTTGTGGCAAGTGCTTTTGTATGAAAAACATAAAATAAAAAGAAATGTGGTCAAAGATGGAGAAAGAAGAGAACTAAACAACTTTTATTAAAAGAGAGATTTGTATGTAAGTTACTCTTAAATTTCACTCTTTTGTTTCCTTCAAGATAAGTATTGATGTTGTTGTTGTTGATAATGATGATGATGATGACTTAATCTATGGTATATGGACTTTCTTTTTGTTTTGAATTTGGATGCTGTGAGAATAATGTAATTTTTATTACTATTATTATTTTGTACTTATTATTAACCTTAGAGAAATATATTTATAATTGTAATTACAATAACTAAATACAGTTATTTATGTTTAATTTTATACAGGGTACTTATAAAGACAGTAACTTCAGTTGTCCCAGATACTCGTTCTGAAGAACATTTGTTTTCATGCTCATGTTTATTTGGCAATGAAAGTATACACTCAGATACTCAGAGACATAAGTATAAAAGTGTGATAAAGACAAAAACTTCACATCATCACTTAGAAGTCAGTATATGGCTAGATAGATCTACTCTTTGAAGAGCCATTAAAGCTCACATATTCAAGAAATAATTTCAGTATAAACAAAAGCAACAAACATATAAATTATTCTAATTCTTAAGAAATTAAAATTATTAGAATAACTGTGGGAGAAATTCTCAAAACACAGACGCTATTTATATGTGAAGACATAGATTAACGATGCCAAATTCGAAAGGTTAACAATCATGGACAAAATAATTATTTTCTTTTTAATTATTATCTCAGAACAGTGTAAGAGATAACGAGTGTCTAATTCCCACACTATTTATTCGACACATTTGCTTGTATAAAATTAAGGGCAAACCCTTATTTATAGAAAGAATTATTGATCGAAATTATGATTTATTAAGATCATTGTAAAGCTTCTAGAATTTTTCTTGAAAACAAAACTAGCATTATTGATTAGAGTCTTTTGGCTCTAACTATTATAAAAAGATCAGATCAATAGAGACTCTTTTTATTGTAAAAGAGAGCAGTGGAGGATTTCCAAAAGGCTGAGTAGGCTAGAGTCTAGGGTGACAGAACTTAGGGGCGGCAAATTTGTGCCAAACCTTTTTAAAGTGTAAACTTCTTAAGGTACAGGCAGGACCGTAGCCAAGTAATGACCAAGTGCATGCCACAGTAAATCTTAACAAAGTTCCAGCTCAATGGGATATCAACGATACCTGAAGGGAGTTTATCGCAAGGTAAAAAAATATCTACGGCTTCTGACTTCTCTAAAAGTGAAAAAATGTATATTCTGATTGGCGTTGCTTATGGCAGTGATTATCTTTCAAGGAAAAATGAAAACAGATGAAGTGAATTACCTAAATTGGCTGGTTTATTCTAAAAGAAAAAGATCTATTTGGCACTCGGTCCATTGGAGTTTAAGACTCAGTTTGAGAACCAAGGATTTAATGTCTGAGTTGTAGTATCCTTTGTTTGAGAGTTATCAGTGCGTTTGATGCTCAACTCAACAACTTACTGCATGTCCAGGTTAATGAAGATGTTACTTATTGGAGAAACGTTCTGAAGGGGTTTGTTGCCATAGTGAAGCGACTGTGTTCAAGAGGCCTTGCTTTCAGAGGAAAAAATGAAAACTTCGGTGATACAAGGATCTGGAAGCACCAGTTACTTATCAAAGACCGTTTGCGATGAGTTTATTCTCTTGATGGGTCCGTAAACTCTTAAAACTATTTTTTCTGCAATCTTAACTAAATCGTTGGGTTGTAAAAATTATAATAAGAACTGATACATCGATTTGCCAGTTCACAATCATACTAATTACGGGAAAAAGGCGGTGTAATTATGACGAGGGTGCACAAATCAAATCGAATTGTAGAGGTCGGAAGGGACTGAAAAATAATACTAAATATATGATACACTTTTTCCAAAACACCAAGTGTTGAACAGCAAAAAAAAAACCCTATAAATATTTTAAAAAATGTGGTTTCGCATGAATATACTGGTGGGTATATGTAATATTCTCTAGATAGACTTTTGGGGTATCAATTAATTGATACGGTAAAGTTATGCTACCACTTCTCCAAAACCTGGTGAGGATTTTTAATTTAAAAATCTTTTAAAAAAATTATGGTCAGTATATATAAAACAATAAATTTGTTAAAACAACTAAAAAAGTTTGACTGTTAAAATTTATTTAAGAATATTTTTAATTCTATTTTCGTAAAATTAAAAATAATTACATTTTTAATTTTGTCTTCCAAACCAATATTTAAAGAAAAGTGTATAATAGTGTATAATCAAATTTATTATGAAAAGCATGAAAAAGAAAGCTTCTCTCAACTCAACTAGAGATAATTGATTATCTTTTTATTTTAGATATCAAACTATTCATTCATAATACTTGGTTAACCATAATTAATTTCAACTTGACTTTTAACTTTCGGGACTAAGTTTGCTTGTTATGATTTATGGAATGCGCCGCGCTCTTTGTTTTTATTAGGTGTATTGTTTTATCTTTCATATTTTCTCCAAGGGCATTTCTTGACATAGTTCTTGGACAGGTTCTTACAACTTCAGTGCTCTAGTTTACTTACAACAAATGCTTAACTTCGATGACAATAACAACTTTCACCCGCTACACTAAACCATAAATTATGTAAATTCCTTTCACTAGTATTATTATTGTTGTTAAACTGTCTTATTCTTATGTCTTGAGTTCACTATTATATGGCTTAGTTCACAGCTTGTCTAGTTTCTAAATAAGTTAAATATAATCATAGCTTTCATTAACGATCATCACCATGGTAATAACTCTTTATATATTTTTTATTATATAAAAATGAAAATGTGCTTAGCATTTGTCCAAAACTACATATAAACTAATGAATGAAAAGAGAAATTCTTGTTAACATAATTTTAATGAGAATGGTTCCCCTTAAAGTTTCACAGTATTTTATTTAAAGAAATATTGTATAGTGAATTTATTCGCAAGTTTTACAACATGTTTACAAAGTGGAAATTTCATATTTGTGACAATTCAAAAGAAATTATGAACAAAATCTATTTTCTAACGATAAGAGTTGAGTTTGAGTTGTCATTTCATTAAAATTTAAATTATGAGGGTGTACAAAAACTGAAAATTTAGCTTCTATAGACAATCAAATTATAGACATATTAAAATTTTTTGTAAAAAATAAGGGTATGAGTAATAATGCTCTAATAATTATATAATTAGTTATAATATTATTTAGTATGTCAATGTATTATAATTAATTTTTAAATAAATAAATAATATTTTATCTTTTCATTTTAAGTCAATTTTTGTAAGGGCTTTAATGAAACGATAGTTAAATCCAGTTAAGTCGGCTATACAGCCGAATCCCGATAACTCGAAATTGCTAGGGAACAGAATTTTTTACGAATTAACGAGACATTTCAGTTGATGAACATATTATTTTACTTTATAGGAAGTTGCATTGATGTATTTTTCAACTCTTTTTTGTTTTAAATGCTATTAACCAGATTAACAATCAATTCCTTGCGCTATATTGATATACAATTTTTTATAATACCCTAGTCATGGGGTTGCAGCTTGAATGTGGTATGGGGTGGCAAAAACGTTATTTTTACGTGGCTGAGATTAGGGGACCCATTATGCGCCTTACAATTGTCCATAAAAAGCAATATGTTTCGACGTTTAGCTTTCATGGTGTCATTCAACATCTGAAGGCATTCGTTAAATAGATCCATTGTCATACACGCCTTCATATTGTGTCTGTTATGTAATTAGTAGTGGTTCAAGTTTTTCGGTGTCATCCATGTTTTTACAGCAAATAATAAAGTAATTCACTCTTGACTATGCTTATCACCATGGGCAGCCAGGATTTTATTTAACGTTTATTAATGGAATTAGATTAGGGGAAGGGGGGAACTCGAACACCTCGTCCATGCGGCCGCATGTGTGCCGTAGTCACAGTTCCTTCGAGACTGTCAGCCCCAGTAATTTCATTGCTCTTTTGCGAGATCTAGTTGGCATGAATAGTTTAGCCACTCTAAAATTCTTCGTGTCTACCAAATAGTGATGCGATTTGTCATCGAACCGTTGTTTGCCTTTAGTTTTCGTCGAATTCCAAGCCAGCTCACATAACGGCTCTGATCCAATTAGAACGTTAGCAGATCAGGTCCTGGCGAGTTCTTATTCCTCTTCATTTCTAAGATATCCAACAATGTCCAGGTACCCATATTTGGTTAACATGTTTGTTCGATGCTAGTCTTTTGATTAACACCAAGCAATTACAAACCAAATCAAATTGAACTCAAAAGCATTGAGTGCATGTAGTGCAGCCTAGATATCAGACTGTATTTGTGCTTATTAAAAGTAGCACACTTTAATTTTTCTCTGAGGCAAATTTGTTTTGCATGGTTTCTATCTGGAAGACTGTGGTTCTTTTGATCCATACTGCTAAATAGGCGACTTCAAGGGTTTTCCCGTTGACACCTGCTCCAACACCGGTGTCCGTTTTATATTCATCTGTTTTGCACACATGGGAGTCATGGGCTTAGGTCTTAACTGTTCCCAGGCATATCGATCTGGAAATGTAACTTCAGAATTTTGCTTCTTGTCTAATTTAAAGCACCAGATAGATGCAGCATATGACTGGATCGGTCTAGTAATAGTCGTGTACACAGTGACATTCATGGTTTCAGTCTCCAATTCTTACTAATGAGTCTGTTGCTGGTCCATATAGTTGCCCTAGCCTTATTAATTATGGATTGTGGATGACTGTTCCAAAAAAAAAAAAATATCTCATTAAGTGTGACGCTTAATATTTCACTTCTTTAGAAAGGGTATTATTTCACCAAGTGTAAGAGATTCCCTTAGTCGGTACTTAATTCTCTTTCTTGTGATTATTAAAGAAATATTTATTTTATTACCCTAATGGTAATTTTCCAGGTTCTTCACAAAATATCGTATTAACTATTGGAGATTTGTAGACCTTCTAGATAATTTAAAATAAGTAATAAAATTACTGCACCTAGCTAGGGGGTGGCAGCTGTACCTGGCTAGGACCAAGCTTATCACTATGGCATTTTTCATTTCTAAAGCAATACGTTCGATCTGACAAACATTTCTAAAACTCTGCATTAAAGATGTCTTTCACATCGTAATCTTTTATCAAACCCTTAACTTTTCTTTCCAATCCAAGCAAACACCTTCATTAATAGCAGAACTTTCACAGCACATTTTCTTAAATGAGATATTGTGACATTTTTTGAAATGATCAAGTCAACCACTGCTTGCTTTAAAGTTCTTTATATTCATTGCTTTGGCAAATACGGAGTTTATTTTGATAATATGTCGCCCACAATGGGAACATGACCGGCATTGTAGTGACTTTTCATTTTCGAATTGTTTCGCCACCTCAATTCCTTTTGTTCCATTATCAATTACTAAAATTATATTTTGTTTTTGAGAAATTGATAAAGTTTTATGCGTCTGTTTGTTTGAAATCATCACCCTACACACTTTGAATGAAATAAGCAAACTTATAAAAAACAAATTCAGAAAATACACAAAACAGTGCAGTGTTAAGGCGACAAAATTGTTTATAAAAGATATTAGTAGTTAACTGAAAACGAATTCCGTAATGAATTACGAATTATAACAATAATAATCTTGAACAACCTAATAATGTCATAACTTCTTTAAAGTAAGAAAGTATTTAAAATGTTTGTCGATACCTTTATTTATTTCTTTATATTTCCTTTATTAAATTGCAAATATGACTCAATAATGACCCTTATCCAAAGCTTGGATCTATTATAAAAGTAGTGTTCACAGACAATTTATAAAGTATTAAATAAAGAAACAAAAAAAAATAAAAATAATTAAAAACTATATACTACTATATAGTTGTAAACGGTAATTTGTAATTCATTGAGACGCGGGCTTACGACAAAATTATGTTAAATAAAAAAATAAAAACATCTAAAAATGTGAAATTTGTGTCAATCGGTGAACAAAAGAACTTTGTCGATGTTGTTGGTATTTGGATATTTAGCATAATTCACATAAACGTGTTGGTATGTTTCAGTGAAGCAGTCGTCTCGTCTGTCGGTACTTGAGTTAATGAATACAAGAATACAAAGAAAAAGATACTTGTAATAATAAAAATCATTCTGTATAAAAGACGATGCATACTTTAAAATGTGGTCAGTTAAACTAGGCTATATGGTAGACTACAAAGACAGCTTCAAGACTAAACAATGTAAAGAACTTCTTGTCATACAAGTCCAACGGCAAGCTCATAAGATATTACAAAATACACACTCATACAGAATGAGTGCAGATGTGTGTGGCTCATTTAAAATGCCAAAATAAATAAATAAAATAAGTATTCGTCTCTTAAAAGTAAGGTAAAAAAGTCTGTTACGTCTATGCTGGCAATTTTCATGCCAGACATGATTGAAGCTTGCACAAGAAATGCTAAGATGAGTCTAAATCTTAGATACACCCTCCCATATTCATTATACCCTGCATTCAAATATACAATAGAGGGTATAATAAAAGATTTGCGAATGTGAAGGTAACATTTAGAAACACTCACTCATATTCATATTTCGCTTAGCAGAAACTCTATAAGCTTTTAGTTCTGTAGACTCTGATAGTTCCCAGGGAGATAAAGTTTATTACAAAATCTTGGCACAATTTTTACTTATGCCAACCCTTTTTTGGATAAAAAGTAATGCTTAGTTTCCATAAAGACTACCACAATAAAATTTAAAAAATAAACTCGTATACTCTGCCTGACAGTTGACATTGACCAAACTCCCAAAATCCCTAAGAGGTATGCAAAAGAAAACATTCAAAACATCCAAAATTTATTGACTTAGAATTGAAATTATTTTATTTCCTAACTAAGTGCTTTTAAGAGAAGTATTTGATATCCACTATCGGTGTTCATAGTAACTTTTGTTTCAGTGTGAACTCGATCTCTTACTGAGTGGTCTGTTTAACTTAACCTATAGGATATGTTAACTGTGGCTTGCGCAGTTTTGAGGCAAACCGGAAATCAGCAAAACAATTTTAAAATTAATTTTAACGCCCCAAATTTTCAACTTTTTTACCTAACAACATAAGTGGATTACATACTACTAGTATATAAGGATAGTATTATAAATTATATATTATGTATTTAAGAAATGAAAGTGCGCTTTTCCCACTGACCGAAAAGTTTTTAATATCTTTTTCAATTGAAAATTACAAATTCAAAAGAAATCATTGATCTGAATAAACAGTTTGGTGGACAAAATGAAGATCATAGATCAATATGGGATCTCTATCCCTTGCTCTGAGGTAATTGATCCTAAGATAAAGTTTTAAGAAACTCATAAAATGTTTAGAGTTGGGACAAATAGTGTTTAAGAACCATTACAATAGGGTATCCACTTGTTGAACCTATTCGACGGCATATAATATTTTTACTTGTTTTATGTGTTCCAAGTAAGAGCATTTATGTTACAATGATGTAGATGATGAACGAGCAGATGAACAGACACAAAAAGGACTCCTTTAAATCGTAAGTATCTATGCCTGTGTGCATGGGTGAATGTGTGCAGACAAATGCCTGTCATTTAGCAGTCAAACATGTTGCAACACATTTGTTGTTCTATTGTAAGCACACGTAGTTGTTGCCTCTTCTGCTTATACTACAATACATTATTACGTGAAGGCATCTTTTACTACAATATATTCTTCTTTTTGTTATTCTTGTAACTATGTGTTGTTGTTGTTGTTGTATTGTTTTTGTTGTTTAGCTATATTATGTATCTTAACTGATTTGATTATTGTGCGTTGATAAAAACACGCTGCACACAAGTTTATTATAGACTCGAGGGCACGATAAATGGGCGTCGATTTTTCACTTACAAAATGTTGTTATGTGATCTTCAAGCGGAAGTACATTAAGCATAACATAAATGAAATAAAAGAACAGAAAAGATAACAATAAAAATACCTGAACACTTCCTTAAAAAGTTAATGCCCCATTGGAAACGAAAGACTTAAGTTGCGAACTTACTACAATATTATTACCTGCTAAGGCAACCAAGTTGTGTTTAATCTTTGTCACGTTGTCTTTTAAATTTAATTAAATTTCATAACATTTATATTATCATCATGTTCTCTGGATGATTATCGCATGATAAAACTGGAACGGAAATTTGAAGATAAAAAGAAGACTAAAAAAGAAGATGTTAATAAAATTATGAAATAAGCCAAGCCCCAAAGTGTAATTGACCGGTTTAATAGGCACGTGCTAAGAAGTGCTTTCAGTCTTAGGGAAGTGCATAGTACTACATAGTGTGTTGCAGTTAATTGGGGAAAAATGAAAATATAAGCGGCAAATTGGTCAATTAGAAAATTGTTAGAGCAACAACAGCAACTCATTAGGAGAACTATAATTTAATTCTATGAAGATTGAAGATTTTCATTGAATGCGCTGGTCTTTTGTATCCTTTGCGATTTGGGTGATTGTATCTATTGTAGTGTCTGTCGAAAGAACCTTTTACTAAATGGTTTCGGTGAAAGTTAACGGCGCCTGACCAAATACAACAAAATGTATAAAATTGAAAAGAAAATGAATAAACTATTGTACTAACAATAGAGCACTACGATCACTTGATCGTCGGCAGTCACGTTGCCTAATGGAAATGTAGTACGATAATCATGCAACAATTGAGTGCACCTTTCACAAAGAACAACACCAACAACAACAAATGTATGGACTTTTTATTCTTTAAAAAATCGAATTGAACAAAATAAAAAGTTGAAGTTCGTTATGAAAATGTATGTCGCCATAATTCTAAGCTCCACACAGACAATTTAACTTCACATTCACCTTTCTTACAGCTTTCTTTAGCTCCCACACTAACTGAGATCACCTCATCATCGTCACCAACTTATGGTATTTCTTACTTTTTTGTTCTAGACAAAATTCTTAAGCTTTTATTTGTGTTTCTTTTATTGTGTTAATAATATTGTCAACATGACAGTGGTGGTGGCTTTTGTTATTAATAAAGTCTTCAAAATCATAACAAATAAATTAAAAATCTGAGACAAGCCACCTACCAGCAGAAGAATATCATAAGTAAACCAACACAAGAGTTAAGATACAAAACTTGAGCACAAACTTTGCTTTCTTTGCAATTGTTTTGTTTTCTTTTGTCTTCTTATTGTTTTCAAACTTCAATTGTGCTACGTAAAAAGAGAAGTGGTGGTGGCATAGACAGATTACAAAAAGAAACTCAAGTTAAACGAAACCAAGCAAAATATGAAAATAAGAAATAATAAAAGAAAGAAAGGAAGGGAGCATTTATGCAGCTGCTAATGCAACAATTGCATGGGTTCTGTTGGTTGGTTGGTTGGGTAGTAAATCGGCAGTTTAGTTGGCGTCGTCCAGTCTTATATTCGTATTCATGCCACCAGCATGATTCCCATTGACGTTCATGACCATGATGATGTTGCTCTACTGCTGGGTTCCAAGTATACGTATCGCTACAAACTTGTTTCCTCCTCGATTGTGAACTCAAATGTAAGTTTTTTTTTTTAGTTTGGACTGCTCAGTTTTGATTTCCTTTTGTATGAAACTTGAGCGCGATATTATTGTCTTCGGATGCGCACAATGCAGCAACATTCATAAATGTGCTGTAAACGCTTCAGTTTTAATTTAAATGCATTAAATTAGTTGTTTTTCTTTTTCCGTATTCTCTTTTTTTGTCATGTGTGCTTTTCCTGTCTACCACACAAATTCGCTTTCTGTGTACGTCGGTCTTCTATCTCTTGATCTGCCACTATGCAAATGGTTCTCTGGTCTTTTTTACCATATTTGTGTAAACTTACATTTGGCTTGTATACGAACGACATCTTGTTCTGATGTCTTGACCATGCACCGTTAGTAAGATGCTGTGACATAATCCAACGGTTATTTAAAAGCTTTTACGCATGTGCAACCTAAGAAGGTTCAAACAAAGTCAACTATAGGCTTGCGAAAGAGGTGGGGTAAAAGGTTTCTTAGTATATAGATTGTATTATGACATTATACAATAAAAATGCTTGAATATTATTACAATAGATTTTTTTTTTTGGTATCATAAAACAATGTGTAATGAGTTTTTATGGAAACATAATTAAAATTTGCGGTTCAATTAGTTCAATAACAGCAGAAGCTACAGAGAAAAAGTACTTAAAATAAGCAAAAATTGCGTTAAAAAGAAATGGCCAAAAACTTCAAGAATTAACTGCCTCATAGCCTCTGATTGTTGTCAGAATGACTCAACCTTAGCATGGTATAAGCCGCTCAACATCAAACTTCTTAGTATTAGCATTTATGGTATTGTTTTTGTGCTCACTGATCTGGAACTGTGTGGGTCGGCAAAGTTAAGTTCCTGTAGCGCCTTTGGTACTAAAGCTCGCTATAATCTTAAGAACAATGATGTTCTTTGAAACAGGAGCGGATTATGACTCTAACGAAATTAGAATGAATAATTACCAATAAATATTCACATAGCACAATGAACAATGAGATTGTAGACTCTGCATCCGATTCAATGATTTAGTTTTGGTATTCGTACCTGCCTATCTGATTCTCTTTATATCCATATCATACTTTTAATTTCTACCTGATTTCATGCCGTTTGATTTCCGCTCGTATTCAGATCAAAAAGATCGAAACACATATCTGCCTGTTTCTTTAAGTAAAATTGACATTTAATACGAAACCACTAACAGAAGCATATATTCGGTTTCACCGAAATATTATATACCTTTCAGACCCTAGCAGAGGCATGAATGTACTATGAATTGCCATTTGATAATTGCTTTTTGATAATCCAACTTTAAAAATAAGAAAGCTTTAATTTCTCGTCAGATTAGAATGTACTAGGGGAACCCGCGGCCAACAGAATCGACCGCATTCTAGAAAAAATAATTTGTTTTTTTTTGAAGTTCTAATAAGTTCTTTATATACAATGTTCTTTTTCAAAACATCTATCACGAGATAAATGGCCCTGATCTGATGTCTCAGAAATATAAAATCTATTCTTACCTAAACCAGTAAATCGATTTTAATAAAAATTTAGCGAGGAATACCTTTCAATTGGAATTTTTATTATCATAATCGGTTCAGTGGTTTAAGCAGGAAAGGGTTCACAAGGAATTTGTTTGTCGCTTTATTTAAAAAAAATAAATGATAAAAGAAGAAATATAATAACTTTCTTCTACATGATTGAAAGAACTCCAGCTAAAAGATATTTGTGTGTGAAAAGGTTTATTAATCCATTTACTCGTGTATGAAAATGGATGTATAATTCTTTAAAAACTTTATTTCTTGGGGTGAAACCGATTTTAATTAAAATTGATTGTACACTTTTGCCTTTCAATTGGTATTTTTATTATCATAATCGGTTCAGTGGTTTAAGCAGGAAAGGGTTCACAAAAACTGTGTTTGCCGTTTAATATTTAGATATTAACCCTTTTTTTCTGCATGATTGGAAGAACTCCAGTTAAGAGATCATTGTGTGTGAATGTTTAATTAATTAAAATCTTCATTTCTTGGAGTGTTTTTTTTGATACTTTGATCATATACAATTTTATCGATACCTTTAACTTAGAAAATAAACCTTTTAATGTTGTATTACAATAATTATTTTGGAAACTATCGTTTTAATTGTCGTAATTGAGGAACTTTCACTGAAAAGTAATATCAGCTTATAATACTAAAAAGTGGTAGCTGGATATAAATGAGAAATTAGCTTGGTTTGGTACAAATTAGCTATTTCATTTAAGGTGGATTGCCACACGTCCACGATTTGATCAAATCTTCTGAGAAAAGAGAGAGCTGAAGTGATTTGATGTGAGGATGGCGCTGGATCAAATGATGAGTCAAAACAAAACGTTTTGGTTTTCTTCAAATCTGTGCTTCTCTCTTGATTTAATTTGATAAAATCGTGGACGTGTGGATTGCTACCTTTACATTCCATTGAGTACTACTAGATATCTTCTTTAAAGCGTTGCTAACAGCATGATGAAATGAATATATTGTTAAAAAATGTTTGTAATGATTTTTTATTATAACCTTGAATAACCTTGAACAACCATGAAAAATATTAAAAACAAAAAAAATACAAATTATAATCCTTTTATGATATCATCTTTAGTGTTCTCCATGGAATGATATTAGCGATGAAATGCAATTCTGCTTTAATGGGTGTGTTTTTTGATGTTCTCTTTCTTGATCTTCTCAGATATCACTTACATACTTATGTATGTATTTCTCTGCAAAAAGAAAAATGTGTCCATAAAATGGCCTCTAAATTTTTACCTGTATAATAATGGCTTTATGAATCATCACTTTTCTTTATATTCGACAAGCGTGCAAATATCTTATGTTGCATTTTGCATGTTGCATGCCTAGTTTGCCTGAATTTATATAATCTAATGTGGCAGACCACGGCAACGTGTCTAATTATTGCAATAAAAACTTGTACAAATCAAGGAAAACATGCTTCTGGCATGGCATTTCTGTTAGAAAGAATGCACAAAACCATTGACTTGACTTGAAAGTGTGGGAGTGGAAATTGAATTAACACTTTTGTATGATGTCTGGGGCACATAGAACTGGGAATCGGAGTTGGCAATAGGTTTTAGCGGACTGAAATTGGATTGGACAACACACCATGATTCTTATTAGAGTATTGTTAATTCAAAACCCAATTAGTTGATATGAAAAACCAAAATCTTATTGTAGTCATGGAAAATAAATGAAATTTAAAAATTGAAGTGTGTGTGGTACGAACAAACGTTGATGAGACCAAAATTAGCATTGTAATTAGTTTGATTTTGTTTTAATTTATTTATTTCAATAGCGAAATGAACAAAATTTTGAGTTTAAAATTAAATCAAGTGATCTTCTCTCATTTGCAATGAATAAAAAATTAATTAGTTCTTTAATACGAGCATATCCGCTTTTCATTTATTTCCTAGTACGAGTATATTAATTTTGAATTTCAATGAATTTTTCCGCATTCAGTGAACTTGCGCTGATTGCATGTCATTACGTCATCTCCATTCTTGTACCATATAACAAAGACAACAAATATACAATGATGCAAAGGGATAATGTCAATCGAAGAAATCTTCTCTCTTCTGTGTAGTAATGATAGTCAACATAAGTAGCAAAGTTTCAGCATCATTATGATTATAAAGCGGTGTATTGTGAAGATGATCAAGAAACAGCGACCAAAGTAACAAAAAACAGCGGAAGAGAAGAAAAACAAACAATGTTAAAAAACTATCAACAACCGTAATATACGAGTTTAGTGTAAAATGTATCTGTAAGACTACTGTGAATATTTTCACTCATTCCGAATGCAACCTACATTCTTCACTTGTTGATTGTCGCTTTGCTTGCTTGATTCCTCTCTGTCTATACTAGTATCTCGCATTATGTGTTCTGGTAACGCAGACCCTTGACATGTATACTATCTGTCTGTCTGCCTGCCGGTCTATCAAACTATCTGTCTGTCTATTTATCTACCAGTTTGACTGTCTGTCGGTGTTTCTACTAACTGCTTGTCAGCATCTAACTCTAACAAGTTCGACTTAGTTCTTCTTTCAACGCTACATAAAAACCAAAAAACAAACTGTGACCATTGTAACGGATTTGTAAGGTACGCGTACGTTGATTTTCTTTTTGTTTTTGTTTTTCTTTCTTTGAGTAGTCATCAGTTCATTGTTTCTATATAGTACATAGGAACAAATTTATTTCTTTATTTTTTTTATTTTTTTTTTTTTTTGTATTTAGATGATGAGACTTTTCTTTACTTTGTTCCTGTTGTTGATGTTGACGTTGTTGTTGCTACTGCTGTCATCGTTTAACAGTTAAATAGCTACTACTATTTTACATTATTAACATTCTGTTCTGTTGTACTCTTTTGTATTTAGTTTAGAAGTATCTTTTCTTAATGTTCTGCATTACTTTGCTAAATGCTTTATTCCTCTTCACAGTTTTATTCTATTTATATTTTTTAAAAAAATATTTAAGATTTTGATGGGAATGGATCATGGAAACTATTCGAATAAGAACCAGGCAAACAGTTATTTCTAGTGTCGACATGGTGGTCAACAGTATATGAGTTGTGAATATGTATGTATAATATAAAGATCCTAATGGAGTACAATTGTTTGATTGACATTTTTACAAATTTTTCTTTCACAGTTTTAACTATATAAAATCCTGTTCCTTTGAATTCAAATGTAATGGATAAGCGTCACATGATGCCATCAATGAAATGTTATGCTTGACCAGAACGCAAACGCACAAATAGACAACTGATGATCAAAAAAGATCATATTACCAATTTTTCCCTAAGAGTAGCTTCACGCTTTAAAACTGTTTGTCAGTCGTTCAAATTTGTCAAATGCGTAGTTTTTCTGCACAAATATTCTTAAGTACTTAGGCTTTATTCTGCATCGTCGTTTGACGTGGTCCAAGCATGTATGTATATATGATCACAGCTACTTGCAGAAACAAGCTGCACGCATTAAGGATGCTCATCCAACCCGGCATTACTTTGAATCTGCCTGCCTAGGTTACGATCTATAAGGCCATAGTTGTACCATCTTACACTTATGGAATTCTGCCATGGGGACTTTCTGAAAAGTCAACAATAAACAGTATCCAGGTCAAAGCTCTTCTCAACATTACGAGTGCCCCATGGTATGTCAGGAGAATCTCAATACAACGTGACCTAGGAATTCCATCAGCTAATGAGCAAATTAATTATCATACGAGTCGATACAATGACGCCCTGAATGTGCACGTCAATCCTCTTGCTTCGGTTCGTACAAGAAATGACTGCCCGAGAATGTTAAAGAGGCTCCACCCTTAGGACCTACTACATAAATAACTATACCTTATAATCGTTCTATTAACGGTTCTCAAAAAAACTGTATATATGTCAATTTCAATATTTTATATCAATGATTTGTATAAACATTAAAGAAACATTTTCACCTTCATCAAGTATTTCTGCAGAAACTTAACACATCATTTATGATCCATATTTTCATTTAATAAAGAATCTCTCAATGCAATGACAAAAATATTTCTTAAAATCGCCAATTTCTTTGAGCGCATTTTGCTCAAGTCAAAAAGATACAAAACCAAGTAAGTAATAATAAATAAAAATACTTTAAACAAGAAAAGATACATTTCAATGAAGTGAGCATGAGCAACAGCAGCCAGCAACAACAATAAAAAATGCATTCTATATAAAATACCGTTATCTAGACAAATACCAAAACCGAACAAAAAACAACAAACACGTTAACATACGTTGCTAATTTTCTCAAAAGATAAAGCCGAGAAAAACGGTATAACTTCGGCAAACTCCCCGAGGAAATAAGGAAATGTTTTTACTTGTTTTCTATTTTGTTTGTTTATTTGTTAGTTTCTTTTCTTTGGTTTTTTGTTCATGAAAGAAGTAAAAAGAGAAGAGAACTCAATGCAATGCATCAAAGACTTTTATTATTATGTGTGTGCGAAACCACAGAAACCGCACGAGTTGGACATAGTAAAAAATAAGAAACAGCGAATAAACAGAACTCTGACAAGCGACAACTAAAGCACAGATACACACAACTATGGATATATGTATGTTCGTATGTATCTAAAAGTATGAACAAAAAAATAATAATAACTCAAAGAACAACAATCTCAAATCTCAAACAAAGCAGACATATGAACAGACAAACTATGAACACACTGCAAAGATATTGTAAATGCAATGAAGACCAAAGAACTTTGCAGAAGCAACACACATACTAGAACACACATAGTAGAAAGATGTAAAAACAAGGCAAAAATATAGAAATATTTATTTAAATTTATCATTGCCTATTGGTATTGTGAATGCGAATGGAAATGGTAGCAGAGTTTACCAAATCACTATAACCAATATAATCGCGGTTAAACAGCAAAATGCAGGAATCATATGCCCCAAACATGTTGGTAGGTGTTTGGAGTTGGGTGAATTGTATAGGAAATATATATATGTAGGTACTTAAAAACAATATGAAAGCAGCTCCCGCATATTGTGCACCATAACCATGATGTCTAAGTAAGTTTAGCTACATGAATCTCCAATGCATTTAATGAGTTATGCATGCCACAGTAGAATAAGCGGCACCTACAAGTATTGTATGCGTTCTTTAGTTTCATTTCGTTTAGTTTGACTCGTTTTTTTCTTTATTATTAAAAAATACACAGCTCACTCTACCTGCTTCTTGTATTGTGTTCCTAGTCGGTGTATCTTTTTTATTGTTTTACTTTTTTAACTGTTATTCTTTTTCATTTACTGCAACACTCTTCAATGTTTTTGTTTATTTGTCATGCACTTTAAGCATAGCACTTTGCTTGCTCATCCTTTGCTTTCGAATACAAACAAACAAACAGACAAACAAATATTTTTTACACTTTACACCTTTGAAGATCATTCAAAAGATACACAGAGAAAACCGATTATTTTTTTTTCTTTGCGTTCTAAACTAGTCGCGTTCTGACCAACAACTGAACCAGAAGCATTTGGAGCTGTTGCTTTTAAGAAAACTTATCCAAAGAAAGTCTTTCGAGAAAGATACTCGTACACAACGAACAGGTCTCTTAAGTTCGTACACAATGAATGAAGAACAATAACATAAAGAGCACACAAATTGAAAATAAGAGTAACATTCTCTACTGGAGATTCATATGTATAGTAGTATATGGAACTACACAATACACAAATGTTCGATAAAATATGCGTATAATGTGGGAAACATTTGAAAAGAGTTTAAAGTACTAACTTCTTATGAATAATCATGGGCAAGAATAACTAATATCCTGAAAATAAATGTTGATTCAATGTAAGATATATACATACATGCACGTATTGTAGGTTTACGATAAACAAAATGCCTGGTAGTCTTTTATGAATATGTTATACTCCTACGGAATTAAGATTTAGATTCTATAGGCAATTGAAATAACAAAGAAATAATTTTGTAACGCATATAAGTATATAAAAGTTGAGGAATTTCGTGTATTTATTTTATTTGTGTTGGTGTTCTAAGAAAATTATTATATAAATTATTCAGGGGTGCCACAGAAAACTCTTCCTCCTCTATTCCACCAGATTTCCGATTTCCATAGAAAACTCTTTTGGGAGTGTTTGATTCCTCCTTTTGTGTTTTTATATGTTGACAGCCTTTTTAACATTCAGTTGAAGCGGTTTGGTTATTCCATAAAATCACCGAGTGGCCGAGTGGAATGCAAAACTCCATACGACGAAAACACTAGAGTTTTCTGTGGCACCCCTGATTGTATAAAGTGATATACATTTTGATAGTTGTTGCATGTAACATTCTAAATGCAACTTTATTTTCACTGACAGCTCCAAATCATCTGAAGTTATAGGCTTCGACATCTCTACCGAAACAAACCCAATGATATCTGGCCTCTTTCCCCACTATTCAACAGTATTTGCAGCTGCAATCATTGCAATCCATGAAGCTATACGCATTGGAATACGTAAACCAGGTTTACAGGCTATTTGCTCTGACTCACTTTCTGATTTATCCGCTACAGCCAACTTTAATAACCACAATTACTACGCCTGAACAATAAGATCCCTATTGAATACAAAATTAACCAAAATAAAACTTATCTGGGTTCCCAGCCACACTGGCATGTAAAGCAATGAAAAGGCAAATTTAACAGCAAAGCTTGCTACTAAGTTACCACTTGTATACACACCCAACTACAACATCAGCGACATTATTCATACTCTCAAAAAACACATAAATCGGGAACACAGCACCATGCTACAACACACCTACAGCTGGTATAAGCAAATCCACTCGTCCAATAGCACTTCCACCACACTTTATAATTCTCCAACTTTTAAACTTTTATCTAGACTCGATCAGATAAAGTTTACTAGAATCCGACTATCCTAACAAACATGTACCTCATAGACAAAAACCATATGTAATAACGCACCATTCACCACATTATCACATCCTGCTCCTCATTATACAGCCTCAGATCCTCAACGTTCGCTAACATGGACCCCATCTCAATCATTTCTGATCCGTCCTTTAATAATATTAATCTTATTCTTAATTTTCAAAAAAAAAATCGATTATGTATTGGCCGTTTTATTGGACCACTTTCGGGAAGTTTCATTATTCCGTCCTCGTAGAACTTCTGATACTTATGAGTCAAGTGGTTTTTGACAGCCTTATCAGAATCGAAATTTTCACCACTCAATAGAAATCTGATTGTGCAAGGTCGGGGCTATACGGTGGATATGACGGCTTGAGACTAAAGCCATCTATAGAAAAACACCAACATAATTTTGCACACAACCAACTGTTGAAAGCAACAATTTTTTCCACGAAAATTAAAGAAAACCATTATTATATTGTATTTACTTTGATTTGTCATTTTTGAAATTATCTTAGTTTATATATATAATTTGAAATTATCTAAAGCGGGTGAAATCAATGAAAAAAGCTTTTCAGCTTAAGGGTTCAAGTCCAAACTAAACATAAAAGCTTTGTCAGAAGCACAATATTCAATTCATGTATTTTATTTTATAACCAATAAAATTATTACATGACCGTTTTGAAAAAATTATAGCTAAAATTTTTTCTTTTTATAAAAACCATAAATATTCAAAGAGTCCGTTTTAAAAAGTCCTTCCTCTTCTAGTGATCGGATAATTTTCGAATATTTGTATTGAGTGATCCAACTTTTTTATTAATTCGGACCTGATCACGAAAATGTTATCTGTTTCTTTCTAAGACGTACTATTTAAAAGTTATGAACCGTGAAAGTTCTATCTATATTTATGTACATATATGTAAATGTATGACTCCTTTGGATTCCGAAATTACTAAACCGATTTTGATAAAATTTTTATGGAAACTTTAGCATAGTCTGAATACTATTCCTGTGGTAATTTGGTTCGGATCAGACACTTGGTTACAGAATTAATATTTTTTTGAATATTTACATGGTTGGTGAATATGGGTCAGAGTCCATAATTCAGTAGCTGATGTCCCATTTTGTCTCTTACAAACTTCTTGAAAAACATAAAATATTATTAACTGTGTGATTCTTCTTGGCGGATATCTTTCGCACAATTACATTTAAATCCAGACTTTGTTGCGGTCAATCCAACGTTTCGTCCCCAACATTTGTCAAAAATATTTTTGTTCATTTTGCTCTTAGGGAAAAAGTTGCGTTGTCCTGTGGAAGAAGGAATGCATCTCTGATTATCCTATCACCTGAGGGAATTGCAAGATCATTCAAAATTCTCAAAAATTGGTTTTTATTCATTGTATGTACCATCAATGGAAACCAAGTCGCCCAAGCCATTAAATGAAATTGCAGGTGCAGATGTGGTTTAATCTAATAAAAACAATTTTATTCTTCTCTGTCCAGAGTATTTTACACCAAAATGATTTGAAGTGTCATAGGCAGGAGCAAGATGCGATAATGTGGTGAATGTGTTTCGATTTTTACCGATGAGGTGCCTGGTAATTAAGTTTGAGTGACCAAGAAGGATTCTTGTGAATTTTATCTGCTAAACCTTATTGTTGTATTTTTTATGATTACATATGATTTCTTAATCAAATAATCAAATAATCACAACGCAACTAACTTTTAAGTAGAAACGCTGAAATTGATAGAATCATGCGACCCAAAATACTTATGCCTTTATAAATCAAGGTGCATTTCTCTCTTCAGGACCAAGAATGCATAAAGAAGACATAAAGCTGGAGTGTAACAGAACAACAAAAAAATTAAGTTGCTTTTCGATATGTACTGACAACATTTTGGTAGCATTTTAAGATACAAAATGTCATTTTTGTAATTGCAATTGCATTTCCTTATTATACAATCTTTTCGTTGGTTCCTTCCGTAACTAACATGAATACTAATCTCATGCAAAAGGTAAAATATTTAATAAACAATATTAAGGATAAACATGTAAATTTCTGGCACCAAAAATCATAAAACTAAATGCACAAACTTTGACAATAAACATTTGGCAAGCAACAAACTAACAAAATTGTAAAAGTTTTTGATTTTTTTTTGAAAAATCTTGTTTTCTTTTTGTTTTCATTTGCAGTGCACCTCTTTTGTTTTTGTAAATAATGCAGACAAATTTGGAAAGAGAAAGGATTCCGACAAGGAGTTTTGCCTGCACTAAGGATAGCTCTTTCATCATACTCACTTTGGAAAATTGGCAATAAAAAGTTTTATATTTTGGCACTCACGAATATTTTGGCTGGAAAATTTAACACTTTGAGTGAAGTGAAAAACCTGAAAACGGATGGATGAATGGATTTAAATAAGTAGTAGTACAAAAAAAGATGCAGTCAAGCAGAAGCAAAGAAGGTGTGCTGGGACATAGAAAAAAGTTAAAGTTTCTTAGAATATTTAACGTAATTTCTTTGATGTACGAGCATTTATTTATCAAGGACGCCAGCCTCTTAACTAATTGAAGTATGAAATTTTCTGGGGTATCGCTCAAGCATTAAAAATACTTCAATTTGTTCATGCAGCAATATGATTTAATTAAGATTAAAAGCTCCCACGACCTAAACGCTAAGAAAATAGCAAATATTTTAATTCCAATTTAGAGGTAATATCTATTGTTTATAAAAAACACTCAAACTGATTAGAACTTCGAAAGCTATTCCCTAAGTATTTAACGTGGACTTATATGCTGTTTTTATTTTGTGTTTAGGTAGAAGGATTGTGATTTAATTTTCTATTTCCAAAAGAGAAAAATAACCTTAATTTTAACTAATTGCCATCATTTGGTATGAGTAAAAGTACAAACACCCATCTAATTGGGACTCGCATTTCAGTAGTTCGTTTTATTCCAGGTATTAAAAATCGAGATGCTTCAAAGATTGGTGAGGAAAATCATATGTAAAACATTTAGCCGGTTATGCCCAGTAATATCTTCCTCCTTATATGCATTTTTATTACTATAAGTCCAAATCAATTCTAAGTCTTATGGGGATTCGATTACACTGGTTAACAAAATTTTGGAACAAGAAAGGTACTTACTAATTTTGAATTACCTACCTATCCACATTCGAACACTATAAGGTCCTCACGAATTGTGTTAAACGCCGACAAATAGTATTTTCGTAAATTTTGTAACAGATTTCGTGATCGCCCCGTTCTGTTTGCTTGTAGTAAATCAGCCGACACGGTATGCATGCATGGTTGAGCATTTGTGTATGTGTGACTTGGAGTGATTGAAGGTGCGTCGTGCGTGCAGTTTCAATCATTCACAAGCCGACAGCAATTCACAAGTATTTCACACTAGCCGTCGGCACTATGAAAATATTTCTAACTAGCGCACACGTCTGCTTACTTCAAGTATTTCGATGGACGAAATATCAAATCGATTTGGATATTCCGTCAATTATCGTATGTGAGTCGCTCACATTCAAATTTCAGTAACACTATGATGACACTTAATTACGATTGATCATGGAGGAGTTAGCAGAGCATGTCACTGCGAGGGCCTAATCTGGACCAGACTCCGTCACCTTGGAAACCATTACTTGGCTTCAGTTGAAATTACAGATATGTCTCCGAAGAGGATCTTGGAATTCGTAATGAATACCGGAATCTCGGAGGAACTGTGATTACGGGGTGAGTCACAATAGGTCCACTTGCGGCCACAGTGACAAGGTGCACTGTTTACCACCCTTTCCTCAATCTAATCAGTACGTTATATGGCCAGTATTTTTGCTATGCCATCATACAAAACTTGGGCTTGTGCAAAACTTCGTGACAGCTATGGAGAGGAGTGGTGACGGCTTTTATATTTTAAAGAAGAATTTTCTAAACTGAGTGATGCAAGGGAATATTCGTTGGTCCGCATATTAGATAATTGATGAAAGATAAAATATTTAAAAAAAGGCTTAATGATTAAAAATCAGCTTGGGAATCTTACATGAAAGTGACTTTAAATTTTCTCGGAAATCACCGATCAAGTAACTATAAAAGTATTATCGCGGAGCTATTTGCTTTGGGCATTTAGATTTGTTTCCTAAAAAATTGGGCGTCGTAAGCGATAAACACGTTGAAAGATTCAATCAAGACATTTCTACGATAGAAAAAAGATATCAAGGCAAGTGGAGTCCACGTATGCTGGTGGATTATTATATTATATATTATGTACAACGAGACGTCCAGCAGACTTCAGAAGAAAATCATAAAGTTACAGTGACTTTAATATTGCAGTATAACAAAATAACTTAATTTTTTTTGATAAAAACTTAAATTTTCTAAATTATAATTAAGTTAAATTTCAAAAAACCTATTCTTATTTGGAACATTTTATATTTATGTCTACTATCTTTATCCTTGTTCTAAACAAAGCTAGACAAAAATTTTCATGTTACATACAAAAAGTATTTTTTTGTTGACTAGTGTTATTGCTTTTGTAAACAACCAAAATAAAACTACGATACTTGATTTGAAACTTTTGTCTTTCTTATTTATTATGGAACTTAGCCAGTTAAACATTTGAATCCAATTGTCCAAGAAATAGTCTACACTTAGTTTTTAAAAAGGAGGGGCAACTATGTATTTAGATAAGTCATTCAATTTAATATTATGATAACCTCAAACAAATAATAATAATTATTTTTAGCAATAAAATATTAATGTTTTTGGCAACAATTTTACTGGAGCTCCAATGGTGAATTAATTTATGATATTTTTTCTTTCTTTATAGACAAAGCATTTTATCCAAATTCAGATAGTAAAAATAATTCCATTCAATATTTGGCAGCTGTCCTGCAGAGTAGTGTCTTAACGCCAAACTTGTATGCCAGAAAATACTATTTATATAGCTCATCTGCCACTTTTTGGTGAAAGAAATTAGCCTGCATACGGATGGAGCTACTTTACCTAGTCTACATTATTTAACGACTATCTTCATGCCGGCTACTTTCCGCAAGTGTGGAAAGTGGCCAAAATCATCGCTTTCCTAAACTTGGTAAAGCACCGAACTGACCAGATAACTATCGATTTATAAGCTAACTTTGTTGTTTTGGGAAATTTTTGAACAAGTTTTATATATTTATATACAATTTGGCAATTTGGCTTCAGGCCTCACATGAGCTGCATAGACTCGCTTGTCAAGCTTAAGCAGTACGTCAAGAACAATATGCAAAATAAGCAGTCGGTTGGGCTTGTCACCCTAGAAATACAAGCGGCATTTGACACAGTTTGGCATGACGGATAAGTGCACAAACTAATCACTACAAATTTTACTTAATAAAAATTATACAGAGCTTTCATATCAATCGAGACTTCTTTATTGACCTGCAAGGTGTCCAATCGGGGGTCCAAGGTATCAGTGCTGGAGGTCCTCAGGGTTCGGTCTTAGGTTCCATTTTGTATAATTTATATAACCATGATTTACCTGACTGGATAACTGCACAGTAAACCACTTTTCTGAAATACATAATATATTGATCAACATGGGCTGCATTTTCTTTAGAAGAACCTTAGAAATACTATTTTTTTTTCTCGAATGATAAGTGCTGAATATATTCATATTTTAGGGAGGGCATTGGTACCATTTTTAAATCAGGAAACTGAAGTTGAATGAACTTTCCAGCAGGATAATTCTAGAATTCACGTGGACTGAGAAAAAAAAAGTTGGTTTACCTAAAAAAACAAATGTTTTTGAACCAAAAAGAAAAGTTATGAGGAATACTAACGCACACAGCGGGCTTATAAGGAAAATAAACAGTTTAACTCAGTTAATGAGTTATTTGACGCCAGAATGGAGGAATTGTTTACAGACTTAATTATAAGAATGGAAAAACACATAAATGATGTTATTTTGCAGAAAGGAAAATTCATAGGTTAAGAATAAAATCGTTAAGTATTTCAAGGAAAATTTTGACCTTATACGCATGAAACAAACGTATTTCACAATAACTACGCAAAAAATATACCGTTATCTTCAGAAAAGTCGTCGAATATTTTTCTTGCGTTTGAAGAGTGAGGCATCATTTCAGTAAAGCATTGTTTTATCAAGCGACCAATCCCTTTTTAAATATATAAATAATCTCCTGACCTCATAAGCCTGACATGCACCTTAATTGATTGCCTATGTTGGTACTTGACAGACTCATCAACACAACCCTAGTTGTTAGATAGTTATATGTTTTGGGTTCTAATTAATAATTAATGTTTTGTCTTCCCATTTTCCTTAGTCATAATATATAACTATACCTTTAATATCTCCTCCTTTACTTATATTAATATCTTAGTTGTGAAGTTAATATAAAACTATACTCTCAAAAATGTATTTAAGTTGATTTAAAAAATTACATGTTACGGTGAAATAAATCAATATAGGAAAAAAAAAAATACATTTCCAACCTAAGATGATTCTTATGACGCTTCATTTTCATTGCAGCATCCATTTTCTACATTGGAGCCTTTGTTTTTGAAGCATTTGAATAGATTATAACTTGTAAACAAATTAATTACTTAATGTTCTTTAAGAAGTGATTGTAAACAAAATATAAATAATGAAAACATTTTTTTTTTATTGTTAATTCTGACTACGATTTTCTTGTTCATATTCCAAACAAGTATTAACAACTTTATCATTTATCATTTCCTTAACGTTCATAGCGAATATAAAGTCCAGATGTCCCCAAGTAGAATCTGGGACCTCATGAAAGAGTTTTAAATTGGGTAGAAGTTCTTTCAGTCGAAGACAATCCATTGGTGTGGCTGATTCATCCGAAAGTCCATAATACAAATACATATTCGATGTTATCTCAGTGAGATTATATGAAGGTGGAAATTCCTGTTTGTAGTATTTGAGATTTTTCTTAACACCCCAGTCGTAAAGTCTAAAATCATTTGTTTCGTATGACTGAAAATAATGTATGCCCTGATTAGTCGAGGCACCAGCGGGATGAGTTTCCGCAATCATACTTAACAATGTCTGATGGATTTGAATATAAAAATAACACAATAAAAAAACAAATTATTATTTCTTACTCTATTAAGATTAGTAGCATCACCGGCCCATAAAAGAAAAAGTGTACTACAATATTCTGGAAACATTGAATTATCTCCACCGCAAAATGTATCCAGCAGTCTTTGAATAAGCGGGTTTTGTGGTAGAAACTCTTGATTTTCCAATAAAGCCGATCCGATGCCTGGTCGACCAAAATAGGGTGATAAGGATGTGACTAATTTTCCAGTCACATTACCCATAAATATAGCTGGAGCCAACATATGCGCAGTTTTAATTTTAGCATTGTATTCCGGTACAAAAGAACCCATTACAAAGAATGTTGTTGTACCCTGCGAATGTCCAACGTAATGCAGTGCGTCCTCACCAGTTTTGTTCAGAATATAATCAATCATGGCAGGTAAATCAATGGCACCAATTTCATGCCAACAAAAAGTCCAAAACTTGGGATGATTTATGCTAATCTTTGTATTATTTCTACTGTAGATGTTGCCGCGTGCATTGCCCAACCAAACATCAAAACCGGCATCTGCCAAATTGTATGCCAAGGCATTGTCAGGACCGTTCAGTAGAAAGCTATCTGAGCAACTGAACAGCCCATGCTGCAAAAGTACTACAGGTCTATTTGCCTTCTGGCTGTTCAATTTAGGCGAGAAAGGTATACGAAAGAGATTCAGCAGGTAACCATCACTCGTCTCCACCAAATGTGATTCGGCGGTATAGCCATTTTCTCGTATACGATCAGCAGATGTCTTCAAAAGTTTGAAAGGTATATCGATATAAGGATCCAAATTGGAATTATCCGTAGGAAAACAACTTGCTGCACCTAAGAATACCAAGAGCAAGAAAGTAAACATTTTCTAACAACTGTCTAAATGAAATGTTCAAAAGCAACTGATTTGACAAAGGGATCAATGTAAAATCTTCAAAACAAAAGCAATACCGATGCTTATCTTATCAAATTGTAGGTGAAGAACTTCTATTCCTTCATATAGTATATGTTTAATACAATAACTTAAGTTGAATCTTTGTATTTTTCAATGCAATTCATTAATAAATTTAAATTACCTGATAAACCATAGGTGGTTTTTATACGCCGCACGCGAACTAATTTTGTTTTCAAGCCTTTCGATTCTAAATTTAATTGTTTATTGTTTATTCTGTTTTATGCTTTTATTTCTTTTTTAATTTGATAAGATTAACATAATACTTCGTGTATTATAATTTTAAATTGCAAAAATTCCTCAAAAATATCTTGGATGTACACAAAATACAATATTATCAATAGGGGGAATTTTTTAAATTTAAAAGTTGCATTCGTTATGACCGATTTGCAAATCTATGAAATAAGTATATTAATTGACAATTTATCCGATATTGACTAGACTGAGATAATGGGTCTTGTGAATAAAAAAGCAAGTAGTATTATCTAAGACTAGTAAATTTGTAGTTTAAACTACTTTTGAAGTGATTAATATTACTATAACTTTATCTAATTTTCTTAAAAATTACCCAGCCAGCATGTTGGGAAAATTTTGATTCAAAGATAGTCACATTTGACTCTTCTAAACGATTAAAACGATAACATATGCGCTCAGTTTTTAATCATAAATGAGTCTGTCATCGGGAGAAATTGGTACCCTGTATATGACTACTCCAGACGAATCATTTAAGATCTCTGCTTTAATGCAGTATTTCACAAATCCTATTATAAACATTTAAAATTATTGCATTAAGGACGTTTCCGTTTGTTCAGACGTTCCTTTGAATGAACAAAAAGTTTTTGTAGAATGTTGTTTATTTCCCTGTTGTCAGCAATATACTTCAAATGACAAATATCTATGAGTAAAAAAAATTTAAAAACGTTTCTAAATTGAAATCATTGCATTCCTAGTTTTAGTTACTGTTGTAATGAATAATTTTTCAGGGCTCGGTTTTTCACTTGTCCCCTCCCAACTGAATAACGAGGCATATTCGTCAGGTAACACTTTTCTTATCGCACTTCTTAAAAGCTGAGACTGTCCATTGCCACCTATGTTCCTAATAAAATTAAAAAAAAAAAAAAAAAATTGATGGAAAATAAAAGAATCATTTTGCGAGTATGTATACGTACAACCTCATTCAGCAATTCCTCGTTTTTCTATAATTCATCAGTAAAAATGTTCAAACCTTCCTTCAACAAGAATGGCAGTTTGTCAAACTTCGCATTATAATGAAATGTTGTGGAGTTGTGGTGCTTCCCATTCTCCAATTTGACAGCTATGATTTCCTCATTAATCTTCCAACAGTCTTTCGGCAGTGCTGCCTTCCTCTGTTAATATTGTACATCTAATTAATTAATTTAATAAATTATTACAATATAATTAAGAAATCTTTTTATTACATACTTGCTATAAATAAAATTTTCTAATAATAAAAAAATACTTCTCACTTTAGCACTCGAAACATTATGAACATCAGTTGCATTTCAACTCATGAAACCTGCAGCAACATTTTGTATGATGCAAATGATGCCAAGAAGAACTCACGCAAATAGTGAAAACAAATGTGATCAATTCTTAGTTACCAATAGTAGTGAAAAAGAAGTCAGGCAAATGATGGAAGAAATATCATCCGTTTTTAATCATAAAGAACAGTCATATTTCACTGATCCTTTTGGCCAACTATATGAACACTATTTTTTTAGTCACCTGAAATACTCAAAAATGAGTTTTCGAAAATTTTAATCCAAATGCTGGCTAGGTTACCTTAATTGGAATGGTCAACTTATAAATTGGAATTTGTTATACATGTGCCATGTTTCTGTTTCATTAAATTCAAAATTTGACCAATTTTTAGACCCATGCGCAGGGTGATTTCTGATCTCAAATATTGTTGCTATTTATCCGGTTTTAGTTTTACGATGCTTCGTATTAAAAATATGTAAAATAAATTTATATACAAACCTTTTTTTTTTTTTTGATATTATTTAGTTTAATGTCAAACAACCGGATGGGTTTTTATACATTTATTTCTTCATATTTAGGACATATACGTGAGCTTGCTGAAATAATTTATTTCCTAAATCACCTTAGCATCTTAAGGTCACGGTGTAGTATGGTGTTTCTAATATACCATGGTGCACCAGTTATGCGCCGTAGGGATTTGTTTTGAGTTGATTGCAACTTTTTGATGATGTATAGTGCTGCAGTCCCCCATATTTGAATGCCGTATCGCCAAACTGGGGCCAGAACTTGTTTAGAAATCATCAACTTGTTGTTTAGTGACAGTTTACTTTTCGCTCGCAGTAGCCAGTCCAATTTCTTCATCACATGAGTGCGCCAAATAAGGCTCCAGGTTCAGAACTAGGTATCGAATATGATCCACCTGAAGAATGATTCTAGAGTCCTACGAAATAACTGGACAAGCGCCACGCTTTAATGTGTACATGTGCAGTTCGCAGATTTCAGGGGATTTATACCAATGTTCCATCGCTTGGCCCATGCTTCAAACCGCTGTAAATAGCTTTAGGTAATTTCCGCTGCTTCAATGGGGGAAGTGGAGTTCGCAAGTATGGCAGTGTCATCTGCATAAGTTGCAACCAACAAATTATCATTTTCCGGCATCGGCATGTCCGCGGTGTATAAAGAGTAAAAAACTGGAGCCTTATGCCAGAGTCTGCAACACGAACTCTTACAAGGAAAGCTCTATCCGTCAAATAGCTCTTGAGCAGGAGATATTAATCAACTATTGTGCCTCAATAGCCGTAGCGCCAAGTAATTTATACATTCTGAAAATGGAAGAATATACAGTGCCTGTAAGGCTGTAACTACAGTAGAACAGCATAATTCTCCTTAAATGGTTCACCGGAAAACGTGTAAAGAAGAAAAAAAAATTAATTTTAAAAAATATTAAGGTAGTGTAGCGATACTAACTACCACAAATTTGTTATTTTTAGTTTTTATACACTTGAGTTGCTACTTTCGTCAGACGACAACCAGTGAATTTTATCATATGTAGTAAGTCAGTTTAGGAAGTTTGGATGTGTCTCTCATTCGTGATTGAAAGATTGTGCAAAATATTGTGAGATGTCAATAAAATTGACATTTATTATATACATTATATACATTACTGTGCGTTATCGCGGCAGTTGCTATTTAGACGTTGAATGGAGTCATTCGAAATGAAGATATCAGATGAAAATATGTATATTTTCAACATCATTAACATATGCAATCTAATTATGCAATTATATTTTGCATTCATTTGCCACTTTACACTTTCTGAAACTTACGATACAATTCATGTACCATACTAAAAAAGGGATATGAATACTGAAGTAATGAGCTCTTGCAAATTGATTAAAGTACAAATGTAACTAAGAATATATTTGAAACAATATTGAAGCTGTCATATTGTATATGACCAAGCATTGTATCTCGTGCGGAATCCGCCGAAACTATCTGAAACGGGCTTAGAAATGAGTGTTTCGTCCGTACAAAACGGATGTATGAGAAAAAATAGGCAAAAGAGACGACAACATTTAGTGCAGCAGTCGCGTGCTCAGAAAAAAGAGAAAACAAAAATTATTTGTTGTTGGCGTAATAAAACAAAGTAAGTAGAAAAGAAAACAAAGTGAAGTGAGTGGTGCATTTATTTAATGTGTTTTTATTCTTTTTCATGTTAATCATCGACGTTACGAATTTAATGAATCACACATCGTTTTCCTTACACAATTACATTAGGCAAAAGTGGCAAAATTTAACAGAGTGAGTAATCAAAACAATATTGCAAGAAGTGAAGTTTTATATTTTCTTATTCTTTCATCCTCAAGATAGGATGACGTGAACTGAAAAAAACATCGGCAAACGGAGCAAGGAGTAGTTCGTATTTTGTATTTGTTAAAAGGATAAGGCGTTCTTATATTTCTTTTTTCTAATTTGTAAATATTTATATTATTATTATTGTCTACTATGTTGAAATAGTTAGAAGTTATTATAATAAATAAATTGTGCTCATTGTAAGTAGTTCTTTTAATTAAATGACATTATTTGCGGCCCGAAAACGGTTTAATTGACGGGTCGAAAACGGTTCCATTGGCGGACCGAAAACGGATCCATTAACGGCCCGTTTCCGAGGGCTGTAAACGATAGTTTTTGCTGCCGCAAACTGAGCGACAGATGATTACTTTATATACCGTTTTCGGATGCGGTTTTTTGAACCGCTCAGGACCCGCTTAACTCTCATAAGTAATACCACTTACGGATGTTTTGGTCAACTGGGTGGTTGCTAGACATACATATGTTATGTATGTGCAGACTCTGTAATATGACCGAAATAGATAAGCCTAAAAGTATGCAGTTTATTATAAATTTCAATTAATTAATTCAGCTTTCAGTAAGTGGAGCAACTACCTCAAAATCAATATTTTCCTAAATTTTAAGTCGCAATTTCGAATTAATTAACTTTTCCAGATCATCTCATAAATATAAGTGTACCATTACACTTTGTATAATTGGCCAAAATCGATGCTGTTCTCTCCCAAAACAATGATTGTCACACATGAATGCGTAAATGCGTAACGTACACAATTAATTTGTGTCCCAATGAGCAAACACAGCCAGTGACGCATTGTCTTTATTACGGTACATTAGACCATCATTCTTAATTATACCTTCGGATCTTCCCCCAACTTACACCATTACTACCAATACTTAGAATTGGTATCATCATTCACTATGATACCGGAATGCAAATGTTGCACAGCTCTCTGTAATGATATGCGGTCTGGTGCTAAGCAACCAAATGGTTCGACTTATGTATGTATGCGCCATTTTGATTATTCTATCAATGCCTGCATGCATCCTGTTGTGTTCACGGGTGTGTATTTGCATGTTATTGTAGTTTCTGGTTTTGCTATCTTTTATGAACGTTTTCCATGAGTATAGAAAACAAGCAAAAATGACCATGAAAATGCTAACTAAGAAGAATCTTTTCATGCTGATGAGTGAATTGCATCTGAAACACAAGTAAGTACGATAATTGGATAAAGGATAATCATCGAGTATTTTTTCATTTTGCAACTGCTTGGTTTTGTTCGACTAAATTTGATTGGCATTTGATTCGAAGAATCGAAAGAAGATTACACTTTTCATTTGAAATCAGTTTTTTAATTAATTTTCATTTTCCAGTTCTACGCAATTTCTTTATGAATATATGGAAGATATTCATGGCAATTACTTGCTGTGATGTGTAGAAAGAAAATGAATAAAGAAAAAGTTTTCATTTCATTTGGAAATCTCTGCACATCAACTTTCCTCACATCTCTGTGATTTGTTTTCAGGTTAATTGATTTTAAATGAAGCAATTGAATTCGTAACTAACCACTAAAATTATAACACCACCTTCAAAGCCAATGGTAGTCTTTGTTTCTCAAATAGTATAAAAAACAACCGGTTCATGTATTTAGCAGCTGTCAAAATCGTGACTTATCATAAATCAACCCATCATCTTACTTCACAGTCTAGCGAGCTGCCACTTAACGTCAGCCCAATGATTACTAAATGGGCGTCCATTGGAAGTGTCTTCACAAGGCACTTTGCACTTCGCTTCAAAGACCTCAAAACCGACAGACCAACCAACCGAATGAACGTCGTTGAATGACTTCGCTGAATGTAACTGCAGCAGTGGCAATGGCAGCAGTAGCAGCAGCTTGTAGCAAAGCCACTGTGGAACATCTTAAGTGTGAGGCCGCAAACTTGCAAAATCAAAATGCATCTTGAACTCTCATCTGTGTAGGACTTTATACGAGTATCTTGATACTTGAGCATGAGTTGTCACTTTGTATTGTGTCATGTCATGGACAATAGTTTAATGTCACCAAAGATGCAACATTGTAACTTAAGAACCAGTGGATGTGACACACACTTAATGTAATCATAATAAGAATGTATACTTTGATAAATTCAAAATACTTCTTATACGAGTATTTTTGCAAAAATTATTTCGCTCTTAGTTTATTTTTCTGAAATTATGAACTGGAATCAAAACACGACAGAATATTAACTTCAGATCTTTTCATTAAGCTGACCTATTGTTTAAACTACAAAAATCAGAGAACGGACTGGCAGATGAAAATAGCGACTGATATGGATTCGCATTGACATGTGACCATTAACTCACGGTTCGCTAAATGAAGTTATTCAATAATGGTATATTACTACAAGCGCCGTATTGGCTGGAATTATTTGGAGTCCCGGCTTTTGTGGAAATTACATCAATTACAACGTTAATATTGCAACTGATTGTAACTCAACTAAAAAAGTGAATTAAGATTAAGATCAAATGTCAGAAAATTGGTATATAAGTTTAAATTGTCTTTTGTTTGACCGAAACAAAACGCATTGCTATTTTTTTAAGTGAAACTTCTCTAGCGAGGTGTAAGTTCACCAAAAATGTTACGGAAATAAAATGTAATGATGCACTTGAGAGACGTAGAGGGTGATACACAATGGCTTGTTCGTCTGTAGCTTAGAAAATGAATGTTTATGCATGAGTAAGAGAGTGATCAAAAATGCTTTACTGATAAGTGTTTACTTTACGAAAAAACGTACGAACAAGTGAGCTTTATGATTTATTTTTCACAGTTAATTCCAATATTTTAGTTATTATTCTTATATTTTTTCTTGTTTATTTATTTTATAATCCTGGGGTTACCAAGAGGGGTAGGAGGGTGAAGAGTATTACATCTTTGGCATAGCCAACGACAGCCTTCTTTCTGATTTTTATTTTATTTAGATAATTTCATTTGCCAAAGAAATAATCGAATGGAATCGTAAGTGTCGTGTGGCATTTTACAAGGTTTTATGTTTCTTTTAAATATTTCCTATCTAAAGAATTAAATTTTTAATATTTTTTCCCCCTTCTCAAGCTATCTTTATGGTTAATAGTTTATTCCAATATATTCATTATTATTCGTTTCTTTTTTCTATTGACTTCATTTTATTCAAATAATTTCATTTATTCTTATATTTAAAAAAACTAGCGGGTTTTGTCTTGAGTTCTTGATATTTTGATTCTAAATTTCGATGGATTCCAACCGCGATTAAAGACAGGAATTTTTTTTCTTTTTCTTAAGATTGCCTATGGAGTTATAAATAAATTGCATTTTTATTTTTTCTTCTGTGGATGCGGTAAAGTCAATTCATCATATAGTTTATTTATTTTTTGATTATTTTTTATTTATTAAAATTGTTCAATTTTTTTTTTTGTAAATATTCTACAAAACTTTTAATATACCAAATTCAATTGATTCTACTGTTGGGACATATTTTTCCCTTTCAATATTTCACTTTTCCTTGTTTTGTTTTGAATTTGTGTTATTTATATAAATTTTTTCTTTACATTATTAAGTTTAAAAAGCAATAAAGTTTGTTTAGCATTGAATTTATTCACCAACTTCTCTGTTTCCTCTGCTGTAAGTATGCAAAGTTCTCTTATTCCATGCTGACGAATTCTGTTTTCTAATAGACTCCAAAGCTGTTCAATAGCATTGAGATCGGGCGAAGTTTCTAAGCACTTTGTTTCTAATTGTTTTTTAAGATGTTTAAATATCCCCATTTATTCATTGTCGATTCAATAAAATCCAGCTGGCCAACACCATGCAGCTCCAAACCATAATTCCACTACCATCGTGTTTGACTGTACAAATGAGATTTTCTTTCTTCAGTGCCTTAACTGTTTTGCCCCAAACAATTTGACGACCTTGTATGCCGAAAATGCAAAATTTTCTTTCATCCGAGAATTTGACTTGTTTCCAGAATTCCGGCGGCTTATTTATATATTTATGAGCAAAATCAATGCGCTTTCGTCTGTTCACAAGGGAAATGTATGGCTTAGAGTGACTCTGCCATGATATTCAGCTTAACGTACAATTTTCCTAGCAGTTTCGGCAGAAATTATTTTTTTTAATGTGAGTTTGTATGGGAGGTAACCTTGCTGGTTACAGAACAGAAACTTATAGTGTCCAAATTTCAATTCAATAAGTCAAAAAACAAAAAACTATTTCTAATAAGAACATTAATTTAAAAGGGGGTTTGTATGGTAGATACCCCTCCTGGTGGTCCGATTCGGTTCGATTCCATTCGATTATTTCTTTAGCAAATGAAATTATCTGAATAAAATAAACATCAGAATGAAGGCTATCGTTGGCTATGCCAAAGATGAAATACTCTTCACGCTCCTCCGAGTTGCATCTAACCTTCATTTCTGTGCATCACTTCAGTTTGAGTGGCAATTTTATTGTACTTTTATTCTTTATAAGTTTCTCATTTAATTTGGGTTTGTATGGGAGGTACCTCTCCTGGTAACCCTCATGAAATTTACATGGTTGATGAATAGGAATCAGATACTTATTGTGTCCAAATTTCAGTTCGATACGTTAAAAAACAAAAAACTTTTTCTAATAAGAACAATAATTTAATGGATGGTTTGTATGGGAGGTACCCTCCCTAGTGGTCCTATTCGGCTGATTTCGACAACTGTGCAGCGTATAGTAAAAAGAAACCTATGTGTTTCAGGGACTAGTTTGCATACTGATCACAAATATATATACTTTATGTGGTCTGCGATGTCTCCTTCTGTGTGTTACAAACTTCATGACAAACTTATAATACTATTCACTCCCGTGAAGAGTATAAAAAATATCGGGATAGGTGTATCGCTACACTACCGTAATTGTTTTTGAGTGAAATCGTTTTTCAAAACCATTATTATTACATAGTATAAAGCAAAGTCGAAATTCAAAATTGTTTAGATAAGGAGAGCTTCTAAACCACGCAACGATCGTTTTCCTGTGAACCTTAATATGATATTAAAATTATGTATTGTTAATGAATATTAACTAAGTTTTATTTGTTACTTTTCTTATATAAACTGATTATATTTAACGCAGGGTAATGATGGCAGAAATAATCAATTGCATGTAGCGCACGTAGGGTAGGTCCCAGTCAGATTTAAATATAAAAAGTCCAAATTTCCCACTTTCCCGGTGGATTTTCCAAAAATTATCTAATTGGCCTTTAACGAACACAACAAAAGAAAAATCAGTCAAATAGGGCAATCCCTTCTCAGCAATTCGCTTACAAAAGAAAGGTTAATTTTCAATTTTAGTCACCTTTTTAAATGGCCCTCCCCATTGTTGACATAAGCGCACCATGACAGAATACTTCTAACACACTGCACCATATACCATATTTTCTGAATATATAAACTAGTTGGAGCTACGACTTTTGAGTCACGAGATATATTAAAAACAAAGGCGACAATTTTCGTGAAATTCTGAAAGATTGGCATATTGTGGCACTCCATCACGTTTTCACCTCCTAGCTTTATATGCAATTTATTATCCACCAATTCCAATTATCCTGATGGAGTTTAAAAAAATTGATATGCCACTAGCTTCATTAGGACTCATTTGTTGTTTTAACAATGAAATTGTAAAAGTTCTAAACTAGAATATAGAAATAGATCTTGACAACAGCGACACCTAGCGGTCCAAATTATGAATCTAAACCATCCAGGGCCAACTCAAAAACACAAAAAATTTCACCAAAATCGGTTGAGCTGTTTAGGAGAAGCTCAAGGTAAAAATTTGTACAGTTGAATTTATGAACAATATTTATGCGGTCCATACATTAAACAATTGATTGTACAATTTCATTTGGCTTATTGTTGTGCGCGGATTGATTGTATGAAAAATAAAAAAATTGTTATCTTTAATTGTATGTACTATTAATTGCATAATGTGTGGGCAGCATTTACTTAACCTTTTTTGTTTGGCTCACAAACAAATAACAATAACATCACATTCTTTCGATCTTGTTCCCCTCATATACAGAAAGAAAATAACAAAGAGAGCAATATTCTTGTGCGTATCAATAAATGAGAGGAATCAAAACAACAATAACAACAATACTCAAAATTCAAGATGCAGCAAAGCATAAAAACATACGAAAATCTTTGTACGTGATTTTGCAAAAACATAATCCTAAAAAAAACATATTATTTGTGAACCGATTGGAATGAAACAAACACCAAAAGGTTCATAATGAATCACATCGTGAAAACTCTATAAAAATCGGTTCGGTACTTTTTGAGTTTATCACGAACAAAGAGAGAGACAGACGAAGCTGGGCCAAGAGCTCTTTAACTAAACATTTGTCGTTTACCATTCATAAAAGCCAATCATAAGTTGCTCTAATTGCGTTATTTCTGTAGTTACCATTAAAATGTTTCTTGCGGTATAACTTTTGAACATTAAACCTTTATTGGATATGCCCCAAAGGGTGAAATTACAAGTATGCATGCATGCATATATGTATATGTTGCTACCACAATTTTTTTTTTTTTTAAATTGAAAAAGTTAAGTACTTTTCATTGCAATTTTTATTATTTGAGATAACAATGCAATATGAAAATGGCAATCACAATAAATTGTTTGATATATTGACCGATTTCTTCACATTGACTTCAATTTTTGCCTGCCTCTGTCGACATCACGCATCGCATCGTAAATAATGTGCACAAATACTCGTTGCAAAACGTAAATTTCGATCGAATTGTAGCATCCAAGTATCTCTGCAGACAGAATGTAGTTCATGTAGTTATATGCATAACTGATTGTAAGTATTCATATCGGCTTTTATTGAAAACTGAAAGCTACTTCTACTATCGACAATACCAATACCATATGTGAGTACATACACACTCATACTTACATAGCATATAACATCTACCATTATTATATGTATGTAAGTACATCTATGTGTCTATCTGTCATGAAATGAATGGTATATTAATATTTTGGTAAAATTTGTAACATAATATGTAATGAGATGCATGCAAATATTTTTAATCATCAATGCAACTAGATAAATCCATTAAGCGAACTCTCGGTTGAAAAGAGTTTCGATTATTACATTAAAGGCAATTGTACGATTCTATTTTTGGTTAAAATTGTATTGTAATGATGAAAGAATCATCTCTTAACATAAAATTACGACGTCGCAACGAAAGTTTGCACATATATTGTCAAAACACACTTCAATGGATGTCCGGAAGAATGTTTTCTATATGCAAACCAAAACAATGGATTCCTATTCAGCGGTCTCCACGCTTTCTATGGCAGAACCCGTGGATGCATTGAATTACGAAGAGTTTTTGCCACAAAATATGAGTATATTGAATCGTGATCCGTAAAAAATATCTTAGATGTATCACCAGCAGATGCTTTGGTTAAATATATGTTACGAAAAATACGTACCACAGAATATATTGTACCAAAGGAAAATATGTGTGTACCATAAATACAATAATTTTTAATGTAATGTAAAACATAATAATTTTCTATTTTAGTACGGAACTTCCACAACATGTTTAGAATTAAGCTAATTGCTACACACGTCTATGGAAAGTTGTCGAACATGCTGAACGTCATTATTGTCCGTGCCACCAGTAGTCCTTCTGCTTACCAACAAGAATTTGACAATGAGATCTCCTCGTTTTATGAGTCTCTTACGAAAAAAAGTGAAAGCTACACACTTAGTTTAAGGCAATCTATTTCCAGCTTATCATCAGTCAGTTTATGTACGGATACACTCACCCCGCGTGGTTTAAGGGCTAGTTTCGATTTGAGGCGCTTTGTTAAATATCCACTATTACCGGATTTGTTAGATAATCCAGAACAAATAGATCAAACAAATGAATCGCGGAGACATGGTGATCGCTAGGATGCACATTTTTTTCGATGTAAACAGAAACTGATTCTAAAGAACTGATTGAGCGGATATTTGTCAAGTGCAATTATGTTTGAAATTAGAACATTATGCAAACAAAGACGGAGAAGAAACTCCCCAAAATGTGAATAACTCTGGGCATAATATATGTCAAATTTGAGAATTCCTTAGCCGAAGGACTAAGAAGCCCAAAATGACTCATTTCCAGTAATTCTCTACGGCACCAACATTTCTTCATGTCTAAAACAAACATTTCTATCGAGCTACGAAAAACCAAACATGAAATCAATCATTCGAATAAGCAATACTTAAGAGATCTAACTGTACCATATATCTCATTTATAATCTTTTACGATAGCTTCCATATTTAACAGCATGGTAAATATCGGATACAGAGTTTAAATTTAGTTTTTTTAGGAACTGATAAAATTTGTGCTTTGAGTAAAGTATTCAATTTTCGGTGAGATAAAAGTTGTTACTTTTCTTATTTCTTTTCCTGCAACACTTATCATTTCATTTTCTTTGTTTTCTTTTTCGTTTTTAGTGTTCAGGAAAATATGTTCGCACATAAATTTCATTATTTGCTGTAAATGAAATCTACTTTTATATTTTCATTTTGTTTCTGTTTCTGCCTTTTTTTTCAATTCTTATTTTTGATGCATTTGCAACTAAAAGTTATTTTTATGCACAAGTTGCAAATTTTTAAATTGAAATGGAAATATGCACAAAATTGACAACTCATAAGCCTTTTGCTCATAAAATTTATGAGTTGACACCAGCAAAAATATATTAATTTTTTCTTGTATTTTGAATCTAACAAAATTCATAAATATTATTTCTTGAAGTGAAACGAAATGTTTCAAACCATTTAAGAACCTGTGATTATGTTTTGATGTTTCGTTGATTGTATGGCAAGGCTCTCAACACATGCCAAACATTTTATTCCTGAAACTATGTCATAGATTTTGTGATTTGAGTGGTCAACAAATATTTGTAGAGGAAGAAGTCTTGTTTTGGCTCCACATTTCATAAAAGTGTAGGAAATTTTGTTATTTGAAAACATTGCAGTTGTACACATCATAATATTATAGGTAAGTGTATGTAGTCAAAATTTCAGCTTTATACATGGAGTTCCAGAAATGTAGTCTGAGTAAACCACCATGAAATTTTAATTTTTTTTGTTCGTTTGTTCGAGTGGATTATCTTTGTCGCGTCGCAAGCGGGTAGGGAAGAACAGCAGCCCAAACAGTTGAGTCATCTGACTTAGCTGGAAAAGAACAAGAATACGTTTTTTGTGACGAAGATAAAAAGCAATATGGGCAGTGTTCAAAAATTGTTTAAAGAGAAATATATAAAAAAAAAATAAATCTTGTTTTTCATTGCGCAAGCCACAGACTTAATTTGGTCATGAATGATTTAAATTGAAATACAAAGATGTAATATGAAATATGATTAGCACCATAAAAGTAAACTTTATGTGAAACACGCTGGTCACAAAAATATAAAAGTATAGCTATTTTGAATGAACATTTTGAAGAAATTGTCAATGGACTTTCAAATATTTCTAGAGAAGGGAATGTTGCGCTGCTTCTAAATCAGAATGCATTATATGCGTTTGATTGAAAGCCAAATACTCAAGCATACTAGTATTAGAACCCGTTGCCAATGCGTTAGAATCAAAGACTACATGCATAGATTATATTAAAATAATAATATCTCTCATAAAAGATCATCGCATCAACGTGGACAAGGAAGGCCATAATATTTTAGACAATTCTACCAGAATTGCAGCTGCAATTGGAACTGATTTATAAGTCTCGCGCAATCTATTTCACCAACAACTTCGGTCCAAACACCCAACTGAGTCTCCATGCGATTTTTTGAAGCGATTGATCTTCATCCCTTATTTAGATTCCCTGTTATCCGCACTGGAGTAGCGTTTTCCTAATGCAAATTTACCTGCTTTCCAAGTACAATACGAGTATTATGCTAAATATGTCATTGGTTGATTTAAAAACCAAAAGGAAGGCTATTATCGGCTATGCCAAAGATGTAATACTCTTCATGCTCATCCGGGTTGCATCCAACCTTCCTTTCTTAGCATCACTAAGGAATAATTAAAGACCATAAGGGAATGGAATTTAACCATAAGGGAAGTGAATATTTTTACAAGCGACCATAGCTTGGAGTCGGAAATCAAGACTAACTATTCCAAATACACATCCCAACTATCAACGACTGCGCTGCCAAGGTACCGCTTGTTTTCATACATAGCTACAGTACTGCTTATTTTTAAACGCTGCTCAACCGTTAACCAATGGGCGGAGTTAATGCCCAACAGTATTGAGAAAAATTATTAACTTAACTTATATGCTTTATGTGGTCTGCGATGTCTCCTTCTGTGTGTTAAAAACTTCATGACAAACTTATAACCCGTGAAGAGTATAAAAAACAAAAAATTTCAATCAATACTATCATTTAGAATGTTTTGATACTGAAGCCGAGTTATGGTTTAAACTATGGAAGGACAAGGATATGTCAAGAGAAAACATTCCGTTTTAAAGGAGGCGGAAATATTCTTTCCTGCAACAAAAAACGCAATTTCAATTTCCTTGCCACAGCCTTGTACAACAAGCAACGTAGAGAGGTCCTTCTCGATGGTAGAGAACAATTTAAATGGTCTATGTGTACACAGAAAAATTGTACAAGGAAATGGCGATGAAATTGTACTTGAAGTTTTAAAACAATTTAATGAAGAACCTCGAAGATGTCGCATCGTACTTAGGATGAGAGCCATCGACAGCTCATTTGGGCGCTGACTAAAATGGCTGTTGTGTATACTTATTTCATCGAATACCATACTGTACTGATATCTTAAGATCTTTATGCATGGTAGGGTTGCGAATGAGTATTTCCGTATTTATAAGTAAGTATTAAGCTGGTATCTGTTTAAACAAATGTTCTTGGTAGTAAAACATTAAGAGAAAAAATGAAGTTAGCTATTGATTATCTTTTATTGAACTTTGTAACAATGTCAATGGTATTTAATGATGATGTAATGACTTCCTTTACACCAAAAATATGTAATGTACATATATGTACCTATGTACATATGTAAGTACAATACCAAACATTACCATGTAAATGCATGAATTAATGTTGAAATAAAAGCAACAATAACGGATATTGCAATAAGTGCATTAAAGCAGCCATTGTAGTCAGTGATGCATGACATCGTGACATTTCGGTGACAATAGCATCAACAGCATCAGCATCAACATTAGCATTAGCAACATCATCACGAATAGTAGTTGTAGCAACATCAATAACATATGGTGAGCTACATAGAGACTATCTACCCAAACATACAGAAAAACATGACACATGCTGCACGTTCAAGGCGACAGGTGTTAATTATGTCATAACATTAGTGAAAAGTTTATAAAGCATAAGAGAAATAATTTTATTTATGAATGCAACTCTCAGGACGTGAGTTTAAGTACATTAATAAATTAAAATAAATAAAACTTCAGAATATGCAATGTAAAGTAAACAACTGTCGAGGCCCTTAAGAGCATTATCAGCGCTCCCCAAGTGCAATTAGTAATTTACTGAAATGGCTAACAAAATTTCTTAAACATCTTCAAGCGGAAAAACCTAAATGTTGTTTAACATTATTATGGCTTTGGAGTGTTGGTGGCTGCCTGCCTTTTCGTTAAATGCCGTTATTAGTTTTAGTTTGTTGTTGCATGCTGCACCAAAAGTATCGCAACTTATGGTTACATGAGTACTAGTATGTATGTGTGTGTGGTTGTAGGCTCAGCTTACTCATGCAAAACCAATTAACTTGTGTTGCTTCTTCTGGGTCGGTCTCGCACCACGATCACGGGATAAGCTATCTACCTACCTACCCAACTTACAAACAGTACTAAAGAAGTGTAGTACGTTCATTTACTGTATCTACACATAACTTAGAAACTTTTAATTACTGTGCCGAAACAAATGCATTGCCATGCAATTGTTTTAACTCTAACATAAATATACAATACTCGTTCATATGCATAGGCTTTATTTACTTCATGGTATACTCGTACTAGTTTCGGTATTTTGCTATTGTATTGTTAACTTGCGGAGTGTGCGGTGTTTAGCTACGATGTGCAACAGACTCTCAAATATACATACACTAATGTGTTGCATTGTATGCATGTCTTCATCTATTATATTGGTACAAATCTTCACATATCTCTTGCTTAGATGCATCTGGATTCGACAACCCATCTGAAAAAAAGTAACAGAAGCTCATCTTGTGCTGGATTCTCTGCCATCAATAGTTGGTAGGCGATGAGTAACGCGATGCATGTATTATATAGAGTAACTTGTTTTATTACTACGATATTATTTTACCCTATATAAAAATTGTAGGAGTTCTTGCATTTGGCACTTATAAATGAGTATTTTATACTATATTGTATGTTTTTTGACTTATAGGGATATTTAGCAAAATAAAACAGTTGCAAACACATCTGCACATCTGTGGTCATTATTTGTTGATAATTTTAGTAATCAGTACATGTGGTGCATTTATTTTATTAGGATTTTGGCTTCTGTTTGAGGCCACTTCTGATCGTGCTTATACAAATAACTAGATTGAATTTCACTCCTTAATAAATCAATCAGATTTTTGTAATGCCATATCAGATTTAATATAATATTTAAGTGAGTTATCTTAAATTGACTTGCGTCTCTTATGCTATCTCCATAATGCTCTTGTGGGGATCTTTTGGATGCTCCTTTATTCTCTGAGCATGAATTTTCTTAGTATCTTATCTTATATACATTTTACTTATCTATCTCATTACGTGTGTATCATATTTTTGAAATCCCATTTATTTGTTGAATAATAAATAACAATTTAATCCGAAGGACAAATCATTACTTTGTATGATATTGAAAGTTTTAAGGTTTTAACTTTAGTGAGACCCATAGTGGCTAATAAAATGTTAATTTTGTCTAGAGTATGGGGTATTAAACATTTGATAAAACTGAAGGATTTGAAATTTTCTTCAACTGTGTTATATATTTCGTTTTCAAATGCTCTAATTGTGTTTCAACATTGCGTTGAATGCAAACCAGTTGTTTTACTGTATGTATTTATTTACATCTATTTTAATTTTATTATTTTACATTTAATTATTGTTTATGTTTATGAGTTGGTAGTACATTGAACTAACATAATTGGGATAAGAGAATTGGTTCATTATATTATACAACAATTTAATTATATTGTCTAAATCTACTAAGAATGTTAATTTCTCTAGTGTCAAATTACAATTCAATATGAAACTTACATTTGTGTTCCAATTAAAGTGAACAGTGTACAATAGAATCTTTTTGTGCCATAAATTTAAGATAATAAGTACAATATTCTGATATTATTTTAAGTGTAACAAATGCAATGATGTTATATTAACATTTTTGCAGCTTTCTTAAACTAAATGAAATTATGAATACAATTTATATTTCTATGTCAAAAGTCCTCAACTCTTATTTAATAGAAAATACAGGGAATTATAAATATAGTCTTTATACTCGTATGCCAGGTGTAGAAGTTTAAAATGTCGTTTTTCTTCGCAGAGATGGCGCACAAATCTAATTCATTTTAATGTCAAACCAAACAGTTATTTTGTAGGTACTAGACAGCTGCATGAGTGCACTAAAAACGGCGTTTGAGTTACTCATGTCAAAAATTAGTGAATGAGTTTTGTAACTGGTTACGAGAGTAACTAATTCAGTAGTAACCAAAACGAAATGCTTTGCGGTGCAGAATAGTAAAAAAAACCACATGAATTGAATAGATAGAGTGCGGCACACAATATAGGATGAAACTCTACTACTCTGAGTGCGGGTTAGTTTGAATACACTCAAGCAGCTCTCTGTCGTAGGTAGGTCAATCAATAGAAAAAATGCATTGGAAGTTGTCTAATTCTTGTGAAAACTTATGGCGAGCTTGTTTCAATCGTTAAGACTTGTGAACGTTGGTTTCATCTAATCAAAAGTGATTATTTCAATGTGAATGACAAAGAACGCGAAAATCGATCAAAAAAGTTTGAAGATGTCAAACGATACACAGACACAGAACTTGATGGCAGAGCAATTGAATGTCACTCAGAAAGCCGTTTCTGATCACCAGAGATTCATGGGAAGGATAAGAAAGGTTGGAAAATGTGTTCCACACGAACTGAGCGAACGACAAATGGGAAAACGAAAAACTGTGTGCAAAATGATGCTTCAACGCCGCGAAAGAAAGACATCGTTGCAACGGGTTGTGACTGTCAACGAAAAAATATCATAGGTAATGCCAGGACAACCATCAACATCTTCACTTCGGGAATAAGACAATGCTGTGTGTGTGATGAGATCAACAATGTGTTGTGTACTAAGAGCTTTTCAAGTCTGGTGAAACAGTTAATACCAATCGCTACCGACAGCAAATGATTAATTTGAGCAATGCGTTGACCGAAAAACAGCCAGAATGGACTTAAAGATATGGCAAAGTCAACGCTCATGCACATTCAGCCAATCTTGGCAAAGACACAATTTTCGCTCTTGGTTGGGAACTCTTACCCCACCTGTCGTATTCACCAGATTTGGCTCTTTAGATTACCATTTGTTTTCCTCTATGGGACACGCACTAGCTAAGCAGCATTTCACAACACTCGATGAAGTTGATGAATAGCTTGGTGAGTGGATAATGAACGATGAAGGATAAAACTTTCTTTTGAAAGGGCCGATTCTTATACTTAAGTAGTATTTCTTCTTCTCTTTTTCATCACGATTTTATTGAGTAGGTTAGGTTAGGTTTGCTTGGCTGATCAAGAAATCTCACATAGACCAATAATGGTCATTTGTGTTGCCAGAGGAAATATGTACTTATGTACTAAATTACGTCATTGAAAGTGGAGCCTGTAGGTTTCCATGGAAGTTTTATAATAAAATTGTCCGATTATCATTCAATTTGAAAAATACTACTTACCGTATTTACGAATATTAAATTTAGTTCGTAAAACATAATGTAAAGACAAGAAAACATGACTTCTTGTCCCTTATTTGTAAAATTTATGACTCTACAAATTCCTCAAATGATATACGTAGTAATTAGATTCGCATTGTAAAAATACCTTTGTTTCCAGACAATTTAATTATAAGATAGCGACTTATGCTGCTTCGCATGTTGATATTTGAAGAGAGTGTAGTTGTTCGTTCGTTTGTTTGTCAGAAATTCGCAAAAGGTAGGTCCTGACCTGAAAGTTGGTACATTTGATAGTACAGACATATGTAAATCCTGAGATACAATAAAACTATGACAGATCTGACCAAGCCCACGTTGACCGGCTTAAGGCTTACTTATTTCATTATTTTCAGTTTTCCACATCTAAGTCAAATGAATAATCATTACATTTATCGAAGTCGTGGTCACAATCGTCATCATCAACATAACAAAATTCATAGAAAGATTTACAAAACTTGGTTCTTGTAAGAGGTTAATTACTTCTAATAGAAAACTGTGGTGTTTCCTATTGCCCAATCGCCTTTTTTCGACATGAATGTTTGGAACCAGTGGATCCGAAGAATCCAGCGCTCGACAAAAGGCGTCATTCATGTTATTTAACCGGCAATTTTGTCTTGCATGAGAACGTCTATCAATCTTGTAGAATATATTCCTCGCCTCTGACGCATTTTCACTGAGGCAGCCAACAGGAAGTGAAGACGCGGCGATGATCTCAGTCCCATGAGCTTATATTTTGTGTACCGTAGCTAACATAGGGCACCAGGATACCCCATCTTTCTTAATATAATGTGGAACTTTTCTGACACAAATTTTGCTTACATCAATTTCATATTCGCATGATATGGTTATTAAAACAAGTATAACATGGAAATTTTTTAAAATTTCCTTTTCGAATCCGGATGCATCTAATATTTTTTTTCTTGTAAGTAACACAGGCTTTTAGATTCATCATTAGACCATTTATTAAACTTCATCTATTCAAGGAATTAATTTAGATCAGTCTAACACCTTTAGATGGTATTTATTTGGATTTTCTAACAAAAAATAGTAAAAAATCGAATTATGTATCTCAACTAAAACAAATAATAATTAAATAGTAAAACTTTGCAACAAACTTGTTATCTCAAAATCTAAGAGAACAATTACTTTGAGAAATGACAATACCGATACCCTTTTCATATTTACCATATGCCCATTAAATAATAATAATTTCGCTTTTTGTTTTAGTTTTGATAATTTTAAAAAATGATTGTGCAGTCAAACATGTTGCTTGATGTGTTTAACATCAAATATGTTTGATGTTGCATGCGATACAATTGAACTTCAAACAATTTGAAACTCTTATACTGAAGTGTTTTTCGCTCAAAGAAATTTGATTGAAACACACAATTTTTGAGCTTAATACTAGAGGGTTAATACAAAATACAAATGATATGGAAGAATTGTAAATGGTTTAAGGTTCTTTCTTACCTATGAAGTACTTTTTACAAAAATTGATAGAAACTACATAGATTAAAATTTAAATAAATTCTACAAATAAAATTGAAATATGATTCAATGCCATAGAGAAAGTAAAAGAATAAAGTTGCAATTTGTAATAAATAACAACTATTCAGAATGCACTTAGCGCAAATACATTTATTAATTAAAATTGGTTTTGGGATTTAATTTTACTTTACATATTGAGTTATTAAATATTAAATAAAACCAAAACCAAGTTAATGAATGACAGCATGGGTGCAATGACGATCATTGAAAATAATTCACATGAATAAAATACAAAATAAATAAATAAATCACGCATGGCTAACCAAAGCGTTTCAGTAACAACAATAAAATAATAGTAACGAAATATTTATTTATTTTTTTTTTTTTTTTTGATTTTACAAAATGATTATAAAACTCATTTCAATAATTACAATAAAATGACCACTTAAATACACAAAAAATAAAAATAATGGTAAATAATGAAAAACAATTTATTAACATTTCAGTGATTACAACCAAATGCAATTTTCAACAAAAAAAAAAATAAATAAAATAGTAATATCAAATAGTATGTTGCATAAAAGAAAAATATAAAATAATAATTAAAAAAAAACATATAGTAAAAAATCAATTAGTGATGGCTTCTTTCTTTAATGTTGGCTTTGACATTGTGTCAGTCAGTCACCATAGCCTCATGACAACTGTTCCATTCAATTGAGATGAGCTTACAAACTTTAAATTAAAAGTCATAAATTTTAAAATGAATAAAATTAAATAAAATTTGATTAACATGTTTCAATTTTGTGATAATGAAATTATATGAATTATTTACGCTTCTTTTCTTGCTCTAATTCATCTTTCACATGGAAAATTGTTTATGTATCTATAACATTCTTGTGATGTTTGTAACGTAATGACTTTCCATAGATAATAAAAATTTATTATTTACGTTAATAGAAAAGTTAGTTATTGCAGTTGGAGTACGCCAATTAGATGATATACTTATATGGCCAAAATAATAGATACAGACAAACAATACTTTTTCAATAATACACAAAGTAATATATAAATCTGCTAAAAGAAAAAACTGATTATAATTTATTTTATTTTATTTTTTAATGTATAAAACATTGTCTTAGATTAAAAAAAAGTGTAAACATTTAGGAAAAGTAAACACAAACAAATTCACAGCTCATCAAACAAGGACAAGATTAAATAAAGTGACTGGTACAGATATGTACATATCTATTTAGATATTAATTGCTTTAGTAGACGCTATATCCACCATTGTTTTGGACGACTATTGCTATTCTTTTTGACTTACTAGAAATAAGCTTGAGGCAAATGTCCACAGGTATCTCATACCAAGTTTTTTTAACATACTCCCACAATTGGTCACTATTTTGGAAATTTTGCTGTTCTTTAACTCATTCCAAAGGTTATCGAACGGATTCAAATCCGGCGATTGACCTTGCCATCTTAATAAATTGACTTTCTTGTCTTTGAACGAATCCTTGCCAAACTTGGGTGTCTATTTTGGATAGTTATCTTGTTGAATAGCCCACCTCAGTGGCATATTTTCTTCAGCGTAGGGAAGCATGATATTGTTACAAATTTCCAATTTGGCGAGCGGCTACCACTTGGCGTGGTGTGAGGGTGATGCGGCGTGTACAGCGATCAGACGGAGGCAAGTGGCGATGTGGTGATCCAACGGCGACAGGCAATGCAAAACACCCAAAACTTCTATCTTATTTCTCGTCCAAAAGTTCAATATGGAGGTTTTCCTCAGTCCAATTAATCAAATTCTGCTATTATTTTTCTTAATGTCATTGACTTCTCATTTGTTATTGTTTCCTATTCTTCTCTCCTAATTCAGCTGTTCCACACCAGGGCTACCAGCATTTATTAAAGTGCTGCCAAGGTGTCCTGGAAATGATCGATAGTTATCGATCATTTTTGTAACAATATTTTCAAAGATGTCTTTGTATTGGAATCTGGTGTTGGTATCAGAAATTCGATGTATTCGTCCGACAAAATACCATGAAAGGCAGCCTCATATCATACTGTTGCCGCCCCGGTGATAAATTGTCTTCTTGTTGAAACGAACGTGAAACTCTTTACCTTTGGTGCGTCGAACACTTCGTTTGGAGTCGTCGCCCAACTAATTTATTTTCGTTTCGTCACTCCACAAAACATTTCGCCATTATTTTTCTCCATTTAGTCCAGACCAATTCATATGGTTTTTTGCAAATGCTAGACAGGTCTTCAATTTATCATCATCATCAATAGAACACTTCTAGTTAATCGCCCAGTTAGATTGCCATTTTGTAATCGTCGCCGAACCGTTCGAGAAGAGATAACGTTGCCGATATTGGTGCTTATAACCCTTGATCCTTTTTTGCGAGAATGACTGAAAGCGTTTTTACATCTTCCGAGGGTTTCTGCACTCTTTTGCACTATTAGAGCTTTTTTAAATAATTTTAATGAACGTCCCAGCTTTTGCTTGTTCTCAAAAGCATTGTCACATTCAAATGTTTTAAATAAAAACTGAAAGTGTTGTACAATGTGGAACAAATTCACAAATATTTTCCCAAACGTAAATGTTCATCGTATGTATCTATTATATTGGTGATATGTGTATATCAAATGAATCAATCATACAAATTGTGATAACAACTTTTCAATAAATACAATACTATAAGGTATGCAATCATTTATGAAACCGAAGTTGTTACGATATGATATTTTATTTATTTATTTTTTTTTTGTATAATTTTTTGATTGATTAAATAATATTTCATTCATTTTTATTTGGAAGGTAAATAAAAACAAAATTATTCAAAAAACATATAAATAATCAATAAACCTTTATTTAAACATAAAATAAAATATAAAAAAAAGTCACAAAAAATAGTAACTTTGTTGCTTAACAAAAGTACATACAATACAATAATGAGAATAATAATGTAATTTATTTGTTGTTATATCTTGAACAACAATTTCTATCTATGTGATATGTTGTGTTGTTTTGTTGTACTAAAGTATCTGCTTGTGACTTCATACATAATGTTGCTGTTATTATTGAGAGTAAGTAAGTAAGTAAGTAAGTAAGTGAGTAGTTAAGGAGAAAGGTTGACTGAAAATGCAGACAACAACAAAACAAAAATGGTAAAAAAAGGAGTACACAATTGCGGGTGTTATGTATAACAAATAAACAGTTAACAGTTAACAAAAATATAGTGGTCATAAATACAGAGAAGAAGAAGAAGATATAACATACACGAAGAGGCTTAAATTGTGTCTAGTAGAGGCAGTTAGTGGCAATGGCATGGTCTTTTCACTTAAGTAGAAAAGGCTGGCGGTTTAGCGCACTCGCCAATGCTGCCAACTGTTGATATGCGCCGTTGGCCAATATTTGAATTACAATTTGCCGCTTTACTCGAGCGTTACTTTTACCAAAGGCACCAGTGGTTTTGTTTTTGTTGTACAATATTTGTTGCTGTATCTTTTGTTATTTGCAGCACTTGTGCCGCTTCAAAACTCACACCACATTTGACTGACTCAGACAATACACTCACTAACCCTTGCCTTACCCTCACCGCTCTTACCAAGTTTCGCCGGGTTGGGCGTTGGGCTTCGCGTCAACATATGGTAATTACTTTATTACCAAGCCCATTGTAATGTGTTGTGTACTTCACTTCACTCACACTTCACAAATACCGTGCCCCTTTATCCATCATATTTGTTTTGTAGTTTTTGTAAATTTTATGTTGGCTTGTCGAATAAACCATGATTGACATATATTTTTTCGTTGCTCTCTTAATTGTTTAACGTCATCATAACCTATGTTATGTGCGGGCTTCAGTACCAAAACAGAGTGGAAAGATAATGGCCGAAGACCAGTTCAAAACTTGTTAAAGGTAATGAAAATTCTATACAAAATTCATTAAGTATGTATGTATGTATATTTATTCTTTTTATATTTCATTTATTACTTTAGCGACAGCAGCCAACAGTACAATATTAAATAGAAAAACGTGTTCATGACTTCAAGAATAAAATCCTATGAAGAAAGAAGACACGATTTGTATGCAGTCACTGGAATATATAATGAATATAAAATGACGACTCAAGTTTAGTTGGTTTCTGTGTTGTCCCCTTGCAGACCTCGATAGCATGTGTAACAGGTAACTAAGGTAAGGCTAAGAGAAACCAGTTTAAATGCATTTGAATTTTCATGTTGTTGCTTTTTTCTTTGGTCAAATTGAGTTTTGTGACTAATTCGGAATGAATGCCATTAAAATTCGTTTAAAACACAATATTTGAACGGGAAAAAGAGTTCAGACAAAGTGAAAAAGGTAAAGGTCAAATTAATCTGAACTTTTATTTGCCACAATTTTTTCCAGCTTTACTGAATGGTATGTTGGATTTACCCAAAAGTTTGCGACACATTGAACAAATTGCTCCAATTATGACTCTTAAAATTTGTATACGGTTATTTAAATTTTTAGTTTTAAAGATATCGAATTGAATTGAACACCAAAAAGAAGTAAATACACAAAGTGTGAAACAGAAAGTAATGTATTTCCTTATTCGACACTTCACAACTCTAGTGTCACTTTAATTCATAGATCCATACATGAATGACTCCACAAAGTATGCCTATATAGTATACTATTTACATGTTCACCTATCTGTGTCAAGGGTGAACATGGTCTTCTGCAGTTCTTTGATTCCTTTCCTTCCTATTGTATTACTAGAAGACACACATACTAGACTAAGTACAAAAACTAATTTAAAATCAAGAATGTTGTGTATTTTTCCATTGACTCCCACACAACTGAAATCTAGTGTAATGAAAACCATTTGATGTGAAGTGTATCCAAGATTTGATGAGGCCAAAGTTTGTCTTTTAGCTCGTATTATTTTGGCTTAGTTGATTGTCATTAATTGGTTAAGTGATTGACAGCTTGAACTTAAATGGAAACGTTGTATTTTTATTAGTGTTAAGATGGATTTATGTGGATTTCTAACCGAGATCAAACATTTAAAATTAGATATTTGACTAAACGAGGAAAAAGAAATTAAAACAGTCATTTCATTCTCAATTTAATCAGAACATAAAGAAAACAATTGTTTTCCTTTTATATGTAAGTGAAATTTCTAAATTCTGCTAGCATATTACAATGTACTTGTATTTCTTGATACAGTTCTTAAATACTTCGCATTAGGCATTCTGGTCAGGGCCGTATTATCCATAAGACAGTAGAGGCAACTGCCTAGGGACTCCCCATTGCTTGAGCACCGAAAAAAAATTTGAAATTTCTTGCTTACAAAGAATCATTTAACGATTACGAAATTAAAGAACATGATAAAACTGATACCGAATACAGTAGTGTTGGGTAAGTACTGCTCAGTTTGGTGAACATGTTCACTTGTTCTTTTTTTTTTTTAAATGAGTCAACTCGCTCACATTGCTCAGTTGTTTACTTGCTCACGTATGAATACTTTTCATTTGCTCATGAATAACACAGCTACTCACGAAAATAATATAGCAGTTACATTTTAATTCAAATAAAGTAACAAAAAAAGAATTTGGAAAAGAGAACAAATGAGTCAAATTAAACAACTGAGTAAATGAGAACAAGTGAACAGAAAAGAACAACTGAGTTAACAGTGAACAAGTGAGTCAAAAAGAACAACTGAACAGAAAAGAACAACTGAGGTAACAGTGAACAAGTGAGTGAAAAAGAACAACTGAACAGAAAAGAATAATAGAGAAGGAACATGTTCACTTGCTCAGTTTCATGACTCTTTTATGTTCACTCACTCATGAGCAACCCAACACTAGAATACAGTGATGAAAATCAGTGTGTCAGAAGAAGGAAAAATCATCACGATGACGGATCTGCAGAAGACGTTCTGCTCAGAGAAAAAAGAGAAGTTGCAAATTGAAACTTATTTGCCTTTACTAGACATGCTTTGAACAGAATTATCACAGCGACTAGAAGCTTATCGGGAAATTAAATCTCTGTTTGGGTTTCTAACAGATTTCTTGACAAAGTCCACCGATGAAATTAAAGAGGCTTGTACACAGCATTATTTCGAAAACATTGAGCCAGAATTTATAGAAGAGTTTGTGCAGTTTAATTCATATAAATTGATTTTAGAAAATATGGCACAATCAACTTTCCCGTAAGTCATGATAGCATTACAAAAGTATAAAAGTGTGATGATTTCAAACACAACTGGTGAACGTTATCTTAGAAGAGTAAATAATTTTGATCACAGTCCTGCTACCTACAACTATTTCCCATTATTTTTGAAAACTTCAATGCTTCTCAGATGATAAATTGTTATAGTAAATCGATGTGATTACATTATTGTACAGTACTGTAGACAAGTTGATCACCTTCTCCAAATTAAACTACTATGTTTGCTTTAAACAGAATTGATTTCCCTATATCTCCGTTATATGAAATGTGAAGAAATATAAATGTTTGAATACCAAAACATTGTCACCATGAATCAACTATAACATAAAATCAAATAGCTTTAAGGTAAATTGTGATTTAATAAAATATGTGCAAATAATGAATATTATAATCTTATAATAACAAAATTGAGGATAATTTAATAATTAATTAAATAATAAATTTGGTTAATGATGAAAAATAACAAATTATTGTAATATGTATATAAATTATGTAATATTATTTTCATTCTAATAAAACAATAAATCAATTAGACAATGAAGTACTCAAATTGACAAATGAAATACAACGAGCAGCTTGGCAAAGTACTCCTGCTGCAAGGAAAACACCAAATGGACAGAAATATACTAAAGAAATAAAATAAATGGTATTGGAGAAACGGAGAATGCGACGACGATGGCATCAGACAAGATCGCCTCTTGACAAAACTCTGCTAAACAATTACTCAAAAAAACTAAGCATGACAATTAAAGAATACAATAATAGAACCCTAAAGAATTACTTGCAAGAACTAACAAATGAACGTAATTCAAACTAATCACTGTGGAAATGCACAAAAAAATGAAACAGCCATCATTGCAATGCGCACCAATCAAAATAAGTGGGCAAAAACTAATAGCCAAAACGCAGATGCCTTTGCAGACTATCTTGACGATACATTTACACCAAAAAGCTACTGACACTGAATGGTATCATTATGATTCCTTACACGAGACTCCTTCGACAAACGTGGACGAAGTAACCGATGAAATCGTTAAACTGAAACCAAAAAAATCACCGGGGTATGATTTAATAAGTGCTCAAATATTAAAGCATCTGCCAAAAAACAATTAAACAGTTAACATCAACGCAATATTTAAGCTAAAATATTTTCCAATTTATTGGAAAACGGCAGAGGTTGTTATGTTTTTGTATGCAAGTCAGCGAAAGAACTAACGTCAAATCGACCGATCTCGCTTTTTCCCATACTATCAAAATTATCTGAAAAGTTATTGATTAAAAGAATCAATATTATAATTGATAATTGATTTGGGTTCCGTTCGAAACATTCAACAATAAACCAAGTCCAAATCGTGTTATTGAAAATGTATTTGAAGAGAAAAACACCTGTAGTGCGGTGTTCCTCGATGTTTCAAAGGCGTTCGATAAAGAGTGCCATGCTGGGTTACTGAAGAAAATCAATGCGCTTCTACCAAACCAGTACTCATGCATATTAAGTTCGTACTTATTCGACCGTTATTTTCGAGTAAAACAAGAATATGATTATTCACAACTTAAACAGATAAAGGCTGCGGTTCCTCAGGGAAGCGTATTGGGTCCTCTTCTATATCTACTACCATGCAATCAAAACTGCGTCACAGCGACATTTGCCGATGGCACAGCTTTTCTCTCGGTCGGAAAGACAGAGTTTGAATCCACCTCGAAACTATATTTGTACATATATATGATTGGCATATTATACTAAATGAAACAAAGTCTGTGCATATTAACTTCACGTACAATAAAGTGCGATATCTTCCACTTTATATTAACGGTATACAAATTCCATATTCGAATACTGCAAAGTATTTAGTCATTACTTTAGATGAGTGGAGCGCACACGTTAAAACAAAGAGAGAGAAGAATTGGTATTAAAATATAGAAATATGTATTGGCTTATGGGTAAACAGTCATCGTTAATCATTCACAATAAGATACTCCTATATAAGCAGATTTTAAAACCTGTGTGGACTTACGGAGCTCAGATATGGGGTTGTTGCAGTTTAAGCAATTTGCAACAAATCCAAAGTTTCCAAAACAAAGTGCTGAGATGTGCTGTTAGTGCCTCTTGGTGCAGTCGCAGTTCTGATCTCGAACATGATCTCGCAATCGATTCGGTTGCGGTCGTTATTAAAAAAGCAGCTTACTCCTACAAAGAGAGACTGATCAACCACATAAATAATGAAGCCTCTACCCTCACGGACTCGAGCCAATGGGTAAGAAGGCTTAAACGTAAAAATCCAGAAGATCTAATCCATTAGAAACTTAGTACGGTATTGTCTACAATATAATACTAGGTACAGCATTAATAAGGATTAATAATCTTCAATGTCAACGAAGATTTTATACCTTTTATACAAAATTAATTTGTTAACAAAACTATTTTCGTTTTACAAACAACAACCACCCGAAATTATGATATATTTAATTGCATTTAATAAAAAAATACGCATACTTTCCTTTCTTTTGTTTTATTGATGAGGCGTTAATTGTGATTGTGTTGGAAAAAATGTATTTTGAAACTTAGAAAAGGTTAAAGGGGCCCCAATATGGTTAGTTCGGCTCGGATTCTGGTAAATTTGACTTAAAAATCTATTATAATGGAATGAATTATTAAACAAATACTCTTTAACTAAATTTTTTTAAATAGAAAAAGTGTTCTTTTCTTGTACTCATTTTTCTTTTATAATTTTGAATTTTTTGCAATTTTTATTATTATACCGTAGTAACTGGTTGCTTTGTTTGAAACTCTATGGTACTCTAAATCTTATATTTATTTATTTCCATTAAAGTTGCCTTAACTTCCGACAGTCACAACTAGTAACCACTTTCTTTCAATTGTAGATTTTAGTGAATTTGCTCACCTTTAATCTTCGACTATCGACACGAGACAATTAACACAGGCGCATGTCTCATACTCAACAATAAGAAGAAAAAAAACTAATTGAAATTTCACGAACATGTATAAAATGGTGGCTTCTTTTCATTTGTTATTTTTTTTTTTGCGAAATACCAAAAGGCTATACTACTTTGGTGTCGTGAGCAAATAAACAATAAACAATTTTGTCTGTGGTTGCATTCCTTAAGATGAAGAAGCTGTTGGGTACACCTCGTGTTGCTGTTATCTGGTATTGCGCAATCTCATGACAGCCACATGCACATCCACAGTCACAGCAAGTTGAGCCAAGGTCACACGCAGACAAAATGCAATGTCTAGCAAGCAGATATATACAAGAAATAATAACAAAAATAAAGAAAAAGATAAAATTGAAAAGGAATACAAATAAATAATCGTAAAAAATACCATAAAACTTGTTTTAATTTGTGCAAAAATCTTGAAACTTGAATCTTCTTTTCATTGCAAATGGAAAAACAAAATTCAATTGCACAATGCCTTTGGCCAAAGTGCCACACATGGCTTGACAACATTTTAAGGCACAAACCCGTACAATAAATCTGGGTAAAGTAGTATCTTTAGCTGTCTATCTGTCCACTGTCTGTTTGTTTGTTGGTCTATCTGCATGTTTCATGTAAAGAATATGTGATGTGTGTGATGTGATGTGATGTGATGAAATTGAAAGAAACAAACAAAAGCATCTATCAAAATGGTTTCCAAAGCATACTAACCCATCCATCTACCAGTTAGTACAATACAAAGCATCAACAAAGAGATATACTACTAGAAGCTCTCAGTTGAGCTCACAACCAGGCGCAGTCGTATTCGTAATCGCATACTCGTACGCGGTCGCAGTCACAGTTTCGAACCCAAGTCAAACCAGACTAGACCAAATCATTGCAAGCCACACACTGAAGCTGCTTAGTTGCGGTTCAGTGCATCTTTACAGTGACTGCAGTAGTCGCGCTTGCTAATAGATACAACAACAGCAACAACAACAATCGTAACTTCCGTTTGACAATTTCAGTTAGCTTTTGATGTTGATTTTCAGTTGCCATCACCCAATACCCATCACCATTACCAACCACACGTGATGATGCTGATGATGATGTTGTTGATGCATTGCTTTGTAGTAGAGTTATTCGTCTAAGCTTATCACATTCGCCTCAATTTTTTTTTTTTTTTTTTTTAATTTTTCGATTTCATCATATTTTCCTTTCACATATGATTTTTTAAAATTTGTTGTAATTTAGCTGTCGGTTGTAATTACTACTACGAGTATGCATCTGTAGACAGCAGTTTTGTAGGCGTTAATTTTTGGGAAGCTGGAAATTGGAATTTCATGTTGATGCAATCACAATGATGCTTTATTCATTTAGAAAGTTTTATTAATTGAAACTAAAAATTCAATTCGATTAACTTGGGAAATCGAAATGAACATTTTTCTTATTGCTTTTGATTGCATTAATTCACTGGCGTACTAAGCCCTTCGATGGCCCAGGCGGTATAAATATATGATATATGATTGTCACTTTAAACAGAAGGTGCAAAGAATTTATTTCTAGAATTTTTCTTCGCTACGTTGCTCTTTTCAACAGATTTGGAGGTCTCCTGAACTTCCCTTCTAATCCACTAGGTCTTAAATCCAATATGATGGTGTAATCAATGAGAAACAATACCTTTGGTTGTCGTCATTGTAATTGTTCAATGTGAAATTTTCTGTTTAATTTAAAAAAAAAAATCGTTATTTCTTTCTTTAACATTTCATGGTAGAAGTTGTCACAGTTTTTTTTTGGATGAAAATGAAAACAAAAATTGGATTTTTTTTTTCTTTCAATTTACTCTGTTTGTAAACCTTTGTGCACACAATCATACAAAAGATCAACACGCCCAATGGTTCCAGTCAGCATTACAAAGCTAAACTCGTCTCTACACTGCTCTATTCGGATTAGTTTTGACTTTACTTTTTGTGTTCATTTTTTATTTGTACATTTTTTCATTTTTGCAGTTGTCCTTTCACTTTAACCAAAAAAAAAAATAAAATTTAAAATGATACACAAGAAACATACAATTCGTAAGCTTAACCGATACTTATATGCCCTTGACACAAACAGTTGTGAATACAATATTTAAAATTTAATAATTTTTTTTATCAGTGAAACATTTTGACTAGTGAGGGCTATGGACGAAGCGGAATGTCAGATCCTCTAACCCCACTTTCCATGTGGTAAAAACATATGTAAAATTCAGCCCGGTGAGTATTGCCTTCTATGCAGTTAGACTTGAGATTGTAGGTTGGTTATAAATGATATCAATATACGAATAAATAAGTGTACCCAATCGAAACTATTACTTATTTCTATACAGCACCTAAATGCTTTAACTCGTCGCTGTCTGCGACCATAGTATTTACGTGGGTCGATTAATAAAATGCTTTTTAGACGGTCAGTTCAGTCTCAGTCCATGTTATCGCAACGATCACCGAAACGATGATAGAAAATTGTACTAATGGCCCAGCTTATTTGTAAGTCCATTTCGATTTCTGAAGCGATAACATGGACTGAGACTGAACTGACCGTCTAAAAGGCCTTTAAGTCTTTAGAAAATCCAAAAAATCGGGGTCCTAGCCTCGATAACTTTAAGTTTAGTCCATCACTAATCAGCTGTGGACGTCTCAGTAATATCGACCACGTGGTCTTATTATTATTGTCAATTGAAGCAATAAACTTTTGTGTATAGGAAGAATTGATAAAAGTGAGTTTCTCGTGGTGATTTAAATGGCTTAACACCGAGAGAAATCAAAGCTAAGTTGGATGAAGTTCTTGCATTTGCAACTATTTACAGTTGGTTAAATGATATTAAACGTGGCCGTACATTCAATAAAGATGAACGCCGTTCGGGACGTCGAGTGGAGGTTGCCACCAAAAAACCGATTGAAAAAATCCACAATATCTTTTTGAGTGATCGACGGATAAAAATGAGCAAAATGGTTGAGGCCACAGGCATATCATATTTTTCACGAAAAAAGGGGTATGAAAAAAGTTTTGGCAAGATGGGTGCCGCGTTTGCTCTCAGTAGAGAATCGTGTGGTCGACTCTAAGGCTGTTTTGGCACTGTTCCATCGCTATCCTGACGAGTTTCTGTGCCGATACATAACTGTAGACGAAGCATGGATAGATTACTATACTCCAGACACAAGAGTGCCGAGCTCCGAAGAAGGCGAAGACGGTGAAATCATCTAGCAAGATGAAGGTCACGGTTTTTTGGGATGCACGAGTAAATCATCTACATCAATTACTTGGATAAAGGGAAAACAATAACTGGAGGGTATTATGCTTCCTTATTGCACCGGTTGGGCGAAGACATCAATACAAAACGTCTTCATTTGAAAAAGATAAATATCATCAAGACAATGCATTAATACAAAATCCACCGTCTTCACCAGATTTGGTCCCCAGTGACTTCTTTTTATTTCCAAATTTAAATAAATCGCTTGGTGGACGACATTTCATGTCAAACGAGGAGGTCTTTAATGAAATAAATGCCTATTTTGAGGAACTTCCGAAATCCTACTTTTTGAACGGTTTTAAAAAATTTGAAAAAGGTTTGGAAAAGTTTGTAGTTTAGAGTTTAAAGAACAAAAAGAAAATTATAAAAAGAAATTGTTTATTTATTTTTGTGTTAGGACTTATTGATCGACCCACGTAATAGGGATAATTACTTACATACAGTGGCGTAGCTACGTTGGGGCAAGGCGGGGCAGTGCCCCGGGGCCACTGAGCTCTAGGGGCCCTCGGTCGCCATGTCGTAAAAAAATAATAATAACATATGTTGAATAAAAATTTTTGACTAATTCACTCAATTAATTTCAAAATCACTTTTTGTGTTTTCAACAATATTTCATAAAGGTTAAATTAAAGTAAAATCATGGACAAAAAAAGGAAACCCAGTGGTGCGTTTTAACGAAAGCAACGCCAGGAAAAAGAAGAGAGTGAACAGAAATTGGCCAAAATAGACAAATTTTTTACTTAACCTTCTACAATTACTATAATTTGAATTCAGTGATAAATGATGCCGTTAGCAGTTGTGTGGACATACAGAATTTTTTCACAACAATTCAAGACTTATATAGTTTCTTCGGGAATAGCATTAAGCGTTGGGATCTACTGTCAAAATTCACTGACGAATCAGAAAAGATGGTCTAGTAGAGTTAATACGATGTGTGCAGTAAAGCTTCGTTTTTTTGATGTAATCAAGGCATTATCAGAAGTAGTACTGAAAAGTTCCAATAAGGATGTGCGTAGCGAAAAAAAAAAATGCCAAATTTCGAATTTGTATTGCCGTGTGAGTTCATGCATCAAATTTTGAATGATATCAACTATATGAATCCAAAATTTTGCAAACACGCAATATCGATTTAGACAAGGCAAGTAGAGCTTTAGCAGATGTGAAAACAAAACTTCAACTTTACAGAAATGACTTTGAATCGTTCAAATGCAAAGCCAGTGAAACTGCAATATGATGACAGTATGACAGTTTTCATTAACATACTAGACCTAATAATCGGCTAGTTAAATTCGCGTTTTATTGGCATGAGTGCAGTCTGTCAAATATTTCATTTCCTATCACCATCCATTTTACTCAAGGTAGATGAAGCGAGTTTGTTACTAAAATTAGATGCTCTCCAAAGTAAGTATTCTGATATAATAGGCTCCCATTTTGCAATTCAATTTATTAATATTTATCACCATGTTCTACCTAAATTGACCCCAACATGGACTGTTGAACAATTAGGTATGTAAGGAAATTGTAAATAAATATACAATGGTAGAATGCGACATTGCGGAAGTGTTTACCGCAATTTTATTGTTCTATACAATACCAGTAACTTCTGCAAGAGCCGAAAGATCAATTAGTAAATTAAAAATAATAAAAAATTATTTAAGAAATAGTATGACTCAAGATAGACTCAAAAATTTGGCGCTCATAGCAATTGAAAACAAGGCGGCATCAAATTTAGATTTAACTGTAGTTATAGATGATTTTGCAAAATCTAAAGCCAGAAAAAGATTGTTAAATAAATTGTTAACAAAAATTGTTGACTTTGTTTTATTCTCTTCTTATAGTAACTGTAGTCTACTCATTGTTTATTTTTTACTAGCTTAGCTTGCGATTTCGCACGGGATCCTTTACCCAGGTCGAACTCTATTCGGTAGTTTTTATGTGAAAGCGAAATAAACAAACTCTCACAATAATTATATTATTTTTGGAATTACCACTAAATACTATCTGCTGTGTTACACATAACAATTAGTAGTAAGCTAAGGAGTTTAGTTTAAATAGGGCCCCGATTTCATTTTTGCCCCGGGGCCCGTGCTGACCTAGCTACGCTACTGCTTACAAAGCAAATAAAAGGCTTTGTAATTTGATAAAATTTGCTACTTTTGTTATTTTTATAGTAAATGATTATGAATTATGAATATTAATTGAATGCCTGTCGGTGCTTAATTTTTTCAGGTGGTATGAGATTTAGATAAATTCAAAAAGGCCAAAGTTTGTGTGCTTTTTCTATTGTTACAAGTTTAAATTATACACAAATTTTATATTATTGGTATTTAAAGACTAAAAACTTTAATGTAATGCCGACAATTTAAAGATTTTCCTAAGCGTGATAACATTACCATATTCTAAAAATATATTAGCGATGCATATTTCTTCTTGAATATATGAGCGTTACAGCATAAACTCATTTAAAAATTAGGCTATAAATAATTTACTAACTTCTAATGCTATTAACATTATTTTTTTATATATTATTATTAATTAATTTACTTAATAAAGATTTTCAAACACTTTTGGTTTGATACCCTTATTGAAATATCTGTGAAAGATAGAACTAAGACTAGAAAATTCGTAAAAGATAAATTGACTTCAGATTTATTTAAATTTCATTCCTTAAAATTGTAGCATACTGGGTAGTTTGGTCTAACTAGTCTGATGCTTTTCCATTTATACGTGTCTATCACAAGTAACAGCAGATCTGCCTTTTCACTTCTTTTTTGCTATTAAATTGTCAACAAAGAAAATTACATAAAATGATATAATAACCGTTGTCCGTTGTCATTGAAACTTTAATATTTCATTACAATATAAATTGCTTGAAATTTTTCCCCTCTCTCCTGTCTCTTTATTTTACAAACAATTAAATTGTAATTTTCAAAATCACTATAATCTCATTAAAATTAAATTTACTTGACTTACTTACAATGGGTTCAACTTCAACCATTTAACTCAAGTCAAAGAGTGTTTGCTTGCCTCAAGTCATAATTTAAAAATCAAACTGATTTATAATACTTAGTTATCTAATGGTGCTTAACCTTGAGTTTGTTGTCTCTCCAATCCGCAATGGATGGAAATTATTAAGTTGAAGTGATTGGCGAAATTATCCACTTATTTGTTTTCACAAATGGCATCTGCCTTTTTTCACTAAACTGCATATTCATTTCGCCTACATAATTTCAAAGTTTTTCGTTTCGGAATTCAACTAATTGAATCTCATAAATATTTATTTCATGGAAAAAAACTGTAATTTATATAGGCTACTATTGTAGTCATGGCCTCATTTAAATTATCTTTTTTGTTTTCTTTGCATTACACCAAACCAAAAGTTTTTAATTAAAATTTAGTAAAAATATTTAAAATCTAACATTTCATTAATTTGGCACATTTATTATAAATATTTGTATAATCAATCAAACTAACAAATAATATGGTATATGAATGTACTTTGGATTTCGATATATGTGTCACTAAATTGCAGATACTAATTACTAAAAATAACTACAATAAACAATATCTGTTAATTTAAATTAGTCTCTTTAATTGAAATCAACGAATTGAATGCTCTTTCTATGTTTCTTTTAACACATAATTGAAAATTAATCGATAATTATAATGAAGGTTATTTCATTAGATTCTTCCACATAGTCAACAACTACAACAAATCCAGATTAAGCAATTTCACAAAAATTCCATTAAATAGCCTTCATTACACAGAGTCCAAAGTGCTTACTGATTTGGGAGAATAACTATAGAAACATTTATTATGAGGGAATAAAATCACATTAAGTGCACATACTATTAATAATTAATAAGCTTGATGAGAGAATTTTAGAAATGTGGTCGCCCGTGCATCAGGGACGAATAATTCTCATAATCTACTTCTTCGTTATTTACCAATTCGATTGCGAATATTGGTGATTATCAGACATGATTGCGGGAAAAATGTAAAACAGCGGACAGTGGGAATTCTGGCCTTTTTAAGTATATGCTTTTTTACTGTGTAACATCTCATTTGCAGTGTGGCCATCTCTATCTTGAACGTGCCATATCTAAGTGTGTTAGTCGTGTGACTTCCACAGTTTCAGTTATAATTGCAAACAAAAGAATCATGCCAAAAACGTTTCAAAAAATATGCCGTGAGGCTTAGCTACAAAACCCGGAGTTTAAGGATGGCTTAGGAAAAATGTCACGGATCCCACTCGAGTCTACTGCAGCTATTGCAAATGCACAATTATTTCAAAGCTCTGTGATATACGCGCCCATTCATATTTATAGAAACGGGTTGCGCCGGCATGGAAAATGTTGTAGGACTACGATGTACCATACAGCTACCTAAGTACGCACAACTGAGGCTTACGACTGGAACAAAGAATATAGATATAATTTTGAAAAAATTCCAATTGAAATAATATACAAAACAAAGAAAAAACATCATTTTTTTCAGTTAGTTTTTCTTTTCAATATAGCTTTATTTACTTATGATCCCGCTATAAACAGCTTTTATTCATTCTGAACAATTGGCAACACTGGTGTTTATATAACATTAATTTATAATTATTTTTTCATATTAGATTAGGAAATGAATATAAGAAGACTAAAATATAAAGATACATTTATAAGTAAATTGCACAAAATCATAATTTTTTTATTATTTCTCTCGTATTGCTCTCTATGTCTAGCCACATCAACATTTTGTATTCATTTCACATAGCTTTCGGCCGATTTTCCGTGTTTTATCTGCCATATTCTTCCTTGTATAATTCTTATTTAGGATTTCTCATAACTAGGCTGTTATTCTTTTCTTTTATGGTTGTTAATAGTTCTTGACCACAAAGCTTTTTTTTAAAACTTCACTGTTAAAATCATCAATCGCTGCTTCCCATGACGGTATATTGTTTCCTTTTATTATTTTTTTTTTTTTTTTGAATGCGAACAAGTAAAAATCTTCCAAAGATACTTATGGCCCGTGCCACAAGTTATGTCGGATTCATAAACTTACCGACTGAAAAACCCCGTATCGCAAAAACCCCTTATTCCCTACGGCACCGCCAAAACATTTCTTCGTAGGGAGGGATAATAAGACATTAAGCAGACGCCATTGTTCGCTCGTACATTCTAGCGCCCCTCATGATGTTCGCAATTTCTGCAGAGAAGAATGCCCAATCGTCAACCGATGTTATCATGCGCCTAACAATCTCCTGGGAGCTGCAAGCAGATCCGAGTGGCGCATACATTTATTGTCGCTCTACCTTGAAACGGGAGCATTCATGAACAAGATTTTTCGAGTCCCCCACGACATCTCCCCAGACTGTGGTCTCTGGATCCGCAGCGTGTCCAAACCTATGCAGATACTGCCTGTAACATCCATGGCCATCCTTGATGTCTGGGATGAGCTGATGTATCCTACGTGGATCTGACACACTGCACCTGTGCTGCCATATATTCAGGTATCTGTTCTTAATCTCCTGCTTGCCTAATAGCTGTGAAAATTTCCTTTGTAAATTTTAATGTTGTACGTGGTATCTTCAAAAAGTAAGAGTACTTTTTATTTTTCTCGAAAAATATTTATTTATTCATTTAAGTATTTTTATTTTGTCCCCTTCGAAGTAATCCCCCTTAGACATAATACACTTGTGGCAGCGCTTTTTCCTCTCCTCGAAGCACTTCTGAAAATCGTTTTTTGGTAAGGCCTTCAGGTCATTCAGCGATACGTCCTTTATTTCCTCAATCGTTTCAAGGTCTATTTTATTTTTTGGAATAGGAAATAGTCACAGGGGGCCAAGTCTGGTGAATATGGTGGCTGAGGCATGATTACGGTTCCGCATTTGTCGAAAAAATTACGAACAAGCAAAGCTGGCGTATTATCGTGGTGCAATATCCATGTCTGATTGTTCAACAATTCAAGGCGTTTTTGTCGTATTGCTTCACGCAAATAGCGCATAACTTCAAGATAATATTCCTTATTGTCTGTACAACCTTCTGGGAAGAACTCATGATGCACCACACCATTGTAATCAAAGAAAATAGACATCCTCAGCAACTTCTCTAACAGTGATTCGACGATTCGCCAAAGCCATGTTCTTCACTGCATCAACGTTTTCGTCGGTTGCTGACGTTCTGGGGCGTTCAGAGCGGTCCTCGTCATCAACATCTATATTCTCGGCCTTCTGTGAAGAGCTTGTATCACTTATAAACAATGAATTAGTTTTTCACAGAAAATTTATTTTAATTTAAAAAAAAAAAATATCGTAAATCGCTAACACGTGGACCGAGATATATTGTACCTATATAAAGTCCTCTTACTTTTTAAACACACCACGTAGGTTCAATTTTAAAGGACACTTATAGCCCCATTGCCTTTCTGTCTTTTTAAATTAAATAAAATAATGAATATAAATTGTATATTTTATCCTAAGCAGGTAAAACTATACAAAACAAGATATTTTATGGCAAAAAACCTTAAACGTTTCGCTTAGGTTTTGGACAACTTGTTGTCTCTGATACTATTTTCGAACATACTTGAATATGCACATGTGTGTGTATGTATATAGTAGATACATTCATATTTACTCATATGTATATTTTTCTATAATCCACGGAACTATTTTTGCATAGTATTTCATTTTATTGTATAAGCTCGCATACTATTTTTTCATGCATACATAATGATGTAAAAATTTAAATCTTTTTTCGTTCGCACTTTTCATTCATCGTTTTACTTAGGTGTTGTGTTGTTGCTGCAACCAAGTTTGTTTATACTTGAGATAACATTTTGTTTAGATTGCTGCATTCATTCAGAGAAAAGAGAGTCCTGGCAAACCTTCAACAAAACACAGATACAAATGTACATTATACAAGTATTCGGCTTCTGTTACCCTACTGTGTGTTAACTTATTGTCGTGCCATAGTCGGGAAATACACATGGTGTTATAAAAAAAAAACAGTCGGAAAGCAAATGTGGAATGCAACTCGAGTACTACGAACACTATAAAAAGCGCCTTTGAGGCATAAAAACGTAATACTTTCGCTCGCTGGTTGTTTAAACAAAAGCATCAGCAAAAAGTGCAAATAGATGATCCTCTTCTGTTTATATTTATAAAGTTGCATAAAGAAAATACAATATATAAATGAAAAATACTTGTATTGTTTGTTCAAAATGCCATAGAATCCCCAGGAGTATGGTAATAAGGGAAATCTGAGTGTCGAGGAAATGCGGTAGCGACAAAATTTTTAGAGGAGAAAATGTAATCAGAATCAGTACCAGAACAGAAGAGCACAGCACAGTGCAAAACATAAATGCGTAAATAAATCTTTGGCCAAAATTTATACATGTTTTTGTTGCCAACAAAATGAAAAATTCCAAAAAAAAAAAAACTAAGAAAGTTACTGTAGTCTAGTAGGGCCGACTTACTAATACCCTGCTGTACCCTCCGAATCATATAAAAGGACCAAAGAAATAAAAATAAAAATATGTTATCTAGAAGTGTGATCTTAAGAGGTAAAAGTAGATGCTGCAATAATGGAGATTTTGGATCAATGATTTTAAAAACTTAAAAAAAGATTCAAAAAAGCAAATTAAATCATAAAAAATGAGCTTTCGAACTTTGCTTCAATACAAGGCGTTACATAAAATATATAATAATTAAAAACAATAACATACAACAATGACAATAGTACAATACAATAGGGAATAAAGACAACTGAACATATGAAAGGACGAACGGATAAACTGATTTCATCGAACCAATTCTTTTCGTCACATTGTAGACTCTTGTGCATTAGTGTACTTACTTGTCTCCTTCAGGGTTTGACATCCATTTCTATAAATATAATATACCTTCTTTTATTTGCGAGATACACGAAGTCAACAAAAACGTGGTAAATCCCAACAAAAATACAAACTGCCTTAACAACTACAAATGTTGAGTTCAAATCACATGCGAGGATAGTCACAGAAGTGCCTTACCTACAAAGTAAATACATAAAAAATTAAAAAAATTGGTATAAATATCTTTATTTCTCTACCTACACTTTCCCATACATACCCTTCTTACAGTGTGAATCCTCGAGCTCCTCAAATTTTAGTCATCGCGATATCGACATTGTAACCTGGTTTCATCACTCATCATGCTACAAAAAGTTCATACAATATTCTTTGGTTTTTCCTTTCTGAAGATAATCAATGAAAATTATTAAAAGAGCATCCCATGACTATGCCTGCAGGTGGAACAATCTTTACCTTCCAGCATTCCTTCATAGCAGGTATAAGGTGATGGAACCATGTTTCATCCACAGTTATGTATCGATGCCAAAACTCGGCTTTACTATGGTATTGTGAAACATAATCAAACACTCGGTTGAAACATCCTCACGACGTAGTTGTTGTTTCATTGCGCCATCAATCTAACGTACAGTCAAAACTTTTAGTTAATATGCCATGAATATATCGCATGCTTTCATCTTGGCAACTCATACGGTCTCGTTTAAACTCTTCTACCCAATATTTTATTCCTTAAGAGTAGAATCCGCTTTGATATTGCTTAGAATCAAGCCTTTCAAATGAAATTATTGTGTCATATAACGATGATGGATTTTTTATAAGATTACAAATGAACTGAGTGCTTTCATTAAAGATGCCTCCAAATATTGATTTTCTCAAATTTTTTGTAAATTCTTCTATAGTCATTCTTTTCAAATTATAAGTATCAGCTAAACGTAAGGTCGTCTACTTTTGAGAATATCCTCGTAACAAAAATGTTGCCAAAATAATCGAAGTGCAAGAAAAATAGGACAAGAAAATTGCTAACTTTGGTCACACAAACGCATTTATATACTTCACATGTCTTTCATTTAGTGATACTTTTTATAGATACTTCTACATTGAATTGTTAATTTTTCTAAATCCATTTATAAGCACGATGGTTCAGTGAGACCAACTTATGATTACAATGAGCTAAGAATTTTTAAAAGAATTATACAATAGTGAGCAAAAGAAATTAAAAAGAAACTTGGTGAGGCGTCTTAGAGAAAATAAAAAGGAATTGTTTTGAAACAATTAAAAATAGAAAGAAATTCTTTGAGATATGAGAAAATATTTGATTTGACAATTAATTATATCGACTTCATGGGACCTCCGACTATACAGTTCTAAAAATTGCTAATATAAGGCTAAACTGAAAAGACTTCTCTCAATCGAAGTGTATAAAACCGACAACTTCGAATGTGGTAGAGTAGTGTCTAAGCTTAGAGGTTATTGTGCCACTAGAGGCAAACAATGTATCTCTGAAGTGTTGTAAAGCAGGTTGCCACCCTTGTTATTGTTCTTGATCCAAATGGGACGGCGAATTGCTAAAACGGAAAAAATATTTGCGATGTGCACTTTATTTACAACGCAACTGCTGAATTTTAGTTAGAGCTTTTGATGTGATCGAAGTCAGAGACAAACACGACAAATAAACAATGGGACAGTTGACTGGACATGAAAGTAGATAGTTTGCTTAAATGCACTTACACACTAAAATATTGAGGAGGAATTAATACAAAGTTTTTAAAGTGAATTAGATTTTTGAGAAGATATTTTCTAAAAGATATATAGATAGACAGATGGATTAAATGATTCTTTGATAGCTATAGTTTATAATTAAATACTACAATAAGCTATAATCATATTATATTGTATACAAAGAGTGTACTAAATGGGTTTTTTGTTTAAAAATCGGAGCTAAAATCTTAAAATAGGACTGACGACTTGTTCATTTTATTGTGTGGTCCACTCCAATTTACACTTTCGGTCACTTGCATTCGATTTATTATCGCATTCTTTGCCTATTCACACTCGTTCAATTCATGGTTGGGGGCTTATGAACAACATTGCAACAATTCTACCATATTGCTTTGACCCAATTTTTTGGGGCACTCTTAATACATATGCATATTTATGCATGACTGTGTGTATTTGGGCATGTAAGTGTTCTTTATGTTTATGGATGGATGGATGGATGAATGGATGTGTGGGTGCGTGTTAAAGTGTGAGTTCAAACTATAAAATTTATGATTACGAGCATTTTCATTGAAAATTGCTTTTGGATGCTACTATTGTTGTTCTTTATACGAGAGTATATACGAGTATTATTGCAATTGCTCCCAAGCGTCCCAATAATGAACGACTACGAGTTGCGACAATAATTTCGTTAATTGAAGCATTCACATCTGCAATTGTCCAAAGTATTTAATTCAATTAAGAGTATAATTAATACACATACACATATGAACATGTAATATTTATGTATCTAGATACAAGTAAGTACATTACAGTAGTAGTTTATATATGAATAGAATTATGTTATTGCGTGGATACGCAATAATTGCTACTGATGTGAATTTAATTATATTTTTTAACAACTTTATGTATTCGGCTGAGCAAAAAATATCTACGCAACCTCAAAGACCATTTCAATAAAAATGAATAAAAGTTGTTGTGAGACAAAGTATACATATATCTATATATCTATATTACATAAAAATGAATGTCTAAATATGTTGCTAAGCGCCTTACTCGAGAACGGCTGAACCGATTTTGATGGGGTGAAGTAGATGACTATAAGCCACATTTGGACCCGGAAGATTGCGCAGTTTTGGAGATGCAGACAGTTTTTTACTTTACAAAATATGCTAAACCGATTTGCATCTTCGTTTGACTTGGACAGTTTTTTATTGTGTAATATTTTCTTTTTGGGTTTCAAATCTTTGTTTCTCAATCGACTAATTCATCTTTTTTAATTGGTTTACATTGTGTGTGTTTTGATTGACAAGTTCCTAGATACTCAGTTCAAGAATCATGCTGCCTACAAGACGCGGGCGAAGAACTCGAAATGCCACAAGCTAAGCTAATTTTCAATCTAATCAGACTGAAGAGCAACTTGAAGAGCGAAATAATGGGTTAGGTTATGCAGGCTGCTCGCAATTACTCGCGAGTTCACCCAGAAGCCTTAAAGGCCCATTGTGATGCCTGATAAAAAAAGGTTAAGGGAAAGTGGGGTTACAGGTAATTAGAGTCCAAGGTCGGTCTAGCTATCTCCCTCTATCTCTAAAACCAACCTGAGGAGTCCACGAACAGAGCCAGATTCCCCAAAGGACATTTTGCCAAACTACCCAACTCTTGGAAGAACGGCTTTCCGTGAAACCGGGTTCGTTTACTGAGAAGAGCAGGGCAATCACAGAGGAGGTATTGGATGCTCTCCGGCTCCTCCTCGTCTTCACAGCTACGACAGAAGTCATGGTGTGAAACTTGCATCCTGTTGGCCATCAGCCCGATGGTGCAGTGCCCCGTTATGACTCCCGTCATTGACATAGGTATTGGCAAAATCCCTTTAGACGTTTTGACTGACTGCATTTCCTTTCCTGACAATTTTTGTCAATTTACTGAGTCAAAATCCGAACTCAATCAAAAGGTGTTCCCAAACGATACTCGAAATACAAAGATCATATTTGTTTGAGCGAACGAGCTTATTGGCTGCCAAAAACTTGAATGTGGATGAAATAATTTACAAAATTCAATGCTGGTGAATTGAGGACATACAAATCAATTGATTCCAAAACAAACCAAGTTGATGTCATCATCTATCTTCGCAAATTTTTGAACTCGTTGGATTTGCCGCATCACAATCTTCAATTAAAAATCGGATCGGTAATCATTATATTGCGAAATATAAACCCATCGCGTCTTTGTAACGGCACACGGCTAGCAGTAAAAAAATTACTGAACAACGTGATCGAAGCAACCGTTCTAAAGGGAAAGTTTAAAGGAGAAGTCGTCTTGATATCACGCAAACCCTATGATTCCGCATGACATACCATTTGAATTTAAATGTCTACAGTTTTATGTGCGGCTTGCTTTTGCTATGACCAGGGGAAGTCACTGAGTGGTTGTGGGATTAATCTTGAGTATGTTGCTTGTTCCCGTGCTGGAAAACCTTCAGATTTGTTTGTTTACGCGCCAGGTAATTAAACAAAAAATTGTCGTGTACTAAAAATTATTGAAATGGAAATATCATACATACATAATGCATTACAACCAGCTCTTCATACGCCAGAAATGTGTGGCTCTTACGCCAGGGATGAAGCAATTCGTTCCGTGTCTACTGTTATATACATATATAAAATTGTCAGCTAAAGTAATGTCTTGTAAATTATTATTTCATATGTTATAATGATAATTAAATTTTTATTTATTGTACACTTAGATACTTCCAGTATCGGACATCAGTATCATTATCAGTATTGTGTTAGGCGATTTCAGACTATAGGTATTTGCATCTGGGCGTTTTAAAAATTACTACAAAAGAAAATAATTTGATTTTATATTTTGTTTATTAAGCGCTTAATTTATTCGAATTTAATCTTAATTTTTTATATCTAATTTTTCAAATGAGAAACGATTGTTGGTCCATTAATTTTCACAAATAATTAGTATGACTTTCAAGCTTCGTTACGCACAAATGAACACATCTTTATAATTTAAAGGCTGCAACATTATAAATTATGCACACAGCTTTCCTTTGATGCATTTATCGAGTAGATACATATATTCATTAAAATGCACTCTCTATTAGACTTACATTTTAAAAAATGTAACCTTTGTTTTGCTCCTAAAAGCTTATAAGCTTGTAAATGCTCCATCACCTTCTTCTTATTGTATATATTGTATAATAATAATAAAATTATTATGAAATAAAAGAAATTCAGACTTCCACTTTGAACTGTGTTAATTTATGTCCTACACTCCTACAGTAAAGCAGTTTAAATTCTTTTAAATAAAGAAAGGAAACAAAATAAAGAAAACTAATTTACATAAAATCAAAACTAATGAATAAAAAACTGAACAAAAAGGAAAAGAAACCAACGGAAAAATATTACAAAATAATGAGCAGATGCTGCCGCAAGGTGTTGACTATGACAATGTCCCTACCGTACCAAGATGATGACCATAATGCTACAATATACTACAATACAAAATAATAATGTGTCTGTCTAGCTTACATACTTGTAGAATAGAGTAGAATGGAAATAGCAGTACGTGGGTCAGCAGCGGGTATAATAGGTAAAAATGATGGACAATGCTGTCAGCACAAGCTTTGCACTATGATAGCAAAAACATTTGTATGGCATCATAATGAATACAAAGGGAAATTGTTAAAAAGACTAGGAAGATATTCTACAATATAATGGGAAACATTTATGAAGTCAGGAAGCACACAAAAAAAAAAAAAAATAAATTAGTTGAAATTACTCTTTACCCAAAAAGCAACCGTACCGCATAGAGTGTAGGGTATTTTTACTTTGCTGTAATGTTTGTAACACATAGTAGCTAGAAAAAGTTAATCATTGGTACAGACCACATTTAGATTAATCTCCTTGCGGATCAATAAAACATTTTGCACGATCAATTAGCATGTTGAATGAATTTTTATGTTGTTTTGTAGGAATGTCCTTCATAATCGCGGTCGACGCCTTTTGTATAGACTTAATGTCGGCCTTACAGTACCAAGTGTAGTTGTCCGAAGAAGTAGAAGTCGCATGATACCAAATCAGGAGAATACGGTGAGTGGTTGACGGTTAAAATGTGATGTTTGGTCAAAAAATCAGTGATAATTATCGAACCAGCCGAATGGCGCAAGCTGCCATTTTCACGATATTGCGGCATCACGCGGCGAGTACACGACAACAAACTCTTCATTACACCAAGTCAATACAGCTGATTAATCGTTGGCTTTGTGGCACGAACTTCTTGTGGATAATCAAATCAAATGTGTCTTGAGTTTTGATTTCTCGCCATGGCATTTTTTCGATTCTGGCTCACTTGTGTGCTTCCCTTCGGCACTTTGACGCTTTGTTTCGGGGTCGTATCGTCTCGTCACCAGTAACAATGCTGTACTTCATGTTTGCGCCCTTTTTCAACTCTTTAATCAACTCCTTGCAATGTTGAATTCGGAGCAATTTTTGTTCATCAGTCCATTTGTGTGGAACAAAGCTAACACAAACCTTCCTGAGTCCTAATTTTTCTATCAAAATGCGATGAGGTGAATCTTTTGATATGTTCAATTCCATTGGAACAAATATTTTGGCTAATTTTTTTATAAATTCACGCACAATTTCAATGTTACTTGGTGTAATTACGAAACTTTTCTGACCGGGATGTTCATCGTCCTTGATGTCCTTACCACCTTCTTTGAATCTTTTAAACCACTCATGGACTCTGGCACGGAATAAACAATTGTCATAATACACTTCTTTTAGTCATTTGTTTAATTCAAACGCCTCAGTAAAAGTTTATCCAGTTTTAAACCAAAGCCTAATACTCGCTCTTTGTTCTATGTTCATTTTTCGGCCGATGCTATAAACACAATGTCACTTATACTCAGCTTCTAATTGTCCGTTCCAACTCGTACTCCCGTCAAAAAATAGCGTCAGTATAAAAGTCTCGTTAACTTTACTACAGACCTTGTATACTGTTTCATAAAAAGTTGCAAAATTATCTTCTACTGCTTCCTATAATGTTTCCCTTTGGAATCATTTGTCGCTCATTAGATTACTTATGATAAGTGTAAATAAAAAGTATTTTATAAATGGCAGAAACAACCCCAATCCGTACACCTAAGCATATGGCTTAAAGTAGGTGATAAGGACTAAAAACATGCCAAGAAGATATTTGAAAAGCAATAGAGTGGTATGAGTTTAATGTGGCAGCATAGCGCACCTCTGTAATATCTATTTGAACAAAAGGTATGTAATATTCGGTACAACTGTAAATACTTTTCTTTTCTTTTCTTTGTGTATCAAAATATCTTTGTTCAATGAGTGAATAAATAAATGGTAATAGTAAATGAAAAGAAAACTTAAAGGATTTTCTTTTACTTAAAAAAGTTAGCATTTGATTCTTTACCATAATAAGAAGAAGGACTGACAATGGCAATGGTATAATAAATACAACTTGAATATTGAAAAACTTTTGCGATTCTCTATCAGTGTCATTTTCTTTGTTGTAAGGATATTTCATATTTTCGTTTGCATAATTTATCAATGGCATTTCACAAACAAAAAAATATAAAGACCCACATTAAAATATTTCTGAGATTTACTATAACAAACACACAACATCATAACTGACATATGCACACGAACCCATAAAAATCCAGACTTATCTCTGTATCTGTTACTATCTCTGGCATTTTTTTTTTTTTTTTTGGGTTCACCTGACCACTAAATTTTGTGGTTATTTGCCAACATCTCACTGCTCACTACTCACTGATTTATTATGTTATTTATTTTTTTATTATTGTTTATTTTCATTTATATCTTTGACTTAGTTATTTTGACAGGTTACTGTACTACATCATAACATATACAATTCTAAGGCTGCAAAAGTACAATAAATAACCAAACGAAAAAAAAGGTGAAGCATTGCGTATGAGTAATTTTACTTTATAAATTAAACTCATACGTGACCAACGTAAACTTTGAATGATCGAGCGATATCTTTCTGTAACTACGAGTCATTTAGTTAGTTGAAGAGTCAGTGAGCTTTTAGATTGTTTATAATAAATTCTTCATTTAAATCTCAAAAGCCATTGTAATAGGACGATTGCACTTGCTCGTATATAACATACTTAGATGTAAAATAAAAACAACTTGTGTAAAATGATAATAGGCATCATGTGAATGTTGTGAAATGCTTAACTGTACATACGTAAGTTTCCCTTGAACTTTATATTATTGACTGCTTTGAATAAAGCTCTGCTCTTTAGACTAATATTTGAGATCCGGTTTGTCTCATTGGTTTTCACTTCTTTATGAGTGCACAAAATTCTTTTTGCTGCATGAAGTGCACAGAATTCTCATTTAGTTTGCCCTTGATGGACAGTATGAGATGTTATGTAAATATTGTTCATGGTTATGTTTACTTGCCTTAAGCAGGCGTTCTTCATAAAGCACATTTGCATGTGTCATTTGTTCACATTGCATCCTTTTGTCCCTGTTGATATTTACTTATGCCATTCGCAATAATATTGCGTGTGTCAATTCCTTGTAAGTATCAATGCAATTAAAGGGAAACAAGAAGATTATGCTTCAATGAAGGCAATACAAAATGCAAGCAAATAAAGGATCACACCTATCTACGTACACTTGAGGACTAAGGAGCTCTTAATAAGGCCCCTGGGTCCGACAAATAGCAAACACTTTACTTTACACTTTGTCATGTCACTCCTTGTTATTCGTGACTCTAATTGCTTGAGCATAAATTGAGCAACCTTTGATTAATCGAGTGATGATGATGCGGTTTTGTTTTTTTCTTTCTTCTTATATATAATTTGTAATTAAATTTTCATATATTGTAAATATTTGATATGCTCTTAGCCACAATCAAAAAGGGATATGCCACACACATGTTGTTAACACACGCTGGTATACTCATGTTCACAGAACCGCAACACAAAATTGTAATCCAATATGAATATTGTGCACTTGTATGTATCTATTGTTTTTATCATTTCCCAATTATCGTAGCTCTTTTCATTATTGGCACACCTGTAAAACAAACCTTCATACACCTACTGCAAGGATACTCCTAGGGACAGACTGACAGACACTGAATGTAATGCTTTGGAATAAACATATAAATTTACATAACCAACTACATATATGATTATATACATACTTATGTATTGTATTGTATGTGTGTGTAGCAACCACATTGGTTGACATTGTGCTTAGTGAATGAATGAATGGATAACTGCTGATCAGACCAGCATCTCTTATTTTCATTTTCTCGTTGCCTCCTTCTCTATTTCCTTCTTTAGTTGTCATATTGTTTATTTCACATATGCAAATGTCTCCTCATACATACCTTAAAATTAATTTCATAAATTTTCTAAAATATATCTACAACGTTTCTATGTAGATTTTATTCTTAGCTTTTTGACATTGCATACTTTTAGGTAAATTGTACTGGAAATTTTATTTCACATTCACAAGATACCTTCTTTCCTTGCCATTTGTTTGTCGTTGTTTCTAGCATTTTGCATCAAGCAATAAAAAACTTAAACTAAACTTTGAATATGACTTTGTTGTTATTACGATTGCTTGCAATTGCCTAGAGCCTTGTTATCGTAATCTTGTAATATGAAAGTGAAGTATTGGCATTTATTTATCACTGTACATACAAAAGTATAAATTCAAATATGATTTCAAAGAAAACATTAATTTGCTATATTTTTCAACACACAAACAATTGTTGTAAAATAAATAAATAATTAGTCATTTTATCATTATCATTAGCTTGAAGCTGTACATTTAAGAATAGAAATGAAATAATTATTTTAATAGCAAATTTTACGATTTTAAGGGATTATATTTTTCATTTATTAAATTAAAAAGAGAATTTTGTTCCTGAAAAATACATTTTACAATATATGAACATACATTATTCATTTGCAAGCAAATTAGTAAATTCAATATGCCATCATTTATCATACGAGTATAACATACGTATGTAAGTCAGAGATGTGCAGTGAACATCATAATGATGTTTATGATGGCTTGGGAAAAAACAAGCCAAAGCAAGCCAAGCATGAACGCAGTGATCACCAAGCCTCCTTGAGCTTGTGTTTTGTTTTGCTTGGCTTGTTTAAGCTTGGCTTGGCTTGACTTGATGCCGTTAGGCTTGATAGGCTTGATGAATGTTTGTAGTAAAGAGTGATTCATTTAGAATTTTTTTTTTTATATCGTAAATAAAAAACACAAAGAGAAATTGGATGGCCGAATCTTTCTTAAGTTCTGAAAGAACATTCTCTGACATTTACTTTTTGAAAATAATTTCATTGAAATGTTGGCCGCGACTTTGCCTTTGGTGGTCCATTCGCGAGGTCTAATTTGGGATCACTCTTTCCAGCATTGCAACCGGTATCTGCGGTGTGATATCACACGATCTAGGTGACCAATTCAAAGGTCCGAAACGCGAAATTAACTGCTCACCAAAATGATTTCTCAATAAAGCCAATGTGTCGCGCGATGTGTGTCCCATCCTGTTGGAACCAAATATCGCCGACAAATACTTCACTTTTGCTATTGTGTTTTTGTTTTAATGTAAAAATGTGAAGTACTATAAACATATACCAAGCATATCAAGCCAAGCCTAAGCAAGCCAAGCAATAAAATACACAAACTCAAGCAGGTTTGGTTCTCCAATTTGCTTGTTTTTTTGTAAGCACTTCGTAAGCACATGCCTTCGCTGCACAAATCTGATGTAAGTATGTATGGTATGCATTCAGATGTATTATACCACTTATGCAGAGATATCGGTATGTTATTTAACATGTAAAGAAAATAAGTCAAGATAAAACTTAAATCTTCATGGTCTTATGAGAGAAAAGTGAGGGACCCGCTCTTATAATAGCATGTAATTATTTTGCATAAGAATACCATCGTTGTCATTTTAGTTTTGCAGCATCGGTTTCACTAAAGATTTTTTATTTTTTGAGCAAAGGAGTTTGGAATAATAAACTGATATATTAGAAAATAATAGAAGAAAATAGCATGTTCTTTTGATTTATTCGCTTATAATATTTTCCTGCAGAACCGCTGTTTCCAGTATCGATGGCAGTGACTGCAATTTCGAATTGCTACCAGTTTTATTTTTATTGGGAGACGCTTTTACATATTGAACTAATATAGAAAAGAGACAACCTTTAATAAAACTTGGGAGAAAGAATGTATTAAAGCAAATATTTTTCTTTTACAATATGACTTTAGAGATTGACAAGTGTTTTCTATCAATTTGTCTTATTCAAGACGACATTGGTCTAACACGGTGACAAATTTGATACCATATCGAAAAATGTACAACATAGTTACTGCATCCGATGGATCCTAGTATAATTTAAATTTTCAATAAGTACTTACTTACTTACGAGTATATCGAACGTTTTTTACGATGGATAACCGACGCAGATCCTATTGATGTGATGAGTAGCTGGAAGAAATATTCCATTATAAACTGCTGGTACATTTATCTCAAAAATAGCTTAAGAAGTCAACACTGAATGGATGGTGGAGGAAAGCCACGTGCTGCAATTGCCACAAAGTGGACTAGATGAGATTTTCAAACTTGCTCACTCAATTAAATTCGAAGGATATGGCTATGAAGGATATTCAAGAGTTGTTGGCAGACTAAGATTTTGATGAAGAATTGTTGATTGAAATTGCAAAATCTGATTAAATTAGTTTTAAATATATTGAGGATATAGAAGACTTAACTCTAAAAAAAACTTCAATAGAGTTTAGTATAACATAGCACATCCGTCCATTAAAAAACGTATGAAATTCGAAAGGATGTCGAAAAATGTGTCAGTTTATTATATTTGCAATCTATCGTTAAAGATGGTCAGCGAACTTTATTGAACACTTGTATTACGTTTGTATTACTTTTGTGGAAGACTCTGAATGGCAAATCCAGTGGGTGCACCTGATTTAACGTTCGGTTGTGCTGGCTCTTTTCAAGCAGGTTAACTGCAAGATGATTTTCATTACTTTCCAGCCTGGACATATTTTTATTGCTAACTCTTGTGATCTCCTCACGGATTGTGGGTGTCTATAGATCTCTGTGAAGTACTGTGTTTTTCACGTACCAGGGTGCTCCAACACTGACTGAAACTTTTGAAGAATCTAAAATCGACAGAAACGGCAACAGAACCAGACTCCAGTAAATTTGCACCTGAAAATCTATCAAATATCAGGTGCAAATGTGAGCTGTATTCCATATGTCCACACCAGTTTAAGTATGGATTTAAAATTTTTGTAAAAGAAAAGTTTTGATACATAATATAGACACTTAGTGCAAAAATATTGAACCGTGGTACAGAAGTACCATGAACCGGTTCTTGCACCGGTATAAGTTTCCTATAAGTGGTTCGAACAAACCGATTTTTGAAGCTGTTTGCAACTCTGATTTATATACTTAGTAACAGCTTGTTTTTCAGGTTTACCTGCGAGCTTGATCTTAAGACGTAGGTCATTTAAATAGTTTTATGCTGAGCTGTTTCCTTTTAAATTTTGTGTGAGGCTGCCAAGTTAACCTTCTACTTAATCCAAGGTATTTCGGTGTTGTATTTTCTGGAATCGTGTCCCTAATAATGTTCATAGGAAACAGGTCTTGCGATTCACGATGAAAGTAACATACATGGATATATGTGTGTTCACAGCAATGTTCCATCTCCAGAATATTTTCCTGGTTCTTCAAATTGGTTGACGCTGTCCCGGGATCACTATCAGTAGGCAAAGAAGCGGTTTTATCTGCAAACCAAATTTCTTTCTTCATCTGGAAATAGGTAGGTCAGCAGTGAAGAGCGTATAGATGGGTTCCAGCACACTACCATGGGTAGTTTAAGTCTTAAAAAAGATAATATGGGGGCACATCAAAAGCACGCTAAAGATAACGATGACAGCGACACTTAATTACAAAACATATTTCGAATAAAATGTTCTAATCTCTGTTATATTGTAATAAGTACTTTGTTATTTTCGATATTTGAATATTAAATTTTAAGAATTGAAAAGATTTTTGTTCAGCTATGACATAAATTTCAGACTTTAACAATAAAAACGCATATAATTTCTTTTTTTTTTACGTTCTCTTCCTCTTTTTGTATTGTACTTAACACGATGTTTTCTAAGAACGCAACCCCCTAGGTGAATAACTTATATGAATTTTTCAAGTTTATAATAGTAAAGCAATGCATTCTGCAAATTAAATGAATTGCTGCTATGGTAAATAGTTGTATGTTTAGTATCTAATCTTGACTATTCCGACATGTTGAGATTGATTTAAAGACAATAACATTTGCACAGTATAGTAACTTCTAAAACACAAACTTTTTGTTAACTCTGAAACTTTCAGATAAATAGATTGATTTATTTACTAAAGTGCACATTTTTTCAAAAGAAGTTTTAAAAGCTTTTTTGATTTATAGTTGAGGAAAGTAACGCTTTGATTTAAAGAGTTTAAAAGGTTTTTATTTTTGTTTAATAGTGAATTGTTCATGCAAACTGCATTTAATATCTTTATAAATTGTATAGAATTTTCCATTGAGATTTAATCTCAAGCATTTATCACACACAATCATTACTACTTCATTACTTATGGTAGATATGTAAATGCATTGCGTCCAAATTGAGATAATCACGTTGAGATTTAAATGTGATTGTAAATCTTTCTGTAGAAATTTTCCTTTCACTCTAATAGACTCAATCAAGACTTACAGGCAAATAACTGAAATAATTTACTCTAAAATTATGTCACGGTATTTCGCCATGCCCTAACCTTATGACCCATAATAAAGATGATGACGACGACAACTACGACCAGAGTCTCTGTGGATAGTGAAAGATGCAAATTGATTTATGGAAAGCAACGTATCCTTAGAAATCATAGAATCTGTAGCACGATGAGGCAGGGGCAAAAGGAAATGCAAAAGCAAAGAACATTTCATTGAATTTAGAAATACGAAGCCATCCTTCTGTAATTTTCTACTTAGGTTACTCCAACCGGCAGTTGGCCTTTAATCGAGGTATCCTTTTGATGATCATTATGATGGGGCTATGTTTCATTTCTTTGTTCGAATTTGTTTGGCTGGAACTTAACGCCTTTTGTTTATTGTGTAGAATACTTGTACTTGTTTAGAGTCCACCCGAATTGGTGTTGTTTGCTTTAAGTAAATTAATTAATTAGAACTGTCAGGGGGTAACTTTGAAATTCAAGCGAAGTGATTCAAGCTGAAATCCTTTGATTTGAATATGATGGTTAATTTAACTGGTGCTGACTGATCCCGAAATGAAAGAACACAAAAACAAAAAATGACTAGCATCGTACGATTTTAATTAAGTCGTCCTTTGTTTACAATTTTAATATCTCTATTTAATTTAAGTAGTTACAAAGCAGTAAAAAGCATTTTAAGGCAACCAACCTGGCTGAAAGGCAAAATCAAATACACTTTCATTTATTGCCTGCCTTATGTTGCAATTTCCCTTTTAATGTTTCTTGAAATATAGTACTACACTCTCTCAGTACTACACACTCTAGTAGTCTTACTTAGATTTCACTAGATTCAACCAACTTTGGTGCTGTTGTTCCCTTTGCTGCTGGCATACTGCATTTCCGGCCATCGTATTTTCAAAATATGCAACTTCCGCTTTGACTAACATAAAATTGTAACTTTCAGTTCTTTAAGGCTTCCTGGGAGTTTTTTTTATTCTATTTTCTCTCATTTTTTTTTTCAGCTTTCGAAGAGCAGAGTCAGCGCCATTAAATGTTGTTGTTATCGTGTTATTGTTGATGCTGAGATAATAAAAAGGATTGGTATTTTCTTTTCCATACCATTTCCACTCCTACGATATATTAATACAAATTTTCACGACAGTCAACATTCAAACATTCATACTTTTAACGAATAAGATACATATGTATGTAATAATGTAGAATAAAATGAATGATGTCAGCTCAGGTATAACTTGAGATTGCTTTTAAATTTATTTAAGTTTTCGTAAACAAAATTTTGGAATAAAGTTGTTTAAAGCAGTTTCACCTTAGCAAATTTAAATTTTATGTAACATACACGTACAATAATTCCAAGCTTGAAAGAACTATTTTATGAGTTACAATTATCTGAACATAAATCCATATATTCACATTGGTACATGGATGGTGGTGATTAATCAATTTCTAACTGTTGTAAGAGCGAACGGCATATTTGCGTGGAGGAAATTTTGGTCGTTTTCCTTTCTCCTTCGGAGTCATTAGTTTGGCAAATTTGTACTTTTCGCTCCTGAAAACCTTACGTACATTCTCCTTTGTTTTTTTTTTTTTGCATCACAATGTAGACACGTAATTATCTTACGCACCAAAGGTATCCGGGACAGTTTCGATTGCGTACCGCCAGACACACTGGCTTCCCGCAAATCGTGCAATTCAATTTTTGGCATATTTAACTGGCGTAATAACTCCCTTTTATCCTTTGTACGAAGCTCAGCGCATTTAGCCTTCCACATATTTTTGAAATGTTGTCCAGTTGAAGATATCAAATGGAAAGGTATCTAAACATATCAGCAGACTATGAAATTTACTCCATCATACGCACTTTTACATGGTAGTAACTCTGTGGATTGATTTGAGAAGTTGTGAATGATTTAGAACTTGCTGAATTTGTGTCTCTTTCAAGGCAGCAACCACTTTAAGCATGATTGACATTGGATTTTTTATAAGGTACATTAGATAGTTATCAAGTTTGGGATTGCTAATATCGTATTCAATTTCAAAACATACAGTAGCGGAAAAAAGTATTTTGACCACACATTGTTGTTCAGAAAAAAAAAATGAGAAAAACAAATACTTTTGATAATAACTAAGAATAACAGCAATATTAAAATAAACCCTCCTTTGACGTTGATGACCTTTTGGAAACGCATAGGAATTGATTTTACCAAATTTTTCTAACAAAATATCCTTTAAAATTTTTCGACCTCAGCAATCGTCTCCTTGCGCGAGTTATATGTTTAGCAAGACACCATGTTTATAATGTGAGTACGACTCAGCTAGATGCTTTATCAGTTTGTGCAAGATATTAATACTAGTGGAATTTTCTGTTAGAAAAAAAACCTGGCTTTCATTTTGGATGTTGCTGATCACGATAAATTTACCAATTTCACGTCAGAACAGTGGTGTTTGATGGAGCAACACATGAAACTATTAAAACCCTTTGAAGAAATAACCACAATAACAAGTTCTGGTTTGTCAGAGCAGAATTAGAAAGGCATTTCAACTTCTTAAATCAAGACTCCAACTACTTCATTACAACTTACCTAGACCCAAGATTTAAAAAAAAACTAATTGGTGGTTGTTGAAGCGAAGAGAGCTCGTCAGAAGATTCTTTTGGAATTTTTAAAAATATCTTGCAAAGAGTCCTTCAATAGAAGTTCATGTTCATTGTAAAAAAAAAAAGTAAAAAAGAAAAGACAAAGTCGGCAGATTCGTACGGAGCTGACGACACGTTCTGGGACTGGTTTCTTGAGGTAGCAAATGATGATTGCTTTCAGTCTCACGATCAAGAAAAGAACATGATTGCAACGGAGATTGATTTTTATCTGAAGTCTGTGCGCATTGGTCACGATTGTGATCCTTTTATTTTGTGGTTAGCCAATACTGTACTATACCCGAACTTATCAAAGTTTGCTAGAATTTATCTTTCAGCGACCTGCAGCAAAAGACTTTTTTCGGAATCAGGTCTTGTATACGAAGACAAGTGAAACCGTTTGTTACCTCTTAATGTAGAAAAATTGGCATTCGTTCCTCATAATTTGCCCTTAGTACAGTATACTCTTCACGGGAGTGAAATTTGGACACTATAAGTTTCTAGTCCATATCCACCAACCATGTAAATTTCATGATCCTAGGGTTACCAGGATTTTGTTTTTATGGCAAAAGTGAGACATCGCCCTAAAGTACGAGTATGCTACAAAAAAATTTACCAAAATGAGAAACAAAAAATTATAAAATGTTTGTATGGGAGGTACCTTTCCTAGGCATCATGGGATCTTGCAATTTACATGGTTAGTGAATATTTATAGTGTCCAAATTTCAATTCGATAAGTTAGAAAACAAAAAAGTTTTTCTAATAAGAACATTTACATATTTAAATTTGGGTTTGTGTTTGAATTTAATTTTATTTTTCTGTAAATTTATTTATTATTTGTCGTTATGCACGCAATTGATGGAAAGACGGACGGGTGGACAGTGTAGGCATAGTAATAGAGTCCCGTTGGCACCCTTTGGATACTGAACCCTAAAAACATATTCAATCAGTAAAATAAATGTAATTCGTATCATCATATATTTTCTGGAAAAACATGAAACACAAGCAAAACTCGGGCCCCTGGTTCTAAAAATTAATATCAATTTTAATAGTAATTTTATATTTCCATCTCACAGAGACTATTCTGTCGTAGACATGTAATATTTTTTTTTTTATTTATTATTTCTATTTATATTAAATAAAGTCTATAGATTATTTTTTCCATTCCTATGATTTTTGAAAGACAAGTATTAGTTATTGGAATTAGTGTTGAAATTATGGATATCTGTTTGATCCCTGTAACATTTAATAAGATTATTTTATTATTTTTATTTTTCCATTTTCATCCACATATCTTTTGTATTTATTGAAAATTTTATTTAACAAATTTGAGTGATTATAATATAATGCCAATATTTACGTTTTTTTTTTTTTTTTTTTGTATTGTGTTATTGGCCTTGACCAAAACTGCTGAAACCCTGGCATTAGTATTCGTCCCTCAAAGTGCTATATGCGAGTCTGTTGCTGTTTTTGCCATTTTTTCAATCATCTCCCTTGGCTTTGTTGAAAGTTTTTCGTGGGCTGTGCCTAGTGCGTTGGGTTTCACCAGTTTTGTCTGAAATATGGACTACGTATCCGCCTTTTGAGTTGCCGTGTTAAGATTCTTATTAAGAACAACAGTATAAAGAATATTTTCTTTTGAATATTTGTACATTTTTATCGTTTACTGTGATTCTTTTATTATTATTGTTATTATTATTATTTTTCCATTCTCATCCACATATCTTTTGCATTTATTGATAATTTTATTTCATTTTAATTTTTATTTTATTTATTTAATGAGTGATTGAATAATTCCTTTTTTTTTTGTATTGTGTTATTGGCCTCGACTTAAATTGGTGAAACAACTAGCACTACTGAGCTATCAATGGGCGATTCAGTGGCAATTTTAGCCATTTCCCATTCTATCGTATTCTGCATCAATTCGTTTGAAAGTTTTTTGAGGGGTGACTGGTTCAATTGAGGATTTGGGTTTGGTATTGTTTGAGTTTTCGGTTTTAAACATATTTCATTAAATATTGGTACCGCAAAGTTAAATATTTCCACATTTTTATCATTTACTGTGATTCTTTTATTAGTATTGTTATTATTATTATTTTTCCATTCTCATCCACATATCTTTTGCATTTATTGATAATTTTATTTAATTTTAATTTTTGATTTTATTTATTTAAAGAGTGATTGAATAATTCCTTTTTTTTGTATTGTGTTATTGGCCTCGACTTAAATTCGTGAAACAACTAGCACTTCTGAGCTATCAATGGGCGATTCAGTTGCAATTTTAGCCATTTCTTGAATGTATGCCCATTCTATCGTATTCTGCATCAATTCGTTTGAAAGTTTTTTGAGGGGTGACTGGTTCATTTGAGGAACCTCAGCCGTTAAATTTATGGCCGTTACTTTTCACTTTTATGCATCTATGTGCCTAGTGCGTTGGGTTTGGTGTTGTCTGAGTTTTCGGTTTTAAACATATTTCATTAAATATTGGTACCGCAAACTGAGATTATTTTATAATTATTTTTCCATTCTCATCCACATATCCTTTGTTGTATTTATGGAAAATATTATATTTTTAAAATTAATATAATAAAATTAGTTGATGGCCTTTTAAATGTTTCCTTTATCTTGTTTTGTTTCTTAGTTAAATGCTTTTATTTTGATTTTCCATATAATTCAAATTCTTTGGCTATCGTTAGATGTGCATTGTGTCCATGAATTTCTTTTGCATTTTTGTCCTTTTTTTTTAAATTTGATTTACAAGTTTAGTATGAAGATTGCCTAAAGCAATCCAAATTCGAATGGAATGGAGCACAGAGTGGAATTACATGTTTTCTTTTTATTATTTAAATTTTTAATACTAATTTTATTTATTAATAAAATATTTTGTAAAAATATTGTAATGAAATTTATGGATTGGAGTATATTATCCCTTGGACTTGTTTTAACAATATTATTTTTTTTAACAGAATTTTATATTAATTTTAATATTATAATAAATTTTTTTGATATATTCTTTTTTTAAGAAACTGAGATATAATTTTTTATAATATTTCAAATTCAATGAACCATCTACTGTTTATATCATTGCTCTTTCTCCACCTATGCAGAGGACATTCATCACCACCATTAGCTGCATCGCTTGTATACGGTGAATTCGGATTTTATTTTTTTTCTGGAAGCCGGGGTGCTATGATATGCAATATTTTTTGTTTTTTCATCTAAATTTTTTGTGTCCCAACTCTCAAACAGGAAAACATGAATTTTCCAAATTAAATCCAGCGACAGTTAGTGTCTGTGCTTGTGCTTTGCTGATGGTGTTAGCAAATGCAAGACGTAAAGGGGGCTGAAGCCGCAGGAAGTCGAAAGGTAAATCTTTTGATATCATCGGCATACATGGATTAAGGACGTCTTCCCCTTAAAATTTATTGATGATGATTGTGGCCTCGATCAAATTTGGATTTGTTTTTTTATTGCCAGTCTGTTTCCGTTACACAATTTTGTTGCGTTCAAATTCTGAATGAGCATCACCGTTGATCCAATTTTCAACGTAAATGAGTTTGGTGGCATTCCTGGTAGCACCAACGCATTCAGAAATTCTATTGGATAGTTGGTAGCTTAATCATTGTCCATTACTGTGTCAATCGATTTACATATATTTGACTGATTCTCCGGGAAGTTTCAATTGAATTTGAACGTTTATCTTCATTTTTCGAGTCTAAAATTGCTCGTTCGCAGAGCCATCTGCATTTTGGTAGTTGCCTGTTTAATTGGGGAATACTTTGGCTATGACGTCCTACATATTCCATTGCATTTGACAAAAGTTGGGTGGGAAGTAAATCTCATTTGTTGTGCGATCAGTTGGAATTATTTCCGTTTCCGATGTACAAAAGTTGCTCATCTACCGTCGTTGATCGTGGAAAAACGGGCAATGCTTGGCGAAAATCACTTGCAAGAAGTATGAGAGCGCCTCCCATTGGATAGTTTTTCTCGGAAATCTCTCAGAGTCCGGTGCTTTGAGCAATTTTTTATGGGCCTTGGTGCATTCGTCCCAAATTATAAATTTTACACGTTTAAGGACTGTGGTCATACTAGATTTTTTGCTAATGTTGCATTTAGGTTCCCCGGTTTGGCTTAAATTCAACGAAAGCTTGAGTGCTGAATGTACTGTAAGTCCGCCTTCGAGTAGTGTTGATGCCACTGCAAGTGCAATCTCATTCTGCATTCGAACCGACGCCAATATTAAATTGATGAGGAATATTTTGCCAGTACCTCCTAGAGTATCTAGAAAAAAATGCCGCCATTTCCGTTGGTTATACGATGCAAGATTTTGTCGTATGTATTCTTTTGATCAGCAACTAAAAGTCTTATTTGCGTTTGCACAAAATGTTCTAGATGATTTCGATCGAATTGCTGTGCTCACACCAAGTATCTGTCTTGCATGGTATTTCGATCTGTTGTCGATGTCGGCATACCAAGTTGATTAAGATCTTTGTTGTTGTCTTGATATGCATAAGTCCTCAATTAATATTAGAGCTCCATTACAAATGTCATCGGAATATTCATGATTTGGGTCGGTTGCGCATGCGGATTCGATGGCGCGCAACTTGTTATAATGATCGCAAAAAAAGTTCTTATTTGCTTTGGATGATATGTAAGTGATGCCTCGGTTAGCTTTGTGTTCCAATGCTAATCATTTTCGAGTAATCCCAATTTTAAACATGTTTTCTATACGTTTGGCATTCGACTCCATCGACAGTTTTCAAGGCAACGAATGATGTAGGTCTCTCGATTGTATGCAATAACAATCGCATATAATAACACTCTTGGTTTTTAGGATGAACTGTATAAACACGTCCCAATGATCCCACAAATTTACACCAGGATAATCAGAAACAATTTTTTTCGGGTTTTTCTCTGGAACTGCTTTGTTGATGTGATACAACAGACTTTTCACAAAATTATCGGATGCACATAATTGGAAAAAGGCAATTGTGTTGTTGGTTTACTTTATTTTGTGCATTTTTTTCGATAAAGTAAACTCATTGTCCATTTTCCAAATTAACAGCGAGATGTTGAAAAGTAAATGCTGACTTCGAAAGCTTTATATGCAAAAATATTCACTAATTTCTCGACAACAGCAAACTTTACAGGAACAATTTCCAGACTATGCTTGAGATTTCCTGAAAATTTCATTAAAATCGATTCAGCTTTTTCGGAAACCATATTTTTTATTGTTTGCTGCTTAACATTTTTTATGAGAGTGAATAATACGTCTCATATAAACCCCCATTTGAATTAATGTTCTAATTAGAAAAAGTTTTATGTTTTTTGACTTATCGAACTGGAATTTGGACACTATAAGATCCTACGGGTAGCACGAGGGGTACCTCTTATTAAAAGTATATACAAAACTGTATTGTGCCCCTCAAACTGTGCTCACATTTGATACTCTAGCTTTGTTCTTTGTTTCTATTCAAACTGTAACTGACAGAATATAGTTATACTAAGAAAGGAAGCATATCTGATATCTAACTTTCGTCGCCGTTCGGTTGGTTGCCACACGGAGGAGCGTGAAGAGTATTACATCTTTGGTATAGCCAATGATAACATTCTTTCTGGTTTTGTTTTAGTTATGTTTTGATCATACTGAAATATTTCATGCTTAATTAATTTCGCATTTGATTTAAAACCGTGAAAATATATCACCATTTGCATTGCATACTCCCATTGTAACCAATTTTTTTAGTTGTTAATTATAGGGGAACTAAACTAAAACCGAGATGATGCGAAAGTAATTGTACAAATCGAATAATCACTGGACTGTTATTTAAATTGATTATTGCCTGCATTTTGGTTGGATTATGTGAATTGGTTTTTGATTTTCACTAAATATATTCAATACCAATTGTGGCAGACATTTAATTCACTAAACAAACAATGGGTGTTTTTGTTTTGCTACAATATTTACATGGAAATAAATTTATTTTTGTTCTTCTATAAATTGCATCCCCTACGATTTTATGTCTAATTTCTATTCAAATAATTCTTGTTAGAAACAAATATTAAATACACTTTACTTAAGTAGTTCTATTGTAATTAATTCAATCAATTTCAATTGTTTAATTAGTATTAGTATGTGTTTGCATAATCGTAAGTTCTTGTATAAAAATATAGCCATGGTGATTCGGTCGATCAAACAATTCTATTTAGAGATTTAGTCAACCATCTCATACACTACCGCTCACATGAATATCACACCCCAGCACAACCAAATATCTGAAATCAATAATTTTAGAACCCTAGTTTTTTTTTAAATTAAAGTTCCTTTAGTTCTCAAAACTCTAACAAAAAACCGCTTCATAATTAAAATTGTAAATATTTTTTAAAAGAAACTTTAACACTTCCATGTCAAAAAGAAGCATTTCATTATTGGCTCACTTAAATAGAACCCCTATAGACAAATCGGATTAAGAACTACACTATACTTTTAAAACTACGTGTCAGATCAGTACCAAGTATTGTATATCACATTATTTAATTATTATATTTATTATTATATCCTGTTTGGAATCAAATCATTCAATTTATTAATGTTGTCCAAGAAAGTGCACGCCCAGGCATGTTTAATGGCTTCAATGAGTTCGCATTTACTACTATATTGCTTTCCAGACTCGTATACCTTTCGCGCATTTTCAATTGTTATCATGCTGGAATCCCCACTCCAAGTTTCCGAATAGTTCATTTCTTTCCAAAAAAAAAGCAGTCGTACTGCTTCGTATGACATTGCGATCATTCTTGGAGTCAGAAACTGTAGTTCTAAGGTACCATAGTAAGAAATAACTCCTCCCTCCTGGCTATGCAAACGATTTAGTAGGTGTTCATCCTTCCTTACATTGTGAAAATAGTAATGATAGCCATCGGGGAAAATATTACTTGGTACCCATCTTTATTCAACGTCATGTTTGTTCAGCCAAAAATGGAGGCTTCGTTCTATTAGTACATTACATGGTACATTAAGTGGTGGTTTTTTTTTAATTTCATACGTTTTAGATATGCAGCCGTTTTACAGTAGATATGCTTGCACATACACCCGTTTTATTCGTCAATTTGGCAGCAGGGTTGTGTGAATTTGACGATTGTCACACTTCTATTGGTTTTTTCGCTCTCTGGTGAATTGACAGATCACATTCTTGATTTTAGTCCTCTCATCAAGATCTAATGATTTTCCTCGACCCATATTGACTGAAATTACTAAATTATAGTTCAAATACATCCAATCAACAACTTTTACCTTAAGTCTGCCTTCGAATTCCACACAAAAAGTGGTAATCACGAAATGGTGAACCAAAACAATTTATCGTTTTTCACTAATTTGAAATTAAATCTATACTAATATAGTAAAGAGGTAATGTTTGTTTTGATGAAACTGGTAATCTTTGAAACGACTTATCCAATTTCAAAACTTCTTTCATGCTACGTTATCACTGAATGACATAACATACTTACATTTTTGATTTATTAAACACTTTAATATAGTTTTTTTAGGATTAGGATTTTTAAATTTTTTCCATAGCCAAGCACAGAAAGGTAGGTTGTAGGTTTTTATGCTATGCTTCTTCCTGAATTTTGTGTTGTTTTTGTTATTGTTGTATTGTTCCTCTCTGAGTACGCACAAGAGTATTGCGCTCTTCGTTATCTTCTTTTTGTATATGTTGGTCACTGAGATCGAGCAAAGAGAGGGACTGTGTGTTTCATTGTTCGTGCTTTGATTGCTTTTGCAAAGCAGATATAAGTTAAGGTGTATGTGTGTTTTTGTTTTTTTTTTTTTTTTTTGTTTTTTTCACTCATCATATTTCTTGAGTTATGTTGAGGGAAGCTATATAGGTAAGCGGCAGTGCATATGAAGTAGAAAAAAATAGATTTTAATGAGATGGTTTTTGTAGTCGTAATGTGTATAAATATAAATTATAAATTTAATTGTAATGTAGTGTCAAGGAATGTATAATAATGTGTCCAGTGATCTGAAACAAATGTTTAGAGTGAACCAAAAATCAAACCATAATTAAAAATCTGTTTTTAAAACTGAAATACTACATAGTTCCCTTGTCAATCATGCTGATTTCCGGAATGACTGACAAAGAGACTAAATCAATTTCACTGAAAATATTCATCTTGTCGTAGTTGCTATATTAACATAGTACTTTTGTTGCATATTTTCTGTTTAAAACACTTTTGGTAATTTTTTGTTGATTTAATGAAAACCTACTCGAAAAAAGCAATTATTTCATGATTTTACAATTATGTAGTATTAAAGTACTACGCAATCTTCAATAAATCGACATTAAATTTTTAGGTGAACTCTTCAGCTTAAATTTTGTATAGTTACTACATCAGCAGCATCACAACTCGTTAGATCAGTGATTAATGTCAGTTTGATGGATAACTTGTGCGTCGATTACGACACAACATGAGAGACAAGGCAAGATTAAATGTTATGCTATACGCTACTGGTAGTATGATGATATCAAGTATACCAAGTGATATAAAACCACAATGTGCTGATTATGTTGACTGTGATGTGATGTTTTATGTTGAAGTTGCTTTTAATGATGACGATGTTGCTAACATAAGTTGCTAACGGTTACAAACATGGTAAGTACTATCACAATCCCATGCAAATATGAATATTTTCTAAATGCGAACTGAATTGGAAATACATACATGCTTATATTCAGACAGACATACCCACACAATGTACTTACTTATACTTATGTACTTGTACTTGTATATGCAAATAAGTATTGTAAGTCATTGAACCTATTTATCGTACAATATTTTTATTAGCCTAACTCTAACTCTAATTCGAAACTATGTCAGTCCAAATTGTCGTCGGTTTGTTCGTTTGTTTGTTTGTCTGTCTGTCTGTCTGTCATTTTTATGGAAGGCACCTTTCACTTTCTGGCAATATGCGAGTCACGAAAGTGTCGTCTTTTCATTTTATTGCATTTTTAACCTGTTTTCCTAGTTTTCATCAACAAAAGTTTTTCCATTACAATGCCATAAGGCGAATGAATGCATCCACAGTCCATGAATGTACGGTAGTTGGTGTTATAATATTGTATTAATACAATACTCGTATAATTTATTTTTCCATGGACATTTACTAGGAAGCATTTCTCATTTTTGGAGTAATTCAAAATGTAATTGGAATCAGGTGGTGTATTCTATTTTATGACACAATGAATGGAAATATTTGATTATGACACTAAATTTTTGCTTATGCTTACATAACAATACATTATAACTTGGTCAGTAGTAAGTAAGTAGTCAAGAGTCAATTTAGGCAATTGTACAATGTTAAGCAGATTACTTATTATGAAAACTGTGACAAAGAACTCAATTAGAAAATACTTGAACTTGTTGAATCGACAAATTGAAATCATTCAAATTTTCTATATGCGTCATTTCTATGTCCTTCGTCAGCCTTCTAGTACAAGTGTATAGAAGAATATGTGTACCTTTATGACCTTTGAATTTAACAAAAAAAAAATCCTCATCAAAAATGTCTTAGTACAATATAAAAATAGACAATTTATGCTAATGTGTTTTGTATACTTTTTTGTTAAACAAAAGACAAGTTCACTTCACAAGAAAAATAAATGAAAAAGGAAAGTTCAACAAAATTAATAATGGAGCCCTTTCCAATTGATAATCTTTATAAATTATTTCAAAATACGCAACCGAAAAATATCTTAAGCTTCCACAAAAAAAACACAATCTGCATGGCAACGAAAAGAACTGAACAGAGAGAGAGAGAGAGAGAGAGAGAGAGGCCTGTGTGTTAGGGAAACATTTACATGTGACGCTTTTGAAATGACGACAAAGGATTTTCTTTTATTTTGTTTTTCATATTTGCAGGGCGTGTAAGGAAGTGTGCGAGTAGCTTAGTCACAGAGACTTTTGATGCGAAAGGGTTAAACGATTAATTTTAATATCGCGCAGTCGTATATAATACAAATTTATGGCTTCCACTGAGATTCGAGAACACGTGTGTCATTATGGAATGTTTTTGTGGCAAAATTCTTAAAAAAATTTGTTACTATAATGCGATATATTGAAAATAAAAAATTCCTTAAAGATATGTGTACATTAACAAAAAAAATATATCAGGTGTTTGTGTTCCTTTTTAATGCAAATTTTCTCATATTTAAAGTCTACTGAGTTCATAACATTTATGCCCCTCTTTATCATTGGATTCATTCACATCTTTAATGCTTTCCCAAGTTGATGTGGCTTTCATAAATCTTCGTTATTGATTCATCACTTTTAATAGCCTAGCTACAATACAATATTTACCATCATTTGTTATATGTAAAAGAAAATTTCAATTTCAAAGTTTGTTCTTTTGACTTAGTCCGGAAACCATACGATGATGGCATACTGTATATAGTTAAATGTTTCGACAAGGATAAAGGCGATTATGGTGGGTTAACAAGCTACTTATTAAAGTGATGCCACACTTCGGATTACAATATTTAGGCAACATACGAGTATTTTCATATTTTGTAATGTAAATTAACTAGTTAATTCCGGGGACTGCACTATTTGCATAGGATTATTTGGAATTTAACTAAAGGAATCTGAATTTAGCAATACAGGGAGCTGCACTAAGTGTTTTAATTGCCTTCAGACCAGTGGATTGTGAATATTCCAGCAATTTGCATCCAGGTGGCTGCATGTTGTAGTTCCTGGGCAAATGACTGGAACTAGAGAAGCAAGCCAGAGCACCTTGTTCTTCCTTCAGACTAACTATTTCACCTGCCCTAGCACGAAATATGAAGCAATAATAGAAACGACTGCGGTGCCGAAGCGACTTGTTTTTTAATGCTGCTGCAGTACCACTACTCAGGTGCAAATTAGTGGATGTTAATTTCTATAATGAGACCCTTTCAATTAATCAAGCTGAACTGTAATTATTACGTAAATAATAATACCTTTAACTCCAAAACTATCATCAGCTAACGTGGAACCAACATCTAAATAAAGTTACAAAAAAGGCTACAAGGGCATTCTTTGCCTGCACTAGACTTTTTGGTAAAACATGGGGTCTAAATCCCAAAATGACCTACTGGACATTCACTACGGTCATTAGACCAATGGTCACGTATGCTTCCATTGCATGGTGGCCTAAGGTCAAACAAAGGAATGCAGTAAATATACTAAGTAAACTGCATCGACTTGTTTGTGTCAGTATCACAGGGGCCATGAAAACGTGTCCCACTGACGCACTAGGGATGCTCTTATACATCCCACCATTACCTATCCCAATAGAAAAGGAAGCTACTATTAGCGCCTTGAGATTGGAAGGTATTGCCGACTTAAAAGGGGGCAATATTAAGGGACACCTAAAAATTTTAGAAAATTTTCTAGACAGTCCCATTTTGCATAGAGATGATACTCTATTGTCTAAAACTATCTTCTTCAAACTTTTTCAAATCATTATTAATGATCGTGAAGACTGGAGAACTAACTCTATTAATTTCAAACCCGGCTCCCAGATATGGTTTACAGACGGGTCTAAACTTGAAAATGGTAGAACAGGGGCGGGAATTTATGGCCCTAAGTTCATATTTACATACTCTCGGATAGTCAAGCGGCCTTAAAAGCCCTACAGTCGGTCACTTTCACTTCAAAGATGGCATATGACTGCCTTAACCTGTTAAATGAACTGGGTAACTTTAATACTGTTGTATTAAGGTGGGTACCAGGACATGAAGGTCATGAAGGCAATGAAAAGGCCGACTACTTGGCTAAACAAGGGGCGATCATGCCCTTTTACGGTCCTGAGCCTTTCTGTGGTCTCTCGAAAAGCCACAAAAACGAAGAAATCAGGAAACTTGAGGAAAAGAGTTTTCTAAAACACTGGGCGAACTCCACCGGACAACGCCAGGCAAAACAATTCCTCACTCTTTCAAAGAGTATCTCGTATAAGCTTCTCTCACTCAGTAGAGTAGACTTACGCATTTTGACTGGATACTTCACGGGTCACTGTAACCTAAGGTATCATCAAAATAAGTTAGGTCTTTCCGACACTGACGTATGCCGATTTTGTGAAATGGATAAAGAAAGTTCAGAGCATATACTCTGCAAGTGTCCTGCACTCGGTAGACATAGACTTCACCACCTCGGTGACACTGTTGTTAATCCACACAAATTGTGGAACAACAAACCCCAAGATATGTTAAGATTCATCAAAAGTCTAAACATATAGGGTTTCTATCAAATAGGGCTATGTACAATAGATCTTACTGGTCACTGTGCTATCGGGCCCGTTATTATTATTATTATGTACCTAATCTGATAAACCAAAATTTTCAGGGTAGTTTATTTTGAAATATTCTCTATGATTTGTTAGATGAGGAAATGTTGTGTAACGTAAAATTAGGAAAAAGTTTTATCAAGTTTCGTAAGTATAAATAAGCTACACTATCGAGTGTGTGCTAGAAACCGCTTTCGTCTCAATTCCAACCCCATTTCTTTTTTGGGTGTGCTAGAGACCGTTTTTGACGTTTTTGAAATCGGCTAGATTTTTACTGACGATTTGGTTAAATTCTCCCTTATCTGAAGTTATTAAAAGAAAAAAAGTACCAAGATCTGTACCTTATAGTTTTTCTCGCTAAACTGCATTTAAAAAATATATCATTTTAGTTGTTTTAAGTATAAATTAGCATTTTACAAAAAACGTATTTTAAATTGAAGCAAAATAAACGAAATAAGCCAAACGCAACAATGTTTTGATGCAGACTTCTTTTCATCGCTTTGGTTTAAATTGATGAAGCGGGGACAAAGCTTACTCTCCAACAGCGGAATTATTTACCACAAAATTTTCGAGAAAGCCCCAAATCTGCATCCTTGCCAATGACTCTTTGAAAGGAGCCCACACCTAAAAATCGTAGCGCTGTAGCCAACTGCAAAATTGCTGGCACAGATGTTTTTATAATATCCGCTTTTATTAAATCGCATATAATTACGAATGAACTTTTGCCCATGCGGTAACTGTGTAGGAACCTAGTAAAGAATATAGCAATATTAGAATATAATTGCAATGAGAAAATATGTAGCCATTCTTTCTTACGTGGTGTCTGAAAGTGACAATGGTTTCGACAAAGATCTAAGACGTCTCCGACCTGCCTTTTCCAATGACAACAGCCGTTTCCTCTCCATTTCCATCGCAATAATCCGTGCAAGTGGCATTTTTTTATATATTATTGGCTACACTTAATTATTTATTATTATTTTAATGTATTTATTAAAGCGCGAAAACTTTTCAAATTGTTTGTTTACAATCACACTTGGCAATCACACAAAATTGCATACACTTTTCAATCAGCTGTTCATTCCAACATCAATGCTCGAAAAACTAAAACGTCGCGTTTTCTAGCACACTTCAGGTTTTTTTGGACGAAATTTAAAAAGTCCGACGTCAAAAATGTCGGCGTTTTCAAGCACATACCCACATATGCATTTTATTATTGGATTGACAGATAGAATCAAGATTATCAAAAACATTCCTCTTAGCTGCATTTTATTATTAGGATTTCGTAAATGATGACTAAAGGAAAAGAACTTCCACTACCACACACTACCGCGCTGCCGTAGTACCGCTTGTTTTCAAGTGCTTATTAAAACATGTTAACAACTTCTTTCAGTACTCCGGAAGTTTCTATAAATTATATGTATGTCAGAGAATTGCACAAATAACTTTTTTCTAGGGATGGGTATCGACTAAAAAAACATCGATTAAAAACATCGATTATTATTTTTACTGATTAATTTTTATTAATTAATTGTTACTTAAAAAATCGACTATTCGAATATTCGATTGGAAGATTAAAACAACGAACTTTAAGTAAAAAATGGACCATATATATTGGCGAGCAAAAAAAAGTCTTTCCACCGTAAACTTCAGTGGCGTACAAACAAAAAAAAGTGTCACAGAAGAGTGGGAAAAATAAATCAAAGAAATTTCTGTCACTTTGGTCGCCTCTGAGTCAAACCACCAAGTAAGCGTAAAAATCAAATAATCGAACATATGTAGATGACATCGATTAAAATTCCACAGATTATTTCAACCAAACATCGATTATTTCTTATTAATCTGTTTTTTTTCTTGATTTCATCATACAAAAAATTATTACTGAATAAAATCAGGATTGAATTAAATCATAAACATTCATTTGAATGTCAGTCGAATGAACGAACATATTTTACTCACATTTAATCATTTAAGAAAACTAAGCTTTGAATAAAATCATAATCATTGGGGTGATTGATTTAAAATCAACACTGTAATAAGTTGAGTGCACTCCTGTAAAATGAACAAAACTTAAATATTATGAGTACTGTAAAATAAATTAATTAATAATTTTGATAATTAAAAGAATGTCAAACGGACACATATTTATTCTCCAGCAAATATCAAACGTGCTTACATTGACAATTTATATAAAACTACCTCCACATTATCATCAAATCTATTCCAGATAGTACATACAACTTATTCTGATTCTGTTTCAAAAATTTCAATAGATTCTCTTAAGAAATCTGAAAATCCACCGCCTCTGAGAAAACATGTTCAGTTATTCTTTCCTGGCTTATTCAAAAAAGTAAAATTGCAATAAAAACACCAGTAGAGGAGATTGATAAATACTTTAAGGAAGAAGTTGAAATAAGTGGTGACTTTGATGGTGGAAATCATATGAAAAGTCATTCAATTCCTACCAATAGTGCAGCCGCCGAACGGACTTTTTCATTGGCTGGCAACATATTAAGCGAAAAGAGTCGGTTTGACTTGATGCCGAAATTTGCATTCATTCTTTAAAAATTATTATAATTAAATAAGTCGATATCAACATTTTTGTATCATTTATTATAATTAAATATTTAAATATTTTCCTTTTTTTTACTACTCTTATATTTTTCTAAGTTGTTTGTAAATTTTGATTTTTTTCTTCTTTCTACTCGTTCATTCTCTCACACCGAATAAAATTATACGCGCTCATTTTTCCTTTTTGTGATTTAATTATCATCAAAATATTCATTGCTGAATAAAATCACAGAGCCAACACAAGTTTGAATGATTTAAAATCAAAACTGAACATGTTTGATTGTTTGAACTCAAACCCATGATTTTTCAGGATATTGATTGCGTATGGTGGAAAAAGAAAATTCACCCGTTGCTGTTCCCTGAAGTACTATATATGTATATGACAATAAGATGCATCTTTGCCAACTTTTAATACGATAGCTCAAAAACTAAAATTCAAATACAAATTCGAACGGACAAGCAGCACGATAAACTGAAAACAACGATCTGCATTTGTATGAAAAGTATATAATATAATAATTTAAAAACCCTTTAAATATTTAACGTCTTATATAATAACTAGAGGAGTCCCTGGCCGACACAATCGACCGCATTCTAGAAAAAGCATATATTTTTTAATGTGCTAATACAATAACTTCTCAATAAACAGTGTTCTTTGCGAAAACTCTATAACACGGCTTCACACAACCAATGAGCGTACAGCAATAGAACATAACAGAGAGGCACACAAACCTCTGTATTCTCCCATTCTACTGCATTCACAACATCAACGGCAATAGAACAGAAGAGGGAGAGAGAGAGACACACAAACCTCTCTAATCTACTGAGCGCACACACGCACACATCAACGGCTGTGTGTTGCACTTGTTGTTATAAAGCGGTAACTTTAAACACCTTTTTTCGCCTAAACCTCTGAACCTATTTTGATAATTTATTTGCAGTTCACATCTGGCGTAAATTTCCTTTCAATTGGTAATTTTTTTTGTGAAAATAGGTTCAGTGGTATAAGCAGGAAAGGACTCACAATTTCATTGTTTGCCGTTTAATTATATAGAAGATTCTAAGCAACATTATTAAAATAATAATGGGAAGCAAAGTTTAAAAATTTATAAAAAATTATAAAAACAAATCTTAAACTTATAGAGAACAATTTATAGCGTTTACATTTTTGAACTATCCAAAAGTATCATTTATTACCTAACGCGTTTTAAATCATTTTCTTCATAATAAAATATTACAACACTTGCTAAAATTAAATTGTTTTTAATTAGAGGCAAGGAAAAACAGCTTAGGTTTCGTCGACGATTCTTAACTCTTTACACAAATAAAATTTTTTTTATTACTACACCTAGGAGTTATTTTCAATAAATATTGTATTTAAGTTTAACTGATAAGTTTCATTTGAGTTTGTCATTCCTAGGTGAAAGTAAGAAGAATTTTATTTATTTATTTAGAATCTAATAAAACCATTTGTAGACAGTTGCTAAATTTTATAAGATATTCAGTTATCTAGAAGTTTTATTAGGTAGGAGGGGATTATGCCGATGTTCATAGCGGCGGCTATAAGCAGTGATTGCCTCTGCAACCGTAGCGATCTTGAGGTAGCAATGAATGGGCAACTACTAAAGTGCGAAGAACTTTGAACTGAAATCTTTCTATAATGTCAACATTGGAAGCCGCAGTAGCGCCCCATAGGTAAATGCCATAGGTTCAAATTGCTTTTAGATTTTTATTATAAGTACATTTGTCGACAAATGCAGTGAACCAAGACGTAGATGAATAAAAGATTGAACTTCAAGAGTAATTATAATATCAAAGGGGTGCCTACTCTAAATATGAATACATAAAGCAGTTCTGGAGTAGGTATTCTGCCCAGGCGATGTGGAGGGTAACCACTTAATTACGAAGGTGGTTCGAAGAAAGAAAAAAAAAATATAACATATTATACTTACAAACAACTTATTTTTCTATCATGGCCCAAATTTAAAAGCAACTTTCTAGATAAGACTACCATATTGGATAAATTGGGAACCCACCTATTATCAATATATTGAAAAAATACAATATTAAGAAATCTCTGATAGAAATTTAGCTATAATTATATCCACCCAGATAATGTTCACTGGCAATGTTGAGCATGTCAACATACCATACTCGTAGACTTTATGGCTTCTCAGATGCTCTTATAACAAACCATTGACTAAAGTGATGTAGTGTACAAAAAGTTCATTAGATTTTTAAGAAGGCTTCTTGTAATGGATGCATGTGAAATGACATTGAATAGTTATTTATGCGCCTGCGTCTTCCTTATGCTCTTTTATGATATGCTGCTCTCTTGGACATGACATTCGCTCATTCTACATTCCTTTTAATATGACATTTCTGTTGTTGTCAAACTCTCTTTGGGTTGTTTTTTCATTCCTGTTTTTTCTTGTCTCATCATGTTTCTATTGTATTGTAGATTCTCATGTTTTGCTACGTTTTCCATTCATCCAAAACAGAAACCACGAGAAAGCAACGAATAAATGCGGAAGTCCAAAAAACATGAAATCATATGAAAGCGACACTTAGAAGCCGTCTTCAGTTTCTTTCGCGTCGCCTGAACAACGCCAAGTCAAAGACAGCGACGAGTGTAGTATCTGTGAAATAATTAAAGCGAACCGAAAACAAAATAACATAATAAAGAAATTATACATAATCATATATATTTTGCTAAATCATATTAAATTATAATTGTACATAATATATTTATAAATAATAACATACATATATAGTTCAAAGAAGCTTTGAGTATCTGAAGGAGCTCATTTCGTTTCGAATCCAAATAGTTTAACATAAAACACCAAAGTGCATTTAATTGATTTTATTTTTATACATAAAACGCGCAAAATCGTTTTTCATTAATCCAAACAAAAATCAAGAAAACAAAAGCTTTAAACAACAAATTAAAATAAAATAATGTATGGTATTTTAAATAATCTATTTATGTAGTTAAAAAATATATGAAATCTAATAAAGAATAAGGTCAGTTAACTTGTGTGTGCTACAATATAAACAAAAGTGTTCGCATGTAAGAAATTATACCAAATCTTTTCTCGAAAGCGGAAAAAATCGAACGGAGACAAACAAATTGGAATGCAATTCTTTTCTATTCAATTCTAAGGCGCCTTGAGTTGATTGCGTGCCAAGAGTGCATTGCAGTCACAACGGCGACATCGTCAAAAAAAAACAATGGTGACGACAACTAAAACAACAATACTGATGATGATGATGACGATTGTGATGATGATGATGATGATAGCGTGAATATTGGCGGGCCTTGGCTGCTTGACAGATGGGCGGTTAAATAAACTAACATACAGTCAAACAGGCAGGCAGGCAGGCAGGTGGTAGAACCCTTAACTGGGGAGGTAGTAGAAGAGTTGTGTCTGGTAAAGCATTATATTTCATTGCTTTCATTGTCATAGTAAATGTTTGTAAGCTTCTTGACATTTTTTGCATTCCCAAGTCAAGTCAGGAGAGAGAGAGAGAGTAACAACACCCTTTAAGCAAGGCGACCAGAGGAAAAGAAATATGAAAACATTGAGAGAGAAAAATGTGAAAATACTAACAAAAAGAAGGAGAATACATATTTTACTCTCTCGTCCGCTCCCAAGACAAATTCATTTGTTGACATTTTTAACTTGAACTCGCTCAGCTGTTCACTTACACTGGAAAAAATGGTACATTTATACATAAGTATTTTAATTTTAAAATGGAAAACAGAAACAAGACAAAACAATAAGTTTGGCACATCTGAATATTTACTCTCCTTTATTCACATAATAAAAAAACAGGAAAGGAAAACAAATTATTTTTCAATAATTGTAGTGCATATTGAACCTATCTTTTCTAGTAAACAGAGTACTCTGATTTGAACTTGAGTATCATATCTTGTCATCACCATTTATTGTGCTGAGGCGCACATCGCTCCATCGATTCATTCTAAGGCACTGATCATTTGTAATGTAAATATTGTTGTCTCTTAGGAGATCTCCTAAGAACAGTTCTATATTTACCAAGTCAGTTTACACTATTGAAGAAGATACATAAATAACTCAATAAGGCAAAAATTTGAAAGACAAAAGATTAATCTGTGTTGAAAACTTATTTCATTTGATCCTTAGTCAGTGGTGCATTTACCAGAGGGCTAAGTAGCCTGGAGCATAGGACGGTAGATTTTAGGGGCAGCAAATTTTTGCCCAAAATTTTTGAAAGTGAAAACTTATTTAGGTACGTTGAGTGCAGAACCGTAGCTACACTAAAATAAACGACCACATTTACATTGGTTGCTTTCCTTGCTTGTTGATCCAGCTTTAAGGGATATCATCAATACTTAAAGGGAGATTATTGCAAGGAAAAAAGTCAACGGCTTCAATCAAAACCAGTCTTTTGACTCCTCTAAAAGTGAAAAATATATTCTGATCAGCGTTATTTATGCCAGTGAGAATCTTTCAAGGAAAAATTAAAATTAATAAAGTGAATTAGGGAAATTGGCTGGTTAATTCTTAAAGTAAAAGATATATATGTATACTGTGGGCCCTGTTTGGCACTCGGTCCATTGGACTCAGTTTGAAAACCAACGATTTAATGACTGAGTTGCTCAACATGAAAACTCTGAGCGTCATAAATTTAGTATCCTTAGTTTGATAGTTAAAAGTGCCTTTGATGCCCGACTCGACAATTTACTGCATGTCCATGTTGATGAAGATGTTAGTTATTGGAGAAACGTTCTGAAGAGGGTTGTTGGCGTAGTGAAGTGAGAACTCGCTTTCAGAGGCAAAAATGAAAACATCAGTGATACGCATATAGCAAATTATTGTAAGATTTTGGAACTGATAGCTGAATTCGTTCTTTTTTAGCGATTTGGGAATATAGATCTTCCAGAGTACCAGTTACTTATCAAAGACAGTTTGCGATGAGAGGGTAACTCTTGATGTCTTAAAACTATTTCGACTGCAATCTTATCTAAATCGTGGGGTTTTAAAAATAATCTAAGAACTGACACATCGATCCCCTATGGTAATTAGGGTGCATAAATCAAATCGAATTGTAGAGGTCGGCAGGGGCGACAAAATTTGAATGGCCTACTGGCGGCAAATGTGTTAATCTGCCACTGTCCCTAATACAAGATTTAAAAGAGTTATTCCTGACATTAATACATGTAAGCACACTTCATTAAATTTTCTTAGAATTCTCTATTCAGGTTGATAAACCGCCTTTTTATACATACATATGTGATTCTTTTCAATGATGTTCGAGTATGTAAGTTCTTAGTATAGAGCAGATAGTAAAAGTATTTTGGAAACCCTTCTACTTACCCTGCAATACTGATAATTTTGAATAATTCCATTAATGTATACTCACCAACTTAGTTTTAAACAATATCCTTGATTTGCAATGAACATTCCTATCTTTTGTACTTAATATCTTGAAATCATATGAATATCTTAAAATATTCAATTTCACACTTATTTGCATTCCAAATACACACTCGTAGATTAACGCAAATTCCACATTCCAGATTTCATCTTTCTCATTAACGCAGCAATTATGAAGTAATAAATTGCTGACAACCGCTTACAATTAACTTGACTAATTCAATTTCTAAGACAACAACATCTTGCTCGCTCCTCTAACAATAAATCATGCACTTCCTCAAACATATTTGCACATCCTTGGCTACAAGCCCAAATAGACAAGCGGACAGGCTGTTTGTTAGACAGACGGAGTGGGGGAGGAAAGATAGACAGATAGTCAGATAGACAAAAAGTTTTCTTCATTTGACAAAATACATTTGCACTTTGATTTCCGGTTGTGCAAAGTCAGCGAATGAAGAAAAGAGTGAAAAACATGTAAACTAAGAGTATAGAAAGAAACGAAGCAGTTACAATAAATGTGCACAGAACGAAGTTGCAATTAAATCACACAGATATACACACATACTACTAAGTAAATTCACTTACAAACACACATTCAACATTGAAAATATTACATTTTTTTCCGCTTGGGAAACAGCCGCGCCAGCAAATTGAGTATGCACTCACATAGATACTATCATTCGTACACTCGCACACACACACACACACACCTAAACTACGCACATTATCATTAGCAAGTTGTGAAAGTAAGAAGAAGGTCGGCAATGGGAATGAAGGCAATGCAGGATGCAACAACTCATGCAACATTTAAGCAACTTTTAACTGCCATCATCGTCATCATCGCCATCCTGATGATGATTGCTTGTAACAAAATTGAAAACAGAGATAGTAGATAGTAAGTGGAGAGAGATAGAGGACATACTTTGAAACACAGACACACACACACACACATGTGAAAACATTGAGTAGAAGATAATTAGACACTTAGTCAAAGTTGCTTAGTAAGGAGACAAACATAAATACTACATACCATACTGGTATATTAAATATATTTACTGCATTTAATATATGTATCTATAAGTAAATAACCCTTCTTTAAAAAATAAGTAATTAAGAGTCTATCGTCTCTGTATCGGAAATAAGAGGTTTTAAAAAAAATATTGATGTGCGCATATACTGGGTGAATCCCAAAAGTATCCGATCTGAGTTCATAACTCCACTGCAGAACGTTGGAGTGATTTCTATGGGGTATGAGCGTACGCAGTGACTAATTTTGAACTCATGACCTGTGCAGTTTCCGATCGGATTTCTTGTTTAAGTTCCTTGTTTTTTTTACTAAGGTTTTGGCAAAATACAGAAAAAGAAGGGTTTAAAATTGTAAGCAAATTAGCCCCCCTTTTGGCTGACCTTCGAATACAATTATACCAGATATTATGAAGCTTGTGGGAAGCGAAGAGGATTTCGAGAATTCTTACCGAAAATTTAGGAATGGATCACGTAGTGGAACAAAAAAGCTGCTCTTCGAAGTCACTACAATGTGGAAACAATTACTAATGATGAAAATGTGCCTAAAGGCCCTGTGCGACTTCGTTTGATGGCATTAAGATAGTTGAAAAAAATGCGCCAAGTGCACTTAAGGCCATTTCACAAACTGACTTACAGAATTCTGAAGCAACGCAGATAGGGGTTACCTAGTCAATTGATGATTACTTTAAAGGATGCAAGGGACACTCCTTGTATCTACATACTTGTACTTGTAGATAGATCAGCATGTATATATTCATTTAGCCTCATCTTATATTTGCATAAGCATAAATGAGTATTTACAAGTGTATGAGTTTATGTAAATACTTACTATGTAGTATGTCATTTGCGTTTCTTTGTGGCTTCCTTAACTGAACTGTTAAATGCTCTAATTACGCCTAATGGAATGTTACTCAACAGACAACTGGCACACACAAATTAATATTGTATATGAAACAATGTAACCATTGCAATGTAACAAGTCTGAACATATGCATGACTTTGTGATGCGTTTTACAACTTCTTTTCATTAGGATTTTCTTCTTTTTTTTACCAATTGACCGAAGTATCTTTTGCTGTTGAAGAGACCCAAACCAAAAGCACATATGCGTAGTACGTACAAACCGACGACACTCATTATTCAATGCGACATAGTTGCATGTTGCGGGCAACTTTAACATAACTTGCTATTTTCGTATTCTATACGTACTCGTATAGTATATATTCCTCATTCATCCTTATTCTCAGTATGTATTTTTTTTTTGTGCTAGAAGGTTGGTTGTTTTGTTCATTTATTGTTTGTATTTTTAGTTTTTAATTCCACTTGTGAAATTCTCCATACTCCATTGCCCGCTCTTACCACTTTTGGTTTGGGGTTACTTCTATATGCACATGTAATTTATGGAGGATTCTAGGACAACGTTTTACAATTGACCATTTTAATGGTCATTTACTCATACATGTACTTACACATATCTGCATGTATGTTATGGATATCTGCATATAAATGTATATGTATGTGAGTGTGAGTGTGTGTGCATCTGTAAAGCTTGTTATAATATGTGTAATTTTTCACAACTTTGTTCCATATAAACTTTTGAAATATGCATACGATCATGTTTGAATACTCTGCAATGTTAGTTTTTGGATGTTTGGATGCTTATTTTTTGTCCTTTTTTTTGGGTGGAAATAACCAAATGTGCACAAAAAGTTTTTCCAAATGAATGAGTAATAAATTAAAGTTATTATATTCTCTACAATTTAATGCAATGAATACTTTATAAATTATTTAAAGGGACTTTAATTGAGTGCTAATCCATAAAGGAATTATGGTAAATTCGACAATATTTCGTTTGATATTTTTAATACTCTGGACTCAATTTGATTGACAAAAGTTGTCATGGATATGATTCACATGAAAAAGTAATGGAAATTTACAAATAAAACGTTAATATCTACAATATGGTGAATTTTATTTATTCACTTGTGGGAACAGGTTTAAATTTTTTTTTATCATTTGATGTTCCAAATTTTACTTATCATAAATAATCTTTTATGAAAAAAACACACATTCAAAATATCAATTCGATTATACTCTATGTCGGCCATAGCACTGTCCTACAAGAAGTGGTGATTTGAGCTAATGGTAGAGTATGTGACTAATGTGTGCCAGCACTAAAATGGAAGGATAATTTCATACAAGATTACCAGGTAGAGATGATTGGAAGGGGTGTAACGTCATTGGACGGGACGAGCTTTCAATCTATACCGACGGCTCCTAGAGGGTAGACGGTACAGGTGCAGGCATCTTTTCAGAGGAGCTAACAGCTCAGCTAACGTATCGTCTAACTGGTGCAGAAATCTACCCAATCTAGCAGGCATCCAAGTTAATTAACGATATCCAAGGTAATCAGATGGTGGACGGGTGTGCTAGGAAAGGGTCGTTCTCAAGCATTTGCCGATATTTACAGACATTTACAGGATATCTATCCTCCCATGCCTGGAAGTGAAAACCAAAGATCTAGCAGGCAGTAATTGGGCAAATCAGTCTAGCTGTAGTGGTGCTAGGACACTCTGGCATTGCTATCAACCAAAGAGAACATCCGAGCTCCTACACTTCAGCTAAAAAAAGGATTCGGACGTTGACGGGAGTAATGATGGGGCACTTACCATAGGGCTGATGGGCCACTGGATGCAGGTTCCACATCATGACTTCTGTCGTAGCTGTGAAGATGAGGAGGAACCGGAGAGCATCCAACACCTCTTCTGTGATTGCTTTTCTTGGTAGACGAACCCGGTTTCTCGGGAAACCGTTCTTCAAGAAGTTGGGTAAAATGTCATTTGACAATTGGCTTTGTCGGCTCAGGTTAGTTTTAGAGAAAAAGGAAATCTCTGGGACCAACCTTGGACAGTAAAGGATAATCTTTCACCCCTCTCAATACCACTCACATGTTTTATCACGCATCACATGAAGCAGGGATCTGCATTATTATCTATATTATTATCTAAACTCTATGCCCTTATAATTATGTATTTAGTCGGTTCCACTTATGTACATTACAATTATGTTATTATCATTGCCAAAATTAAATATTATTTTATCTGCAAAACCAAAGAAAATTTCTTCTTAGAAAAACCAAAGTTAAAGAAATGAATGTGGTCTGATCGAGTTCAACTCGAAATTGGTTTGGTATTGCTTGATGCTACTCAAAAGACTAGCCTCAAGCAATCATATTAACCTAATCTGGGTGCCAGGACGTAGTGGATATCAGATGAACTCGTCAGAAAAGGATCTGCTAACGTCCTCATTGGGCAAAAGCAATTCTGCGGACTTCCTCGGAGTTCGAAGAAATCAAAACTCCATTGGGTAGGAATGCAAGAGTGGCTAAACTCTTTATGCCAATTAGATCGCGCAATAGAACACACGAAATTTTAATTGTAGGAGTACTTTGTGTCCAAATATAGCAAACGAATACAAGGTGCTTGGAGGGCCACGAAATCTTGAATTATTGTTTTAGTTTTTTTTTTTTTTTTTTTTTTGGAAATGTTGATATAGGATGTGAGAGGGAGTGAGAAATGTGGACGTTGCACGTAATGACAAAATGCAAATATACCTCTGCTAAAACTCCGTTAGAATTATGGAGAGGCGGAGGTATGATTTCTTGCGGATGTTCTGCAGATGCGGAGGCGGATGCGATGGTCCGTTACAACCCTACTTTTAATGTACGAAAGAATGTTAATGAACTACAGGTCAAGTTTAGTAATACATACTAACTCTAATAAGGAATTGTTTACCAAAGCCGACCTATGCTAATTGGTCCAATCTTGGCCCTTCTAAGAAACAAAAAAACCTGGATTGTACACAATTTACGTTCGATAGCTTGGAGATAGCTAAGTTACAATATACTTACAAACGGAAGATCACATAAACAGACTAGGGCCGTTTAATTATCCTTGTCGTAATAATCATATCCATATACTCGAAATTAATAAAATCTCCGATGTCTGCTTCAAAAATAAAGTCTTTGATTGGAATAATTTTAATGGCATATTTTGTGTTTTTTTTTTTATTTTTCATACGAAATTTGTTGAAGAATTGCATTTAAATACAAAATTCAAAATCATTTAGTTCTTTGGTTATCTGCTTTCCTCTAATGTAAGCGCCTTCGAACAATTTTATAGATTCATCCACGGTTGCTACACTTGGCGTTTTTGCGCCAAAACTGGAGTTTTTTTTCCTGTTGGCGCACTGGCTCATTTTTAATGGAATTGGTTATTTTTTGCTTAAAACCTCAAAAAATTTTGGGAACAGCCATGACAAGATGGCTGTCCTTAGAAAAAATTATTGGGCGAATTCTTCAGCAATCCGATGCCCAGTCCCTAGAGGTCAACAGTATAAAATCAAAAGAAATAGCTAACATAATGATTAAGCCCGAAACCTAAATTTAATAATACTTTTTAAAATATATTCTTTAAATATTCATTGGATTAAAAGCCCACCATTACAATATATGGAAACCAAGAGCTTAGAAAAATCCAATTTTGCAAATTCGGCAAATAGTTCAAAGTTTTGACTTTGATAGAGAGGATATTAAGTCTGTTATTATGATCGCAACAGCAAACAGCCTGAAATAATGCCTTTAATTCAAAATTTTCAGTATTTGTATGAATCGGATCCGGATGAAATTATTTCACAATGGGCTCTGTCATAACTTACAAAACTTGTACTTCAAAGTTCGCATCGAAACTAATAATAACCTGTTCAAAGGGTCGATCAATTCGTACATATCGAGAATTTCCCAAAAGTCAAAAAATACCAGCAGAGGCTATAACAGAATAGCAAACTTCTGCTGTAGTTGTCTTCTTATTACTGTTAAAATCAATCTTATTGTATTGTTTACTGCCGCTAAGTTTAAAAAATAAGAGGACATATCATTATTTTTTTATTATTAAGAAGTATAAAATATTTAGATCTTTTTAATAAAATTGGCTCTTTTTTTTTTTGGCGCATTCTGATTATTTCAAGTGAACTCGCCATACGTAGCCAACATGTTCGATTCAATCTGAGATCGAACGCAACCAAAATCTCTTATACTCGTAATGCAAAATAAAATCTTGCTATATGTTTTATTGAAACTATTTTGAACATAAAGCAACTCATGATTTATAGCAGTAATGAAGCTAAGAAACCAACATAAAATATACACGGCAACATGATTTTTGGCCATTTGTGTCTCTGTGACGCTGTGGACGTCATCGGTAAGCGGCTAAGAGGCCCTCCGGATTTGAGTGTTTGTGTGTTTTAAATTCACTTTGATGCAATAATAGAACTAAATATGGTACATTCATCATAGTACTTGCTACATGAAGTGATACGGTTTCATAGTGAAATGTAAGAAAAACATAGAAATTACATATTTTATAGTATGAGTAACTTTGTTGTGCTCCTCATCTGATGTGTGTGTAGCCCGCGTCTTTTCATAACAATACATAATTGCATCTGTTGCAATAACAAACACAAAGTTTATATTATAAATATCATTAGCAAGAAAGCTAAACATTCAGTGACTAAAAGATACAGTGATATGAGTGATGCAAAACAATTTGTGTTTCTAACAAAAAGAAAATAGTGTAAAAAAATTAATGAATTGATAATTAAAAAATATAAAACTAGAGTGCTGTTAGCTTATCTTATCGTCATTAAATAAATGTGAGAATTATCTGAAAGCGGAAAACTTAAACTTGAAATTTATTCTCAAAAATGCGATAGAATAAAGAAACAAATGTAATTTATAGAGATTTTATGTTTTATCAATGAGATTATTCGAAATTTTGTATTTGTGTAGAGGCGACGGTAAAGTGAACTCATGTAAAACTGAAAAGTTCATGGAATTTGTTACAAAGGAGTTAAATTCATGAATGAATGAGTTCATAAGTAAATCTTGGATGATGATGATAATTACAAGGATTTCAAAATGCTTAAGTCTTTTTATAGAAAATTGCTCATTATTGTTATTCAACTGATGAAATCGGCTTAGGAGAGAAACATACGTAACACTAACAATATTAAGAGGATTTATAATCACTTATCAAAAGGAAAACAAGTCTCTTATCTAACTAAAGCATTTGAATGCGTATTTCTCTGAAACGAGTTGGTTTCCCCCAAGCCCCCTTCCAAGATGATGTGCCATATAAAATGTTTACATAATGAGGATTTTAGAAGAGATTAAAAATTACAAATTATTTAGATTTTTCAAATTTTATAACTATGTTTATTTGACTTGAATCAACAAATCTTTTCAATGAAATTTCAAACATTTTTGGTTTTCTATGTCATTTAAAATATCAAAGGTCATTTGTATTTTTATTTCCAAAAATTAATCAAATTAAATTTCTTTTTAGCATTCATAATAAATTAATAAAATTGCCAAATATTGTGAAGATAAAGAAATAAATTTAACCAACATTAAATAAACAAAAGAAAAAACTAGTTCCCACAATTTAACATCCAAAATCGTGAAACAACTAAAATTCACTTAATCATCAACAACAACAATTATATTAATAAACGACAACAACAACTGCAATACTCTATATAAACAACATTATAGAAATCAGCTTAAAATATGCGTCGAAATATTAAATTAATCGTTTTCGTTAGCGTAATCTGGATGTTTGTAATGGTGTATTATTTTCAAACCAACACCGAAAAGGTAAGTTAAATTTATTATTGTTATAACCGAAACAAAAAACAAAACAAGAATCCAAATTTTAAAAAAATGAAAAGTAAACAATTTATGCAATTTTTTAACTTAACAAAAAATTGTAAAAACCTAAATAGAAAAAAATACCATAATAAAGATACCAACCGAAAACGGTAACACATCCAAAATATTGTACAATAAAATGCAAATGCTAAATGACTTTTTTTTTATTTCTTTGTATGCATAATAATTTGGTAAAATAATAAAAAAAAAAAAAACAAAATAGAAAGTAATAAAACACCGCCCCCTATCTATTGTCAGACGGAAAATGTATTCGAATATATAAAAGTTTTGGGTTAATAGTACAAATAACAGTAGCAACTCTTCAAAGTACATACATATCTCTTCATACCTTTGTTTATTATTGAACGATTAGCAAAAAATCACATAGTAAAAACAAAAAACTATTTTAAAGCAACTTAATGAACATACGAACAAATGATTGATTGATTCATTGAATGATTGATCAATTGATTGATAAAATGACCAACTGAATGAAGAGTCATTGGAAAGCGTTTGACAAAAGCATTTCATGCATATCAATTATTTTATTAACATCCATTGTTACTCAGTTACAATAGCACGAGGTGTGATCATAAAATCATGATACTAAGAGTTCGTATCACTTTTGTGACCCTACAACTGCTCAATGGAAATTTTCTGTTCTTTGAAACTGTTTGGGAAATCTTTTCTGTACTCTCTTTTATGATGCATGTTTATTTTAACGATCTGAAATCTTGCTCTATTTAATTAAGATTTGATTTGGTGTGTGGTCATGTAATTATTATTATTTACTAGCAAACCCGGCTAACTTTGTACCGCCTTCTTGTCCGATTTCTTGCTCATCTGCAGTGGATAGATTTCCAATACTCCGAAATCTAATTTCATTACGGCTTCATTGTGAAAAACTGACGTAATAACCTCACAATGTGAACATCTTCGCGGGTAACTTACCGTTTAAAAATCGCAATAGAACATTACAGCCAAAAAATTGTGCACCAATTGAGATACTAATTATCTGATGACAAAGGGTTTATGTGCAAAATTTTATCTACTAATTTCTCGATAACAACTTGTCTTAGCCGATGTTGTTATAGTTATTCTGATATTCGAGGCGGAGATTAATCCAACAAATCAAAGATCATAAAAATCGACCCAGCCGTTCTTGAGTTATAAATGGTATAACACACATGGCTTTTTTTTATATACGAGTATATATATAGGGAAATTGATTTATTTAATTCACAACTTTCTGTCTAAAAATAGTACAGTGAAAATATTAAAATAAAGCTTACAACTTATTAAATAAAAATAAGATAAATCTGTCTCTGACCCGGTGAGGGTGAATAGCTAGCTATGCCCCCAATCACAGCCAGACACCCCATCTAAAATTGTATCATCCAGATTCAGTCATGGTGTATGAACCATTTTTTGTATGTGGTATATTTTGTTACAATTAGCACATAGTACACGAGATGAATCGTTTGAGGCAAAGTTAGCTGTACCCCTACCTAGAGCAAGAGGAATAAAATTCCTAGTGGTACGACTAGGGAAACAGAAACTAAGTTGACGCCGGCTAATCAACAATACCAGTAATAAGTTTATGGAGAAAGCTTATAGCAAAAGAAATTCGGCGATTACTCAACGAAGAAAAATCTATAAGATGAAGCCTGCTTTAGTATGAGGGAAAACGTACACTAGGGTTCCAATTTAAACCATGAAGTGCAAAAAGAATGAATTGCTTCTGTAATGCCTCAATACGGTCTTGATTGAGAGCTCCAGACGCACAAACAGTTTTCCAAGTCTGGGCAGACTAGACAGAAGCTTTGTAATATAAGGATCATTAATTTCTTTAGACCATCTTCCGGTGATGAAAAGTCATAAACATGCATTTTGCCCAGTTTAGCTTTAGAAGATTGCATAAACACCATGATTAGAATTAGGAAAATATTAAAAAAAAAAAAAACTATAATTACTCAAATTGTTGATTTCGAATTAGAATACATTAAGCCATCGCTGCAGCTCGTAGACCCGTAGAAATTTTCAGTAACAAGAAGTAGGTCTGTTCCTTCCGCCGGTTGAAGCTCTTCAAAAAATGAATTGTTGAATACTAAAATTAAGCAAAAAGATTCGACGGAAACAATTTAGTTTTGGCTTCAATAGATAGTTTTATTAAGAAAATGGGACTCGTACATCAATTTGTGGTCGCCTTTCCTGGCGTATTGAAAGTGTGAATTGCCTAAGGTTGGAATATGGTCCGGGATATATGATTGCTCCACTATATTAATCATTAGTTTCGATATAACATGGTCACACCTCGACAAGTATACCTATACCTCTAAGCGTATGGTATGTGTATATATGCCACATGAACAAAATATAATTATGTATTCTCTTGATGCCTAACCGTTATTGCTACTTCTTTTCTAGATATTTTTTTTCTGTTTCTTTCTTTTTCTTTATTTATTTTTTTTTCGTTTTAATTAAGACCACTACATGTCGTTAATGATGGTGACTGATTGTCTGTCTGTCTGACCGTCTGTCAGATGGTTTGTCTATATATTTACGTATATCTATCAATCTCTTCTTGCGTTTCTTAATGTACCGTTGCGAGCGCAATGCGTGCCATAAAATTTATTATACAAATTTTTCTTCTTTTTTTTTGCTTCCAAATAATTTGAGTTCGACGAACGACGATGACTTAATTGTCTTATCATTCATTAAATAAATGAAATGAACTTTTCATTGAAATTACCCCACATCTAAGTTAAAAAAGAAATTAGAAATGAATAAAATTTCAAATAAAAATAATAATAAGACTTCAAAAGAATTGTTTCGCTCCACCAAGTACAATACCAAGTGAGTATGAGGTGTGAATGGCTTCTAACAGAGTGAAAATTGTGTGAGAATCACTGTGAATGTGAGCAATTACAGTTTACAGATAATAAGTAATCAATCAAATGTAATCATCAGCTTGCTTTTTCCAATTTTCACTTTAGAAAGTGCATTGTAATCCGTTTGTTCTATTCCAGAATCAACATCTTTCTTTTATTTTTCTTTTTATATTTCATTTTAATTGCCATTGATTACTTTTAGTATGGTTCTTTTGAGAAATCTTAAGCATTTTAATTAAGCTTGTTCCTTATAAATCTCATTAAATTGAATGTTGAAAATTTTCATCAGTTTTAGTGAGTTTCTTAGAGAGAAGTGAGTTATGATATACAATAGTATTAAAAGATTTTTTGCGTTTTTCATAATCAAATCAATGTTTGTGTCCTTTTCATCAACTAAATTGATGACTTCAATTGTGATAGCGGCATCATACTGCTATTTATTTTGACCTCATGAGTAACAGTTTTTATTTCAAATGAATTTCACTACAAGAATATTACCACAGGTGCCATTACACCAATTTACCCTGTTCAATGCCATCGGATTGCAATTAAAATATTTGTCCGCCTCCGACTTGGGCACACCGCGCTTACTCATCAACACCTTCTTTATGACCTCAACAATGACGTTTGCCCTCTTTGCAACGATGTCGCAACTGTACAGCACCTACTCTCAGGTTGCGTTCCATTACAGCGCTTTCAAAATCAAGCCAAATTGAACATAGTGGAGCTATTAGGCAACCCAAATCTTAGTAACATAAATCTAATCTACAATTTTTTTAAATCCATTAAATTAGAAAATCTTATTTAAATACAATAGTATTATAATCTCATATTTTACTACATTTCTTTATTAACCTTAGAGCTGAAAGCCATGGCAGCTAGTGCTCTTATTTTTTTTCTAAGTAATTTACTTGTTAAACTACTTCTATTAATAATAATAATAATGTTTTAAAATTAATAACTTCTGCGTCATGAAACATAAGAAAAAACAATACATTAAGATCTTCAGATCCCGATTATAAAATTGATACTGAAATAATATTGTATGTTCAGCCCAATCTCCATATATGTTAACGTCTACTGAAAACTTCCGGCGGCTTAAAAGGAGTCAACCTTTAGACCTGCTATTCAACTTCCATGAATAGTAGTTTTCCTGATCTCTAATGCCATTTCAGTCATCAATATCTGTTTTAAAATTATTAAGGTTTTTGAAGTTTATCGCGTTTACTTTGATTGGAAAAATGAACGCATTCAATATAATACAGTTTTTGAATCAAATTTCAAATATGTCAATTAATGTCAATGTATGGTAATTGTAGTTTGGGTTAGACAAGAACTTAAGGCTTAATTTATCATTGCACCGATAAAATCATTACCAAGTACAATCCACTTTCGCTAACTTGAACTAATTAAAACCAGCTCCATTCAAGTGACCGAATTGTTCACACTAGCAACAGTTATATATTTAAGGTTCAAAACACGCATTATGGCATATTGTTAGATTTTTTCATGATTTCATTTGTAACTTTTCATTGTTTTATGTGAAAATTATAATCAGTCCATTATTTAAAACAATAAAAAACAAGTGTTTTTCATAAGCCGAGGCTACATCTAACTCTGCCTTTTCATGGGGCCATTGCCAAAATCCGATTTTAGGGCTTCCTTTTTTCGGTTGTGGCCCTTATTAAATTTGATAATTGCTTCGGTTGAAGTAACACGCTTATTGAGTACATGCTTTTGAACGAAATCATCCTCAGTATCGTTCAATACCCATATCGATTTCAGCAAATGTGTATTGAACCTTCACACAGATTATGTGGTTTATATCATAACAATATTTAACTTCTAAAATGTCAATAGAATATGTATCTTACTTGATGAACTTTTTATCAAAGTCTCTTTTCTATTCTATTTTATTCTTCTAAAAGGGGAAATGTTTACCTCTTCATTTTCGATCAGATTTGCAAAATTTAAATGGGTTTTTTTCTTCAAAATTAAAGCAATAATTGTATAACTTGGTTGTAATAAAACCCAATTAAAAAGCGCGTTTTCCATTTTGGGAAGCTTAGAAATCTTTTAAGCTCTCCTTGCGCCAGGGCCTATATGGTTGCTTTTTTTAATGTTTAATTGCATCCAAAATTTTGACTTTTTCTTTTAAAGTTAAACACTTAATCAAAACCATTCGTTCCACAATCAAAACCAGAGCAATCAAAGGACCCTTTACAAGGTCAAAAAGCAGCATCAATTCGAATACATTCATTCAGGCAAAATACGATTAATTTCCCACATATATATGAATTGATGTATGCAAACACATACCCGTACACAAGATGAATAAGAATACAAATTTTTAAATGCAAGTGTTTTTGTTTCCAAAAATTAAAAAAAAGTAATTATGACTTGGTTCTAGTTGTAGAATAGTCAATGGAGTAACAAAAAACGAGTAGTTCAAGGTAGTGAGTGTTCCAGTTAGAGCAACACTAGGTAAAATATCTCGACTTTTCCAGAAATCATATAGATTGCCAAACACTGCGATTATATATCCTCATATGGTACAATATAATATTCCATCAATATTGAACAATATAATATTCAATAATCTTTAATGACACTTGTTATGAAATCGAATTATGTTTATGGAAATTAGTCTTGTATATAATAACTGTCAAGAAAAGGTTAAAGTATCATTGAATCCCTACATTTGCTTGGTTATATTGTATTATTGTATAATTCCAATTTCAAGTTTAAACAACTTTAATTCTCTTTTACAAAAGTATTTCAAATTTTTGATGCCCATATTAATATATTAATTAATTAATTATATACTATTAGTTTACACTGCTACCGATATTAAATATAAGTACAATGATCTTCTTATGATAACTTAATGTTGTCGTCTTCGAGATGGAAAATTGAGGCTTATGTCGCTTTTAAGCAGCTTTTAATTATCAAATGTCATTGTTTTTTCAATGCAGACTTACTTACCTTAATGAAGGCCATGAAAGATCAAAGCAATTAAGTTAATTGCATTTCGCACTTACTCAGTCAATGCACATCATTTGATACATCAATGGTGATGATGATATTAATCAATTGTATGTACAGTCTGTTCTACTTAGCAGGAACCTCACTTACCTCTACACTTCGGTTATGTGCATAACACAGACATAAAACTAAGTAGTACTTACTTATAGTACTGTGTAAATTCGTTTAGCTGCACATAAAAGTATGCTTGACGTTTATTGTTAAGCGATTTTCACTGTACATATGTATGTATCTGTATAACGACATTTAACACTATTCATGATTTGTGTACTTATATCCTTACATAGTTAATGCTTGTTGCACGAGTAAGCTTACAGTTCATGCTTTCAACACAATTAAATCGCTTATAGTATATTTCCATTAAATGTATCCGTTCAACTGTCCATCCATCCATCCATCCATCTATCTATCCATTCATCGTTCCGACCATTCATTCGTTAGTTCATTAGTTCATTTCATTCATTTAACTCACTCATCAGATTTCATTCGTCGTATCTCTTCGATTTATTTTCAATTTACAGTTGAATTATTTACACAGAGATTTATGTGACATTTCCACGGTACCCTACACACTCCCTTTCTCTCAATCCATCCGATATTATATTATTAATATTAATAATAATATTTAACAGTTTTTGCGGAGCATTCATGCATATTTACAATTATTTTGATTTATCTTTTCATTTCTTTTTTTTTTTTTTCATTTCTTCATATACTACCATTATTGTATAATAATAATTTTTTAATGGAGAAAAACTTTAAAATTCTGATTTTTATTTTTAATTATTTTTACCGTGTTTTTAATATATTTTTCCCAAATGTAAAATGCAATTAAACCAAATAAATATTTTAAAACAAATATGATAGTACTATGTAATTTCACCATTACCCATTTGCATTAAAAATCGTTCGTTTTTCTTTTTTGTATAAATAAATAATGTTGGACAAAAAATGTATTTCAACATGAGAGTTGCAATTGTTTTCCAACATAAAGACAAACAACAAGAAGAAATAAAAATGAATGAAAACAAAATAGTAGGAAACCGAAAAAATAAAAGTATTTTAAATTACAGAAAAAGAGAAAAAAACTCTACATAAAAATATCCTTGTTTTTCATCACTTTTTCGTTGGAGCCACAGAAAGCCCTTTCACTTATTCAAATGAAGCCATGGGAAGCCATGAAATCATCATCATCACCAACACCACCATCATCAAAGTCACCCACACAATTATTCATACACTAACACACATTGCTTGTATTTACGTTTGTATGTAGTACTTACATGTGTACTCATATGTATCTAGTATGTACGTAAGTATCTGCATGCAGATTCATATAGTAGTATGTAGTATGTTATCTTTACCCAGTTGCGCGTAATGTGTTTTATTTGTCGTTGTTATTTGTGCAGTTGAAAATAAATCGAATTGAATCGAATGTGACTCTTGTGTTATTACACTTAGTTATTTATTTTAGATGAACAAAAAGAAAAGAATCCATGACAATGAAATCGTGTCTTGATTTTTGATAACATATGATTGTCAAAGGAATGATGACTTTGAATAAAATACTTGTAAATCAAAATCAAAAGCGTATTCCTTGCCACCACAAATACTATGTACTACTAGTATGTGATAAATGACTTACCTATAATTTATTTAGAAATCCTTACAATTTCAACATTGAATTTAAATAAATTATTCTATTTTTATTTAATGATCTTTTTCCCCATTTCAGTTTAAACCATTTTTTAACATGAAATATTCAATAGTCGATTTTGTCTAATAATTCTTATGGTTAACAAGGTTCTTGAAATGCAACAGATTGGCAATGTTAGAAGAATAGAAGCAGTATATAACAATTTCCTAAAACGTCCTACTTCGAAAGAGTCATAAATAGTATTTACCAAATAAGATAATCTGTCAGATAGTAAAAAGCGATTTATAAAGATTTTTTTTTTATTACACAAATATAAGTATTTAACTAGGTAATCATTTACATCGTAAGCCGCCTTCAAATAATGGTGTGAATGATGAGCCCTTCATAGACGTTTATGAAAGTATTAGACTTTTTAGTGATGGTTTGTTTTCAAGTTCTCCCTGTGAGGAGATCATTGAGTCATCTATGTGATGTGTCTAAGTTAAGTTATTGGGTAAAGGAATCATTAAAAACCATAAGGGAAATGGAATCTTATTACAGGCGACACAACCTCTTGGAGTCGTCAATTAAGACTAAAATAACCAATGCTATAGGAAGACTAGGGAAGCTTAGCAAATCAATCAAACATATTTAATGTTTGAATAATGTTATAATTGTTGTTTGCTAAAACTGTTCCTATACCGTACCATTCAGACGTTACACCTTCGTACAGTATTGGAAAATATTATCCCTTTTTTTTATTACTTAAGTTAACTTACATATTTGCACAGTGTAACCACTAGTGGGTTTGAATGACGATGTAGTTTTATGTCATATCTGCTGCTGTGAAAGTTTATTTCTTCCAATACTGTCTCGGTGAAACGTCGTGTCGTTATATGCTACGGAGCTCAAGATATGCGACGAAGGGCTTTATTTTGGCAAGCTTGAATTCTGCTAATGTTATTAGGTGTAGTGGTACCCCATATCTGTATGCCATAGCGCCAGACGGGGCCACCACTTGCATACAAATCAACAATTTGCTACTTAAAGCTAGCATGCTGTTGTCACGCAATAGCTAGTCCAGTCCGCGTAACATTTGATAGCAAGAAGCAGAGAGGCTTCTTATATGGGCGCGCCAAGTAAGACATTTATTCAGAATCAAGCCAAGGTATCGAATTTGATTTACCTGCGGATGATACTTGAACTTGGACAAACATCACGCCTTAATGTAAAATGACAATTCAATGAATTATCGTCATTAATACTTATGTTCTAACGTTTAGCCCAAGTGTGAAATCATCTGAAATATGATTGAGTCATATCCGCAGACACTTTCGGGGAGTTTTTATAAGTAGTGTTAGTAAAGTAGTATTTAAGCAATTGAGAATATGTGCGATTAATTAGATAAGGGCATTTGATTACATCGTAACTGAAGTGACCTTAATGTTTTTAAATGCTAAAAGGCCTATTAGACGGTCAGTTCTGTCTCAGTCTCAGTCCAGAAATCGAAATGGACTGACAAATAAGCTGGGCCATTAGTCCATCTTTCTGTCATCGTTTCGGTTATTGGTGCGATAACATGGACTGCGACTGAACTGACAGTCAAAAAGGCATTAAAGTAGGACACTGCCTATCTCTAACATACTCAGTGGTTCTGGAGTCGAGACACAGTGTATGAAATGTAATTAAAAATTAATTGATACTTTAAATAGTGAAATATATCAATGATGTACGTCTATGATAAAACATGATTATGATATGTGATGGGTTCTTAATTTTCGAGATCAAGACCTTAAAATTTAACTGAATGAAGAAAGTTAACTCTTTACGAAATCGTACATAAGAGAAACTTACATTTCATTAAAAGTTTATTGACTAATCTAAGGTTATTACGATATGATTAAACTTTCAATTAAACATATTAAGTATTATTTCTTTAATTTGTAAATAAAATCTACTCACATATTTATCAATTGTGGTAGCCCAAGTTTTAAGGTTTCTTTGATATCATTTCTATTTAATTATAATGAATCTGTAGCAACATATTGTAATAACAAATACATAAATGATGGACTATATGTGGTAAAGTATTATTTAAAATGATTTCAAATTGTACCACATAAAATATCGTTTAATGCGAAAAGCGAACCATCGATGACGACGAGGTTCATTAACAACAATTGTTGATTTGCTGATTTTCACGCTTGAGGTCTCACTACATACTATAATTGCAACATGTGATCAATCATAACTTTCCAATTTCAATTAAAATCTTTCAGATGGTTGTGCCATGTGAGAAAGAGATTTTATTAGATTGATACTGAAAAATCATTCACATTTTCAATTAAAAATCATTTCTTTCTTTTTTTTTCTTTTTGTTACTATAATTTCAAACCGTAATTTCAGATACTCTGTCATTATTATTTGTGTTATTTCTAGTACGGTGCATTAATTTTCTAGCACCAACCAACAAAAAAAACCATGACAAAGTCTGACAAGTGACAATTGTGCACGAAATGGAAATTTTTGAATAACCAAGAATTATGACAACAAAACCAAAAACAATGAGAACAACATTATACTCGTACTAAGTCAAGAATCAAAAGAAACAATTTCATGAATAAGCATTTCATAGCCTCAAAAACCCGCAAACACAGCACAGTCAGTTGTCTGACAATCTATAAAAAATTGAAATTGTATACAAACCGATGTCTATCTTACTGCACCCATTACCCTGCAGACCACCAGATGTCAACTATCAAATGAAAACCGAAATCATAAAATTATAACATTTTTCAACAATTTCAGTTGTTCTTCTTTCTGAATCCCTGTATCTCTTTATCAACTCCAGAGCCCCTCCATCTTTCGTAAATGAATGTACGAAAATTGCCAAATAAACGATTGAGAGGGCAAATTTATAGCTGAACTTAAAAGACAAGAAAACAATTGCACGCAGCCGTTGCGCCCAAGATACAAAATCTTTATAAAGATACATCGTACATTCATAAAACAAGTACACAACAAGCAATAATGGCATACCACCAACATAATGATGATAATCATGGAGAGTGGGAAATAGGAAATGGTCTGGATGGTAATGGGTTAAGAAATCCCTTTTCAACATCTTGTCATAAGCATCGGGGGCATATTGTCCCTTTTTTCACTGCTGCTACTTGATTTTTTGCTTTTAATTAAACACTTGTTATATATACATATATATATACATATATTTAAATATACAATATAAACAATATACAATAATAATAATAACAACAACGACATCAACAACAAAACAATAATAAAAATATATTGTATTGTATTTGTTTGGCAAACAATTTTATAAAAGACATCAACGACACGCTATTATCAACAAAGCTATTCTTCTCCATCATCATGATCATCATCATCATTAGTGTCAGCATCATCATCATCATCATCATCATCATCATCATAATCAGTAGCAATAGCAATAGCAGAACAAAAAAAAAATGAAATATAAGCGCTACAATGCGGCATTCTGTCGCCCTAAATGAGCTCATTTTGCAGTTGATGATATACTTACTAGCAAATGTATAAATTTGTATCTATTAAATTGTATATATGAGTATCTAAGATATGAAGAGTAAGTAATTTCACACAAAATATAAATTCAAATGCAATAACTATGACTGTGACAGTTTTTGCCTTAAACTTAATTTTCTTTTGTTGAATGATACAATTTATTGCCATCATTGTTATCATAGATTGATATATACTTTGATTATTGCAATTATTATACCATATACTTACCGATATTTATATTTTCCATACAAGACTTTCATTTCAATAATTAGGGAATTTTAATTCAATTATATAATTTGCATTAAAACTGGGGAAAGCTAAATACTTAATAGACTAGTTTTCATTAAAAGAAAAAGATTTAATCGAAGTTTATAGCTTATAGCTTAAAAATAAAAAAGCTTATAGCTTATATTTTAAAAAGGTTAATTTCCATATGTAAAACGTGTGAAAGGACTATGACAAGACGATATATTGTACATATATTGTCAATCTGCTCATTTCCATAATAACATATTGAGTCTATGACTCACAATTGCATATCATAAGTCTCAAACATCACGATAAAGATGTTAACAGAAATGATGTGTTTTGTAGAATGCTCGATTTATATCGATATGTAATTAATATCGATATTTAACCCTCTATATACATATAAGGCCTTTTAGACGGTCAGTTCATTCTCAGTCCATATTATCGCTTCCGAAATTGAGATGGACTGACAAATAAGATGGGCCATTAGTCCATTTTTCTGTCTTTGTTTCGGTTATCAGTGCGATAACTTGGACTGAGACTGAACTGACCGCCTAAAAGGCCTTTATATATTGAATCAATCCGATATAATCGAACCATCAGTTATCGTATACTTATTAACGATATATTTTATTCAATATAACATACCTAGACTCTCGAAAACGTACCGAACACACTCGAAATTTTTAAGACCCAAGATGCAAAGTTGTAATTATAAGATAACCCCAAAATTAGTGGAAAATGGAATTCTGCTTCGTGTCATTGTGATTATCGACAACTTTACAAAGTTTTGGTAATCAAGAAGCTGACACAGTTGCGTGTTGTGGAGCTTGTGCTGTTGAAACACGTACAAAGCAAAGCGTGGTATGGAGTTTGGTCTTAACTCTGTTAATACAAACCATATATTAGGGCCCATCCATTGTCAATCTTGCTTGAATTAATCAAGAACGATATGGCTTGCGCCAAAAATTATCAAAATGAATTATACTATGCTCAATCACCGCTTCAATCACCCAATCACCGCTTCAATCACCCAATCACCGCCACACACAGTCAATCATGGGTTGGCAAAATAATCAAATACAAATTACATACATACATAGTTTTAAATGAACATCCCTAGGTAAGGTAATCTTGTATAGGTTAGCTGACTATTCAATAATGTTTGAGGAAATTTCCATTCTGTCATTTATATCACTTGGCATCTTTTTCAAATAGAGGCCTGTTTTAAAATTTAATCGGATAAAGTTGTTTGTGAGAGGATAAGGAAGGAGTGATAAGATTAGTATTGGAAAATGATCGCTTCCACATAGGTCGTCCAATAATTTCCATTTGCCATATGGCAATAGTATAAGTAAAAACATTGCGAGTGGATTAAATTAGATCATTGAATGTATTTTGTTATTAATTTGCTTCTTCAAATGTCCTGTGATGAGACCCAGCTGGAGTGCCAGCTGTTAAAGTCACCCAAGATTACCATAGGTGTATAGGATTCTGTTTTGTTAAAGTATTTTCTTTCTTGGTTATGTATGCTATAAATAATACTACTTTTTATAGATGAGCTAAACAGTGACACAGTGCTTCTAAACTGTGATTGAGTCACAATCATTAGAAGGGAGAGATTTAGTTTACTTGATTGATTGTGACTCACTTTGGTTCAGTTGCTCCCTAAACTGTGATAACCAATACCTACTGCTTGGAAATTGTTGTTAATAATTGTTGCACTGAATTGGATGGATTTGTGTAAGCTACAATGTATAGTATATATATTATCTTTTTATTTGTTAACAGTTCGATTCAAAACTAGTTCAAATTTACTGACCAATATTTACTATTATATTATTTTTATATTATTACAACCTAATCCTATGCTATCTTAAGCTTTGACGTTAATTGGCTATGTTCTTCGTTAAGGAAGATCTGACGGATGTAATCTCTTGAGCTGCCTTGTGGTGCGTGAGTTGTCAAGGAGACTTATGGCCAAGTTATTGATGTGCTGGTTGAGCCTTTCATTGTGCCGTGTGCTATGTCCAGAGTTCGCAAATAACAGTCAACAGTTTCAGGCTGTCTGCAAAAAACTGTTAAATGCGCACGCAATGCAAAACTGTTAAACAAGAGAATTTAACATTGATTTATATTTTCTGCTGTCGCTCAACCAAAAACAGTTTTTTCAGTTTCTCTTCCCTCTGGTTATTCGGGTGTAATTTACGAAAAACAAATTCAAAAAGGTCTTTGGGTACATATGCACTTGAATGAGCGGCTGCTTTTGCGCTTCTCTCTCCCTCTCTATCTCTTTGTTGTGTATACTAATATGATCCAACAACAAGGGCGTAGCCAGATACGGCAGGGGGTCTGCAGAGTGTGTATATTTTATATCTAATTACTCATTAAAATTGTCTCAAAAGTGCATTGCTGCATCTTCAATGGTTACCTATTTATGATTAATGTAATAACATAACTATTTGTTTCCAATAAGAAATGTGTTTGTAGTATGCATTTTACTCGGTGCCCTTCTCGAACAAAATTCTGGCTACGCCATTCGCTCGCCTCATGCACATGCTGATCAGTATTTTTTTGCACGCTCTCTCTCTCTCCGACTAATCAACTCATGTCACACCACACCAACAACACAAAGCCATTTATGCTTTCCACTTATTTCGTTCTGTCCTCTCAGAAACACTTCTTTTTGACAGATTGACCGAATTGGTCTTTTGGAATGGTTATTGTTAGACTGACATTTTTTTCCCTCAACTGTTAACAGAGAGTGCATAAGCAAAGCAACAGAAGTGTTCGGCGCAGAGAAAAACCAATCGGCTTCATTTATTTCTGTTATTGTAGTGAGCAGACAGCATTGAAAATATGTGTTAACTGTTATTTGCGAACTCTGGCTATGTCCTTATCTCTTCCTTGACATTTGGCATGAAGAGATCTTTGTGAATATTTACATTACGTATGTACCAGGGAGCGCGCGAAGTATTTCAATACTACATTCGTCACCTGTTCCCCATAGTTGGATGCCGTGTGTCCAAACAGGCTTAAGTGTAGCTTTGTAGAGTCTACATTTGTTTTCTTGACTGATCCCGGATCTTCGCCCTAGCAACAATTGCATTCGGTGTGTTTACAAGTCTAGTTGCTTTCTTTTGGCTAAAATGTGCTCTTTCCATGTCAGTCTTTTGTCAAGCCACATGCCTAAGTACTTGACCTTATTTCGTTTGGGTATTACAACTTTGGTTGAAGTGGGCTCGATCATTGCCTGTATGCCGAAGTGCAAATAAAACATGGACTGACCTATCTGTGTTTACTTCTATGTTACATTTGGTCATCCAGTCTTGGATTTTGTTGAACTGACTTTATAGCTGTATCATCTACGAATATGGCTATGGTTATCTCGTTGCACCTTGAGTCTGGCATGTAAGCTGTGTAGATGGTATAGAGGATTGGGGCCAATATGCTTCCTTGTGGAACGCTTCTATTTTGTAGATATGAGCGCAGAAACAGAAACTGTCAATTGTATACATACATATGTACAATTCTTGGGAAAAAATTCTCTTAACTCCTGCTGGTGTTGGCAAAAATATCAATTAAATATGAACATACTCGTGTATATCGTATTGTATCTCGTAAAATCAAACTGCTACCCTTTTGTGGGTTCAGTAATCCTGTTTGGATAGTTCATTGTTCATGAGCATCATCATTATATCTGTGATACTCGGGTGTCCTCTTCATTTATTACAACATTTAGTTCAAGTTCATAATGACAACAAACAACAAAAGCCAACTCAAGTCATCTTTACAAAGCAAAAACCACCAGCTGACATTCAAGTCAAGCAAAAAAAAAAAAACACAAAAAATGGCAACAGCAAAATGACAGTAAGTTAACTAAGATGGTGACTGGAAGAGGGAATAGCAGCAATGAAAATATTTGCAGTGAGCACTTGAAAATTAATGAGCTGTTAAATGCCGCTTTAAAACAAAAAAGTGATTAAACATAAAACATTGAAAAACTACTTAAGTGATTGCGTAACATTCTCAATGCAGCAGAAGCTTAAAATGCGAAATATGATAACAAAAAAACAGTAGGTACTAATTCATTTAACTGATTTTTTTGTTAAAATAGGACAATTTATTTGTCAGCTGAGATTAAACAAAATGTCAAGCGGTGTTGATGAAAGCATTTAGACAGCTAACTGACAAAGTGGGCCGACCAACACTGACCACAAAAAATGGGAGGCCACAATCATCCAACCGACAACCATAAAGTTAACCGAATCCATTTCAACAGCCCTCATTGACATTCACACACTCATTTGGCCAGGGTTGATACACCAGCTCACAAAAACAAAATATATCCATTGAATATCACAAAGTTTTCCACACCTTCCGTTTTTGCCAAATGTTATACTATTTTTTTTACTTCAATATAGCTGATTTTATATATTATATCTTACCACAAATCTCTTCATAGAGCAAAAGTATCTTTAGTCAAAAATAAAACGCTACTCGAATTTATTAATTATAAATTAATTATATATTATAATAGAAAAACAAAAACTTTAAAATAAAAATTAATGTGAACCACAAGTGAAAGTAAATAAATAATAAAGATTAAATAAATTGCAATTCACGAAGAAGTTTAACCAGAAAATACACAAACAAAACTATAAAAAAAAAAAAAGCGAACTAAAAATACAAATCTGTTGCGCATGCATGAAATACTATCATAGTGGAAAAAACTATTGTACAATAAGTAAACTTGGTATTAAGTAGCCGGTTACTTGGCCAGTTTCTTATTGCCGCTATTCGTCTATCCATCCATTCAACCATCCATCTTTCCATCTGTCCATTCATCTTGAGCGACAGACTATTTGAGCGTGTTCAACTTTTTTTATATTCATGTAACTGTCGCCCAGATACAAACTACACCACGGAAACAACAATAAAGTACAACTTAGTATGACATTGCTCAAGATAACGTAATAGCATGTTGTATTAACATCTGTAAAATATCTATTTGAACTATAATATTGTAATTCTATAAAGTACAACTTAGTATGACATTGCTCAAGATAACGTAATAGCATGTTGTATTAACATCTATAAAATATCTATTTGAATTATAATATTGTAATTCTATATGAAAGATATTTCAACATTAAGCTTGTAAGCCGATTAATGATATGTGTACATATTTTGAATCCTCTGGTGTCTGGTATCATGCACTTTGAAACATAAGTATTATTTTTTTTTACTTCCCAAAAATTATTTACAAATAACAATTCATCGACAAATTGGCAGACTTAACAACCTATTCTCGTTGTTTTTGCGGTGACACCCTCCCTCAAGTTGAAAGCTGCGCTGTTAAAAAAGCTGTTTTTAAAATCAGTCTGTAAAGTGCATATATGTTACCAGTCTGTAATCTTTAGTTTATGCAGGCTTTGCCAATGTGAAATATTAAATATTTTAAGAATAATGAATATTACAAAATATTATAATTGGAATTTCTTAGGGAGTTCTCCGAATAATTCTGACTATTTATAATTTTTGTTCTGATTTTAACTTATGGTATTTGCAAATGCTTCCATCTTCTTAACTATGCAAAAATCAATCAATTGACGCACAGCATTTTTGAGAGTCAATAATTTTTCTTATAAATATTGTCCAGCATTGAAAATGGATCACCATGATCACGCAAATATTTTACTGCATAATTTTCATAATCATCTCAAATTAATATCAATATCATCCATTTTACAGAGCGATAACAGTGTGCACAAGTTTGACATTTTTTTATGCCAACAAGCTTACACCTCCTAGGCAGCAGACAAGAAATCAAACAGTTTTCATCATAAGAGTGTTTCTTGTCATCGCAAACAGCCATTAACCACTTTGTTAGGCATTAGCAGACCAACAATTTCTTTGTTATCGGTATGAGAATAGGTCGGCTAGAGTCTCTACTTTTTTAAATAGTATTTTCAAAGCACTTGTGAACTTCTTTGATTTCACTTGACAGCACAGGAAAAAAGCCTATATGTGTTTTATTGTACGATCTCAGTGCCCAATTGATATCATTATATTGAGGGATTATATACTATTTTAATAGATTGTTTCGCGAAATATATGACAAACGGCTTGATCATTTAATTCTTGCCATAACTTAAATCATCAACAAAGAATTCTTGAACTGAGTTTTGATATCTCTAGATGTTAATACACATAATAAAATGAAATCAAAAAAAGTGTGGCATTCACCTCTCAACATAGCTGAGGACGATGATTTTATTGCGTATTCGAGTCATCGTTGGCTATTGTTCAGTTATTATTTAATTTATTATTGTTGCCTTTTAAGAAATCTGTCCAAAACAAGTTATAAAACAACAATATACTCGTATAAACCACAAACTGAAAACGAAATTGAAAGTAACCAAACCAAAGTGAGACAAAAGAGTGATGTTAATGATGACGATGACGATGATGTTGAATAAAGCGGCAAAAGTATCTGCACGACTTTGAATGAAGTAAAGAAGTGAAAGACTCTTAAAAGAAATGAAGTAAACTTAACGCAAGGTCGTTTTGTGTAACAGATACAAGATACAAAAGCCATACAAAACCGCAAAAAATATTCATAACAACAAACATGATAATAATGATGATGTTAATAATGCTGTTGTTAATGATAATGGTACAATATTTTTAGTAAAGATGATCAAATTACAAATGTGAGCGAGGCAAATTGAGGTATAGAATATTATGCCCAGTTCCAGTTTCAGACATAATTTTCTCTGTTCTTTTTTAAGCCGGTTAAACAAGAAGTTTGAGTTTTTTGTTTTGTGATGTTACACGTATTTTATTAAATGCTAAGTTATTTTTGTTTTGTTTTACCTTAGTCAGTATTTTAGTACTTTGAATTCGTTAAACGTTGGCTCGTAAATTCAAAAGCAAAAATATGAGATATATACATATTTCTTGCTTGAACCCATCATTACGATTGCAATCTTTAATTAGCCATAATAAATCAATAACTTTGTAAATGTCAAAGCCACAAATCAAAGCAAAGTTTTGTCGACGATATGCCTATGGCTTAATGAAAGAAGCGAATCTTTAGCAAAAAAACAAATATTATTGGCCAAATATATCATTTTGAGTATTTTATATCTGGCCAGTTCATATTGGAACAAAATAAGTAGTATATCATTCAGAATCGTACTCAGAGATAAGTTGGGTTAGGAATAACTTTACTTAAACCATCGATAAACGGCATCAGCATCATCGTTTAGAATTTTATGACTTATTTAAGGCAAGTTTTATATTATTATTATTTCCAAACCAGAATTTATTGTTTTCTTTTTTTTGTTTTTCTAGATCTTTTTATGTTTTTTTTAGCTTGACTAACAGCAAACAGAGCGCAACTGAATAGAATAGAAAAAGTATCTCAACTAGTAATTTAAAACACAGTTATACATACCACTTATCAAGTTGTCTATTCTACACGTGAATGCGTTCACAACCAAGTATGCACATACCATACATCAACATTTAAACAGATTTTGCAATAAATTTCAATTTCAAGATGTATAACTATATTTGAACCTACAAAATGTATATATACCTGATATGCAACAATACTACGAGTATACGTTACAAAGCAAAAGATTTGTTTAACTAAATATGACCTTAAAGTAGACACTTAATTTTATGTTATTATATTATTCTATTTATGTAATATATTGTAGTATATAATTAAGAAATACTCAGTATTTCCACCATTTAACCTTATGAACCTATGATGTTAGGTAAAGGTGACAATGTGCCTTATGTCTTTGTTATGTACATGAATAATTCTATTTTAAAATATTAATACATCTTAAGTTAAAATCTAAAACTGACGAAGTTTATGCACAATAATTAATATTATTTACTGTTGTGAGGTTGGTTATGAACACTTGTATTATATTTATGCAGTCTCTGATCTATTGGGTTGGTAGAAAAGTAACTTGCGAAAAATTGATTTGCTGGATTTAAAAAGCGACATCTCTATAAGAAATAATCTGATTTGGGAATGCCATACAATGCAATGAAAAGATGAAAATCTTGGTAAAACCATGCTGCTACAATAATGAACAAGTGAATTTTAAATCAACTGTTCCTGCGTAAAGAAAAGGAGTGCCGGAGCAGGGAAAATTTGATGCAAATTTCCTTTATTCTGCAGTGAATACTCATAAAAAATTGTATGCACATCATGGAGAAGATCAGAATGATCAGGTCGAACATGGTTAGCTCGATTTTGTTCGTGTAATTTCGATGTTTCCTTGGTCTGGTCGGCTTCGCATCGAAAAAGTGGATCTTGGCATGCACCATATGACAGTTTTAGACCATTCAAAAAAGGCCGGCTATGCAAAAACTCTAGATGTTTGGGTACAACACAAATTGGCAGAAAAAATATCTTATTAATAGCATTTCTGTTTGAGAAATTTCTCTGAAACGGAATGATTTGATACTATTTCTGTCCAAATTGATAAATGGCGATGAAAAATGGGTAACATACGACAATAATGTGCGAAAAATCTCATGGCCTAAACAAGGAGCGAGGAAGTTGCTTCTGTATATTTGGTGGGATTACTAAGGTTATGTGCGTTAGGAGCCACTCCCACCCGGGCAAACGATAAATTCGCAGGACGCTCAACCGGCGCAGGACGCTCAACCGGGAGACCGGGAAATCTATCATCGAGTTACGAGCAATGGCGCGAAACAGAGAGCATTGGAAATCCTTTGTTAATAACTTATGTGAATAATTTGTTTAAATTATGAATATGTCCCTAATAATAATAATAAATGAAGCGCTAAAGGTCAAAAATGACTCGGTTAAATTTAAAAGAATTCGGCTGGGAAGTTTTGATGCACCCAGTATATAGTCCGGACCTTGCATCATGCAAAATTATCTTACTGGCGTAACAATGAATTCCATAAACGACTGCAAAACGGTGTCGCGCCAGTTTTTTGATCAGAAACTCCAGAATTTCTGCAAAGACGGGATTATGGTTTTATGGAAAATATTTTCTGAAATAAAGCTGCTTAGTTGTATGAAAAAAAAATTGTTAAAACATGATTCTCATTTTCGGATGATATCTTTCCACCAAACCAATATTGAACCGATTTACTTTTATCTTGTCTTGGAATTTTTGTGGACATTAAACATTGATTGTGTTTATCTTAACAGGGATTATATAATAAAAGGAACTTATCAACTAAAATGTTAGAAGGACTGCCGGTTTCCTTTTGATTATGATTACCAAACATATGTATGACACAATGAGTTAAGTCTATGGTAAAAAAAAGGATATAAAATGTACCATATGTTGTGTGAATGATAAAATTATTTTGCCTGATAGTCAACGGACATAAACAAGTCATTTAAAATTTTAATTTTCATAGGCAAAGAATTGAAACAAAATGTTTCATGTCAATTATAATTTAAAATTATTACCCTATAATAAACGCGATTTGAGTGGTTGGACTTCTAATTGAGAGATTAATTAGTATCTTTGGTTTTGGATATTTGTTCGCTCTGCATATAATAAAGTTTACCTAAAAGGAAATTTCAAAATGTCGCAACAAATAAACAAATTGTAACCAGATTCTCTAATGGACTGCTCAGTACAGTGCTATACAACATAGTACTTATGTAAACGGAAATCCCATTATGATAGTAACAACAACAGTAACAATAAGAAAATTATAATAATAATAACCACAAAAACAATAATAAAAACAAAAAACGAAAAATAGTAACAATGACAATTGTCAACTGTCACATTAAAATTTGTGTAATGATCAAAACAATGACACATTGCAAAATCCAACAAAAGCCAACCAACTAACATCAACAATATTCATAATGTTGTCCATGATGATGATGATGATGAAAATCATGATGACTTTGTTGTTGATGATGATGTTGTTTCTAGTGTACCTAAGGACCACATTGATTTACGCTTCATTTTATATGCAGAGTGCCATAATAATTTTTGATAATAACGAGGTAACGAACTGCAACGAATTGAAAGTGACACATTCACAAGATCGTATTATGGGCTCTGAAGAGGATTGCAGAAAGTGGAATAGAGTGAAGTGGAGTGGAGTGTAGCTAAGTGGTAACAACAATGTGGCACACAAGCATTTTCATTTGACAATGCAATGTGTCACATGGCTGAACTTTTGGTGCAATGTAACAAATTTCATTTGTCCAACATAATACAAGATTTGGGAAATCGCACGGAAAAAGGCCACAATAATAGATATGTACTACTAAATATGTGGCAACATTATGCATTACATCATTTCAGTTCTGGTATTTGAAAAATATTGTCAAGAAGAACTTAATTCTATTTATACGTAAGTATTTAGAATGAGCTTTTCAACTTCTTAGCTGACTATTACAAGATTCTTGAAGAGATTTCCTTAAAAATTGCTTAGTCTTGATATCTCACAATTTTCCAAGAGTTTCCTTTCTCTTTGAAAATCATTGTTGCAACGTTTAAAATGTAAGAAAATTCACTAGCTCTAAAAACCAGACAAAAGCTAATCCGCAGTAAGCCACTTAAAATGACTGTTGCTGTTGTGGTTGGCATAGTAATGACGGAAACTGCCACCACAAAACTGCAGTGAAGCATCACTGACAGCGGTGCGCAGATTACCGCAATTTACAGAAGTGATGTTACCGAAACTGCAACGCAACTCACTCAACTTAGTACACAGATACTCATACATACATGTGTACATGGAAATATTTTGCCAGAAATTTGTGGCAAGCCAATTTGTTGCACAATGTATACGAAGAGTATGAGCGGCAAGTTCAGTTGAGTACCACACTTACAAACTTCGTCTCATCATCATCATCATCATGGCAGTGAAAAAAAACTACATGCAAGCGAATTCTTTAATTAACCTTTGCCATCTGCAAAAAGCTAAGAGAAGGAAAATAGTAAACTGAAATGTTTATATTTCTTTCACGCTAAATTCACTTAACAAATTTGAAGCAATCAAATACAGTGATGGGACTTAATAATTAAGAAACTCCACCACATACATCTTATCATACGTAAACTGAACTCTTCTTTAATTATACCACTCACTATTATTTAGACCGTGTCTGTTTAAGGCGATGAGCAGTCGATTAAGTACGTTCTTTTGAATGATTTTTTGAAATAAGGTAACGATCGATTGACAAAAACAATTGTCAAGTAACAAATGACCAGTGAAAATCATAGTTTATGGAAAAATCTAGTTTAATGACTGTCAGTCAGGTCCATATGATGAGTTCTTTTAAGTCTGTGTTATGTGGAGTCCGTGTTGAGAAGTTTGTATTTTAGAAAGTATGGATGTAACTGAGCCTTTCCAGGTACCTCTTGCTGAAGCGGACCACTTCTTCCATGACCGTAGTCATATGTAGATCTATGTGTAGAACGTCGTTGGAAGATACCATGGCGCACCGGTGAGTTTGCGTAGTATTAGGTTTTGATACCTTTGGATGATGTTTACATTGGATTCAGGTGCTGTTCCCGAAAGCTGTATGCCATATGTCCAAACTGGCTTCAGAATGAATTTATAGAGCCGTATTTTATTTTAAAGGCTGAGTTTTGATGTACTGCCAAATAACCAATATATGCGCTACATTTTGAGGACTTAGTAGTCTTTTAGCGAGTATATGATGTTTCCACGATAGCTTTTTGTCCAAAAGAGATATTTCAAACGACACCATTAAAACTGAGTAAGGAGCTTGAGCCTTTCCGTAGTGAGAAAACCGTGTGTGTTGAATTTTCAGTGTTTACCAATATGTTCCACTTACACATCCAGGCTTCGATATCTCGAAGCTGTTATTTCCATAAGTGAATAGTACTGCTGATACTTGATGACCTGACTAATATCGCTGTGTCATTTGCATAGGTGGCAATTGTCATTTCTTCCCCAATTGGGGCAGGCATACAGCAGATTGTACTATTTTGAACGATGAGTAGGCAACTTCAACTCTGATATAAAATCTTTTATTAGACAAGTATGATCTCAGGAAATGAAATTGAAGTGATGGTAGTTTAGGAGCCTTTTATGCCATACACGATCAAAGGCTTGTTTAACATCCAGGAACATAGCAGCGCAATATTGCTTATCTCAAATGCTTTGATTTGATTGACAATTAGATGTACTTCCTGAGGTGTATCATGATCGCACCGGAAACCAAACTGATGCTTAGGTAATATTTCATCATCCAATATAAGCAGCACTCTACGAACAAACATTTTCAAAAGAAACCCAAAACAAACTGATTGGTCTATAAGATATAAGCTCTTGTTCAGGTTTCCCAGGCTTAGGTATGAGGATAATATCGGGACGTTTCCAATAACTAGCGAAATGACCAAGCCTGAAGCAAACATTAAAACTGCAGTAAGTACAATATTCAGCTGGACCCTACCATAAGTATTAGCTGCCTTCTAAAGGAAAAGAGTGATTGCATTCCGCCTCAAAAACTGCGCATTTTTCCAATACTAAAATGAAGCTTATGAATGCATTCTGTATTGAAAGATATACATATGTAAGATGTAGTCAGAAGTTGGGAGGTCTTGTGAGTATTGAAATGGAGATTGGAGTCGATCTTTTCATTTGACATTATCCAAATAATTTGTAATTGGTCATTTGTCGCTATAACAAAAGATTTACTCTTTTTACCTGGTCACCCATTCTTTACTTTCAAGCTCCCCAGTGATGGTTTCGCCTAGATGATGACGCTTTAACATGAAGACACAATAGCCACATAACACTCCATTGCGATTTAATCTAATGAAATTGCTGGCACAACCAATAATAAACTTAACTCTGATGTATCAGATGCATAAAAGAAATAAATAAAGCTGATGGAATTAACTTGGAGTTTCCATGACCAACTGTATGTCGCGTGCTTAAGTGTCGGAAAACAATCAGCTTTGAATTAGCACATATTTTAAAGGGAAGGAGAGGCAGAACAACGTTTGCCCGGGTATCTAGTTTTCTATTGTAGTATTTCAAAAAATACGAAAAAACATTTAAACATAGTAGGTAATTTCAGATTGAAAAAACGCTTCGGAATGTCAAAATATTAACAATAATTTTACAAAAGTAAATTTTTCGTTGGCGCATGATAATTAAAAAATACAAAAAAATTACAAATTAAAAAGAATTACCAAAATGGCATCAATCGAGCAAAAAAAACAGATTGAAATCTTAAATGTTAATGCCGATTGTAAAGTGAATGCCGTTGACAATGCCGATAGTAAGTTGAATACCAATGAAAAAGTAATTGCCACCGACATTGTGGGTGATAAAGTAAATACTATGGAAACTACCGATGGCGCCAAGGTACAGAAACGTTTGAGCTTCAAAACGCTTGCCATTGTAACAAGGTGTCTAGCAAAGGACCAGCGTTGTATAGGACAACCGAGCAACAGCGATACCAAGGTGTATTGGAAATCGATTGCTGAACAGCTGCAACATGAAGTGAAGAAGGCCACAGGCATTATACAGTTCCAGCGTCAACGCATTGAGCGACTCGAACGTGATCTACAACACTTGATGACAATGGCACGTGAGACCCAACAACTGTTGGCCGGCATGCAGCCTCAAATCGAGAAGGAGCGTATAGCTAATGATGAAAGTAAGGCATCTGATGAAAGCGATGTGTGTTAAAAATATGTTCTATGCAAAAAACTCGCTTTCCTTCTGAGTTACTTAGTTTTGAAATATGTTTTAATTAAAGCGTGATATTGTATAAATAAAAATGAAACCAAAATGGTCAAAAGAAAGATTTTTAATTTTTGGAACATCAAAAGCATTGACAGCTTTATTTAAATTTACTGGAATTTATAGCATCATTTCGACTAAATTAGAAGCATTTGGTAAAATGTTTTCCTTATTTGGCATTTGTTGCTTTTTTCTGTTTCAGAACCCTTCTTTCACTTCCTTTCAACCCATTCTATTAGTTCTTTCATATGGCTTTTGTTTTGTTTAATTAGAGAAATATTCACAGACAACTTTATGTTAAATTTCATTTGGTTTTTTGTTTTCTTTTGTTTTTCTTTACTTATTTTTCTCTTGCCAATTTCTTTTATTTTCTATTTTACTATTCTGCACTCCAATTGTAGATTAACGTTTTCCTACTGGCTTCATTATCATTATTATTTTTGCTTTGAGTCTACTCCATTAACACAAAACAAAAAGGAACAATTTTACTAAAAATAGTTACGATTCAAAGTTTTTCTACTCTCACTGTATGCATATATATATAATATATATATTTTTTATTATTTTTGTTGTTGCGTTGTTCAGTCTTCCAGATGAACGCGTTTTATACTACAATACATTGTGAATCTAGAGTCTTTGTTGGAACTAACTGAGATACACAGAGCTGCCATGCATAATTTAGTAATTGGAACGTATCAAATTTGTTGTAGTATATGTTTATGTTATAGTATATTTGATCCCTCCATTACCACTTCTCTTAATAATGTTTATTCTGATGAAAGTAAATATTTTATCTATTGTACCATACATGCCGCGTAAAGACTTTTTCATGTTCCATTATAATGTACATATTTGAACTAGTTTCATTTCTCTTAACATTTTTTATTCACATAAATTTTTAAACGCCTCACGGCTGATAACATAAGTAAGACAATTGAGTGAGAGTGAAGCAATTCATCAAAAAAATAAATTTATATAAAATATATATTATTGTATATTTCTACAAGAAAAAACATTCCCAGAATGGCCACTGCCCTACTGCCAGTTAACAAAGAAATCCAATTAACACTTTGGATACAACCTGTATACCATATCGATTGATTATAAATACACAACTGCACTCAGATAAAGTTTCATCATCTACAACAAAAGTATTTTAATACTGCATAAAAATATAGAGAAACAGGGTATGTGTATGTGTGGCTATCGCCCAAGGATAAAAGATTTAAATTAAACAAAAACGTTGAAGATCCACAAAAAGTAATTCAATTGAAAAATATTGACCAATTGATTTCAGTTTTTAAATCGGCTTTCCGTACGCTTAAGCTGCAAATCTTATTGTTTTACAAAATGAATGAATAAAAGTGAGTGAATATTTTAATAAAAAAATAAGAGAACAAATTTAAAATTCATGATGAAGGCGGCGATTGCCATAAAATAACTGAATGTCAGATTATGTTTAATACCAGTTTCTAAAATAATTTTGTCAGTTTTATAGATTTAAATTTCAATACAAATGTGTATAATCTAAATTCAAATAACTTTCAGTCTTTATCATTTGCTTTTTGTTTAGTTTGGTTTGGCATTTCATTATGGACACACTTATAGCCTTTTCACACCGAACTGATTCATTGTGAATCGATTTTGCGTTCAGACCGGAAATGCTGGATCATTTTGATACTTTTTTGGTTTACTTATACACACTTTGACAAGTTGTGCCATGATCAGTTTTGTTTTTTGGTTTGAAAGGTGAAAGAAGCAGCAGTTCCAACACTATCAGAAATTTGCCATCCCTGTTTTGACTCACAACCGATTCCATTGTTGAATCAACCTGAGCCGATTCACATTCTGCAACATCAACTGTCATTTTTCCTTGTGGTTGTTGTCCGATTCAATAGTCGATTCACGTTCGGTGTGAAATTGCTATAAGTTAACCTTCACCGCTGTATAAAGAGAAAACTTAGCAGACACAGTTTACCAAAAAATGCCAAAAAAAAAAAATAAGAATCAAACAGCAAATCTGAAGTGTACGGAAAAAGAAACTATTCGTCTTTATGGGTTATGATTATGTCAAACATCAACCCTCCAAACGAAGAGGAAAAAAAACTGTGCAACTGTGGGTAACACCTTTTTGTACAATTAAATATGGTAAAGAGTGTGAAAATAAAATATTTCAATAAAATATGAAAAAGATAACCTGGGTGGCATTATTTCACTTATTTCATTAATTTTCTTCAACTAACATGTTGTAATATAATTTTTAAATTTTTCCCATCGCCTCCTATAATGAATCTATTATCCAAAATGTTAATAGACAACAAACGTCAACAAGTTAACATGAGATTTAGAGGTTCAGCTCTTTAGCTTTATATTATACTATGTTGGTCTAATGTTTCACTGCAAAATGAAAAAGACTGTAACCAAATTGTCAGCCATTTTTGTTAAAAATAGAAGGACTACGTGGGAACGTTACAAATAATGTTAATTTATTATTATACACATCTGGATTAAGTGCCTACGCACATACACTCAGTATGAACACCAAGCAACCAACCTCTTTATTATGACGTCCAGCATTTGAAAGCAGTACAAAATGTCTACTATAGTACTGATATAATTTTCTTTCTAAGTAAATGTGGATCACTTTTCGACATTTTGGTTTGTAGGAGGCAAACGGGTGAATACAAAATTATGAAAAAAATACCTGATTCCTAATGTCACTTTAACGAAAATAAAAGTAGAAGAGATAATAGAAATTAAAAACCAGAGCTACCTGCATTTGCTCAGTTTCGCTCGTTTCGCTCAAATTGACTACTTTTTATTTTATTATTAATTTTGGTCCAAAATCACTAGATTTTTATATTAGTGCACATTTTTAGGCATAATTTCTATCAATTTGTGAATATGGGTTATGGGAATAATATTCCATTTATGTTGTATTTTCCCCAAAAGTTAATATTCCAGAGTGAGCGCTCTATTTGTTATTGAAGGACTCCACTTCTCTAATGACCACAGATTTTTGATCAGATTGAGGTGTGGGCTTTGAATGTTGACTCTGACAGCTAAATTTGGTTTTTACGCGCTGCATGCTTTTGGTCATTATATGGCTGGATTCGGAATAGCTCTACAATGTCGTTTAAAATTGCATTTCTGAACTTACTTTGTTATGGGACTCTATATTTTAACTAGGGGAACAACTTACAAATCCGCCATTACATCTGGAATTTAATAATTTAGGAAGAAAAAATATATAAATTTAATAATTTAGGAAGAAAAAATATATAAATTCCAGGTTAAATGACGAATGTTTTACCGGAGGATGGATGGAGAACCTTGTGTCCCATTTGGTTTAATAATGGAGAGATTTTAATTCGCTTTGATGTGTTTCCGAATACAATTGGTTTTTGAATATCAAAAGTACTTGATTTGTTTTCGCATAATCCATGCCTAACCATACCTAAAATTTTCATAAGATAGCTTATGAATAAGAAAAAGAATACGCTGTTTCACTCAATTGACAACATTGTGTCATATCAAAAACCGATTTCAATTTTCTACAATAATTTTTCAATTTTATAGCCTTTTGTTTCCAGAAACCATGGGGAATTTCAAAAGTCTAATCGAAAACCAAAGGCCATCTTTCTTTTCTATCTTTATATCTTCATATCTTTCATGTTTGCTGTTATAGCAATTAAGGTAACTTGTTGCTGCCTTTTTTGTTGTCTCATTTTTTTTTTTTTGTTTTGTGATTATTTTTTTGGCTCATGGCATAGATAAAAACAACTACAATGCAATGAAAATCATCAAAAATAAAAACAAAACTGAAAAATTAAAAAAACTGTTGATACCAAAAAAAGAGAAACAAGAGCTTCAAAAAAAGCCTAAAACAAAATGATAAAATTGATTTTTGTTGTTTTAAATGGTTGTTCCATGTTTTCTTTTGTTTTTTGTGTAATTAAAAATGTCATTTGATTTTTGTTTTCGTTGTCATGATTTTTTTTGTTTTTTTTTGTTGGTGTTTTGTGATTGTTTTACTCTTGACTTTGTCCATGTATTTTTCATTACAATATTGTATATGGTATAGTTATTCGGATCAATGTCAATTAAAATGAGATAATGTCAATAAAAGTTATTATAGTTGAAACACAATAAGAGTTTTATGCTATGAAAAAGATAGTAAGGAATTGGTAGAATTGCCAAAAAAAAAAAAAAAAAACGTTTATAAAAAATCAAATAAAGTATCATTCATTCAATCGCATAACTTAATATTGATGGCATTCACTTAGAATGGATTCCTCTGAGCATCGCCTGCAGATGTCAGACATGGCACATACCCATCATAGCAGCAACAACACCCACATATGTATATTCACATTCAAAAAAAAAAAAAATTCGTTATCACTTTAGTCTGTAATATTAGTTTGCATTCTTTGATGACGTCTAAGGGTATCAAATATCCAGTCAATGAAGTTTGATAATACAAAGAGCAGAATTGCTCTTGGGTAAAAGTTGGCTATTTTTAGCTTGAATGAAATATGAACTCCACCCACGCCTGTAAACCAATAGAAGCAGAATGTGCAACGAACTTTCAAAGTTATTAAATAACCCCGGCTGCGTTTTGATTTATGACTTCAATTCAACTATCAGCATCAATTATACTGCACTCAAATAGCTAAAGGCTTACATACTTTTATGTGTACATATATATGCCAATATCCAATAGATACATGTTATGTAGTAGTACAATGCCACATTCCCATTCAACAATTTGAGTTACAAACACCAACGCGCAAATTTAATCAATGGCCGCATAGCCTGCGGGTAAATAATGAACTTAATTAAGCATCCTGTTACATAACCAAAAGTGTAACAAATGCCAACAAAAGGAATCGAAATGATGAGGTTGCTTTATTTGATCTTCATGATACAATTTGTCGGCTTAAGCATTGGAATACACGCTATTATTGGAAAACGTATGGATTACGAACTGATGATATATGAACGTCTGTATGAGCATAGCTTTTATATGAGATTTATCAGTCTACCATAAGTAATCTTAGCAAAATATGATACTCAATGAGCCATCAAACTGTCATAATACTACTTGCTAGTATAACGCCATATGATGAAGCTTTGGTGAGTGAGTAGGTGAATAAGTGTTTTTAGTGTGGGTCTGCTAGATGGACCCATTCCAAAACCACACTCAGTTCTCTACCTCTCTCGATATTCTTATTATTGTCTACTCGATTACAACGAACTAAATATATTGTGTGTATATATTTTGTGTGCTAGGCTTCATCATCATCATCATCAATGTCTTTAGTTCACGGAATATTAAATTAACTTGAAGTACTCGAAACCCTTTAACAAAATAACAAAATTCCGAGACCAGTTTCAAGGTCTCTTTTGAGAAATACGTAAAAAGAAAGCAAAAAGGTTAACAAATTAAGCTATGAAAACCATTCACTTGGAAAATTTTCCATTAAAATTTCGTATTTTTTTATACAATTTTACTGAACATAATTTTACACTTAATGCATTTTAAATATTTATTGTAATAAACTAAATCAAATTAAGCTAAATCGATAAACTAAGCAAGATAAGACATTAATTGCGGTCCTACCGAATCTTAGATACTTTTCATAAACTTAGGTAGCAGTTTAGAATCTCAAGAAGTACATAGAGGTATATGGTATAGGAAATGTTATTGATGAGGTTAGTATTTTCATATTTCTGAATTATAAATGTTTTATATAAACTCTCGTTTTGCAACTTCGATGGAAGTAAATCCAGAATATATACTCGTACATACATAAGTATTAGTTTGTCATAGGGTATACACCATTCTGTTAATGTGACTAAATAAAAAATACTGAATAAAAAGCCTATAAGAACTAAAACGACGAAGCCTTAAAATGAGCTGAAAAATAATATTTAAATAAAATATTTGTGTGTACGGAAAAACACAGGGAGAATGAGTGGGGCGTGCAACAAATACAATGGCAGTCAGACAGGAAGGCCCCATTTCAAAATTGGCAAAACGCATACGCCCCTATAATAGAAGAACGGCGACACCGGATTCTATCGAAGGCAACAATTCAAATGTTCACTTCTTTGCCAAAGAAAAAAATGTTCATTTTTCAACCAGAAGTCAAAAGCATTAAGCAATTCAGATACTCGAGCAGAAGGCATTAAAAACCAGCGAAAGCAAATACATAAATCACGTATTCGCTAAAAAAGGAACCAAGAAACGTTTAAAAGCCAAAGAACCCAAGAAAACTAAATGACAAACAACCGAACTCAAACAATTAATAATTGAGTCACGTGAATAAGTGACAATGACGACAACATTTGCCATGAATAAGAATAAAGAAAACAGAATATTTTAAAAAATCTCTATAGAATGTTAGTAAAGAGGAATAGTAGTATAGTGCGAGAGGCATATGGGAAATAGTTAAGTGTTTGAATGGTTACGGATCATTAGTCATCATATAAAGTGAAAATATATACTATATATAGTAGCTTTCGGAGCTTTCCAAAAATATATTATATTTAAATGCTATATACATACATACAAACATATATAACTTAAATGAAATGACAATAACACATGCTTTCGTACTATCAACGAAATTGACAGGTTTGTCAAATATCTGAAAATAAACAAAGTTAATAGAAAGAATGATCCCAAATTTAACATCTATGGAATGTCTCACATTGTATAACTTCATTATTAATTGAAAACAATAAAAAATTGACAAATTTCATCGTTTCGATTTTAAAAATAATAATGAAATTTGTAAAACTTCATCCTTAGCTTAAAAAATTTCAGAGTATGTAGTTAAAAAATAATGAAAGGGGTCCCCATACAAACCCAAAATTTAAATTAATCAGGCATGCTCCAGAAATCTCTTACAACCCAATATCAACCTAATTACAATTTTTTGGAGGCAGAAATTTCTTTCGATGGTTATGAAATCTCTGCAGTTTATAAATACGGTTTAGTTAAATTGACCCTTATTTTTAGTTATAAAAAAAATAAAATACCAGTAAGGTATTGTTTTCCTTTGTAGTCTGCATTTAAAGTATTCAACATTTCAGTTGTTTTAAGTATAAATTTACATTTTAAACATCAAAGTTCGAAAAATGAAATCTCCGCGTTTTCTAGCACAACTACAGAGAAATTGAAATCAATCGTCATAAAAACTGTCTTCGATTTCTGGCACATGTCTGAATATTCTTATTCGGGTATGTGCTAGAAATCGCTTTCGTATCAATATTGAAGTGATTTCAAAGCCTAAAAATATGCAATTAAATTTTTTATTATTTTAGCTTACAAGTATTTATTTACTCAATAATTAAAGTATCAGTGGTGTCACGGATATCGCTTTCGCCTCAATTTCAATTTTTTTTTCGATTTCTGTGACACCCCTGATACTTTACTTATTGAGAAAATAAATATGTACTTGTAAACTAAATTTATGAAAATTTTAATTGCATATTTTTAGACTTTGAAATCGCCTCAATTCAAAAACGTCGGCGTTTTCTGGCACATACCCGACTATCTTTTGTTTCTCAATTTGGTTATTTTTTGTTTAAGTATACTTTTAGGCGCTGTTGGTTAAATTTTTGTATTATACTTTTTCACTTTTGCGACAAAAACAAATTTATTTTACATAACTCCAGACAGAAGTACAAGCTTTACGTCCAACGACGTACATAATGTTAAAATCTAGTGCGGTGGTACGGAACCCTTCGTATGCAAGTCCGAATCCCACTTGATTGATTTTTTTAATATACAAAATGTACAGTGAAAATTGCAATAACGTTGAGCCAAAGAGAGTTCAGATTCTTGAAGTTAAAAATTGTAATGGGGGCTCGAACTGAAATCAGCTTATGGTCCTTAATTTCTAAACCATTTTGCAAGGTTTTAGAGAAGTGCACAAAATATCGTGTTTGCAATGTTACTCAGACTTATGTGTGGCTTATGTCATTAAGGGAGCATGACAGCATTTCACACAGCATTAAGGAAGTATGTCCAATCTAATGTGTTGAATTTTGTATATAGAAGACCACTGAAATCTTACTGGTATCCGGCTCGAGTACCATGTTTTACGTAGATTGAAAAACTTAAGATAGCAAACATGTCACTTGTAATGCCGACTCTAAATCCCTTGCAAAGATTTACATGGAGAAATTCGTAGCAAGGTTCTTTAAATGCCAGCGATTAAAAAACACATCGATCTGATAACTTGATTTTATCCAGACTTAATCACGGCAACACAACCCGGACACTGTCTCTATTTGACTTTTTAACCTTCTGACTCATCATCAATCATAGTTTCAAGTTGCTAAGTATATGAATGACTCTTTTAAAACTGACAACATTTAAATATTACATTGTATCTTCTGTGATAATTGCTATCTCTTATTCAAACTCAAGGTCAATTGGAGTCAATTTGGATTTCGTGCAGCGTAATTAGTGAAATCTACACAAATGTATTTACGAATATAAAATTTTAAAACTGAATAACTAAAAATTTTGTATAAAATTCGATTACACTGCATCTTAAGATACAAAGAAGTTTAGAATTCCCAGTCTTCTTACCTATTTTTTACTTGTTCCTTTTCTTGTATCTTTATGGCAAATAAAATAAAGTACTCAGGACCGGCAGTTCGCGTTTAGCCCGTGTGGGTTCATATTTACAACAAAAAAAAAAACATCTGGTCATGCGACTAATAAAAATAGGGCACAAAAGATTAAAGATTAAACGTTTATCCAAAATAGTTGCCCTCAAATACGTCTTAAGTCGGCGAAGTACGAAAACTTTTGAAGCGCACGAACTGAGTCATTATAATTATAATTATAATTGGTCGAAAACTTCAAAATACTACTTTCTAAAAAAGTCTTCTGATGTTTTAAATTGAGAACAATCCCACCTGAATCAATTCTTGTCGGGGTCTTCCGCTGAAGCGGAATTTCTGGTTCGTCTTCCTTGTGGAATACCCACATTATCTGCCGGGCCTGAAAGTACTAAAAGTCGAAGTAAAGATGTTTTTTCTCTTTGCTACATTTAACAAATAAAAACTATGCAGGGATTAGATTACTAGTACAATGTTTTACAAAAATCATCAAACCCAAATCAAATACTATATACTGTAGTTAAATGTATTTTATATGGATATGACAGAAATGTTGAAAGTATAATTTTATTATCATACATAAAATAGCACAGGATCAATTGTTATGCTGTTCACTTTAAGTACTGTTTCAAGTGCTCACTCATTTTAGTGCATAGTTAGAAGTTTTTCTGTTCTCCTTGTAAGAAGCAAATTTCCGCGAATATAAAAAGCCTTAAATGACGCAGAGTGAAAGGCATGCGAAAAAAAATTAAACTTTATAGCAAAAGAATCAGGTCAAAATATGTTTAAAGTGTTTCACAACTTTTGCAACAGTTTCACCTCTGGATTATATACTCACATAGTATTAAAATAAAAGTTGAGCGTGGACGAAGAGCAGGGAGTAAAGAGAAGTTTGCCAACAACTTATCTTGTGTTCTCTCAGTTGAATTATTATGCACACAAAATAAGTAAATATGGAAAAGAAAAAGGAACAAAAAAAATGCTTCAGTTTCAAAGGAACATTAAAAACATATTATGAAAAAATACTTGTATTACACAAAAAAAAAAGAAAAAAAAACTAAGTACTAAAGCGCGTTAGTATAAATTTATAAGGATTTCATGTCATACTCATCTATGAAAACGTATTTTCAACTGATTTCAGGTTGAAAATCGTGCACTCCGCCTGCGAGAGGTGGCTACAGCGATGCAGCAGCAACAGCAATATCAGGATGCTGATACATCATCCATAGTGCTTTCGTCAGCATCGACAATGCGGCAACAGCATACGCAGCGCTACAATACAGGAAGTCGGTTGAAAACGAGTGGCGTGGGCGCCGATGATCCTGGTGGTAACATCATAATAATTGGTTCAGCGCAGGATTTCAATCCGCATGCAGGCGGACTAAAATTGAATGGCATTGTGGCAGTTGATGAGAGTAGCACAGGAGGCCATTTGAACAGCGCTGGTGGAAATAGTGGAGCCGTGGTCTTAGCTGCTCCCAGCTCACATAATAGTGACTTTGAATATTTCGATGAAGGAGGCTACATAAAGGGAGGCGCATTACGCACTGGTGAAGATCCATACATAAGGAATCGTTTTAATCAAGAGGCTAGTGATGCATTGCCAAGTAATCGTGAGATACCTGATACACGAAATCAAATGTAAGTTCACATCACTTTGTTCAAATATATGTCTTATAAATAAAAAATCAAACTATGAATTTTCTTTAGATGTCGTGATAAGCAGTATCGTAAGGATCTACCGGACACAAGCGTTATAATAACATTCCACAATGAGGCAAGATCAACGTTACTTCGTACAATTGTTAGCGTCTTGAATCGTAGTCCAGAGCATTTGATACGTGAAATCATACTTGTCGATGATTATAGTGACCATCGTAAGTTTATTTAGTACTTAAACTTTTCTTAGTCTCACAGCTAACTTCTTCTCTTCAACAATGCTCAATTTTAGCTAATGATGGCCTTGAGCTGGCAAAGATCGACAAAGTTCGAATTATACGCAATGATAAACGTGAAGGTCTTGTGCGGTCACGAGTACGTGGTGCTGATGCGGCCGTTTCAGGAGTCCTGACCTTCCTAGACAGTCACGTTGAGTGCAATGAACAATGGTTGGAGCCATTGCTGGAACGCGTGCGCGAGGATCCCACGCGCGTTGTTTGTCCTGTCATCGATGTGATTAGCATGGATAACTTTCAGTACATTGGCGCCTCAGCAGATTTACGTGGTGGCTTCGATTGGAATTTAATTTTCAAATGGGAGTATTTGAATGACGCAGAACGTACATCCCGCCACAATGATCCCACAACTGCTATACGCACACCAATGATTGCGGGTGGTCTCTTTGTCATCGACAAGGCGTATTTCAATAAGCTTGGCAAATACGACATGAAAATGGATGTTTGGGGTGGCGAGAATCTTGAGATTTCGTTCCGTGTGTGGCAATGTGGTGGCAGCTTGGAAATCATACCATGTAGTCGGGTGGGTCACGTGTTTCGCAAACGCCATCCGTATACATTCCCTGGCGGCAGTGGCAATGTCTTTGCACGCAATACACGTCGTGCAGCTGAAGTTTGGATGGATGATTACAAGCAGCACTACTATAATGCGGTGCCTCTGGCTAAGAATATACCATTTGGCAAGTAAGTTGAGTCAGACGATGAGATTGGATAATGCTTGACTGTGTTGTCTTCAGTGTGATTGGGAATCTTATTTATAGTCACGACTGAGCAACTTATTTATTGTGTGTCGTTGACTTTCAGCCTATATACATATATACGTCTATATATGCTTGTGTGTATGTGTTTGAGTGTATGCGTGTTTGCATGACATGCAGACATTCTTCTTGTTCTTTTCGTTTTTGCTGTTTAAGTTTACTAAAATTCCCCTCCATTTCCTTATAAACTCAATTTTCATTTTGCTTTCAGTATTGACGACCGATTGGCTCTCAAAGAGAAATTGCATTGCAAACCTTTCAAATGGTATCTAGAGAATGTTTATCCCGATTTACAAGTACCAGAGCCGCAAGAGTTCGGTCAGTTCCGACAGGATGTAACTGACTGCCTGGATACAATGGGCAATTTAGTTGATGGCACAGTAGGTGAGTACCTCAAAGGAAAGACACAAAAGATAATAAATTAGATTTGAGCTTTGAAATCGAAAACGAATTAAACGAATCAAGCACTTAATTGGAGTGAAAAAGTGAACTGAGGTCGTTTGGCTCATTTTAAGCTTTTAACTGACCTTAATCGAATCGTAACAAAAGCAACAACCATTACATAAAGAGACAACAAACAACTACTACAAGTAATTTAAGACAGTTGACTGAGTTTAAATATTTACATAGACGAGTTAAAAAGCGTCAATAAATTAAATTAAACGCTCTTAAAGTAAAATCAATTTAACACATTTCATGATGTACTGCCATTCCACACTCAATAGATTAAACGGAACAATTGATTCACATTCAGGGTCCTTCCTTTTCAGTTTTAATTTTAATTAAAATATCAACTCAACTCAACACGTCGAATGTATTTTAAATTAAAGTATTTAACTGAACATTACGATAAAAGCCATTTTGCGCACTTAGTGGGAAATGACTTTAACACCTTTACCTACTTGCACTTGCACTCGTACATGTACTTGTACTTGTACTTACCCCAGCACACCCAAAACACTTGACTTAATCAAACTCTTTACTGTCTTCCTGACAGGTCTCTTTCCTTGCCACAACACTGGCGGCAATCAGGAGTGGGCCTACACCAAACGCGGTGAAATCAAACACGATGATCTCTGCCTGACACTTGTGCAGTTTGCTCGCGGTTCTCAGGTCGTGCTCAAGACATGCGACGATACGCCCAATCAGCGTTGGACCATGAAAGAGGGTGGCTTCGTGCGTAGCCACAAGATAAATGTCTGCCTGGACTCCCGGGATCATAACGAGCACGGTGTAACCGCACAACGTTGCAACTCGGCATTGAGTACACAACGTTGGGTCTTCACGTCGACAACAAAGTTTGCGTGAAAAATTAAAATATAACGTAAAGGATGCAAGCGAAGCCAAAAACTCTAGCTAACGAGGCCGATGATGCCGCTGAGCGGCGTTAAAGAAAATTAATTTGTATCTGTCTACTATATAGTATTTGTGTATCAGGGGAGTTGGGCAAAAGTCAATCATTCCTTCATGGTAGCTGTTTCCTGACATGACAATTACAACTACTACTACTGTGTTGCTGAACATCAGATCAAGACACAGGAATGGCTCGTTCTCGTGATATACCATACAAAATACAATGATGATGGCAATGATAATGCTGAACACAATAAACTATCATTTTTAGTTAAATGTTGTAATACTTTTGTGTCTAAGGCGAAATTATTATAATTTTTTCTTACTACTTATCCCATCTCATTTTTGTATAACAAAAAAAAAAAAAAAACTTGTTTTTACAAAATTTATGAAAACAAATTAATTCATTGATAAAACAATACTTAGACTGATTAATTTTTGTATTGAAAAATAAAACAAAAATGCAAAAAAACAAACAATTTATAATAAAATCTAAAATCGCGAAAGGGCAAAGCAACAAAGATAAACATCTCAAAACGCTTTTACAACTGATTTTACACTTGTTTTCATTCAAACATTCCATAGACTAACAAATAAATAATTTTTCCTAAGTTCCATATATCATTTTTATTTAATTCTTAATTTAATGAAACCTATGCTACTCAGTCTTCTTTATGTATAAACTTTAAACTTATTTACTTTACTTGTATTATCATTAGATGAGTTTCCTATGTATTATGTATGTACTTATGTTTATTTAGGTAATGAATCATGAAGTAACATATTCCATTCGAAGTATGTAAAAACTAAAATAAAATATTTAAGTGTACATAAATGAAATTGTTTAAATTTTAGAATTATAAAAACAAAATTAAATATAAAAAAAACATGAAATATTTTCATTGAAAAATTTTGTAATTTATTTAAAATATTGTTTATTAAAAAAAAAAAGATATTTACACAAAAAAATATATAAATTTTATTTTATTAAACAAAAATATTTAAATGAAAAAAATTTGTTAAGAAATTAATTGGAAATTGTTTTTTCTGTAAAAAGTAATTAACAATTAAGTACTATCGTTGGCATATTTTGTAAATTTTTCGTAATTTCATTTAATTCATTTATTTTTCATTAATCAAGTAATTAATTTTTTTATGTGAACTGTGAACTTATGAAATTAGCATTTTTATAGTTTCATATTTTTTTTTTAAATTGTTTTTATTGTAATTTTAATGCAAACTTAAAAAAAAAACAAAAGATTAAAAATAATAATATAAAACAAAAATAAAAACAAAGAGATGACTCAAAATCAACCAAATATTGTTTATGAATTATGATAATTGTACGTATGCATTGAGTTTAATAAAAAATTAAGACAACAAATAAGTATTTATTTTCTTTTTTTCTCTACTATGGTGATACTACTCGTATATTGCATATTTATTCCTTGTGACCATAACTTGGAAATGTCCTTTCCTCGCTAGTGAACTACTTACGAACAAAAACGCAACACACAAGTAGAAAAGTTAAATAAAATTTAACCTTTTGTCACACAACATTTTGTACATTGAATTAAGATTGATAGTTTGTTTGAAAGTTGTTCGACTTATACTCAAATATTCTATAATAATCTGATGAAGATACATAACATTTAATAATTTTTAATTTTATTATAAAGCTTATAAAGCAAATATTAACTTGAAGAGCGCACTGGCTGCTATGGCATTCGGCTCAAATTTATCAAATATGTACAGGTTCGTTGAAAAGTATTGAAAGCGACACATATTAACCAATAGGAGAATAAAAATTTATATCGTATATTAACATTTCATCTTTCATTTGAACACTTTAAAAAAATTATTTTGAATGGTCACTTTTTCTTTGTTTACAAGCCATTTGACGGGGTCAGCCTATTTGTTTGCAATGGAAAACACCGAATATCGTGCGGTGATAAAATTCTTTGTTTTGGAAGGTTTATCAGCAACAACAACCACAAAAAATTGGTAAAAGTTTTAAATGAATCTGCTCCATCATTTCCAACTGTGCATCGATGGGTTTTGGAGTTTAAACGTGGTCGTACAAGCGTTGCAGATGATCCACGTAGTGGACGTCCAAAAAGCGCAACAACTCCAGAAATTGAAACAAGGACTTTTACATTGGACTGAAGCTGGTTGTTCAGCTCCAAAACAGGTGAAGCCAGAACAATCGACAAAAAAGGTTATCGCATCAGTTTTATGGGATGCAAAAGGCATTTTGTTAATTGATTATCTTGAAAAAGGTAAAACAATTAACTCTGAATATTATTGCAACCTTTTGGATCAGATGAATGATAAAATTGGTGAAAAAAAAACCTGGTATGCCCCCAAAAAAAATCATTTTTCACACAATTGTTTTGACGATGGCTAAATTCAATGAATTAAAGATCGAATTGATTGAACACCACCGTATTCACCGGATTTGGCTCCCAGCGACTTCTACCTATTCAGAAACTTGAAATAATTTTTTCGTGGAAAGCGCTTTTCGTCGAATGAAGAAGCTATTGCAGCTGTAGACCGGTATTTTGCAGAGCTTCCGGAAAATCAACACAGAGAAAGTATAAAATTATTGGAGGATCATTGGAATAAGTGTATTGAAGTTGAAGGAGACTATATTGAATAAAAAAAAATTGGAATACACCAATGTTTATTATGCCGCAAGTTCGGGAACATCGTAAGCCACTTTTCACTAAGTGTCTTCTTCCTTTAGGCTTCTATTATCCGAATTGTCCAATCAATATAAATTGATAGTCTCAGACTGAACACATACACCGTTTTCGCTTACATAAACCGAAATGGCACCCAAACTTTACACTCTCAATCACAAATATTACCGCGTAAGCACTTTGACCAATCTCGTGTTAAGCGCCAAATACACACATCAAATATTTGACCAAATTTTGTCTTGAAAAAAGAAGAAGAAGACGGATATTAAAATTTTTTTATGCAAGTCAAAACAATACCATACACTCGTCAAATCACTGTGTCTGGGCTTCTCATAAAATTATCACAACGATTTGAGCAAATATTTGATGTATTTGGCAACACTATCAAAACCAGAAATATGTAAAATCTCAGAAAAATTAACAAAATTAATAATGATGACCTTGCGTAACACCATATCAAAAATTATGATGCAAGACATAAAATTAGAAGCATTTTCCATAAAGAACGGCGTGCGTCAGGGCGATACACTCTCTTCAACAATTTTTAATTTATTGCTGTGCTGCGCAATAGATAAAGTGTGCGACGCCAAACGGACTGGACATATATTAAACAGAACCATACAATTATATGCATACGCGGACGACATTGCAATAGTAAGTAGAAATAAAAACGCACTTTTAACCACTCATCAGAAAAAATTGGAGTAAAAAGCAACGAAGTAAAGATCAAATATAAGCTCATGTCCAGAGCGAAAAACAGACAAACATTAAAAACAATTAAACTTCGAAAATATGAATTTGAAGTAGTAAGCACATTCACATATCTTGGCTACAAACTGAGAGCAGACAACTGAATGAGCATAACAATTGACGAAAGAATACAAGCAGCCAGTAGATCTTTCGCATCACTTATAAAACTCTTCAAATCAAAACTGCTTAACAGATCCTGCAAACTAACACTGTATAGGACAGTGGTACGACCAGTCTTGTGCTATGGAGCTGAAACTTGGACTCTGAGCGAAAAAGACAAAACAAAATTGCTGAATTTCGAAAGAAAAAATCTCCGAAAAATCTTCGGCGCAGTTAAAACTGGGCCTGATGAATGGAGAATAAGATGGAACGACGAACTTGAACATCTAATCCAATGTGAAAACGCGATGCGATTTATCAAAGCACAACGCATAAGGTGACTAGGCCATGTAACAAGAATGGACGAATCAAGAGCGCAAAGAAAAATTCTAGATGCAATGGACGAACTAAACGAAGACCTAAAGAAACTACAACTGGAAAACTGGAAATGGGCGGCAAAAGATCGAGTAACATGGAGGCATATTGTTCATCAGGCCAAAGCTCACAAAGAGTTGTAGCGCCAATTGATGATGATGATCAGATCGAAAATGGTCTAACCTGGCACCTGCAGAACCCTGAAAGAAATAAATGAATAGATCAATTTTTGTAATTGTACAATCAACAACATTGAGCTTTTTGAAAAAGAAAACAATTGATATGATTGAAATGTAGGTTAGTGTTGGGACCTTTCTTTAAACGTAAGATAAAGATTGTCAAGGACGTCAGAGTTAATTTAGCAGTTTAGAAATAAATAATTAAAAGTGCACGAGATTTAAAAGCTTAATAGGATATTGTATTATTATTTACCCCAGCAAATAATTAGGAACGAAAAAGCTATCGGCAAGATTCGTCAAGGACCCAACCCTTACACATTATTGTGGTCTACAATGTGTTCATTTATGCGTCAGAGTTGAAATGAGAAAATACTTATGTATTTTTAGAATTCATTTCATATTTGATGAATCAAATTCATTCTCTTTCAATCAAAAATAGTCGGACTTATTATTGAGTCTGACTGTAACTATCTTTAAAAAAATGATTTCACTATTTCACCCATCCTAGCATGATGAATTAAATATATCATGACCTTAGTCTGATGTTTATAACACATACATAGGAGACAAAGTCACCGTGTAAGAGAAATCATTGAATTCACACACACACAGATAACAAATTTCAGGTTTTTATTAAATTTTAAATCAGAGCTTGATGACTGACGAACACGTTGGGTACCTGAGACACTTGCTTCTGCATGGGACGACGATTTTTATAGGAAGAAATGGCATTTCAGGATGTCATCGTATTTTGCCAGCATTACACCTTCTATGATAAGTGGTTGCGGTTCGACTTATTCTTAAGTATCGAACATTTAAGAGAAACTATTTGTAACTATCTTTTCCCAAAAAAAAAAAATTAACTGCTGATGAACTTCGTTATAAATTTATTTCTCAAAATATCGACTTCGGCTTAAATTTATTAAAGGTAATTTGCACATCGGATGCTCTACATTTACATTAGTTAAGAGCTTCAGCACAAACATATGTATGGATAAATGTTGACCAAACACTAATACAGGATATTGATTACACCTTATTAGGCAAGATGGTAAATTGTACCCGCGGCAACTGACGCAGCGACCATTACCAGAATTGTTGATACAACCCTGTAAATGTATATCAAATTGTCAAACAAAGGCTTGTTCTTGCAAGAAATAACAACTAAATGGTATTTTGTTGTGCAAAAGTATTAATAATAACTTCAAAATAAAAAAGATTGATTATTTGTATTTATGTGGATGACTTATGTTAAAATTGAATTTTTCGAATTAAATAAATTTTGTATCGACAATTCTTGGTTTTATTTCTTACTTTTTTTCAAGTATCCTTAATCATAAGAAACAAATGGATATTGTCACTAAAACAATCATTAAATTAGTGCGTATACTTAATATTATTGTAATAGGATATAACCAAATGGACGGCAAGCTTTTCTGAATTCGAAACTAAGTATTTACAGAATGCGGTCCTCATATTTTGCATACTCAACTCCCTTTGGCGCCTGCACTATACCCAAAACCTACATAAACGACACGGAGACTCTGAAAAGTTAATCGATCACAACTTAAATGGTTTCAAATAATCAAGAATTCCTAGAAAATTTCCTTTGAAAATCTAAGGGATCCGATTAAACAGAAAAATAGACAATGCTGTGGCGATTCCATTGCGATGCTGATATACTTTGTTTGTAAGATCTACAATTCAATAGATCAAACTAAAGTAACAACTCAATGTTAATAGTAATATTGTGAAACATGTAATAAACACACAAATATATATGTGTTAAGGAAGTGAAATGATACCAATACCAGTTTTCTACATATTTACTACATACTTGTGTATGTATTTTCCTATTTTTGATTGGAATTCTATGCAACTCACTTGGTCTTATTTTTCATATATTTTATTTAAAGAAAAAATTATAAAATAAAACCTGAAGGGATTCTCTTCCCTTTGCTATTTTTTTAATTAATTGCTACTTATACACGTATAACTTGTGCTAATTTTGAACCAAGGTGCCACGAGAAATTAAAAAGGCACACTCATAGGTGCATATACATATGGTAGTACACTTTCATTTTAAAAATAAACTCAACACTCAAAGTTGAAGTATGAGATGCAAACAAATAAAGACAACAACCACACAAATGAAAAATTCTTCTATATAACACTACACTGAGAAAAAAACGCCGGTCTTATAAAGCACAAATTGTTCTTACATATTGAACGCACTAAATTGAGTTGCATTTGAGACCAATACAAGTAAACTTGAATTAAGAACAAACTAACATGAATTGAGAACAATATGAGCTTATCTCGCTGCTGTTAGGAAAATATAGTGCAAAATAGAGAGAATTGGATCGCGCTGTCTGAAATTTGATCTCATCTTTTTTTTCTTTTTTTCTAATAATGACTGAGAAAAAAGAAAATATTGTACTGCAAACACGATTGTTTTCTCTTCTTAAAAAATGGTCTCACCTTAAGTCATTTTGGTCTTAAAGTAAGATTCCTTATTTTTGAAGTAAGTGCATAAGGTTATTAAAAACGTAACAAAACAAACTTGATTCAAGATTTCTTGTTCTTAAAAATACTTGCTTGAAATTAGAACATTTCAATTGTAATGACAACATTCGTGCTTGACGGACTATTGTGATCGAATGTGCATGATTTAAATCCAATGTTATCGATTTTTTCTCTCTGTGTACTATTTTAAAATGAGGTGTAAATCCCATCTACTGAATACCTTGTATAGGGCGTATTTTCAGAGGGAAAATAAATGAACATTTTATACATAAATAAGTAAATTACTAGAAATAATTACATTCTTGCTAAAAAAAAAATTCCAATTCTACAAATATTACTCTTCTTCTTGTAATGTGGTGAATGCATAGACTACGTTAACAAAATGCAGACATGGCAACTTTCACCAATGAGATTATTAAAACTTTTTATTAAACTTTTCACATCTTACACATTTTTAAAACAAATTTAAAACATCACACATTTATTAATAACATTTGTTAATTATTTTGATCGGTTAATCGATTAATTTGTCGTGATTAATTGCAATTAATAATCGTTTCCTTTCAATTTGATCATATGATTAAATAATCGATTAATACATTTAATTTACCATCACTAGTCATATGAAATGTTGAATTCTTTAAATGCAGATTACCGATAAAAACACTAAGCTCACGGACCCTTTTTTAGAGTTCCGTACCCAAAGGGTGCGCGGGACCCTACTACTAAGCCCTGTCCGTCCGTCCGTCAGAGAGCTCTTTCTCATGAACCGTAATAGGTAGATAGTTGATATTATCACAGAGTGTATAGTTCAATTGCTTGCATAACGACAAATAATAAAAATAAAATAAAGTTAAAAACATAGAGGGGTCCCCAGACCCAAATTTAAATTAATGTTCCTATTAACTTTTTTGTTTTCTATCTAATCGAACTTAAATTTAGACGCTACAAATGTGTGACCCATATTCAATAACCATGTAAATTTCGAGATCCTAAGATTCCTAGGAAGGGTGCATCCCATACAAACCCAAATTGAAATCAATGTTCTTATTAGAAAAACTATTCTGTTCTTTGTCTTATCGAACTGGCACTATAAGTGTGTGATCTGTATTCACCAACCATGTAAATTTCAAAAGCCTAGAATAACTAGGAATGGTACCTCCCATACAAACCCAAATTCAAATTAATGTTCTTATTATTAATTAATTAATTTTTTTGTAGCATAATTTTGGGCGATGTATGAATATTTAAAAAAAAAAAAAAATTTACATAACTTCAGACAGGGGTACCAGCTTTACGTCCAACGAATTTACATACATAGTGTTAAAACCATGTGCGGTGGTACGGAACCCTTTAAATCTCCGGAATCAATTAATTCTATCATTCTTCGTTGCCTGCGGGATTCATGACCTCACTGGCTGGATGCACTGGATTTTGCTGATCAGTTGTAGCTTATGTGCCTCTAACCACACATGGCTGTGAGTAGGGGCATAGCTTGCTAGTTTTGAAAATAAACTTCCCCCATCGGGTCAGAGGCTGCTGTTGTATGTTATTTATGTTATTTATTATTTTAATTTAAATTCTGTTTTGTTTCTCTGTCTTATAATTAATTTATTTATATTGTTATTGTTTTTTTAGTTTTAAGCTGACAGTTTTTTGTCATTAAATAAATAAATATGCGAGAAAGAGATTTCTGAAACATACCCCAATATTCTCGATTTATGCAATCGAGTATAATCAAGAGAGACAAATTGGAGTGCATAAAAGCCATTTCTAACATGTATCTTTCGAGTTCTTATCTTTCCTGAACAGTCATCAGGCTGAAAAGACATGACTTGATCGATTCAATACAATGCGATTCGATTCCTATTAAGACCGTGTTGACGCAACTTACATGGATTGCACACCAGGAAAAAAAAACTGTATAATTAGGTAACGTATAAAAAAGAATCTAAAATCAATAAATATTTTATGGTGCAAATTAGATTGCTCAAAAAAATAGTTACTTTTGTAGTATTACAGAAAATAAAGAAAAACCAGAAAGTAGCATATCATTGGCTCTGCCAATGATGTAAGACTCTTCACGCTCCTCCGAGTTGCATCCAACCTTCCTTTCTTAGCATCACTAAATTCTCTCTGTTACAGTTTAAGTATCAATAAAGATTGTGTATCAAATATGAGCACAGTTTGAGTGGCACTTTATTGTACAATTACTCTTTATAAGTTGCCATTTAATGTAGGATTATATGGGAGGTACCTCTCCTAGTAACCCTAGGATCATAAAATTGGTTGGTGGACATGGACCAGAAAATTATGGTGTCCAAATTTCAGTTCCATACGTCAATTTAGATATTTTGAATTACTTTACTAATTCCACCGTTTTGAATTACCTTCGCCACTCTCCTGGGCACACTATTAATTTTAGTCCGACAGGTCTCTATGGGTGTCTCATACCATATTTTTTAACATACTCCCATAATTGTTTTTATTAGTGAAAGTTTATTTCGCCAATTTCTTTTTTAAGTTTCCCCACAGGTTCTCTATTGGATTTAAACCTGGGGATTTACTTGGCACACTCTAAAACATTGACTTTATGGTCTTCAGATGTATTTTTTCACCAGCTTAGCAGTATGATTTGGGTCGTATCTTGCTGACAGACTTAACGTAACGGCATGTTTTCCTCAGCATAGGGTAACATTGTATTTTCACATAATGTCCTTGTACTCGACTGCTGTCATATGGTTAATAGTTTGGTATATTGGACCGACTCCATACCAAGAAAAGCATCTCCAAACCACAACATTTCTACATCTGTGTTTCACAGTTTTTTTCGGGAAACGGGCGTGATATTCTTTTCCTTTTAGACGACGATTAATTTCGTCTCATCGCTCCATAAAAAATGTCTCCACATTATCTCACGCTAAGGCCCCACCCAGTTTTTATGTTTCCTTGCAAAACTTTACCTCATGCACAAATTCTTTTTTCGCACCAAAAAAACTTTTTTAAATATCATATCTCTTTATCTTTAATTGCGTGAAAATGGTTGTATAAACTAATTTGTCAAAAATTCTAGCAGTGCAACTGATAATTTGAGCAGGGGTGTACCTAACATATACCCCGGTTCCCACGTTTTTTGAGTATAGGATGTACATATACATATACCATATATTTATCTTTGCTATGTTTTTCATAAATACAACAATGGCACTTAGTATTTATACACATTCCACAAGATGACAAATACAGCAAAAAAATTATAAATACACTTAGAATAGAAATGCTTAGATGAATTTTCTTAAGATATTTGAATGAATATTGCACAAACGGATGAACAAGGCATAAAGCATGTTAAATGTTAAATGATGCGCTAAAAGATCCTGAGATATTGCAATGAATTTGCTAACTACAAGGTTAAACCCCATTAATACAACAACAAATACAAGCCATGTGTACTATACACTACATATGTATGTATATTTGAAGATATAAAGAGCTAAAGGGGACATTTAAACACTTCTCTTGCAACCTACTAACATACTATATAGTAGTAGTATGGAGTACTTCCCATCACAACATTCACGCCCAAGTCATCTATTATAAAATATCATGCACTACACATAGATAGATACTGTAAAAACATTGTTGGTTTATGTTATGTATGTATGTGGAGCAAACAACTTAATGTCAGCATTTCTTTACTGGCTCACTTTATTTTCATTTCTCTTTTTATTTTCTTCTTTCATTCTTTATTTCTTTCTTTCTACTTCAGATATATGTACATGTGTACACATATTCCTACATATAAATACACATATGTATGTAGTACATGTATGTATGTATGTATGTTAAGTATATCTCATAGGGTGAGTGTAGAATATGCGTTGCTTGTTTGCACATCTAGACAGGTGAATAACATTTTTGTTATTTAAGCCAACCTGCCACTGCCGCTGCCATACTTAGTATTACTGTACAATATTCTGTTATCGTTATCGTTGTGGCTGTTGCTGTTCCTATCGTTGTTGTTGTTGTTGTTTTCTTTGTATCTACTACTACTACTACCACAAGTGCACATGCATGGCAACGTAAACAATTTTTGATATTTTTAGCAATTTTCCCCTTCTATCAGAACATTAACATGTTCTTTATAAACTCATCTGTGAGTGGTAGTGGGGGTAGGGTATGTTGGGAAGTTGCTATCGCTTGCGACGCATCTTTAGCGGCTGGCGTTCAGTGTTGAAGGTACCAGCGTTGGCATGTCTTTCCGCTTCCGCAATTTTATCGCTATCATATATGATACGATACGTGATACATATATGGTAGGTATTATACCACATTGATACGTTATACGTAGCATCATGTCACGTTACGTCGTGTTAATAACTAACGCACATGTATGTATGCGCACTTGTTCCTTCATTGGTTTCCAGCTTATTATCGCTGATGGCATCCGTTTTTTCTTTTTTTGTTTCCTGTTAACTTATTTTACAATTTATTATTTTTTTTTTAGCTTAAATTGTCGATCTGCTAAATTTAATATTGTATATGAGAGCAATATATTAAGTGTATTTCCTAACATTAAAGCTACTTTGTAGATTGAATATTGGAATTATGATTTAGCAAATTTTCAATTGTATTTATAAAAATAGAACAAGGAATTTGGGGGGTCGAAATGTCTCAACAAAATCAAAACTGCGTTAGGCACATCCTCGTCAACACTTGTTTCTAGGTAATGTGGTTTTGAATAGAGCCACACTTTAGCATTTCCTTCCATTTTGGCACAAATCAACGCTCGCATACTCCTATCTGACACTGTATACGTCTTCCTCAATCTGTTTGCATACCACACTTTGAAGTCCGCTCCGCCGTCAAATGAATGCAAAATTTCTTTAAGTGTATTAAATGGTACATCCATTTCACCAAATGCTGACGTTGCGGGTTGCGATTTATGTAGGAGATCATTTTCGTGCAACATGACTTCACGCTCTCGTTTCATGAGTATTTAGTATCACATATTAAAGTATGTATTTTTAATTTCATTGGAAGTGTTAAAAAATTAAATATTAACAGGTAATAATAAAACAGTAAAATAACATGCAAAACACATTATAACAATACGTGTACAATACAATAATTTAAAGAGAAGATTGTTGTTAATGTGTTATTGCTAGTGATCATCTGTGCAAACACATGTATGCCAATTATACCCCCGACAAAAAAAACGCCGCATTGCAATTTTTTTGATTTTTTTTGTGAAGCATGTGATGATATGGTGATACATTTCCAAATACAAAACGGAGCCTATTTTTCAATTAATGAGGAAAACTATATTATTCTCGACGCAGTTGTACCAAGTTTACAGTTTGTGACATATAAGGAAGAAAGTCAATTTTTCCAATATGATTCCGCAACTTGTCATCGTGCTTGCTGTGATTGCTTGCAATTTACCCACATTTTGTTCATTGTTGTTGTACTTATTTATGTTAGATTGCAAAATTGAAGGAAGATTTGTGCAAAACTTCTTAGGAATGCGAATGTGCAAATGACCATGATTTCAGCGAAAATTCAAAAGCCGAACACTATGGCTGAGTTAATGGAAAGGCTTCCAAAAGTTTAGTTTGAAGACCTTTCGGCGGAATATTTAAGTGTTTTATTTGCTTCCATGCCCAATAGAGTGAAAAGTGTTAGTAAAATCAAGGGTGGGACTACAATGTTTTAAATCAAATTTTTAAACATAAAACGATGTGTTACCTCAACTATACTAATATAGCTGTATCTATATCTATTATAATACAATAAAGAGGTAATGTTTGTTTAAATGATACGGGTAATCTTCGAAACTACTTATCCGATTTTCACCAGTAGAATGCTACGTTATCACTGAGTCCCTAGGATATATGAATGAAACTAAGTCCGGCTATTTTTATGACTAACTGAAATATACGGTCAGGTGCACACAAAAAAAAAAAATATAAAACTGTATAGTACCACTCAAACTGTGCTCATTTTTGATACTTAAACTGTGTTCTTTGTTGATACACAAACTGTAACAGAGAGAATATAGTGATGCTAAGAAAGGAAGCATCTGGCACATGTCGCCGTTCGATTGGATGCAAGCCGTGCGAGGCCGTGAGCAGTACGCTAGTTGAAAATAAAAGTATTTGAATTAATCTGACAGAAAATTATGTTTATTTGAATATTATTAGATTATCTTTTTTCCAATGATCCGTTTAAGAAAGGTCGAAATTTCGAATAATAACAAAATGAGGAATTTTTTTTCTAATAATGTTTTGCTAAATCTAATATATAAACATGTCGTGTCATGGTGATAGCGTATGAACTCCTCCGAAACGGCTCGACCGATTTTTATAAATTTTTGTTTGGTATGTACGAGAATAGGTCGTAATGTATTTTTCAACCTCCTACCTACACATATTTTAAAATCATTCAAGTCGCCTTTGTCAAATATATCAGATAATTATGTCAATATTAATACGAAATATAATTACTATCAAAACCTTACCAAATTTCACTAATTTTTATACCTCACGAAAAATCTAGAAATCAAGAAAAAATGCAATGCGGCTTTTTTTAAGTCAGGGGTGTATATTCAGCATTTTTATCAAACAGATTGCAATTCGATTCCTACGAAACATCATAGTTGTTATCTCGTAAATATTTTTTGCTGTTCTTGAAAAACTAACTTTAATACAATTTTCTAAATATATATATTTTTTTTTTTTTTATATTGTAATGTCGGTTTTTATACATTTGTATCATCTTTCTAAAAAATTTTACGATCTTCTATTAAGGAGATCGTTGGGGTTCTAAATATAAGATAAGATATTGTTACAAATTTCCAATTTGTCTGACAGTTTTAAAATTTCAGAAACTAGAAATCTGCTGTCAGTTGGCGAGCAGCTACCAATTGGTGTGGTGTGAGGGTGATGCGGCATGTGCAGCGATCTGACAAAGACAAGTGGCGACGTGGTGATCCAACGGCAACTTGCAGCTCGACGTGGTTATTCAGCAGCAACAGGCAATGCAAAACACCCAAAATCTTCTTCCTTTGTTCTCGTCTAAAAATCCAATAAAGAGGTTTTTCCTTAGTCCAGGTAAGCAAGTCATGTACTTCTCATTTGTTATTGTTTCCTCTTCTTCTCTCCTAATTCAGCTGTTCCACAACAGGGCTACCTGCATTTATTAAAATGCTGCCAAGGTGTCCTGGAAATGATTGATGGTTATCGATCATTTTTCTAACAATATTATACGAAGTTAAGGTAAATGCATCAAAATAGATTTATTCCAAGTTACTAAGTCCAAATCTAGAATTTATTAGTTAATGCATGCTCTGAACTTTTAAAATCGTAAGCATTTTCTTGGCATATATTTGTTTAGACTAAAAGATATGTCTGTCCAAGTGGATACCAGGAAACATTACATCATTAGCTTTGAGGAACTGTATTGTTTTAAAGAGTTATTGGAATACAAGCTTTACGATTAAGTGTGAATATGTCGTGCTTGCATTTGTTAACTTTAATTGGAAAAACACTTTATTATATAACAATTTAAAGGCGATTGGACAATTCTTTAACTAATCTTTCAAGGATTATTGTAGAATCATCAGCAAGTATTGAGTACGAATGTACGCAATATAAGCAGTTGTACATATATATTGTTATGTAGCAAATGTTGTATTTATCAAATTTCATGTCACATTTTATTAAAAATTTGTGCGACATCTAGGAATACTAATTCACGTAATTTTACGATACAATGTTGATTTGTAGGCCTATTCCATATCTTGACTGAAACCTAAATTGACAAGACATAATTATGTTGTCAATGATTCAGATTAAGTTTAACAAGCTTTGCATAAAATGTGAAAGGCACTGAAAAAAAATTATCGTTCTGCAAGTATATGAAGAAGCTTTTATCTTTTTTTTGCCTTATCTTTTTCCATTAAGATGAGAAGTAGATGATTCAACTACATATCATGTAGTTGTTATTTTCAATGCAGTTACAACCATTGTACTTCATAGACTTCATCGGTGTGCTGTAATCATAATACCATACACTGTTTCACACAATAACAATAAATTTATACATATATTCAAGTACAATTATGTACTGCTTTGTCAACAAATGTTGCAGAAATAATTATGATAATCTATGAAACATCTTTCACTCACTAGGTTGATTCCAATCACCAACTAAGCTTAAGATACATGCAAGGTTTCATGAAACGTGTACTCGTATCTGTCATCATTAAGGTATTATGCAGAATATTATCATAAAGTAGGCTTAGACATATATAAAGAGTTGTTTGTGGGAAATAGTTACAAAATTCAATTTGAGCTATACAACTAAAGGCCCTTTCATTAAAGATTTAAAGGGCTACATACAATGAACGTTCTGTAATAATATTTGACTCAATACATTATACGAGATATTAGTTTCATCAAATATTAAGTACCCTTCATATATTGTATTATAGTTACAAGCAATTACAAAACTATGAGTTTGAATTGCATATGAAAGACTTTTGCATTTAAAGATATTTCTATTAAAATGAAAGAATTACAACTGAGACCTGTTAAGTATAGGAAGATGAAACAACATAACACATTTATTGACGGCGGACATATGGTGGAAGGAAAATGGCAAGATCTTTCTACAAACTTGTATTACAAACTTCAAGTAATAATGATAATTTAATCCACACATTATACTTCATACAATGGCCATGTCTTCGTTCTATTGTGCAATATTGTATTATCCTTTTGGCTGTTCCTAGTTGCCATTTTGGTGTTGATATTGCTGCTGACGCAATGCGATGTGATAATGGAAACACGTACAGGTGTACGTACATTCATGTTGAACAATTAATCCCCGAATAAAACGATTCGCACACACAAACGGATATGGACAAATAACATATGTACATACATAAGAAAAAAGACTATGGCACGAGCATAATGTACGATACGCCAAAGAAAACAACGTCTTTATTCCAAGGACAATACTAAAGACTAGAAACAAAAAGGGAATCCTGCAATCGTGACATGTGTTATTTTAGTTTGCCACTTGAAGAAGTTATGAGCATGTATGTGTTTATAAATTTAAGTGGCACTCGGTACTCAAGTTTGATATATTTGTATATTCTCTCTAAGTTGTATGAGTATTTTCAATGCAATCAAATCGTGTTGCATACTCTGAGGCTGAAATTACTGTTGTTTATTTTCAGTTTATGATAACTTGGTTTGTTATTTGATTGTACGCATGTTAAAGTAAAATCATTTACAATTCAATATGAGGGCCAAATTATCTGTCTTAGTGCCTTGCACCACCAAAGGCATCGGAAGAATATTAAGTCAAATTCAATTATTGTCTAAGGTTACAATGTTATGCAGTCTATTTCTGGCTTTAAGAGGACAGACATCTGTATAGTATATTGAAAGAAGGCATCAGCAAATCTTTACAACAAGAAAATATTTCACTTCGAAAGAGGATAGAAAATCAAATGTTTGTTGATGTCCATAGTATAAAGATACTATATTAAAACGTGTCTAAAAATATTCTTTTTACAATTAGGAATAAAATTCCAAAGTTAAATAAACAGTGGTGGCTCTAGAACAAATGTAGGCGTCGGCGAGATTAGCTGTGCGAGGCCTCTTTAATTTCCCAGTCAGAAAGAAAACGATAAATAGATTGGGACTGTGGTTTGAGTACATGAGTTTTATTGCTAATCAAATGCTGACAAAAAATACATAAACAAACACAATTGTGACTCAATTTTGTAACTACATTTTTCTACAAACAATCAACCTAAAGTAACGCGTTTTTCAAATTCTGTATTATTGAATTCTTGAATGCAGCTACAAAATGAATGTAATGTGCCGATTGCCATAGCTTACTTATATTGTTCAAACGTATTAAAATCTTGGTCCACAGCTCAACAGTTTCGTTTAAGACCTCTTCACAGTCACTTAGAGTTTCGGAATCATCAGTTTTTTTTTTCAAGTCATTAATGCATTCGATAACATCATCAAATTGGTAAAATGTCGCTTTTATTGCTCCGATTCTACAGTCTCATAGTGTTTCACACACAGAGGTTTTAAAATCAATTTTAAATAGCCCAACGCTTGCTTGACTTTGAAAAAAGCACATAACATATTGATAAGGCCGACATATAATTTGGCTATTGTAGAAGAGTTAGCTGCATTTATCAAAAGCAAATTCAAACTGGGGCATCCGCATGGCGAGAAGCATGCTCTTGGATTAGTATTGAGTATTCTAGTTCTGATAACTTTATTTATTCCGACCACATTGGCGTCGTTATCAGATCCCTATTCTCGACAGTTTTGGATATCTATTGTATTTGTTATGCTCCTCTATCTCTCGAGATGAGTAATTGCAAAATCTTAATATTATTGACATTTGTTCAACACGGCTTACATCCCTGGTGCAATCGAGTAAGAAGGCGTAGTATTTATCTTGTTTAACTATGTTTATAATTCGTCAATAACAGATTTACGTTCCAGTAATTTATTGACGCTTCGTGAATCAGATCATATATTGATAATAATTTAAAAAAATATATAAAATTGCTACTGTTGCCGCTTTTAATACTTCGCTTCCAATACTTTTGGAAGGCCCTTATGCGCAATATTTCCCACCTTAGGGACGGAGAGGCCCTACATGGGTTAATCCGGCACTGTTCACAATGGGAGGGATTTAAAGAAAACAGCTTTGATTGAATCATCATCATCACATATTATATACCTTTTCTTATTTTAACGTTTATTGTAATATGATCTTCCTATGTATTCTGCATAAATCAATATGCCTGGGTTACCCAATACTTGACATTATTATTCAATTTTTATACAATTTGTCAACATAAACTGATTATACTATAGTATATACATACATGTATTATAGTATAAATGTACAAACACCTATTGAGTCTTACACATATTGAATTTATGGTTTCAAACAAAACGCGTGTACAAAGGCGAACAGTCACCTTTTTTCATTGTTATTTATTCGATGGCAACATTATTTATGCCGCCTTTGTATTATTGACGTATTGCAAAGATGCTTTTTCCACTTTTGTATTTAAATAACAATAGGTATCAAGTTTTCAGCACATATACAAAAAAGAAGTTACATTGAAACACAATACAATACAATACAATACACAAATGAAAATAATTACTAATTTGTAATTATTCACCCAAAGTGAATACAGGATAAAGTAAATAAGTTGCTTAGACCGATGATGAATACCTAGGCAAATTACTATAAACAATTTAATTTGAAAACGATTTACTAGAATAAAATTACAATTTACTAAATAAAATGGATGAAGAGTATTCAATTTAGTTCTAAGCCAAGTTTATTACATTTTCGAGTTTATTTCTAAAATTGATTTATTTTAAATCCTCTTATAAATATTTCTCTATTGTTGATTTTAAACAAGTAGAGAGAAATAAGTCTAAAGAAAACAATAACTTCCCGCTTAGATTGTTATAATACTTATTTCTTTATTTATTTTTAAGTCCTTCACACCTGCTGTAAATATCAATGATTACCACTCTACATTTATTGTAACTTAATAATAAAAAGAATGAGATGAGATTTTATCAAATTTCTATTCAATCACTTATAAACTTTGTGTATGGGTACATCACAAGTTACTGAGTAATCGGATTTACTCTTATGTAAATAGATTGACTTCATCGTCCTCTTTGCCATAGTTACTATTCTGAACTTTAATTTAAAATTCTTTTGAGCAATAAATTTAAAGCAAGGAAAAAAATGTAGAAATCATAACTTACTTTTCCTTGATGGTTTAAAAAAGAAAATTATATGATAAACAACGGGGCACTGGGCAAAAATAAAATTTCGGGGCCTTATACTTATGATGAATTTTTTGTTTGTTTATGTTACCCTCTATGAAAATGCGCTTATGTAAATAATTCTGTGGAGGAGTGAGTACAAATTGACTAAAAATGTAAAATGAATATCCTGTGTTTTAAAACAAATACAGCGCACATACTATTGTAGCTTACAACAAATCTCATCTTGACAACTTGTTCGACATGAAAGTCTCAGATTGTTTGACTTGATTTTTCTGTGTTTTAAAATCGCCAAATATGTTGGCAGCTTTGTTTGTCATGTTGTGCCGCCGCTGGCGCATTATCAGATCTAACAGTTACAGCCTTTATTTGTTAACTTGTCGTCACAGTTGTCATCCTAGGGAGGATAGACAACAAATTTAATTTCGCCAGCTTTGCCTACATCCTTTTGAGACGAATACTCTCTCTCTCTCTCTCTCTCTCCCTCTATTCTTTATTTTTTGGCAACACATTCCAATCTAAAATCTGAGTGCATTCGACATTTGTGGGCTAGAAAATGGGAAATGTTCCCACGTGAAAGGATTTCTGCTCCGTCCAACTGATTAGTATGCGGCAAAGGACATAAACATATTTCACCAATTTCCGTTTGTGCTCGTTGCCAGCACTGCTTTCTCAACTAAGTTCTCAGCGTCTGTTCTGGCCTGGTACCATGATACTACAAGTCTACTTATGAGTGGAAAGGCACTAGAGAAACCTTAGGATATGTATGAGTGCTACCGACATATTCAACTCATGTGTCATTCATGTCCTGTTATCCTTACGTTGTTGTAACTCCTTCCGTCGCTTACAACAAATTGAATATTATGCTTTGCTTTTATGTTGCGTACATCTATGGAGTAAGTATAACAATACTACGAGTATAATATAACAACTAGCAAGGCATTCTGTCCAGTGCACGTTCAGTCGATTCCATTTCATTCATTTGATATTTGTTTCCTCACTGTGTCTTTAGATTCTTTTCTTTCATTTTTTATGACTGACATCTTTAATAGAAGCTAGCAACATTCCATTGGAATCCGCTCGACCGCAACGGAATCCTCATTTATCAACATTCAACCATAATTCGCCTTTGCTCCTGTCACCGTGTATCATTTATTAGCATACGGGACAGTTATAAGCAAATATGGCATTCATATATCACAACGAGTAGAAGCAGCAACTTATCCTTTTCATTATTATTTATGTATTATACATTCAAAAGTCAGAATTCACTCTTCAATTTGTGGTTAGTCAATTGATTTGAATTGAATTTGACCTGAAGTTATTGTATTTGGTTTCAAGCAATTTTCCGACTCCATGACTTTACTCAATTAGCTTTCAAATTGAATTCTGCGGTTTCCATGTTTATTTGTAGCTAATTAAAATAAATAAATCAATTGTGCAAAGTTCAAATTGGAATCACCAGATTAATTTACTCAACAGGATGAATCAAAAAGGCAATTACAAAACATAAAAGCGAAATCAGCAAGAATTCATAATCCTTATTCAATAAAGAAAATCTTGTTGGCGAAAATTTCAATTGAAATTTAATTAACGTAAATACAATTGTTCCGGTTTTGCCTTATTGGTGTCACGGATATTAGATAGTTTTAAATATACAATTTGAGTTATTGTACTGAAGCATTTAACTCAGATGGTATGGTATTAAAAATTTGGCAATAGATTTGGTTTTAAACATCACTAAGAGAATCAGATCGATTCAAATTGCATCGAATCGAATTGATAGACCATTTGATATAACTTTCTTGAAAAAAAAAAAATCACATTAGCTCTCTAGCACCCGTGTTTCAAACGATAATATTGTACAATATATACTTCTAATAAGTGACGCCATTTGACCTGCATATATGTACATAGTTTAGTATAGTTTCCTAAGTTTTAGGGATTATATATATTCAAGATCAGCTGGACGAAACGAGTTAATTTAACCATGTCCGACTATCCGTCTGTATGTATGTATTGACTCCACCCTAAACATAAGTCAAATCAATAAGGTATGCTCAATCTCAAATGGGTCATGTATGAATGGGATGCGCTTACGGTGCACGGTCATGCTTACACGGCCAAAGTGAAATTGGGCACATGACGTGTTGCCATATATTTCATGCCATCTACATATCTATCGGTGTATTCAAATTAGTGTCCGACCGAAACCTAACCTAACTAAAAAACGTATTTTTTGTAAATCCAACTTTGGTAACAAAAAGAAACTTTTTTTTGTGATATTTATTAAACAAAAACTCTGAAATCCAATAAAAGAAGTATTAGGCATAATAAATAAGTAGAAAAAGATGCATTAAACGTAATTAGTTTCATTTGCGGAGCAATCAGAACATATCATAACTGCATGCCTGAGACAAAAATATTTTTTGCATTTCATGCACTTGTATCGTATATTTCTTTTTTTTTTTTTTTTTGACGAACAAAATGTGCAACGACCTGCTAGATGATTATCACCAGATGATGAAGGTTCTGATTCATCTAGTTTGCATATTTCTAACAGCCTCAGTCTCAGTTTATTTGGCAGACTCGAAATTAATGCCCACTTTATCAGATGCGGTAAAATAAGGTCATACGAAAGTGTCTCTAGGAACTTCTTGCGGCTTGTTTTCATGTTAAAATTGTTAAGCTCATATATTATTAAAGAATTTATCCCCGCAATATTTATAAGGCTGTACAAAATATCCATAGACCACCGATTAGTTCCTCTAGCGTAGTTATAGGTCTCGCACATTTTAGTCATTTAGTGTTTGTATCTTTGCCGACATAGTACTTTGAACATGTATGCGCTATCTCTTCAGATTCGTCTGACGAATTAACCTCCTGCTCAGCGTCTGTATTTTCCCCATGTACTTCTAAAGCATCGTCCACTGTCACTCTTGGTATCGTAATTTGAGTCAGAATCGGAAATAAATATAACATTTTTTTTTTTTTTTTGTCAAGAAAACGTTAGCATCGGACCTCATTACCAAAAATTTAAGAAAGCAGTTTTTCTTTTTTTTATACTTACTTCCCAATTGTTTTATGTTATTTTTTTTAGCCATAATTATTTCTAATGCATTGGAAAATACAAAATAACTGCATTTTTGTTTTGTTAACGTACATATTCTTTTACTGACCTTCAACATGTAAATTTTGACCAATTTTCAATTATTAAACGTCAATAAAAAATGTGACGTATCACAGCAAAATGAAGGACATATTTGATTAGAATCAGGAGGTTCTAATCCATAGACTCTAACTAAAAACATTCTAAGGGGAAAACAGTCAAATTTTGTAAAACTGTATAATTAAGTATTTAGTATTAGCTATGTAATATGAAACGGACAACGATGAGGACCAACCGACGGCTGGAATGTTGATTTAGTCCATACTATGTTTGTGTTGTATGTTCGTGGCTTCCTTATGAATATGATTTATAGCAAATTTTACAATTATGTAGCTTCAGATGAATCGCTAGAGCCTTTTTCGAAAAATTGCTAAAGTGTTGATTGACTCAAGCAATATTGACTATGGCCAAACTCCATAAGACGTTATACTTTCTACATGTTTCAACGGCGCAAGACGCAATTCAATTCAATTCAATTGAATTAATTACAATGCTTCGTGATTAATAGTTTTCCTTATTTTTGTAAATGATATAAATAATAATGACTAAAATAAATACATAAATATACGAGTATAATGAGTCCAAATAAATATCAAATAAAATATACTCAATTAAAGTGAGAGAGGTGTGTGAATTCAATTTTACAGCCAATAAAATCGACGTGTATTTAAACAAATCGGGCTAATTTTTATAGAATATTTTTTCGATTTTATGATTTTTATTATTTTTTATATGAGGCACCCTGAGGTGCATTTCCGCGAACACGACACAGAACACAACACAACAACAGAAACAGAAACAGCAACAGCAACAAACCAGTCTGTTGGTTTTTTAATTAAACCATGCGACAATTTGACATGAATATCGAAATTAAGATCTCACGCTAGACTGGTCGTGCATGTATGGTACATATTCAAAAACTCATGAAAGCCCAGTACAACCAGGTTAACAAAAGAAATACAAAAACAACAGCACTAAAGGCGATACAGCGGAAATGGACGAAGCCGAAAAGAAGGACAACGACGAAAATCCTGATGGGCTTTGGGGGTAATGGCAAGTATGAGTGCAGCCAACAACAGCAGGTGAGCAACAAAACTTCCGATTGTCGAAGCGGATATCCGTTGCAAGCATTTTGCCAGATAGTTTTTTTTTTCGATTTCTCTTTTAATTGTTACTGTGTTTTTCGTCCCTTTATCTACTTGCGTGTCAAGCTCCACGCTGTGGCGTGACTAACGCAATGTGAAGGATTTACTACGGTACGCAAAGAATGGCGAAAATCCATTGTTGAAACCTGATAATAATGATGCATATATGTTACGGTGTATGTATATGACCAAAAGTAAAAACAATACAGAACATTAATCGAATTCTGAATACCTTTCACTCAGACTTTTCGCATCTGAATATTTTAAGAAAAGTTTAAGTTTTTCGTTAAAAAACTCAGAAGTAGGCAAATGTGTGGGGGTTGGACATAGTTTCGTTTTTGGCCAATAACTATAATAATTTCGGAGTTTCGCAAAATTATGTAAGGAGAGTGAGAAAAGGAACTCTTTTGCAATACACCGAAAATCGAAAGAAAATGTAAAAATTATGTAACCTCGTTGAAAATAGACGAAAAAATTACTGAAATCATAAAAAAATCGGTCAAGTGAGAGTCGGACTCACACATGAAGGCTTAAACACAATATATGCAAATTCGTTGGACGTAAAGCCTGTACCTCTGTCTGAAGTTATGTAAAATTAATTTGTTTTTCTCGCAAATATTTAAACATCGCCCAAAAGTATGCTACATAAAAATTAAACAAAATGATAAACAAAAGATGCTAAGAACATTAATTTGCATTTGGATTTGTAAGGGAGGTACCACTAATGGTAATCATAGGATCTTGAAATTTACATCGTTTGTGAATATTAGTCACACACTTATTTGAGTCCCGCGTGGATATCACGTCTCGTTGGTCTTAAACAACCGATGGCAAAATTACAAAATGCAAAACAAAATATAAATCGTTGGCTATGGGCAAACATGTAACAATAATCCTCAATGATTGTGCTATGGAGACTACCTCTCACAATTTTCGGGAAACTCTAGTTTTTATTACACTTTTGACACTATCCGTCAAAACATTATAATTTTACAAGAAAACAGACAGTAAAGCGGGCATCAATTAATCGATTCTCTCTGTCATGCTGATGTTTTCTATATATCCTGTATTGTTTCTCTGACACAAATATTACATTAAAGTGATAATACCTATAATATTTACACTAGTGAAGTGCAGATATACAAAAAAGAAGAGGAAAATAAAATAAAATTATTTTATGTCCTACCATTCAGTTGAGTAAAGCGGGCCACCCACGATGAATTTATTCGCCGTAATCTGTTCGATTCGACATTGATAGAAAATATTTTTTTTTTTATAAGATTTAATGTAAGAAATTCAAGTATTCCACATGTGCCTAATGAAGATCAGTATACTTATCAAGCTTAAATTAGCATCTTAAGTGCTTCTTCTTAGTTGCTAAGTTATATATAGCGTATATATATAAACTGTAATATAAATAATTTGGGTCAATAAAGAATGAATGCATGAATGAAAGAAAATTTGTATTTTTGGAAACAGAACACCAAACACTGAAATATGTACGCGAACACATCCACATTTTGTCCAATCGAACAGATTACGCGAACAAATTCGTTGTGGATGGCCCGCTTAAAGAGCGACAGAGTGAACATATTCATACTACAATACAAAGACCCCATCAGTTTCAGTTGCTTTTTTTGTCGTCCTCTGGTATGCATGGTGAATTTTTTAAAGATTGCTTCAGTGTGGCACGGAATTGAGGTTTTATAAATGTGGGTGCACATGACTGCTTATATAAGTACGGCAGTAGTACGAATAGTTCTGTATCCTTTTTTTCATTCTGAGTAAAACCTAAAAAAATCGAATAAAGAAAGTATTCGAACCATGATATAAGCAAGTAAGTGTAGACGTTGTCTTTATATTATACTAGAGTACCCGGCGTGCTTTGCTACGCTTCCGAAGTGATGTTAGTGCGTGATACTGATCGGCCCAGCCGTTCTCCAGTTTGGCGCTTACCAACACTTTAAGCGATTCATTTTTATATATATGGAGATTGAGATAGAGATTTGAGAAGCCTTGCGAGTTCAATCAATATAATTACCATTGGGAATACATGTCTACCATACTTCATTGAAATTTCTTAGATCAACCTACGATTGTTATTTCTGACCTTTTATTTCATTTTAGAAAAGATTGTTCTGTTCCCTTAGGAAAAGGTAAAACTTTTTTCAATTAACTGTTTTATTTAAACAAATCAAGTATATCAACATTCACGTGTAGATACCCAATTATAAAGAGTTGCACAAATTCATGCATGCCAGGTACGTGAGCAGTAACTATATATTGTAATATTGCACAAAATCATTTAAATTCTTACAAAACCGAGAGTAAACATTTCAATTATAAAAATCGGTTAAGTGGGAATCGGACTCGCACACGAAGATTTACGTACCACCGCAAAAGGTTTTAACAATATGTATGCAAATTCGTAAAGCGTGAAGTTACGCAAAAATATATTATTATTCTAGGATCTTGAAATGTACATGGTTAGTGAATATGGGTCACACATTTATAGTGTCCAGATTTCAGTTCGCTAAGATAGAAAACAAAAACAGTTTTTTCTAACAAGAACAATTATTTAATTTTGGTTCTCTATGGGGACCCCTCTATGATCTTATCTTTATTTTATTTTTCATATTTGGCGTTATGCATGCAATTGAACTATACATACTGTGAAAATTTTAACTATCTACCTAAGACGGTTCATGAGATAGTGCTCTCTGACGGACGAACAGTGTAGGCTTAGTAATAGGTTCGCGTTGGCACCTTTTGTGTACGGAATCCCAATAAAACTACATAACATAATTATATAAAATCAAATCAACATATAAAAACTTCTCATAGGCTACTTTATTATTTATTGAATTTTATTATAACATTTTTTTCCAAATTAATGGACCATGGAAATATGAAATTTAAATAATGAATTACAAACCAGAAAGAAGGCTATCATTGGATGTGCCAAAGATGTAATACTCTTCACGCTGCTCCGGGTTGCATCCAACTTTCCTTTCTTAGCATCACTATATTCTATCTGTTACAGTTTGAATATCAACAAAGAACACAGTTTGAGTTGCATTGTATTTTTATTGTACTTATAAGTTTCTCATTTAATGTGACTTTGTATGGGAGGTAAACCTAGAATCATGAAATTTACACGGCTGATGGATACGGAACAGAAACTTATAGTGTCTAAATTTCAGTTCAATAAGTCAAAAAACCAACAACTTTTTCTAATAAGAACATTAATTTACAAGGGGGTTTGTATGTGAGGTACCCCTAATGGTCCGATTGGGCTGATTCCGACAAATGTTCAGCGTTTGGTACAAAATTTCAGCTATCTAGCTCAAAAACTGAGGGACTAGTTTTGCGAACAGACGGACAGATGGGATGGACATGGCTAGATCAACTTGTCTCACCGAGCTGTTCACAAATGCTCGTATGTATACTTTATGTGGTCTGCGATGTTTCTTTCTGTGTGTTACAAACTTCATGACAAATTCACTCCCATGAAGAGTATAAAGATGAGGGTTTGAAGAAGATAAGATTTGGAACAAAACATAAACTAACATATCAAATTTGAACCTCCTTCTTTTTATAATTTTGAATCGAATTTACATAACAAATATTAGCTTTATCTCTTATAGCATTCGAAAATTATCAGTAAAAATTTTCAAAAATTCTCCAGTAGACCTTAATGACATGAAGCGGGCTTTATTAGATTAGTAATACGAGAATTGGATGTGTAATACAAAAGATACATATATACCATAGTACAAAAAAAAAACTTATTATCGTACATTTAAATTAAATTTTTACGACTTCATTAGAGTGGAATGATGAGCAATAATGATAAAAAAAAACCACAACGTTGTGGTTATGATAGAAATACTTAGACAAATACTCAAGGAGAATAGTCCTTATTGCTGTCATGCGGTTTATATATACATACATACATGTATACATATACTGTCTAAGATATTTGAAAGTGAGAAAAGTAACACATCAGAAGAATTTTTAAACTTTATGCGTAAGTAACTTAATAATGACGAACTAGAAACCAAAACCAAAAAGAATCTAAGTTGGAAAACCAAGTGAACCGCAAAAAGTCAGTCAGAGAAAATACCGTAGATGAGAACTATATAAAATTTCATTTCGAAAATATACAAAACATGTTTATGTATGTATGTACAAGTATTCTTGTGTGTTGTGTGTCATACAGGGTGCACCGTATAATACTTTTAAAACTGCTTTATCTCTACAAAATTATGATGTATGAAAAGACATTCGACACCATTGGGAAACTTAGATCTATTGACTATAAAGACATAATAAAATACGTAGTTTGCGGTTCAAAGAGATTCGGAAAGATCAATGTTGGGAGCAACATGGAGAGAGTAACAAATAAAGCTCTAAGAGAAATGAATAAGTGGAGACAAAGTACCAAAACAACATATGTAAAGAGATAAACGATGTTTAAAAATACCCCTATCTAGAGATAGGCCTATGGTCAACAGTAATCGCGATTGGCAGCATGATATCGATAAGGATTCTGGAGCAAAGTTTTGATGTGTGACAGAACAATTCAGGACGTTGACATATTGAAAAAAAAATTATACAAAAGGCCTCGAATAGAACACATTTGGGTCAGCGCTTTTTGCGCCTAATTGCTAGATATTATTTTAAAAAATTAAGTAAAAATGAAATGAAACTATTTGGTTTCAAAAGTATCATTAACTAGATGGGGCACCCCATATGTAAGCAAAAGGAATTATCCACATTTAAAGCTTGTAAAAATGTTCACCTCCACCATCTATGACATTACAAGAATGTAAATGGCATGGTCACGCATTTGTGCATGATTAGGTAAGGGATTAGAATAGTTTTGCTTGTGTTAGTTATTTAGTTTTGTTAACGATACTAAGTTATGTTAAAATTTTGGACAATGAAACAATTAGTATCTCACAAGAATTGAAAGCAATAAAGTTATAAACATGAAGAATAAAGTAGGCTAATTATAAACGATTTCAGTGAAATTGCATGTAACCATCACTAGGAAAACAAAAAATCTTTTTTACAAATCAAAAATAAATTGAAAAAAGAAGACAGTTATAGAATTTAACCTCTTTCACATTGTGACAAAGTCTTGTTTAGACAAATCTTAATCTTAGACTATGCCATTCTAGGGACTATGTCTATTTCGTAATTTTTCTTTCATCTAGAAATCTGGTTATGCTATCCTTAGCAACAAATTACCAGCTTAACTTTACAAATTAAAGGTTTCAATTAGTATCTCAAACTTCAATATTATATTAGTTATTACAGCATTATTACAGGAACTCATACTCACTCTATGAGCGAAACGACGTATTTATCATCTTTAAATAACTTTGTGCGCTTGCCTGGAGATTATATGGCACATTGCTTAAAGCGACAAAGAAATTAATTGGTGGCTTTTTTCATGTGTATAAAGCTACCTACAAATCATATTCTTAGATAATGACTTCATTGGGTTTATTAATTATATTTAATTGCCATTTGATTTGATTTGAGTTGCTGTTATTTGCAGGAAATCCGAAGCCAAAAGACTCAATTGTTTTGCTTCAACTTCCGCTATCTTGAGGCGTGACCAGAACATACAATAAGTATTTTGTATATATATATATATGATTTTTACAAAACCAAAACTAGACATCGTTGAGTAGAATATCATGACGTCATTAGGAAAACATGAGTATGTAATATAAAATAAATTTTTATTTAATACACATCATGCTTAAGCCAAAGTACTTGCACTTAAACTTCCTTAACCCTAATGTGATGTACATAGTACATATGTCAGTTATATGAATGCCCTTTAAATCACACTACAGCACATCAGTACAAAAGACATTCTAGACCATATCAAAATTTGACTTCAACGGAAACTTTTATTATCACATAAAATAGATATTTTTTATGTTTATTTAATCCGCCAGAAGTACGTTCTACAATATAAAGTGAACCCAACAGATTTCCATTTTTCAAAGTCATACTGAACAGACAAAAAGTACACAAACTAATCACATCAAAAATTTACACACAAGCGGTTTTTATACCTACACTTTACTATCTATTGTACTTATATAACATATAGTAGGTGAAAGGGTATACCATATTATGCTTTTGCGAATTATGGTTGGTATGCAAAACTTGGAGGCATAGCTGTGTTTACAAATATGTATTTTGTATGAGTAAGTAAGTATGTATAACAGCGAGAAGAAAACAATCGTTCCATCAGATTTGAGCCATACCTATCTGTCATTCAAAATTTCGTGTTTCTTAGGAACAATAAGGAAACTTAAGTATAATGTCGCATACAGCATAAGGATATTCTTTTTTAAATATTTAAGGCAATTGCGACGTGTTTCAATTGGGTTCTATAGTTTATTTAGGAGCCACCAAAACTCCCCTGATCGATGTAATCAAAAACCACTTACCTAAATGGTACACAACTTCTTAAGTAGACAACGAAATAAAATAAAAGTCTATTACAGCAAAATAGAGCAATATATCATGTATTAAAATGATTGTGACAAACAGGGTATCTCATAATTCGACTAGCCCGACCCTAGCTTTCTAACTTGCTTCATATTAAAAATCGCTAGAAGGCAATAAATTCTAAACTGACGGTTGTTGCAGTCTCTGCTATTTGAAGAGGAAATTGTTTACCACATGCGACACTTTCAATATGCTTCATAAAAGCAACTTGAGTGGCACATCACAGAGGCCACAAGTGATACAAAATAGAGCAAAAAAAATAAGTAACTTCTGGGAAATCAAAGTGACTAAATATATGACGAGACCATTTGATGAGTTTATCAAATATGAAAAAATTAATAAAATATTTACTTTTGTTACATTCATCAATTTTGTCTTATGCTTTTGATTGATTAAAGCCTATCAAGCCTATAATCCTCTAAATGTTATTTTTTTGATTTAAACATGTTTAAGTTTTAACAAAAATGAAAATTGCTTTATTCAACTGTTGGTTTTGGCTTAAATTGAAAAATTAAACATTATCTACAAACGAATCGGACAGACATTTTAATGTTTGCGTAGCTTTGAGTCTCCGTGCAATGCAACGCTCCTTGATGCCATTAAAGACAATTGGTCTGGTAGATCTGGTAGTTCCGTAGTCCTGTTATTCCGGTCTGTTATTAGTGTCTTGGTAACATGCTGTTGCAATGCTAGCTGCACTTATTGTTGTTGATGTAAGGAGTTGCTTCTTCTGGTTTCGATGCGCTGCTGCTTCTGCTGCACTTCATAATAAAAAATAATGTTTTTGTTGCATGACTTCCAAAGAGAAAATTAAAAAAACGACCGTTAAAAGAGTAAAAACAACAACTTAATAAAGACTTCAATTACTGGGCTATAGTCTCTTGTCTTGCTAGTTTTACTTTCTTTATTTCACTTAATACCTACTCTTTTATTTCACCATCTCTCCTTAATTTTAAAAGCTCAAAAGTTTTTCTTTGCCTTTCGTTTTGTTTGCTTTATTAAAACTTAATAATGGCTTCTACTATATTTTAATACACTTCACACTGTGTAAATGCATTATCACTTTAGTCTGCTGTTTGTAATGCATAAAGCTCTACCATCTACCATCAACAATCCAATGGCCATCTTTATATACCAAATTATGTATTGTGAACCAGCAGCTAAGTGTTTGAAGTATAGAGTTGAAATATTATGCAGAGTCAGATGTTTTAGCCAGGATAATTTGACTTGGGGTAAGCATGACTATTACAAACAACATAAGTCAATCATCAATCAACTCTTATTTTTTAATGTTGATCCTCCGAATCGCATTCAAAATTGATAGACTAGTCTAAATGCAATTTAACTATCATAATATTTTAATTACGTATATTTATAAACGTTATAAATAAATGGAATAAATAGAAGGTAATTTAAATGAAGTGTATGATGTATAGCTTTAATCTGATTCGAAGTCAACAATTATTTTGTGCTTTTGGCATAAATTTTCGTAACAAAACACATGAATTTGTAACATGCAACATGTAATTTTAAACTACACAGCATACACCAAATTGTAACTCCTGAAATTAGTGAGGAGAGTATTCTTTTAAATTTAAAAAACTGTTGAAACCCACTTTCTCACCCGGTCCAGACAAAATACCTAGTTGTCTGCTGAAGCACTGTGCGGAATCTCTGTGTAAGCCGCTTCTAAAACTTTTCAATTTATCACTTCAGAGCGCATCTTTTCCTGCTATCTGGAAGGAATCCTTTATTGATCCGTTACATAAAAAAGGTAACAAAGCTGACATATCTAATTATAGAGGTATTGCCAAACTTTCTGCAATCCCAAAGTTGTTTGAAAAAATGCTCACTTCTACCCTTTATCACTACTGCAAATCTATTATTTCTCCATGTCAACATGGTTTTATGAAGAATAGATCATCAACTACTAACTTGCTTGAATTTACATCTTTAGTAAATCTTGGTTTTAACGAAAAATGTCAAACTGATGTTATTTATACTGACTTCAGCAAAGCGTTTGATTCCGTTAATCATGATTTGCTTTTACTTAAGCTAGACCTTTTAGGTTTCCCGCAAGATCTTCTTTGTTGGATTTCTTCATATTTAAGAAATAGAGTGCAGCGAGTGTTATTTAAATCAACTCTTTCTTGTCCGGTTGATGTCACTTCTGGTGTTCCTCAAGGAAGTCATCTTGGCCCATTATTACTGTTTATCCTTTTTATAAACGATCTTCCTTCATCCTTGAATTACTCTCGTGTTCTGATGTATGCTGATGATGTCAAACTATGCCTCTCATTTAATGACATCCTTTCGCAAGTCAGATTGCAAGATGATCTAACATCACTGTATTCATGGTGTTCATGCAATCTTCTTCAGCTTAACTGCGCAAAATGCATGTTTATGACTTTTCACCGCCTGAAACCTCATCTTCTTTCTTACACGATTGACAACAATTCATTAGCGCGTGTCTCTACCTTCAGTGACCTCGGAGTCATTTTTGACCCTAAACTGAGCTTTAACCATCACATTTCTTCAACTGTTAATAAAGCTAAAAGTATTTTTGGTTTTATTAAAAGATGGTCTAAAGAATTTAACGATCCCTACGTTACAAAGCTTCTTTTTATCTCCGTATTGAGTCGGTACAGAAGCAATTCCTTCTTTTTGCACTTCGGGGCTTAAATTGGAACCCTGGTGTACGTTTGCCTTCTTACTCAAGCAGGCTTCTTCTTATAGATCTTTCTTCGTTGAGTAATCGCCGAATTTCTTTAGGAATAAGCTTTCTTCATAAACTTATTACTGGTATTATTGTTGACTCACCACGGCTTTTGAGTCAACTTAGTTTCTGTGTCCCTAGTCGTATTACTAGGAATTTTGTTCCTCTTTCTCTAGGTAGGTGCACAACTAACTTTGCCTCACATGATCCATTTCGTGTATTATGTGATAATTATAACAAAATTTACCACATCCTTTCTCCTGAGATTTCGCCCACCGCTATCAACGCTCTGGTCTTGCAACACCTACGATTCTCCATCCACCGTGACTGAATCTGGACGCACAATTTTGGATGGGGTGTCTAATATCTGTCTCTGACCACACATGCTGTGAATAGGGGCATAGCTAGCTATTTAGCAAATAAATTTCCCCCACCGGGTCAGAGACAGATTTACATTCTTTTTGCTTAATTAGTTGTAAGGCTTTATTTTAAGTATTTTTAATGTTCTTTGTTGACAGTATTTTGTCATAATTAAATTAAAGTAAATAAAATAAATAAAATAAAAAAATAAATAAAGAGAAACAAGAAAGTACGTACGTATAATCGGATGGTCCTGACTATGCGACACCCTGTACCCCACAATCATTCTTAAACTTAATTTTTATGGTGGAATTACACATAAATAATAATATGTTTCATTGATTGTGAGTATGTGTATCATACATCTACTAGTAAATCCATATAATTTCATATCAATATCTCTAAAACTGTGGAAGTCATAGATAGTTTTTATTGTGTTGCTTCGGGGGACATAACATTTTTTGTATAAGATCATTATTTTATGGAGGTTTTCTCCAAATCGGGCATACAATTTTTACTGTACCGCAATCAACAGTTCATATATATATGTGGTTCTGATTTGCTTTCATAATTTTTGAGAGTCTGTGTTCTTTGAATCCAGTTGATTGATTGAATTGCAGAGTTGAAGGACAATCATAGAAGAAATATTTATCAAAAACAAAAAACTATTAAATCTGATTTATATTTTGCGCAATTGTTACTTTTGAAACCCCAAAATGAGCGGTCATGTCTATGTAGGAAATTTCAGCTTCCTAGCTCTTATAGATGGGCCGATGGCCATGTCTAAATATGCTTCATTACAGAGTGTACAAATAATCTTTTTTCACAAATGGTCATTCGTTCATATCAAGCAATCTGCATTGCACTTTGACTTACATGAACATTCATTGCATAAAACTGAAATTTAATTCGAGATTCTGATACCAAATACTAATCAATAATGGAGGTGGCACGATTAAGTTATTAGAGTAATAAGTAACTTATTTATGAAACAATGTTCCAATGAGTTGATACTATACAATCGTATCATTTAAATGAGCTATACTTTAATGATTCCAATCTCCTTGCATGCAAAAAGCAGTTCGAATCTGGTAGTGATATTTTGATCTGTTTTTATACACTTTACACAGTGAATAGTATTATAAGTTTGTCAAGAAGTTTGTAATACACAGAAGGAGACATCGGAGACCCTATAAATTATATAAAGGGTGCCCCAAAATGTACGCAAGATTTGAATTACATAAATAGAGGACAAATGGAAAAGTTGTGGACTTTGCTGGCACATACACACTATTTTGTCGAACTTGTCCATGACCATTTTGCATAAATGTGATAGAATTTCGTTGATGCAGCGTTGATTTTTCTCTTTTAATGCTCGGGTGGATGTGGACTTGTTAACATACACCTTTGACTTCACATAACCCCATAAAAAGAAATCTAAAGATGTTAAATCACATGATCTAGGGGCCAATTCTGATCACCGAAACCAGAGAGTACACGACCTGGAAATGTCTCATGCAGTAATTGAATTGTTTTACGGGTTGTATGGCATTACCATTATTAATGTCATCCAATTTTAGTCATAAAGAACTGTGTTATCATGTCGCGATATCAAGCACCAGTAACAGTCACTGCTTGAGCAGCCTCATTTTCAAAAAAGTATGGTCCAATAATGCCTCCAGCCCAAAATCCACACCAAACAGTGACACGTTGTTGATGCATTTGTTTTTCGACAATCACATGTGAGTTCTCCGAACCCCAAAAAAGACAATTTGGCGATTAACAAAGCCATCAAGATGAAAATTTGCTTCATCGCTTAGGATAATTTTGCTCGAAAAATTATGTTGATGTTCAATAATCCATTCAACGAACTCTCTTCGCTGTGCATGGTCATTCGGCTTCAAATTGTTGTGTTAACTGAATTTTGTAAGCATGATCCCAGATCTTCAGTGAGAAAACGCTATTGACAGTTTCACAGTTGAACATATTTTATTTTTCGTTATTTTCAAGATAATGTTCAACAATAAAGACACGTTGTTCTATCGTGTAATGCTCCACCAATCAGAAACTGTCAGCTGTTAATTTTTTTTTTTACTGCACAAATGGTAGCAAATTAAAATCTCGCATTAATTCTGGGACACCCTTTATATTCTTGATCAACTCGACGAGACGAGTTGATTTAGCCATGTACGTCTGTCCCATCTAGATGTATGCAAGCTAGTCCCTTAGTTTTTGAGTTAGAGAGCTGAAATTTTGTATGAATTTTTCTTTTTACCAGACACTGCACATATATAGAAGGGGTAGCTCCCATATAAACCCAAATTCAAATTAATTAGAAAAACTTCGAACTAAAATTTGGACACTTATAGCCTAATACAGTGTGTCGCTGATAAGACACAGCCGTGTACAGTGTGTCTATTGTGTCCAAAATACACTTGTTATTTGTTTTGATTATACATAGTACGTAGCGTTGTGGCAAAGTTGAGAAATTCAAATGGAAAATTTGTGAAAAGTACATGATTTAGAACAAAATGCAGTGTATGCACATAGTTGTGGTAGTTACCTTTTTTGTTCCTCCTAGGTATTATATTGAATCTGGCAAAGCTGTGTCTTTGTTGTGCCTATGCTAGAAACAAATCAGACTCGAGTCTAATTCTACAACAACAACCCCGCAATTTCCCTTGTGGTTGTTGTAGAATTAGATACAGATTTTGACTTACTTTATTTAGGCTATAAGATAACCTTCTTAGTGGTTTAATTCTTAGATTGAGGTGTCAACAAAATTGATATTCTCTTGACCTTCAAGGACCACAATATAATCTACTACAATTTCCGACTTGACTTCAATGCCAATCCAATATGATAGCTTTTAATCAAAATAATTTATATCTAATTGTAAGACATTTCATTTTACTTTATGAAACCCTTATGGACTTACCAGTTATTGGCCTTTAATCAACCATATCACTTTATAATGTGTTATTATTATTATTGTTATTATTATTATTATTATTATTATTATTATTATTATTATTATTATTATTATTATTATTATTATTATTATTATTAAGAAGTAGACAAAAAAAAATAAATTCTTATACTACTTAAAATTAAGAGCGCTAGCTGCCATGGCTTTCAGCTCTTAGATAATTAAAATTGAAGTAAAAGATTAATTAATATTAGTTATATAAGATTTATCAAATTAGTTGAATTAAAAAAATTATAGATCGAGTTTATGTTGCTAAGATTTGGATTGCCCAGGAGCTCTATCATGTTAATTTTGGTTTGGACTCGAAGGTGATGTGTTGCATTGCATTCTGAGAGCAGGTGTTCCACAGTTGCAACGTCATTGCAGAGAGGACATGTATCATTGTTGCGGCCGCACAATAGGTGTTGATGAGTGAGGGAGGTGTGACCGAGTCGGTGGCGGACGAATATTTTTATTGCATTACGGTGGCATTCGGCAGGATAAATTGGAGTGATAGCACTCGGGTTTAAACGCTTGTAGTGGTGACATGCGTTAACCCATGAAATCCGGCCTTTCTCCCGTCTATGAGCTTTAACTAAACGGAGGATGTCGGCCTTTTCAAGTAAGTTAGCTGTGTGTAATGGTTCTTTTAAGGCGAGCTTAGCACGGGAGTCGGCTAGTTCATTCCCAAGTATTTTGGCATGGCCAGGGACCCACATAAGTTTAATATGCTTATGTTGAATAAGCTGGTCGCGGATTGAAGTAGTTATTATACTGTTGCTGTTGGGGTTTCGTACGGAATTAATAGTTGATTTGCTGTCTGTGCAAACAATGACGTTGGATGGAATATTAGCAGCAAATCGTACAGCTTGGAGAATAGCACATGCTTCTGCAGTGAAGATAGAGCAGAAATTTAAAATAGAACCAACCGATCTGGTTGTATTTGTTCCGTCGGCAACAGCAAACGAAGTTGCATCTGAAGTTTTTGATCCATCAGTGAATAAGAACAATGTTGTCTTTTTGTATTAATAACAGCTTGTGAGGTGAATCAAAAAATTTTGTATACTGGAAATTACCTATTTATTTAGGTGATAATAAAAGAACTCTTCCTGTTTCCAATAAAAAAAAATACCTCTGTATCAAAACTTTATCATATTGGCATCTCATTTTGAAAACACTTTATGAAGACTATGAAAAACTGATAAATTTGAAATCAATTTAATTTATATAATGTTAATTTTAAAAATAATTGAGTTGACCCTCAAAAAGAACATTTTGCAGCGCTTGTGCAATACTTGATCTTTCAGTATTGAAGTCATTATCACAGTTGATATGCTGTCATCATGTCATCTTATGCAGTTCATTATCTCTGTCCTCGAGTACTTCATGCCGATAAGCATACACATACATCCAAGACACGCAACGTTCATCCTCATTACATAATGTATAGGACTTTTTAGCTACTAAAAGATACAATCAATTAAAATGACTTGCATTTAGTAGCTTTCACCTCAGTTAAACTCATATTAATTGTTGCTGCAATTGAAAGCATGAATTTTATAAGTGGTAAATATTCCTGAAAAATAAAATTGTTATCAAGTCCTAACATTTCCAACAAATTTATTAAGTTCGTTATACATAATAGGCCTCTGTGCTGCTTTCTTATCAAACATTTTCCATTGATCCCAAAAAATCTAATGTGATTTGCATTCTGGAGCCTCCTTCGTTTAATGGTTACAGTTTTTGGTATCTCTTGCCTTTTGAGTGAAAAATACACACATTTTTATTTTATTTAAAAAAACATAATTTTATTCTTGTATTTTAATTTTATTTATTAAAGTGTTGCAGTTTGCATTTCTTCATCTGAATACTTTTAATTTATGTAGATGGTAAAATTTTCAAAAATTTATGTTTAAGTTTTACAAAACACCATATATGGGGATAACTTATCATAGGCTAAGTAACGGTTTCCTTTCAATTTGATAAAGTGTCTACACTTACTCCATATCCCTTGTAGTTGTAATTGACTTTTACCGAATTGCAAAACATAGTTGAACACTTTCTGGCTCCGCAAGCCGTCCAATGCAGTTCATGTGCAATGTGTGTGTAATTGTGGAAAGTATATAAGACTACAGCCCACATGCCTGAATTCAAAGTGACAATGGAAACATTTTTGGGCTACCAAAACAATCAAAAGCGAGGCTTGATGGCTCATTGTGATGCCTAAAGTGTGTGGTGTAGGGTTAACGTAATCTTAGTTCAATTAAAACTCGAGTCAACTCGACTTGATCTACGCACTCTGGGTGCAGTTAATTGAAATGCATTTCGAGTGCATCAAACGTTTCGTTGTTTAAGTTGCAAGACCAGCAATGTGGAATAAGTAAGATAACTTGGTGACTGACTAAGCTATAATTATTAGTTAATGAAAGGAATTCTCAGCAATATTGGTTAAATACTTTTCACAGACAAGTTTGGAATATTGCAACATATGGCTTATATGAAGATGTAATTGTAATATATTCATCCGTATCTTTCCCTTTGTTATCTCAATTAACACTTGAAATTGTTTAATAGAACGGCCGTGTCAACGAAGATTCACGGAATTCCATGCTAGTAAAGTTGACCTTAACGAATAAATGGGAGTCAAACCTATGCCATATGACATAAGAGAAGGCAGAAGCATTGAACTTCTGACATTCACCGTTCAAAAGCATCTGGGAGAGATACCATTATAAAGATTTTTTTTTCGTTTGATGTGGTTTGATAAGAAACCAGAAAATGTTCGCAAATGAAGAGTTTTGATAAATTCTATATCAAAAATCATGTAGAACTCTAAAAGGCTTTAATACGAACATAAATGTAAACATTCTTGAGAAAAAGACTGATTCTATTTACAAAAAAGTATTCTCCCAACCATTAACAAAACTGTCACTCAAAATTTCGTGTATGAATTATATATCATAATATCATATACTAAGCTCTTTCGGTTGGATCCGAATCGATTGCAACTTTCAGTTCGGCGTTATGTAGCTACATCTCTCGAGCTCAGAAGGATCACGAGAGGATGAAGTAAATATTTAAGTTCTTTTATACATCTGACAGTGATCTGCAATGCACACCTTACTTTCAGTTTTTGAGCCATCGAGCTGAATTTCTCAAAGAGAGTTACAGATATATCATACACAGATGTCTTGCAAGAACCAGAGTTTTTTGTTTAGGGCATAGGTTCCCCTGTGGACGCTAGAGTTTCCAGGGGGGCAGAAGATGGCTCAGAGAAAATGAGCGGGCATAAGGCAATCTAGAGGGGCAAATAACTGACTTTGAATCGCCCAGCCATGAAAACCATAGAGTTCACAGTATTTAAAACTTAATTTAAATAAAACAGTTGAATGTACCATTGAATTAATAGGAAAATCTCACTAAATGGCAGATAATTAAGCCAGATTTGCGTTTTTCAATGATGAGGATTCCAACTACTACTGCTACTTTACACAGAAGTGCGTTGGTTATCAAAAGGTAGATGTCTGACTCGATTTTATGATCTGTTTGACTGTTTGATACAGATGTTAGAAAACAAAGTTACCGAATTGCACGACAGCCACATAACATCAAATAATGATATTGCATACTTATCAGACCTGTATAAATTGTTTAATCGCCAGCTTTAAGGCGACAACTTAAACTTAATTAATACAAAAAATCCGTTACTGATAATGTACAATATAGTAGGAATATCAGCAGACATGAATTTAATAACTTTCCCAATTTATTTGTAGCATTCGGCAACGATGACTTGCTTATTTACTATTAACTTTTGGAAAACCTCCACAATGTTTTTATGGAACGATTCCATACCAGACTGGGTGGTGGATCCATTTTCAAATGTCAACACAGCAGGATAACCCCAGAACGAAGAAAAACTCAAAGAATTGAATGGTTATCAAGAATTTTGGCTGCAGAAGCCGAAACCAACCAATACCCAACTATATAATGAGTTATGGTCGGTGGTTCAACGATTTCTAATAGCATTTCTATGGTCGTTTTTAAAGCAACGTTGCTAACTAATAAAAGAAATCGGCTACTAGACTCTATTGAAGCCTGATATTAACAAACTCATCAAAATGCGTCAGTTTGAACTTTCACACAAATAGATAGATCATCTATCTAAAAGGAAAAAAAAAGTAAGGTTAAAATTTTGGGGGGCAGTAAAATTCGTGTAAAGCTCAAAATGGACGGCTGTCGAAATAATTTTGGGAACCTATGGTTCATTTTGTTTTATCATACAATACTAGTTTTATTTACAATCAGTTCAGTTTCTACCGCATGCTGTTATGCAAAACTGCTCAGGCTTGACTAGTTGCTGCGTCCATCCAGCAAGTTGTCGCTCAACAACTAAAGGACAATATACAAACAATTAGTAGCTCCTGTTTGGCACTACGCGTTACAAATCTAGGGTACCGCTGCTGCCAGCAGCATTCAAAGAGTCCAAGCCAGTCAAAACAAGGAACTGCATTGCATAGCTGGGGCTCCATGGTGTTGTGCGCAACACCATTCTGCACAGAGATCTCAATATGCCCACTGTGAAAGATGAAATCATGCAATGCTGTAACCGTTATCAGCAGAGGCTACAAAACCACCCAAACCCAAACCCATTAGGCGATTTCGTTTAAAGAGGCTTCATCCTAATGAACTTCTAAACGGAAGGTTGTCACTATTCTAAATAACCACAGCAATATTTTCTGCTATTTCAAAAAAGTTCTTTTGAAAACCACAAATAATTTTATTAAACGCAGTGATACAATTAAAATTGTTTTGTTTCACGACCAACATAAGTTTGTTAAAATACAAGTTGAATTTAAGAGAACAGATTGAATATAACTACCATATAAATCGGATAGTGTTTATGAGTTTTGTGAGGAGTGATTTATTTATTTTTCTCTTTGAAAAAAACTTAGAGAAACGGATTGAAATGCCAATAACACACAAAGTATGTAAAGTGAATAATAATCTATATTGTTTTGTTGCTGTTTTGTTTTGCTTTTTTCAATATAAATATATTTTAGAATTTGAGTACTTTTATGTTAAAAAAAAAAGCTTAAAAATTCTTTTCTATCATCTTCGTGTTTGTTGTTGTTTCGATTATTTGTTGGAACACAACATCAACTTGCACAAAGAGATGAAAACGGGGTGAATAAACAAATCCGATACAATTTGCAATGATTTTCAATCAACATCTGAAGCTATAAAATCAATTTGACTTGATTTTGTGGATTTTCAATCTATTTTCATACAAGGATGTATGTAATTCGACTGGATTGCCTTTAAAGGAACTACATAGTATATTTTAAATTAGATTTGAAGTAAGAAGCATCAACAAAAGGGTTCCACATATACATATATTGATATATGTGCATATATAGTAAATATAGTAATGTTATTCCCATAAGGACTCAATTTCTTTTATTTTTTTTTATTTTTCTATTTTATATATTGTACAACTGGAATTTGCAAAAGATAAAAAACACAATTGGTTAATTGGTTATCTACAAGAGTAGACAAAATCTCTAAAATTATTACACATCATATGTCGATCCAGTCCAGTTTGAATTGTTCTATTGAATACGAATGTAATTCGAATGGAACTTGAAATACTTAACTTTTGTATTTGCATTTCTTTTATGAAATTTAAATTTACATTGAACATACAATGTGCGTACATAGATGTGCGTATGGAAATGAAACATTAAAGATTTATGACTTGTGATTAAGGATGTGGAACATTATTTAAACCTCGATGGTAAGCTTTTGAAGTTTGCAATTGGGGGAAGCAAACACATTCTGCATCATTACATGAATTGTACTGTTCTAGCTTTGATTATATGTTAGCAAACATTCTTTTGACGTATTTAATTTAGGGTACTACTAGCTCAATTTAATCCTTCTCGTGTATTTTGCTCAGGGGCGTATGAAGAACGTCAGTAAAAAAGGCGACAGCAGGGTATCTTGTGCTTATGATTGCTTCAAAACTTGCATTTCACAAACGATCCAAGGTGATTCAAGTTATCTTGCATGTAATTTAAAAGGTCGGTTTATACAATATATCGTTTACATTTCTATCTTAACAACTCTTTAGTTATATGATAATATTGTATTGTATAGCCAGAAAATATGAATACTACATCACCAGCTTATTCTATTTGATATGTAAGTATTTTTATTTTTTTATTTCAAAGCAAAAACTTTTACAAAGCAAATACAAATTAATGGAAATGGGGCGCTTCATATTTGACTGAACCTATGAAGTTCTTCTTATGCAATAGTTTTATAATTGTTTTGGGCTTGTTTATTGGTTTTTATTGTTTCTGTTGTTGCTGCAGCTCAATTTTTGTTGCCACAAGGAGTTTTTCAAATTACTTTATTCCGCATCGTTGCCAAAGAGATCCAGCCAAAAGGCCCAAGCTAAAAAAAAATTGTAGAAATAAAAAGAAGGGAAAATGTTTCTGCAGAAAGGCGAAAAGTAAATGCAAAAAAGGCTTCCTATGGGATATGATACTGGGTTAAGTATGATTTTGGGCACAATAGCAACATTAAAGTGGAATGGTGGAACAAATAGTAAAAGAACTTGAGTTGTTTTTTAGATTTGGAAAGGGGAATTTTTGTTTGGGTTTGACGCGCTCTTATTTATAGCGTAAATTTGCATTCCACGCTTCTACAAAATTGTGGGTTGCGTAGCATGTTTTAATGCTGTCCTCGTTTTGCGTATTTGTTACAAATTCAGATACTTTTGATGCTGATGTTATTGGTTGCGACGAATGCGGCTTTTTTGTGTCACCCGGGAGCATCGTTTAAATGATTTGTAGGCATTTAAATCTAATTAATTTCGCTGCTTAAACTCTTATTAGATTTCCTCCCTTTCCATTTGACTTCACTAGTATTTAAGAAAATCATTGTGGAAGGGCGTTTTTTTTTCTGTTAATTAAGTTACAAATTTTGTAATGATTAGCGCAACATTTTCATTCAATATTCTTTTACACATATACATATGTACATAATTATGCAATAATTGCCTATATAGTATTGTAGATATGTAAGTATATTAATTATATTTATCATATTCTAAATAAGTGTGAAATCAATAAATCCCACACACATTTTATAATCACTTAATTAATTAATTAACATGCACATTTCATTAATTAGCTTATTAACTTTAGTTTTACAGAAAAAAATAATTAAAGAAATATTACATTTGTTTGTATAGAAGCGGAATTTCCTGCATATTTAATCCATTTGCTCAGTGAAATAAGTATATGTGCATAAATGTTTTTCACTTTTAATTTTAACCTACTGTATATTTATTTTCCATATGCGAGAGTCTTCTCCCGTTATCTTAAATTTGAGTGAAGATTGGCGAGTTTCTTAGGAAATCACTAAATGTGCAATTAGATTTTAGTGTGCATTTGACCGTTGGAAAGGCAAGTAATGGAATTTATTACATAGTTGTCGTATACAGGAACACAAATTAAATTAAGAAATATATTTGTAATAAATAAAAAAGAAACTAATTTAAGTTTTAATGCTAGAATGCCAATATGGAACAAGTCTATCAGAAGAAGAGCGCGGTTTGATAATAGGACTAATGGAAAGTGGCGCCAGAAAGTTATGGCAAATTGAAGCGTAGCGGCAGGCCTATAAATATTAACGAACGGTGAAAACGGGAAATTTGCCGCCTAGCTGTGCACAAGGACATGAGTTGCAGTGAAATTAAGAGCCATTGAGGTCTTAATATATCCAGAAGATGTGTCCATCAACTTTAAGTCGAAAGCATACACGATGGCTATACTTCCCGAGCACCCCAACCATATCTTTTTTCCATTTTTCTCATGAAAAAAAAGTTTATCTTAGATGGTCCTGATGGTTGTCAAAAGACTTAATCGAAACCACGGCGGGGGTTCCTTAATGATTTGGGCTGCTTTTGGATATGCTGGAAAGTCTCCGCTTTGTTTCATACCAAGCAGAACAAATGCTCACACATATATACAACTGTTAGATACTACACTTATTGATTTTGTTGATAACCTTTATGGCGAAAACTGGACGTTTCAACAAGATAATGCCTCAAATCACACCGCATGCATTACAAAAGAGTTTTTTGCGTCAAAACATATACCCCTTTGGAATGGCCAGCGATCAGTCCTGACTTAAATCCAATTGAGGGCTTATGGGTAATCCTATCAGCGCATTTATATTAGAATGGCCGTCAATTCGAGACCATAAAGCAGCTCAAATACACTTTGATCATGGAAAGGGGCAAAATAAGCCATTCCACATTAGAAGCTCTAGTGGATTCCATGTCAAGGTGATTATGGTAAAAGGAAAGCATATTAACTAATAAAATCAGCTTTAAATTTAGTTTATTTCCAAAGAAATTACCTTTTGCACATCATTGATGCCATTTTAGCCTTTTTCCGGACAGATCTGTCCTTTTTTTAACCGACCTATCCGGAGAAAAAAGTCAAACATCCCCTATCCGGAAATCTATCCATTTTTAGTTTTAATGTACTATTTAATTATTTTTTTTTAAATTTTGTGAATATGCTAAAATTACGCAAATAATAGAAATAGTCGACATGTATTGGGTTGTGCTCATCACTAATATCATAACTTAACATTGTGGCTGATCACATGACCGAAAACGGCACATGACTCGAAGTCATGATGAAGTGATGACAGCCATTTCGGAACCCGAAAACAAGTTCGAGTTGACAAGACTACAAGTAGACTCTGGAAAAGGGAATTTAAACAAGTGAAGAAGAACAACATAAACAAACATGCCGAAAGAAATATATAAACAAAAATTTCGCGAGTCCTGGCAAAATCAGCCTGATTTAAAAAGTTGGGTGAGCCGTGATCCAAAAGATAACAATAAGGCTTACTGCAAGTTTTGTAAGTGTGGGATTAAATCTAAAATGATCAAATACGTGCGCACATGGCCACAAAAAACATGTGGTTAATGCCCAGCCAATCGCACAGACAAATAAATTATCATTCCCACCTAAACCAAGGAACGATACTGCTGTCCAGGAGGCGGCGCTAGTAATGTTCATTGCCCAGAATGCTGCGATTGAACAAGTCGCCCATTTAAGCGACTTGTGCAAACAAAAATTTGGTGCATCGCAATTGCAATTACGTCGGACGAAATGCACACAGGTTATTAAAAACGTGTTAGCCGAACATTTTAAAGATCTTCGGAAAGATATTGGTGATGCAAAATACAGTCTGCTAATCGATGAGACGACGGATGTAAGCATTACTAAGATTATAGGTAGGATGCACTTATTATATTATAGGCAGGTAACACTTATTAGGTTCCAGATAAATATCTCAACATGATTGGCACTAGTGCTTCCTACAGTAGTGCCGTAAAAGAAGAGGATTATGACCTCATAGATGAGGCAATAAAGCTCATTTAATATAAAAAAATAAATTTATAACTTTAAAATTAATAAAAATAAAAATAATAAGGCAGAAAATTTTGTCCTGTTTTCTGTCCTTTTTTAAATATTTTTTGTACCTTTCTTCCCGCTTTTTTGAGGTCGGTCTGTCCTGTTTTTGCGATAGGTTGATGGCATCACTGTTGCACATATAAATATTTCCTATGAAAATTTGTTATAGAAATTGATTATTACTCGTATATATTGAAAGGCATATTGAAATACATAAATTAGTTTTCTTATCAATTCTCTACCAGAAGAATACATATAAAAAATATATTCAGAAATAAAAAAAAAATTTAATAGTTTAACATTCTTTTTAGTTTAGTCAATGCACATATAACTATTTCACAGAGTATTTCGTGTATATCGAGCCCTAACCACGAAAATGATGTAAGCGCCAAAAAGCAAATTTTACAGGAGAGCGTTTATTTTCATTATTTTTCAAACATCCATAGTTCTTTGCTTTTATTATTAATTGTAGTCTTTATTAGATCTCATAGAAATATTAAATGCGTTTTTAAGTTGTTTTTGTGCTTATTTGAATCTTTTATGGTGCATACGCTATTTTCGCTGTCACTTCTGGCGAAGTCGTATACGTTATTTGAAATCACATTATTTTATCATGGAAAAATATATTTGTTTCATTTATTTATAAACGATCTTACACTAAAGTACGTGTTTACAAAGCGCCATAAAAACCAATACTGCAACACAAATTGACTGAACCGATAAGAGTGCATTATCATTTGGTTTGCAGACTCATGCACCGATCTTATCATTGATTTGATATTTCACTTGTATGTTCTTTTTCATTAAGTCTTCACTTAGATTGCATTAGCGAAAACGTACAAGGTATGGATCCCAATATTATAGTCCATTATATCAAAAAGGTTAACAAATAAAACATTAGAAATATCCACAACCTTCTCGTCGTTCTCGTCTGCCAATTTTACTAGACTCCTCGTTCTTACTTTCTTCTAGACTATGTACTTGTTCTTGTTTCTTTCTCACCTGTTGCTGCTCCTTCTAGTCTACTAGTTTTTGGTTCTTCCTCATCTGTTACTACTTCTTCTTTAACCCGGCTGCCTTCCCTTTGGTACCCTTCTCATCTTACAATAGTTGTATGTATATTTGTACTAGCGGAGCCCGGCGCGCTTTTTTAAGGCCCCGTCGTTATTGCATGATTTTTGTAGTCATTGTTCCTTTCTCGCACTTATTTTGTCCACACACATTTATTTAATTTTTTACTACAAGTAAGTGCTACCAAACATTGACATCATGTTTACATCATGTTAACGGATGGCAGGGAAATTCAACTTTGAGAATAGAACTCATGGAGTCCAACACTATCAAACTTTTCAACAAGTCAATAAGCTCAATCTGCGGTGAATCATTTACAACTGGATCTCGTATCTGCAGTGAAAGGATTTGAGAAGAGATATTTTAGCTCCTTGAAATCATGAAAGCGTTCTTCAAAAATGGTTCAAAACTTAATTATGTATGGCTGTTTCGAAACAAGCTAGAAAAAACTATAAGTATTAATTTTAGCCAGTCTGTTAAACGGCAAACTTTATATTTTTCAGAACTAAAAAACAGTGTTCCAAATCAATTTCATAATGAATACATCGATCGGCCTTATACGAGTATCTTCCGTAAATGTGAAGGATTCATTAAATGAAACAGATGAAGAAAAGCAAAAGTGTTCACTTAAGATCCTCATGTTAGGAACCCTCTAAGCACTCTTTATGCTTAGCAATTACGTCCTCCTAGATCGTAGCCAATTTTTGTGTAAACATCGGTGCTTTTTTGAGTGATTCGCTTAGGTGACACTTAAAGCACCGCCCATGGTCCAGAAGTACACCCATGTAATTTATAAAACGCCTCGATTAATGTGGTTCCCCACTCTCACTGGGAGTTTTCAACCTTTTTTCTGAAGCTCATAAAAACCGACTCGGCTTTAGTCGCCAGGCACGTTGGTTCTGCCTAAGCCATCTTCATGAAGCTCTAACTGTTTCTTCCGCTTTAGATGCGTAGCTAAGTGAGTTTTTTTACTACCACGAGTATCGCAATGTCATCCGCATACCCAACTATCTCCACGCCAGTGAGTTTAGTAATCCGCAGAATGGCGTCATACATGCTATTCCACAATATTGGAACACGGAGCCTTGTGGGACACCTCCGGATATCTCGTATGACTTAGAACCTACCACTGTATCACAGCCTAGGGTTCGCTCACTAAAGTAAGATATCACCATCCGGATTAGTAACAAGGTGTCTCCAGCATAGCTAGCGCATTAATTATGCAGAGCGTGACAATTGCGCAGTACATTTTGTCCCCGCTTAGCCATTTAGGGCCTCCTTGGCAATGTCGCAGACCTGCTGGACAAAATGGAGTTCGGCTAGCCTCTGTGCACCGCAAATGATTCATTCAAGAATCTTTTCAGTGGTACTTAAGAGGCACAGGGGCACTATTTTTATGAACACAACTGTATGTCTGTACTTATATGTACATATTTATTTATTTATCTAACATCATAAGTTCATTATGACAAAGCTAGTAGAATTTCGATTATCCTGTGTCACTCTTATTTTAAAGCACAGGAAACTCACTTTTATAAACAAAATTTTAACTAGCAGAAGACAACCAACCAACCGACTTTTGCGGTTAATTCATTAGAGAGAACTGACTTCTTCATGTAAACAAATATGCGTACAACTTTCAGATACAAACTTAGATGTACTTATACGGTATCTATCTATACAGAACAAAAGCCGTTGGGCAGTTGGGCAGACAGACAACTGCATTATAAATGCGCATTGTGATGCTAACATTAATAATGGGGCTATGACTCTTACTTCCTAACCCTTACACCTTACTCTTTTACACTTATCCAATCGTCGACGCAATGGCATAGAATATGTATGTTAAGGAATGCGGCAAAAGCGAAAACACGACAGATAACCGCAGCTAAAAGTCAGCTATGTTAGAAGATGAGTTAGAGTTGCGGACGAACAAGCAACATTAGTGGCAAATGTAACAATTAGTTGCATACAGTTGAAGAATTGTATAAGTAAATAGGTTGCAAATTGGATAGAGCAGACCAGACCAGCAGACCAAATGATATCGTGTTTCCATTGCCTCCACTAAAGGCATAAAATGCAGACGTTCACATACTAAAAATGCAACACTTTTAAAGCCACTTTGAGCTTACTTGCATATTCATGCGAGTGTGTTTCATACGGCGGCCGCAGCAGCAAGGACACGCTGAGGCTTTTAACCGCAAACCAGGCACATGACAGTTTTGCATTATAAATTCGCAATGCATCACACAGCAACACATCCATACATATACATATGTGCATATAGATATAGATTCAGATGTATTCGTATGCATTTTACACTTGCTTTTGTATAATATGTTAGTAAATACAATAGTACGTACATAGTACCCTACATTGTATGTCACAAAACGTTACAGACATGTCAGAGAAACAAAAGTATTGCATACTTCCTTTTTTTTCATTGCTTTTTTTTGTGTATAAAAGTTCATTTACCATGCCACCGAGTTCTTGTGCCCATTAACACTTTTATAAAAAGTTTTAAGTTGCTTTTAGCATTTACATCTGGTAATGTTTACCTGTTAGATACCGATTAACATACATTTATGGGTAGGATTTGTATTTGCTATTTTGTCTTTATTCGAAAATATTGAAGTTCCAAAGCCAGTAATTCATTCATTGCATTTTCGCATTTCATATTAACATCACGTCTCCACAGTGTGATTTTTTCCATTTTTAGGATGCCAAAATTCATAACAATCAAAGAAATGTAGCTATGACAATGAAATTTGGCAACAGTAATGCAGAGATCAACATTGTATTGAACAGAGAAAATGGGCATATTCCGCCCACTTTCTCACCTCGCGCCCATATACGGGTATGTGATAGAAACCGCTTTCGTCTCAAAATTGAGGCGATTTCAAAGCCTCTAAATATACAATTAAAATTTTCTTAATTTTTTACTCAATAATTAAAGTATCAAGGGTGTCACAGAAATCGCTTTCGCATCAATTTCAATTGTTTTTCGATTACCGTGACATCCCTTGATACTTTAATTATTGAGTAAATAAATACTTGTAAACTAAAATTATGAAAAATTTAATTGCATATTTTTAGGCTTTGAAATCGGCTCAACATTGAGACGAAAGCGATTTCTAGCACATACCCGATAACGTGTAATTTTAAAATTTTTCCTGACTTGCTCAAATTAGCGTACATTTATGAAAACAAATTTGAAATATATATTAGAAAAGAAAAAGTGATAAAAAAGTAAATAAAAAGTTAGTCGGAGTAAATATCTTCGTCATATTCATATTCTGGTTCGAGAGAAATTAAAATTGAATTGATTTCAAAGCCTAAAAATATGCTACTAAATTTTCATATTTTTAGTATACAAGTATTTATTTACTCAATTATTAAAGAATCAGTGTTATGAACATTTTTATTGGATACTTTTAGGCTTTTGGTTTTGTTTTAGTCACTTTCCACAAACTGCACATAAAGGGGTCTGACGATATAAGCAATCTTTGCAACATATCTAAGATACTTTCAATTCTTGATGTCCTTCTAGTGAATATTTCACGATAATTTCTTGCATCTTTGTTTCTTGACTCTTGAGCTTCTTCAGAAAGTTGGCAGAATAGAAGACGCGATTATATTTTTTCCATGAAATAAAATTTGATGCACACTCACTGGCATATTGTACCAAATATATTCTGATAAATTAAGTCTCTGTAGCATAGTGGTCTTTGATTTTTTTTACACAGTTATATGAAGAATATATTTTTTGGCTTATTTCTGAAGTATGGTGCCTAATCAAGTTATATCCATGTGTTGAAAGATTTCTTTTATGCAGTGCCTCGTGATGGAGAAGTCGTGGACAACTCTTCAAATATTTTAACAGAATTTCTTTTCCCAGACGATCTTAGTTGCATTTCCGCTGCCATTAATAATTGGTCATTATTGGAATCCCCCTTAAGTTCCTTGGTAAATATCACGAGATGTACATGGAGTAACATCAAGAATAAATTCAGTTAAGTATTATTTCGACTAGAACGTTCCAATCTTGAGCGAAAATCAAAACAAAGCTTGATGACATATGCTTTTAATTTGAGGTGATGCACATCTCTACCAATTAAACTCAAAATTTGATTAAACACGGCATTATACTTTTCTCCTTTCTTGCTTCTTAGCCAAACATCGAATAGTGCATTTCGAGAAACTGACATATTTGATTAGTGTTCGCGAGAATTTTTTTTAAATATAAATTCAGATCTTAAATCCGCGATAAGAAAAAAAAAAAAATAAACTGAAATATTAAAACCGGGATAAAGAACATGTACGTGCATACATATATTTGGGATTAAGTTTTCTAAAATTGAAATTATGAACTGAATTGTCGATAGAATGATGTCTTTTTGCTATGACCTTTCATCCAAAATTGATTTGTATTCACAACTTCATGTGACTACGAAGCCACCGCGTTCTGGTAAAACTTTCAACCGCTACATAAAAAACACCAATCGCCGATGTTAGCAGCGAATGCGCACTATGTAGCGGGACATCAAACGGGACGGTGATAGAAGTGCGCGCCTGAACAGTTAGAGATACAAAAAATTCGAACAAGTGTTCGCAAAAACTGATTGCAGGATCTAAAACTAGGCATATTTCTTATTAATTTGGTTATAAACATCCAATAGAATTCAATAGAATTGTATGTAAAATTCACTCTATTGAAAAAAAAAAAAAAAATTATTAATTCACTCAATTTTTGGTGATTGTCTTTTTTAATGGATAAAAAAATGGAACATAATAAGTTAGCTTCAGGAACTTATTAGTGTTGTTACAAAATGTCCAAGTAAATAAAATCCAAAAGATCTTTGCCACAAGTTTCAGCAGATATTGCAGGCTGTGAAATGGGTTTCTATACTTTTCGCAGTCAGACAAGTTCGACAACGGTTATCATGCTGACTGTTGTTGTTTATCAATTACATATAAAAAAATTGTTACGATCGGAGAACTTTTTTTTTTTACTTTTGGCATCCTTAAAGTAAAAAAAAGTCACACTGTGCGTCTCTTGGGTAGCATCTCGTTGCTCCTTGCTCCAACATGTTATTTGGCTTACATTCAAATTTAATATTGGCTCCGAATGCAAACAGTCACGCTCCTTTAGCGAAGATTTCTTTCTTTTCGACAAGCCAAAATTCATTTCTCACAAGTACGTGTGAATGGAGCCCATTAAATGAAATTAAAAATTGTGTTGAAATTCAAATAATTTTAAATCGTATTCTTATCATCAAAAATTAGCAATTATCTCTTTCGTAGATATGCTAGCCAACAACACCTTAAAATTTTAATTGATTTAGTGCAACTGATCAAGGCATTTTATACCTTGAAGTGTTTCCGTTAGTATTTGAAATAAATTTCATGTTCAAACGTCATACAAAAATGAATTAAGTATTTGCATAAAAATCAAATAAACAACTACGTTAATAAATTGAATATTCAATATTTATACCTCAATAAATAAAATACTTAAAACTCTCTTTCACTTCCTTACCCCACTCCGTTAGTACTAGTATTATAAGTACTTAGGTTCGCTGTTACAATACATATATTCATTTTTCAATCTCGATTCAAGAAAATGCTTACTCAATTTCAATTTCATGTTATATTGTCATAATATTTATTCAATTTCATTTTTTCATTCTTCTTACTTAATCCCCCAAGCAAGCATCCTACGTATGAAATATTTGTTTTATGTCAGGTTTCTACTCATACAAGCGCGTAGACAAAGATTGCAAATGTATAAAATAAAAATAAATATTGGAAAGCAAACTCTTGAGGCCAAACTATTGCTCCTTAGGCATAGTTTTCTGCACACTTTATTTGCACATCACACAGTCTTTCCGTTTGGCTTCTTTGTAAATAAAGTTTTACAGGTAATTGCTTTCTGATACATAATCCAGCTATGATAGAGTTTCCGATCTAAATTGAGAATGTTTTTGTTTTTCTTTTCACAAATCTATGCATGCATCCATCTACAATACTTTTTTATACAATACGAGAATTATTTTGGTAAAAACTCAAAGCAATAAGTTGAAAGGCCAGCTATACTCTATCATATGGTAAACAGTCACTTAACTTTTTGATCACATAATTTTTTTTAAATTGCTTTTTCACACATTTTTAACAATTTTTCTTATTTGTGGATAATAAAACGGAAAATCTACTTTGAATGCGATTATTCATAGATAAAAATTAATTTTGGCGTTGATGTACTTCAGTGGCCCCCTTAATCACCCGATTTTAACCCAAACGGGCACCTCTGGGTTGAGCCCAAATATGCTCTGACCAATCTACCAGCAACTGCCCAAATTTGAGTATGCTTTGGGAGAAAGCTCAATCTGCTCACGAAAATATCCAACACAAAACTGGTAAAAAGTAAGCCAACAAGAATTACCGTTATTATTAGTGTTAATAAAAATAAAATACTATTTCAAGGTACTGTTTGTAAGTTCCCACAAAAATTTGTGGACGATGAAAAATTGAAAAGGATACATTGCCGTCGGTAAACAAACGAAATGTACATATATCATTTATTAAACTAAAAACTAAAAAGAATGTTATCATTGGCTATGCCAAAGATATAATTCTCTTCACGCTCCTCCGGGTTGTATCCAACCAAACGGCGACAAATGCCGGATATCAGATATGTTTCCTTTCTTAGCATCACTATATGCGCTCTGTCACAGTTTGAGTATCAACAAAGAACACAGTGTGAGCAGAGTTTGAGGGGCACAATACAGTTTTGTATGTACTTTTTTTTTAACTTTTGTTTGTATGGAAAGTACCCCTCTTGGTAACCCAAGGATCTTTAAATTTACATGGTTGATATATTGGGATCAGAAACTAATGGGGATCTTTTACCAATTATCTAAGGAATACATGGTATTTTTTCCATAGTCTTCTATTGAGCCGTTTGCCTCGCACAAACCAAAATATGTAGAAGTCACGATATTTACACATTTTTGTTTTCCACTGTATATATGGCTAAGCGCTACCCACAACTCGCGCTCTATCTCAAGAACGGTTAACTGTATACAAAAATGACACATACCACATTTGTAGAGAATTTTATGCACTACAACTATTGTCCAAACATTAATTGCATAGGAAACAATATATACACAAAAACCTGTTTTTTCGTGGCCATGGACCTCTCGTAACATTTTTAGCGGCACATGTATCGGTGGGGACTTTTGGAATATTGCTTAGAACCACAAATGGAAGGTTCATGCAAATATCCCTTAATGTTTCTGATGTGTAATGTCTGAACTGACTTATGTTACAGAAAATCATTTTTTACGTTAATTTACTATAGATATTTATTAGTTGAAATTTTAATAAAATTGATTTTGTGAAAGTAAAGAGGAAAGTAAAATGACGACAAATGCGGTGATCCTAGACTTAGGTGAACAGATGAATGACCTCTAAAGGCAATGGAAGAGTGCTCTTAATCTTCATTTTAAAGGGATGCCTACTCTGAAGTAATACATAAAGCAGTTCCGGAGTAGGCATACTTCCCAGAGGTCGAGTAGGAAGGAGATACCACACACGCAGTCACTACGGTGGCTTTAGTTCCGAAAGGATTACTCCCAACCTCACGCAAAAAAAAAAAAATATATTTTATTTATATTAAATAACTTCATTATTTATCAATAAATATATATTGGATTCGGATTCGTACTCGGATTCGCTTTTGGATTCGATTACCACGAATAATTCTAAGATCCGGATCTTCGAATCCAAATCTCAGCATTCGTGCATCACTACTAGCCAGGCATATTAAGCACAGTTTACAACAAAAATTTACTCAGTGTTATTCATCGTTCTGTTTTTTAGTGTCCAATTAATGATACTAAATTATTGGTAATGAATGTTACCATGTATTTTCAAAGTAGAACATTCAGTGAGTAACTGAAAAAAATTCAATTTTTACTTATTCTTTATTTTTTCCGGTATGTGGTCACCCAATTCTATTGCGATAAAAAAGTATAGGTCTCAAAATAACAGTTAAAAACCAACCTTTTACTCAATCTCTCACAAAATAAATGGCACTGAGAGCCTGAAAAAAATAAAGGTGCACACGAAAAGGTCACTTTTTGATCGTTGTGTTACGTGAGTATACTAAGTCGAAGAGAGAGAGAGAGAGAGAGGAAGAGATAGTGGAAGTGAAGAGAGAGGGGAATAGAAACCAAAGCAGATGCCCGCCGAGCATTTTGTGAAACTTATAATAATAACAAATTTTTCATTATTATTTATTATCATTATTTTTATTTTGTAAATATAAATATTTATAGACTGACTATGTGAGAAATCAATTTTTAATCACTTAAAGGAGTCAAAAACGAGTTAGTAAGACGACTATTGAAAATTCAATCATTAAAATGTTTGCCGGGTAACAAAAAATAGTCAACTACAACGCACAAGCAGACACACATATGTAAAAATTCATATATACACACGAAAGACCTTTTGAATAACTTCTCTCATTAATTCGTTTAATGGTAGCCCCAGCCATAAAAAATCGAAAATAAGTGGCATTGGTTGTACACAAAAACTAAAAAGAAAAAAATAAATCACAAGGTTTTTTTCACCCCTTTCACATTTGGTTTCTTAACAACCGGTTACTTGACAGCCTACTGAAAATTTTGCCATTTATTTACGTACTCTGTTAAATTGTTTAAATTTAAAACAAACCAATAAATAACAGTAATGCTTCTGCTTCTGCTGTCTGTTGCCACAATTGAAAAAAACAGAGCAGGAACAGGAACCGTAGCAAAATATCAGTAGCAGAACTGTTGTTACTACTATAACTGTTCCTGCTTCTGCAATATGTGACAGCGCAGCTTAAGAAATAATTGAAATAAGGTAAAAAGTAAATAAAGAATTATTGAAAATTGTTAAAATATCCTCATCAAATTTAGATTTACTATTTTGCTAAAATTTAAAATTTTTGACAATCAGCTGTTATACAAAATGATGACTGGCGATTCACAGCAAAATACAATATTCAACTCGACTGTTGATGTCTCTCACATTATTATTTTCACTAAGCAAATCAAACTGACTTATGAATTACCTCCACCGTCTATGGGACCTATCACCCACTAACAACTTTACACAGTACAAAACTACTACACTAAGCATGCTCTATGTTTATGTGTGTGTGTGTGTGTGTGTGTGTGGAATAAAACGGATTTATTTTCCAAGTGACTGGAACAATGTGAAACTGTGACAACAAAGTTGTAACTGAAAAGTTTTGATCTTTACGCTAAAGTCTTGTTGTTTAGTCATTGAAAAAGAGGGTAGGGTCGTTCAGAACTATTATACTTGCCTCGTCAAAATGTTCAGCAATGTACAACAGTTACACCAAATTCTTTAGCTTCATAACGAAACTTCATGCAAGGTGCACTTGCAGTTTTCGTCCTGTCAATTGCACTACTTTATATTCTACATAGTGCATACTACATTCTTGTAAGTTGCAACCCATTAGCGCCCATCAGTTGCGGTTCTTCCTATTTCTTCTGAATTTTGTTTCCATTGACAAAGTTTATCCTGACTGTAAAGTTTGCCACGAAAGTTGATGTGAAAACAAAGAATACAACATTAACAAATTTTGGGGCCACTTAGTCAAAACTGGTTTGACTAGGAAAATATATAAGTACATATAACTCATAAACGAATATTCTCCAAGGAAATAGGATATAGAAAGATTGGATTTTGAAAATGACCTTGTAATGCAATAGAAACAAAAGTAATTAGTAAAGTTCCATAAACAAAACGTTTTAGAAAAGAAAAATTCAAATGAAAAGCTAAAAATTTTGTTGTCTACGCAATTGTCACGTAACATTTTCTAATTAATCCAAGACTAGAAGTAGCTGACTGACCAACAATTAACGTGGCTGGCAGTTGAGTGTTACCCAAATGAGCAACGCACGTAGAGAACATTAAAAACGCATGTGAAATGAACAAAAAATACAATATAAATAAAAAGTGTAGCGACCAATATCACATTCTACACTGTAATTCACACATTCGTTTCATACTCGTTTCCTGCTAGACGAAGGGACTGGAAGGCTGACTGTAGATGGTACCAACCACAAAACACCCATAACATCGACTGACTAAGTTTTTCCTGCTTTCTCACGTGCTCTCATTGCTGCTATTGATATCATATGAATTTCCCTTGCATATCTTTTCTACAAAATACTTTTTTCTTACTTTTGGACTGCGGCCAATTCATGTTTTCCACTAATGCATCTGTCTATCCACCCACTGTCTATGTGCCGCTTAACTGTCTGTTTGTCAGCGAAACGAATAAGGCGAAAACGATATACGCCAACATGTTGGCAGCTACAAAGTACATGCATATATGCTCGTACTAACATACTCATTTAGCCGTGCTTATTGATGTTGTACTGCAGAGTGTTGTTGGTGTTCATATCCTTACTATAACTCCTTGATAAAGTATGTATTCATGTTGTTGTTGCTATTGCCTTCAAAAAAAAAAATGCATTTGGAATTTGAGTTGCACTTACCTTGTCATACCGTACCCCGTCGTTCAATAGCCTATAAAAATTATTCTTGCAAAGCTATGCACCATTTTGTCCTCCTTCCTCCTGATTCCCCCTACCAATTCCTTTCAATGTATTTATCTTGAGCTTTACTTGCTTTGGCCTTAACGATTCTTGTTGATGTGCTTTATTCCTTTACTCATTGTTGTACGCTTTTTACTTTTTCATCCGATTTTACTGTGATGATACATAGATTGCAGTTGAGGCGTTGAGATAAACGTCGAAAGAAACTTGTAGTACATCGAACATTAAGTTGAAAGAAATTGCTTTATTGCATTGAGTTGAAGAGAAAGAACCAACGCATGTTGGAGTGATTTATTTAGACAGTGGGTTGGCTAAATTCAAAAGGATTTCGGTTTTCTTTGAAATGGTTGGTTGGTTGGTTGGTTGGTTTCGGTGGCTGGCTCGTATAGTCCACTACGAGCCACAATTAGCACTAGAGTGCCGTTTTGATACCACTTCCTCTCCGAACGCAATCAGTATTACTTAATCCAACCTGTCGAATTTAGGTATTGAGTAAATCACCCGGGCATGTGTATTTGCCCAGAAACTTATTTCTAGTCTTTGCCAAGGCTGGGCATTGACATAGAAAGTGGGTGAGTGACTCCTCTTCCTCTTCGTTTCCGCAGCTCCTACAATGGCTTCTAAACGGAATACCCAGTCTCACCGCGTGAATCCCTGTACACCAGTGACCGGTAAAAACCGGTGAGCCTTGCGGTATCCGAGCGTCTTCTGTTAATAAGTCTAAAAGACCTATTTTCGTTGTAACAAGGCCAGGTAGCACATGCCGCTCTGCAAGATTCAAGATCTTTCCACCGTCTGTTAGCCAGCTGGCGGAAAAACAGTAAGTTACTCCTCTTGACGACCGCCAGGGGTATCGAGACCTGTTCCGCCAACGATACTTCAAAAGAAGCACCAGAACGAGCCAATTCGTCAGCCTTCTCATTCCCCTCTATGTTCCTATGGCCGGGAACCCATAAGAGAGTGATATCAGCTTGGCGACTTAGCTCGCTCATCGTCGACATGCATTCCTTAACGAGCTTTGACTTAGCAGTGGTGGATTGCAGTGCTTTGAGTGCCGCCTGACTATCAACGAAGATAGCTATCTTACGACCTTCCGGTACGTTATTTCTGGCCAGCCGACATGCTTCCCTAATGGCAAGGACCTCCGCCTGAAAGACTGTGGCCTCGTCGGGTAGCCGGAAAGAGTGGTCTAAGCTTATTTGTGGTGAGTGCACCCCTGCTCCTACACCGCATTCCATCTTCGACCCATCCGTAAAGATTGAAATGTCAAAATCACTTTGAAAACTGTTCTCTTTCCATTCCATCCTGGTAGGAAATTTAACCTTGAAGTCGCTCTCAAAGCTATTGTGCGCCACTATATAGTCTGTTGTTTTCTTGAACATAGGATTATTAACCACTCCTAGTATTTTACTATGTCCATATGGTCGTTCTGCCCAGCAGCCGGTTTCTTTTAACCTTACCGCGCTGTTGCAGACCATGTTTTTGAAATAAATTGCTAATATTTTTAGACAACTTGTCGGTTTCCGGAAACTAAAAATCAAACCTTTTATTTATTATTCGTTTATTTGTATACCTTTCACAATAGTATCATGATGTTTGTAATGCATAGAACAGTTTTCAGATGACTCCACATTCATAGAATGATATATGTATTTGGAAATAATCAAGGTGACAATATGTATATTACAGCACATCAGTCTGTTTGACTGTTTCAAATGATCTGAAATGGTGTCGCAGAATCCGATCGGTTTTGTTTTTTCGAACATAAACAAATTGGAAGTTCGAATCAGCTGATACGTCAAATAAGATATCAATAAATCTCAAATTACAAAAATAAAAAGTGTATTTGCAAAAAAATTAATTTCGGCGTACTATCTTTTCTATTGTTTGAGGAAGAGCACTACATAAGGCTGAAAACGAAGATCCTTAGAGATCATAGCAATCCCTTGGAGATGCCGGAATCGGCGTAAGTGCAAAATTCTTTCTTTACCCAGATAACTTAGCTCATATTTCTTTGCAGCTTTGTAGCTCAATACCGGCTGAACAAAGAGGATTTTGTGTCAGTGTTAAATGCAGTGAAGCCGCATGTACATGAGTCTTTCATTCCACCTGTACTTCAGTTGAAAGCAACGCTCCGCTTTTTAGCGGAATGGTCATATCAACGTGAAGCGGGGAATGACGTAAGCGTGAGCATGGGGCAATCATAGTCTCTGAGATACTGACCCAAATGCTAAATATATAAGAGCATTGTATTTGCCAGCTGTGGGTAAAGCTAAATATGGAGGAAAGCGATAAACAACTCCGAAGCTTTATTTTTATTCCAAATATAACCAGAATGAAACTATCATTGGCTATGCCAAAGATGTAATACTCGTCACGCTCCTCCGGGTTGCATCCAACCGAACGGCGTCAAATGACAGATATCAAATATGCTTCCATTCTTAGCATCACTAAGGCGCTGTTATAGCAGACAGTGCCGATATTGATAGGGCTGTCAAAAAGATCTCAAATGCTTTCCAAATTGCAACGGAACTTTCATGCGTGGCTCGCACACCCAGAGGAAAGAGCAAACCCAGGTGCAAGCAATGTCGTAAGCTCTTTAACAGAGCCAAAGACTCAAATAACTGGCTTCCATTCAAAGCGAAGGGAACTCAAATACCCGATAAGGAAATCCAAAAGAGCTACCTGGAGAACTTTCTGTGGCAATATAAAAAGTGTCTCCGAGACAAGTAGACTCCGCAAGATCCTCAAATCTTCTCCCAGATCTCTGGATTGCGTCCCGAGACCTGATGGTAGCTGCATTGCTACTGGGGCGGGACCCTAATCGTTCTACTAGACACACACTTTCCGGGCAGAGTTTCTCTCACAAATGGATCTACTCATGCCCTCCTTACGAATCGGTGCTGGTCTAACCTTGTGGAACCAACGCTCACCTTCAGTGGGCCATCAATTCTTTCGAGCGTTTTAAATCTCCTGGTCCTGACGGTATAATTCCAGCAGACATTCAGGAGGTTTCCAACATTGTCACACCATGGCTTCTTCAAGTTTACAATGCATGCCTCCAATACTCGTACATTCCCAGCATCTGGTGTGAAACTCGTGTAGTGTTCATTCCCAAAGCAGGGAAAGTACCAAGCCCATGGATTATAGATCCATTAGCCTTTCCTCCTTCCGCCTCAAAACCTTTGAAAGAATTATCGATGTCCATACTAGGACTACCATCGATCTAAACTTTCTATCCAAATCACAACATGCCTACACCAAGGGTAGAAAACTACACAACACTCTCACATTGAGGAAGTAGAAAAATCGCTATCCTTTAAGGAATTTACGTTGGCCGTGTGCCTCGATATCGAACGATTGTTAAAATCACGTTCCATTACTTCTTCTCTTGGCAATTTCAACGCTACGAGATCTGTATAGAATCCTAAACTGGAGACCAACCAGTCTTCTGGCTGAACAGTATGCCAAATTCTGCCATAAAACTTAACACTATAGCCCGTTGTCACACAGGGCCATGAACGCATTCTGGGACGTGGTCCATCTGCCCCCGCGACTTTCGACTATGTATGTCCCTCACCCTACTTTAACCGGAAGTTCTCCACCCACATCTCCAGTAGGTGGGATTGGCTGGACGGTAAAGTTCTAAAACTTAACTCCATTGACATCTACACAGATGGCTCCAAATTGGAGAAGAAAGTCGGCTGCGGCATCTTCTCGAAGAACCCAAGTTTTAAGCTCAGCATTCGCTTGTCTGACCACTGTAGCTTCTTTTAAGCAGAAGTAATGGCCTCCCGGTGGCTTCTAGATAACTACACTCCGAGTTCGCATATTAATATCTACACAGATAGCCAAGCGGCAATAAAGTCCTTTTCGGGTGTATACACTACATCGAAGCTTGTTGCAGTCTACCGCTATTCCCTAGATACTCTCTAGCCTGTCACGTACCCATACAACTATGCTGGGTGCCCGGACACAGAGACATTGTGGGCAACTGTGAAGCCGACGAACTAGCTAAAAAAGGGACGTCCCGTGAGGATGTAACGTCTCCTGCTGGAATTCCGTTAGAAACAGTGAAACTCATTGTCAGAAAATTCTACCAAGTAAAAGCCAATGTTCTCTGGGTAGACGAAGGCACTTGCAGCATTGCTAGGCAAACCTGGTCTAACATGAACAGGAAACGAATCGGCCAGCTGCTCAATCTCGGTAGAACTTCAATAAGCAAGACCATAAACGTACTGACGGGCCATTGCGTCATAGGCAAACATGCTGGTAAACTTGGGCTTCCGAGTAGCACTGGACTTTTACTGTACTTTTACTCTTTATAAGTTTGTCATTTAATTTGGGTTTGTATAGGAGGTACCCCTCCTTGTGGTACGATTCGGCTGATTCCGACAAACGTGCAGCGTATAATTAAAAGAAACCTATGTGCGAAACTTCATGACAAACTTATAATAAGTACTATTCACTTCCGTGAAGAATATAAAAATATACAGAAAATCGACACCTTTCTCTCCATCCATCCCTATTTTTTGCCATTGTGGTATCGGACTATAAAACCAACAAATCGACCAGATGATTTCTGGTTTTTTGGTCCATTGGTCCATGAATTTTATGCGCATCAGAACGAATCCAATATAGTACACTTTTTGAGTCGCTCCAGAATACACGCTTGTCTACACAAGGTGTCATCTCGTTCAATTGTTAGATTAATTTTGTACACATTTAAATAGCTCACGTGTTTACATATTATTATATTTATATTTTTTATCATTTCTTATAATTAATTCATTTATTTTTAATTATTTAATTAATCATTCATTGGTTTCACGCATGTAATATCTTATGTAATCTAAGTCTTTGTAATCATATGTAGTAAGCTTTTTGAACTCTAATACGAATTCCTTCTGTCGATTATATACAGATGAATTTTGAAGATACTAATTAAAAAAAAATAATAAAAAAAATAATTAGAGACAGTTATAGATTTAAATTCATTTTGTTTGCACATGTTGCAATATCAACAAACCTTTTTATAATTAAAATTATCCATATCCATATCGTTTTCAGATACACAATATATCACAAGTCGAAATGAACGCTTCCGTCGTATTATTTCTTCTGTAAATCGATTGAGGTCAGTAGTAAAGAATATTTTTCTTTTGAAATAGGTTTCAATGCATTCTAACTGATGGCAGCTATCGATAAGGTGCAGGAACAATTCTGGAAAACGCATTGAAACGAAATCTTCGTACTCCATTTCGGGTGATCCAATGTGTAAATGCTTGGCAAGGGAATGAAAACAATTCATTCTATCAAAGACAATCAGTTTATAAAGATTGTTTCTTATTCTTTTCAATTCATTTGGCGGCTCTATTTTTTCAAAATCAACAACTTCACCATAGTCATCATATTCATCTAATGAAAAGCAAGGCACCTCATAGAACAACCTTTTTACAGGTAATTTTTCTAAAAGTAGAATACCAAAGTGCTGTGCATTGGAAATTTTTAACTGTCGTAATGTTGGTACTGGAATAGCCATCAGAGTCTCAGCCACACTAACATTGTTACATGTTATCTCTAAGTCCACCAGTGAGAGTTGGGTTAGTATATTTTCCAGTTTCTTCCCTTCTACAGAGCAATTATGAAATCGTAAATCGTTTAACTGTTCCATTCCAGCTATGTGATCACCAGTAATTTTTGGAGAACAAACAGACAAAGTGCGCAGCTGTTTACATTCATCGGCAAAGAATTGCACGAGGTCATCATTTATCCAGGTTCCACGTAAATATAATTCAACCAGATTGTTTAGGTTGAGTGTAGAGTAAAATCCAATGTCACTCAAACAATTCTCTGTATCAGGGACATCTAAGATGTACAAACGTTTCAGATTGGGAGCGGTCACTTGTAAAAGAGTTTGAACATCTTTACTATTTAATTTGTCGGACAACCTATTGACATTTATAAAGCTGAACTTCGGTCGTAAAACCATTGTGATGACCTTTTGAAATCGGATGCACACACGCGCAATGTTGAGTTGATCCTTATGTATCAATTTATTAAAAATTTGAAATAAGCAATCGTCGTTAAGGCGCAACATTTTTAATATTGACGCTTTATCATTTAATTAAATGCAAAATATTGAAAATTACACTTGAATGTTGAAATTATAATTACGAGTTTTTTGTTTTGATGGAATTTCATCAATAAGCTCGATCAGCTGATTCTTCCATATGGTTAGATTTGTTATTCACCACTTTGTTGACTCGTTGCTGGTTTTAGCAGTTACAATGGTTAATCGTTATTTTTTTTGCTATTCACACTGATGCGTTGCCATCTAGTCAAAGACTCATAAAGCAAGCATACACGGTGCATCCGCAACGGTTTGATTTATTGTACAAAACTATACAAATTTATATAAAATAAACCAATTTCACAAGTAGTTATTTACTAACCATGTTAAGAAAAACGATTGTAAAGTGGTAAATTGTAGTTTTTGTTCCTTTGCTCATTTCTAATTGCACATTTTCTTTAAAAATAACTTGGTAAAGAGAGGAGTTTGTAAAAATATTCGTTCCACGAGATCTTCCTTATAGCATAAGTAAATATTTATATTTAAATCAGCATTCTTTATCGGATGCGAGTCGAGAGAAAAAGAAGGAAACACAAAACAGTACTTCGGAGCACAATAAATGTAAGCAAAATAAAAAAAGAAATACACTTATGGTTTTATTTTGAAATAGCCATAGAAAAAATGTCAGGTTAAAAAAGAAATACCATTGTATTATTATCAAACTAAAAGGATTTTAAAGCTTTCTTATTTCTTAACATTTTCAAATTTGTTACTTTAAAATAATGTGTTTGGTTTCGCTGAATCTAATATTTTTGAAGATGTTCACAAAAACTACTTCTATTTTTGTCACGTTCGACCCGCTCCTTTTTTTTTACATATTTTTTAATCAATATTTCGCCTTAAACTGACTAAAACACCAATGATAGTACTACTAAGGATCTAAAAGTTTATGTAAAAGACAAATCTAAAATATGTTTTATTCTCACTTTTTTATCACTTTGAATCTGTAAAATGGTCACGTTCGACACCGTGGAAATGCCTATATATGTATGTGTGTGACAAAGAATATCAAAACAAGCATGCAGAGCTAGTCATTCTATTAGTTTTTTTTATATACACATATCTCTTGGCTCAAAAGCCGTAGCGCCAAGTAATTTATATATTCTGAAACTAGAAGAAGCATGATGGCTGTGCGCTGATGTCAACAAGGGGGGTGGGCCATTCAAAAACTTAAAAAATATTGTGAAAACTCTTTCATTTTTAAGCGTACCGCTTGAGAAAGCCTTGCCCTATTTGTCTGATTTCTGTTGTTGTATGCGTTATAGGCCATTTAGAAGAATATGAAAAACGTTTATATACAAAAAAAAATTGCGTTAGTGTAGCCCGGATTTTTTATTTTCTCAGGGTTTGTAATTTTAAAATTTGATACAATTTTTTACAAGAAAAACGTGAAAATTTAAATTTGTTTTTGTGCTAGTGGCCCCGGGCATTTTCTTGAGCTATCCATAGGAAAACACTCCCATGCACACACACACAATATGCAAAATGGTAGAGTCAGTATTCATACTAATTTCAATACATCAATAGTCACATTTAGATGGGGTATTTCATACTAATTTCAATACACCAGTAGTCACAAGTGGCAGATGGCACATAACCATTAGTTTGAAATGTGTATAATCCAGGATCTAGAAATTTGAATGGTTGGTGAATATGTCCAAATTTCAGTTGGATAAGACAAAAAAGTTTTTCAAATAAGAACATTAATTTGAATTCGACTAGTTTGCATACATACAGACGGACAGATGGACATGGTCTCATCAACCCGATCAAGAATATTATTATACACTATATGGGGGCTCCGATGTGTCCTTCTGTGTGTGACAAATTTTTTGACAAACTTATAATACTACGTATTCACAGCGTTAAGAGTACACGAATGTGAATTGCAACGCATTCAGCAAAAAGGATGTCATTTTACCACACCACAGAATATTACAAACAGAATTTGTCAAAAACGGTTGTTGTTCTATGCTGCAACATAGTGTTGTATAGTAGTGGAACATTTGTTGACAGCAAAACACAGTATTGATGTTGTACTACATCCACATAAATTTAAATCTAGTAAATGTGTGATGAAAAATATAAGTGGATCTGCAGGATCTGCTGATTACGGGTGAAATGGCCTATACTTTACCGGAGGATATGTTACCCGCTAAAAATTTTGTCTAATTAGTATATAGGGTCCCATAACAAAGTAAGGCCAGAAATGCATTTTTTAAACAACTTTGTTTGAGTAAATGCCCTGGATCTTTTTTTTTATTATCTCTTCCATTTCATTTTTCACTAAAGTGGCTTTAGAAATGTTTTACTTATTATCTAAGGAATACCTGGTATTTTTTCATAATTTTCTCTTTTTTGTATGCAGCACACGATGCTTGCCCATACACATACGCCAAAGCATTACATACAAAGCTCAGTTTTTTATTTTTGAGCCGATTAGAATGAAACAAACACTAAAATTTATGGGAAGCTTGCTACAATACATCAGTGAAACCCGCATTAAGTTAAGCTGTTTCTGAGATTAGCGTGCACAAGTGCACAGACAAAAGGACGATGATTCTAAAAATCATACTTAATAATACTCCAGTCTAGAGAGAGAAGCGGGCCAAAGTGGGTCTCGCGGTGAATGAGGGCAAGACAAAGTATCTTCTGTCAACAAAGAAAGAGTCTTCGCGTCTTGGACAAAACGTCACTGTTGGCGACCGCACCTTTGAAGTGGCGAAGGACTTTGTCTATGCTGGCACCAGCTTCAACAGCAAGAACGACGTCAGCCTAGAGATTAAGCGAAGGATCACTCTTGTCAACAGGTGCTACTTTGGGCTCAGTAGGCAATTGAAAAGCAGAGTCCTCTCTCGACAAATGAAACTCACGCTCACGCATAAGGCACTCATCATCCCCGTCCTAATGTATGGCGCAGAAGCCTGGACGTTGACCAACAGAGATGAGGATGCATTGAGAACGTTCGAGAGAAAAATACTCCGTAGCTGTATGAGCTATACAAGGACATGGACATAGTGAAGCGCATAAAAATTCAGCGGCTGCGCTGGCTTGCCCACGTTTCGCGTATGAATGAAGAAGTTCCGGCAAAGCAGACCTTCGAGACGGTACCTCAGGGTGGAAAACGACGAAGGAGACGTCCACATCTCCATTGGAGAGACCAAGCTACGCAGGACCTGTCGACCTTGAGAATCTCTAACTGGCGCCAGCGTGCAAAGGACAGAACTAGTTAGCGTGCTCTTTTGGACTATTATTAGTATTATTAATAATGCACGTTCCATTTGCGCAACTTGAAGTCGGTTTTCTATTCTGTCAATATTTTGTAACAGTTTTTTTTAAAATATTTAAAAAAAAAAAATAGAAAGTATGCAAATCAATTCTACTGGACCATTCCATATGTGGTTTTGAACCCTAAAACAATAGAGCTGAACTACTGGGAACAAATTTCAAATATAATTGATTAATAAGAGATAGAAATTTTGGTCTGATCATGATATTCATCAAGTAAATTTTTGCTTAGATTGTTTGTCAAAAATGTGATTAGGAAATTGAGAGTGATAAAGATCACCTGATTATGCTAATTCTGATGAGCAATCACAAATTGATGAAGACTTCGAACAGTTTTGATATCATCAAATATCCGAGCATTAAGTAACAATTGGCACAAGTACCAAAGAAGACAAGTCAGTTAGATACAAATTGTGGGCATCCAATATGCTAATTTTTTGTAAAACCAAAGCAATATTCAATTTTCTTGTAAATAACAATTGTAATGGAGTTCATTTGCTCCACTCCACTTCTCCAGTTTGCAGCAGAAACTTTGTTTGATTCTGTTTTCAATCAATGTGAATAAACTTTTCAAATGAAGCTAATAGTTCACTATAATTTTAAAATTTTCACACCTTTCACATTTTTGTATGATGTTTATAATAACACTTAAAATATGTTACTCATAAATTACAGATATTAATACACATATCACTAACTATGGAAACACAAAATACTGAGTATTATCTACGGTCAATCAATGGAAGTTTAAATTGACAAAAATTATGATTTTTTAAAGATTTTCCATATGGCTAAATAGATTCTACTCATTACACTTTGACAAATAGACTATCATACTAGAGTAGCAACCCAGTAATATAAATCACTGGTCCAAGTTACCGTATGTTAACTGGTATGGTTACTATGTGAAGAGTATTCAACAATTGCCGAGACAAAAGTAAAGTGAGTGTATTGTTTGTTTTTATAAAGTAAAACAAAACAGTAAAAACGTTTATTTGCGCACAAATATACAATCAATGTTTCAGCTCCTTGTTTTATTACGATTGTCTTGGAACGCTATGGCATGTATGTGCATAGAACAACTAAAAGTGTCACATGTGCTAACAATGCATAACTTTGTTTAGTTTTAGCCACAGACAAATGGAATAATGTTTGTTTTTTCTTCTGTCCAATTTCCTTTACCACAAATTGAACTTTATTTACTCCAATCCATATATGTACTATTGCCTACCATTTACAAAAGTTCTTATAATGCAGATCAAAAGTTTCGAACTCGATTTAAAAAGTTAATTGTACATTTAGTCAGACCTAGATAATTTTAATTGTCAACATGTGTATTTACCAGTTGATGAATTATGAAAGAAATTTGTTCCAAATAATTTGGGATTTTATTTCTTAAGTCCACAAAAAAACGAATCCTTAAAATAAAAATAAGTAACTACTTACTTATAATGAATAAGGTTTATACATTCTACCAAACCTTCTTACACACAATTACAATAGTAACATTAAAATTGAATAAATGGAAATAAAACTAGCGCAATATAGTACTTCTGCCGAAAGCGTAATGCCCGTTTCTTACCAAACTCAAACCTCTCTGTACACAATGATATCATTCCATGGGAGAATCACATCAAATACCTAGGCCTACATTTGTACAACTAAATTTCAGTTTACATACAATATATCAAAACTATCTGTATACTCTACACCTTCATAAACCGCAAATCGCAGTTATCCACTTATAATAAAATGATAATTTTTAAATTAATTTTTATCCCACTCATGTTGTATGCAACTGAACTCTGGGCCGATTGTGCCTACAGTCACATTAAGAAGATTTCAACATCCCTTGCAGCATCAGTATTACTGTCTTCATCCTGGCGAGAAATAAAGAGTGCACACAGAGTTGAGAACCTGAGGATCTGTAGAGCCTATCGGATAGTTGCAGATGATGCGGCGGGTGTACTTGCAGTCAGACTTCCAATTGACTTGGAAGCCCGAGCAACTTCTCATAGGATTAGCTGTTTGGAGATCAGAAGCAGGTACTTAAACATATGGCAGCACAGGTGGAGCAGTGCAGAGCCACGAAGGATTCATCGCCTTATTACCAATATAGCAGATTGGCTAAAGAGGAGCGGGGAACACGTTAGTTTCCAATTTGCTACTGGCCACGGGTGCTTCAGGCAGTATCTGCACAGATTTGGGCTTGCCGAGAATCCATATTGTGGCCTCTGCCTGAACATCGTAGAAGACCCACAGCACCTCGCTCATGAGTGTGTTTGAAGCACACGATCGCCTTGGATCTCCATGCAATTCACAGGAGATCGTAAGGGGTGCGAGTTTTCCTCGGATCTGGTGGTCTTTTTGCGCTACCGAAATAGCGAGCATCATTCGTGAGGTACGAGCGTTTTAATGGCGCCCAGATAAGGGCTATTTTTTCCCTTCCTACGAAATAATGCTTTGGTAATTCCGTAGGGATTAAAGGGTTTCTAGGCGATAGGGGGCATTTTAGTAGGTAAGAATCCGACATAACTCGTGGCACGGGCCATGAGTATCTTTTTGAAGATTTTCTCCTCCTTGTTTCGCATAAAAAAAAAAACACAAAATAAGCAACCTTTAGACAATTTTTAAATCAATTTGTAATTTTATAGGGATTATATAAATAAATGTTTCTTAATAATAATGTTTATAATATACACTCCTGAGCAATGAAATAGACTCAAGATATTTTTTTATAGAATATGGAATTTTTGAAATTGAAATACGAGGATGGGTCAATAAGTCCTTAGAAAAAAGCATTAAATCAATTTTTTTTGGTAAATTTTTTTTTATTTTTTAACATAATCTCCTTGGAGCTCTATGCACTTAGTTAGACGTTTCTCTATTTTTTTTAACCCTTCAGAAAAATAAGATTTTGGAAGGTCCTCAAAATAAGCATTTGTTTGATCGATAACTTCTTCATTTGAAAAAAAAAACACGTTGTCCAATGAGCCATTTTTTCAAGTTTGGGAATAGGAAAAAGTCACTGGGAGCTAAATCTGGCGAATACGGTGGGTGGTCAACCAATTCGAATTTTAATTCTTCAATTTTAGCCATTGATCGTAAACATGTGTGAACGCGGGCATTGTCCTGATGAAAGAGGATTTTTTTCTGTTTAAATTAGGCCGTTTTTTTCAATTTTTTCTCTTAGCTGGTCCAATAAAGATGCATAATACTCCCCTGTTATTGTTATTTCTTTTTCCAAATAGTCAACGAAAAAAATTCCACGTGCATCCCAAAAAACTGTAACCATAACCTTACCAGCTGATTTTACGGTTTTCGCCTTTTTTGGACATGGTTCGCCTTTCAAAATCCACTGTTTTGATTGTTCTGTCGTTTCAGGAGTGTAGTGGTGATTCCATGTTTCATCTACAGTCACAAACCGACGAAAAAACTCATTCGGATTACGTTGCATGAGCGACAACAGAGCTTTAGAGGCAACCACCCTATTGCGTTTATTGTCGACTGTGAGCAAACGCGGCACCCATCTTGCCTTCAACTTCAACTTAATCTTCGATCACTTAACACCATATCATGTGTTATTGATCATTTCTGGCGTAGTCATCTCTACAGGGCGTTCTGAGTGTAATTAAAGCACCTTAAAACCCATATCTAAGATAAACAGTCTCCTCTACAATTTACTTTCTGTCGCTTACGATCACTTCGCAAAAAGGGGTAGATATGATCCGATCGATTGCAAAATGTGGGACTTCAGTCTTCCAACTAATATATACTATCACTTTTACGACACAAGAACACCACGACAAAGTGAAAATATCTATTCACACTATAAGTAAAAGAAACAAAACAGTTTACTTTATCTTAACAGATATTACATACTTACCAAACATTGAGAGGAATATGTTTTCTATAGAAGCTAAGCCAAGTTTATGTGTTGTGTTCCACCATGTAGAATGTACATACTATATGTAATTAAAATTTCTCCAACATCATCAACTAGTCTTCTTATATGTAGTTGCATCAAACGCATATGTAATTTAAAGTTGTTCGAACAAATAAATATTACTGACTTTTTATCATGTTTGCATACACACATACACACATATACTTCAAGTATTTATTCAAAAGTACTGTACACATTTGGTCCAAAAAAAAAAAAAAAAAAAATCTGTAAAAAGTAAATCTGAACTGTGCACTTGAGAACGAACGATGTTCATGTGTTTGCATGAATTACTATACCAAATAGGAAAAGTTGGCAAATATTTGAGTGAGTTTGCGCAAAACTTAAACAGAATTACTAATGTCCTTTTCAAATAAATACTCACATACTACATATTTGGATAACACTCTTTAAAAGTCGCAGGATACAAAGACAACTGAAGAAGAAGTCAAAATGTTAACACACCAGCAACTAAAATTAGTATAAAATAGTTAAGAACCATATACATACATACATGCTACATAATAAATAAACTAGACTCAAATATACTTTTAGTATTTTACACATTTTCACAGATTAATGATTATATTTGTTTGATTTTATCAAATTCGAGAAATGGGATATTTTTTGTGTCTACAGAATACTCATGAATATTTCGAAAATTGAAAGAGAGCTTAAAGTTGATAATTAACACTGATGACTCCACTTCATTAAGGTTGCAAATAGCTTGGCAACTTCATCCGCATAAACAGCCAAGTAGTGAAGAAGGACACCAATATAAAGATAAAGCCCATGGCGGTTAATAGCAACCTGTTGAGATTCGTTTTTCCAGGCGCATGTGTTTGATCCATAATGATGAAGCCCAAACCGCCAATAGTAAAGAGAAAACTACTGGCCAGACCTTCCATAATGTACTGACCATTAACACGGTAAGGCATGAATGCAACGGGTCGAGAATTACCATGTTCATCAACTGTAGCACCCACACTGGGTGGCTCCACAATGACATCATAAATTATACCTACAAACGTGGGTGCAAGAAACATGAAGTAAACACATTTGAAATTGCTACGTCAAACAAGATTCTTACCACCGGTTACCAAAAAATAAGAAATTAGCACTACAGAGAACACGGCCATAGGCGAAGGCATTGGAATAGATATCCGTCGTACTTTAATATTTGGTGGCACAAGTATCAGATACGGCAAACTATAAAGTGTTTCAAACATCTTGATTTTTCGTTTTTGTTATTTATCGTATCGAATTAATAATATGAAAACAGCCGGCGAAAATGAAGAAGAATTTTCTAAACAAAACTAAAGCTGCCAACTTAATATGAAAACGCCCTTTAAATACAAAAAAGGCAACATTATAGTGTCCATTAGAGGTGGAGAACTATCGATAGTCGGCACCATCGATAGTCAACGATAGTTTCTTAAGAACCATTGATACTTTTCGATAGTATATTGAAACAAAAATGTTTACAAACAAAAACATAGTTTTTAATTAAAAATAAAGAAAAGGAAAATGAAGATTAAGTAGCTGTAAAACTCTTCACACACCTTTTATATCTTGTAATTAATGTTCTTAAGTCATGTTTTGTATGGGAGGTACGCCTTGTAGTAGTCCGTGGATCTTGAAACTTACACAGTCAGGGAATGGGTCAGGCACAAAATTGAGGCGTTACCGATTATCTTACTATATTCTTTACTACAGTTCAGACACTTGGCTAGCTTTTTGTCATCTGACCTCTTAAAACACTTCGAAAGTTTTGGAAATTCCTTTTATCCTCTTGTAGGTTTTATCCTATCTGTTCATAATGCACACGTCCGAGTCTGTGCTGCTGCAATCGCATGACACTACATCCTTGCTTCTAATGTTATATGCATGGGAACATCGTCGATTCACTTAAATGCAATGTTGACATATTAAATTTTTAAAATAATCAAAGTTCAACCACACGCTTTAAACTAAAAATTTAAAGTGCGCATTTCACTATCGATAGTGCTGGGCTACTATCGATGGCAGCTCGATAGCGCTCAACCTTCGATAGTGCCGATAGTATGTGTGAGTGACACCGACATTATGTACGAATATTAAAATGTGTTTGATATTTATTAAACTGATGAATCATACACGATATAAATTTTTATGTGTATCATTTCGCTTGGGTTTTCTCTTATTATTATATTATTTTTTGTGTATGGGGTCTTTTAAGAACTAAATAAAACAAGTTGGCAGTTTTCACAGCGCTGCCACTTCTATATTAGACACCAGAGGGCGTTTGTGGAATTTTTTTTATTGATTTCCCAACACGAAAGCGAGCAAAACTCACCGAGCTCACCACAACAATCAGCTGTTTAGATTGTACGCTGTTAATATTAGTAGAATAATCATTTATGACAATTGGATTCGATTCGATTTGATTTGATTATCAATTAACAGATAGATTGAAAAAAAAAAACCTGAATTTGTGAAAAGAAACGACAACAACATGAATTTCTGTGACCCAACTATGGATCCTTCCAAATTGGCTGGTAAGTCTTTGCTCACATACATATTTCATAGAAAAATAAATACAAACTCAGTTTATAATATTAATTTCTATTGCTTTTAGCCAAATTCGAAGGCGGCCCGGAAAAGAAGATTTATTCGCACGAAGATTTGTGTGACTGGCAGCGTTCGTATGCGTATCATGATCTCCTTGGTTACATCAATGGAACCAGCACAGCTATTCAGGGTATCAAGAACACAGACGATATCGTCGAGTCCGAAATGATCCAGAAACTTTGTGAAATATTCAATAAACTGGACAAATTAATTGACGCCCATCCACCCCAGGAGCAACCCCAACGTTTTGGTAATAAAGCATATCGCGGCTGGTCGCGAACTATGTACCGCGATGTTTACTTAATGCTAGAACAGGCATTGCCGCAAGATAAGTGCCATACCCTCAATGAACTTGGACAATATTTATCTCAATCATTTGGCAATTCGACTCGCATAGATTATGGCACCGGACACGAACTTTCGTTCATATTCTTTCTGTGTGGTCTCTTCAAGGCAAAAATACTTAACGAACTTGATACGGTTCCCGCTGCACTAAGAGTTTTCAATCGTTATCTCATGGTTGTACGTCGTCTGCAGCGCATTTATAACATGGAGCCTGCAGGTAGCCAAGGTGTATGGTCATTGGATGATTTTCAGTTTATTCCATTCATCTGGGGTAGCGCACAATTGGCATGTAAGCTATCGCTATGAACTAATAATACCAAAATGAAATTAAGTAACATGCAAATCATATTTATAATTGCAGTCAATGCACCTTTTGATCCCTCAAAGTTTCTAGATGAGGTCATTATAAATGAATACAAGGACGATTATATGTTCATTGGCTGCATTGACTATATAAGCAAAGTCAAAACTGGACATTTTGGTGAACATTCAAATCAACTGTGGAGTATAACAGCTGTGCCGTCTTGGATTAAAATTAATTCCGGTTTAGTGAAAATGTATCAAAAAGAGGTAATAATTAATTCCAAGTCTTCTGTAGTTTATATATTGCATAATCTGTTTTCTGTTTGTTTGCTTACAGATACTTTCGAAATTCCCTGTTATGCAACATGTTTATTTTGGTGAACTGTTGTCGTTTGAACCGCTACCACCAGGTACACCTCATTTGAATGCACGCTTGGGCGTTATCCCATCAAAAGAAACAATAATTAGAAACCGCACCAGTTCAATGCAGCCACCAGTACCACCGTCAACAGCCGATGTCAGCTTTACTGAGGGAGCAGACAGCTCGGATAGTGCTATAAGTGCTAAAGGCGGTGATGCAACTTGCAGCAGCTCTAGTAGCGAAGTTAGCGTTTTTAGGCGTCCACGCGCGAATACATTTCAATCTTTGCCTATAACTGAGCATTCGAGCGTTTTCTATCCTCCTCCCATTGCCAATGCTCTAGCGAGTCGTTCCAGTGATGGGCCAACTGCGCCGCCTAGTGAGGCATCCATAAATTTGACTAAAAAGGATAGCAAAGCCAACTAATCCAAATACTGTGTTGGGTACACACACTCATCACTCATTCATACACTCTCATTCATTATATTTTCTAAGGTTCGTTTTTATTGAGATTGAATTACATTCTGTATAACTATTATTGTAGTTTAGCTTCGCGTATACATGTGTGCGTGTATATTTCTAATACATATATATTTTGTCGAGTATTTTCAAACTATAATAAAAACTGTTTTGCTTTTTTCAGTAAAAGTGTTGTGAAATATGTACAATAGAATTTGGTTATAACGTCGCTCAAGGAACCGAGAAAACTTCGTCGTTGTATACAAATTAGATATAATCTAATGTGTAATATTTTGGCTAAAAATAAGTATATTATGGTCAGCTCTAAAGGGAGTCATCTTTACCCATCTTTTGTGCTATATGATTTGCAATTTCATTCATAATTCGACATGTTATTGGGATACATTTGTGTTCTTGCATTGTCAACCAATGCAACAAACATTGATCTAATAATTCATGATGTAAAGTTTTAAGACGTCTTTTCTTCAAAGCATTTTCTTTACCAGCAGATTCTCTACATATGACAAAATGTTCTTATTCTTATTTTAAAGTAAATCAACCCATCAATAACTTTTCCTCTGTATATCCGAAATGTGTTTGCTATCGAAGTTGTTATATTCGAATTCTACTACAGCTATTGTCAGCTAATTGGAAACAAGCACCTTTCTTTTGTATTAACTGCACTTGGAATGATGATTGCTTTTTCTATTCCCACGTTATTCTTTTTTAAAAAGATTATGCAAAATCACTTTGTGTTTGTATCATTTTTGTAAAGTTATGATTGCAATCTATAATTTAGGCTTGACAGCTAATTGGAAACAAATTCGACTTTGTGCAATTTTTAAGTGAGTTTTTATTATGTTTGGTTATTAGAATATATGTATATATTTCAATTATGTTTAAGTGACTAGAACATACCCAATCATGGGTAGTGGGGAAAAGCTGTACTCCACCTCCATAAGGAAGTCTATAATGGTGGCGATTGCAACTCAAATAAATTGATGAATCTAGCGTAGAAATGTAAATACGGACCAATGCTCATCGCCCATTGGCAGAGGCTGGCCTCCATGGGCGTATTTCATGGAAGAAGCCATTAGTGACAATGAAGCAAAGACTACGTCGTATACAATTTGCTAAAAACCACGTTTATTGGCCTCTTAATAAATGGAAATATGTGATTTGGAGTGATGAATCAAAGATTAACCGTCTTTTGGTCCAGATGCCAGAAATTAATGTTTTTCCTGGAATGGAGTTGGTCCTATACACCGTATAGAAGGAACACTGACCAATGAAAAATATGTTGATATTATACGTGATGTACTTATACCATGGGCGGATTTAAATTTACCAGTTATTTGGACTTTTCAACAGGGTAATGATCCAAAGCATGCAGCTAAGCTCACCCAAAAATTTTTCGAACAAAAATCTATGAGCGTTCTTGAGTGGCCATCGTCAAGTCCTGACTTAAATCCCATTGAACATTTGTGGGATGAAAAAAATAACAAATTTCGATATGTTATTTGAAATAGTGAAAGAGGCATGGTATGCCATACCAGTTCAAAGGAGTCAGCACCTTATAAGTAGCATCAATACAACGTCATTGCGTTGCTGTTTTGAAACAAAGAGGTTTTCCCACAAAATACTAGGAATATAAGAAAACATTTAGAGTTTTTATACTCTTCACGGGAGTGAATAGTATTATAAGTTTGTCATGAAGGTTGTAACACACAGAAGGCGACATCGCAGACCACATAAAGTATATATATTTGTAATCAGCTCGATAAGACGAGCTGATTTAGCCATGTCCGTCTGTATGTATGCAAACTAGTCCCCAGCTAGAGAGCTGAAACTTTCAGCCGAATCGGAGCACTAGGGAGGGCACTGTTTTTTTTTTTTTAAATTCGTTAAGTTTGTCTTTGAATTTTTGTTATACTTTTTTTGTTTCCAATTAGTTGACTCGGTGAAATCTGAGTTTCGGTTAGAAAAACACTCATTGTATACAATTGTTAAGAGATCTATTGAAATACAATTATGCCTTACTTTTCGTTAATATGTAACAAACTTATTCAATGTTTAAGTTCTCCGGTGCCCATACAAAATTATAAAGATATAGTTTATTTAGATGACAAATCCTTAAGCTAATTACATTAAAATAAACAAATTTTTGAATGTAGATATATTGTTGAACCATGTCTCTGATTGAGTTGTCGTGTCTTTTTTACAATTATTTAGGAACTATCTTTTTATGAACTACTTATAATACAGGGGAATCTCGAAAAAGTTAACCGAAATGTCCCAAGGGTAATTAACTTTTCCGAAATATTAACTTTATGGTTTTCATACCATTATCAAGGTATTGATGCTTTCAACTCCTTCTCACTTTCGGTTGTTCAATATCTTGATCGATAATTGATTCGTCGGTATCATTATAGGACACTTCGAAATCTTCGTTATCTTCCGTTATTCCATCCTTGTTCCAATTTTCAATTTCATCAATGCTAATGTCAACATTATCACCCACTTTCGACATCAACAATTGAACTTCTCGAAGTGTATCGTCGTAAGCCCTATTTGATTCAATTAATTTATATAACGGGATGTCATCTTCACTATCGTATTTTTTATTTGATTCCACGCTTTTACAAGAACAGATGGCGGCAATTGATCCCGCACTGATTTAATCATCAAAATGGCATCACGAATTGAATTGTTGGATTTTGAACCGCTGTTACGTTAGGTGGTAGAAGCTTATCAATTGTCTTATGTGCAGTGCAGTTGTCAATCAGCAAGAAAGCCCTTGATGGTAAATTATTTTCAGTAGAAAATTTGCGAAAAATTTTTACTCCATAAGTAAATGTTTAAAAAAAAAAAGTTTAAATATTTCATAAATGAATGATGGCCCCAGTTGAAGAATAACTGTGGATTCATCTATGACTTCTTTGAATTGGCGTATTCCAATGGATTTTCAAATCCCTTGAAGCAACGTGGATTTGCGGATTTATCAATCACCAACCGTTTCAACTTATGGGAGCCATCTGCGTTCGCATATAATAAAAATGTTGCTCTTTCCTTTGCTATATTTCGGCCCGAAGCTGTCTCTTCGTTTGCTGCGCCGAATGTTTTATCCGGTATTAAACGATAAAATAGTCCAGATTCATCTGAGTTATAAAGTTGGGAGTCAAAGAGAGAGCATTTCATCAATTTTTGACCGTAAATTATGAATGAAAGGTGTAATTTCCGACGTATCGCTTGAAAGGATTTGGCGAATACCGTGTCTTTTCTTAAAAATTGCGAGCCATCTATCACTTGCATTAAATTTTTTTCCAGGGTGCATTATGGCAAATTCGAACAAAGCTCTAGGTTTGAAAATTGGACCAGACATTGCACAGTTACGCTGGCGTTGGTTTAAGAACCATTTATACCGCCACAAAAATTTCATGACGTTTTTTCTTTATTTTTGAGATGGCTGCTTTAGATATACCATAATCCGACGCCAAACGATTTGCGTGAATACCTCGATCTATTTTTTTTTAAATCTCCACTTTTTGCTGTAAATCTACGCAGCTCACAAATTAAACGCACACGACTGACCAAATCAATGTTGTTTGACACATGTTTTTGCAGTTCGAAACAGAAAAGAAATTCGGGGAATACCCGAATTAGAGTTCGCACTTGCTTGTGTCGCCAAACAAACGTTTGGTTTGCAAAATTCATACGCTCAGAAAAGTTAAATCAAAAGTTAACTTTTTAGAGCGGTACGTGGACACTGAAATTCGGTTAACTTAACCGAGAGATTGAAATTGTTTATGTTACGATTTTGAAAGCGAACACAATTTCTTGAGGGAATTATCCAGTCTTTGTAGATAATGGACTTTGGCAATACAATAGTACGAACAACGAAACACACAGTCTCTCTCTTGAGTCGATCTCAGTGACCAACATATACAAAAAGAACATAACGAAGAGCGCAATACTCGTGTGCGTACTCAGTGAGGAAAAATACAACAATAACAAAAACAACACAAAATTCAAGAAGAAGCGCAACAAAAAAAACGTACAAAAGTTTCTGTGCTTGTCTGGAAAAAATTTAAAAATCTTAATTCTAAAAAAAAAAAAAAAATTCAAATGTTGATTAAATCAAAAAGGTAAGTATCCTAGGACATTCAGTGATAACGTAGCATTCTACTGGTGAAAGAATTTTTAAAATTGAATAAATCACTTCGAAGATTCCCGTTTCATCAAAACAAACATTACCTCTTTATTATTTTAGTATAGATATGTCTATTCTACTTACATATTTTAGCCTCATTATATATTTTTTTTGTTTGAATAGTACTAATTAAAGTTACTTTTAGAAGTTCTGATTAAGAAAGATGCAGGATCTTAGTATATTTCTTTCCATTTTTCTAAGAGGGGGAATTATTAAACCATTTTGGACAAGCATATGTTAATATTGGTCTCACTGAAGCTTGGTACATTATTATTTTAACTTTGGTGGTTATCAATCTACATGAAAATACCCATTTATACAAATGGTAAGCTTTTATTGTTATGGATATTTGTAACTTGTCACGATGTTTAATGTACCAAAATTTATCAAGTCAAACGCCGAGGTATAGGCAATTCAAACCAAAGTACATCACGTTGATGGCGTTTTTCGTTCAGACCGGATATTTTGCATCACGAACAGCTGTTTTTTTTTTTTGGTTATACACAAATGTGGAACTTGCGAGCACGTTGGTCAAATAAAAACTAAAAGTTTGTGAAAAATACATGATTTAGAACATTTTGCAACATTTCATTCCTGATACGTATTTTATTAAATTCTTTTAAAACCAGAAAGAAGGCTATCATTGGCTATGCCAAAGATGTAACACTCGTCACGCTCCTCCGGCAACCAACCTTCCTTTCTTAGCATCACTAAATTCTCTTTTTTCTAATAAGAACATTAATTTAAATGAGGGTTTGTATAGGAGGTACCCCTCCTGGTAACCCTAGGATCATAGAATTTACATGGTTAATGAATATGAATCAGAAACTTATATTGTCCAAATTTCAGTTTGATACGTCAAATAACAAAAAACTTTTTCTAATAAGAACTTTAATTGAAAGGGGGGTTTGAATGGGAGGTACCGCTCCTGGTAACCTTAGGATCATGAAATTTACATGGTTGATGGACTTAGATCAGAAACTTATAGTGTCCAAATTTCAGTTCGATACGTCAGAAAACAAAAAACTTTTTCAAATAAGAACTTTAATCTAGTGTTCCGATTCGGCTGATTCCGACAAATGAACTGCGTATGGTAAAAAGAAACCTATATGCAAAATTTCAGCTCTCTAGCTCAGAAACTGAAGGACTAGTTTTGATACATACTGTCCGTATGACGGATATGGCATAATCAACTCGTCACATCGAGCTGATCACAAATATATATACTTTATGTGGTCTGCGATGTCTCCTTCTGTGTGTTACAAACTTCATGACAAACTTATAATACTATTCACTCCCGTGAAGAGTATAAAAATTAACAATTCATGGTTAACTTAACAATGTTTTGTGCTATCAGCTGCTGTTTAGTTAGTGTTGCCACAGGCGGAATAACACAAAAAAACTTGAAAGCAATAGGGAAAACTTGGTGACACTGGCAGAAAATGTCTAGAGTGACCATTATTAAATTTCATATCAAGGCACATCAGTTCTTGATGCGACTATTGATCCCCATCACATAATACAACAACAACACCTGAATGACGTCATTTTCCTAGTGGTTGTTGTCGAATCTGATACGTATCAGTAGGCACATCAATGTTGATGTGCTTTGGTGTAAACTGCATATGAATTAGTTTGGGGAAAGATTTCGCTATTTATAGTAATTGCATACTGTTTTCAGTTTATTTTTAAAGTTACTATTGCATTTCTTTATGGGAGGCCGAAATATAATAATTTTACATTTATTTTCAGATGTCAGTTTTCAGCGTATTAATTTTACCTTGAAGTTGGGTATTTACATATGTATATTGATAATTATTGCATCAGAATAACTGATGGCAGATAACTATTGTCAATTTTTTCCATAAGATCTAATAAGAATTTTCTACTATATAATTAATACAAAAAGGGTATCCGCTAGTCAAACAGATTGCTCGTTTTAGTTTCTTGCACTTTTGTTGTTTTCGAAAATGTTCTTTTTGTCGATTTCAAAAATACATAAGTAAGTAGTTTGTTTTTAGTACACGAAGAGCATTCAAAGCGACAAGTGCCGTGTTTCAAATTCCTTTATTCCTGATATAGTATTTTTAGCCAATATTGTTTATTTCTGATCAATACAATCCGTGAAAAACCTACATATGTTATGTAGATATAAGAAATTTCGGAAATATATTTATTTAAAATATTGCATATAATGAATGCCGCAAATATAATCTAAGAAAAAGTGCTTGAAATTTTCATAAAAGTGATGTAACACATCGAAGAAGCGCCAAAAGCGTTTGAGGTACACTTATTAAGGGCGTCATACGCCGGGAGTGCCATTGCAAAACAAAATACATATTTTGTTTACATTTTGTTATTTGAGTTAACGAAAACATTTTTAAGTTTCGACACTTTTTGGGCAAGCATTGACATAGTATTGGTCAAACAATCAATCAGACGATCGGTCATCATGTCTAAGAAGTGCAGTGTACGTACTTTAAGCGATAGTTCTCTAGCAGAACTTGCTAATTTACTTGTGTCCACACTAAGCTATGTACAATATGCACCTGATATCCATTTGGATATAAACATTGTGATGGTAGAGCTAAACGAGTATTTGACACAGGCTGGTGCCACTGCGAATATTTATCAGGATCTGCTGCGTGTCATATTGAGCTCAGATTATCTTGAAGCAAATATGCGTTTCACATGTCTTCAGATGCTGCTCAATTGTGGAGTAACATTGCTTGTAACTGAGGTTTTTCCCTTCTCCTACTACGAGAAAATATTGCAGGTAATAGCGGCACAGGGCGCTGGTCTACGCATACTCAATTTGAAGGGCATTTGGGTGAAGGAAGAGCATATGCATTATATGTATGAAATTGTGAAGCGTTGCAAACAGCTGACCAAGCTCTATGTGCCCTACATTGCAAATGATAATCTGCTTGAGGAGATTAGCAAACACTGTACACGATTGCAGATTTTGGATATATCTGGGGAGACTGACATTACAGAGATCGGCATTGACTTCTTAAGTCGTGGTGTTTGTTCACACTTGCTTACAGTCCTGGATGTGGGCATGCCAGGCGAGGAAAATATTTGCTACTCTGACATTGCTCTGGTGCTGGAGCATTGCCCCAATGTGGAAACACTGGCGACATACTCATTTGTAGGTGGATCTCTAAAATTTATCTATGATAATATAAGTGAGGATTTCAAGTGTAAATTGAAATATATTCATGATACGGGCACAGATAGCGATACACTAAATGTGATTGTAAAGACGTGTCCCCGTCTAGAGGTGCTATATCTGGACACACCGAAGGCGGGTAGTTTGAAGGCATTGAATGGTATTCATTTACGCAAGATCAAAATGTATAAATTTGTGTGCGCTGAGTTTATGCAGCTAATGGGTAATATTGGCCGTAATCTACGACACTTGACAATGATTAAGGGAAGTGGCAACATGGAACTTAGTCAGTTGGCTCGACTTTGTCCGCTACTAATCGATCTTGACTGTTACATGATGGACAATCTGTCTTATGCGTTTGGTGGTAAACATTTTCAGCGACTCGAAGGCCTCGAAATCCTTAGCAGTCCAATGATGAATAGTGCACTTAAGGAATTCATATGCAATTCAAAAGACCTGAAGCGTTTAGCAGTCGATACTGTAAGCTTTACAGATGAGGATATTATTAGGTGAATTTGTAAATACTATAATTTATTACATCATAAATCAACATCATCATCTCATTTTTCTTGCAGTATGTTTGTGCAGCATGAGTTCAAGGATTTGGAGGATATCTGGTTTACACTGGCACCTAATCTTACTGTGCAATCGGTGGAGGTTTGGTTTCTTTTTTCTAAAAACAATTGTACACTAAAAATGATTCATTAATTTTTCTTTAGATCCTTTTGGAAAGCTGTCCGGAATTGCAGTCTGTTGGTCAATTAAGTGGCTGGTCTCTTAGTCCGGATGACTTAGCATTGATACGCGGCTTGCTGAAAAGCGGCAACTCCAGCCTTGTACTGACACCTAACGGTTTTTTAACTTGAGTATTTGCTCTTACTGTGTATTAACAATTATCTTAAGCAAATTCGATCTTAACCAAATAATTGAAATTCATGTTTTAACTTTAATTTTTTACATGTTTCAAAATGCATCAATACATATTTCTCTTTTCCAATTTTTCAGCGCCTACAATAAGCGAATTTTGGCCGGAGAACAGCGATGAAGAAGAAACTTTTTTATGAACATGATTTTAAGTATTTTAAGAAATTTGAAATTTTCATTTTGTGATACTATTTAATTTGTGTTAAATAAGCTTATTCAATTGTATTTAAACGAAATCAGTTTGTTTGTTCTTACAATTTGTTTATTTGAAAAATTAATTTATTTATGCAAATTTATGCCGCTAGAGAGCGCCACTAATACAGTGATGCCCGAATTCTACAATTGGTAAATACGGCCAGGTTGTAAAAAAAGTAATGCCATGGTTAGTGATACAGAACTTTTATATTCATTGTTCTCTTCACGCAGTGAATAGTACAATATTATACGTTTATCAAGAAGTTTGTAACACACTGAAGGAGAGCCCAAAAATTATATATATTCTTGAGCAGATCGATGAGACGAGTTGATTTAGCCAAGTCTGTCTGTCCGTCTTTCCGTATGTATGCATGTAAACTGGTCCATCAGTTTTTAAGCTAGAGAGGTGAAATTGCATGAAGTTTGTTCGAATCGGCCTAATCGAATGACTAGGAGGGGTACATCCCATACAAACCGAAATTAAAATTAATAAGTGTCTGACCCATATTCACCAACCATGCCAATTTCAAGATCCTAGGATTACTGAATCGTTTAGCTCGTTTAGGTCTCAATGATGAAATGCAGTATGAATACTGACTCTACCCTAATCACAAGATGGTCTTGTTTGTATACATGGTCATGCGCTCACAGTGTATGGTACACGGGCAAAGAGAAATTGGCCACAACCGTGTTTTATCGCCATTTACATATGACTATCGGTGCATTGAAATGCAGCATGAATACTGACTCTACCTTAAACGTAAATCAAATTAATAGTATAATATTCACAGGATCGTGAATAGTATTATAAGTTTGTCATGAAGTTTGTAACACACAGAAGGAGACATCGTAGAACACATAAAGTAAATATATTTGTGATCAGCTCGATGAGACGAGTTGATTAAGCCATGTCCGTCTGTCCGTCTTGCTGCAAACTACTCCCTCATTTTTTGAGCTAGTGCATATAGGTTTATTTTTACCATACGCAGTTCATTAGTCGGAATCAGCCGAATCGGACCACGAACCCCCCTTTAAATTAATGTTCTTGTAAGAAAAAGTTTTTTGTTTTTTAACATATCAAACTGAAAAGACACTATAAGTTTCTGATCTATATCCATCAACCGTGTAAATTTCATGGTCCTAGGGTTACCAGGATATATGGGGTACCTCCCATACAAATCCCACTTAAATTAATATTCTTATTTGAAAAAGTTTTTTGTTTTTTAACTTTTGGAACTGAAATTTTAACACTATAAGTTTCTGATCTATAGCTGTCAACCAGGTACCTCCCATACAAACCCCCATTTGAATTAAAGTTAAGAAAGGAAGGTTGAATGCAACACGGAGGAGCGTGAAGAGTACTACATCTTTGGTACTACATATATATGTATGTTTTATTTCTTTGCCAATGCTCGGCAAATGTTTCTTTATGTATGTTTTGTATTGGGTCATATAAAAAATTCTCCGCGTTTTTTTGGTAAATTTTAGCACAAAAATTTTCTTTTTTCAAAATAAATTTCAATCAAGTACATAGTGGCCATTATTATCTATGACCTTTTGCCATTTTCCGGGTAGCTTCATAATTCCATATATACATTTTTCAGTTTGTATTGGTAGCGACTATTATTTTTAAATTCATTGCAGCTATTATTATTTAAATTTCTAATTGCAACTAGTCTGGTGGCCTATTACCTAAATTAAGGAGGTGGAGGCAGCAGAAGGCGTCTAATATGGACCATGAGGAGTCATACTCTTGCCAAACATTGCCTAGGTCCGACTTTGAACATAAGGGTCCTTAAAGGTCTTAGTAGACCGACCTACAAGGATGCACCGAATAAACAGTTCCATTTGGTGCATGTGTACTTAAACCAACCGCCGACCTACTCTGTTTTTTTTCAAACTCTGGTGGTACATCCAACTGAGGTATTACTTTGCCAGGAAAAGCAAGGTTAGACGACTATTCTATTCATTTACATTGGACATTTACACTGGTTTTTTAAAAACGATTTTAATATATGTTTTTCATTTGCCAAAAACAAAATATAACTGCGCCAAGTGAGAAAATAGTAAAAATCTTAATGAAGAGGAAAAAAATCATTCGGAGAATTCAATTTTGATATAAGATGCATATGAGAGACAAGGATGAGGTCGAAGCCATTTTTTTAAGAGACCAAGATGAAAGAAAAAAGTTTCAAATTTCCAGCTTCGATTTGGAAAAAATTTAAATACTCCGTTCGGAAATAATATAACCCTTTTCTACTCCTGCAAGTAAGCTTATTATAATTTTAGCGTTTATGAGAACGGCACTAGAAATGGCTATTGTTTTTTGTGGGGTCAACGTGATGGTAATGAAAATTGCACAGCCCTTTATAAATAAGAGCTAGGCACAACGCATTGTGAGCATTTATATGGCTGTCAATTTCGTTGGCGGTTCTTAAGAAATCTTTCTTTTCATCAAGTTTATATGTATTAGATTTGAGGATGGACCAGCTACATTGTTGCAAACAAGCTATATTGTATTGTTAAAATAGTCAATGAATGGTCTGAAGACAATTCTAGTGATGGAGTCGCTGTTATGAAGTTATAGGAGAGTGAATGCATGTCTCTCCGTCAATTTCTATATAGATTACTGATTGTTCGCCTATTTATATGCAATGTTTTTATTTAGTTTTTGTGTTCAATTTATTGTACACTGAATGTGACTTCAGACATGTTTTAAAGGGACCAATATCCAAGGGCGAAGCCTGCTAGGTGAAGGATGGGGTTCACAAATCTTCAATAGTTAATACGATATTTTGTGAAGCACCTCAAAGATTACTATTAGTGCAGTAAATAAATATTCACAAAAAGTGAAATATTTAGGCGACACACTTGATGAGAAACTTTTTTGGAACAGTCACCTATAATCCATAATAAACAAGGCTAAGGCAACTATATGGACAAGCAACAGACTGATGGGTAAGAATTGGGGACTGAAACCAAGAATGCCACTGTGGCTTTACACGGCTATTACTAGACCGATCATGTCATAAGCTGCACCTATCTGGTGCTCTAAATTAGACAGAAGTACAACTTAATCGAACATCGGATCTAATAGCTGCCCTTGATACGCTACTGAACATACCGCCAATCCACCAAGTTGTTGGCAAAGTTATCCCAAAATTTTAAATTTTTAATAAAATTAGTTGAGAAAGGTTCCTCCTCCTTTTATTAATAAGTGATATGAAGGTACCTCCCATACAAACCCCACTTAAATTAATGTGCTTATTTGAAAAAGTTTTTTTGTTTTTTTGACTTATAAAACTGAAATTTGGACACTATAAATTTCTGATCCATATGCATCAACCATGTAAATTTCATGATCCTAGGGTAACCAGGAGGGGTACCTCCCATACAAATAAAAATTTAAAAAAGTACAAACAAAACTGTATTGTGACCCCTAAAATGTGCTCACATTTGATGCTCACATTGTGTTCTTTGTTGATAATCGAACTGTAACAGAGAGAATATAGTTATGCTAAGGAAAGAACGTTGGATGCAACCCGGAGGAGCGTCAAGAGTATTACATCTTTGGCATAGCCAATGATAGCCTTCTCTCTGGTTTTTCATTATTTTAATAATAAGTATAGAATGCATGAATTTCTTTTTACAGTCTTTACGGGAGTGAATAGTATTATAAGTTTGTCATGAAGTTTGTAACACACAGAGGGAGACATCGCAGACCAAATAATGTATATATATTTGCGATCAGCTCGATGAGACGAGTTGATTTAGCCATGTCCGTCTATCCGTCCATCGGTCTGTATCAAAACTAGTCCCTCAGTTTTGGAGCTACAGAGCTGAAAGGTTTGTTTTGACCATACGCTGTTGTCGGAATCAGCCGAATCGGACAACTAGGGGGGTGCTCCCATACAAACCCCCATTTAAATTAAAGTTCTTATTAGAAAAAGTCATCAGTCTTATAAACTTCATGGTCCTAGGGTTACCAGGAGGAGGATGATTCTTCAGTTAATTGAAAGCTGGTGCTTGTCATGTGGTCCCATCTAAATTAGATCAAGATCTGACCAGTAATTTTCGAGTTATCCTTAATAATGCGCGTTCCATTTGCGCTACTTGAAGTCGTTTTTGTCTTCTGTTAAAATTTTTTACTTTCTTCAAATATGCTTTAGAAGTTTATTGGACGTTTTCATTAGAACTTATAAGATCTTAGGTAAAAGTAAATCGAATGTCAAACTTTATGTTGCAGTTAGTTGTTTTGGAAAACTTATATGATGAAGTGAATGTAGAGATTTATTTAAGAAAAAAATTAGTTAACTCAGGAAGGTGTGAAAACATTTGGTAAATCTATGCATACTTATATATTATATAAAAAAGGTATTATTTGTTTAAAATCGAGTTTAAAAACAAGAGTTTTGAAAGGCGTTTCGGCGTTAACCTGCTTCAGAAAAAAGCAATTCTGATGGTACAGAAGTTCCAATTAAGAGACAGTACTTTTGGAAGAGAGTGTATAGCTTGGGGTATACGGGTTTCATCTCTTCCCATGCGTCAACTACATTTCTTTTCAATTCGTGGACCGGAGAACTGAGGAAGTACCTTTGTTCGTCTTATGGATGTTGTAAGTCATTGTCTTTTCTGCTTCGCTTGTGTGTCATGGTTTTATGGGGAGCCCATACTTCAAACTCATTATCACCAGAAAAAGACGTTTAACTTCCACACCGAATGATGTCGTCTGTATGTTCAGTCATTTCTTTTCTTATGTGTTTCATAGCTGTGGACAAAGCTTTGGGATCCAGAAAATGGATTTTTTTGAATCTTGGATCTAGTAAAATTGATATTGCCAGTAGTTATGAATGTTCTATTTCTCCAAAGCGACGGTCAAACTGCTACCAGAGTTGTACATCTAAATGTATTAAGTTAGCAATGACGCATTTCTTTCGATTGGTCGATTAATCGAAATGGAATTTTCGATACAATTAAATCGTAATCTAAAATAAATTAATTGATTAATTGCAACTTTTCGATTAATCATGCCATCACTACTGCCAAAACAAGCAACGAGTCAACCAAGTGGTGAATAGCAAATCTAACCATATGGAAGAATCAGCTGATCGATCACTTACTTTGTGTTAAAATTAAAGTAAAAACAAAAAACTCGTGTAGATAAATATGGATAGAATTTCAACATATAGAGTAACTGTAAAAATTTTGCATTTTATTAAATGACAAAACGTCAATATTTAAAATGTTGCGCCTCAACGACGATTGTTTATATGAAATTTTTAAAAAACTGCGATTTAGTGATCAACTCAACATTGCGCGTGTGTGCATCCGATTTCAAAATGTCATGACAATGGTTTTACGACCGAAGTTCAGCTTTATAAATGTCAATAGGTTGTTATCCGACAAATTACATAGTGAAGATGTTCAAACTCTTTTACAAGTGACCGCTCCCAATCTGAAACGTTTGTACATCTTAGATGTCCCTGATACAGAGAATTGTTTGAGTGACATTGGATTTTACTCTACACTCAACCTATACAATCTGGTTGAATTATATTTACGTGGAACCTGGATAAATGATGACCTCGTGCAATTCTTTGCCGATGAATGTAAACAGCTGCGCACTTTGTCTGTTTGTTCTCCAAAAATTACTGGTGATCACATAGCTGGAATGGAACAGTTAAACGATTTACGATTTCATAATTGCTCTGTAGAAGGCAGGAAACTGGAACTTATACTAACCCAACTCTCGCTGGTGGACTTAGAGATAACATGTAACAATGTTAGTGTGGCGGAGACTCTGATGGCTGTTCCAGTACCAACATTACGACAGTTAAAAATTTCCAATGTACAGCACTTTGGTATTCTACTTTTAGAAAAATTACCTTTAAAAAGGTTGTTCTATGAGGTGACTTCCACAATAGTGACATATGATGATATTGACGTTATTGATTTTGAAAAAATAGAGCCGCCAAATGAATTGAAAAAAATAAGAAACAATCTTTATAAACTGACTGTCTTTGTTAGAATGGATTGTGTTCATTCCCTTGCCAAGCATTTACACAGTGGATCACCCGAAATGGAGTACGAAGATTTCGTTTCAATGCGTTTTCCAGAATTGTTCCTGCACCTTATCGATAGCTGCCATCAGTTAGAATGCATTGAAACCTATTTCAAGAGAAAATTATACTTTACGACTGACCTCAAACGATTTACAGAAGAAATAATACGACGGAAGCGTCCATTTCGACTTGTGTTCTATTCTCTTTTAGTTGAAGATTTCGATGGTTTTAAAGAGGTTTGTTGATATTGCAACATGTGCAAACAAAATGAATTTAAATCTATAACTGTCTCTAATTATTCTTTTTATTATTGATTTTTTATTTAGTATCTTCAAAATTCATCTGTATATAATCAACAAACGGAATTCGTAGTAGAGTTAAAAAAGCTTACTGCAGCTGATTACATGAACTCAATGTACGCAGCATATCACATGCGTGAAACCAATGAATGATTAATGAAATAATTAAAAATAAATAAATAAATTACAATAAATGATAAAAATATAATAACATGCAAACACGTGAGCTATTTAAATGTGTACAAAATTAAATCTTACATTACATTAAGTGACCGAGACGACACTTTGCGTAGACAAGCGTGTATTCTGGAGCGACTCAAAAGGTGTGCTATATTGGATTCGTTCTGATGCGCATAATATTCATCAATGCGAGGCTCTCCGAATTGATGAGATTCTGGAAGAATCCGAAGTAGTTGAATGGCGTTGGGTACCTACAATATACAACGTAGTTGATGACGGCACTAAATGGACCAAAAAACCAGAAATCATCTGGTCGATTTGTTGGTTTCATAGTCCGATGTTTTTAAAGTGTGATGAGGCACAATGGTCATAAACGGGGATGGATGGAGAGAAAGGTGTCGATTTCCTGTATATTTTTATACTCTTCACGGGAGTGAATAGTACTAACTATAAGTTTGTCATGAAGTTTGTAACACACTTAAGATATATATACATATATTTGTGATCAGCTCGATGAGATGAGTTGATTTGGCCATGTCCGTCTGTATGTTTGCAAACTAGTCCCACAGTTTTTGAGCTAGAGAGTTGAAATTTTGCACATAGGTTTCTATTAAGCTGCACATTTGTCAGAATGAACCCAATCGGTTCACATATAATTCATTTAAGTTAAAGTTCTTATTAGAAACATTTTTTTGGTGGTTTGACTTATCGAACTCATCCATATTAATCAACCGGGTAAAATTCAAGATCCTAGGGGTACTAGGATTGTTACCTCCCATACAAACAAAAAATTAAAAAAGTAATTACAAAACTGTATTGTGTCCCTCAAACTGTGCTCACATTTGATGCTCAAACTGTGTCCTTGTTGATACTCAAACTGTGACAGAGAAAATATAGTGATGCTAAGAAAGGAAGCATATCTGGCATTTGTCGTGGTACGGTTGGATGCAACCCAGAGGAGCGTGAAGAGTTTTATATCTTTGGCAAAGCAAATGATAACCTTCTTTCTTTTATACGCAATTTTTATTAAACAAATGGTAAAATGTATTGAACTATGTAAGTATGTATTCTAAGCTCTGAGGTGACATTATTAATATTCATTAATAATAATATATTCTTACATATTCATTAACGAAAATACAAATCAATTATACGAAAGAGGCATCCAAATACGGCACACCTTGCGCTAATTAAATGCTTCGTTCGACAAAATGGGCTTATTTAGCGCGCTAATTCATTCCCATCAAAATGTAGAGGAGACGCTTGTTGCAAATGTAAATTCTTCAATTGCCAAACTGAGCAGCAACATAATGTGTGCAACAATAACCTGACCAATCCCAACAACAACAACAACAGCATATGGCAACGACGCGTATAATTTTTATGCATTTTCGTTTTCAAAAATGTAAACAATTCGACTTGGCAGCCGCGTAATGAATGCAATTAATTTCGATGCACGGCGAACGTGGAAAGGTAGTGTGATTCATATCCATGCCAATGTCCGTCATACAACAATGTCTTTGGTGGTCTGTCATGAACAGAATACAATACGCCCCTCCAAAATCCAACTGGACGCCCGCCCACCTTTTACTCGTACATACCAGTTTAGTTTGGTCAGTTCAATGGAGTTGATGCAACTTGTTGCTACTGCTGCTGGTGCCCTTATTGATGAATTGATGGCGACGACAACAGCAATGCCTTCATATGCTCCTTCAAAGTGTAGGTTTTCTCCAGCAAGTACAGGCTCATGTTTTATGATTTTAATTAAAAACTACTTTGCGCTCGCATTTTTGGTAGCTAAGTTGGCGACACCAGTCCACACTAAAGCTGCAGTTCATGGACCATGCAAGTCCAATGCCCAGTTTTGCAGGTTCCGCACAACTTTTTCTGCTTATCTTTTCATCTGTTTCGTTATTTATGGTGCTGATAAATTTTTATGCTAATTTCATGCAACTTAACTTTCCATGAGGACGACAGACTTTGACTTTGAACGCCCCAAAATGGCATAATGGCATATTCAACAGCTGCTTCATGAAAATGACCAAAAAAAATCTCTAAATTGAGCAAGCAGCTGGCTAAAAATTGATTATAATTCGTTATAGTAAATGAACTCAAATTACATAAAATCAGAGCAGCGAAACAACTAAATGAGCAAATAAATGAATTAATAATCGTGTAATTAGGATAAAATCAACTAATGATTAAGTAAAGAATATATCAAAGGTTGTTTGTCCTTCATACTCACTCAACCTTCCATTGTCCAAATTGTCCAGTCTATATATATTCTATAGTTTTTGCCAAAAGATACTAGAAGAAGAAGCCAATCCACCTGGCCATTGATTTAAATGACAACATCATACATACATTGAGTAAAAATGTTTATCTAAAAATTAAGAATTATCTATTTTCAACATCATCAACAGTGGGTTATTCTAGGTGTTGAACACTTAAACCACAGTAATCTTATATATTTAGAACAAATAGATGATTGTTGTGCCATTTCTTTTCATTTTAAATGTATATATTGTATTTTCTTCTTTTTTTTTCATTTTAATTCAAACATCAACACGAAATGTCAAAATAACTTAGCATAAATATTTTTGAATGGCTTCTTTTCCCAACATCTGTGCTGCAAATCTATTTTTGAAAAGAAAATAAAGAATATTATTTAAAATATTGTTCAACGTGAAATTGCCATAACAATTAAGAAGAATCATAAATAAGAAATGCCACAAATTCTTGCATTAATTTGATTCGTTTTATTTAATTTTTATTTTTTATGTTTCGGTTTGTTAAAGAGATTATTTGTAAAAATATGTTTTGGTCACCCACGCCATTGCCGAAACAAAAAAAAAAAAAAAAAACCAAAATTAAAATTATACAAATTTTATTAATTTTCCACATTCATTTGCTATTTTCATAATTTTCAGAGTGCCTGTCGTTTTACAAGAATTTTTTATTAGTTTAGATATTTCAAGTTTGATATGAAAAAAAAATGCATACGATGTGCTTTCTATAAACTAATTGCTTTGCGAATTTGAAATCGTTTTTATAAAAAGGTTATTCGCTTTAAAGGTGTCTACAAATTGACTATAGAATAGAAAAGAAATGGTTAAGTATTTGTGGATATACTCGTATGTATGTATGTATGTATATGAATCGTACTATTACTTATTGTAAACTTAAAAGAGGTGAGATTTTATAGCAAAGATTTGAGAGACTTTCATGTGAACTTACTTATTAAATTTCAATAGGTATCTTTAGATCCATAAAAAAGAAAATCCCTGGCATAAAAAACATTTTAATCAATATAAATCAGCTTTAGGAGCAACAGATTATATGTACCAAATTTCAGTTTTTTAGATTTATAAAATAGACTCCCGAGCAGTATGGCATAACTATATCGATTTGTCTCGTAACACTGATCTACAGTGGAAAAGTATTTAGAATAATTTTAATTATTTTCTACTTGTCTACCCTGAATACGAGTTGATAAGTAAAAGTCAATTATTAGCTTAAGTTTTTACGATATTTTCCGAATTTAATAAATTTACACTCGTCTTATTCGATAATGGTGATATTTACTTTGACAGTGTCCGCCTTTTTTGGTCATTTCTCACAATTAGCCACAACTTTCGAACGGCGACCGGCTACCCAAAACGTGCTATTAGTGTCGCATGGGACAGAATCGGTCGTAATAAAAATTTTACAGTTAAAAAAGTTAATAAGATTTTATAACAAAATAACTCGAAAATGTGTGAATAATCCCGACAATTATTGTTATATTTGTGGTGAGGTGATATTTAGTAAACAAAGGTGTTCTATATCGGCTACAATAAAAAACCAAGACATAAAACTCCATAAAAACTGGGTACCACATTTCTGTTGTAAATTATGCGCTATTGGTTTGAGAAATTGGCTGAGGCCAAATGTCCAACTTTTTGGCATAAAGTTCAATGTTTTATGAAAACATATTTCGATTTGAGTTGTTTTTTTCTTAAAGTGAATACTTGAAATAAAACAATTCAAGAAACAAAAGCTATCGGAGTGCAATTCTGAGATTTCACCAAGGCTATAAAGTTCGAACTTTGATTAGTTGTTTATTTTCAGAAAAAAAGACCAGAAACTTTATTGAAACTCTGAAATAAGAGAGAGAGTGGCTCGTAGTAAACCAAATACTTATTAATGTTAAATATGCAAAATGAAGATGAAGGTAAGTATGTGTAATGTAAATAATATGTGTCAATTATGTTCTATTTATTAAATGTGTTTCTTTGAATTGTTTTGTGTGACGTCCTTAGGCAGAGAAAATCTAACAATAACACCTGTGCACTGTGAAGTGAAAACTAAATTTCGCCCAGTTTTGGCCAAAATGTAATTATTAGAAAGTATTCTTGGATGTGTTCCTTTCAACGTGATATTAACACTTTTTGCCCGATTTTGCCCGTTTTCAGTCAATTTCTAATAAAATATTAAAGCTATTTGTGATTTTTAAATTTGAGTAAAAATAATAAAAATCAAAAATAATAATTAAAAATAATTTATTCAAATAAATAGCGATCCCTGATGGGAACACAAATGATGGCATTACAGGCTTTTTTCAATCCAAGGTTATTGGCATAAATTTTAGAATTCGACTTGGATATATTAGAAAGCCTACATATACTATTAATCGTCACTTCCTGTAAATTTCCAACAATTCTGTGAGAATACTTTTGCTGCATACAGGTGCAAATACCCGTGGTATCCAATGACACCAACTTTACATAAAATCTTAGTTCATGGATCCCAGATAATAGGTTCCTCAATAGTACCCGTGGGTTGCCTTCGTGAAAACGCATCAGAAGCGCGTAACAAATATTATAAGCGCAACAGACAGTCACATGGTCGTCATAACTCACGGGCTAATAATATGAACGATGGATTCGTCAGATCAGTCAGTAAGGTATTGCCCAAAAATGTCATTGCTCTGTTAGAAGTACCTCATTTTCATATAGAGAACAAAAACGAACCCCCTTTTGATAACTGCGATTCCAATTCCGATTCCGAGTGCGAAGGTATTAATCTGTATGCATTTGAATTAGATGTAGAATAAAATAATTGTAATAGTATTGATAAAAACTTATATGAAAAATAAATAAATTTTGGCTTTTGTTTAAAAAACCTCTCATACAAAAAATCATATTAAAATATTAAAAAAAAATTTTAGTTTAATTTAGTTTAGTATTTATTGAAAATGAACACATTTTTGTTTTCAAAATTGCACTGTCTACTCAAACACTTGAAACTCCTACAAAAAACTACGCATCCGCAAAGTGGGCTCATATGGGCGGTGAGGGGAGGCGTGGTCGAATCGGTTTGAAATTTTGCTTAAATATTATGTTTGCTACACAACTATCAAGTCCATCAAGTTTCAACTCCGTAACTACATTTATAGACTTTATGCCAAAAAATTGGGCATTTGGCAATGGCGAGAATCGACAAATCACGTAACCGATTGTTATTTCTACCTGATAGCTCATATATGTGGAAAAGGTTTCTAAAAAAAAAAGAATGCTGTAGTATACCCAAATAAAACATCGGTCACTTGTCCTCTGACTAACAGCGATCTTCACCCGATTCCGAAGCATCCTAACATTGACGGCGATGAAGTTGAAATCACACTTACTTCACCAACAACAACTCAGCGTCAGAATATGAAATAACTAGTTCATCATCACAGCCACATAGGAAAACATAAGCTGAAGTATATGATCATGTACGGGACTTAGAATTGCCAAAGAACCAAGTGGAACTTCTAGGCTCAAGACTGCAACAGTGGAACCTTTTAGAAAGTGGTGTGACTAGAACATCTTTCCGTTTCCATCAGGTCATTGCAATCATGGGAAAACAATATCAGGGCAAGTGGAACGTTTTAATGCTAGCTAGATTATTTGAAGAATTCTTTATTAAAGTCAAAATTTGTAGACCTGTGTAATTTATGCGTGTATTAAGTTGTTCTTCTTTAGTTCTTACACAACGTTATTAGCATAAACTTCCTATATCCTTTAACCGATTGTACAATATTTTCTCATATACTCATAGTTACAGGGGTATAATTAAGGAATTTATTGTTTTATTAAAGTCAATGTATCAATGTGGGTTTGTTTATTATTCTGACACATGTTCATCATTTCGAAAGGGAAACCACTTGAAATGTTAAGCCTTTCTCTTTATCCATAATACAATGCTCGTATTGACTCGTACAATATGATTGGCATTTCAAATGCGGAAATGACTTCAAGTGCGTCTTGCACGTGTCAATTTTAGAATTGTGAAAAGAATATTTAGTAAAGTAAAAAGGAGTAAACTATTTTCCTTAATTACAATATAAGACTTCCGTAACTAAAAATATCCAAATATTTACTGAATATGAAGAAGTTAAGCCAAACGAGTGTCTAAAAATACGTTGAATCATAGAATCTGGCGACAGCGTAGAAAAGGCGCTACAATATCTTGTCATGTGAAAATTAAATTGAATGGGAAATGGTGCACAAGAAGAAGAGAGCATGAGAGGAAGAGGGAGGCAAATAATCAAAATTATTTATATCCAGAGTTAAGTCAATTAAAGTGAGTGTTACGTACTATACTACGTCTTGCTTTGAGAAACATACAGATTTTTCAGACAACTTAATGAAGACTAAGATAGCGACAATGGAAATGAAGATTGGTCGGTCCGAGATAAATATTTATGCGTGCGCTCTTCAGGATCATGCCCTGTCATAACGGTAATGGCCAATAACGCAACCCTGGGTTAAAAAGCACATAAACAATCCAGATCAGCAACCAGAATATGTCCAACATCCATTCAAAGTGTATATTGGAAAATTATTGCAAACAGTTCGTCATAATTTGTCTCGTAGACAATGCCTCGATTATTGCTGTTGTTGTTGAAGATGGTGATGGTGATGGTGGTGGTGATGTTGATGATGAGTATGATGATGTGGTAGGTGATGATGCAGTTAGCAATTTTAACTGAGAAGGGAGTATCATGGAATGTGCCAAGCAAATGCGCTGAAAGCTTCGTGCAACCATTCTGGCCAAGGTGTGCTCACAGCCAATTTGAATTTGTGCCAGAAAAAGATGCCAGCGGTAGGGTGGATGTATTCGATAAGCTGCCAAGTGAAAAACTTAAAAAAAAAGTAAGTGTGGAAAGCGGAATGTACGGGACACTTCTGTAATATATAATAAAAGAAATTAATAAATAATTATAATTGTTTACGAAGGCATTTAAATTGTCGCATTTGCTTAATTTTCCTTTAATTATTTTCTTTATTTTATTTTGGTTTCGTGCTTGGATGAAGAGAAAATTAAAAAAATAAGCAAACAATTTAATTGCCATAAAATATTTAAATGAATTAAGTTATCTTCTTACAGATACAATATGATATACATATGGTTCTTGGATCTACTGTGTATATGTATATTGTATCTGTTGCTTTTGTATTGTGGTTTGCTGCGTTTTACGAAAATCGTCATCATCGTCAGATACACGACTGACAGAAATTATTGAACGTCTGTCATCGTAAATTCATCTGAAGCGACAACGCGTTTTTAATTTAATTTTCCTATGAAAATTATAAATGAGAAATTTTCTGATTTCGCAGAGAACGGATATTATGTTATGCATGTTAGATCTGTGAGGCAACTGAAATCCAGTGGTATTCTAATGATCGAAATGCGACAGTTGGCTTTATAGGCCATTAGCCCATCATATATCTATCTGTAAGAGTTCGTATGCTGAACGATTTATATGGTCGAGAGACTAGAGAACTTTGGCAGCAGCATCACAGCTAGTATGGGTAACTTTAACGCCCACACTCACACCTTGTAAAGTGCCAGAGAAAATATTGTCAAAAAAAAAAAAAACAAACACGATTCTTGGTTGATATTCTACACACTTTCTGCCGCTCTTCGTTCCTTCCTCCCATTTACCCACAAAATATACTGCTCAAGTTGTTATTTGACAAATATGCCACGCCTGGCATATGTTCCCATGCTATGCTATGCCATGCCATGCCAAGCCAAGCCGTGCCGTGACGTGCCTTTATCCTCCTCTACAACAGATCGTAAAACTTTTTGGAATGTCGTGTACCTATAAATTTAGACAACCTCGTTAACGTCCAACTCCCCTTGTTACGCATTAGGGATCTGCTTGCAGTTTATACTTGAGCTAAGTGGCCTCTTAGCGTCGCGTTTGTACCAACAGAGTGGCATGTGGCGCACATCATCACACACAAAACTAAAAGTGAAAGTGAACTTTTCCACATATGTCGTCGTCATTGCTACCAGTACTGCCACTACTAACACTGCCGGTCGCCTTATTGAATGAGTGAGTGACTGAGTGAGTGATCCAAATGTCAAAGTTTTTTTCTGTTTTATTTTGTTTTTGAATTCTAGTTTGTGTTACGCCGGAAGCGTATGCAAATTGAAATATGTTTTGTTTCTTCTTTTTCATTTTTGGCTCACACGATGAGATTGTTTCACTCTCTGATAGAAGATATCTGCGAAGTCAAAATCTTAACCAGCGGATATGAACACGTTCAACAGTGATTGCAAAAACAGCCGCAACAGATCGTAACCACCTCCGCAATCATCACTCGCGTTTGTTAGTGACTCATTAAATAAATGGCGGTCTTTAGTTATCACCGGATGTCTATATGAGATTGAATACTCTTTTCTGTTTATGACTTTTAATTGATTTTGTTTCTTTCTTGTTATGTTCACTTTTTTGACTCTCTTACCGGATGATTGTGGGCTTCAATACCAGTCTATTGCCTTTGAGTATCACCTTCGATCATATTCAAGTATATTATACCATAACATACCATGTAAGCATAACTTGGACCATAATTTAGAGGTATAAAATTAACAGTCGACTATCTGCGTAAGTGTCAGAGGACGAGCCTTTTGTGCTCACAATTTTCGGTTGATTTTGGCATTGCCTCTTTCTTGGTTACCGGTTACCTCGATTCGTGTCTACAGTCAACTTGATACGCCTGCTTGCATTTAACAATTACTTACGCGCGTTTTTACGGCCGCATAAATTTTAACTTAATTGGCAACACTTTGCTTCAACGGGCGTGTCGTTATTGTCGAGAGGGTGAAAGGCTTGTGTACAGGTGCTTCACTAAACTTAACATGGACTAAATGAAATTGAATTGAGTCAAGTTGAGCTTATCCGCATGCAGGCGTTATCATTGCGCGCGTGCTTGCTTCAATTAACACATAGTGTTTCGGATCAGATCGGATCAACGAATTCCCAGTTGCATCTCAAGCTGCAGTTGCATTGTGAGAAAAGGAACATGCGTGCAGTTTTTAAATATTTTGTTAATGAATTGAATAAATTTTTTTGATAAACTAGTTCAAGGACGTTTAGCAACAGTTGCCGAACACAATGTTTTCTATATTTATGCAAAGAATTTTTAGTTTTATTTTGCATTTCCGTGCAGCTGCTATTTTTATACAAGGGTTATACAAGCTTAAAATTTTAGGCTTTGCAAACATGATTTACATGAATTGTTAAGAATTCATAGTCATACTTACATGTGCCATAAAATTTAGTTTCAGCCAATAATGAGCTTTTTGTTTCTTCTCTAAGTGTTTCTTTCACTTATGTTTCCATTCAAATCATGTCAAAAACATAACCTACGCTACTACTGAAATTTATATGGATAATTTTTATGATAAAGTACATTTATCATCCTTCCAGTTCCTCAACTTGGATTTTTAGAACTCTAAAAATATATCCAGTGAGAATGCTTGATATCTCAAAAACTGGATAGAAACGGATTCAATGTTTTACTTCAATATCATCATTATTACGAGTATTACATAGTATTAAGTAAATTCCAAATTCCAGATTGTTTGGATAATAAGAAGTTTTAAACCAAGCAACGTATTTTAATACGGTTTTCAGTGTCCTTTAAAGAGTTTTTCCGGAATGGTTTTCATGTATTGTACAATACATTTTAATTAATTCTAATTAAGACTTTGTATATTGGTTACATGGTTGCTTAGATACATGCCAAGAATGAATGACTTCTTATATATGTCGTAAAACAAGAAACCCAAACAGACATCGTTTGCTTCAGAATGATTAAACCGACGAAGTAATGGAAATGGCTTTCTAATGAACCCGTTTAAAGCAGGAATGGGCCTCTAGTTTTTAATAAACAAACTGGGATTTATAAATTATTATTAGCACCGAAAAAAGGTCAAATTTCTGAGAAAATAGAGTTGTTAATACCAGAGCGGATATTAGCTTAGAAAGAATTCTGCTTATTTCGTGTTCAAGTGCTTGTTTTGAGCGATTTTGCTTCTTAAGGCTTTTTTTTTATCATTTTGTTAGAAAACAATAGATAAATTTCCAACTTTATTCACAAGAAAGAATCAACATTTCAATTAAAAATATTAATTCTTTCTGGTACGATGTAAATCGCCCATTTCTTAACATAAAAATAGTAACGTTGCGTGTGTTTGCAGCGATCAGCAAAATGAAGCATACTTTAACTCTTTCTGGTAATTTTGACTATTTCGCTGAAATGAAAAGAGTAGTGAATTCATTTAATAGCGATGATGCTGAGGCTATTCAATTATCCCAGGAGTTGTTCAAATTAAACAGCTGAATTGGACATCTCGCTTATATAAAATGCAAATTTTCAAGCCTTACTAGTGCTATTTTATGACTCGAAACCCGAGAAATACCAGCTAATGAATTTATCCGCATTGTTTAAGGAATACGTTCCTCTATATCTGCTTTTGAAAATGAAGCGTATTCCGAAAAGCTTAACGCTATCCTCCGCAGACATAAGGGATATATACACCGTTCATAATCTACGGGATGGCCATCTGCAGCAAATTTTATTGCATTGTGAATTATATGGGCTCCGCACTCCAGTACTTATTAATGTTTTTTTCCAGAGATGATTGTAATTTCACAAACACATTATTAGTTCCCCAAAATTGACATTGGCATTATCTCCACAAAATTCCACGACTTTTGCATTCAAACTTTATATGAAAACACTTGAACTAAATAATTGATAATGGTATCAGAAGTTTTACTTGCTTGGTGTTGGAAGTTGGAAATTTTTATTTGCACACTTTGTAAGGTTGGAAAAAGCGCACTAAACTAGAATATATGTATATCATTGTACCATGTAAAGCATCAGTTAAAACTGTAATAAAGTTGGATTTACCAAGATTATCTTTTAATTCATTGACAGCTCTACGCACCAAAACACTTTCATTTCATCTGAATATCTGATCAAAACATGATTGGATTTTTTTTTTTGCAAATTCATTGGATCGAAAACTGTGGTTTTCTTGTATCGTGTGATAGGCCCTTCCGCCGTGGCGATATCCAAATCATTAATTGTTGGGATGACCATTTTTTTCAAAATTTTTATCATTGAAGAACTTGAAGCGGCGGCACGTTTGGCATTTTTATGTTTTTCAGACTTTAAATGCTGTTCAATATCACTAGAACCTCATGGGAAACACTAAAATCTGTGCGCCATTTTTGCATCTGACACCCGAAGGAGTATTTATTTGCTTAATGAATGGGTATTTTGCTTGTAAGCTATCATTAATTAAATAAGATTCCAAAACAAAAAAATTGACTCAATTACCACAACACATTTTTCTGGACGTCATTAGAAATCCAATGAGCTATCACATAAACTATTTTTTAACTAATTGAAGTAAGACTTAAAATGTTTTTCAACTTGTGATCTAGATAATTGGGAAAAAGGGACAATTTACGTCCCGAAGCTTTATTCGGGGACACCGGGACGGATACGAATAAAATGTATATGATTTATTCATAGAATATGAAGGAAGTGATTTTCTTTAACATATAATTGCTGAGATTTATTTGGCTTATTTAAGTGATTATTTTTATGTTTTCAGGGCATATTTTAAGCGCTTATTTGAAAGTTTTTCATGCTTAAAAATATCAGCTCTGCTTATTACACCAAAAACTTGTTTTACTAGAATAAAACATGTTGCCTCAAAATTTCAACATACAGAGAACTTTAGAACTTGGTATACTCATACCATGCCCAAGTATGCGATGTGTGGCTTTAAAAAAATGAGATTCTATAGATAAACTAAGAATGCGACAAAGTTTTACAACTAACAAATTCTTGTTGTTGCCTTCGTCTATATAAGATTTGTTTTACTTTTACTGAAAAGCTGGAAAATGAACTGGCTTGCACAATAAAGTACTATTGTACAAGACAACAATTAAACCAATATGGACATACGGCTTCCAATTATGGGGTACAGCAGCTAACTCTAACATAGAAATTATTCAACGCTTCTGAGGAGAATATTGAGTGATCCGTGGTGCTGCACAGAGACCTTCGGGTGGCACTGGTCAAAGAAGAAATACGACGGTACAGTGAGCTACTTACGAATAGACTGGAGAATCACCCCAAGCCAGAGAGGCTTTGGGCATACTTCAAACGAGAAGACTACGAAGAGATCATCCGCTTGATTTTCCCTTTCGTTTTCCATTAAACTATACGCTGTATGCTGATGTCTGAAGCCTGATTGTCACTTATGTTCATATCTTTGTTCACGTCATGTAATTTCTCGTTCTTTTATTTTTTTCTATATACATAGATTTATTGTTTCGCCATATATGGACAGATAGTAAATAAACAAAAAAAAAAAAAAAAACCCAAAAAGTAAAAGCAACAAATTGTTATAAAATATTTTATGGAAATTAAGCAAAATAGCATCTGAAACTATTCTTTCTATCTACACAAGTCTCGTTATTTCATAGCCATATTTCATATTGTATTGTCTATCAAAGTTTTTCTAGCCAAGTATGCAATTTCAGTGACAGAACATCCATTTTATCATAGGCTAACCCGATACTACTTATGTGATATGGAATAAAAGTAATTAAATTTACATTTAGGCCAACTCACAGAAGAATATTTCCAGCACTCTTAAGAATCAAGAAAAATAACACATTCTCAATGCTTCGGTTTACAAAAAAAAAAGAAAAAAAAAAAATTCACGTCATACTACATTATTATCATAAACACCTTTAAGGGGAACGACGACATTTGCAAAATGTTCGTAAGTGTATACTATATTAATTTATGCAATGGTCGCTTAACCCTTTGTTGTCGTATCGATCGAGTGCAACCAACAACAATACAATAATTTAGAGCTCGAAATGATCAAAATGATTCTCATTATCAACACAAATTTTGAAGCTTTAGATTGTGCTCAGATGCGGTTGTTGCCAACAGACGCTTGCACATATCCTTACTTCTCATCTTGAGCGACCTAATGAGTGCGATAATGTTTATAGTCAAAATAACGAAGCACCTTTTGTTTTTTTTCAAATTGGGTCAAAATCGATGATAAAAATTTATGAAAATTATTCGGCCGACATTTTATTGAAAGCATTTTTATTTTTGAAGTGCAGCTCTGCTCATCGAATTAAGTGCAACGTATTACGTTCGATGAAGCAATGAAACAGAAACCGCTTAAAATTTAAATTTTATTTAGAGAGACAGTTGTTTTTCGATTGTTATAAATCGATGTATTGTATTTAGAATGGCGAAATATACACGTACAATATATGTATATTGTATGTAGTTTAAGTATCTAAAATTGTCTCTCGAATTAATTTATCATTTGCATATCTTGGTTAAGATTAAATGTGTATAAGTGAATGCCGCCAATGTGGCAAATTTCTGCCCTCTTTAGAAAGAACGGCAGAAGAAAACATCTGTTGATAATCAGAGCAAATACTTTTTCCGGAACTGCGCACTTGGGTGCCACCACACACCACAAGAGACAAGGCAGCGCAGAAACCGCAAACAACCCATGAATGCGGCCATCTGGAGTGAATGCACAGCGCTTGAGTGGCGGAGCACAATCAAAGCGTTTGATCCATAATGTGAAAAACAAAAGCAAAAAAGCATACAATCGGGCACAATAAAATTTATCTGCAGCAAAACGCCTCGTTCATCCATTCATTTATTTAGTTCTTGGGAACGCTCTTAATGATTATCCAAATGCATATTGTGCCATGTTGCATTCTGCATGCCCCAGTATGGCACAAATATGTTTTGCAAAGAATACTACATTATAGATTGACCTTACTTGATGGTACAATAAAATCACTATACTTTTATTGATGGGGAATGTTGAAGTGAGAAGCGGGATGTTGAGTTTCCTTTTCACTTTGCCTACATGTGTGTAATTAAATGCGCGAACTTTGGTTTCCGGGAACACTCAAGACACCCCACACACTCATAAGGCATGATTTGGATCCCTAACAATTGTGTGTGTGGCACAAAAAAGATTGTTTATGGTATAATTTCATATAATTATGAAAAGCACTTGATCTTCGGAACTATAGAAACCATCTGTTCGATATTGTTGTTCTTTCTGTTGATTTTGTTGTTAATTTTGATGCAATCTTGACAACCAAACATCTGAAGTATTTGAATCATGACCAGAAAGAAGTTTATCTTTGGCTATGCCAAAGTTGTAATACTCTTCACACTCCTGGGAATGAGCATACAGAAATATTATATAGAGTCAGTATTTATACTAATTTCAATACACCAATGGCGCTAATACTGAATCTATGAAATATGTGCCATAGGTAGTAGATTGATGGCACACATATCGAGAACTATACGATCCAGTAATCCTAGGATTTACATGTTCCTTGAATATATGACACACACTTGCGTCCAAATTTCAGTTTGATAAGTGAACAAACAAAAAAGTTTTTCTAATAAGAACAATAATTTTAATTTGGGTTTGTATGGGATATACCTCTCCTAGTGGTCCCAACCGTCTGATTCCGACAAATGTGCAGCGTATGATAAAAAGAATACTTCGTGTAAAATCTCTAAGCTCTAAAGCTAACAAAGTGAGGGAGGGACTGATCTCATTGAGATGATAAATAATATGTGTACTTTATGGGGTCTACGATGTCTCCTTTTGTGTGTAACAAACTTCTTGACAAATTTATAGGTAATACTAGTATTCACTGCGTGAATAGTATACAAATTAATGATTAATTTTAGTTTTTTTACTAAAAACTTCATGTAAGTTACCCTTTCTTGTTAATTTTATTCCTACTACTATATTTCATTTATAGGGTTCCATACCCAAACGGTGCCAAAGGGACCCTATTACTAAGCCTTCGTTGACCGTCCGTCTGTCCGTCCGTGGGTCAGAGAGTTTTTTCTCATGAACCGTAATAGGTAGACAGTTGAAATTTTCACAGAGTATGTAATTCAATTGCGGCCATAACGACAAATAATAAAAATAAAATAAAGTTAAAAAATTAAAGGTGCCCCCATACAAACTCGAATTCATGTTCTTATAAGAAACATTTCTTAGTTTTTTGGATTATTAAACTGAAATTTGGATACTATAAGTGTCTCTGATCCATATTTACCAGCCATTTAAAATTCAAGATACTAAATAATAATAAACCTGATAGGAATTGTGAACGAGCGGCTGACAGCCTGGATTACTGAACATAATAAGCTAAATGAGTATCAAGCCGGATTTAGGAAGAATTATTCAACAATTGATAATATCAACAATCTATACGTGATAGTCAAATTAAAATTCTCTCAAAAAAAGAAGGTTTATGCATTCTTTGTAGATTTTACAGCAGAGTTTGACAGACGCAACCTTCATATTTTCAAACTGCACCAATTCGGCATTACAACTAAAATTGTAAAATTCATTGAGACCATATACAGAGAAACTAAACGTGCAGTATGAACCGAAACCGAATTATCGGATGATTTTCAAACGCAGAATGGTGTTAAACAGGGGTGTTTACTGTCACCTTTACTTTTTGCAATATATCTAAACGATCTCCATGACAGTCTAGGAGGAGGACTTCAAGTCGATAATATGAATATAAAATGATATAGTGATTCTTGCAGACGACATTCAGACCCTTCAAACTATGATAAACAGATAAGATAACAGATAAAATAAGTCGGAGATTATGACATTCCGTAGAGTATGTCGACAAGCATCTGGAGAAAAGTGGTATTTTAAAGGAGCAGAGGTTAAAGTGGTAACAAATAACAAATATCTGGGAGTAACATTGACTCCGAATATGTCGTTTGTGCCCCATATTTTAAACAAAAGGGTGGCGATAAACTCGACTTGGAAAGCATTTATAGGTAAAATGAATATCACACTTGGTGCAAAATGGAATCTGTTTAGTGCGGCATGTAGGTCCATCCAAACTTATGGAGCTCAGGGCACATTCTTACTACAAGGAAGTTAATTTATTGCCGAGATACTTCGTCAAGCGGATATTTCTATTGCCAGAACTACGTACTTGCCATAGAACCTGGAATTGAAGACGCATTTATATACACAATAAACTTGCAACTTAAATACATAACAAGAACTTTATATGACTACAGCTCTAATAGGTAACCACATATGCTAACAAAAATGTTAATGACAAAAGGAATTCTCTGGCACACACTTGATCATATTCAAAATTTTAGAATACAATTTACTAACGGATTGACCCGGACGGCATGGTCAAATAATAGTGTTGAGCTGTTAGTGTCAATAAAACATCAAAAGCAACAATATTATCTAAACCAGGCAAGGAGTAGCGAACGACTTAGACTTAGAGAAGGGTATGACATATTGTAACAACAGTCAAATGCAAAGTACGATATCATGAATAATGAAGACAGGAGGTGATCTCCTATGGTTAAATGGGAGTCCACATCAGCATAGCAGAAATAGATTGTGCACATTATACAACATGAAAAAAAAAAGAAACTGTAAGCCTGTTTCTTGGTAGATATCCGGTACTGAGAGAATTTAGATGTAGATACTTGGCGAAAGCTCAACTATCAGATAACGAAATCATAGATATTTTGAAAGGTGTAGGAGATGATAATTGGACGAATCTGGTAAATTATGTTAAACCTGCTTTAAAGTATAGCAAATTGGAGGGTTGCCAAAGGAGGTATAAATGATAACTGCTATTTTGTTTTTGTTATATGTTTTATAAACATAAGTTTAGGCAGACGGCAAGTAGCCATGCCAGTACATATTAAGTTCTTTAAAAAATTATAAACTATAAATATTGTAATTGTAAATTTAAATCAATAAAGAACGAATCTAATCTAATAAAATCTAAATCTATCATAGAGGTCACAAAGGGCTGGAACTAGATGCCGGTACATTTACTTGAATCTCACGTGGATTCAATTCCAAATCGACTCCAGAAAGTAATAAAGTCTAAAGGAGGTTACGAGCCCTAACCACTATTAATTGGGACGGCAAATTTTTTTGAATAGTTGAAGTTTCAATGTCTTCTATTTATGTCTAAGTAATAATTGAACATACAGGTTTGTACTTTTTGGAAAGATTATTTAATTACCTTTAGTTTGATATCAAAACATGCACACATTTCATATAAAAAAAGCTGAAAATATATATTTAAATCAAGCGACATCAATAATACATGAATTACAATTTGGCACAGTAACGATATCTTTAAATTAAAACTGAGTATCATCACCCTTATTTTTAATAACGTCTTTAACTTGTTTTTCCATAGTATATATTTATTATATTTTTTGCAATCTTTTGGAGTAATGGAGTAATGCAGCCAGAGTACGCTGAGGATCAGTTCTCAGATTTCTTTTCATGATTCCCTACGAGTTTTCTATTTGGGTTCAAATCTGGGCTTGATGATGGCCAGTCTAGGACATCAATTCCATTCTATTGAATCCAATTTGTAATTGTTTTTGCGGCGTGTAAAGATGCACCATCGTGTTGGAAGGTATATTCCCCACAGTCGGAAAGCTTCGGTATTGAAGGTTCGGAATGAGGTTCTTTTCTAAAATACACTTATACTTTTCTGCATTTACAGTGCCATCTATAAAGTCCCACACCTTTTGCTGACATGCATCCCCACAACATTGTGCTCGCTGGATACTGGACAGTGCGTTTTAGACATTCCTCTTGATATGCATCTGTGCACTTTCGTATAACTCACTTTCGAGTATCACCGACACCTTCATCAAATTTGAATTCATCGCTAACAATAATAGAATTCCATTACCTCTGTACCCAGTTGTTTCTCTGTTTTGCCCATAGCAATCCTTTTTTCATTTGCAAAGATGTGAGCGAAGGTTTTTCTTTAGCCTAACAGCATCTTCTTTAATAATTTGGTCACATTAGATTATCCGTTTTGCTAAGTAAGTGATACAATCTTCCACATCCATTCACGTTTTACTGTTTTTCCAATATTTTCAGCCCATTTTACCGCTATATCTCTAACAGTACTTCGCCGATTTTGCTTGCAAATAATCGCCAAAGCTCTTTTGTCACGTGGAGTAATTGTTGAGACTCTCGACCTCTTTTCGCTGTATTATTGAGAATATTGCCATTCTTTTTATAGCTTTGCACTATATTTCGTAACGTAGAATCAGATAACTTAAGATTCTTTGATATTTCGCCATAGCTGTTGCCCGAATTGAATTTTTCAATAATCAAGTCCCGATTTTGCTCACACACTGGCTTACTACGTACCATTGTGCACAAAATGAGACTAAATTAAATTAAAACATCAACTAAAAGCCAGATGGTTTTGATTTTCCTACATTGCAATATCCTATATTCCATCACTCTTACAGTTTTTGTTTACATTTCTCCTTTGTACAGTTTTTATTTAAAGATATCGTTGCCTTACTAATTAATAATGTTAAAAATAATTCATGTATTATTGAAGTCGTTTGTTTTAAATATATGTGTTCAGCTTTTTTATGTGAAATGTGTACATGTTTTGATATAAACGTAAAGGTAATTAATAACCTTTCCAAAAAGTACAAATTTGTATGTTCAGTTATTACTTAGACATAAATAGAAGTCATTGAAACTTCAACTATAAAAAAAAAAAAAAAAATTGCGGTGCCAATTAATAGTGGTTAGAGCTTGTACATCTTTTATTAATACTGACATATTTTATAGAAATCTTCAAAGTTTTAAGTTACGAACATAAGCAAAAAACATGTCAAAATACTTATGCCATTCATTCATTTTTGTTTTTAATTTAAGAAAATATAAAAAAACATGTGATTTGTATAAATTTAATTTTTTATCAAGTAAAATATAAATAAAATAAAATAAAATAAAAATTTTTTCATTAAATAGATTTGAAATAAAACGAATAAAAGTGGAGTTTTTAAGATATCAAAATATAATCATATGCCGAAGGTACATGCTACATCGTTATCCAATTCCTGACCAATGCAATTATATTCTCTCAGCAAATTTATTGATGATCTCTTTAAACAGATATATTAAATAAAATAATAATAATAATGGATAAAATAAATATATTTACAATAAAAATAATGGAATGCATCAAATCAGATGGTATTTCTTGATTGTTTTTTCTTGATTATAAAATTGCATATGAATGAACAATTTCAATAACATATTGTAACAAAAAAAATTAAAAATAACAATAACATTTATACTACAATATAACAATAATTGATACTGTCTTGTTGTATGCATGCTGATTTACGGCCAACTGCAAGATTTACAAGATTATTAACCAGATATCATACACACAGACACAGACTTATTCTTAATATATTAGAAACTATTCAAATTTATTTTCATTGTTTTGTCATCATAATTAATGACGCCTTAAGAAGCGTTGCGTCTCAACACATCATATCAAAAAGTACTAATAAATATATACCATATACTTACTTATGTATATAAGCTGAGTGGCGTCGGTCGAATCACATCAAATCGAGTCAGTCGAGTTGTGTTGCGCTCGTTACCACTTGACGTATACTTAATTTCCGCAGCTTATGCAAATTACAATATAATAAACTTACGAGTAGTATATGTGTTTATGGGTTTTTTTTTTTTGTTGTCTACAAGTATATTACAATAGAATAATGCATTGGCATAGGTTCTCCCAGCACAATGTTGTTTTGAATATTGTTAATTTTTTCACAAAAAATGCCGGAAGCATTTAATTCACTAACCTTACGAACAAAAAATCCCAGCCGTCCCATTTGACAAACTAATTACATTTCCAGGTGCCAATCGGACTGCAAAATGCAATAATTTCATTCTCAAATGCATATGCAAAAGTTCTTCACATTCACACTTCACCATACATATACATAGTTCAAGTAACTCAATCGAATCGAACAAATCACATGCATGTACATCACACATGACCAAGTTCAAGTGGTTCTGAAATGTCATAATATTCAATGAGAATATCAAAACTACTGCATAAGGTCAAATCTAAATAAATAAAATCTAATTAATTCCGCAATGCATACTAAGAGTATTATGAATATTGGTGTTGGTAATTTCTCATATTTTTCGCATATCAAAATTTCCAATCGGTTGGATTTGTCGGTTACAGCACTTAATTGAGCTATTAAACGACATTGCACGCTAAGTTAGATTAGACTAAGTCTATCTATCTATCTATCTATCTACAACGTCACAGACATAAACAATTTACAGATGTACTCGTATCGGTGTTACAAAGGTTGTACAATAGATCGACTCAATCCGTATAAAATGATGCGAATGCCACCTGACGTCTACTGACTGGACTATTGCGATGACAACGAATGCAAATGAATCTAATTTGAATTGACTTTTGATTTCGTTTGAAATTAATTTTTATTTGCAATAGCAGAAAGAAAGAGAGAAATACCATTATTCTCGTATTATCATGATATTCAGATTTCCATTATTCATATTTTATTTATTACAACGTACAATATACAATATATTTTCTATATGGTGGTGAGATTTTCATAAAAAATACATTAATTCGTCACCAAGTGAAAAATTTCTATTGAAGCTGGAAAAATTTGTATGCTGATGCAATTTTTCGTTTCGGTTTCGATAGGAAATTGGAATTTTGTTATTGTGTTTATTTATTATTATTAGATAGTACATACATATATGTATGTATGTGTATATATATTTCTTAGAATGCTGATTAGTTAATTACATAAATAAGACATTAAGTTTTTTGTTTGTAGAAGTTCACAATTGCGACGATGCGAAGTCAAAACAAAGTCGATTTTAGTTTTAAACTAAGCATTTTTCATTCATTCAGATGTACACATGTCATTGATACTCACAGTAAATACTATGTAGGTATTAAGAAATTGGTACTTAATGAGATAAAGTAGCATTCCTTGCTAAATCTAGCCATGATTTCATGTTATAACAATCCATCCTAGCAATCGCGACACCAACCAATTGCCAAGTGCACTAATTGGTCCAACGTCAATGATGTACCGACCAATTGCAGTGTTCAGCATTCATGCTTATGGATTAATTTGAGATTTATATAAATTCTAACTGATCTATTATCGAATTAAACTGTTCTAAATTGTTGTCTATTCTTTTTGAAATCAAAGCAAACCGAAGGAAAGCATCTAATTTCTTCGTTCTATTCTTTTTTGTCTAATTCAATTGAATTCGATTTCGGGAATTTGCGAAAATTTACGTTGAAAATTTCATTCACGGAATGCCAAAAAGAAAGCAAAAGCAAATCAAAATAATCCACAATGAAACCAAATCTTATTCAAAGTGTGCGATTTTCTTTTTTCTTAAATAATCTGACAAGAGCACAAGTGAGAAAATTGGCGCCAGTGACAACCACAGTCAAAGGAATGCAGACAACGACAACAACGAAATGTTGTACAAGGAAAGAAGACAGAATAAAAGAGCCACAAAAATGAACATATGAACAAGCGAACGAAAGAACGACGGAAAGTGTAGGAAGTTGCGATTCATTAAACTTAAAGATACTTTGAGTATCTAGAGCAAATGCCACCGCGTAGCACACCTCAAAGTCTTTCAATCTTTTTTTGCTTGCAAGATGAAGAAATGTCACAAATTGGACTTTGTGCCTGGGTTCGCTGTTGCATGCCATAGTTGCCAAAAAAGATGCACATTCCACGCTTCTATGCTGATGCTCTGATGTTCTTCTCTACACACAGTTCTTGTCGCTCTTGCTATTCTTTTGTGCATCTGCACTGTTCGAATGATTTGCCAACGCATTGTTATTGTATTTATATCTAAGTAGTATTATAGATGTGAATGCGTTGCTTCGTAACTAGTGGAATGGCTTACATGATTTCAACCATATTTCATTTTTAACTAATCTAAGTGGATTGATTATCAAATGAAATTAATTATTGCAATTCGTAATATACTTGATTTTACTTAAAATTTTATTAAATCAATCATGAAAGGTACACGTATGTGAAATCTTGGCATTGCCAAGTTTTTATGCCAGAAGACCTTTAGTTCTGGCACAAAAGTTCAATCAGTTAGTTGGTTCGACAATTAGACAAACAAAATAAATAGAGATATTTACAAATGAATTTTACAAAAAAGAAAAGAAAAAGCAAATCGCATTCAATTATAGGCGCCATCGTTACAAATTGTTTTCTAAATACTGCTAATGTTGTATTTTCATTAAACTACTCGTACACACTATTAAAAAATGAACATGCTGACCAAGACGGTTCACTTATTACAGCAGGATGCTTCCCAGGATACTGTTCGGTCTTTTCAGCCGAAGCAGTTGCCATCCTACATCCTAAATGCAATGCAATTTGCTCAAGAAACCAGAGGTAAATGTGTTATTTGCACTGATAGCCTTTCAACGGTCGATACTATGAAAAACATCAGTAACCGGAACCAAACGATTTGCCAAAAACGGGACGCATGTATCAAGTCTCCATCCATAAAAATATTCTTGGTGCCTAGCCACAAAGGGATTGCCGGAAATGAAATGGCCAATGCAGCAGCTAATCTAGAATCTCAGTCATCGTCAGTATCCACAATCCCTTCCAACGAAACAGACATGCGAAAAATGGCTGGATTTTCAACACAGGTATTAAATCACTAATCCACTCCTGGAGAAACCTGTCTACCCGATAAGCTGTTCCAAAAAAAAAATGCACCATCTTTACACGGCTATGAATTGGGCGTCGCCAACATACATCTTCTAAATGGGCACATGCGCCTTCCCTGCCACCTATGCGGTCAAGAAGATTTGTCGAAATTACATATTTTGAACAGTTGCTCTCAATTACAAAGTATCAGAAATACTTTTTTCCCTAATTCTAAGCACCATCATTCCTCTTTCCCATTACTGAACCACATATTGAAAAGACATTCTCTTTCCTAAAAACTTGTCACCTCATAAATTTAATATAACTATTTCATTTAAAGAAGAGTAGAAGGCGGCCCTAGCAGCGAATTACAGATTTCAGGTGTGTTAAAGGTACAAGTGTGTTGTTTTTTTAAAACTGTTAAAAGCATCATAGCACTGAGTAGCTGATTTTCAAAAAGGTCCTCTTCAATAAAAAAGAAAAATTAACCTTGGCGAGAAAGGTGCTGCAAATTTGTGTTACATTTACGGGTAAAAAGAACCCGATCTAACAAAGAATAAATTCCTTATTTCTCTACTGGCTCATTTTTCCCAGCGATATTCAATAACTTTAACACCATGTTTGTGAGAATCGCAGAGTTCCTCAAATAGACAACATCTCTTCAACGCGCTCACAGCAATCATCACACTTTCTATTATCTATGAAATTTAAAATAACCCAAACAAGCGAATCTAATGCGTTCTTTTCAATTTCCGACATTAAACCGCCGAAAGTAGGATCGTTCACCGATTTACAAGTTTGTGGGCCGTTAAATGTCCATGCTTTGAACATTTCTCAACACAGGTGTGGAAACTTCCTTGAGCAAAGGAATTAGCTGTATCTAAAAAATTAAAACTTAGGGTAGAAAACTGACGCATGACTTTGCTTACCGAATTCACCAATTTCTGTACAGACTAATCCTTCAGCTTAAGTGTGAAGCGATGAGCTCATAGTTCATCTATGGTTATGAATCGAAGCAAAGTCTCGTCTTTGTTGCTGTGAAACTTTCCCAAAACACTCAATGTAAACATTCTTACGACGCTGTTTTCATGCACAATACTTTTGGAAAGCAAACACATATTGATCAATGGTGCCTTATTTACTCTAGAAAAAAGGTTAGTGAGCCAAAAACATTTTTAGTTTTAATTTAAGGATATTTCTTTGTCAATAAATATTTTAAAGAACTTCGAAATCTTTAGGTGAACAGGGTAACAGAAGAGAATAACGTATCTTTTCTTGTTAATAAATTTTATTATTAATCTAGAGAATATGTCACATGCGTCAGTAAGTGTTTGCATGAATACGAATGACATAAAACGATAAGAAATAAGTCCAGGAAAGGGGAATTCACTCGGCTTTAAATCATCTATCTCTGATTGATATTCAAAACAAAAGCTATAATGGGTGAACCACGCATTCTCTTCACTCTTTTTTCGGGCTTCAGCTTCACCATTCTATTCCAGCCTAAAAATTTGATTTACACATATATTTAAGAAGAGGAAATTACCAATTAAATCAAATAAATTGAAAGCATTCGATTTTCCTTGCCGTTTTTTTTTTATTTAAACTCTTAACTCTTAAAATGGTCAACTTCATGGATTGAAAAAAAAAAACCAGCTACTAATCAAATTGGATTCAAACAAAAATAAACTGTAGAAAGAACAGCTGTCTACACTTGCCACAAGAGACAACTGTGTGAATACAAACATGAATGCCATCGTTATACAATAGAATCTACACAGTGTCATAAAGTAGGGGAGAAGAGAAACGCATCGAACACAATAAACCATCAACCACTACTAACCTTCTTATCTGGGTCACATCTGAAGTAAAGTTAAATTTACGCATGCGAGATACACTTCTATACGAGTACAAATAGTACATATATAGAAGAATAACAACAAAAAACGAGTAGTGTGAGTTGAGCCTAAAACAAGCTAACAACTGTAAGATGACCCAATAAACTAGTAAAACTCATAGCAAGCAAATGAGCCGAGTATCTTACGGTTTTTTGTACGTATGCCTGACGTCTGCTTATAGACTAACTAACATACAATACAATACAATACAAAATGTATCTATCAATATAAAAAGTGAGACACAGTATCACCGACAGATAGTCTGTTTGTCTGTCTGGGTGTTCTGGCTGCTTGTCTGTCTATTTGCCATGACTCATGCTGGAAGCGACGGCATTGCCAAGACAAGACAAGTATACCCTGGCCAGCAAGTGTTTTTATAATTTCTGTTTTTGTGTGTTCATGTTGCAATTAGTGCCGTACATATGCATGCATGCGATACATTATAGCAACAACAACAATAAACAGATGCGGCAAGTGAAGAAGAATAAACGGAAACACTAAACAAAGTTAGAGTGATGCTACTCTTTGTCTTTTTCCTCATATGTTTACTGTTAATGTATCTTGGTCAAAACAGAAGGCAAACACCAGGCAACCTGCATAATTCTATATCTTGCGTTCATTTTAAAGTTGGTGCCTCAGGTGCCTTTGCTCCTTTTGCAGCTGATGGTGCGCACTTATAGTATGGATAAGTGTATGCATGTGTATCATTACAATACTACGTATCACATGCATTCGAGATGAATACTACAATATACTAGTATATTTACTTATATAGCTTGTAAAAAATCTTTCATTTCCATATAATTTCGTATATGTTTCTATTGAATGTTTTTTCTCTCATATTATTATTGTACTATTCTATTTACATAATCAAATTTGTTTCATAGAGACATCAAGGCACATGTTTTAACCGTATGCTGATTACGATAGTACTTACTTTGAAGGACATGTGGCACAAACAGGCGATGCATTGATTGCATAAATGCAACAAAAATATCTAAAAACGAATAGAAGGTAGTCACCCGTTACATTATATTAAATTTAATATTAAATATTAAATATTTATGAAATATTAAATTTAATCTTGTAAAATTTTGTAAGCTACCTCAACAATTTTCATTGCATTGTCATCCAAAACAGCAGTCCAGTTAGCTTATAGATTTTTACATGAATTTGGATATGTCGCCAAATGGCCAATCTGGTGGCGCTAATTTTTCAAATAAATTAATCAATATTTGGTTTAATTTACACTCCTAGTCACAAGGAAAGACGCATCTTCACTCATTTTAAAAATGTTGTAGCTTTGATACGAGAGACAATTTTTAAAAATAAGTTTAAATAAATACAAATAATACAAAAGTAGTTTAATGTAATCTGGCTCCAAGCGAGTTTAATTGCTGCCTTTAATGTCTCCTAATCTTTGTACTGCCTTCCTTCTTCATATACCTTGCGATATAGCTAGCACCACATATTTTCAATTATGTGTAGGTCTAGAGAGTGCGATGGCCAATCCATTACCACCACGTTTTGACTTAAAATGTAGAATTTTATGACTTGAGCATTGTGAACAGGTGCTTTATCCTGGTTGGGCAACGGTCCAAAAAGATTGTTTCCATTTGGAAATACGGATTGCAATTATGATTTCAAAAGAACGCAATTTATACTCTGTTCAACAAAAATTAAATCCATTGTTCTGTAAAATGTAATCGCTTCCCATACTATGACGCCACCCTGACAGCTGTAATGTCGACTTAAATAAACTTCATGTTTTCGCAAATCGTGAAAATAGTATTGGTATCCACCAGGGACATCTAAATTAAAACGTTTTTCATCGGACGGAAGACTAATCGCCAATCATTGAAGCGAGTATCAGTCGACGTCATATATGTCGTAAGGTGTTTTTTTATATTCAAACGTTTAAGATGCTTAGAATTAGAAATGCTACGTTCCACAGTGGAAAGGTTTGCGTTTACTCCGGCAAATTCTTTAATTTTGGCTGCGGACTGTGTGCAATTGGAAGCAATTCTTAGAACTTTGTGCTCTTTTTGTGAACTTAAGTCTTTTTTCTACCTTTGAACTGATTTCCATATGATTGTGGATTTTTCAAATAATTCAGTTGGCTAGACCTTGTGAATGAAAGAAGTCGAGTTTTTCACGTTCCAAAATGTTCAAAACTTTTGCTTTGCCCATATTTTACGTTAATTTTTACTCAAAAATACTTATTTTCTACATTTAATATTTATTTATGTTAAAAAATTAGCAAATTTTTCAAACAACGCAATAAAATAATCTATCCTAATGACCAAATGAAAGTACTTGTGATTTCATTGACATTTCGTAAAACTTCGAAAAACAAGACTACATTTTATTTAAACAATAATGGGCGATTTATCGTTTTTTATGGCATATACACTCAGGTTTCTTTTTACCATGTGCTGCAGATTTGTTGGAATCAGCGGAACGAACCACTTGGAGGGGTACCCCAAATACAAATAATGTTCTTAGTAGAAATTGTTTTTTGTATTTATTATCAAATTGAAATTTGGAGACTATAAGTGTTTGCCCTATATTGACCAGCCATGTAAATTTTAAGATCCTAAGCTTACTGGATGGTATAAGTCCCATACAAATCTTTCGGCCATAATGTTGAATTGTAGTCACTGTGAATGGAATTTATTCAAATGGGGCAAAAACGGACAAATAAAATTAATAACACTATACGCTGGGGACTTTTACATACAACTTGCCATTTTTAGTTGCACATTTACATTTGTAACATTCTTGCTAAAAAATACAATAAACAAAACAGTGGACAACATCTAAAAAACACACATATGTATATTGTACATGCCGTGATCTTCATTTTCCGTTTTAATTTAATTTTATTTAATGCTATTTTGTTTATTTTCTCTCTGCTGAAACACCATGAATAGTTCGTGGCAATTTTCACAATCAAATGTTATAATAAATCAGCTGAGTTCATTGGATTACCACATGAATAGAGAGCTAAGCCGAAAAAAAATTCATAGATAACCTAACTGAAGTACTTACTTTTTGGATGTGCTATATGCCATAAAAATCGACAAATCGCCCATAGTGCAATGCCCGAATTATGATAAGCAACAATTATTAGACAATTGACACATGACTGTTTTTAACTAGACCGTTATGTTTCAAAAATAACAACGTAACTCATTCCCATCCGAGAGAAGCTGTTTATCCTCATCATCTAGTACTTATTAATGTATTTCTTAGAATACTTTGAGGTACTTTTAAATGGTTAGGATATAAAAGGATCCGACGAAACCAATAGAGCTTGCAACAAGTCCTTTATAATATTTATTAACGAAGTTTTACGATTTTTAAATAAAATAATGGACTTCAATGGTCGGAAAAAGTATTTTGACAAATTATTGTTGATCAGAAAATAAGGTCTAACAAGGAAAATATACAAATATGAATGGATAACTTTATAGAAAACGATCTTTCCTTTGGCATTGGTAACTTTCTGCAATCGGCCTGGTATTGGTTTCACTAAATTTTAGAGGATTTGTGGAGTCATGTCATTTTAAATGCTTCCGGCTTCAGCGATTGTCTCCTCGTGCGTTCTTGTCAAATATGGTTTTCTTTTTCTTTTTACGTGTGGGCTACACTTACACATTTATATTTTTTCAAAATATTAAGACTTCAACTAGGAAAAATAGCAGCCCCCTCAGACACATTACCTAAATAATCGTCGTATTCTATTGAAAATCGTTTCGGTACTCATCTTTTACTAAAAACATTAAGGTGTTAAATCAACTTGATAGTGAGTGAACCATTTCCAAAATCTATTCTTATGGAATATGATTTTTAGGGACAAAAGAATAGATTTTGGAAATGGAATATGATTTTTAGGGACAAAACACATATTGTTTGCACCAGTATGTCTAGGTCAGTCAACAGCTAAATACTCTATTTTGATAAGAGAGAGGATCATAGGTAAGTTTATTATTGTGCATCTCAACTAAAATTAACCATTTTCGGTTATTATTTTTTAAAATTCTTCAATAATATTGTAATTCACACCATTCGGTGAAATTCAACAAATTTGATTTGCACGATTTTGGGTTGGTTGAATTGACTTAGCTTTATGTTTGTGTATGAGTACGATATATTTAGCTCGCTATTGTGACGATTATAGTTTGCAAATTATTATAAATTGGTTGTTCGAAGTAGTATAAGTATTTATAAAATAAATCTAATATTTATTGAGGAGGCTATTTTTAGCGCACGTTCTCGCGGCGCAAATCAAGTGATGATGATAATTTTAATTTAGTTCATTATCGGATTTTATTGACTCAATGTCTCAAAATCTTGGCATAATAGTATATGTGATTGATCATGAATATGGGTTGAAGCTGTTAATTTATTGCTACTACAATAGTCGTTGAGACTGATACTAGAAGGGGACTTTGTCAGACTGACGTTATGTCTCTCGCTATGTCATTTTTGCCACGAGCCTAAAAACAGTGGCACGCTTCGTGATAATGAAATTAACTAACCAAACGCGTTTCTCAATATTGTCACAAGTGTGTCATGTGAGCGTATTACAATCCTATGTGTATGTATTCTTTATTTATACATACCTATGGTATATGTAATACTACTATTATTTTCATGGATATCTATCACCTTATTTCATCATTTTCATCATCCGCAACAGGTGTGATGTATTGACAAAAGTACAAATGCGCCGTATATTTTGTCATTGTTCTTTTAACACGAATTCAAATTCATTTGTTGTTTTCATTAACATTTACAAATTCAACTTCAAATAAATAACGAATTATACTTTTGTTTTGTTGTACGAGTATTTGGAAAACAGAAACAACAAGAAATTAATAATATTGCTTAAAATGCTTTATTTTTTTTAAAATTGTTATTGTTATTTAACTATTTACCTATGCATATACTTAGTCGAATAAATAAACAAAATTACCTTGCTTTGTTCAACATTTTTGTATCTTATCTGGGTTTAATCAGCACAGCTGTTATTTATAGCAAGCAAGTCTTCTTTATGTTGCCTTAGGTTCCTAGTTCATAAGCAGTAGAACTAGAACCAGCAGCAGATCACTCAATTCCAATTGACTACACATACTGGACACTCCACCTGAGTAATCCAGAGTATGGCAGCAATTGTTTGCATTACGTGGAATTATGTGGAAGGATGTACAATGATAGAAATAACATGTATTCGTATTCTTATATTTGTCCAACTGCGACCAATGTTTATATTTTGGTTGGTAAACTTCATCATGTATCTGCGTGTGTGTATCTGAGTGTGCTTCGTATCGTCAACTACTGTTTGTATTGTAATGAGCAAATGTAAATGTGTTCTTTCTTATACATTATTATACATAAGTAGTACGAGTATTTCTCTGTTCTGCTGACTTTATTTACTTCCGATTTGTTATTTATGTATCTGTTTTATTTTCTTATCATAGGATTTTTATTACCATACCATTTTGAATATTGGATAAATAATACGAAAAACTACTATTACGCGTACTAGAGATTATTAGTTCAAGCAAGGTTTATTGGTTGTTTATTTTTCATTTTCATATCATTTGAAGATTTTAAAACATTTGTTGTTTTTACTATGATTTTATGCTTCGAATTGACAATAATTTATTGATAAATATGCGAAAATATACATATATCAGCATACCAAACAAAATTCATCGTTCAGCATACTTCTAGCTTCTACTAAACCCATTGTGATATCAGCAAAGAGTTGACACGGCACCCCCTTAGTCCCATGCAGAAAACCATTTGGATTCCGAAATGAACCTGGCTATGTCCCTGATTGGTAGGAATGATAGTTCGGTTTAGCTGGAGAGACCCAGAGCCTAGGTGGCTCCATCTTCTTCTGGCGAGCGATGAACACTGGCACATGAGGTGAAGCACAGTCTCATCCTGCTCTTCAGAGCCGCAGCTGCGCCAGAAATCGAAGTGTCCTCACATGCCCAAGTATGCCAGCATGTTTGCCTATGACGCAGTGGCCCGTTAGTACGTTTATGGTCATGCTTATAGAGGTTAGCAGCTGGTCGGTTCGTTTGCTGTTCATTTTAGACCAGGTTTGCCTAGCTATGCTGCAAGTGATTTCTTCTATCCAGAGAGCATTGGCTTTTACTTGGTAGAATTTTCTGAGAGTGAGCTACACTGTTCCTAACGGAATACCAGCCGAAGACGTTACATCCTCACGACGCGTCCCTTCTTTAGCTAGTTCGTCTGCTTCACAGTTTCCCACAATGTCTCTATGTCCGGGAACCCAGCATAGTTGTGTGGGTACGTGACATGCTAGAGTATCTAGGGAAGAGCGGCAATCCGCGACAAGCTTGTTTGTTGGAGTGGGACTTCATTGAGCTTTAAGTTTGGGTTGTTCGAGAAGATGCCGCAGCAGACTTTCTTCTCCAATTTGGAGCCATCTGTGTATATGTCAATGAAGTTGGGTTTTAGGAGGTAAAGGGTAAAAAATATATATTTTAGGATAAGGAACTATATTTTCACTTTGTTTGCCGTATATCGTATAAATTATATAGTAGAGGGACCCCATTTAGAAATATGGAAATCATGTGAACCGTGAAGAAAATTTACTTCATCTGAGAATTAAAACTTTTTGAACTGGGTATACCAAACTTCTCTGAAACTTATTTCAAGTTTTTTTTTTCTGTTATTATAGAAACAACTTAAATTAAACAATTTACAATTAATTAAAATACAATAATACAATATTAGTAAGTGGGACAGAACAATTTAGGGGTACGATTAAAAAGATCTAAGAGAGGTTCACAGGATGCGAGCTTCTCGGCCGTCTCGCCACACTGACTCCTCTCATTCTGTGTCACTTTAAAAGGCGCATGGCTAAATTATTTGCATGATTTTTCAATTGTTCCATATACTCCTTGGCCTGACGATTAATTACATCACCAATCTTAGGAACCCCTAAGTCCAGTGGCGGACTTACACATTTGCCGCCCGTATGCTGTTTAAATTTTGCAGCCCCTATCGAACTTTGCAATTCGATTTGATTTGTGCACCTTCGTCCTAATTGCACCGATTGATTGTGAAATAATTGATGGATGTGTCATTTCTAAGATTTAGTTAAGATAGTAGAAGAAATAGTTTTAAGACTTTATAATCCATGAAGAGAATAAACTCATCGCTGCATATTTGTTTAGATTTACTGTTGTTTGCACTTGGTCATTACTTAACGCCTGATCCAGAGACGCATCGATTATTGTCTTCACTGCACACCTCTGGATCATTGTACAAAAAACAGCAATCAACAAGCAAAGAAGTTTTCACTTTCAAAAATTTTGGGCACAAATTTGCCGCCCCTAAAATCTGGCACCCTTCGCTGCAGCCCACTCAGCCTTCTGGTAAGTCCACCACTGCTTAAGTAGTTCTCAAGGTCCCCAGTTCGCATAAGCTACGGGGCACCAGAGATCATACGTCTTGGTCTGCAGTACTCGGACTTTCGACATATTCGATTGCACTACTAAGCCATACACCTGCAAGCCGTATCAGCAAGCAGAAGCAATTACTATTTTGAAAATATGAACCTTATTTTTTAAGATGAATTTATTCCTGCTGTTGCTTTTAGCCAATTCAATTTCCCAATTCTCTTTCCCAGGGATTTCGTGATATTTGTGATATGCGTTTTGAACATTAGCCGCCTATCCAATGCACAATACAATATATATGCCAATGTTCCATTTTCAAGAGTGTGAACACAATATTTCTTTTTCATAGATTTTTCAGATTTGGTTTGCAAAGCTTTTAATTTTGAAAAAAATTTTAAAGTCTAGTTATTACTTTTACTTATACTTTTTGCATTCCCCAAGAAGGTGCAAAGAAAGATCTTTCAAAACTATCATAAGACTAAGTAGAAATTTACTTCGAACTTGATATATGTACTCGGTTTTAAAGATCTGAAAGAACAGATCTCATTGGATCAATTTACTACAAAAAAGTAAAGGATATTAAATTGAGCTCTGGTATAAGCAATTGGTGGTATTTTATTATGTCGTAAAAATGTGAGAAGACTTTTGTTATATCATCTGTTGATACGAAACATCTTATACTGAAAGTGTTATATCTAAGTAGTAAAAACATTCCATTTCAAGTATGTAAGACTAATACAAAATAGTAGTATTGGTTTGCTAAGCAGCATCAACATTTTCTACATAAATTCACCGGCAAAGTTCGTAGGGTTCAATGAAAGATTTTGCGGCTTAAGTCCAGCGCCCGCTGAGCATGTGGCGCCAATGCAAAATCAGAGGAAAACAATGATGATACTCAACTTACGTCAATACACATGACACAGCGTCGAAGACACTTGAACAAACTAAGTCAAATCTTTAAGACCAATAGGACTGTGTGAGCAATGTTGGTTAGTCAGACCACAAAATTTTGGTAAGAAGATATTGCAAGAGGGTAGACGGTGGCAAGTAGGTGTAACTGACCGCCTGTAGTTCAGTTTTCTTCTTCTACTACTTAACTTTTTGTATAGCATTTGTTAAGGGTAAAGGATTATGTGCAAAATTAATTAATCTTCTTTCGAAAAGTTACAAAAGATACTTACAAGAAGCAACTGCTTCTCTTGAAGACAGTGTACATTTATTCGTATATCGTATATGTAAGCGACAACCATGCCTCAATTAGTGGCAATGGATCAGCTGCCAGAGTCGTTGCCGCCTCACATAGCCAACGACCAATAAATTTTGAATTTAATTTTGTTGCTGCAATTGATCCAAAGCGATGACGACGTACGCACCCCAAACTGTTGTGGCTGGCGGTAAGAGGAGAGGAGAGGTGAAACCTGCTACCTTTTGGTAAATTCATTTGTGAAATTTCAAAAATGTGTCCATGACGTCGAACCAGCATATTCTGCATACAGTAAAACTCAAGGAATTGGCATATGAAAGTTCAACAAAAAAACACCTGACAAACCTGACCGCACGCAGCAATTATTAATTTAGTAGTAAGAAAACCAAAAAAATACAATAAAAAGAAACAAGACCAGCGCATATCAATGGCCCAGACGATTCAGATACAGACAGACAAATCTAGGGACAGGGAGACAGACGTGCCAGAAAGAGTGCACCTTTCGATTGGCGCGACCGCAATGTGAATAAAAGCCAACGAAAAGCCTTTCGAGAATGTTAACAAAAAGAACAAAATATTTTTGGACAACACGCAAATGACGACAATGCCAGATACTTTAAATGAATGGCAGACGTTAAACAGAAGGAAGCGGCAAATGCGCCAAACATTGGCAAATGACTCGCACTTATGTATATACACTTACGAGTATGTAGTTCGATCTCATGTTGAGTCAGTCAGTCGATCCATCCCTTTGTCTGATTGTGGCATGTGTCACTGTGTCGCTGCATCGCTCGCATCTGGTCAATTGAACGAATTTATATTGGCATCCACTGGGATGGCGAGATCCGAGAGACAAACACGTTGCACCTCATTGTATGAGGTGTCGGTAATGTCCTGCAATTTCGAACTGGTGGCCAAAATAAGTTGTTCGAAATATTGTAATTTGCATACCTTCGATGTTTGGCCCCCAGCAAGCTTTTAAACACCAGCTTCCTGTGATGCTTACTTAACTTATGATTTATAACAACAATAAAAGCAACACTAGTATTGCTAGATACTATTGTGTCTAGCATATGTATGTATCTTCTTGTTGTTTTGAATTGTTAAAACGGAAATCAACAGTCCTACCTAATGGCAGCAAAAACAGCAACAATATCAACAATAACAGTAAAAATAAATGCAATAAACATACGAGGAGCACTCGTAGACACATATTTACTAAGTATTATGTATTGTGTATCTGTGTGTATCTGTTAGGAATTGTCTTTTGCTGAATTAAAACAAAACAATAGAATACAGCGCCGGCGCTTTCCAACTCGACGACGATGATGACCAACTGTGCGTCTGGCGCCAGCAAAATTAACAAAACCGTCTGGCTTTTTGTTCCGCACTAAACATAACTGGCAAAAACCAAAGTGCCCGTGGACAGTGCACTGCATAACACAAAAGGACACAACAATGCCATTTTTATGACATCGACCAAGGAGGAAGTCAAAGGCAAAGTCGTAGCTGAAGACGAGGCCAATGCCAATACCAAAACTAAGAGATTGCAACACTGGAATCGCAATGAAACGACAAGAACTGACAATGATATTCACAATGTATTGTAGATAGAAAGGCCAAGAACGAACGAATGAACTAATGAACAAACAAAAGAGTGGACAAATAGAATTAAGTGTATGTGTGTATGTGTGTAGGTGTGCAGATACAATACTTGTTCGTAAGAGGTAAAAGTAGAAATCAAATTAAGACAGGTACACTCAACATAAGCAGCAAACTACTTACAACAATAGAAAGGATCTGACGAGGTACTATCTAGGATAGTTGAAGGTTGCAATGTTGTTCATGCTTTGGTTTGAAATACTTGTCTAAAATAATAAAAATTGCATTGATTTCTTCGTGTCCCGAGCCTTGAGTTAAGTACATTAAGACAAATATTGAAGCATACCTTAGGTTTGATCTTATATGGCTTGAGTTATTTTCAGAAAGCGTATGCCATAATTGGACCCCAGCATTGCTCGTGGCATGTACTAAAAAAAAGTATAAAGAGGATAAATAGACAGAATTGATAAACATACTCTTACATACGACGAGTACTACTGTCAATTCATTGATGATATTGTGTAAACATCTTATGCACATGGTCAGGTTATTTTGAGTAAATTTCAGTTTCCCAATGATTTGAATTCACTCACTGAAAATGTAAAAACTATCTAACTTCAAATCTATGGAATACAATACAAAAAAATGGAATAATTTAGGGCATGGAATTCTGGAAATATTAATATTTCTAGGTGTTACATTGTTAATTTTCCAGTACTACTTTTCATAGCAGAACTCAAACACTTCCACATGTATAAAATACAGATATATTGGATCAACAGATCTTTTATAATTATTATCATTGGTATCATGTAACATAATGAAAAAATAAATCCATTGACGAGAAAATCAAAGTAAATAAGCACCTCCCTAATCATGTTCCAAAAGCTAAAATAAAAGTTATTGTCTTAAACAGGCAAACAACGTCCCCAATGTAACGGGCAAACTAATATTATAATTTGTATGGAAAACACTCTATACTCGTATAAAGACAGACAAACCAAACAAAAAAAGAAGAAAAAATTGAAATTATAAAGAAAAGATTGTGAAAAATTTTGAACTACCATTGATATTGATATCAAAAACCGTATTTGGTATCCTATATAAAAAAATTTTTATTAAAAATTGGTTAAACACAAACCTACAAACATTTGTTTTTAACCGACTTCAAAAAAGGGGGAGGTTATCAATTCGACTGTATTTTTTTTTTCTTTTTTTTTTTTTTTGTGTGTTACCTCAGAACTTTTTCCTAGGTGAACCGATTCTTTTTTTATTTGAAAGCTAGTACTGACAAGTAGTTTTTGAATAATTCTTAATAATGTGCGTTCCATTTGCACCACTTAAAGTCGGTTTTATATTTTGTTAAAATTTCGTTATTACAGATTAATGTAGTTATCCCAGCTAGATAAGCAATTAATTTGTAGGAAGAAACAGAATGGATCAAAGCAGAGTGAGAATTGTAGTCTTCCTAGTTTTTATCATTGAAAATGTTAAGGGATCCTGTTTTGAAAAATTGGTTACGAAAAGTGTCACAAAATGTAAAGGCGTGCAAGGGGAGGAAGAGAGAAGTATGAAATAGTCAAAGCAGTCATAAGGTGTATGTGTAGGTATGTGTATGGACAAGCTTCGTGTGCCTGTGATGATGTGCAAGGGGGAAAGAGAGAAGAATGAAGTAGTCAAAGCAGTTATAAGTTAAGGTGTATGGTATATTCGCAAGCATCGTAAGAAAAGAAAAATGAATGCAAGAGAGGAGAATCAAGTAGTTAAAGAGCTGGTAAAGTAGAAATAAGTTACGACGTATTTATGAGTGCGTGTATGGGCATTTTCAATGATATCGTCGTTTACGAATTTCGTATAGACTGTTAATTTTTTAGGTTACAATTATGATTACAAGTTCTAAAAGGGTTCTTCAAAAATAATTTGTTCTACATACATGTGTATTAAGGATGTTGATACACATTTCTGATATCCAAGTAATGGACGAAGTGTCAATGAATGCAACGACTTAACCCGTTTGCCCAAACTTGGCTTGGAAGCCTTAAATCGAGTTGGCAATAAATTGGGATTCATCAGTAAACAAAACAAAAAAATAAAAATAAAATAAATTTGGTCTCACCGATGTTAAATTACACTTCACCAGAAATCGTTTTGAATACATGAATTTAGTTATACGACTATGAGGCCATTAAAAAATAAACTAAAACAATATAATAAAGCATCAATGCTTTAAAGTGCGTAAAACTTTGAGGGATGGCTTAAACAGAAAGAAAATTTGGGAAAAAAAAGGAAAAATACTAGGTGTGCGAGTGAGATGGCAGAACATGGCACACATTACTATAAAAAAAAAGAAATAAACCCAAGCAACCTGCTTTTAAAAACCAAAATTCGTGTTAACTCGTGCAATTAAGATAACATAATTTTAAAGATTTTCTAAAACATTTGACGAGAAATGATTATAAGTATAAATCTTACAGGTAACCAGTTAATGTTTGGGAAGGAGAGGCAAGGCAACGTCTGCTCGGGTATATAGTTTTAAGAAAAATATACAACAATAACAATCATGAGTATGAATTATAACAAGTTTAGGTTTCTTTTTTAAAATTAAGCATTAAATCTAGACGGATTGATTCGATTTACCGATTTGCGATGCTGACCATTTATTTTGAGTGGTGAAACATCAGACTGAGAGTCATATACCCTCCTCACACGAGGATTGTAAAGTACAATATGTAGTATACTATGGCAAGAAGAAACTTATGTGTTTTTATCTGCGGCGGGTTGTTTTAAGTAGCTCATTGTCACCTCGGATTACAAAATCCTTTTAAGGTTTCAGCTTACGTGGATTATACTTCGTTTTAGATTGGATCATTTTCTGTTGATTCTTTTTCGATCGCACAGACTTAAATTTAGTTACAGGTGCTTTTTTTTTTTGGATGCCTTTATGCATTTCATTTTTCGAACGAATTATTTTAATGAATTCTTGAAACAATCTAAAATAAATAAATTAATAATAAGGGAAAACGAAAAGAAGAATTTAATTAAGAAGCAAGTCTAATGAAATGGTATACAAACTTAGGTCTGAAATGCCCTTGACTCATGTTTGGCATGTAGCAAAATGCATGGATCGCTTCCTGGTCACTTTCAATCAAACAATTAAATGGCGACTATTATTGAAGAATGGCAAATGATATGCCTACACAAATTTAGATGGATCTTGACTTTTAATTCAACTGGACTTTAGTAGCAGGAGCAGCAGCAGCAGCAGCAACATCAATAACAACGTGATAGCCGCAAGCATATAAACAATCATATGCATGCAAGTCTGGGAGTCTGGCATAAAGGTAAAGTCCTAAATCAAAGCAACTGAGAATACAATTAGTAACAATATACTCTATTTATGTTCAAAAATGACCACCAATCACTCTGTTAGTAAGTATACAAGATTTTGGGCACAAAGTGTAAGAGTTCAAATATAATAGTGTAAGTGCCAATCAAAGTCAGTGGAAAAATTCGTTAGCAAAGAAATTATCAACCGCATGCATAATAGTATGCATCTCCTTCTACTTATTATAGTATAAATACGTTTTTTTTTTAAAGAATTTTAGCACGCAAGCCACCAGACACAGACACAGAAGGAGGCGATCCTCACTGGACATATTTACTCTCTAAGATCATGTGCTTGCCCCCAGAGCACTTTCTCACGCTTCTTAGCTAAGCGTGAACGTAACTTACTCCCTCAAGCTTTCCAGCCGCATTTTACACTTTTTTTTCAGATCTTTGAGATTTGAGATAGTTGGGAGCTTCTGTATTTGACGGCCCTCGAGTCGTAATGAAATTACACACACATACACACACACACAAATCGAATGAAAATTGTTAATACGAAAAACGAGATCGCCCAAAGCTGAAGTTGCCACCAATCAATTGGAAGTCATACTCGTACATACATATATCAGCTACTGGACATAACATAAGTAGTAAGTAGTATGCACTAAAGTCTTGAGTAATTTAGTCTTTTGGTGGGGTAAGCTCTCGGTATTGTTTGGCAGTTGCATGCTTAGCATGTGGCTTTTTATTCCATTGTTTTTGTTGTTGTTTGTTCTTACTATAATTCTTATTGTTGTTGTTGTTGTAGCAATTTGTTGCACTCGTTTGTTGCTCCATTGAATTTTGTCTATTTTTGTCGTCATCCATAAACAAATCATTGCCTCTTTTGGGAATTTACGAGTTGTTAGCGCAAGTGTTAGTTGTCGTTGTATCTTGGTATCTAAGTATACTATCTATGCATGTATATATTCTCTTTCTTATCCATGTCATTGTTATTGTTGATTGTTGATGTTGATGTTGTTCCTTGGTGTCAGCTGCATTCTAAAGTGTTAACATTAGTGTCGTCTTCTGTGGCACGGTATTCAAGCGTGTAGCGCGGTATGTTGCTTCGTTGAATACAATTTATTTTCGATTGTGTGGATGTTAGAATTAGTCTTGATCTTTGGCATTTAATTTTGGATAATTATTACCTCATTGAGCTTGGTTGGAATTTTCAATGAGTTTTTCCTGTTTTTTATAATTCATCTGAAAGCACAGATATTTATTCTTTCTATTCAATAAGAGTGGTGGATTGAAACCCCATTGGATTTTATTATGAAAGACAAAATTTGTTTTATTAAATTTTTCTCTTAAAAATACATTATTACTCGGCACAGAATGGTTAAAAAACCTTATTCCACAATTCATTTCGTCCACATAATGGTACAATAGCTTTCGAATTCGCCAGATGCAAAACGATGGCGCTATTTTGGAGAGCAAGGTGAGGACTAAAAAATATGCCAGTATGGATGCGCTGAAGAAAGCCATTGTATAATCAAGGCAAAAGGTGGCCTCATCGAGCTAAAGTGAATGGATTCTAAAATTGTTATTATTTCCACATATTTTTGTAGTTTGAGTCAATAAAAAATAATTTAACACAAAAAAAATAGGTAACACATAGGTAATCGCCAAACCCTGTACTATTTGTTCATTTTCACACTCAGATTATGCATTTTTAGTTTGATGACTCTATATTGTATTACTTTTTACCGGAAGTGAAATACATAGATCAGGAAATTTGTTACTAATTTAATTTTAAAACATTATTTAGGAGTTCGAATAAATTGCAATAATGTTAATCAATGAATGAGTTGTATGTGATCCTATTAGTGAGCATCACAAAAAACTTCCACTTTAACCTTGATGGGTGTTAGACTTATCCTAAGATTTAAGCCACATAGTGGATCTTTTCTTTCTAGGCCGTCTTAGGGCATGTCGGGACCCTTGGGCAAACAAGTATTTTGGGGGTCCTTTTGGAAAGTAAAGTAAACAAAGTTAATTTTTTGAAGGATGTCACGTTCTATGCACATAATTGACAAATTCACAATTCATTTTTTATTTAGCTTTTAAAATGAGCGCTCTCCACCACAATTGGTAACCAATTAGGCAAAGGAATTTTGTAGCAACTTCAACATTTGGAAAAGTCTCTTCTAATTTATTTTTATTTATTTATTCATTTATTAGAACTAGATTATAATTACAAATTATAACCTAGCTATTTTTAATATGAGCAATAGCAACAGAGGCCTTCAGCTCAGGGGAGAGTTAAGAAGGATAGGAGGAAGAATTCAAAGTGCAGCACTAGACTTGAACGGGAATCGAGAACCCGTGACTCTGGGATGTCAGCTCGACGCACTAACCTCCGAGCCAGTCCTCTTCTAATTTATCAGACTTTATTAGCTTATGTAAGGTTGAGATACTAAAAAAAAAACATTCTGTTTTGAGCTCAGATACATTAATTTCTTCGTGATGGAATTTTTGGTCAACTCATCAGAACCGATTGTGATTAACTAATAAGAAAACTATTAACTAATTCTGATTGATCGAGACTATTGTTTTCAGAGATGCGTAAAGTTTGTTGCAACATACATGGTCATAGTTCCCAAAAAAATCATTCCGTATCTCCCTTAGAAGAATAGTGTCAATTTTTTCCACTTTTTTTTTTTTTTTTTGTTGGCTTTGATTTGAGATTCGTTTCTTGTTTCGCCTGGTTGATTGATATCACTTGCAAACACTACTAGCATTAGCACGTGAATACCATCTAGTTTCCGAGAGATACTTCACAACTCTATTTGCACCCAAATGCTTTGTCATAATTTCCCAACCTTTGGTCGAAGCTGAGAAAAAATTTAACAATTTGCAATCTTATATAGAAATATCAACGATTTAAAAAAAATTGTAATGTATGCGGGAATATCGACCTCTCGGGGCCCTTATGGTAAAGACGACATTACCCTTTTCCATGGGTAATGACTTCAAGTGGGCATTAAAATCGTTCAGCCATTACAAATAAATTCAATACATCACATCTTACTCTTAGAATCGATAGTGCTAAGTATCAATTTTGTTATCAAGCCTTGATAGGGTGATGGTTCTTCGTCATTGATTTCGAGCAGTCTCTATACTGGACAGCAGGTGTTTACAATTAGCTTCCATCTTTCACGTCATAATGTTACCTCTTAAAGTTCGGTAATGTAATAACTATCTCCCTTTTTTGCGTTAATATAAGCGCGTATGGTGATTTCTGAATTTCCCTTATAATACTTGTTATGGACTTTTCCATTGTTAAAAATTAATTAAGCTGCCATCAATTATAAAGTACAATACATAATTAAGTTGCTTATATCAAAAGTTTAGCAAAAATCCAATAATGGTGACCGGAGTAATCCTCTGTTTTTTCCATATTACAGTTACAGGAAAATATATGAATTTATTGACTTATTGATATGTCAATCCCAAATGAGTTCTAATAATTATTATAATTATTATTATTATTATATTATAATATTTCAATAGAAAGTATACATATTGAATCGCAGACCAGGAACAGCTAACCGAACTAACTTCATACACTTCATACTCACTTAACTCATACACATCCTAGATACAAGTTGTTTGTGAAACAGAGTGGAAATAAAGCTTCACAATATCTGAGACCATGTAATCATTAACGTGTGCAGCTATGACAACGATAGCTGGATGGAATATGGCTGTGATGTTAATGCCTTCGGGGAGGTGATGATTTGATATGATGAAGACGAACATAATACACATGATGCAATGACACGTTATTCCTGAGGTAAAAAAGTGACGCACGTTTATGGTCACATGTCTGCCAGTTGGTGGTTGGTATGACGAAGGCAAGCCTTTAATGCTTATGCACGAAGTATGGCGATTTGTGGCGCAGCTGTGTTCTTCAGTACAGAAAGCTTTCAACCTCCCACTGAAATGTGAAGCAACTCAATGTCGTTGTGTTGTTGCCGTAGCCACCACTCATTATTATCGTCGTCATATGCAACATCAACATCATCATCATCATTGGCGTATCATCTTCGTTGGTATTGCTGGCAATCTGTGTACGTAATGGGCACATGTTTTGGCGTATGTCTTGTCACGTGTCATTATCTGCTCTCAGTATTCCGGCTTCAAACATAGTAAGCCTTAAACTGCTCAACCTCCTCCCGTTCATTGTGATGTGTTTGCAATATTTCAGATGAAATGCGTAACAAGCAGAATTTGCAAAATCAAATCGAGTCCCGACAGAAGGACAAAAACACAAACAACCAAACAAATAAACAAACAAACATACAATTGCCATGCCGAATAACATTATATCATCAATTTATAAGGGAATGTTGGTTGTGCATCTCAATTCAAGTTCAAATTGGGTGGTTTCGACATGCGCCTGGGGGTTTCACTTTTGTATAATCTTGTTTGTGTCTCCTGATTCGAATATTCAACAAATAAATATAAGAACCATGGGGTGTTCATTGTAAATTGATGATGATAACAATGACATATGATGAATGAACGTCATTCGAAGTTTCTTGCAGCTGCAATTATCTCGCAGATTATGCATGACCGGCATCCATAACAATTAACTTATAGCTAAATCACCCAAAAGGGACATGATTTTTCTTCACAAATCTTACTAAATCAGTAAAATATACTTGTATACATAAATGAATTAACTTGTTTTAACACATGCTAAGATAAAAAAAAATAAAAATTAATTAATGGGAAAACACATACATACATACATATATTTTCTTCATTTTTTTTTTTAAATTCTCCTCTTGAGAAAACAGAAGTAATAAACATTTCTTTTCGACACAATCTGTTTAACATCTTTGATTATTTGCTGGCAAGGGAATGGGAAATGGAAAAGGATTACACACACACATGACACAGTTTTGTAAGCCACCAAAAAATGAGAAATGAACTGCAGGAAGCGCTTTTGGTTCAAAGTACAAAAGTCATCTTTGACACATGTGGCACTTGAGCGAGTTTGTTTGATACTCGTATTTGTATTGCTGCACATTTAGTTAGGTTGCAATGAGCTGAGTTCACTTGCAGCACATGTGTGCGTATCCTTATGATGTCGTAGAAGTCTTTGTCTGTCACCCGTCATAGACTTCATGGTGTGTGCGAGAGTAGTTCCCAAGAGTCGTAGAGTAGTCGTTGTGGCGTCAGTGTGACTCTTGCGATTTTTATGGAAATTGCAAATGTTCTTGTATTAAGTACTACATGGCCTTAGTTGTAGCCTCGCACATATGGACACCAGAAGTCCAAGGGAAATTCTTACTATTGTGGTACTTACTACACACATATGATGCATCATTCATTGTTGTCCTCGTCGTGCATTTACTGGGCATGCAAAATGTATGAAATTTTTATCCTCAGTTCTATGTTAGTGTATTTCAACAGCACATGTTAAACTTGGCACTTAGTGATTTCAAAGAGTGTTTTCGGATTCATTGATACTTCGTGAGAATATTTTTGAAAAAAATAGAAATTTCGTTGTGAGATTCCAAGGACATGGAAATGTTGTGAGAAATGAAATTTTAAAGATACACAGTAAGATCTCCCGTGGACATGTACCTACGATTCCAATGAAATTGTCCGACCACCAGAGTTGTCCACCCAACGGAATATATTTTGTTTTAAAAACATAACTTTGGGCTAAGAAATTTGTCCGCCCCAAAAGAGAGAGGTCTGCCAGGGGGAGATATGTTTTTTTTTGTGCCGGTCAAAAATGCCTTTGATCCGGTATGTGGTGTGCCCCTTAAAAACTCCCTCTATAGGATAACTGTCAACCTTTTAACTGCTTTTGCATTACTTCAAGGTATCCTCTTCTGTATTCATATGTCGACTGTACCAGCAGAGTCTCGGTCTTCTTGCACCTTAGAATCTTTTCAATGTAGTGAGTTACTTGTGCCCAGTTGTGCTTACTGACCATCATCTTGTCGACTATGTTTGCTGCGTTTGATAGTGTTCCCAGTGCCACATGCTCTTGTTGCCATCTCTCAGATTCAAAGAAAGTGTGATTTGTATCGTCAACTTTTGCATCCCCAATTGCAAATGCAATTTGCATTTACCGCTTTCCCTATTCTATGGAGATATTTTCGGAAGTAAGTGTCCCTATAGAAGTTGTGGGATGTAAAAATTGTCGTCAGCACTGGAATAAGTTTAGCTGTCCATCTGCCTTTCATTTCTGCTACAACAGCTGTATGGATTGCGCGCAGACCGCTTGTCTTGTCGCGTTTGTCAGATTATCTTTCTTCAGAATCCATAATTTCTACCTCTCCTTTGCAAGCAGGCTTATCGGTATCGTGCCACTGATTACCAATACTGCTGCTTCCAACACCGCGCTGTATTGAACCTGCTTTTCCTTATAAAGTTTCGACCTCAATGTACCTTGTTTGAAAAAATTTGGTTCATCTCTCCAAATCATGACAATCTGTTGACTAAATATCCGTTTATTTAAAGGCACCTGCATTGCAAATTTTCAACGGAAATCAAAATTAATTATTAACATACACTAAAACACTATCTTGAATTCTATTTAAGTAATTTCGCATTTCTGAAAATTATTCCAGTCCCATTGCCTTTTACGCTTTTCTATTTTTGAAACAACATTTCTTCTAAAGTGGCTCGTTCCAATTCTAATTTTCAACTCAAGTTTTACGAGTAATCAGGTGCAAATCTAACTCACGACATTCGTACATCTACTTGTCCAAAAAACAAGTCGAACTCAACCAAATGCAGCTGATGTTAGTGACTGAGTTACCCAATTTCAAGTCACAGCTGTGAACCATAAAAAAAAAAAAAACAGCAAAACACAAAAATACACAAATAACTTAGCAAAGTCGAAAGGGATGTGATTAAGATTTGAGTCAAAAACATTCTAATCTGATGACCTGCTAAACTTCTTTGCGTCCAAGTAGAGGCACGTATGAAATTTATTGTTACTCAGGGTGAATTTAGTTGGCCGGCTGGATCATCTGCTCACCTCAATGTATTAATTCAGAATAACCCAGTGATTAATGACAGTTGAAGGCATGCAAGTGATGAGTCTGTCCTTGGGGTAAATGTATGTTATTCTGTGTGCAAAGGCGTGAATCGCCTTTAGCGAAAGTTAATAGAACACTTACCGATATTTGATTTATGTACTTCTATACAATAAAATCGCGGAAAAACCATCTTTCACATTCGATTAAATTTGAAAATTGCACACTACAGATGCAGTAGAGAAATACTATACTAAGAAGTTACATGGCGCTTACAGCAAATTAAATTAGCACAGGTAGATCCCTTAAAATGTTTATAAATGGTTAAAGTAAAGTAATTAGTAGTGCAAAAATGTAAGGATGGCAAAAGCCGGTAAGGTAAGGTAAGGTGATTGACCAAACTTTGAAAAAGAGGTGTACTCCTCATATAAAACCCGCTTATTAAAATATTGTATGTTGTAAAATTATGAAAATTCCGAGAACAAACAGGGTCTGCTTTAGACCTTAACAACAAAAGCCACAAGAATTAAAATGAGCAGGTACATATTTTTATTTCAGTAAGGTGCACAGGTTAGTGTTAGCGTAAGGGAAAATCCCAAAAAAGTATCAATCGAAAGTAACGTCGTAGTGTTGGGCTTCATATACTGTGTGACAGCGGCTGAACTCAGTGCTCATTCGAAGAAACCTGTTATCTGAATTGTTGCGCTGTTCTTTTCTTTGTTGAGTTGGCAATTAGGCTAAGCAGACTGAAAGAAATTTGTGTTTGAGACTTAAAATAACAAACACTGTCTGACTTATGTCTAGGCAGATCTGATCTTATCTGCTTTGCTCTGGGATGGTCTTCTGGCACATGGATAGCAATGCTATGTATCTCTAACCTATCTTACCTGTTCAACATTTTTCAATTCATTATCTCTTGTAGAAGATGCATGTGTTTATCCTTGGAATTTCCAAAATATAAGTGAATTGAGTTCATTCTTCATTTTGGTTAGTTGGGTTTTTTTTTTTTGTTTGTTTTTGAAATAAATAATCTTCGGTAAGCTTAAAATCACGGCGCCAAGTTGTAAAATTGATACCCGAAAATATATTTTCTTTTTTCTTGATAATAAAAATCTCAATTACTCATTTTGCCTGTCACCAAGTGAATCTAAATTTTATGTAGAAAAAATTGTCACATCGCTTGACGCTACCAAGTGTGTAATGCTTCCGGTTCGGGCGTAAAACGAAACCAATTAATAAACAAAGTCAAGCCAAATAAGACGACAGAGACGAATATTTTTATTAATACATATTTTTTTACGCTGATTGCCTTTCACATGGACACAGTAGCCCATATCGATGCTGGCGGCACCTCAGACTCAACAGGGTCTCAACCGAATGAATGTATATCGAGCTCGAGACGTCGCGATAAGCAGAAGCCAAACCAATAAGTGCAACTTCAGTTAATTCCAAAAGATGACAATCAGCAAAGTCGAAAAAAAAAAAATATATCATAAGAAATTCCAAAGGCACAACCTAAAAAATTGAGGGAGAAAAAGAATTAGGTAACTTTATATACTATGTCGTATACATGAATAACCCAAAAAACAAGAACAACAAATTCATAAAATAATAAAAAGGCCAAGAGAAGAACAAGTGGAAAAATAAAAACCAAAACAAAATCAATTCAACAAGAAAAAATTGTTGATTTTTCAAAGCAAAATATCGAATTACGCCGACACGTACAACATTTATTGCTTCAGCAAAGAGGGACGAAGAGGTCGAAGAGGGTCTCTAGTGGAAAAGAGTTATTCCAAGTTAAGGAGTTGTTTGTTCTGCCACTAGAAAGCAAAACATAAAAAATACAAAAACGAATATGAATATAGATGAATGTGAATGTGAATGAGGGTGAATGGATGTTTGAATGGTTCGATGGATGATTGGATGGTTGGATGGTTTGATGGTAAGGCATATCCTTGAACTTGAAGCATTTGAAAACTATTGTATGTATATAGTATAATAAGCAAGACACAGCGGTCGAGACAAGTCGTGGGATGGACGAGTTGAGTTAAAAAAAAAAACAATAAAAACACAAAAAATAAAACCACAGAAAGTGCGGGTTGTGTCTGGCATGTCAAACAGGTCCCGAAGATGTAGCACTACTTGTGGCCTTAACAACCAAAGAAAGAAATACAAAAAGCGAAAGTCATCATTCAAAATATTGCGTCTGTCGTTTTCAGTTGCGGCTGCGTGTTGTCTTTGAATCGCCTCAAGAAACCGCGGCGGCACATCTGCTACAATAGTACTAGTGGGACTGAATGCAGACTCTCACTGATCTGGTCTGTGTTCGATTCCTCACCTTGTTGGATTGTTGGTAAGCTTTGCTTTTGCCTCAAGTTGATTCTGCTTCTATTCTAACCCTATTAGCAACGCGCCGTTTAAGAAGGCATGATCATGCGAAATTTAAACAATTTCCTAGAATTTCTTTTCTTCTCTTAGCTATTATATTTTATACTTCATATATCCATGTGTGTTTTTGTCCCTATTGTTAAAGACCTACTTAAAAAAAGACTTATGTGTGTGTGTGTGCTGTTCTTTACCTTAGGCTCTCTGTCGCTTATGTATGATCTGAAGTACCTAATGAGTTGCAGTATGTTAATGTGGCAGCATCTTTTAGTTTTTGGGCTTAAAGTTGTTAATATTCTTGTTATGTTAGGATATTATTGTAAGATGCATATATATATCTTCAAGCATTTTCTGGGCTTCAAAAATGCTTGGAAGTATCTTGAATATTGTTTATGGAGAAACTGTGTGTGTGGTTTGAGGTGATTCAAAATTTTGATAGCAAATACTGCAATTTTTGTCATACATACTTCACATATTCATAATTGAATTTTAAAAGTAGTCCTGTTATACCATATTATTAACGATGATCATAATGACAAGAATTACCCATTTGGCTAATACCCATGTTCTGTAATGAAATAGTTTACAGGGTGCTCTATCTTTTATGTCGGTATGTAAACATTGAATAACTTTGAAAACAAAAACAACCAATTCTTATGTATGGGATATTTTATTCAATTTGGTCCCTTGCAATTTATTTGGACTAGTTTTTGAGTACAACATCTATGAAGTGGCCGCCTTTATTGGCAACAGCAAAATGTGTGCTTTTTGCTGCGTTTTCCATTACATTTTTGAGCATCTTGGGCGGTATAGCGATGGTTTCGACACGAATGTTTGCCTTGAGCTCATCAATGGTCTGAGGGTTTCTGGCGTACACTTTGCTTTTTAAATAACCCCACAAAAAGAAATCCGGAGAGGTCAAATCTGGAAATCCTCTTCCACATACGTTTAGTGTCAACCATTCGATCGACTGTTTGGCCGTATTTCAAGCAACGTGGACGGCCTGTCGGCAATATCATGTGTGTTAATTACGGAAACAATTTCAAATCATCATTCAAAAGGCGTCGCAAAATGGTTCCACTGACGCCAAAATGCTAAACTCGGTGATGATGCAACACTTTTGGGTTCTGAGCATCGCTCCCTCTGACCACTTCAACCAGTTCATTGGAACGTCTTGGTCGTTGATGAACGGCATGCTGCAGATCTCCCATTGTCCTGTGTTGTTGGAATGTGCCTCTTGACCAGATATTTTCGACAACATGGGATGGCGGCAAAATGCCAAGGGCCCCAAGTTGTAAGGGGGACTTGATAGTCCTTAAATTTATTATTAATACATTAAATCCAACTAGGGCAGGACGTTTTGATGCTATTTTCGCTTTAAAAGTTCGGTTTATTGAAATTCAAAAAACGTTAACAAAAACTGTTCTATTAACTTCCAAAGCAGATGAGAGAATTAAAGCTATTTGACTCTTCTTCTTCAGTCGAAAACTAAAACTTTATTATGTTGTTGGTTTTCCATTGCAAAATTTTACACACCATTGATGCAGCCTCTGAAGCATTTCAGTCTAAAGCCGATCTTTTAAATGCTTCGAATCATTTGCAAATCTGTCTGGAGTACCTTGAAAAATATCAAAATGAATTTGGAGATTTAAAAACGCAAGCAAACAAATGATCTATCAAGCCAGGATTTCCTAAAACTTGTCAGAGGAAGGTGAAACGTCAATTTGATGAAATCTGCGAAGATGAACGTCTCCAATATCCAGAAAGCTTGTTTATAGTGAACTTATTCTATCGTGCAATGGACATTATCAATAATCAACTGAGATCGCGATTCCTTGGAATGAAAGACATTGTTTCCAATTTCAGTGACTTACAACCTACCTCTTTGTAAAATTTAAATGATACTGATTTACTGGAAAAGTCTTTAGTATTTGTTGATTTATATAAAAAATACGTATCTGTCTCGTTTGCCAAGGAAATTCTTAGTTTTCGATCCACTTTTAGACATGAAATAGGAAAGTCATCTTCTATAGAAGCACTTGCTGAATCAATTTATTTCTTCAAGTTTTCCTGAAGTGTGCACTGCATTTCTGTTATTTGTAACCATCAACACCATGAACACCTATAATGTATTATAATTAAATTTAATAAAAAAAAATTAATAAGAATAATTAAAACTTCTTTACTTTGAGCTAGGGCCCTGACTTTGCCACGTGCCCCGACGGTGTAGTTACGCCACTATTCCATCTCGTTGTTTTGTTATGAAGAGATTCATGGTTAAAATTGTACTGAATTGACATTTCAAAGACATGTTCACGCAAGTCAATCAGTTGACAAATGTTAAAGTGATTCAATGTTTCCATACCGACATTAAAGATGGCGCACCCTGTATATTTTCTTGAACTCATTTGAGCTACAATCGCCGCCTCTTAAATAAGAATGACTTATAATAAGATGTTATTTAGGTCTGAACAATTTTTATAGTCTTAATATCTATCAATATTATAGAACACTAGCACACATGCTTTGATACGCTCCCGACGTGATGTCAGTGCGTAAATTAACATAATTTCCTGCTATATTTGAAGAAGGCGACTTGATTGATTTTAAAATATGTCTCAAAAATTTGTATGCAATCTATTATCCACTAATTTCTCGTCAACAGCAAGTCCGATTCGCACCAAACTTTACTGAAACACTCTCAAGACTATACTAAAATTTCATCAAAATCTGTTCAGCAGTTTCGGAGTCCATAGGCGCCTTACATACATACATTCTTAATCTATTGAATAAAGTTGTAAGTCCCTATACTTATGATTTAAATCCTATGGAGAGTGGCACCTGTTTATTTCTTAACTCCTTTGTCGGCGACTCCTACAACTCTAAATGTTGCTTATGATGAATTTGATCTGTTTTTTTTTTCAAAAAAACAATTCTTTTTTTTGTTGAATAAAGAGGTTTTATTTTAGGAAAATTTTTAAATAAAATTATTAAAAATTTGAATAAATCGAACCTAATTACCATTTCAAATTTTATATTTATATATGTACACGACACGGAGTATGCTTCTATGTGCTTTACGCATCAGTTAGAGCCTTGGACAAGTATATGAAAAGGATGATTTTTGTAAATTAAAATTGCATGTTTTTTAAATGGATCGTCGATTCAAATACCCTTTAATTTCAATACCCAACAGTTTGTGAACATCTTTAAAAATGCAAACAATTTTGTACGCATTGATTAAGATATTGGTTTGCCTGACTGTCGGCCATCTGTCTGTTTGCAAAATATACCAATCAATCTCAACATAAACTGAAATTGTCAACTGTCAATGCTAATCAAAAACCTATAAATTTGTGAATACTTTTCAGACGCCCACTTGAAATAAAACATTCCGCTAAAATCTATGTCTATTTCTACTAAGAGATATAAACAAAAAATAGGATTTCCAAAAAAAATTTATGCAAATGAGTACGAGAATAACACGGCACGATACTATAAAACAAGACCCAGGCAGACACACAGACTGGGACTGAGACTGTAACAGATGGTGTTGGGTTGGACGAGACCCAGCCAGACCAGACCAGACCATGTTTCTTTTGTGTGTTGACAGTTTCAATGCAAAATTTGCAAAAAAAAAAATTAATAAAATATTTCATAGATATAATTTTATGAGTATTTTTTCTCTACTTTGTTTTTGGTTTTTGTATACTAATAATTTCAATTTTATTGTAAATTTATATGTATGTGTTGATGAATGAAGTTGGTTTGTGTTGAATTGAATTAAGTTTGTTGTGCTTGGCTGTCAATGATTAAAAACTCATTCATAAAATGCTAATTGGGCACAGATTTCGTTGAATTGGCTTTTGTATTATTAGATGAGCACCGATGTCATGAGATTGTCAGGTGCCAGTGCTAAGTTGTTATACTAGATTAAAATTAATTAATAAAACAAAGTTAGACCATGCTCACTTTGTTGTTTCGTGATCGATGACAACCTTAACATGAGATCTATTATATTGTATTTATAATAACAAATGAAGACGGAATAGAAGGGGCGAAATCACAAAAGAATCGATACATGCCTTGGTAACATTTTCATTAACTAACTAAACTAAGAGAAGAGAAATCGCGTTTAATTAAATTTAAGATCAGTCGTTCATCTTCATCGTCGTAACATAAATTCTGTGTACGCAGGTCTGTAATCTAGAAATGCGTCTACGTATTATTTCATTATGGCGCGCCCGTAAATTAAAATCGTAACAGCTTCTGAGGTTACTAGTACCATAGAATTGAGTTGGACCTGGCGCTGGTGTTGTCATTGGTGTTGCAAGTTGGTAACATGCTTACAACACTCGGTGGCATGTATTGAAAGATTCTGCAGTTCCTGCTCTCTGACGTTCATGAAGTGGTATGGCGACACAGCAACCTGTGGCAGACACCTATCATGAGCGGCGTCCAAGCTGAAGTTATGTCGATTGTGTCGCCAATTGCTGCAAAACAACATCGAGCAACCAACTTGTTATTTATTTGGCATGTTAATAAAAACTAAGCTGCATCTGGAAGGAAGGGGAAACTTAGAACATCAACAGTGACCAACCAACGTGTATGCCACACAAAGTGAGAACATGACGCAACATGCCTTGGTATTTGACACATCATTTGCAATTCTCTTGCATTTTGTAATGGTAATTGCAACCAATAGGTTTAACAACTCATCCACTTACTTGGTGTCATCAATATAATTACTTCATTATATTTTAGCATTTTAAATACCGATTTGATTTCTGCTCAAGACAATTGTGATTAGTAGATATGAATTGGTTCAATTAATGTCTGATTCTATTATATTTCAATGATTTCACTTATTACTTGAACAGAATGATTAAAAATCTTCAAATTACAATATAACGTTACTTCGTATTTGTTTGATATCCACCAAAATTGAATTTGTAACCAAATGATACAATTCTTTCAGTTTAGAGGAGTCTGCTTGTTCGTTTCGTTTACAACATTAAAATAATGGGTCCCAGAGTTTAAACAAGGCCGTACGTGGTCGACCAAATCAAGTAACCACGCTAGAAATGATGAAGAAAATTCACATAATGGTATTGGGGCAATGTGGGGCTCACATATACTTTCAGTCAATAATTTTATTATATGTAGCGATTAATTAAGTATATCTTTTACCTATGTATATACATAAAAATCAATTGCTTTGGATAAGTCCTGCAAGAGCTCAAGAATGGCTCAACAAATTTCAATAAATTTTTTTTTTGTTTTGCTGGAATCAATACTTGGGTGGTTTAAAAAAAAAAAGAATATTCGGAAAACCCGAAAAGGAACTCCCGGAAAACAAACAAAAAATTAAATTAAACAGGTGTGAGAGTGAGATGCAGCACATGATAAACATTGCTTTGAAAGAAATAAAAACCAAGCAAGCTGTATTTCAAAATCGAAATTAGAAGGGTGTGCGAGTGAGATAAGAAGCTTTTAACAAATAAAAAGGATTTTCTAAAACATTTGACTAGCTTTGATTATACAAATGTAACAGCTATCCAATCAGCATCCAGTACATGTTTGAGAAGGAAGGGCAGGGTAACGTCTGCCCGGGTATTTAGATTTTAATAAAAATCAAAAAGCACTAAACCATTGCCATTTTATCATGTACGATATGTTTGCAACTAAAAATCTATATCTATGTATATCTATATATAGATATAATCGTAAGTCTTTATGTGTTTGTGCACGCTAATCTCAGAAACGGCTTAACCTATTTAAATGCGTTTTTGACAAGTATATTTTAGCATGCTTCGTGTAATATTTAGCGTTAATTTTATCAAAATCGACCTACTAAATCAAAAGATATTCATATTTTTAATTTTGTTGCCTATTTTATGGCTGATTTACGAATGTTATGCTCTTTTGCAGCGCAGGAACATTAAACATCTGATGATTAGGAAAAAAGTTAACAAAATACACGCTTCTACATATATTTTGTATACCCCACGCGTACGAATTTGTGGGCACAGCTAGTAATACAAGTATCCGATTAAATCATCATTACATACTTAGTATAAAGCAAAGACGAAATTCCCGATTGTTTGGATACTCAGAGCTTCACTGTCATTTAAAGAATTTTAACCAGTAGGTTATTATGAACATAAACAATTGATTTAACAATTAAAATACTTAATTCATTTTCAGTCATAATACATAACACATAAGTTTTTGAAAATTCTTTATTTTGTGGCTTACTTAGTAAAATAAAGTAAGCAGATACATAAATCTTTATTTTAAGTTCTTATAACTTTCAAACACAATTACAATACAAAATTTGTGAACAGAAATACGCAGGCACAAAACAATTGTACAATACTTGAAACTCAATATGTACGTATTTGTTATTAAACAACAGATACAATTCTATTAGGGCTGGTGTGTGAGTATGAGAATGTAAGAATGCTTTGGTCTGCTGATGAAACGATGACGTTGATGCCACCAACTGTGGCGCACAGTTGTTGCCACAAATAGCACAAATGCAGTACTCAGTGATGGAGCATCATCAGCTTAATTCGCTTCATTTCAGCTCCCACAAGTTGGTTTGCCAGCTGACTGTCATTGACAGCCACAAGCGATGCAGTTTGTAACTCGCATATGCACAGAAATGCGTAGGTTGTGTGGCATCATGCAAACGTAGATACATGTCTATCTGTCTGTCTGTCATTTGGCTGTTACGAGAATTCATTCTGATCGAATTTGCGTAGAACGTATGACGATGACGATGGCGACGATGATGCCCATTGCTATTGCCACCGTCACTGCTTCATATGCCTCCAACGCAGTTGGGCAATCAAGTTGTTGTCGTCATCAGTGGCGGCGCACCAGAAATGGCACAAAAATCAAACAAAATTTTTTCTTATGTGAACTTGGCGCATGCATCTTGATAAAATTGAGTGAAGTTAAGTTGTTTTTCGTTACGCTTTTCGAGTTACTTAGTTATAGCTTTCCTTACTACATCGACGATGAAGTCGGTCGGTGGGTCGGTTGGTCGGTGTTGTTGGAACAACGACAGCAATAACAATGTTGACTCTGTTCACTTTGGTTTAGGTCTTTGGGTTCGGTTTGAGGTTTGACTCAAGTCAAGCGTATGCTGTTGAAATAGTTGCCACAGGAAAATGACCAATTGTTGTGGAATTTCTCATGTCGGCTGCACCAGTGGCGTGTGTCGTTTACTGTCTTGGCAGGCATACATTTGGCCACAATACGCCACTGTCTGATTATAATTCACTTCACACTAAACACACAATGCCCCCGCATTATATCATCGTAGTAGCACATCATGGCCAAAGACAAAACCAAACCGATCCAAACCTAAGCATCTGCAAGTGTACATACATATACGAGTATGTGATGCTAAGAAGAGAGGGCGATTGTAAAGGGTTAGAAAAGGGCACACCAACTGGCAACGCGCGTACAAAACCGCACACAATTCAATCTTTTTCAAGAATGCCGCTTATTGCATACGGAATTCATTTCACTTGCAAAAGTAATAGCAACAGCAACAGCAACAGCAGAAACAACTCGTTTGCATGTGGCATCATCATCGTCGTCGTCGTCGTTGTTGTCGTCATCACCATCATCAGCACTAGCACCAGCAGCAAACAGCAAAAGCATCCATTCGCCTGGTGATGTTGCTGCTTTTGTCTCGATTTTGTTGATGTTGCCCTCACTCATGAAGTTGCTTCTGCTGTTGTTGTGGCTCGTTATAACATAAAGAACGGCAGCAGGAGCAGCAGCACATTCCAAAAAATATGACACAACTGGCGCCGACTGGGGCCACTTCACTCATGATACTCCGCCTCCGCCTGTTAATCCCACAGCAGCTTTAAATGATGTTCTATGGCAACCGCTGTCCAGCTTTTGTGAAATGTATTTCTGTATTGGCCTCAAGTGTTGCAAATAACCATGAGTGCTGGACAAAGGTTGCATTGCCATTCCTCCATTCATCCATCCGTCCTTTTGTCTGTCCATCTGTGTATGTCTGTTCGTCCGTTCATCAGACAGTTTGTCTTTCTTTCTTCGTTTCAATCGCTGGGCACTGGTGGTGGCACGAATAACTTTCTGAGTTTGAGTTGTACTCGGTAGATTCGTATTTCATGAGCCACGTCTGGCGGGTTGGCCTTTCCACTTTCCTAGGGAATTGCATTTCAACTTCTGCTTATTCACTCGTTTATTGGTTTGGGTTTGGGTTTGCATTTTGCTTCTTCATCATCTTCGTAGTTTGCTTTTAAGTTCATTCTGTTCATTTGTATTTGGATTCGCATTGAAATTGAATTGAATGCGCCTTTCAGATAAATTCTGGCATGCTTGAATGCGACTGTCTCTTTACACAACATATGTATGTACGTATGCACTTACTTACATCAGTGTATGTGTGTACCTACATATATGTGTTTGAGGTTGTGTGATTTTGTGGGCGGAGTGCGCGGCGTTATTGTATTTTGTATTCTACATATATAAAAATAAAACAAAAAAACAAGATTAGGCGCATCGATTCAATTCAATTTCATTTATCCCAATGGAACAACGACGTGCAACAACTGATGCCGAAAAGCTGCTCCACTGAAACTTATAATGATTTAGATTATGATTAGAATTATTTCTCGATTCCTCTAATACACATAAATAGACCAAACCTAGCTAGTCTCCTTTGAAAAATCTTATTAATATCAATCAGAAATTATTGAAGATAAAAATGATATTTAAAAAAATGGTAATTGAATAAATATTTTTGAAATTATTATCTTCTTCATATATATATATAAAATTGAATGTTTCTATGTATATATGTATGTAAGTCGCTTATGGTCTCCGAAACTGCTGAACCGATTTTGATGAAATTGAATAAGAACATCACTAGCATAGTCTTGATAGTGTTTCCGTTATGTTTGGTGCGTATTGGACTTCCTGTTGTCGAGGAATTGGTGGATAATAGTTTACATACAAATCTTAGACTCATATTTTAAACTCAACCAAGTCAACTTTGTCAAATATATGTATCAGGATTGTAAAATCAATCAAGCAAAAAAAAAAATAAGTAAAATATTAAATAGAAAAATACCACCAAAAAATGCATCAATTGGCCGAAAAATATCCAAAACTAGGCAAAGAAATGAACGTAGAGGATATTGGTGGATAAAATTTTTCATATAACGCTTAGGAGGAAGCTGAGTAACTGCAGAAATCGACCACGAAACTGTGTTCCGATTATATAGCGAATGGAATATTAAAATAGGTTTATTCCCATGAATTATTAATAAAAAACAATGACTACAATCACGCACTAACAAGCACTAGCATGGCACACCGGGAATGCTTGTGTTATCATATCTATGACAGGCAGTTTTACCCTGCATTACCCGGAGTTCCGAAATTTTCTGTGAATTGAAATTGTTTTTGTTCTTAGAGGCTTTTTATAAGATCGATTTGTCACACTATCTCTCTCTTGATTCTCTCTCAGTAAACATCATGTTCAGAGAGAAGAGAACGAAGCGCGCAATACAGTTATTAATAAATAAGAGGAACAAACACAACAATAACAACAACAGCACAGAATTCAAGAAACATTTTATAATAGGAACCCATTTCTTAACAGCCAGTTCATTTTCCAGCTTTTTAGGATGAGTTACTTCTTCTTTCTCTTAATATGCTCTTGCCTTCTATCTAGGGTAAGACGGAGGTACTTAGCAGTGGGCTTAATAGGGACATATTCGCCATTTAATGCAACTGGAGGATCAAGAAATATATATAATTTTATAAATACGAGTACTATACATTTTTGATACCATGGGTTACATTATTGTAATTTTCGAAGGGATCTCTAATTTTCTTGAAAATCAAATAGAGCTTATGGTACTCGCTTATAATGTAGCTTTCTATAGGTCAAAGAATTTTTAAAATCAGTTAAATAGTTTTTGAGTTTAATCATTACAAATAAACATACAAAATAACAACCCGTTCTCTTTATACATATTAGTATGGATTAGTATAGATATACAGAGTATTAGAATCATATGCTGGCTTGATATTGAATTCTGCTCAGTGTACTCAATAATATTTGAATCCGGTAACATAGAATGATGGTGATGACGATGATGACGTTTGAGACGACTTCAATCTTCTCTTACCGTGGTGTTGACCCCTAGTTCGGTTGTTCGTTGATCCGTTTGTTTTACCATTCGATTGTTCTTGTTATCATTGTTGTTGGTGTTGTTGTTGTAGCTTGTTATTGTGGGCGCTTCTGGCGGTAGCAAAGCACCAAATGCACTTCGCAACATTTACCAATTTATGCGATTGCAATCACAGCACACCATTGTACGTTTCTTGAATCTCCTTCGTAGCCCTTGTCCATTCACTTTTCTCATAGTGGCAGCAGCGCCCTTTAACTGCAACATAACCCCACACGATATGCATTTCTTATAGCACGTTTCATGTTGCATGTTCACTTTGATTCTTGCCTGACTTGGCTGTTTGATCAGTTAGGTCAGTCAATGGAAGACTTTGACCAGGAGCAACTGCTGCAAAACAACATAGTGCAAACTAAATTGAAGTGTGTTTATTGTTGTCGCTCTATGGCGTCGCCAAAGTCGCCAACCAAGTCATCATTGGTACATGCAAACATGCAAATCATGTTTGGTATTTCAAGTGGGTCTGGGGCTGGGGCTGTCATAGGGACTTACTGACTTGTTAACCCGCTGCTTGCATTTTATTACTTATAAATTCATAAATTCATAAAAACTTTAATTTTAATACTCATAAAAAAAAATACTTTAAACTGTAATAGATCAACTCTTATGGTATTGTACATAGGTAGTAACTAGTATCCAAGAGGTATCAAGACTTTTCCTTTGCATGTTTTGACAGCGCTAAAAGTCATCGTAATATTGTATATTAGAAAAACGAAGAAAAATAAATTGCTTTCATTCATAAAATTAATGTTAAGCGCTTCAAACATGCTCGCAGCAAACATGTTTGAATGGCAGGCATAAATTGTGCGCAGCTAGTGTGAATTTGGACAACGAACATGTTGAAAATGAAGCACAGTGGTACAAAACTACAAAAAATAGAACAAATAACCTTGAAATCCAACAGGGTAGTACATTATCTACATATGTATATAAAAGTCATTTGCCTCATGTTTCTGAGCGCATCTCTTGAGTACGGCTGAACTATTTTTTCTTTAATTTTTTTAGGAAACTTTAGCATAGTCTGAAGAGTGTTCCTGTTATGCTTGGTACTGATCAGACTCGCAGTTATCGAGAAATTGATGGTTAAATTTTGGATGAAAATGCTTGAGACATATTTTAAAATCAATCAAGTCTCATATGTCAAATATATCAGATAATTTTGTCAATATTAATAATGATTTGTCTGATTTTTAAAATGTATTTCAATGTATGCGCAATGTACTTCAATTAAAGAGAGAACACCATCACGCAGTAACATCATGTCGAAAACGTCGCAAAGCATGCCTTGTACGCTAGTTATTTATATAATTTTTTCCCAATGGGTATATATTGATGATCAAAACTGGCAACTGTATACAGGGGTCGAGCACAAAACCGTTATGGATACTGGCACGCATGGTATATATGATTTACAAGAAAAAATTGTTCAAGATTTCAATTCAAAGATAAGAGATATGCTTCTGCAAAGAAATCTATAAAAAGGAATATTTTGTGAAGAATATGACATGTACATGAATTTGGGCCTAGCCTAGAATGTATAAATTTGGAATGCTTGCTAAAATAATGGTAACTTACAAATCCTCGTAACATACAATCCAATTGAACTGCAATAATCACCATGTGCATACATGGTTTGTTGTGATTAGCCCACTGTGCATCAAACGCAGTTTGACCGCGTGCTGTTTTTAGTATGAAGCCGGCCGTGTTGCTTTCAACAAATTTAAATTCAGTCAGAAAACAACATTACTGGCTGATTGACGTGTTCTGCTTCGTAAATGGAAGAGCGACAAGTGCATGTATAAACACTTATAAACTATAAACAAAAATAATAATAATTTTTAATAAGATTAAAAAAAAAAAAACCAACCACAAAAAATACAAAAAAGTGAAAAAGAATATTTTGTTTAAAAACAACAAAAATTTTGAAAATATTGTGTAAAGTGTATTTGCAAAAGCTAAAGGCTAATTGTATCTAATCAGTGTGAATGAAAGAAGGGCATTACAAAAATATCCTAAGCATATAAAAGAAAAGTGAATTTTTTAGTTGCAAAATCATAATTATGTGATATAATAAGAGCAGCAGCAACAACAATTGTAATATTAAAACCTGTAACATTTTGGATTACGCGTTCAACACACTTGGATTAACTAACTAAACTACACTGAACTGAACTGAACAATACAAAATCGAAGACAGAAGCTTTAAACTTACTATGGATTGCTCAAAATCACAGTCTGTGGAGTCTGCGCCTAGGGAACAGCTTTATATGCAACTCAATGCATCCGAACTTTCGGCAATCATCATGAAAGGTGTGTTGAAAATTACTACTACTCGTCCTTTAGAAACTTGATATTTTTTCTTACCGATTAACATCATCAACAACATTTCCTAAGTACACTTATGTTTGGTCCCAAAATTATTTTGTCTGCTCTGTTACCGATTTATGAAGCACATGCCAAAAATCTATAGATTCATATATTTTTTCTGAAGATTTCTTTTTGTAAACCTGTCAGTTGAAATATTCTGCAACAATTTGCTAAATGCATAAACTTTTATTATAAATTTAAAGTAATAAATGTAGGATTAAGGAGAAGGTTGAACAAGAAGAGAAGAAAAACAAAACCGGCTGCGTTTCGCGCTTCATTAAAAGTACAAAAATCCCTATCAAAAATTATATATATGTATTTCTTAATATTTAAAGTACAACAGCAACAATTTTTGTACTTTTGGCTTAAATATCAACTTACACTGAATGGCTAAGCTTAGCTGACTAACGAGCATGATGATTGAAGATTAGGGGGATAGTGAGGTCGAAATTGAAGCACGCAAAAAAAAAGTATCTTGTTTTTTAAACACAGCAACTGCAACAACAATAACAACAACAACAAAAAGAAGAATAATAAGAAAAAAAACAAAATGTATCTTTCAGTTTCATTGCGAGCAGCTCAACACCTTTTTATGACTGCCACCTGTTGGCATTTTGGTCTCGAACAAATTTTAATTTAAAATTTAACGTGCATTTAAATAAATTGGCACATTGACTTCTCAGGTTACTTGAACAACAACAACAAGAAACACAAATAAAATTGAATAATAATAAAGTCAAATTCAAAAAGGAAAAAATTAAAAAAAAAAAAATAAATTGCTGCACGAGAAATTAATGCAAATACTCGTATTTGATTTTGATTTAGTCACCAAAAAATTTCCGAAAAAAAAAACCTCATAACATTGACTTTGATTTTACCCTTCACAAAAAGATGGTAAATAAAAATCCTTAACTCTGAACACTCAATATACTATCACATTTCTATTACACCTTTGAAAGTTAAACATTTTGCAAGGAATTGCAATCAGGCATGTGCTAGAAATCTCTTTCAATCCCATATCAACCTAAATACAATTGTCTGGTGCCAGAAATCTCTTTCGATGGTTTTAAAATCTTTTAACTTGTGCCTTATTTGAAGTTATAAAAAAAATCAAATATCAACAACTGTAGCCTATTGTATTCCTCGATAATCTGCATTTAAAGAATTCAAAATTTCATTTGTTTTAAGTACAAATTTTGCATTTTAAACATCTAAGTTCGAAAAGTGAAACCTCCGCGTTTTCTAGCACTGATACAGAGAAATTGAAATCAATCGACATAAAAACTGTCTTCGATTTCTAGCACATGCCTAAATAGATACTATTGTACTTCTATTACACCATTTAATGTTTAACATTTTGCAAGGAATTACAATGAAATAATCAACTTAAATCTGAGCAATTGATCTGAGTATGGATAATGATAATTAATGATAATTACAAAAAATATAGTTGCAAATCTATTGGCAAAATCAATAATACCATTCACACTCAAAATATAAAAAGGGTATTTTTATAATGAGCGGAAAAATATACATGGTAATTTGCTCTTACATTCTTTCTTTTATAGGTCAAAAATATTTGTGTTTAACCGCAGAGAAATCGAAAAGAATTGCTAATTATTTGTTTATAAAGAACACTACACCTGTTTCAAGATGTTTAATATTGTAGATACAAATAATACAAGATACTAGACTAAGAAAAACATTTGTTAAATGAAAACTCATACTTATATACACGCAATATCCGGACAATCATTAAAATCTCATAACACTTGGAGGTAGTACCTACTATTTTCTATTTTTCTCAATCCATTCTTTTTATTTCGTTTCCCATCATAATTGGTTTGATTGAATATTTCTTTTTTTTTTTTTTTAATGTGCCTCTCTTAAAGAAAAACATTATTATTTTTTAGTTTGAATTTATTGTAAATTTGAGGGAAATGTTCTTTATTTTGCTTTGGTGATAATGATAATGATGTTGATGATGTTGATGTAGTACTTAGCTAGCAAATGGCAGCAGATGTTTCCGTTTGAAACCAATCGAGCAAGAAATACTGAAGAAACCAATTCTTCTATTTCACCATTTCTGTTTTTGATGATTTGATTTTGGGCATTTAAATGTAATTTATTGAGCGCAAAAATAATTATAAGTATTCCTTATTAAATGAGTTGGCATACTTGGGTATAAAAGCTATGTGGTTTAAGTGGGTTGCGTGAAGACTTAAATAATTGTTTTTAATAACTTAATATTATAATATAAGAGTATTTGAATCGTGATAATATTTGATTAAATATTAATTTAAAAATCAATTATTAATTGACAGGGAAACCAATATAATGGGAATTAAAATGACATCGATGGGAGGGAGGTCTATATCGATTATTCAATTATTAAGTTACCCGAAAAGTATGCATTTAATCAACCTTATGAACTTTAATCAATGATGTATTTGGCTTGACCTGCTGTCTCCTGTCGTGAAACTTGTCAAGAAGCTTTTGAGTCGCCCTTTAGAAAAGATTCACTTTGTATTTTTCCTTTTTTTGTAAAAAGTAATTGATCATTAAAATGATAGTAATTTGCATAAATAAAACATTTAAACATTTTGTTTTACTCACCCCACCTGAACTACCGGTGAACCCTGACTTCCTTCCGTCCTTCCTTCCTTCCACCCGTTTCGATTCACTTTATAAAGCTTATGGAAAGAAAATTACTAACAAGGTTAATGGCTAGAATAAGCAAATACACCGCAAAACATCTGCTAACATATTGTTGTTATTGTTGTTTTTACAACAATTTTTATTGTTGTTGCCATTGGTAGACATATAGTCATGATCATAATCATCATCGTCATCATCATTGCGAAAGCGTTTGTTGCGCTTTAACTTGAATGTTTTGTAATAAATCTCTGAAATTAAAACGTTAGTAAATTGCTTGCTGCAAACACACACAGATATTCGCTGACGCACACAGCTATAATACAATAATGATAATAATAAAACCAGCTGCACATAAAATGAGCTATAGGAAACTTCTATAAATTAGCGCCAACTGATGACAACATCATTTAAGCACTTCTTTCTATTTTGTGCTTTTATGACCAACAACAAACATAAGCCACCCCAGTTTATCCTTAGTTTCCATCTCTATGACACTGCGATATACTGCTCAGATGAAGAACTCACACTCCTACAACAAGCATCAATGGCATCTGAGTATTTTATGCTGCTTTAACAATTTGTCGCCATCAACTTCGAACCTCATCCTTATCCTTATCCTTGCTGCTGCTACTACTACAATATTTTTCTGTCTGTGGCAATTGTCCTTTTTCAGTTTCATGTGGCAACATCATGAAACATAACGAGAGACGCATATGTCATACAAGCAAACAGAAACTGAAACCTTAACCGAAACCACCACATTTCATTTCATTTCACTTCCATTTTCATTCCACTTTACCCTGCATCTCTTGGTGATTGTTCCAAGTGCCAAGTTGTCCTCGCGCTAGCGCTCAAATTTATTGCGTCAGATAACAAATCTCGACATGCTTAGAGCTTAAAGCAACACAAACCAACACAACCCAATGCATTGGAGAAGAGCTGCTGTACTGGGCAACAGAGACACGAGATTTGTTGACGTTACTAAACACATTTTTACAAAGTAGCGACAACACTTGTACAATAGTATTTCATACACATACACATAAGTACATATTCCTAGGAATGTATCTATCTATGTTATCTATCTATCCATCTATCTGTTTAAGCCACTGTGCGTGTCACTTTGCATTCCATCTCACTTTGCCAAAAAAAAAAAAAATAGAAAAAGAAAAATGGATATGCTCAAAATTGTCTATAGTCCGGGGGTAGACAATATTGTTGGCGCCAATATATTTGAAATATATATGCATTTGGCTCACACTTATCATGACCATCATTAAGAGTATAACTATAGTTGACGACGCATATTTAGTATTTTATATGGTACGCATAGAAAAGTGATCAATGCCAAAAGCCTTTCAATGACGTCCACAATTGTGGCGGCGGCGACCTCTGATGCTCAGCTCAACTCAAGTAACTCAAGTTGTAAATATATGTTGTATATATTTGCATGCTAAAGGATAACAAACTCATCCTGTGATCCATTGTTCATCAGCCCTAAACGTCTGCCGTAAAGTCTCCTCTTCATTTTGCTTGAATTCCCACTGGTGATGTACTTCAACGCTTGTCACTTTTGTTCCATTTCTTTCTGTCTCCCTTGGTTACCGCTCATATTTTTGTGTCATTTTATATTGTTTACCCACTAAGCAAACCGATTTCTAAGTGTTGGGGTGGAGTGTGAGTGTACATGTCGACACTATGTCTGCTTGGTATCGGTTTGGTCGGGCGCCATTTGGCAATCACATTAGTTTGGCTGCTGCCAATGGTAGTCACCATTATCCCACAACTCCTTTCCAATTCTAAAGTTGTTGTTTCTTTTTCACAACTTTGTCTTTATTTCTTTCTCTCTATGAAATACTGAAATAGTACCAAAATCAAGTCGTAGTCAAAGTATCTGAATGACTTTGCGTTTCGTTTTGTGGCTGGCTGTGTCGTGTTGCTTCCGACAATGGGTGAGTGAGTGAGTGAGTGGGTGGGTGGATTGGTTGGTCTATCGTTAGTTTGGTTATTCGCATACGAAAATTTTATTCTTTTGTGTTTTGAGGTCTTTTACGTTTCACCTCTTTCGCAGCCTCGTCTATAAATTTTCTGTGGGTTTTGCGGATTTGGCGCCATCTGCGCCGATAAAAATCCAAAACCATTGCCATCTTCACAGAAGCCATCGCCACCGTCGTATGCTGCTACTGTTGCTGCTGCATATGATTCACTCTTGAATCTCTCGCTGCCTTCGTTTCCAGCCAAATGACTTTAACATTTGTTTGATGATGTGTTTGTATGAGATTGTTGTAGTCTCTCGAAGCTTTTATTTTTTCTGTCTCTTTTATGGTATAAAAATCCCGGCAATCAGGCAACAGCACTTAGGAGCAGCTGTTTTCAATATTTGAAATGAATGAAGCATCAAAACGTGGGACAAAATAAAATAAAACAAAAATGCTTTTCCAAAAGGTCATTAGGCTGATTGGATGCAGTGCATTGATGCAACGTGCTAGCGTGTGACATATGCTAAGGATCTACTACAAATGCAATTCTTTTTTTAACTAACGAAGCGAAACCAAGACAATACATACAAAATACAATATTTAATAGAAGTTTATCTCAAAAAGCCTGCCCAACTAATTGATGTGCTTCATTTCGCTATGCTACTTCAAATCAAGCTAACGAGCGAGGATCTGTTTGTATCTCTGTCCAAAATGATGACTTCTCAACAGACAACTTCAAAGTATAAAAGTTCCAAATCCGAACTGTCGAAATGTACTTACATGTTACAAAGAACTCGTTAGTTACTAACCATTGTACTTGACGCTGAATGACATTGAACAAGCATCATCGTCTAAATGGCAAGAAGGCAAGAAGGCAACTCCAGCAGCAGCAAGAGTAGTACGAGTATTAGTAGCGGCATGAATAGAATGTGGTGAAGCAGGAATTGAGTTGAGGCAGGCTTTAGCAGATGACGACATTATGGTGAACCATGAAATTCCATTCTCAATTAAATAAGGCGAAAATATGAACAGCAACTACAGCAAACTGCTGCAACGAAATGGCATCGTCATTCTCGATGATGCTTACTTGCAATTGCTGCTGCAATAGTATCAGCAAACAAGTAGACAGCGAGGCCAACTTGAGATTTGATACTGCGATCGTTCGATTGATCGAGCGTATTGTACATATTTCACCATGGTCATTGGTGGTGGGCTTATGAGGCGCCACATTTGGCTTGCTCTACGATCGGCCTGTTTGGCAAGCTTGCTACTCACCATCGAATGATGTTTGTTTCTCATGTTCTCATGTTTATAAGACAGGCGCACAGTCAGCAATTTTTCGTAAGAAGATTGATACTTTTTTTGCACATTCATTTGTTTACCATATGAATTATGTCATGTCATCGGTGATAAGCCTAAGTTGATCTTGGATCATGTAGGAACATGTTTTAAAATAGTGGATAGCCTAGACAAAAAGTGGGTGTTGAATTCGAATTGTCATTTGTGTTTTTGTTTTTTTCTATTTGGTCAACTTCTCTGATCTTACCACATTACTTTTGTTCGAACATCGAAGGCAACATGGTTGACATATATGCGAATAATGACAATTCACTTAATCATTCAATCGTTCAAACGCAATACGATGCAATTGCTGACGTTATTTTAAAGCCAAAAAAAATCAAAATGCCTATACGGGCAAAAAGGCTTGGCTAATTCCTATTTGACTCAGCCAACAACAGAAACAACAAACAAACTACTGTGACTGCCACCTAGCAAACCAAATAGATACATTCATATGTACGTATGTATATGAGTATGTTGCTTATTTGTTGCCAATGTCTATGTAGCATATTTGTTAATTTATCAATTACTAAATGGCGTCAACAACAACAAGAAAAGAAAACAAAAACAATGGACACACAAAAAATCAAAAAGATTTAACCGAGTCATGATTAAGGCGATGATGAAATCGTCATACATTTGGCAGATTAAAATTCTCCCGGCAAAAATTATTACATTTTGTAGTCATTTCACACTAGTACACGTACTAGAACATTTGTGAGTTTATGATATTTTAAAATTAAATTTTCTTTTCTCACCATGATGATCCAATCACGTGAGCACCATTAGATTAGGCCAAGGTAACATTTAGTTACAAATGTTGACAGATCCCCACATAGACCTATGATCCTTAGTTCACACTAAGTTTATTGCAAATATAATTACCATTTGCTAGACCACAAAGTGTTCATACTTTTTACTTACTGTTATTAGTATATTTATGAATTTCTCAATTAATCTTTACAACCGATATTTGACCGTCTGTTCATTTGTATCTTTGTTTGTCTTTTTATTGACTACTATGTATGTACGAGTATTTTGGCAAAATTGAGTTTGTTTTTGGCCAAACGTGACGCATGCGTATCTCATCAAACAGATGTGTAAATGATTGCTCCATTTTTTTTTTTTTATACATTTTTCTTTATTTTTATTAGAGAATGACGAGAAACTTGTTTTACTTGATTTTTTATTGCTTTGTGTCGTGTCCGACTTTTGGACTCGTTGCAACTACAACAACAACAACAACAACAACAACAACAACAACAACAATGATAACGACTTAACTTTTGCATGAACAATTCAATTAAATGCCATCAATCGTTCCGTTCCGTTCCATCCATTCAACCATAGTTTGTTCACCCACTTGTAGTATGCGTTCGTTGAAGGGGGAGACTGATGCCGATTTGGCACGACGATCACGATCTTTGATAGCTTCAATGTTCAATTATAAATTTTCCCGGTTGCATTTCAATTTGCATGCGACAAAAATCAATTTAAACAATTTTCAAACACATATGGCGCCGTGCATAATTTATTTCCCGCCAACGTTGACGCCGACATCATCAAAATTTTATATATTTCTCAATTGAAACTGATTCCGTTTGTTGATTTCCATACAACGTTAATTTTGCATGGACAAAATGCACACTTTAATCATCCTCATCCACATCATTTCATTATCATCACCGTAATCATCAATAAAAAAAGCATCGAAATCATAATCATTGTCGACGTCAGGTGCTCACTCTGTCTCTGGCTATGGCTCTGTTTTTTGTATATAAATTATGCAATTGACGAAAATCTTTTGCAAATAAAGATAAAATATTTGAGTTAAAACACGCGCAAACTAAAAATAGCTAAAGGCTTAGGCTGTGGGATTTAGATTTACTATACATATGTAGTAGATATCACATGTAGATACAAAAAGCATGCGTAGACAGCAGCAACATTTCCGTCATCATCAACGTCTTATTATCAAAATCATGGGCGTCCAACATTGCGTCGCAATCGCATCGCAATGTCGCCTTCCGCCTTCCCTGCTAACATTGCGCTTATCATGATTCAAAGTCAATTGTCGACACTCGCTTTTTTGCTTTTTAATACAATAGTTTGTAGTGGTAGAAAACCCAAGTACAAATGGTCAAACTACGACATTCGTATTTTCATTCATTCATAAAATTTATAAGATCAGAATTGTTTCGCAATTTACTATTGTACTACGAATCGAGCAAGCAAGTGAGCGAGCGAGAGATCGAGTGACTGAGGGGTATAGTATGTTGGACTCTGCCGCTTAATACGAAACGCAAATCATCACATCTCCACAGCCCTTCTTGATAGATAAGCCGACTCACTGACTACCGATGGGAAATACATGGATCCCACACGCACACATACAATGAACAGTAAATGAAAAGTGATCCGTAACCTGACTGTAGACGCCTCAATCAAGTTATTCCAATGAACCGATAACCTTTGTCTACGTCGATGAGTCGTGAATCTCGTTTGGTAGCATAAATTTGAAAAGTTTCTTAGTCAACCAATTGCGGAAATTACTTTTAGAAAAGAATAGCCAAAATAAAGGACTTTTAAGGATTTGTTTTAAAAATCATTATGCGCATCGGAATCAGGAGAAGCTAAAATTTCGATGGGTAAAAAAAATTTTCCAAAAAGTTAATTTTTCCTTTATAAGGTTATTAACATATGTGATTAGTAGCGAATTCAAGAATTTATAATTCTAGAAAAAAAAAAACTTCCAGATGGTCAAAGACCTGAATAATTCGATTTGTTTACATAATTTAATCAAAAAAAAAAACAACACACCTTTTATTATGAATTAGGACATGATTAATCATCTTAGTGATAAAACTTTTACAGGAAGAATTCAACCCCATAATATGTATACCTGTTTCCTTGTATTGTATACATATGTACATACGAGTATGTAAGTCCTGAAAAGAAAGGACAAAATCAAAGGGACAAAAAAAAGGTTTTGTTAGAGATTAAAAACTAATAAAAATTATATTAAAACAGAGCAGGGGAATAAATTCAATGAAAGTCGGTTAAGAGATAACTAAGTGACTGAATGAGTGAGGGACAGACTGAATCACAAGTTCACAGGTAGCAGCATCAAATCCTCTTAAATCTTGAACACATAGCCAAATAGTACGATTGTTTCTTGTTTCCCTTTAATGCTATTATATCATAGTTGTACTCACATGGGTTTTGAGTTACAATCAAAGTGGCCTTGGCTTAACATCATATGACGTATGAAGAAATTCTTTCAAATTTCTTTGAAAAAACGTGTTGAAAGTCATTGTTTGATTCTCAATTTACGAGGGATCTTTGGCTTTGTTACAAATATTTTTTCTTTTTATATAACATTTCCTATAATTAAAGGTTTATACAATCACAAAAACAACAACTACAAGTAGTATGTACCAATTTGGGTCAGAAAAAGTCATGAAACGTCAAACAGCACAGGTGTCTACATTTTTTTTTTATGGGTATTTGCTCTTTTAGTATAATAAATGTATAAAAAATTGTGTAAATATTGTATTAATATCGCCAGTGACCGCGGTATATGCTAAAAATATAATATTATAGTACATTTATTACTGTCTTATTTGAACAGACTGATTTTTTGAGCGAGCAATGTCACTTAGTATCTAAATATAGCCGAGATAAATGGGTTTTAAATAGTTGTGCAAATAACAGTAAGAAAACACGCGCATCCGACAAAACTCAAGTCATAATAAACACGAAATAAAAATAAATCCACTAAGTTATAATAGATAATATGATTTTCAACGTTGCTTTGTACTTACTTTGATTTAGAGGCCATGAAAACGTGTCCCACTGACGCACTAGGGGTGCTCTTATACATCCCACCATTACCTATCCTAATAGAAAAGGAAGCTACTATAAGCGCCTTGAGATTGGAAGGTATTGCCGACTTAAAAGGGGACAATATTAAGGGACACCTAAAAATTTTAGAAAATTTTCTAGACAGTCCCATTTTGCATAGAGATGATACTCTATTGTCTAAAACTATCTTCTTCAAACTTTTTCAAATCATTATCAATGATCGTGAAGACTGAAGAACTAACTCTATTAAATTCAAACCCGGCTCCCAGATATGGTTTACAGACGGGTCTAAACTTGAAAATGGTAGAACAGGGGCGAGAATTTATGGCCCTAAATTCAAAAAATCAATCCCAATGGGTACCTACCCAACAATATTTCAAGCGGAAATGTATGCCATTGAAATTTGTGCGAGGGAATGTCTTCGCAGGAAAATGAGAGGAGTACATATTTACATACTCTCGGATAGTCAAGCGGCCTTAAAAGCCCTACAGTCGGTCACTTTCACTTCAAAGATGGCATATGACTGCCTTAACCTGTTAAATGAACTGGGTAACTTTAATACTGTTGTATTAAGGTGGGTACCAGGACATGAAGGTCATGAAGGCAATGAAAAGGCCGACTACTTGGCTAAACAAGGGGCGATCATGCCCTTTTACGGTCCTGAGCCTTTCTGTGGTCTCTCGAAAAGCCACAAAAACGAAGAAATCAGGAAACTTGAGGAAAAGAGTTTTCTAAAACACTGGGTGAACTCCACCGGACAACGCCAGGCAAAACTATTCCTCACTCTTTCAAAGAGTACCTCGAATAAGCTTCTCTCACTCAGTAGAGTAGACTTACGCATTTTGACTGGATACTTCACGGGTCATTGCAACCTAAGGTATCATCAAAATAAGTTAGGTCTTTCCGACACTGACGTATGCCGATTTTGTGAACTGGATAAAGAAAGTTCAGAGCATATACTCTGCAAATGTCCTGCACTCGGTAGACATAGACTTCACCACCTCGGTGACACTGTTGTTAATCCACACAAATTGTGGAACAACAAACCCCAAGATATGTTAAGATTCATCAAAAGTCTAAACATATAGGGTTTCTATTAAATAGGGCTATGTACAATAGATCTTACTGGTCGCTGTGCTATCGGGCCCATTATTATTATTATTATACTTTGATTTAAACTAAATCGAATTCTATACATTTCTTTATACTTAGTTGCCAGAGCCTTCAAAACCTCAGACAATGAATTAAGCATAATAAAAATTTTGTATATTTATCCTGATTATAAGTTCTTAATTGATTATGTTCATCGACTAATTTGAATTTATTTTCTTTTTTTTTCTATTTAAGATTCACCACTCTCAAATGATCGTGATGCTGGCTTCTGTTCTGGCAGTTCTGAAGGCGGTGATGATCTCCTGTCTATTGTGGAAAATTCTCGCATGGATCCCAGTAGTCCACCTACAGATGTATCTGCTGATGATTCAAACGATGTTAAACTCAGTCCGATGGCACTTATACAGCGTAACAAACGCAAGAGCTGTGAACCTTCAAAAGTTTTATTGGGTTCGAATAATGACGCAAATAATGCAGAAGTAGTCGCAACAACACAAACGTCGTCATCGTCTTCATCGTCATATTCAACATCTGTATGTCATCGCGGCACAGCAGGACCACTTAAGAAACGTATACGTTATACATCGACTGCTGACTCAGCAGTAGTTCTAACCCCACCCACGACAGCATCACCACCTGCACATCATCAACATCCTTTCCAACATTTTCAACCTGCACCAGCCGTATGGAATCCTAGTCAAGTACTACCTCATGAGTTGATGCCAAATCCAGCGCATGTCTATGTACGTCATCCAGGAGTAACGACGTTGCACAGAGATATGCCAATGTCAATGTCAGAATTTGAAGAGCAAAAGGAACCACTTGCTTTGGTGAAGAAGAGACCCATTGAAACAGAGTCAGTAGAAAAGGCAGCAACGGAATCAATATCACCTCCAAAAGTGCATCATACATCAACATCTAGACACAATGGAAGCCCCAAGAAATCATCATCTGCGAATACGTTAACATCAAAAAAACAGCAAAGAATCCACTTGGATGATGAAACACCTACAGAGTTCGCTTCGAAAGCCTTTAGTAGTAACTTGCTAGCTTCAACAGAAAAACCACAAACGTCTAAATTTCCCTCTACCTCATCATCCAGCTCAACCTCAGCTACAACCACTATGAATGCACGTCCACAACAGCGGAATTACAAGAATATGACCCGTGAAAGACGCATTGAGGCTAATGCCCGTGAGCGCACACGAGTCCACACCATATCTGCTGCCTATGAAACGCTTCGGAGTGCCGTGCCGTCATATGCTAGTTCACAAAAGCTCTCGAAGCTCTCTGTTTTACGCGTAGCCTGCTCCTATATTCTGACACTAAGTCGTATGGCTGGTCATGACTATAGCGAAGACCAGTCAGCTCCATCATTAGAATCTTGCCTTGAAACTGTTACTTCAACAATTCAGACTGAGGGTAAAGTCAAGCGCAAGAAAGATGACTAAACTTAGTACATAGTATTCTTTTTTTTCCTTTAACTATTTTTCTTGTTAAAACTTTTGACGACTGATCGTAAAGGCGAGTTCTAAAAAAATAACGGGTTTCTAGTTCCATGCCTTATACTTCGCAGCCTTAAGAGCGTACTTCTAATCAATTTCATTGATATACAAATGTAATTAAAGCTTTAAAAGTTTTAAGCTATTTTAAAAATGAAAATCATTAATTAATTAAAAAGAAAATTTTATGATAAAAATTTTGGACATAGATACAAAAATATTCAGATATTATACCTATAACATAACACAAGATATGTGATCTTAATTTAAATTTAAATACTATGCGAATTAATTCATTTTAATGTAAATTTTTATTAGATTAAATGCAACAAAATTTTGTATAAAACAAGTACAAATTAATAGAGATTATTTGGAAAAAAGACAATAAACCTAAATTAATCCATGAAGACAATAATAATTCATTAAATAAATTATAAATAAAATATTAAAGCTGTACACAAAACAATAAAAAAAATACAAATTTATTTCTTATAAATAGTATTGTACATAATATTAAAAACATGACTTAAAATTGTATCAGATACTTGTGTTTTGGTTAAAGAAAATATATAATAATACATATTGTAAATACTACATATACTCGTATATATTAGTTAGATTTGAATAAATTTTAATTTAATTTATTTATATATAAAATCTCATTGTTCATAGTTCGATATGTTTAAGTGCCATAAATCTATATTAATATAAAAAATAAAAATACTATATAAAAAATTATGAAAAACAAAACTATAATAAAAACATATGCATTAAAAAATTAAAATCTTTTTTTTTCCTACAAACGCCGTCGCTGCACAGTAGTCGCAGCCATAGGCCAAAAATAAAAAAATCAAAGTCAAAATTTTGGAGTAAAAATCAACTACACAGTCTCTTATACAGGGTTTTCCAATAAGAGGTGTTATTTAGATATTCAAAAAAACTGGAATTTTTTGATATAAATGATCGGATGTTTACTTCATTATAAAGAGGAAAGTATGCCGTTAATAATGAAAAACAACATCAGCCAAATGGCCACCACGACCACGTTTACAGGACCATAACCTTTTCATGAAATTTTCCGTAACCAAATCGCAAAGTGGCTGCCCTATGTCCTCGTTAGCCTAACGAATTCCATCTTTGAGGACTTGAATCGAGGCTGGGCTGTTGGCGTAGACCTTATCTTTTACGTGGCACCAAATGAAGAAGTCGTAAGGTGTTAAGTCACAAGATCTCGGTGGCCAATTGTGATCACTTCTTCGAGAGATAACACGGTCAAGAAACTTTTCCCGTAAAAGATCAATGGTTTCGTTGCTTGTGTGGCACGTAGCGCCGTCTTGTTGAAAGTAAACGTTGTCCAGATCAATACCATCCAATTCCGGCCTTAAATATCATTAATCATCTCTCGATAGCGCAATCCATTTACCGTAACTGTTGCTCCAGCCTCATTATCGAAAAAGTAAGGTCCAATGACCCCGCTGGACCATAAACCGCACCAAACAGTCACACGTTGAGGATATAGAGGCTTTTCAACGATAACTCTTGGGTTTTCCGAGCCCCAGATGCGACAATTTTGCTTGTTCACGTAACCACCGAGGTGGAAATGGGCCTCATCAGTCAAGATGATTTTTCGATGGAATTCCGGATCATTTCTATGCATTTCAAGGACCCAATCAGCAAAGACACGACTTTGTGGATGATCGGCCGGCTTGAGTTCTTGTGTTAACTGAACTTTATAAGCCTTAAGACCCAAGTCTTTATGATACTAAAAAATACTGTGTAATGACGTTTGTGGAATGCCCAATTCCAAAGAACGATGAGTAATGGACACACCTGGGTTTTCTTCAACAGTTTGGGCTACAGCAGCAATATTCTCAGTTGTTCTTGAGCGACTTGCACGGGTTTTATTCTTCACATCACTAACTTATCCCAACAGCTCGAATTTTTCCACCAATTTCTGTATTGCTGTCCGACAAGGTGTTTTACGACGACCCAAAAATGTTTAATTTTTACGAACAATCTCTGCCAAATTTTCACCATTTTTATAGTGAATTTTAATAATTTCACATCTACCGAAATAGCGGGCTCTCTTATTGGAAAACCCTTTACGATCAAATATAAAATTTGTTTTGTTTTAATTCTAACGGTACTTTCTAAAAATATCATCAAAATTGAGAACAAGTGTTCAATCGTTCAGTGAAGTGTCAACAGCTTAATGGTGTGGTTCATTTTTGAACATTAATAACTTTTTAAGAAAGTCTTCAAATTTAAATTAGCAAAATGGATATTAAACATGAAGGTATTAGTATTAAGTTTACGTATTACAATATTTTTTAATTGTGGCGTACTCTTTAGAAAATCCATTTGTTTCCAAGTACTATATTTTATGTTATTGTATTTATCTTAAAATTTCACTTAAAGTTTTCGTTGTGTTCCCCCCCGAATCCCCCTATGATTTTTTTTCTAAAATTATTTCACGTTTAACGATAATATAGTGTTCGTTCCAGCTGCTGTAATCTTCCAAGCGCTTGTACTAAAACCGCTAGACAAACACAGTAATGCAATAGAGGACAGACATGTTTAAATGTTTACAAAAAGATGTCTTCGAAAGTCGCAATGACTTTTGGTTGATACCCCTATACTCGTGCATATGTTTTTTTATTATATTTTCTCCATGTCTAGATAAAAAAATGTGGCAAATTATGTCTCAACAAATTGCGTTTAAATTTTTTTACAAATATTTTTCTTATTGAAAGTGGGTGATTTGGGGTGGGTGTGGAGGTGTCAAACTACCCCCAATATCTTATTAAATACTTCTTGTCATATATTTCAACATTTTCCGTTTAATTTTTTTTTTTTATATTATTTTTATAAAAAGTGGTAGGTGTGGTGGGCATAAAAGGGTCGAACCACCTCCATTTTGTTATTCAATTGTTTTCTCATTTATACAAAGACGTAACCAAAGTTTCAGATTGATATCTCTACTGGAAATATTTTTGGCCGCTCTCTCCATACAAGCCCGCCTCTGTGCGCTGATCGCATCGTGTGACAGTTGTTTTGTGTAAAAAAAACATGGCTGAGGTTGCTGAAAATATTGTTACCTTCGAGGAGCCGGCTCCCGTTAAGCCGAGATCTCCGAAACTGCATTTCTATCTGCTATAGAAATTGTTAGATATTAAAATTTCGGCCGCTGGTCCTGTGACGATGTAACCGTATTTCTCTACAAGATTACATTTCAGGCACGTTTTTTTTTCTGCAGAATGCCTAAGAAAATAAGAAAAAAAAGTGGCACCTGTGTGTGAACAAGTCGCTCATGGTGGTGGGAGTTTAATGTTTTGGAGTTGTGTTTGCTTCAATGGCATCAGAGATTTGGTACCAATCGACGGATCAATGAATCAGGGTCAATACTTACATATTTTAAATGATCACGCGTTTACTTCGGGTGATAAATTGATTGGACAGTCATTTATTTTGCAACAAGACAATGCTCCTTGTCACAAAGCCAAGATGATAACCAACTTTCTAAGGGAAGTGGGAGTAAATATATTGGATTGGCCATCTCAAAGCCCCGATTTAAATATTATTGAGAATGTGTGGACTTATATAAAAAGAAAAAGAAGTCCATGTTTAAGAAGAACGCGCGAGGAATCAATCGCTGAGGTCGAAAACCATTGGAAGGACATTTGTCCGCAAATCCTCCAAAATTTAGTGAAATCAGTACCAGGCCGATTGCAGAAAGTTATCAACGCTAAAGGAGACTTCATTTTTTATTAAATTGTGCCTTCATATTTGTAAATTTATCCTAATTTACATTTTTTTCTGACCAACAATATTTTGTCAAAATACTTTTTTCTCCAAACATTTTTCAAAAATAATTTTTAATTTCTTAATTATAATATTGAATTGAACTAATAAATGTTTTTTTGTAAGCTTATTATTAGACGATTATCATGGATTTTTCTTAAATTTTTTCTATCATTAAAAAGAAAGATATAAACAAAAATTCGCAATTTTTTCTTTGTCAAAATACTTTTTCCGACCATTGTATTGTAAAAACATAAACAAAACTACCTACTATAGTATGTAATTTATCAAAGTAAGTAACATGTTGCATTTCTAGATGAGGTAGTATATAATGGAAATTAATCAATGATTTTTTATATAACAAAATTCATCAAGTGCCTTTATTAGTATATGCATTAATTGGATTGATCATTTACTTAAGATATGATTCACAATTTTTCCATTTAGAATCAAATTGTATTGTGTTGTATTATTCTTGGAATTCTATTGTGTAATGGGCGTGTTGCACTTAGTATAACACCTGAGAAATAATAAAGATTCTTGTTAGTTCTGAAATGCTATGAAAATTGTACGTACTATGGTAAGTGTATATGTGTGTAAAGCGCAATAAAGTTATTAGATATTGTAAGTAGTATATAAATTTTGTTAGAATCAATAATAACAAAGCACAATTGAACCAGAAAATTATTATAATAAGTAGAAAACAATCTGATGTAATGCTAAACAGTTATTACAGTAGGTCAAATAGATGCAAAAGACAGTACGTACATAAACATGTACTAGTATTAGACAAATTAGACAAATGTACAATTCCCGCCATATTATGAATATTCAATGAGGCCAACACCTGTTTCTCCTATATAAGTGGCAGTAGCAGATGGGTGCGTTTGCACTGTGGGTAGTTATTTATACTTATGTAGTACTACACACATAGTACTACATATGTATATATCTACAATCGAATATCAAATCAAATGGAATTGCAGTGATAAGAATCCAAAATTATTATATTTTGTATCAAATCTAATGCGAATATAAGTGTTAATTTTTATCGCGTGTGAATTGGGTGCATGTGTACTCTGAGACGGTTTTAGGCACGAGAGTCAAAGAGAGCAAGAGTCTAAATGAGTTCAAGAGAACCAATTGATATCGATTCACGCACCTGTTGAGTTCTATTGATACTTGGTTCCAAACACTTATATTTTGGTGATAAGATTAGTATTGTGTATTGTATATTAAGTTATATGGGTGGGCAGGCTATTGCAGATATTGAGTCGGTTATGATTGTCAGTACTTATGCACCTGGTGTTATTTATTCACCATAACATAGAAATTGTTCCTTAGACCGATGACAAATTTTGTAATGAGAACTTTTATGGAATAACTTGCGTAAATTGTCATTAACTTTTTGGTTTGTGATGACTCAGACATAGTAGAATGTGTAATGACATTTGATGCGATTAATTAACTTAAAGATCGTTTTTATTACTTCGGAGACAATAATTGCAACAAGCTGGAACTATTTTAATTGACCTTTTCTGTATAAGTACTACTTACAATGATAAACCAACAATCGATTGATCACACTGTATGTGGATAATAATGACCAGCTTTGCAACTTACTCGTATTTATAAGAAATTAATTTTACAATACGAGTATCCATTATTCAGTTAAATCTATAAAAAACACAAAGAAAATACATGAATAATTTTAAGACTTCTGCAATATAAATAGAATCATGTATATACTTAAATTAAATATTCCTGCGGTCAGCCATCTATCGAGACAGATAGATAATTTTACATTGGATCGTTATCAGCATATTTGATCTTTTAGCATTAGATTTAAAATATATTTTTCACCTGGAAAACCTGATCTCAAATTGTGCTTTTGCTGGCAGTATTCTCTAAAACCTTCGAAAGAATATTCTTGATCCGACTATTGCTGCTGCTGGGAAAAGGCGTGTGATTCCAGATCACAACTTTGGGTTCAGGAGATCCCACGGGACTCCAGAGCAGTGTCAACGCATTATTCAACAAATCCTCAACACTTTCGAAGAGCGACAGTACTGTTCAGCCGCCTTTTTTGATGTACAACAAGCGTTTGACAGAGGGTGGCACACTAGAACCTTGTTCAAACTCAAATCATTGTTCCCGACACCTTACTATTTGGCATTAAAGTTCTTCCTTTATCGAAGAACTTTTTACGACAAAGAATCAGTCATCCAAGCTGGAGTACCCCAGGGTAGTGTGTTAGCACCCATCCTCTACACGCTCTTCACTGCTACACTACCTATTTCAAGTGATGGAAGAAATTTCTGAGAGACAGATTTTTAATGGCATTAAACAAACTTTGGATATGATTAAAATTAATAATACTTATATAGGTAATAAATATGCTTTATGCCACCCACTGAAAATATGTTTTTACAATGGAGTAGTCATCGGGACTCTAAGAAATATCAGAATAAGTTCCTGTGGTTCATAGTTTTTATTAAATATCTTTGAAATTTTACAGTTTACAAAAAGTAATGCCAAAACATCTGAGTACATAGATTCGATCAAATTATTTTTTCTTTAATTTTTTCATTGTCAAATCAACCAAAAGGTTTTTAAACATTAGTACCATCAGTTTTTGGAATAGTAGCATGTGCTTAGAAGAAAGTGATTTCTAAAGTATTTACGAGCTCCTTTGGGGGGAGGTCGTTGGAGTAAAGTCGTCGTGGAGTTCTATTGTGTATTAGGGCCTTTGCTAGGGTGTTGGGGTGTTGAAGCACTCGATCTTTATAACGGCTGCTGAAGAAATTAAACCAAGTTATCATGAAGATTTCGAATAAGGCTTTGTATGGGTAGATAAAACATTTCATACGTTACTGTTCATATACCAATACTTTAACTTCTTTATGTTTTAACATGGACAACCATGTCTATTCCTGAACATTTTGCCGCCGCAAGATGAGTTGTTCATTCCACTTCGTTTTATTTTTGAGTGGACTGTATTTAGTTTTTTATGACTGAGTTATGTTCTTCGTTTTCCATTTGGAACATTCTGCTGGCGCCCTTAATGTGAATATCATGCCGCTTCCTGCGCTTTCTTTTAGACGATGATTGCGGATAAAAAATTCAGCTTTAACGAGAAGAAAAGAAGACCTATCGAACAGTTTTTCTTTGTTCTGAAAGTCTTCATTTTTATTTTCAATAGTAAACGACTTGGATTCGTCTTCATGCTTTTTTTTGGCACCCTGACACCAGCCCCCTCGTGGCGGCAACCAAGAACATCTTGAATATTTCTTTACTATTCCGTTTTATTGATAGGTTAGTTATAAGAGGCAGAGTAATTAAATGACCTCTCGGAACTATGCATTGCAATGTTCTTTAAGAAGATTAAAGTGAAACACAGACGAACGAACAGACTAAGATTCTTCGATTTCCGATCTAGCCACTATATACTTATAATACTTTTTGAAATATCTATTAGTTACAAACGTCAGATTAATGTTATAATATAATTTACCGTATGGTGAAATATGTAAAAAAAAAACAGGTCTCTGAATCAACGAATCTTGCATACCTTACACCAATGGAGAATTTTGTTTAAATATCATAATAATTGTAAAGCTTTCTATTTGTTTGTACTAGTATGGCATTTTATTATTAATATTTGTATGTTGGTATTTCTTCCAGTAATCGGGAAAATGTGATTTGAATATATTATTCGTGTTTAATAAATTCTCCTTGTCATGCTTATCATTTACAAATGTACTTTATGGGGTGTCTGATGCACGATTCTACTTATACTAACATTGCAAACACCACAACAAATTGATAATACCATGATGATTCATACTACATAGCATGATGCAAGGTAATATAACAAGAAAATGCATCCGATTTGATTTGATTTGTATTTAAAAACAAATTAATTTGTCTAATTGGATTTTTGTACGTTGCACAAAACGAATGTCAACTCCTTGATCATGATCGTTTCGTTTCGTTCGTTCTATAGATTTCAATCATGTTGGTTGCTTGTAGATACATTGACTTGATGACTTTTGATTTCATTTCTCAGTATGTACGAGTAGTATGTATATTTGCATTGGCATATGTTAGTTAAGCTGATGTAATTAGTTCACTTTATTGCATTTCTCTTGTTCGAACTCGAACTCAATAGATGTTAAATACATACAATATAATTTAATTCAATTCGATTCGATGCGATACACAAGTGTATCTTTAATTATACTAAGTTCAATATAATAATAATTTATTGTTTGTTGCAGACTTTAATAATTTTTCTCAATGAAATGTTGATGTTCATTTTACGTTTCGTAAGCGTTTCATTTTATTATTATTCAATTTGTTGTACGAGTACTACAAATGTAAGTTTTTACAATTTTCTTAATACTTATGTGTATAGTATTGTATATACGTTGTTTTTATTTTTATTTTAATATGCAAACTAGTTGAGTGCATAAATTATTATCAACAATTTTTGTTATGCATTTACTTTTTTCTTATTTTGCAAATTAAAACAGATTTTTATTAATTTATTTTCAACAAAAAGTTGCAAGCTTCGCGAGTTCATTAAACTTCGTTTATATTATATTTTGCTATATTGCGTTTTGGATCAGGCCATTGCAGATGGTTATCGATTAGGCCAAACAATTTTTTAACAATCAGAGTTAATGCAATAGTATTTAATGGATTATTATAAATAAATGTATCTAATAATGCTCTGACTTTAGTTAAATATTTGTATAAATCAAATTTGAATGCATCAACTAAAATTATTATCATTATTATTATTAATGTTAGTAATTTTTACAAAAGAAAAACTATAACTAACAATTCTATATGCTGCTAAGGCTTTCGGCTATGTTTGTATGTGTTGTGTACATGGTTTCGTTAGGTCTATTACAGTATTTATATCTTAACTTGATGTTTGTCCTTATCTGTTTTAGCGCCTTACAGTGGTTGAGTTTATGTTCTGTGTCTATTCTGAAGTTGGAATTACATAGTTGGCAATTGGATGATATGTTTTTGTCAATATAATACTGATCTGCTGATTTTCATTTGTCCGAGTCGCAACTTAGTAATTTTAATTTGGTCAAGCCTGTATACTTCTTGTTGGAAGGTATGTCGCAGAAAGTCCGGAGTTCCTACGTTGTTTTTATTTTACGACTTGATACCATTTGCTACAGAAAGGTAGCATTTGTTGTTGTTTAGCATGGAGTGACTTCTTGATGTATGTGCGGATGTTGTTTGAGTTTAGGTTACGGGCGAGGATGGGTGGCATTTGTATGGCAGCTTTAGCGGCCTGGTCCGCAAGTTCATTTCCTTTTATGCCTGAGTGAGTTATATTTAGGGCAGTATTAAACCAGGAGAGACCTAACAATTGAGGGATATAAGCTGTTATTGTTTTGGTTGAGCAATTGAAAATGTTCTTAATCATGTATTTTTCACAAATTTTCAGTTTTAATTTTGCCAACGTACTGTCAAAGTTGTACGTGTGTGTATAACCAAAACAAAGAAAAGCTGTTCAGAACACACCAGGACATACTCTGGACGCAAAACCAGAACTCTCAACTTTTCTGAGTAAAAAGTTGGTTCTGAGAACACAACCAGAACTCTGTATTCTGACGACAACAGGCAAGGGCTTATTTAGAGGGGCAATGGGGGCTAGAAAAACTGAGTGCAGAAGGTAATGCTACGATTGAATATCTTAAGTGGTCTTAAAGGTCCCGATAAATATAGGGGAAAAATTCCTTGTAATTCGAGAAAAAAATGTATGCTTTATGCTATGAGATTGTGCAGGACACTAGATAGTTTTGGGAGGTGGATTAACTTAAGACGGGTTTGGTAGGATGGAAGGTTGATGTTAGGATCCCAGTGTAAACTACGCAGTGCAAAAACCAAGAATTGTTTATGAACAGATTCAATATTATCACTTTACTTTTTAAACTGTGGGTCCCATACACAAGATGCGTATTCAAGAATTGGTCTAAAAAAAGAGGTGAATAATAAATTAGGAGCGTAAGGATCATTAAACTCTTTAGACCAACGTTTAATATATCGTAGAACGCCTCTAGCGCTATTAATGAAAGAAGCGATATGTATGCCGAAATGCAGCTTGGCACCCATCAAAACAGCCAGATCATTGAACTGTGTGATAATTAATGAGGAACTGTTTACAAGTAAATTTTTACGGTAAAAGAACATAGTTTTACATTTGTCACAGTTTAGCGTGAGGTAGTTCATGGTGCACTACTGTGATAATGAATCAAGATCTTGTTGAAGAAACATTTTTTGGATTGGAGATATAATAGATAAGCATAACTTAACATCATCATCAAGTCTCTAGAATGTTTTATGGCAGATGACAAATCATTTATAACTATATTGAATAATAACGGACCAAGGTGGCTACCCTGCGGGACACCAGATGTTAGACGAATAGTCTTAGATATAACTGCTTTAAAGATAACTCTTTGGTTACATCCTATGATGTAACTTCTTCAACCAGTTGTGAATGTTGTGCAGTCCAAAAGCAACGACATTATAAAATGCAGAGGTCACATTATTTAAAATTTTGAATGTAATTGAAATGCACAGATCTGCACCTGAAATTATATTCAATGAAATTTTTAAAGAGTGTTTGGAATTAACACATGAAGCTTCCTTCAATGTTTGAGTGCTCAGAGTTGCAGAAAAGCAACAAAATACGTCGAACCCTCCTCTTACAACAGTAAAGGAATACTTCCGGCGAGCAATTTTTTGCCTTATCTAAACTCGTTAACATCTGCATTCAAGCAAAGATTTTCACAGGAAAATAGTGCAGCATTTAACTAACTGCTTTACATCCAGCACATGTCCAGCGCCTTGGCTTGAAAGATTTCAAATCTCAAATTTGTAATGCAATTACTTTTTATGAACTTGGAGGTATCGAAAATGAGCTAGATATTTGGTATAAAGAGTGAAATAACGAAGAGCCAGCAGATTTAATTTCTGCTCACGAAAATGCGGATTTTTACCCAAAAATTTAAAAAGCAATTGGCATATTGCTTGCGCTACGAGTACCATACATTTCGGCATCGATAGAGAGATCCTTCAGTACCGTAAGAAGAGTAAAAACATGGCTAAGAACTACGATGGGCGAAGATTGCCTAAATGGTGAATTAAATATATAAACATGGTAATGGCCACTATTTAACGTGAAAACGTTTTTAAAATGGGTATACATGCCACAATATGCCACTCATTCAGAATATTTCGAAAATTGTCGCTTTTGTTTTTAATATATCTCGTGACTCAAAAGTCGTAACGCCAAGTAATCTGGACTTTCGACTTTATAATAATAATGGTTCATGAAAAACGTTTTGAGCCAAAGACAATTACGGTAGTGTAGGACAGTACCTGTCCCGTTTTTTTTTTTTTTGAAACTTTGCACTAAAACTTAAATCTAATGAAAATCTAATAATATCATCATATGTTGAAAAGTAGAACTATGAAGTGTAAAAATTAAAAACTTGAACAAAACAAAAAAAAACAAAAGTTGCCCCCCTACATTGACAACTGTATACGGCCTTAACAACATGGAACATAGAGCTTCGATATATCATATCGGAACAAATATCGATATATAGTTTTAAATGAACATACCTAATAAGTAGAATAGGAAACCCAGCCTGATTTTTTTTTTTTTTAATGATTGTTAAACGATAAACATGTAGTTCATCACCAATTTATTGTGAATAAATGAAATGAAATCTTCGTTCCTAAGTATATAGTATGGAAATTTTATGTTAGCTAGATATCAACAGGGACAATCTAAGGATAATTCAGTCTGGTAAGGGAAATATAGGCATTACAATGGCATAACCAGTGGCCCGAGAAATAACCTATCAAATAGCAAGTTTGAAATTTCTCATTGTGTGTGTGAAAGACATTTAAACATTGAGCAAGCCGCGGCTAATGTATTGTATTTTCTTTGATTTAAGTTCAGTTGTTCTTTTTTATACGAGTATATCTTGGTATTTGTTCAATGCAGAATATTAACTCCATTGGGGGTTTCATAAAATTTTATTGTTTTAATATATTCAACTCCCTCAAATATTTTATGTTCTATCACCAACTGTTTGTCAATAAAAACAAAATAAAAAATAAAAATAAAAAGAAACTGCACCTCAATGTTTGACTGCATATTGAGCGTATGTAAGTGGTATTGTAGAATAAGAAACAAAAAATTATAATACATTTTCACAAAATAATTGATGCAATCATCAAAAGATCATCAAAAATTAATGAAATAAATTTTTCGGTCGCAATTAAAATGCAACGCAACTAATTTATATTCTGACAACGCAACCAACAAACCAACAACATCCAACAAACAAACCCAGAGACATCCATCGTCGTATATAGTAGTACTTCGAAGACATGGAGCAACCAACCAACCAACCAAAGTATATCAACAACCATAAAACAAAAATCTCAAAACTTAAAAAACAAAAAAAAAAAGTGAAGAAAGAAAGAACTGCGAATGATATTTAATAAGATTTATTTTCCACATTAAACAATTTTGAGAGCAAACTTTCAATGGAAGCGGACAAATGAAGCCGCCAAGTGCGGACTGAAAAAATATGGGAAATGACTAAGTGACTGAATGACTGAGTGAAGAAGTCAATCCGAATTGAAAATTGCGTTGAAATGAAGTTGCTGGTTGTCCTTCCTCCATTGAGTCAGTGAGTAAGTAAGTGAGTGAGTATGTGAGTCTATAAAAAAGGAGGCCATAATAGCGGTTGAAGTGCAGATTTGTGGTTAAATTCCGGGGAGTGGTTGTGCTGAAGATGTTCTGGTCGATCATAACGAGGGCAATCCCAGAAGTACCTCACCTAACAAAGAAAACAATTGTGGAAAAAAATGTGTTATTTTTCTACACATTCTCATTTGAGGTAAGTACTCTTTTTCCAGCGAAGTTTAATATTGTAGATTCGAAATCGTGTTTATAGTGGGAATTGTTGATCAATCAACCGATGACTCCACCTCTTAGTTGTTGGTAATTCTTTTACCACCTAGCAATTATTTGAAATTTGGAAACAGAATATAATCCGCAAGGCTAAATTCGAACATTAACTTGTTGATTTTAGCCATCGAGTTAACAGTTTTGTGAACTGGTGAATTGTCTTGATGGAACTGTGTTTGGCTTCTTTGAAGCCAATTCTACACTTTCGGTCTATTGTTTTGACTGTTAGTTATGAAGTGATGAAGCCATGTTTCATTTAAACTCAGCTTTCCTTTAAACTCTGTCACTCAATATTTTACTGTTGTAAGCGAAGGAGCAGATTACTCATAACGATGTCGAATTTATTCCATGTTTACATGATAGCATCGTCAAACTATAAACTTTGTACTTTTAAGACTATCCTCGTAGCATCCTCACAGTTTTACAATGACTTAAAATTGCAAAACATACACAGATACAATGGAAAAAGCTAACAGTCATGATTTTTGTTACTAACGAGGTATGACGACTTAACTCGCCTTTATTGTCAATATATAGAAATTATCATTTGTTTTAATAAAAGCCAAAATATTTACTGATCACATGCTACAATAAAAGAAAACCCAATAAAACTGAAATATGTTAATTTTTTTATTGTACTAAAATGTTTTGACACATACAATACTATTGTAGTTGAGAGGACAGACCTTTGATCTTAGATCTATCATTCTGTCAAACACGTGTATGATTCAAAATTGATATATGTAATTAGGTTTTAACAAAGATTTAATACTCTTCGCAGTACCCACAGTTTGATCAGCGTATCAAAAAAGATAATAACTAAGCTATACTTTATTCCTTTATCTACTTATACGACGCTCAATAGGGATTACTTCAAATATTAATGGAAGTTTTTTCTAGGAGCTCCATTATAATCGTATTCTGCTATTTTTTACAGCTTCAAATGTCTGAAATCTTGTTCTTTTCAATACAGATTTAACCTTTGGACATAGAGAAATACGCACAGAACCAAATCAATAGGATGGCATTTTTTATCCTATGCAAAGTAAAGTGTGTGGCTTTAAAGTAACTAGACCAGAGCTTAGCCATTTTGAAAACCCTTATTCGTCTTTAAAACCCGCTTAGTGATTGACATTCATTGCCATCTACTTCCAAGTTTCAATTCGCAAATAATTATTTTTTGGTAAAACAAACCTATGCAGACGAGGTCAAAGGTAAGAATAAACCAAAATAAGGCTAATAGTTAGGCATACAACACATGTGTACTTCTTTATACGCGGCATTCATCACGTGATTCTATAGTCACACTTAGTATATGTGTGTTTATCGTAGGTATACATTAAATTGAGTTTGTAAGACAATTGAAAACGATTTCAAGTTCATGGCAAAATAAAGTTGATAAGTTGATAAATATGCCCTTTCCTTAGCAAACCAAAAATTCATCATTTGTTACAACAGATTTTGTTTGTCAAAATTACATGTTTTGTAAGAGGTGTGCGTCATATACATACGTAGTTCTAAACGCTCAAAAACGTAAAGAGTATACATATATATAAATAATGACGTAGAAATATCTATTGTGTTGGCGGATGAACGGTATGGTGCCAAAGTTTATGCTGTTTTGACCGACATTTCATATTATACAATACACAATATGCGAAACATCGGTAATCATTACTCAACATGCCACACACACTATGCGAATTTTGTCAACTGACGGCATATTGATATAACCAGCTTACAAGAAGACGATGGAACAAGTTAAATCTGTACAAAAAAAACTACAGATGAATTGGCTTAGCAAATTTTTGTGATATGTCATTAGAAATTATGTCAGGAAAACATGTGACAAATATTCAATTTTTTTTTTTTTTATTATTATTATTATTTAGAACTAATATTATAATTAGAAATTATTATAGCGACAAAGGCCTTCAGCTTTAAAGCTAGTAAAAATAAATTAAATTTATGAGATACTCGTATTTACATGTAATTAAAATTAAATTTATATGTTATAAATTTTTTTTTTAACTTGTTATATTTTGTGGTAGAAATTAGTATTTTTGAGAAATGCTATTGTGTGTTTAATGTTGCTTAAGGACATAATTTCTTGTAGTGATGAATAGTTAATGAATTGGGATCTGTGTTGTTGAAATAAGGGACAATTTAAAAGGATGTGGGTTATGGTTAGGATTATATTGCAGTTGGTGCAGGTTGGGGGCGGAGTTTTATTTATTATAAAGCTGTGAGTTAGGTTTGTGTGACCCAGTCTTAGTCTCATTAGTTTTATTGTGTCGGTACGTGATATGTTATTGACTGTGAAACTGTTTGTTATTGTTTTATTGGGGTTTTCTTTATTTTCATCATCAAAATGCATAAAATACCAAAAAGAAAATGTAAATAAATTTTAATTTAAAATGTAATTTAATTAAATGTTTCTTACAAATTCATGTAGTTTACATGTTTCTCTACTAAGTAAATTACATGCTGTGATTGTAAAATAACGATCCAGATTACAGTATACTGTACATAAGTTTCTTCTTCATAAATGTTACAATTGTCATGTTGGAGCGAGAATAGCATCTCTAAATTTTATTATACTTATGACAAAATAAAGAGCGATCTTAATATTTATTGATTCATTTATTTTTTAAAATGTTGCTAAATTTAGTCTAAGAAAACATTTGGTTTCTTCATTTTTTATGGCTTTGTTTTTATTAATTTTTGTTTATTTATTTTTTAACAGAAGTCACTAATTAATTTGTTATTGTTAGAAAAGCAGTTTTATAAATAAGTAAGTATACATATTTTGTTTTTAAAATTTTAACACCCCGCTATCGCTAATGTCTAAAGCTATGGTATGTCAACAAATAACTCATCTTATGCCTTCTTTTGCAAACTTAAGCACGCTCTGCATGCTATAATTAACATCAGCAACCATCTTTACACCTTGAACTAAGATGGTCGAGATGCATTTGACCAATTTTATATTTTAAAATCTATTATTATTATTAATATTGTCGCAAAAATAGGATAATGATTTTGTGGCGATTATATCGCAGTGAATACTTAAATTGCTGATGATCTTCTGCTTTGAAAGTCAGTAGGATGGAGCCTCTTTAACCGGCGTAGACTCCCACCTTGGGTGAGCGCTATCGCCAGGCAGTTTGGATGACTTTGCAGACTCAATTTTACAGATGGCTCAAATGTTCCGACGATTTCCATATCCTGGAATGATTACAAATTTCATCAAGATCATAAATTTTTTTTTTTTTAATTCAATTTTTTTATTTGCGATCAGTCTTATGACTTTTTACAAATTTTCTAATTACAATTTTTTTATATCACAGGATTGGTGAGCTCCATCGAGGTCAACCAATATAAACTAGACAAACTAAAATTTATTCTAACTATATTCTATGTGGAACATCCATGTCGTTTTTTAGCAGACTTATAGCTAAATTGTTGGTATGATTATGAACTTTCTTTAGGTATCTATCAAAACTATTTTTTATGTCATCCTTAATAAATGGTATTTTGAGGTCTTTATGGAAGTGAAAATTGGTCACATACCAAGGAGCACTTGCTATTTTACGTAGCATCATTGACTAATACCTTTGCTTAATCTTAATATTGGAGTTACTTGCCGTTCCCCACAGCTGCATTGCATAAGTCCACACCGGCTTCAGAACTGCTTTATAAAGTCGAACTTTGTTATCTAGGCTAAGTTGAGACCTTGGTCCAAGGAGCCAGTGCATCTTTTTGCTTTTTATTTGTAGCTGCATTTGTTTTGCTTTTACGTGAGTCTCCCAAGTAAGCCTCCGATCCTGCTGTATTCCTAGGTATTTGACGGTGTCGCTTTGTGGAATAGTGGAATCATTCAATATTACTGGGGGACAACTTCCCCGCTTTAAGGTGAAAGTAATTTGCACTGACTTTTGTGTGTTCACCTCTATTTTCCACTGCTTCAGCCATGTTTCGACCAATAAAAGTTGTGTGGCAATGACATTACATATTTTCATTCGATGCAAATATCGCTGTGTCATCTGCATTTGTTGCAACCTCAACATTATTTACCACTGGCATATCAGCAGTATATATTGTGTATAGGATAGGGCCAAGTACGCTTCCTTCCAGCATTAATTGCATATATTTTAGAGTTCTGGCCCGATTGATGAACATAGAAGAGTCGATCAGTGAGGTAAGATTTAAGAAGGAGATAGTATGGTGCAGGAAGCAATTTCTTAATCGTTGAACATCTAAAAAGACAGCAGCACAGTATTTTTTTTTCTTCAAGTGCACCCATAATACACTTGACAATTCGGTGGCATTGCTCAATCGTTCCATGTCCTTTTCTAAACCCCAACTGATGTTCGGGTATGCTGTTAAGTTGGGCCAGTACAGGTGCCATTCTTCTTAAAAGTATCTTTTCAAACACTTTAGAGCAGGTTACCAGTAGACTAATGGGACGGTATGACGTCGTTAGCTGCTCAGCATTTCCATTGTCCTGGGAAGTGATCTAGCCTTAGCATACCATTGAAAATATATGTTAGGAGTCTGATGCACTTTAAAGACAGATTTCTAAAGGGGATTCCATCAATTTTATCATAACCCGGTGATTTTTTGAGTTTTATTTCATTAACCGCAGCTTGTACCTTCGCAAGAGCGACATAATTTCAAATAAATCTAAAGGATTTTATAATAATATTTGATATATATGAGTTTTCTAAGAAATATGTTTTTAAAGTACAATTAATGTTCTCACAACTATAAAAATATCGCAATCAATATAATAATCACAGAAACGTGTTCCGAGTGTCAATGAAGTTTGCAAAGTTGTTTTATTAATAAATTTTGAAAAGCGTGAATAACAAATTTAATTAACTAAACCCTGTTGATGCTGGTTTTTTACTAACTACATATTAAGTAAGTACTCCAACAAATTGTGCGGAAAAAATCCAAAACAACTTTATCACTTTCTTTATTGATTGCAATTTGATGATGATGATGGTGGTATCATCAAGTGGATTCATATTTTGACAGTAAAGACTTATTTACGTGTGTGCTTAAAAGGTTCACATAATGACGACAATGTCATGATGATGACTATGACTATGATAATTACGATGAAAATGACGTTGCCACTGAAACACTGACAAATGGAATAAAAATATACAATAATATCAAAATCACAAGAGTCATTGAAATGCTTTTGTTTGCAGCTCACGTGCATTTTGAATAAATAATAATATTTATTAAATGCATTTAACTTGTTTTTTTTTTTATTTTTTTGCCTATTTGTTTGTTTGTGATTTTGTAGTAACACGTACAAAGTAATAAACAACAACAGTAGTGACAACGACAATTGTTGTCAATAAATTTTGTTGCAGTTGACAGTAATCAACAACATCGAGAGCATCAGCAACATTGGATTGGATAGACTACGTAGAACAGTTGAAATAATGCCAATCTTAACTGGGCACATACAGAAAACTCACAGGACTGACGGGCCAATTGAACAGATAGACTTGGTCATACTAGATAAGTACATATGTTCATATGTAAGTATGTTTATAAGAAGAGGCGGCGCTGTGGCTGCCTTTAGTGCCTTGGTTGGTATAATTTATGGTTTTTATAGCGATTTGCGATGACATTATGACAGTTTGGCGCGTTCCCACCACAATGCACCAGCACAGCCAAGCAGATTGAGTCAAAAGGCAGACTTTCTTATGTATACTTCATCATCATCATTATCGTTATGATTATGATCACCATCTTTGCTTCCCTGTTTATAAAAAGTGAAATTTATGCGCACAGCTGGTGATGGACTTTGGTTTTCTGTGTTTGTGTTTACATTGTGACTGACTGACTGACTGACTGAAACTCGTTCGCCTTGCGAAAAATGCATTTCAGATGTGCGCCGCGCAGCATCATAATGAAATATTCTAATTTTTACCAACTGTGAATGCAATTCATTGTATTGTTGTTGTTGTTGTTGTTGTTGAAATAAATTTTAAGGTGACTCTATCTATGTATATACGATATGATCAGGAGGATGATGTCGTGCATGCGGCTAGACAGCGGTGGGATTGCGGCAGCGGTAGGCCACAATTGGCGCCCAGTTTGATACGCACAAGTGAAATTCTTTAAATTGTTATTGTTTTTCTTGGGTGTTTCAATGGCGGCGACAAGTGTCATTTTCCCCAAAAACAAACGAAGAGTGCCGTCGTACTGAATACTTTCTCTGTTCAGTTCACTTGTTTGACCAGCAACAACAAATTCAAAAATAGGAGAATAAATTTTAAATATTTTCCTTGTCCATATCCATTGTAGGCAACATTTTCATTACCCTTCTATATAGTTGATTTTCTTTTGAAAAAGTTACACTCAAATTGAGATATCTTGGTAGAAATTTATTTAGAAATTCATCAATCGAATCCATTTGGCCTTATCATTGACATCCAAAATCATGCTACAGTTTTTAACAATATTTCTAATTTAAAGAAATTTAGATTTTCCGACAATCACTACATATTTGGAGTTTCAAAATTGTTATCTTCAATATTATCGTAATCTATTGTATAAGACTTGTAGTTAATTTCATTTTTGGTCTAATAATTTCCTTGATATGAAATTGTTGCCTTTTATCTATCAATCAATCTATCTATCTATCTGTATCTTGAATATTAAAGCCAAAACTTTCCGTCATCTATTGATAGACTAAGTAAAACCAATATGTTGTTAGATATTAAGCAAAATTTTCCCTTTTTTTATTTATCATTTAAAAAATAAATACAATTTTTCTTTTAACAAGAATCATAATTTGATTTGTTTATATTATTCAAAACTCTAGACTCTCTAACAGTTGGTACAACAATTTTCAATGACGTAACAAATAATCTGCCCTAAAGAAAACTTTGTTTAAAAATACTACTACTACCAGTGATTAGTGGGAGTTTGGGGACCCCTTACTTTTATTGTCCTTAAGTTATGATGTGTCATTTTAAAATCCATTTATTGTGCATAAAGTACAATACTGATTTCCGTTGGAGTTGGAAGATGCTACTTCGGGAATAGCGATCTTTCAATGATCTTGCCTTTTTTCAGGATCAACTTCTATAAACAATTGCACGTGTTTTGCTATTTAGTGAAAGCCACTGACAAACTGTCAGATGAACTCTGGTTTTAGGGTTCAGTACCCAAAGGTGAATATGGTTCACTAATACTAAGCCTACACTGTCCGTCCATCAGTCCGTCCAGCCGTGAGAGAGCTCTTTCTCATGAACTGTATTAAGTAGAGAGTTGAAATTTTCCCAGAGTGTGTAATTCAATTCCGTAATAAAATAAAATTAAAACCATGGATGGGTCTCCATACAGACCCAAATTTAGATTAATGTTCTTCTTAGAAAACCTTTTTTGTTTTCTATCTTATCAAACTGGACACTATAAATGTGTGAACCATATTCACTAACCATGTAAATTTCAAGAACCTAGGATTTCTAGGACGAGTACCTCCCATACAAACTCGAATTCAAATCAATGTTCTTATTAGAAACTTTTTTTTCTTTGTCTTATCGAACTGAAATATGGACACTTTAATTGCATTGAAGGCTTTGAAATCAATTCAATTTCTCTCAAATTCTGTGACACACCTGATTATCTTTTGTTTCTCATTTTGGTTAAATATTTCACTTTTGCGACAAAAACAAATCAATTTTATATTACGTCCAATGAATTTGCATATAGATAGTTTTAAAACCTTGTGCGGTTGTACAGAACCCATCGTGCGCGAGTCTGCATTATAATGATTATGGAATATCTCTCTTTCTATGTTACAAATATCAGGCTAAAAGGGATAAATCGTTAGTTCTTACTACTAAATCTGAAGTGAAAAACCAAAATAAAAAAAAAAATATCTAATTTAATTGAAAAACTTTCTAAGTGCGTTGCCATTTCATTTGTCCGTCCGCCAGTATGTTAGTCGGTTCCATCTTCTATTCATTCTTTATGCTTATTTTATTTTAACTGTATCCAAATGGTTTGCACTACACTAAAGAATTAAGTACTACAAAGTATGTGTTCACTTTGTTGATTTTTTTTTTTAATTTTATATTATTTTTCTCAATTTTATCTTCAAATGTTTAGACAATAGACGAAAGTAGATTTAGTTACATCTTTAGAAACAAATTGGCGACATCTGCAAATGTTTTTCATTTAGTTTTTAATGCTATGGGTATTGTACTTAGAATAATAAAAATTTCCTATGTGGATTTTGAACTTAATTTTCTATTCTTTTTTGCGGATTCTTTATTTGATTTTAGCCATTTGTTGTTTTTGGCGTTCATCTCACCGGCTCAACAGAATAAATATTTATTTTACTAACAATTTCAAATAGAAAACTTATATTTGAATATACAATGAGAACAGCTGGCAGCTTTTTTTTTTTGCAGAATTATTATTGTCTGCTAACACGAGGCCACTTAATTAAGCAATAGGTTGATGTCAGAGACCATTTTTTTCTGTGAGATCATTTCGATAGATAGAAAGATACATACAATAACATAGTAAATAGAGCACATCAACGTTTTAGAATCGAGTACAAGACAAATATTATACGTACATATGTACTTATGTGCATTGCCTAAGTGAAGGAAAGTATTGAAACGCACATGTACAAATAATATTTCACTAACACTTGCTTATTTATTTAATTATTTCTTTATTTATTATTTTAATTTTAATATTATTATTAATAGTTGTTTATGTAGTAGAAGTGTGGTGACAAGTGTTTTAGATACTTCATTCAAATGCAAAACATATACGCATTGCTAAACAATCGACAATATTCCAGATATATTGAGAGAATTATATGAAGAATACCATACCCCCATAAGCGACATTCCAAACTACATATGCCTATATTGCAGATAACACTTTCGATAGTATTAAAATTTATTTTGCTTCAAATACAATATATTTAATAATCTTTGAAATATTATTTAGCATTTGATGCATTTTTTAACGAAGAGCTAAAAACTTAATTAAACTAACTGGAGTTAAGATGAGATGAGCCAATTCGACGGTAATTAAATAGAAAAAGGGAAATCCCCATTAAAAATAGCAAACAAAACTTATTTAAAATAGAAATGGTAGAATTTACCTTAAGGTTAAATGAAAGAAATTTGTTGTTTGAATACAGAGTTCACAATCTTTGGGAGCCAAATATCCTAAATTACCGATGTAAAAGAGGATTTTTCTTGAAAGGCCAAAGGGGGCTTCTATCAAATATTATAAAAGGTGTTCTAATTTGTGGTATCTTCTTAAATTTGCAGCCATTTTTTTCCAAATATTTGATTACACTGATAATTTTCATATATGAAATATGTGAATACATTCCGGATAGCTAAAATGGATTGCTACATTACTGAAACTTATTTTAAATATATGAGAAGAAGAAAAATTTAACTATCGAATAATTGCTCGAAGAACAGACGAGCAAATAAATATTATACAATAATTGAAGCATCATTATTCGAAAAATTTATTCGCATTATATTGTATTAGAGACCGACCGATTGCCACTTTCGGCCAGGAAATCTAGTTTTACCAGCTGAGTTCGCCCAAAGACTATTAAACATAGAGACTGGACAACTCCTCTGATAAAATTGTTGAATACTCTGTCCAGACATGCTGTCCCAATGGCGAACAATAACTTGTAAGAGTAAAAAGATAATTTGAAATTTCTTGAGCGAATTGTCCAGTTAATAGCACATGCCTGCAAAATAATTTCTGATGAAAAACTTCTTTGGTTTTGGTAAAGTGAAAAGAGGCAATTTTGGTTAACGCTTTTCTTAGCGATCTAAGCTATGTGAGAAATTAAGCAATGTGTAGCGCTGTAAGTGTTTGCATGGGGATCGTCTTAGTGATCGGTTGGCGACTATAAAGATTAATAAACCGAATAATATACCAAATAAAATGAGAGTGAAACACTTTGACTACACACTATCGTTCGTTCGCTGTTAGAAACAGAAATACCTCGATAGGCTAGTGTGTGTTACACGCCGCCTCGGCTAGAAATACTTTGATAGACTAGTGATAGTGCTCAAGATTCTCAAGTTTAAGGTTTAATGGCGAATTCATTAGCATGAGGATAGTTTACCCGGCAAAAAGTTGTTCCTCTTGTTAGTACATAGGGTTCCATTACAAAATAAGGCCAGAAACGCATTTTTTAAACGATGTTGTGGAATCCCAAGCTTAAAGAGATTATTCAGCACAGACCTCAATCCGGTCGAAAATCTATGGTCATTGAAGAAGAGAAGGCTTCCAAAATCCAATATAGCTCCCATTATGGAAGATTAACTTTGGGGTAGAATGCAGCATAAATGGAATGATATTCCCAGTGCCGTTGTTCACAAATTAGTAGAAAATAAGCCTGATAATGTTTGCTGATATAAAAAACCAGAAAGAAGGCTATCATTGGCTATGCCAAAGATGTAATGCTCTTCACGCTCCTCCGTGTTGCATCCAACCTTCCTTTCTTAGTATCACTAACTTCTCTCTGGTACAATTTGAGTATCAACAAAGAACACAGTTTGAATATCAAATATGAGCACAGTTTGAGTGGCATCACAAATATATATACTTTATGTGGCCTGCGATGTCTCCTTCTGTGTGTTACAAACTTCATGACAAACTCCCGTGAATAATATCATAACAAAAATAAATAGAACAAATCACCGCTAGAACAACAATATAAAAGTATTTAAAAATTATTACTATTGTGATCATTTTACTAGTACGGTCTGGTGATTCCTATTTTTATATACCATACGTATACCATATGTAGTTTCCTTTTCCTTCGGATTTTCTCGAATGTGATATAAAGCCGGGTTCTTTTTGCCGTTGCAGTGACATGGAATTCTTCTTCTTCTTCTTTAACTTATTTTATTGAGCAGTGGGTTATTTGCCATGGAGTAATGCGTCAATACGAAAAAAATCATCATTCGAAAGAATTGTTTATGATCGACGACCGAAAGATGTTGAAACTTATTTACGACTATCAGTTACCGAAATATTTAAGTGAATTCCTAAGTTTTGTAACCGGGTTGTAATCCCATATCAGCCGGACTAGGCATGTTATAAGAGATGATTTTAAAAAAGGGTATCGGCAACTTGGATATAGTTGAATATCATCAAATATAATTAGTAATATTAAAAGAACAGTTAAAGCATAATGAAGTTTAAAGAAATCAAAAAATATTTGTACTATCAAAATCAGAAATATACAATACATACATATATCCGTAAAAAGTTAAGCAGTTGTTGAAAAAAAAAAATTAAATGGATTTACTAAATTTAACTTTCAATTAAACAAAGAATACAAAAACAGAAAGATGTTGAAACTTATTTACGACAATCAGTTTCCGAAATATTTAATTGAATTCCTAAGTTTTGTAACCAGGTTGTAATCCCATATCAGCAAACAAACAAAGAATACAAAAACAGACAAAATATATTTAAAAAAAAAAAGATTTTTCCCTCCATGAGAATAAGAAAATTTAAATTTAAGAAATTAAAAAGGAATGAACAACCCCTTAATAGATTTGGTACTTGATTACTAAATAAGAAAACAAAATTAAATCTTAAAAACTGTAAAAAATATATTAAATAATTTCATTAGGAAACTATACTGTGTCCAAATATTTTTTGGATTTCCTCTGCTTTAGGGTCTAAAAAATTAATAAATAATACATAATTTATATATAAAAAAATTACATCGAGTGAAAAGATAATTTTTAGACATTTATAAGAAAATCAAAGTATTGTACAGATAAAAAAATAAAAAAAAAAAAATAATGTGAAAGGATTTAAAAATTTTGTATTTACAATAACATAAATGAATAGAACAAATCACTGCTAGAACAAGAATATAAAATAAAAATATTTAAATAAAATATCATATCTACAGACTTCATATCATTGCCTTTGCTTTTGGGTTGAAATTGAAGAATTAAATAATTCTAGATATGTGCAAAAAAATAGTTAAAATCCGAAATATTAAAAATAAAAATTGAATCATAAAAATAGTAAAACATAAATAATAAAATTTCATTTGGAAACCATATCATGTTTTAATAATGTTTAATAGCCTCTGCTATAGGGTATAAAAACAATAATGTGAAAGGATATAGATTTAAAATAACATAAATGAATAGAACAATTCACCGCTAGAACAAGAAAATAAAAATATTTAAAAATAGGACCTAAAATATTAAAATACGTAATAAATTTTATGATACATAGGAAAATCAAATGTAAAGTATCACAACATATCTCCAATACATATACAATCCACTATGGAATTCCTCAAGGATCTCCAATATCTGTGATATTATTTTTAATAGCCTATAACAAGCTTGCCAATACCATCACAATTCAACGTTATTTATCCATCGTAGCTTATGCGGATGACTTTCACCTATTAGCAAAACTAAACCAAAAACAAACCAACTCTACAATAAATCTAGACCAAACCTTCTCAAAGATAGCCGAATGGTGTGCATTCTCTGGTTCTTCCCTATCACTTTCCAAATGTACATGTATGCAGAAAGAAGAGTTGCCATTGCACAATTAAACAAATAACTACACTTTTCCTAAAGTTTCTACTCTTAAAATATTAGGCCTAACCATGAATGATAAATACAGGTGGAATAAACACATTGAAAATCTTGCAAATGCACTTACTAAAAAACTTAATCTCATGAAATGTTTATCTAGTCTCACATTTAATAGCTTACCCTTTTATGGCAACACTGCAATTTCTTTTCTGAAAAAAAAAACAAACTATTTCAAACACAGCTATCAGAATAGTCCTAGGTGCATTTCGTACAATGCCAATTAATAATCTTCTAATCGAATCCAATATAAATACTGTTACAGAACGACGTGACTTTCTCACATCAAAACTTATTAAATGCATACTCTTCCCTCACAACTCCCCCCTTACACAAATTAGTAGCGAAAATAAAAAACATAAATAAGAAACAAAAAATCCCATCAGCTATCTATAATTCGATGAAACTATGTATGTGTTAAACACAATATCCAGACATAACACCAAAAAAACCTTTCTGGTATCTTCCAACAAATGCCAACATAACAGAACTCAGCCAGTATAACAAAGATGACACCCACCACTCTATCTTCAATAAACTTTTTTCAGAAATCAAAAAAAAAAACACATACAAAAACTACAGCTTTATATACACTGACGGATCCAAATCTAACCATGACACCTCTTTTGCTATAACAAACGAAGATAGCACATTGCAAATTGGACTATTACAACCATACTTCACTATTTATTCTGTTGAAATTATTGCTATAAATGAAGCAATTAACTTAATCAAACGCACGCATGGCAACTTAATAATCTGTTCTGACTCCCCATCTACTTCTCTGGATTCCAGGGCACAAAAGAATAAAAGGGAACGAAATTGCGGACCAAGAAGCAAATGCAGCCTCTAAAAACCCACTTATAAGTACATACGCACAGCGCTAACTTCCCTGATATAAACAAACTCCTTAAAAACAACCTAAGATCAAAAAGTCTCAATAGACACCCATCAACCTGGTATAATCACATATTCATGAAAAATCAACCAGCAATCCAATTTACGAAGTACATAGATCAATACCAAATATCAATAATCAATCAAACGAAAATAATCAAACTGCGTTTAGGTCACACGAACATCACACACCGACACTACCTCGATGCAACCAAATCCAACAGATGCCACCTTTGCCAAGCTAACGCAGAAATAAGATATTTAATGTATGCCCTGCATTATCTAATATTCGATCCCAATTTCCTGCCTATTCCAAGATCGATGAACTATTATCACACCCATCCCAGAAAAACATAGAAATTATTATATAGATTCTAAAAGAAGCCAACTTATTCAATTTTATAATACTTATAAGCCATCATTATTACATATATAAAATTTAAAAAATATATTAAAATCAAATTTATTTATGCATTCCTAGTTTAAACAGATAAGTTATATAAGTATATGTAAATATTCACTCTTAATTTGTTCATAACTTTAATATGTACTCTAAACATATATACACTAATGCACATAAATGTTTGCAATGTGAAAAATAGCAGTAAAACTTCACTTTAACAGTAAATTTAAACGGTAAAGATATATGTATCGAAAAAGAGACTTTTAAAGGGATTGACTTTTGCTTCTGAAAACATTTCTCAGCCCTAAGAGTATTGACGAGACAAAAATAATGCTTCACCAAAATGATGGTCCCCATAGAATTTGGCGGAAACCTATTGGGCGCTCCAAGAGAAAAAAACAATAAAATTCGGCAAATTGTCAGTGATGGTATGGGGTTGTATATCAATGCAAGGCGTTGGTGAATTAAGAGTATTCACTGATATTTTGAATAAAGAGCTTTATTTGGATATTCTAAAAAAAAAAATTGATGGACAGTGCTCAAAAGTTTAGAATGGAAGATCCACAAAGACCTTGAAAAATGAATTTCAAATTATAACAGGACAACGACCCTAAACATAAGTCCCTATTGTGCATGGCTGCTATATAACTGCACCAAAGTCCTCGATGCACCTCCACAAAGCCCTGATTTGAACCCAATTTAATATTTGTGGGCTCACTTGAAAAAAAGGGTGGCACAACGGGCGCCAAAGGGAAAAGCTGACCTGATCAGGATTATATATGAGGAATGGCAGAAAATACCTGAGAAATACGACATACAACACTTAATTGGATCAATGCAAAGAAGACTTCAAGCTGTTATTGATGCCAAAGGTGGGCACACCAAATATTAGTTAGAAATCAAGCTGAAAATAGTTTTTTTTATTACATTTATACATTGTATGCATTTTGCAAACATTTGTGTGTTATCGCAAAATCTGACTTATTTTTTCTTTTCTCTTTTTGTGTATACTTCCAATGAGATAACTGTTGTAATACGTATTAAAAATGAATATAAGAACATAACTGCGTTTTTATTTTTTTCGATATACATTTCTTTACCGTTTAAATTTATTGTTAAAGTGAAGCTTTACTGCTATTTTTGACATTGCAAACATTTATGTGTGCAAACCGTTTCTGGCGTCTTATAAACGGGGTATATCTCAGTTGTCACTAAAGTGACCTTAGGAATCTTTTACTAATGATCCAAGGAATATCTGGTATTTATTTCATAATTTTCAATTGAGCCGTTTGCCTCCCACAAACCATAATGTGTAATTGTCAAATAAAAGTCACGATCATTTACTTATTTTTACAAGCCACTGTATATATTTATATGTTATAGATGAGTTAACTGACTGCATATGCGTAAAAAATACACTAATTTTTACATGCAATAGTTAATTTAGTTTTCTTTTTAATTAAATTTGTCCAAATAAATTTCGGTTTCGGCCCAAAACTGAGACCAGGGCCAAAGGTTTGGTTTCGGCTGAAAATCCTGTTTCGGTCGGACACTTGCAATATACAATAAAATAATACATATTTGCATTGATAACAGGACTCTTTATGTGCAATATATTGTGCTCTTTTCATGATGCGTATCAGTTTTTCTCTAATTGTCAACAACATAGTAGATATGTAGATTTTTTTCGTGTCGTATAATTTTGATAAGCACTATATGTATTTACGAATAATGTATAGTGTTTGTCTCGACTTGTTCTGATTCTGTTTATGATTGCGGTTTGCACTACGTCTGGCGCCACCTCTAATTAGTTCCTGACGTCAAATGTCAGTTGTGCGCATGAGCGATATGATCTGGTCGATCGACAATTGCGATCATTGTTGCCGGCAATAATGATAATTGACAGATGTTAATTTATCAAAACCAAACATCACCAATATGCAAGATGCAATATGAAATGAATTGCAAATTTATTGAAACAAAACTGAAAGCGATCTTTCACACTAAAAACCGTGCCTTGTTTTTGTATTTTTGGGTGTTCTGCGGTAATACTTTTTTCAGTCATAGGGTAAAGCAAGTTTTGCACGCACGCACTCATTCAACGACCAATTAGCACGTAATTGTCTATAATTTATAAACGCTTTGAATTTGTATGCGTAATTGACGACAGGAATTTCAATTGATATATGTATGTATGTATGAACAAATGTAATACCTACCAGTGGATCTATCAAAGTGCAATACAACGTATGCAAGGCAGAGTGCTGAAATCCAGACCCAAACCCAGACGAAGTCTAAAGTCATTATTGCTGTTGTCGATGTCGTCGTATCGTCAGACATCAACAATTCTCATAGTCGTTGGTCGTTATTTTCAGTACGAGTATTTCTACTAGGTAGACGACAATGATGATGCCGCGCTTGTCAACATTACTCTAAGTCAACCCAACTTCAATTCAATATGAACACACTACATACATACATATGTATATCGCCATCAGCATTTCCATCCTCATCGACATCGGCACCATGCGTAAATGTCAATTGGCGCCAATATTTTGCATTGAAATGACAGTTAATAAGACGTTTAAGTGACAATAAGCATTGGCTTTGTGGCGAGAATCTGAACTAACCCAATATATTGTCTTGTTTTTCTTGGCATTAGGTTAGCTTGTGTTAACCCAAGAGATACAATTTAGACCACGTTTTTATTTATTATGTGCCTAAATGTTTCTCTGTATCTTACCCACAAATAACAATAAGTTTACCGCTAGTCTGACCCGCCAATTTCTGCAATGAAGAGATATACGCCCCCTAATCATAGCCGACTTCGTCTTAAACATTTCACATACGTAGGCGTTCGACGGCATTTTGAATTCGTTTTGTGTCCCGTATTTTTTTTTTTTTTGGTCTTCAAAAACATCAAATTATTGTGGTGGCCTTTTTTATGATTTTCGTTTTGTAAATCGCAACTTCACACGCATCAAATGTGAAATCAGCGAATTAGTTTTAATATTGTATTACACTCTACAGTAAGAAATTTTGGACTTTGAATAATGTTATATTCTTTAAAATTTTTAAATCATTTGATCGAACTGTATAAAAATATAGTCAAAGAAACCTACAATTGTTACCCATCCAAATCATTAAAGACTTGTTAAAAATGTCTTGACGGTTAATATGTTTGATAAATTTGCTAGAGTGAAAGACAATATACATCCCAAATGGATCTATCTCTTGATCATCTGTGGCATTGTTGCCAAACACTTTACTCATTTTGCTTCTTTGGGGGACTATGGTAACATAAGTGTTCTAAGACGCACTTATTGAAATAGGAAAAAACTATTATCTATTGTCATTAGTTGTAATGGATATGTTTTGATTGTACTATTACAAATTTAAAAATATTGGTTTTGGAGGCAAGAATATTGAAAATGATAGGAAAATTATAGCCTTTTCACAGTGAGTATCAATTTGAGAGTTCAGATTATGTGTTTACAGTGTACTCTTGTATATGCTAGTGAGCTCAGAACAGCTGTTTTTGCTTTGGGTATAGAACATTTTGCAGTATATGCACATAGTTCTTGCAGCTCCCTTTTTCATTCCTTTTATTTATTCTATTAGCATTATGAAAAAAAATTAACAATTTGCATTTTACTTAGAAAATGTTTTGTGTCATTATCATCTGTTTAATGATGCCCATGACCGAAAATGACAAAAACTAGGCAGCGCTATTATAGAGTGACCAGCCTTAAGAATGGGTTTAAGTTGGGTTCATCGAGAACACAACCAGAACCCATAGTTCTGGCTGCCACAACATGCCCTCAATTTGGTCAACATTTCTGTTGTTGCTGTCGTTAGAACCCAAATTTTTACTCTTTGTTGAGAAGCTATTAGTATTAAACTTGAATAAACTCGTTTGCTGACTAGTGTAATTATGAAGTTTATGCCTTTTTTAAATTGTTAAGTAAATCACAAAGGAAGATAACTCGTATTATTTCTATATGGGAATATTCGTTCCGATTTGATTTGCTTTTGAGTGCAGGCAGCGGCGTCGTCCAAAGATACGCTGCGTGAGTGAATTTCAAATTTGTGGCATGCCAATGCGCGCAACACTTGTCTACATGGCATCGACGTGTGTTTTGATTAGTTTGTGGCACGCAAATACCCTGATTCCTGATTAATATTTTTTATTTTAGGTTTTTATGATATCACAAAATATTTGGTACAAATATTTACTGTTAAAAAACCAAATATCTGTTGCATCTCTCGTGGGCGCAAACAGTGCAAGTTTCAGTAGCATTTCGAGTTCTACTTTTTACATACAATACTCGTACATGAAAAAAACTTTGGAATTTAACAGTAGCGAACAGTTACCTTTAAATTGTAATGTGATTTGCGTGGGAACCGTTTGTGAGGAAAAAATATAAGAATTCTGAAAATATTTGCTGAGTTGGATGATACTTTCGAATTGAAAAACAAGAGAATGTATGTTACCAATGTTGGACACTATTAAGGATGTTAAGGAGTTAATTTTATTCACTTGATCTACCTTAATGAGCGATAAACGAATGCAAGTGTCTTGGCCAACAACTTTATTCGTGTGTGCAACATCACAAATGAGTTGCCAAAGAATTTACACTTTTTGAAAAAAGATACACTCGTAAATATACGAAGTCTGTTCAAAAAATATCGCGAATTTTTTGTTTTTTAAAAAAGTATTTATTTATTCATCAATATCTTTTTTGTCTCCTTCAAAGTAATTCACCTTAGATATAATATATTTATGCCAACGTTTTTTCCAATCCTGAAAGCACTTTAAAAATGATTTTTTGTGATCTTTGTGAGGCGAAGAGTCGTTGTTTCATTTTTTGTACCCCGTTGGGGTAATAGAGCTTTTGTTTTCACTCCATAACCATAAACTCATGATTCCTCACCAGTTATGACCTTCTGGAGCAAATATGGGTTGTCGCGGACCGAGTCTAACAACTTACTTACTTAGCTGGCCATAACAACCCGTTTACCGGGTTACGGCCTTAGCTTCTCGGCTGCCACTCATGGTGTGTGCGCTAAATTTTATCCATGAGTGGAGGGACCTACAGTTTATAGTCGAATCCGAACGACTTTTTTGTGAGAAGCTTTTTCATGGCAGTTTTTTTGTTACTCTCAGAGCTTTTGCCAGAAGACTGCTGAGAGGAGAATCGCCGTTAGAAATAATTTTTATTTTTTTATTTCTATAAGGTGTTACCGCCGCTGGTATTCGAACCTGCGGCGGCCGCATAGTAGACCAGCACACTATCCACTAGGCTACGGCGACCTCAACTAACAACTCTCGAGCAATATTAACGCGATGCTGTTTTTGGTCGAAATTGAACAATTTTGGCACGAATTTCGCGGCAACCCGTCTCATGCCCAAATCATTGGTTAATATCGAATGGCACAAGCCAATCGATAGGTTTACGTCCTCAGTAACTTCTCTAACGGTGATTCGACAATTGGCCAATACTATTTTCTTCACTTCAGCAATGTTTTCGTCTGTTTTCTATGTGCTGGGACAACTGTCACGCTCTTCGTCGTTTACATCTTCTCAGCCCTCTGAGAACATTTTGTACCACCGATTAACATTGCTTTGGTCCAAGGTAGCTTCACCATATGCCACAGTCAATATTCGGAAGACGTCCGCGCATTTAATTTTGCTATTCACACAAAATTTGATATAGATTCGTTGATCCATTTTTCGGAATAGGCAAAAATCCAAAACGAGCCAAAACACGTCCAAGCAAAACAGCTGTCAAAAATTAACTAAACATTCAAAATGTCTGACCTTGTCTGCAGAAATGAGGGACATGAGTACCAACATAAAGCAAAAAAAAAAAATATATCGAATTACTTTCAATAAAGTTTAAAATTTCTTACTGAAAAATGTAAAATGATGAAGAAACATCTCCAAACAATTTTGAATAATCAAATAATCTTAAATTTTTACACCTTTTATACTATTATAAAAAGATTTTATCAATTTGGCATGATGTTTGTAGCGCACAGAACCGTGTTTTGAAGACCCCATAAAGTATATTATATAGAAAAGATCATCGTGACAAAAAGATTCAAAAGATATATGCTGTGCTATCAATTTTTGAGCTTTCGAGCTGGATTTGGTACGTACGCAGATAGTATGTTAAAATCATACTCCGTTCTCCGATTACAAGAAGAGGTAGCCCTACAAAAATCATCTTAAAGTTATCATTGTTGTTGCATTATTAATCCACACTGTATATCTATTTTCAAAATATTTGTTTTCTATTTTGCAAAGAGAAGGTTTTGTCTTATATTTTAATTTCTTGCAGTTTTTGCAGTTTGACCTAAGAGTCATAGAATTTTTCTTATAAAAACTATAATTCCAACAAATTGTTGTTGGAAACCGTTGAAATTGTTGTATGTCACTCAAATGTGCATTGTCCGAATTGTCCAGTCTATACAAGTTGATAGTCTCTGACACTAGACTTTCATAAAACGTATTCAGTTTTTCAAAAAATCATACCGTCTTCTCCCATCAATCTTACCTGTACAAATTTTTTTCAAAAAAGATAAGAATATTTATGGACACAGTACTGTGTAGTTCCCAAGGGATGATTGACATCCAACAAAAATGATTTCAATCTGAAAATCAACTAAAAAAAATAAATGGATTTTGAAACAAATTAAAATTATATAGGATTTTGTGTAAATAGAGCTCAATAATTCCAAATCTTAACACATTTGATATACACAGACAAACGAATATGGTTCTCCTCGCATACAGAACATTTCTATAAATACTGTGCTGGTGTCCAATATCTCGTTTATTGTGTTACAAACATCACAACAAGCGGATAATACCATTCAAAATATGAATGAAAATCAAAAAAAATAATGCAGAAAAAAAGAGACCAAAACAATCGACCAACCAAGTCCAAGGAAAATGTTGCAAATATTTCATTTGCAAAGTACCACACTTGCCCCCAAGCAACACAATAATAACAACAGCTCCAGCAACAACAATGAAGCACAGTCAATGGAACTGGTACTGGCATGGTATCTGGACAGTCTGACGCCAGGCGCCAATTGTCGACATGACGTTGCCAGGCATTGGGTATTGTAGGTAGGTGTAAATTTTAACTACGCGCACACATTGAAAGGTAACTTGCGATTCCTCTTCCTCATGCGCAGTGGCTGTCGGGTGGTGAGTATCTGCTCGTTGGGTTAGCGGGTGACCACAGTTGGCAGCAAACGTGTAAAATATGTTGCGCTGATAAGAATCTTCGCTGTGCAACATAGCAATATTCACTGACTGAACTGGACTGGGATGGACTGAGTTGCATTGAGCGGGTCTTGGACTTGACTGCTGCTTGTGTAGGTGGATTCAAGACAAGCGAGCCAGAAAACACACAGTTGCACAGTGGGAGAAATCCGCAATCTGGTGTGGATTAATTGATTTTTGAAGTTACGAACACCGCCGGTTTTTTTTATTGATACAACAAATTCCAGCGAAGAGCAGTTGCATAAATTACAAACATAATTAAGAGACTTCATTTACAAATTAAATAAGAGGTGAAAAATAAGCAGTAGGAACTTGGCTTATTTTGAATACCACAATAAAGAATGGTTGAATGGAAATCTAGTGCTAGCTGAAGAAGGGACACCTGTACGACCACCTAAGGCTTTCATCAGATTACAAATGGAAAACTCCATTTGAAAAATTTCAAACTATTGTTGATGAAACCCCGTGCGAAGAACTAATGTTGCCAACCCACGTCAGTCTTTATAGCGCTGGAAAAAGAAGTGCTTCTCAAGTAGTATCAAGTTGAAATTTAGATCCAAAAATTTATAAAAAAAAATTATTAACAGTACGGACTGAGGAAGCTTAGGCCCTTTTCTACATGGAGACTACACAAAAAAGTCGTATCAGTTGATACAATACGGTGCAAAACCGCGAAATGGGAACATACGTGTATACCGAAACTACAATTTTTGTTCAGCTGATCTGAATTTGCAATGTATGGTTGATGACACTGTTGCGCGGATAGTAATAATAATATCCATGGTTTTACATGCCTGTCTCTGTCCACAAAATTCTAATCCATGGCACAGATATCATAAAAAAAATGATTCGCTACCAATTGGCTAAACCATGCCCGAATAAATTTACGGCAGTATTCTATGGAAGACTTAATGCACGCTCTCCTGGTTTCGTATCTCCCTTCATATCCTCCAAATCTGAAAGTAGTACAAAGTACTCAATAAAATATATACAATTAGATGATGCGGGAATACAGCTTCTTTCGTACGCAAAAAGAAGTACCTAAAATCCTCATTTCTAATAGATGCGATTCAGAATAATAATAAAAAAAAATTGTACAATTTTTTTAAAAAAGTTTTAACACAAAACAAATATTGTTTCCTCTTAAAATTTTCCTTGATTTATGTACTATATAGTATATAAAATTTCAGACCAAAGATTGCCTCCTTTGTTTTAAAGTTATTAATTAGTGAACACCAGATTGGTAATTTATCCCATTGTGCGATGACGACGACAGCGACAACGACCAGATGTCGTTTGTATGCCACAAAGTTGCACTTGCATACACACCAGCACAAAGACAATTAGCAGCATTTATACGTTGATTCGTACTGTGTCCAGTCATGGTAGAAAGTACAACGGCAACAACGGCGTCACCGTCGTGATCAATATCACCGTCTCTCCTACCCATTTGGCCCCCAAGTGTTGTACCTATGAAATGAAATTGATAGCTGGAGCTGGATATGTGTTACGTGGGTACGAGTTGAGTGCAGATGCGTATATGTGCAAAACTCGTTGGCGATTGAGCTTGGCGCCGCAGAATTGTTGCCTCAGTTCCAGCGTTGGTTGTTGACGGTTGTTTGCACGAATGCTTGAATACAATTATTACATTGACAGTGATATTGGCAACGAAAGCAACAACTTAAGAGGAAAATGAAAAAAAATTTTGCACAATTGACGCTTTTCCTGTTGGTGGTCCAATGCTGCTATACAAAATGGCGTCATGGGATTCATATCCGTGGCGCCTTGTCGGCATGTGTTGAATTTGATGCCATTTGACAAATACTTCAAAGCATAAATCAACTTTAATTAAGACCTTAAAGATATTTGTGTCAATCGGAATTACTACAATAGTTAACCCGTTCGATTATTGACTGTTCAATATGTTCAGTGTGATTTACTACGATCTGGGCCACCACAACCTCAGTACAAATACGATTCCACACCTGATTTGAAGAAAGTAATTTTTATCGGTGTTTTTTTTTTTTTATTCTAAATTATTTCTTCCGTGTATTTTCTTATATGAACACAAGTGTATAATTTGTAGTAGCCCACGGGCGCCAAATATCACAGATAGAACAGCCCTGACTAAGAGTCAATCAATTGCTTTCCTCCTTGATCATGTAAGTATGTACTTAATCAAAGATCTCGGCTTAATTGAAAACGTATTAATTTAATAATGAATGAAATAAACGATTTCCGATAAACGCGTCGCCTTCAATTGGGACACTACACGATCAAGCTCTATAAACCAATCTGACGACTTTCTGGAATATGAACAGCAAAATACAAATCAATCAATCAGCAATCAACAACAAATAATTATATAATAACGAAAGCGAAAAATTATGAACAAATTATTGAGCAAAATAACTTAATTTATTATTTTTATATAAATAAAACATTCTTATAAGTATAATGATGATATTAAGATATTTTTAATTTTTCGTTAGAAAGAAATCTAACTTTTGCAAATACTTAAGTTTGTAAATAAAAATGCACTTAAATATGATTAGATAATAACTTACATAACATTATAATATAATAATAATGCTTAATATTGAATGGAATATGAGGACTTGCTAGATTTCTTCCATTATATTGATGCTTTGAGTGTTTTAGTTGGTTGATGTTGGTTGAGTCCTTAGACTCAGTAACAATACAAATCAAATAAAGTTGGCTATGATTAAGGAATCTTTATATCTTCAGTCACTTAATCTCAGTCAGAAAGACCTCAAAAATATCTTAAAGTAAAACTACTAACCTACGAACCTTCGTGTTTGGAGCCAAGTAAGTGCTTCATTGTCTTACTAAAGATTATTAAAAACCTACAATGGTGGACAAAAATATTTCGACAACACATTGTTGTTCAGAAAAAAGATCGGGGCGATATTATCGCTACACTACCGTAAGTGTTTTTGCGTGAAAACGTTGTTCATGAACCATTATTATTACATAGTCTAAAGCAAAGTCGAAATTCAACATTTATTGGATACGGAGAACTTCTAAACTACGCAAAGATCGTTTTCCTGTGAACCTTAATATGATATTACAGTTATGTATTGTTTTCCAAAAAATTTCTTTCAAATTCTGCTAATTGACGAACACAACAAAAGAAAACTCGGACAAATAGCAATACGCTTACAAAAGTACCTCAACCCTTGTTGATATAACCGCACCATGACAGAATTCCTCTTTCACGCTGCACCACATACCATATTTTCAGAATATATAATTCACTTGGCGCTGCGACTTTTAAGTCACGAGATATATTAAAAACAAAGGCGACAATTTTCCTTAAATTATGATAGAGCGGCATATTGTCACATGTATACCCTTTTTATAAACGTTTTACGTTAAAAAAAGAGAAAAACAAATACAAATTGATTTTAACAATTTTTTCCAATGAAATATTCTTCTACAGTTCTTCGACCACAGCAATAGTCTCCTCATGCGAGTTTTGCCTGTAACAAGACACCATGTTTGTAATGTGAGTACGACTCAGCTAGATGTTTTATACATCTATCAGCTTCAGAAAGCTATAAACGAATCCCGCGAAGTTCAACCTGAACTCACATCAATGATTGCTGCTGGTAGACGACTTTTTACGCAACCACTCGGGCTTCGCTCAAAAAACTGCTAGCGTTTCAAAAAGTGCTAAATTTTCCCGAGCATCATTTTGTGCAAGATATTAATACTAGACGGAATTCCACTTATTATATGAAACAGCATCTGTTAAAACAAAAGCGGGCCTTAATTTTGTATGTTGCTGATCATGATACACTCACCAAATTGACCTCCTAACAGTGGTTTTTGATGGAGCAATGTTTATTACCCATACCCTTTGAAGAAATAACCAAAATAACAAGTTCTTTTTCTGCCCTAAAAAGTATTTAGATAAAGATGAAACTGAGCAAAGAACACCTCATTTACCATACATGAGGGGCACGTTAAAAGCAGAATTAAACCAGAAAGATGGCTATCATTGACTATGCCAAAGATGTAATACTCTTCACGCTGCTCCGAGTTGCATCCAACCTTCCTTTCTTAGCATCACATCAGTTTGTGTAGCAACTTTATTGTACTTTTATTCTTTATAAGTTTCTCATTTAATTTGGGTTTGTATGGGAGGTACACCTCCTGGTAATCCTAGGATCATGAAATTTACACGGTTGATAGATATAGATCAAAAACCTATATTGTTCAAATTTCAGTTCGATATGTTAAAAAACAATTTGTTCAATAAGAACATAAATTTAAAGGGGGTTTTGTATGGGAGGTACCCCTCCTGGTAAATCTAGGAGAATGAAATTTACACGGTTGATGGCTATAGATTACAAACTTATAGTGTCCAATATTCAGTTCGATACGTTAAAAAACAAAAAACTTTTTCTAAAAAGAACATTAATTTAAAGGGGGGTTTGTATGAGAGGTACCCCACCTGGTAGCCCTCGGATCATGAAATTTACACGATTGATGGCCATAGATTACAAACTTATAGTGTCCTAATTTCAATTCGATATGTTAAAAAACAAAAAACTTTTTTTTAAAAGAATATTAATTTAAAGGGGGGTTTGTATGAGAGGTACCCCCCTAGTGGTCCGATTCGGCTGATTCCAACATGGTATGGTAAAAAGAAACCTATGTGCAAAATTTCAGCTCCCTAGCTCAAAAACTGAGGGCCTAGTTTGCATACATACAGACAGACAGACGGGCAGACGGACATGGCTTAATCAACTCGTCTCATCGAGCTGATCACAAATATATATACTTTATGTGGTCTGCGATGTCTCCTTCTGTGTGTTACAAACTCCATGACAAACTTATAATACTTCACTGTTTCCAACTCCTTTAATTAAGATTCCAACTTCTTGATTACAACTTACCTAGACCCAAGATTAAAAAAACTTCTTGGGGCTGTTGAAGCGGAGAGAGCTCGCCAGAAGATTTCTATGGGATATTTAAAAATATCTTGCGAAGAGTCCTGCAGTAGGAGTTCATGTTCATCACTGCAGCAGCGTATACAGCGAAACATTTTTTTCGGAAGCAGGTCTTGTGTACGAAGACAAGTGAAACCGTTTGTTGCCTCTTAAGGCGAAGAAATTGGTATTGATTCATCATAATTTGCCCTCATTACAGTACGAGTATTAATTTTTATTTATTATGTAATAAAAAATAAGGATATATGGATTAAATAAAGTGCCTCTAAAGCTTAAACGTTGTATTTTTTAAAATCTTATTTTCGATCACCTTCCAGCATTGCAACCGGTATCTGCCCAATTATGCGAGTGATTTTGACTTCCAAGTCCTGGATCGTAGCTGGCTTATCGGCGCAAACTTTTGACTTCACACAATCTCAGAGAAAAACGTCCAAAGGTGTGATCTAGACGACCAATTGACAGGTCCGAAACGCGAAATTAACTGCTCGCCAAAATTATTTCTCAATAAAGCCATTGTGTCGCGCGCTGTGTGTGCCGTGGCCCCATCCAGTTGGAACCAAATATCGCCGACACTCCAGGCTTCAACTTCAGGCAACAAAAAGTCCGTTATCATGGTGCGGTAGCGGGCGCCATTGAAGCTTATGTTCTGTCCGGCCTCATTTTTGAAGAAATTCGGACCGATGATTCCGGCAGCCCATAAACCACACCAAACGGTGCATTTCTCTCCTCAGCCCAAATGCGACAAAATTTCACAATCACTGAACAAAATTCGACGCAAAAACAGCGGATCTTCGTTGAGCTGTTCCAGAACCCATTGACTGAAATTTAAGCGTAAATTCAAGTCTAGCAACTTCAATTCTTGGACGAGTTGGATTTTGTAAGCCTTCAAACCAAGATCCCGACGTAAAATTCAAAAAATTGTTGCATACGATAAGCCCAAAGGTTGAGATCGGCGTCGAATGGATTGCTCATGGTCTTCAGCCACAGTCTCGGCTACAGCCGCAATATTTTTTCCTCACTACGGGCTCGATGTGGTCTGTTCGGTCGCGTATCATCCAAAAGCATACACTGCGACTCATATTTACGGATGGTTTTGGCAATAGTGGTCTCGGAAGGCCGATAATGCGCCCCATATGTTTCTCGAAGTGCACGTAAACTATTTTTGACAGGTCGCTGATTTCCGTAATACAGCTGAATAATTTGTCTTTTTATGATGATTTGTCAAACATTACTGAATAAAAATAACATGACATCATGACACAAGGTAGCGTGATTTGTAAAAGAAACCCAATTGACAAAAAAAAACCTCTTAATGAATCACCCGTTATATCATTAAATTATAATTATGATTTTACATAATTGATATATGAAATTCTGGGAATGTATGTACTTCAGTGCTTCTGCTGAATTTAATGTTTTCCATCTTTAAACGTTTATATTGCGAATCGCTTGAAGCAAGTACAAACATCTGCTATCAGCGATACCTATAGTAGCAGATGCCGATACGTTGTTGATTAAAGGATAATCATTATTTTACATATACAATATAAATTGAAATTGATTGTGAGCATTTGTGCAATCAACGCCCTTTCCATCTTCTGACTTTGCCATTCACAGGGCAATGGATCAATCGTGCTACATGATCGTAATTATAATAATTTTTCTGAATACTTCACTGTTATTTTATGCTTATGGAGGTTTATGCTTAAGTCCGTTAATCTAAAATAGACTAGCAATGAAAAGCAGAATTGAATTACACACCAGAAATGTACTGCATGATTGGAACACAGAGTACAAAGTCGCAGTCATTTGTAAGTTTATAATAAGAAGTTCTTTCAGTTTGGATTACTTTAGATAGTTTATAATTTCAAACTTTAAGATGATTATTAATAAGTTGTTTGTATAGAAACAGACAGGCAGTCGAACGAATATGACGAAATCGATTCCTTTCTCGATATTAATCAAAAGTAAATGTGTGTATGTGAATATTTTAGGGGGTTCATATAATATCATAAGTACATACTATGAAGGGGTTTTTTTTTTTATTGGAACATACTCGTATACATAGTATAATAGGGACCAGCTTTCAATTCGAGACTTATTCGAAAAAAAAATGGCAAGTTTTTCCATTCTCCTATAAAATAAAAGGAGAAAAAAGTTATAATAAGAACAGCAACAATAACAACAAAGAACTCAAAACACAAAGGAGCTCACGCGTACGTTACTTGCACTTAATATCAATTGTTATCGCTTGTCACAGGCGTCGGCGACAACTTGCCGAACACGTCTGGTGTTGTTTTTGGACGCTGTTGAGCGTGGCATTGCAGGTTTCACGAAGCATCTTTAAATATATGCATGCGAAATGTCAATAGTAGTCCGTGGCCAAACCAGACAGACGGTGAATGCACAGACAAACATGGCCAACTGGAGCATTGCTGGAACATCATCAACCATCGAAGTAATCGACCGTAATTCTTCGTAGTTATTTGAGCGGCAACATATGGATGTGGTAAAAACATTGACAACGCCATGGCATGGCATGAAAAGGTGCTGCGCTGAGGACAACTGTTTGCCATAACGTTCTCGTGGCGTGGTGTGCTCTCATTGATGATGCTGGCACTGCAACATCAGCAACTTCGAGCGATCACGTCCACGATAAGTAACATCAACATCCAAGCAGCCATAGCATCCAACCAACCAATATCAATGCCACACGTACCTGTTGCTGTTACTGTTGAAGTTGTCGTTGTCGTTGCCACCATCCACCACAATCTAGCACCGCCACCGATGTAGCTCCTACTACCAATTTTGGTTATGCAGACATTTTTCGGCGAGTTTCAAACCCTCTCTGCCTTCTCTATCCACTTTGTACTGCATACTCCATTCTCTTCTTTCTTGCCTATAGGCCATAACGCGCTACTGTGCCCTAGCGACTTAACTAAGCTGAACTGAACCCAACTCGACCCTTTTTCGATAAGCAATCAATGCTGCTCGAGTTCTCTTTTTCACTCTTCCATTTGTGATTTTTTTTTTTTGTTTTCATTCTTTGTGGCTTTTTTTGCCGCCTCACTTAACTTGCGCCTCTTTAGTTCTGCTGTTGCTACTACTACTGCTGCTGCTGCTGCTGCTGCTGCTGCTGCTGCTGCTGCTGATGATGTTTGCGACAAAATACATACAGCAAAAACCACTAAATCAGTTATGTCTGTTGTGCCTCGACTCTGTCCTTGCGAAGGCGGTGACGATAACGACGAGGACACAACGCTGTAAGCAATAAATCCACAAAACGTGCTTCTGATTTCTTTTTCTTTCCCTTCCTTTTACCCAACTTCTCCGCTCCTTTTTCTTTTCTTTTTTATTCAGTTACCTCTTTAGACCCCTACCGATGTTGTCGCCTTCCAGCATTGGTTCTGTGCATTTTGTCCTGTGTTGATCTGACCATGCGGCGCACTCGCGAAATTTATGCATGTTAGTTGAGAGTTTCTTGGGATATCGCCGAGATCAATCTTACTTCTTTGATTGCATATTTTTATATGGTAGTTGGACACATCGTTCACATCCTTTTTCGGTGTATTTTACTTTCGAATGTCCCCCAGCCGTTGCTGCCTTCATTATCCGCCTTCAATGAGATCAACGACGCCGGCGCATACGTAAACCTCCATTCTGTTCTTAATTTTAGGTAGGTACACAATTCGAGGCGAGAATTCCAGAAATCTCAATGCTACATTATTTTACGTATCTCACTTACTATGTTCGATCGATATTTGTTAGTTCTTATGATCAGATCTTAACACATTTAAAAATAACAAAAGTCTGTTAAAGCCTATCTACTCATATTGATAGAGTAACTAACAAACCAATGCAGCAATGGACCCATAGTTGATAGTTTGGCTAAAATGAATCCGTATTTTTTTTTTGTTTTTTGCTACAAACACTTTACCCGTCAAAGCATTCAATCTTATTCTTTGTTTACAACACCCTCAGCCATCTTATCCACTTAACACCTTTAAGATTTGCAATGATTTATTGACAAAATTACATCCTGTCGTCGTTGTTTCGTTGCGTTTCTTTCTTTATTTCTTGAATCGTCTTGAATCGTCTTGAATCGTCTTTAATCTCGATTATATGTTTTTGTGGTTTAAAAATAACAATTGTCGCAATGCAGTTTAAAATTTTTCAAATTACCAACACAATCAGCGCTGAATATTTTATCGCATTGTCTGATTACTTGTTTGCCATTCTTCTCGGTTCCTTAGATTTGGTATGCCTTACCTTTGTGTCTTTGTGTTTTTGCCTTCACCTACTGTCCGTCCGTGTATCGCTTTATGGTATAGCTGAAACGTAAACTTTGTTGTCAATTCGTTTGCAAAGGCTCGTAATTGATTCTGACGTGTCTTCGTCTCCGGCCAATACAAAATAAAGGAAATATCGTATCTCAAGTCACAAATATCTGCAATATTCGATTAAATTTAACCATGGATTAGATTGTTGAAAAGTTTTTATCTTTGATTTTCATTGACACCCTATAATTCATACTAGTATTTTACAAAACTAAAATTTGTTTTTTTAAAATTGGTTAAAATTTTGTTTTCATTCTAATCATAATCATCATGCTTCAAAGATATTTATAAGGAGCCTGTTATACTTACTTGTAAATCAAATGTTAAATTCATGGGCACATTTTCCTTTGAGTAACTTGTGTAAATGTCCAAGAATACCAATATATTCTACCAAAATGTAAAGAACTTTTCTTCTCAACTTAAGTTTCTCGGTCTCCCGTGTTGGCTGATCGTTTGGATCGATACCCCTTAAACCCCTAACAATGAGACAATGAGTTTTGCAATAGTACAACGAATATACTCACTCGTATGTATAAACTCTGCAAAAAAAAATCTGTACGCACCTTTGAACATGATACCAATCCGGTATGTTCATACGTAAGTATAATTCCAACATTTCGGCTCAAATATTGGTGTTTTTTGTTTTTTCGTTGATTTTTGCCAATTTTTTTTCTTATTTATTTTTTGCCGGTTTTCTGACATGATGCAGGCACAGCGGCACTCGATAATTCGGGCGTTTGTAGCATACCGCAAATGCTGCTCCCATCCCTGTTCTCGAATGTTGAACGACGCTGAGCATTGTATGCGAAACAAGTTACATTCCATTGACCATTTCAAACGATTGACGATGACAACGACAGTAGCAACAACAATGAGTAAAACCAATTGCGGTTTAATTTAGAATGTTGCCGCTGAGACTGATTGCGCGGATGTGGCACACAGCTGGAATATTGATAAGGCTCAGCTAATCGTGGCATCGGCTGATGTTGCCACCGATTCTGGTGCTGATGATGGTGCAGCACTGGCAATTGTTGTTGTTTATACAGCAGCCAGCAGCTAGCAGCAACATGTTGTCAATTGGTGCGAATGCATTTGTTACCATTTTGTTGCCGGTCTTTACGTTCATTTAATTCCAACTTTTTATTAGTTATTTTTCGTTCATTCTTCATTGTGCATTTTGCGTTTTGTATTTTGACTGGAAATTCTTGTCGCGATGTCGCGATATCGCGATATCGCGATTCTAGTTGACATCAACACTCAAGTAAGGTTGAGTTTTTATGTACGCATAAGAATTGATGCATTTTGATTTGGTTTAAAGTGATTTCAAGTAGTTTGTCTAAAATTCAGTGTAAATTGTTTTGTTTTTCGATTACCAAACATCGTGACTCCACACATTATTGGATACGCATTTTCATTTAACTACATGGCATTTAATTATCATCAACAAACAGTTTTAGTACACTTTAACAAGATCTGGTGGCAACAAATCACACACTAACTGTGACATACTAGAAATCTAGAAGAAAAAAACGGCTCAATTGTCAGTCAAACAACTTACAATAAAGTCAAGCAGGCAATAACAAGACGTTGACTTGATTGACTGATTGTTTAATTAAAGACTGCTGCAACAAATACGCGGCATACGCCCTAACGCATTCCTTGGCTTGGTTACGTCGATTACGTCGTTGCCATCATCATTATTATTGCCCGCCATTCAATCGCCCGAACTAATAACATCATCATCAGCTGGCAAATTGCATTGACCGAGTTATGCAGCCAAAGTCAAGCCTATTCACTGGGACTCAGCGAAGCAGGTGGGCAGGACACATACCATACATGTATGGATCAACGTCAAATCGAAACATGAAAATATGAAATTAATAATCGCCACCAGCAGCCAAAAGCAATGTGTTGAAGTCAAAGTTGCATCGAAGAGCCATCAATGCTCGTAATTACCACACGGAACGGCTACGCAATACCGCAACCATGTCGTTGTCCAAAAACCGGCCTCATCATTTCTTGAAAAGTCTTCAACTTGCTTGGAGCAAATAACATTTTTGTTTCTTCCTTGTTTTTTGACAAAACCTCTCGTCTTTTTTAATTGCGAATGCTTGCGCATAATTAATTTCGATTTTGATTAATTACTATAAAGCAAAAAATGAATCGAAAAGGCTCAAAAGACTCAAGAGGCCGATCAGGATTTTGTGACATTTTATCACGCAGATGCCATGCATTTGAGTTACTCATTTTTAATAAAGAAAACAATTAATAATATTTCAAAAGTTAATAAAATGTTGTTAACTGTCACTGAATTAACAATGAACGGCTATGGACGGCAGCTGAAAGATCAACAACAACAACAACAACAACAAAAACCCAAAACCAATTGAGTAAATCGTTAAATCGGGCGCCACTGATGAAGTTGTACACATTTCAATTCAATGCAACTCAATCAGTTTTTATTAATGGATATTTTTGGAGGATTTTTTTGAATTTAAATTGACAAGAGTTTTGCTTTTCATAATTTTTTTCTGTTAAGTGTCAAGTGTAAAAATTGTGAGCAAAACAAAAAGATGTAGTAGTACTTAGTAGAGGCGTGTTGATGAAATGTTTGAATACAATGAAATATAAGTATGCAGAATGATGTACCATATACTCGTATCAGATATACATATCTACATATGATGCTACTTAATGTGGTATGTTCAAAAAAAATATTTGATTATAATTTTTTGGATAAAATTTTACTATAAGTGTGGAATGAATTCCAACAATGCTTTGGAAATGTTAAAATTAGAGCTACAAGTGTTTGTTAGAAGGGCGTAACTACGGATATGCTCGCATCTCTTTGAGATATTTCGCAGTACAACAGTTTCAAAAGGCAGTATTACAGTTTGAGTATCAACAAAGAACACATTTTGAGTATCAACAAAGAAAACAGTTTGAGTTGCATTGTATTTATAGTCTTTATAAGTTTGTCATTTAATGTGAGTTTGTATGGGAGGTACCCCTGCTGGTAACCCTAGGATCACAAAATTTACATGGCTGATGGATACGGAACAGAAACTTATAGTGTCCAAATTTCAGTTCAATAATTCAGAAAACATAAAACTTTTTCTAATAAGAACATTAATTTAAATGGGGGTTTGTATGAGAGGTACCCCTTCTGGTAACCCTAGGATCACAAAATTTACATGGCTGATGGATACGGAACAGAAACTTATAGTATCCAAATTTCAGTTCAATAAGTCAAAAAACAAAAAACTTTTTCTAATAAAAACATTAATTTAAAAAGGAGTTTGTATGCGAGGTATCACCCCTAGTGGTCCGATTTGGCTGATTCCGACAAATGTTCAGCGTTTGGTAAAAAGAAACCTATGTACAATATTTCAGCTCGCTAGCTCAAAAACTGTGGGACTAGTTTTACGAACAGACGACAAACGGACATGGCTAAATCAACTCGTCTCATCGAGTGCGTTTAAGTGGTCTGCGATATATCCTTCTGTGTGTTAGAGCCCATGAGGATGCATGCGACATGCAGAATATAGTAGCCAATAGAAGCGGAATGTGATGAAATTTGCTCTGCGACAGAACGCACAGTTCTATAAAGAAACATAAATAGAAAGGAATCAGCAAAATTTTGATTGTTACGCGTGCCGTTCGTGTGAACACAAGCAAAAATCATCAAAGAAAAAAACAACGATTAAATGACGCCCGTGAAGAGTATAAAAATATACAGCGAATCGAAACCTTTCCCTCCATCTATTCCTGTTTTTGCCGATTGTGCCACATCACACTTTAAAAACATCGGACTATAAAACCAACAAATCGACCAGATGATTTCTGGTTTTTTGGTCCATTTAGTGACGTCATCAGCTACGTTGTATATTGTCGGTACCCAACGCCATTCAACTACTTCGGATTCTTCCAGAATCTCATCAATTCGGAACGCTACAAATTGATGAAATTTATGCGCATCAGAACGAATCCAATATAAATAGTACACCTTTTGAGTCGGTCCAGAATACACGCTTGTCTACGCAAAGTGTCATCTCGTTCCCTTAATGTAATGTAAGATTTAATTTTGTACACATTTAAATAGCTCACGTGTTTACATATTATTATATTTTTATCATTCATTGTAATTAATTTATTAATTTTTAATTATTTAATTAATCATTCATTGGTTTCACGCATGTAATATCTTAGATAATATAAGTCATCGTATTCATGTGGAGCAAGGTGTTTTAACTCCATAACGAATTCCTTTTGTCGATTATATACAGATGAATTTTGAAGATACTAATTAAAAAATCAATAATAAAAAGAATAATTAGAGACAGTTATAGATTTAAATTCATTTTGTTTGCACATGTTAGAATATCAACAAACCTTTTTAAGATCATCAATACTTGCAGCTTTAACTGAATATAACACAAGTCGAAATGAACGCTTCCGTCGTATTATTTCTTCTATAAATTGATTGAGGTCATTAGTAAGGAACCTTTCTTTATTGAAAAAGGTTTCAATGCATTCTAACTGATGGCAGCTATCGATGAGGTGCAGGAACAATTTTGGAAAACGCATTGAAACGAAATCTTCGTACTCTATTTCGGGTGACCCACTGTGTAAATGCTTGGCAAGAGATTGAATACAAATCATTCTACCAAAAAAAGTCAGTTTATAAAGATTGTTTCTTATGCTTTTCAATTCATTTGGCGGCTCTATGTTTTCAAAATCAAAAACTTCATCATCGTCATCATATTCATCACCTGAATACATTCTGTAAGGCACCTTATAAAACAAACTTTTTAAAGGTAATTTTTCTAAAAGTAGAACACCAAAGTACTGTACATCGGAAATTATTAACTGTCGTAATGTTGGTACTGGAATAGCCATCAGAACCTCCCACACACTAAACTCGTTACTTGTTATCTCTAACTCCACCAGCGAGAGTTGTGTTAGTATATGTTCCAGTTTCTTCCCTTCTACAAAGCAATATCGAAATCGTAAAACCTTTAATTGTCCCATTCCAGCTATGTGATCACCAGTAATTTGTGGAGAACAAACAGACAAAGTGCACAGCTGTTTACATTTATCGGCAAACAATTTCACGTGGTCATCATTTATCCAGGTTTGACATAAATTTAATTCAACCAGATTGTTTAGGTTGAGTGTAGAGTAAAAGCCAATGTCACGCAAACAATTATCTGTATCAGGGACATATAAGATGTCCAAACGTCTCAGATTGGGAGCGGTCACTTGTAAAAGAGTTTGAACATCTTCAGCATTTAAATTGTCGGATAACCTATTGACATTTATAAAGCTGAACTTCGGTCGTAAAACCATTGCGATAATATTTTGAAATCGGATGCACACACGCGCAATTTTGAGTTGTTCCGTAAGTTGCATTTTATTAAAAATTTCAAATAAACAATCGTCGTTAAGGTGCAACATTTTAAATATTGACGTTTTATCATTTAATAAAATCCAAAATATTGAAAATTACACTGTATGTTGAAATTATAAGTATGTTTATTTATCTACACGAGTTTTTTGTTTTACTGGAATTTCATGAATAAGCGATCGATCAGCTGATTCTTCCATATGGTTAAATTTGCTATTCACCACTTTGTTGACTCGTTGCTTGTCTTGGCAGTTACAATGGTTAATCGTTATTTCTTCTGCTATTCACACTGATACGTCGCAATTAAGCAAGCATACACGGTGCAGCCGCAGCGATTTGATTTGGTTAGTGCAATTGTCATTTAATTTGGGTTTGTATGGGAGGTACCCCTCCTGCTAACGCTAGGTTCATGAAATTTACATGGTTGATGAATATCGACCAGAACCTTATAGTGTTCACATTTCACGTATCGAGTCAAAAAACAAAAAAAAAATTCTAATAAGTATAGTACACCTTTTGAGTCGGTCTAGAATACACCCTTGTCTACGTAAAGTGTCATCTCGGTCACTCAATAATGTAAGATTTAATTTTGTACACATTTAAATAGCTCATATGTTTACATATTATTATATTTTTTATCATTGATTGTACTTAATTTATTAATTTTTAATTATTTAATTAATCATTCATTAGTTTCACGCATGTAATATCTTAGGTAATCTAAGTCATCGTAATCATCTGTAGTAAGATTTTTTAACTCTACAACGAATTCCTTTTGTCGATTATATACAGATGAATTTTGAAGATACTAATTAAGAAAATAATAATAAAAAGAATAATTAGAGACAGTTATAGATTTAAATTCATTTTGTTTGCACATGTTAGAATATCAACAAACCTTTTTATTAAAATTATCCTTATCGTATTCAGATACACAATATATCACAAGTCGAAATGAACGCTTCCGTCGTATTATTTCTTCTATAAATTGATTGAGGTCATTAGTAAGGAACCTTTCTTTATTGAAAAAGGTTTCAATGCATTCTAACTGATGGCAGCTATCGATGAGGTGCAGGAACAATTCTGGAAAACGCATTGAAACGAAATCTTCGTACTCTATTTCGGGTGACCCATTGTGTAAATGCTTGGCAAGAGATTGAATACAAATCATTCTACCAAAAAAAGTCAGTTTATAAAGATTGTTTCTTATTCTTTTCAAGTCATTTGGCGGCTCTATGTTTTCAAAATCATCAACTGCATCATCGTCATCATATTCATCACCTGAATACATTCTACAAGGCACCTCATAGAACAACCTTTTTAAAGGTAATTTTTCTAAAAGTAGAACACCAAAGTGCTGTACATTGGAAATTTTTAACTGTCGTAATGTTGGTACTGGAATAGCCATCAGAACCTCCCACACACTAAACTCGTTACTTGTTATCTCTAACTCCACCAGCGAGAGTTGTGTTAGTATATGTTCCAATTTCTTCCCTTCTACAGAGCAATCATGAAATCGTAAATCGTTTAACTGTCCCATTCCAGCTATGTGGTCACCAGTAATTTTTGGAGAACAAACAGACAAAGTGCGCAGCTGTTTACATTTATCGGCAAACAATTTCACGTGGTCATCATTTATCCAGGTTCCACGTAAATATAATTCAACCAGATTGTTTAGGTTGAGTGTAGAGTAGAATCCAATGTAAGTCAAACACCTATAAACTTGTAGAATCTCCAAACGTCTCAGGTTGGGAGCGTTCACTTGTAAAAAAGTTTGCATATCTTCAGCATTTAAATTGTTCAATGGTATGTTGACTCTTACACATCTGAATTGCGGTCGTAAAACCATTGCGATAATATTTTGAAATCGGATGCACACACGCGCAATGTTGAGTTGTTCCGTGAGTTGCATTTTATTAAAAATTTCAAATAAACAATCGTCGTTAAGGCGCAACATTTTAAATATTGACGTTTTGTCATTTAATAAAATGCAAAATATTTACAGTTACTCTATATATTGAAATTCTATCCATATTTATCTACACGAGTTTTTTGTTTTACTGGAATTTCATCAATAACGCGATCGATCAGCTGATTCTTCCATATGGTTAAGTTTGCTATTTACCACTTTGTTGACTCGTTGCTTGTTTTGGCAGTTACAATGGTTAATCGTTATTTCTTCTGCTATTCACACAGATACGTCGCAATTAAGCAAGCATACACGGTGCAGCCGTAGCGGTTTGATTTGATTAGTGCAAATATATAAACACATATGGGCATAGGTCCACTGTGACCAAAAAATGATAAGTTATTAAATAAAATCAGAAAGAAGGCTATCATTGGCTATGCAAAGATGTAATACTCTTCACGCTCCTCTGGGTTGCATCCAACCTTCCTTTCTTAGCATCACTAAATTCTCTCTGTTACAGTTTGAGTATCAACAAAGAACTCAGCTTGAGTATCAAATATGAGCACAGTTTGAGTGGCACTTTATTGTACAATTACTCTTTATAAGTTTGTCATTTAATGTGGGTTTGTATGGGAGGTACCCCTCCTGGTCCTCCTCTTCCTGGCTCCTAGGACCATGAAATTTGCATGGTTGATGGATATGGCCATTGATTTAAAGGGATGTTTGTATGGGAGGTGGTCCGATTCGGCTGATTCCGACAAATGTGCAGCGTATGGTAAAAAGAAACCTTTGTGCGAAATTTCAGCTCTCTAGCTCAAAAATTGATTGACTAGTTTGCTTACATACAGACGGACATGGCTAAATCAACTCGTCTCATCGAGCTGATCACAAATATGTTTATACTTTATGTGGTGTACGATGTCTCCTTCTGTGTGCTACAAACTTCATGACAAACTTATAATACTACGTAGTATTATAATACGCATTCCGGAAGAAAGTAAGCATAGCCACATCGTGACAGTTTTTGTGGATTATCGCCAGACAACTGCAAAACAAAAAAGGGAAGTGAACACCAGGCGACATGGTGGCGTCGTCAACTGTCAGTAGACTGTGTTGAGTTTGCAAATTTAATTAGAGATTTATGCTTTATGTGCGTTGACAACAATTCATTTTATTTAGTTATATTTAAGAGGAAATTCATCAATGTTGTACCTACCATACATGCATATGAATAAGCACAAGTACTCATTAACCAAGCAAAGGAAAGAATAATAAAATACATATGTATGTATATAAAAAAAAGTTTTTAAGTTAAAAGGTTTTATTGCAAAGAAACATAATAAAGATGAAGATAATGTACTAAAAACTAATAAAAAATAATAAGGTCGGTACCAGCCATCACACCTCATCACCCTCCTCATCAATTTTTAGCTTAAATAAAATCGTGGGACGAGTCAATTTTCTATTATCTACAATCAATTGCTCATATCATTTTAGGTATGCTTTGGATGCATTTACTTAACTTATGCAAAATGTGTGTAAAACTAAATTCGTCACTATAATTGTGTGAATTCGTAGAACAATCATTTACATACTTACCATACCCAGGCACAAACATGGTAAAGTAAATAAAACCGAATAACAATACTATTCAAAGGTTAAGAGTAGCATGCCCGGCACGTTCGTTACGATATCATAAATAATAATGCATTCGATTTTTGTGCACTTTTAATGGCAATCGACCACAAAAGGATCGTCAAACATTTTTTTAACTGTTCAACTGAATTGAGGTACTGAGCCAAGATCAGAACACTTACATATGTATGTATGTCCAATACTACTTATAACGTTCAATATTATTATGCTTACAATATTATTATTTAATTTAGGCCAATTCTACACGATTTTTTCAAAAATTATTTTCACAGTTGGAAAGTAGAGGCACACAAGAAACACTTGTAATCGAAAATATGATCTATTCTTATACACAAAACAATTCTTAAAATAGAAAGCTAAAATACTTTTACACTCTCCCCCAAAAAAATAGTATTAAAAGTTTGTCAAGAACACATAAAAGGAGACATTGGAGACTGCATAAATTATATATTCTTCATCAGCTCGATGAGACGAGTTGATTTAGCCATGTCTGTCTGTAAGTAAGCAAACTAGTCCCTCAGTTTTTGAGCTAGAGAGATGATATTTTGTACAAAGTTTTCTTTTTACCAGACGCTGCACGTTCAATAAGCCAAGTTAAAATATTTTATTAGAAAACCTCTTTTGTGTCTAACCTATACTCACCAACAATGTAAATTTTAAGATCATAGTATAGGAAAACTTGTCGACAGACGCCGCGTAACGCCAGTACGCATAAGGTGCGACATGGTACCAATTTTATTGGTTCACAAAGAGAGCTGAGGGTTTCGGAACGACTATTGGATGTGGACCGAGAGAAACACTATCGTCCGTTAAACTCGACTCTTGGCGGAGTAAGGTGGTGCGTAGAAGAATCAACAGGATTCTGAACCGTAGGTACCCAAAGCCATTGATCTGGCTTACTACATATATTCGATCACCTCGGCAATTCTATGACCCACAAAGGATTTGTATTTTCTTTCGTCCCATTTAATACGGCATCAGGCACACGACCAGTTTGCTTTGGTACACGAAAGCATCTTTTTTTGGGGTTCCAGTACATTCCGAGTCTTTTGTCGCCTGTGGTTTCGTAAAGCTCCCGGCTTTAATGGTGAAATGGTGACTCTACATAATAAAGTATGGGTCATGTATGCATGTTCATGCTCTCACGGATATGGTCATGTGTTCACGGTCAAAGAAAAGTTGGACATATGATGCGTTAGCGCAATAGTCAGATTGGTGTATTGAAATTGCAGTATGAATACCGGACTCCACCCTAAACTTAAGTCAACTCAATAATATAATATTTCTGTAAACTCATTCACAGGATCGTGAAGAGTACTACAACTTTGGCATAGCCAAAGATAACCTTTTTTCTGGTTACTAATAGTGTTTCAGTCACTTAATGATTACTTTTAAATTATTTACTTTCTTTAAGTTTATACCTTCACATATTCCTTAAATTTTATAGAAGATACTACTAGTTAAACAAATACAAAAGAGGAGATTCAATCAACCCATCAATAATGACAACATCCAGATGATAAGATAAATTGAACCCATTGTGTAGAGTAGAGTGGAGATTTCTTAAATTTAACCGTGTAGATAATGCCAAAAACGAACACAGAGCATAATATTGATGATTACAACCCAATGTGATGTGAACAGTGACAATAACATGTCTGAGAATAACTTGCAACAACATGCGGACACAATTCTGATTCTGCGTTTTTTTTTCTTCTTCTTATTGTCCAGTTTGTTGGTTTATTTATTTTATTGTCGTATGTCGTTGAGAGTTTTTTGTTTTCAGTTTCTGTGTTTAAGCAATGTCAACTGTCTTACTAAACACATGTAGACATAAATGTCATACCTCAGACCACGGACCACGGACCATGGAGCAAAGAATGCAAGCGGATCGCCAATCGAAGCAGTAGGAGCACTAAGTAGCTGCTGCTGCTGCTACTGAGTGAGTGCATTACGTTAGCGCGCACCACTTTTTTAATCGATTATCATTTTTAATAATCGATTTCATATGTTTGTGGCAAACGGCCAGAGTTTTGGATAGGGGAGACGATGAAGGCAATTGCCATGTACACACTGCCATGGTAAGGATGTACAATAGTATTGTAGCTTAGTTAGGCCCGTATTGGCTGACATTGGTTGACGTTGGCTTGACATTTATGAGAAGCTGAGCATTGTCGTTGTTGCTATTGCTGATGCTGTTGTTGCTCTTCTAGCTTCTTTTGCTATTTTAATTGCAGAAAACTATGTTTGGTTAAATGAAATCATAAATCTACAATGCGAAGGACATGCCGCGGAGTTGTGGACGTGCCACCAATCCACAATCCGAGAACGGATGGACAGTTGTCGCGGTGAGTTCCTGTGATTTATAAGGCAACAATGGGCATCGATGATTTTTATTATAAATTTGTTGAACATGGATTTCGACAGGTTTCGTTCAAATATGAAATATTTATGATAATGCATAGTTGAACGGGTCATATACGACAATGACGTTGCCGAAGACTCCAAGCAGCCTGATCGCTATAACATCTATAATGACAATATCTGTTGAATGATTTCATTTGGTTTTGGACCTTAAGATTTCATTTAGCGATGTCTGTTTTAATGCCAAATCCTTTGAAAAGGAGACCACGCACTGCAAATATAAAATTTAAAATTAATTGTCTGCATTTCTGAAGATATTGGCGCCATTTATTACCTGTACCTGTACCGTGTACCAGACTACCACGCTCCATTGCAACTTTCCAAATCTTTAGATCACCACGAATGTTAACAACATTAACTAAATTGGGGTCCATACGGAACTTAAACTCGAGAAGGAATGCATTGTTCACATATACTTCAAATGAATGTGACGTACATGAAATATTCAATATGAAAGGTTTACCTGGTCTTAGAGTAGTCATTACTTCCGATGTTTCTGCTTGCAACCAAGTGCCATTGACATAAGCGTTGCGTGTAATCATCGTACGACCAAGTTTCGAGGTGCTGTCATGCAAGAACTTTGGACAAAAGCGGAAGGCGACAGGTGGTTGTGGCCAAACATCATGACCAGTTTGTAGATCGATAACAAAAGAATCAGGTAGCAGCCTTACAGTTCCTTCTATTCTTAAATTGTGGTTAGCAGCCAAAGCGTTGTCCGGCAAATGCCCATAGTAGGGAGTACGCAGAGCGACGAGAAGTTGTTCGCGGCATCTCAAGAACGTCTCGTACAAATTGTTATATATTAAACCACGTTGGGTCTCATCAAATACAATTGTATCTACAATAACGGGCAATGGCAAGGAATGGTGCAGACGACTTGGGTATTCAGTAACATTGTAACTATCCAGTTTAATATCTGAGACATCACCGCGCACCTCAATTGCTTGCACTTTATTATATGGAATCCGATGATAGTAAAGCGCATAATGAAAGGTGTTAACCGAAATCCAGTATGCCCGATGTGTAACAAGTATCTGCATAACAAACTTATGCCCACGTTTTAGCTGAAAAGGCAGCATGGAGGCCGATTCCTCTGAGCACCATTTTTTGCGAATTTTCGTATTTCTTGCAAGGTAGTTCTGTGGTAAGCGTGCATTCACTTTCAAGGCAATATCGCCATTCTTATTGCAAACAAGAAAATTTATACAGAAACGTTCGCAATTCAATTGAATTTGACCTTTGAAGAAAAAACTGAGACCTGGGTATGGCTCATAAATCAATTTACGATAAAATTTCGGAAACTCATCAGCATGCTCGTAGAAGTTGGCCTGTCAAGTATAAAAACAGAATTTTAACAGATATCGATATGATAATTAAATGTTTATTTTGATTTTTGAAACGCTTGCACTACAATTGGATCGATATCTTGGGTCAAAGCTAAAGTACACGCAGCTTCGTATGGCTCCATTCAGCGCCTTTATCCTTCTCCCTTTTATAAGACATTCTTAAGTTATTGTTACCGCCGAAAAACCAAGTTCATTTCAGTTGTCCTGAATCACACACACTTTTGAATTTTAAAACTTTGTTTACTTATACATGATACAATATATACGTTTTAATAATTTTATATATCAAAAATTAAAGAAAAATTTACCTTGCATATCATTAATTATCCTCAAAACACCAATGATTCTATGACTAATTGGTTTTTGGACAATACATCTTTAACAATCCCGACATTTTATGCAGCTCTTGGTTGCAACACATTCCCTTGAATCGCCTCATCGTTGAAAAGTTTATTTAAAAAAAAATCAGTTTGACAACAATTAAGATAGAAACGATCCGGTTGCTTTATACTTACATTTATGTATAGATTTTTATACTCCACACGCACTGCACACTGTCAAGAAGTTTCTAACACACAGATGGACCCAGTGGTGACCCCATAAAGTATATATTCTTGATAAGCTCGATGAGACGCGTTGATTTAGCCATGTCCGCCTATATGTATGCAGACTAGCCCTTGTGACAGCTGAAATTAAGCAGCAATTTTATTTATTTTACCATACGCTGCACATTTGTCGGAATCAGCAGAATCGGACCACTTGGAGGGGTAATTCCCATACAAACTCAAATTCAAATTAATGTTCTTAATAGAAAAACCTATTTTTTTACTGTCTTAACTAAATGAAATATGAAGACTATGAGTGCCTGATCCATATTCACCAACCATGTAAATTTCCTGGGATTACTGGATCGTTTAGTTCCCGAAATGTGTGCTCAATACACCAATCTACATATGACACATATTTCATAGAGTCACTATTGCACCATCTACATATGACTATTGCTGTATTGAAATTAGTATGAATACTGACTGTACCCTAAACATAAGACAAATCAATAATATCGTATAATATTTCTGTATGCTTATTCACAGGACCGTGAAGAGTATTACAACTTTGGCGTATCCAAAGATAGAAATTTTTCTGATTTAATTTATTTTATTAAGTTTGGCAACTTAGAATTGCTACGCCCCTGACGTAAGAGCCACTCAATTCTGGTCAAGGTTCTAGATGGTGTTTGAAGAGCTCGTTGTAATGCGTTCTGTGCCATGAAATAAAGTGTACTATATATGATATTTTCTTTACAATACTTTTTGGTACACGACATTTTTTGTTTGATTACCTGGCGTGAAAATAAAGAAATTTGAAAGTTTTCCAACACGGGAACAGGCAACGTACAAAGCCATGGCCATGAGCGAAACATGGGTTTTCAAGATTAATTCCGCAAACACTCAATGACTGCCCCTGGGATTTATTTATAATGACAGCAAGAAATGTAATGGTACCCGATGCGTTAGGACCCATTTGTTCTTTTAAAAAAAGAAAATCATTAAAATCGGTTCAGTATATTTTGTAAAGTAAAAAACTGTCTGTATCTCCAAAACTAAGTCATCTAGCTGATTCAAATGTAGTTAATAGCCGTCCACTAGACTGCATATAGACTTGCAGATTTATCTCATTGAAGCCCTCTTTTGTAGATGTAGTGGCTGGCTATGTTTGCTGAGAACCACTCTTCCGCCCGCCACCTAGTCCACCAGCAATTGGATTGGAATACCATAGGCAGACAGACAATATTATGTCGATTTCCTTAATAGGAAAAAAAAATCCGCGTTTAGTACAATACATGTGATAGAAATGAACCTTCAAGAGACCTAAGTAAAGGATATAAAATACTAATAGGTATCTCTTGTACATGCGACATCTGCAGTTACTGTTATTGTTGTTTGCTGTGAGCTGTGTCACAGAGATGTGCAGTGAAGCATATTTGTCAAGCTTGCGAAGCTTATTGTAATAATCAGCAAACCTTTCATGAAAGAAAGATTCGTTGTTTTTATCGCTCTCATGATTAATGTTGTTGTTTTTACTTGGTGACCACACAGCTTTTCTGTTTCTCGTTTTCGTATGCGTTGTATTTTTTTCTCTGTTTCTCTTACATCATTAATCTTTCATCTCTGTCGTATAACGTTTCGTGACGGTTTTGAAATATTGTAAATTTTCTCTCCCAAGGATGAAGCCAGAGTTCGTACGATAACCGATGCGATGCGAGAAGCAATAATATTTCGTGCTATGAGCGATGCGAAAAAATAACAGATAACAGTTTTCCGGCCAGATAGTTCGGATCAGCCGATAAACGTATGCTGTATGCTTTGGATTGCGCCTGTATAAGGTCACCTATCTTCTGGATGCCCAGATCTCTTTCTATGTCACTGGTTCGCATATACCAAGGAGCACCAAAGTGTTTTAGCCTGATAAACTCGGACCCTATCCAAATTCGACTTTGCCGCAATGCCATATACCTGTATTCCATATCTCCAACTGGGTGCAAGAATACATTTATATATGAGCACCTTGTTCCGAAGGGACAGCTTAATTTAGAATGCAGTAACCACCTCATCTTTGCCACCTTAGCCTTCAGTGACGCCACAAGTCCTGCAATATGTTATCTAAAGGTAAGACGCCTGTCCAAGTAAACACCCAGGTATCTATGTCCCGTATGTTGTTCTAGGGATTGACCACTAAGAGATTATCCTGGGCAAACGTCTCTCCTCAGGGGAATGTGACACAATAACATTTTGCGACGTTTAAGACAATGTACCACTTCACAGGAATCCTTGGATAACATAGCTTTGTCATCCGCATACGTAGCAATCATAAAGTCTGAGTTTCTTACATTGCATGAAATGGGTATAGGCATATCATGAGTAAAAAGGGTGGAAAGAGTTGGAGATAGGCTCATTGAATAACTCCAGCCTTGATAGATCGCGAAGATGAAGATACTCCATCCTGCACCATACTAAACGATTTGTTAGACAAGAAGCTTTTGATAATCACAAACAATTGTGGAGGGAGAAGCTTTAATACTATGACAAGTTATCCCTATTGCCAAACTCTGTCGAAAGCTTGTTTCACGTCCACGAAGACAGCAAAGCTTTCCAAAATAAAGTTAACCAACCTGTTAAACTGCTCCGGAGTGCCGTGTTTCTTTCGGAAACCAAATTGAAATTCTGGAATAACGTTGCTTATCCCTGGGCAGCTCAGAATGCTCCTTAATAGACATCTTTCCAGGATTTTTCCAAACGAAGGGCTGCTCCCTGCTAATTGACCCATAAGAGTTCACATGGTTTGGATTTCTACAAGACTTGTGAATCAGAAGAATTTGTGCTCCTTTCCATACAGCCGGAAAATGACCGATCCTAAGGACTGAATTATATATCAGAGTCAGGAAATCGATAAAATTCAATATCAATAACATAATAATATTGTAAGTTCATTGAATTACCTCTGATGGTAATTTTTTAAAAATGTTTCTATGATTTTTGTTTCTGTTTCTGTTCTACACTGCACAGCCCAAAAAAACAGATCAGAATAGGAGCAGAACCAGAACTGTTGCTTACGTTTCTGGTTCTGAACCTGTTGTACCTTGAGTTCTGATTTAGTTGCTAATGCAACTGGTTCTGTTTCTGTTATGTCTCTGTCGCATATGTACTAGAATCTGGTTCTCTTTCCATTCTATTTGGCACCACGCCTTTAGTTGCTAAGTAGTTGTTGAGACACCCCGGCTTAAACTCTGTTATTCAAATTAGATTTTCGTTACATACATAAATTTTTGTTATTGCACTGAGCGTGACTAGAGTCACCGGTTCGCTTTCCGTTTAAGTCTGGTTCTTGACGTTTCTCCCCAATTCTTCTTAACTCTCCCCCTGAGCTGAAGGCCTTTGTCGATATTGCTTATATTAAAAAAAAATTAACTAGATTATAAATTAAGAGAACGAAAATAGGTCTTTTAGACTCATCAACAGAAGACGCTCGGATACCGCAAGGCTCACAGCGGTTTTTACCGGTCACTGGTGTGTAGGTATGCACGCGGAGAGACTGGGTATTCCGTTTAGAAGCCATTGTAGGAGCTGCGGAAACGAAGAGGAAGAGGAGTCACTCACCCACTTTCTATGTCAATGCCCAGCCCTGGCAAAGACTAGAAATAAGTTTCTGGGCAAATATTTCATAGACAATCTCTCGGACTGTTCAGCCACATGTCCGGGTGATTTACTCAAATACCTAAATTCGACAGGTTGGATTTAGTAATACTGATTGCGTTCGGCGAGGAAATGGTATCAAAACGGCACTCTAGTGCTAATTGTGGCTTGTAGTGGTTTATGCGAGCCAGCCACGGAAACCAACCAACCAACCATAAATTAAGAGAATATACTTAGTTTGTTTTTGTTTCCTTCTTTTATTTTAAATGTCTTTTTGTAAAAATATCATTATGAATAGTAAGTACTACAATGAAACAAAATATAAAATCACAAAATACTAATGTTCTTCAAATTTGTTCATTCACAATTGTGTTTAATTAAATTTTATCCTTTGCCCAACAAAAGAGCTAACACTTTACAAATTAAAATAATTATATTATTGTCTTTGAAAGTGTTAGTTCAATGAAAAATCTGGCAACTATGTGTTTCACAACTCACCATCAATTGCGTTGATCTTATTCACCTCGCCCGCTTTAGCAAGTCAAGTGAAGCTAATGATTAACACAAATTTCATATTAATACATGCATACTTACATTGTATTATGAGTTGAATCAAGTAAATGAATTTATATATATTGTATTGAATTTTTAATAATTGTTTCTGCTGAATTATTTTAAGTGAATTGATATTTTCTTCTGTGTAGATTATACATATCGTGTTGAATACTCCATAAAGGTGGTAACAGAACTTTTGATGGTGAGGTGAATAATATCAGCTTTAATGCTGATAAGCTGTAAAATATCAGCTGATTGCTTATAAGTCCATTTTTATTTTCGCATCAAGAACTGATACCGGTGTCGATTGTGAAATTAACTTTAACTTAATTAGTATTAGAAAAGTGATAGAACAATTTCAAAAATGTTTCGTTTGAACGACGACTGTCTTTTGGAAATATTCAAAAAGTTTTACTTCATTGATTTGTTGAACTTAACGCGCGTTTGCAGACGGTTTGAATATATTATCATTGATATGCTAATTCGCCCTCTATTTGGAAGACATGGTTTGAAATTAGGCTCAGAAGATTTACGGCTGAAAGAACTCACTCTAATAGATTACAAGCAATTTTTCAAAGTAATGTCTCAATATATACAAGAATTCTACCTTGAAGATACAAATTGTTCTGCATTTAGTAGTTATCTTGAACGTTATGCGCATCGTCCAAGTTTGGAGTTTTACATGAGTCTTCCATATGATTCACTCAACACTTTAGATTGCCTGGATTGTAAACTCAACGATAGCCATATGCGCCAATTAGTCAGAAGTTGTGAGCAGCTGCGAAACCTTACTGTCCACAGTCAATATATAACTGGACAGCACATTGAACGCTTTAAATTCTTAGAAAAGCTATCTTTTCTTGGTTGCAATGTACAAGAAGGCCATTTACAGCGAATTGTAACACAAATGTCATTAACGCATTTCGAACTGATTGATAATGTCACAGATATGACCAAAGTACTGGCTGAGGCTGAAATAAAATCCATAAGTAATATCGAAATTACAGACCCGAATTTTGGCTTATATTTCGCAGCGAAACCCAGTGTGTTATATTTAGTTGTCTATGATGATCCCGAAAATTTAATTCCTGAGCAGGAAGAACCAGTAGAGGCAGAGCATGTAGAAGAAGAGCCCGTAGAAGGAGAACCCGTAGAACAAGAGTTTTTTGAAGAAGAGCACGTAGAAGAACAGGCCGTAGAGAGAGCGCCCGTGCAAGAGCTGCCCGTAGAGAGACAACCAGCGGAAGGAAATCACATAGATGAAGCACCTCTAGAAGAGCAGCCAGTAGAGAGGCAAGCTGAAGAAGCGCAGCCCGAAGAAGCAGAGCCCGTAGAAGGGCAGCCTGAAGTAGCAGTCCGTGTAGAATGGCATCCTGAAGTAGCAGACGCTATTGAAGGTCAACCCATAGAGAGATACCTAGTAGAAGAACAACCTGCAGTTGTTGCGCCCCAAGAAGCGCAGAGGGAGCCCGTAAAGAGACTACGATTGTATCCACATCTAACTGCATGTTTGGTGCAGCGAGTAAGTTACATTGAAGCTCCTAGAGATTACGATATTTTTGAAGAATTTGCAAGGATATTGACTGATTTGGAATTACCTAGTACGGATCCACCAAATCTACATGCAGTAATAGCAATTGTTAAAATATGCAGTCATTTGGAAGTATTACAAATAGAACTTAATGATTATGATTGTGATAACTTAGATCAACTTACCCAGTTGTGTGTGACAGAAAGTCGTAACCTTCGATTATGTTTGAACTACAGAATAGGCCGAAAAAGTAGAGCGGTCACAAATCTTAACACGGTAACTAATATTTTCTTCTTCTTATAACTTATACAAACTAATTGAATCTTATCTTATAGTGGTGCTCTGATTCATCCTTGTATACATCACAAAAGAACCTAACTGTGGAACTCATTCAGCATTCATTTCCCCGTGCCAGATATTTATTTAACTTTAAATTTATTACTCCTGATCCCTGAACTGTGGATACCATATATGTATGTATGTATGTGAAAGAAAATAACATTCAATGGGATCTTGTACATTTAAAAAAAAGTGCACATATTTCTTTAATTCAATTCAATTCGATTCGATTCGATTCACATTTAGAACAATTTAAAGCATTTCAATGTAAATGTTTTACTCGTATTATTTTAATTATAAATTATGTATTATGTAAATAGTTAAAGGCGCGGTTACAATTCAAGAACATCACATAACATTTAACACTTTAACAAGATTCCAGCATTCTTAATTTTAGGAGAAAATTTAATCAATTAATTATTGTCTTATTTGGAGATTAATACACGAATGAATGAATCAAATAATATGAAATAAAATCTATAATAAAATTCCTCTTTCTTTTGGGTTTATCTTTACAGCTTAGAACTAAATAACTTAACAAGAAATCCTAAAAAAAAGAAATGGTATAATATTTTATTGCCTTTGGACTTCTTATTGTTGTGTTGCTTTGTCAAAATTTTGGACCGCAAATGCTTTAGTTAATAGAGATAATCTTCTATCATATATCATTTACAAAGGCTTAATATTCCTCGCTGTATACAGGATTATGATAGATGCGTATGTTTTTGCCTTTAATCATCGGATTGCTTTCCAATACCACATCCCATAATTTGATATCACCCTGTATATAGATGGTATCAACAATATCTGGCTTCACGCGATACTTGTATGTGGTGAGATATTGTCGATTGACATATACTTCGAAAGCATCGTCGGCGCAAGCAATTACCAAACTAAAAGTCTTGCCAGGTCGAAAGTTTGTATTCAATTCGGAGCGTTCCTCTTCATCCCAGCTGCCATTGTGCCAGGCATTTCGGCACACGATGGCTTTGCCCATCGCACCACTTTGTTTTGAGAAGCGTGGATTCAAGTGGAATGCAATAGTCGGGTGTGGCCAGATATTCTGACCCTGTTGCAAATTTATATAGAACGAATGCGGCAATAGACGTACACGACCTTCGATCTTTAAACAACGACCCTCGGTAAGTGACTTTGGCGGTAAACGTCCATAATAAGGTAGCATAAGACCTGAGTCCACACTACTTGTGCTTGGCAGTTTATTACAGCTTGTTGTCAGTTTTTGTGGTATGGTTATGAGGCGCCACTCTTTTGGTATGTTCGTACCATCGATTTCATCGTTACCTGTTGCTTTATCCACCTCATCTTTAGTTTCTTCGACATTGAGACGTATATCTCGAGCTTTGGATTCCGGTAAACGCTTTGGATATTCACTAACAGCATTCTGTACCATTTCAACTTGTTCGACATCACCTTTTACCTCCAGAATGCTAACAGCTCTGTAAGGCAAACGATGATTATACTCTGCAAAATGTTCACCATTCACTGAGATCATGTAGCAAGAATCGGTCACAAGCACTTGTATTGAAAAGTGATCTCCTCGCCGTAACTGAAATGGTAATGCCGAGGACACCTCTTCACGCCCCCAAATACCCTGAACTTTAGAGTTGCGTACAATATAATTCTGTGGTAGTCGTGGATTAATATGAAAAGCAACGTCACGATCTTCATTGCTCAGCACAAAGTTTATCGAGAATCTGCAAAACAAAACCAAAATTAATTTAAAATGTAATATACCAATAATTCCATGTTCACTTACCGTTCGCAGTTGACCAACATTTTACCAGTGAATGTCAAACTTGTGCCCTGGTTTAATTGACCAATCTGGTCATTGTAATATTTTGGGAAAGCATCCGCATATTCATAGTAAGAGGCCTGAAAATAGAACCAGTTAAATATCGTATATTTTAAGAAAACGTTGATGGTTTTGTATCTTTGAATGTGTTTTGAACTTGCAGTAATGTCTGATGATTGAAAAATAGCGTATTCGTAATAATAAATTCGCTGCATAGTATCCCAGATTGGCCACATTATAAATTTAAAAAATTTCAACTCCCATATGTAATAATTTTTTAGCACTATTGAGTAATAGATTCCGAAACAAGCTGAACCAGTGTTGTACAAATTTTGATTTTGTCAAAGCAGGAGATCGTGTTTCAACACGATACTTTCAATTGCTGATTGATGTGTTTTTATCGGAGCTTGACATCAGATCACATTTCATCAAGGCATCTCTTTGACAATTTTATATTTGACCTCAGCTGATCTTATCAATCAAAAATACAAATACTATGTACTATACTTTCTTTCTTTCATTTATTAAGTTATCCAACCTGCAACCCAAGTGGAGCCTAAATACGACCCAAACGCGCTCGAAGGAGAAACAGAAATTTCAATTTCAATTATTTTTTTGCTTGCCACTTAAGTATACAGAGTGGTAAATGGGGATGATGATACGAACACATAGCCTATCTCTCCCAAATGTCAACCTCACCTTCACGCAGTACCCTCTGTTCATCACAAGCGAGGCTCTGACTTCCGAGCAAAGACAGTATAACCTTACCATCTGCGACTAAGGAAATGTTGTTACACAAAGCCAGAAGTTGGCATCTTGTCTGGAAGCTAGATTCGGCAACCCGACGCCAGAATCGGAAATAACCTGCTAATCTTAAACTCATCTTATCAAGGAAACCACAGCAAAAAAGCCGCGGCCCTTTGCTTCTCCGTGGAACTATAGGACTTTATATATATATACTTAAATATACTGGGGAAGGAACATGATGTTATTTGTAGCACAACGAATTTCTTCAAGTGTAACTAAGCGAAACTAAAAAGTATAAGGAACAACCGATAACTCGATCACAAAATCAAACATCTGACTGATTTTGATGATGTTATATTGCATCCTTAAAAATAGATCATATTATAGAAATTGTCGTCAAGACTTTAAATTTCAAAGGGCCCATCATCAATTCAAAGAATTTTAAAAAAATTACGATGCTGAGTATGGCGATGTTGTGCACTTCACAGAAGTAAGCTGGCTCACTCGAGGAGAAATGTTAAAAAGATTTTATGAAAGGTCCTCTATTTGTTGAGCCCTCCCAATTGATAAGATTTGTACATGTTGATAGAAGAAAACGGATGATTTAATAGGAGCCCAAGCCTTACAATCTGTTAAGACTCAAAATAAAAACAAAACATACACAACTTATTTTCTCTCAAGTTTCTCTTTTCATAAAGGATATGGTGATTGGAATAAATCGTTTTAAAATTGATTTGCATCGATCACACATTTTAGGCTGGTTTTCACGGAAGTCACTAAGTTTTCTACAATAACTATGTCAAAGCTGCTCGGAATTTTATTGCAATCTTTCAATATCGCAGTTTTAAAGAGCTGTTCGGTGATTGATTTGTTTTCAATAGATTTTCATCAAACACCCAGTCTTTCCGCGGGTGAATTTAACACCTTCCCACAATTCTTAAGGAGCCATAACCTTATGATATTATCAGAAACCAAACCCAAATTAAATTTTACAGTAGGCATGAGATTGTTGCAGTTTTTGAACATTTCAAAGCCTAATAGCTAATAGGGAGTAGGTAAATTTTTGCAATAAAACGTAAATTATATTGATAAGCTCCACCATTAAAATCATTGAAAATTCGAAACATCGTTCCAACTATTAAATTTGCAAAATTTTTCAATTAAGATTTGAAGTTGCATCTCAAGCAAGGGAGTAGATATTTATAGAAGACACCATGGAAGCAAATCAATATTTAAGAACAGTAGTAATTCGATAAGGGGCCATCCCCATATTACAATACACGTTAAGGGGTGGGGAAGGGTTCAGCGAAGTGTGACATTGTGTAACTAGGGGTGGGGGGAGTCGTAAGCTTTCTTACACCACAAGTCAAACTCATACTCTTAGAAATATTTCCAACTCTGTTCTTAGGCCGTTTCATCTATCCAGAGCAGTGGTTCCCAACCACGGACCACTAGTGGTTCGTAAGAGCTAATATATGGTCCGCAAAAGACTTCAAATGTTCAATTCAATTCAATTCAATTCATTATTAATATTAAATAAAAAAATAAAAATATAAAATAAATTTTGATTCCCTATTTCATTCTTTGGTAAAAATGGAAGTTTCGTTTCTTTTATTTTACATATGCGCTAAAATAGAAAAAATATTATAGATATTATTTAACAGCACAGAGCAAAGAGAACAATTGAGCAAAAAGAATAACTGAGTAAAAAGAACAAGTGAGAGAACATGAGCAACCCAACACTAGCATAAAGCAATATTAAAAATCATTCATACATGAGATACATACATGATTAAAACGTCACCTAGAAACGGCCCACCCAAATTTTTCTGACCGACCACCAAAGATTTTTCAAGGAAAATTATAGAATTAAAAAAAAAAATGAAGTTGGGCCTAATGGTACAAGATTTGAATCTTCTGAAAAAGCATTAGTAGCATCGTTTGAGATATCGAAATTAATAGCAAAATCAAAAAAGTCTCTCTCTTGTGAAGCCTTGTTTGTTCAAAGCTGTCGAAGAAGTTTTAGGGTTAGAAGCAAAAAAAAAATTGTACAAGATATACCTTTATCGAACAACACGGTGAAAGCTCGAATTGAACTCATGTCAAATGATATCGAGGAGCAACTAGTTTCAAAAATTAAGTTATCGCCATTCTTCGCTTTGCAGTGTGATGAATCTACTGACATTTCTAATTGTTCTCAGTTACTCGTTTTGGTCCGCTTTTTAGGAAACGACAAATCAAAGAAGAACTATTGATTTCGCAGGAACTGGCAATGACGTCAAAAGGTATCGACTTCATGAACATAATAACTGTATATTTTGAGAAATATGACATTATGTGGGAAAAGCTTGCTGGTTTCTGTACGGATAGCGCTCCAGCGATGCTAGGATCACGTTCCGGTCTAGCGACGTTAATCAAACAGAGGAATCCGTCAGCACTAATATCGTATTGTATCCTTCATCGCCGTGCTTTAGCTTCCAAGACTATTCATAAATGCCTTAATAATGCAATGCAATTAGTAAATGTTATCAAAAGTAGTGCCTTAAATTCACTCCTTTTTCAAAAACTGTGTATTGATATGGACTCCGACCATGAGAACCTTGTTTTTCACACAGAGATTCGTTGGTTGTCGAAAGGCAACATGCTGAAAACATTATACGAGCTCAGGTTAAGGGTTGAGTTGTTTTTAGGCGAGAAAAAATGAATGACCTACTGGAGTAGTTTTCAGATCTAACATCCCAGATGCATTTGGCTTATCTTGTGAATATTTTCACTCACTTAAATAAATTGAACTTGCAATTGCAAGGTTCGGGAAACAGACTGCAAATATATTTATCTTTGAAGATAAACTTCGTGCTTTTATTTGCAAACTCCAATTATGGATTATTCACGTTGACAAAGAATATTATAGTGCGTTCGCAACCTTAAAGGCACTCCTTGATGACAAAAAGTATAACACGATTAAGGAAAGCATACAAGAACACATAAAATGTCATCTGCAAATGTTGGCTAATGAATTCAATCGTTACTTCCCGGAATATAGCAATACAGAAGCTGTAGTTAACGAAAAACTGATATGGAACCCTTTTGATACTAATTCTAGAGAAGTTGCAGAAGACATCCAAGAAGAACTCATTGAATAACAAAATGATAGCAACTTTAACGACGCATTTGAATCTGATTCTTTGGTGTCAAAAAGCAAATTCATACGCATACTAAAATTCGAGATATCGCCTATGCTATTCTCCACAACTGATTTATGCGAACAAGGATTTTTCTGCTTTACTAATGATTGATGAAAAACAAGTTCAGAAATCGATTGAAAGTAAGTGATGATATGCGTGTAGCTATGAGCAACAAAATTACTCCAAGAATTCAAGAGCTTGTACAGAAGATGCAAGCTCAAAAATCTCATTGATACAAACTGAATTATCTGCCAAAATTTTATGTTTTCAATTATAATTTTATTAACGTTACTTTTGAATTTTACGATTACTCATGTTAATTAAACATTTTGATTAAGGATTAAATCTTCTGGCCCCTGCCAATGATAATGCAATCAAAGTGGTCCCTGGCCAAAAAAAAGGTTGGGAACCACTGATCTAGAACATAAAAAGATAAGAGAAATTAAGTTAACACTATCAATACTAAAATGTTACGAAAACAACATGTCAACGTCAAACAGTATGATATGAAATGATGACTCCGCATGTAAATTCGATCCACTGTTACTACAGCTATCTTTGCATCTCCGTGCGTCATCATATTTGAAGCAACTTCCGTACGGTAGCTTTAGCCCCAGTGTCGAGGCATACTTATGTACTTATAGAAGCGATCGTGCGGCATCTGTGATCTATACTTTTTTATCATATAAATCCACTCACCAACACAAGCAATCACAGAAGAGGCAACAAGAGGTTTTGCCCATCGTGAAAATTCGCCCTCAAAGAATTGCAGCTACACGTGGCATGGAAATTCTTAGTTTTATAGACTGTGACGATGCTATATGATTGGATGAAAAAGATGTTGATGATGTAACTGACATTAACAATCAAAAAGAGGAAGAAGTGACTGCTATGCTATGCTATATAGATAATATCATGATTTAGATTTGTATCTTTCATTAATACAATTTAATTAATCGTTTATCGTTCGCTTATACGACTCATAAATTTATAATACAGATGAGTCTGGTCTTTTTTTGGATATTACTACCGAGTCTCACTTTGTTACATGATAAAGAAAGATATGTATATTCCAGGAGAAAAAAAAAACATCCAAAGAACAGAGCAGTTATGGCATGTTTAAGTTAATAAATTTAATGAAAACCGGCTGAAATGGGCAATCGTTCATTGTTCTTTTTCGCATTGTTCGTTTCATTTCTTTTCTTCACGCTGTTTGTCAAAAAGTTTGTAACATACGGAAGGAGATCCCCATAAAGTATATATACAATATAATGGATCAGCTCGATGAGACGAGTTGATTTAGCCTTGTCCGGAATCAGCCGAGTCGGACTACTAGGACGGGTAACACCCATGCAAACACAAATTTACGTTCTTATTACAAAAAGTTTTTTGTTTTTTGACTTATAGAACTGAAATTTTGATGCTATAAGTGTCTGTCGTACATTCACCAACCATGTAAATTTCAAGATCTTAGGGTTACGAGAAAGGTTACCTCCCATACAAATCTAAATTCAAATTAATGTTCTTATTAGAAAAAATGTTTTGTCTTATCGAAATAAGATTTGGATACTATAATTGTCTGATCTATATTGATCAACCATGTAAATTTTACGTCAAGTATGGAGTTAACCAACTGTGCGATATCCACCAATAAAAAAAAAACAGGTAACACGTAGGCCAAAAGTAGTGTAGGAAAGGCACAATTTTTTGCAGATTGTCTAGAGAACACCTTTAAACCATATGACTCATCAAGAGCATCTGAGATGGAACTTTGTCCGTTCGACAATCATATTGAAATTCCCCTTGTAACAGTAGCTGAGCTATCTGAAGAGATAATGAAACTAAAGTCAAATAAATCTCCTGGGTTTGATCTTATCACCAACGAAGTACTAAATGAAACGAAAGTCAAATAAGTCTCCCCGGTTTGATCGTATCACCAACGAAGTACTAAAGCAACACCCTCAAAATATAATATCCAAGCTAACATCAATCATAAATACTACCTTAATAATGAAACATGTTTCCATATATCGGAAGACAGAAGAGGTAATAATGTTAAACAAACCTAGAAAACCAGAGCACGATGTAACATCATATTGACCAATATCTCTGCTTCCTATAGGCCAAAGAAGACTTATAGCTAATCATCAATTTGGCTTCCGCGCGAATCATTCAACACTAGATCACATACCTAGAGTTATGAATGGTGTGCTCTGCAGTCTTCCTTGATGTATCAAAAGGTCTGTCTAACAAATATTATCACTTTCTAAAATCATACTTGACAGATCGCTTCTTTTGTATCAAACAAGAATATACGTATTCAGCACTCAAACAAATTAAAGTTGGAGTTCCCCAGGGTAGTGTACTGGGCCCCATCCTTTATATTTTATTCACATGTGATCAAATTACCAACAAAAACTGCTTTACTGCAACATTTGTCATACTATCAGTTGGCAGCACAGAAAATTAAACTAGCGAACATCTCCAATGCGCACTAAACGAAATCTTTGAGTGGACATCAACATGGCGCATTAAACTACTCTATGAAATAAAATCAACACATATAGATTTCTCGTACAACAAAAAACGATACCTCCCATTGTAAAATACTTAGGAATGATTCCAGGACACCAAGCTCAAGTGGAATGAACATGTAAACAAAAAAAAAAAAAAGAACTTGGACTAAAATTCAGAAAAATGTATTGGCTCGTGGGTAGGCGGAAGGCGCTATCGACCTACAACAAAGTATTATTATACAAACAAATACTTAGACCTATGTGTAGACCTATGGTATGCAGTTATGGGGCTGCTCGTGTTGTGAATGCATCCTGGTACGACGGACGTCGGAGCAGCGATATTGAACGTGATCTTGGCATCGATTCAGTCACAATTACCATTCGGATATATACGAGGTCTCATTTGAAAAGGCTAAGTGTTCATATAAATAATGAAGCTTCAAGTCTTATCTTAGATCCAAGTGGTTGGAAAACAAGGCTGAAACGCAAAAAGCCGTATCAACTCCAAGAGTAACCCAAATCTCTTCAATCAGGAGTCCGAACAAAATGATGAGCATTAGCTAAGCCCACTTAAAAATGCCCGTTAGTTTAAATTTCTTAAAAAAATATGGAGTTATGTATTTCTGTTAAGGGTGTGAAAAGTTATTCTGGTTAGACTGTATGTCAAATATATTAGTAAGGAGTTATGTATTTCTGTTTAGGTTAAAGTTAGTGATGCCAAAAACGATTTTAGCAAATTGATTCGTCTAGTGACTAGACTCTAGTCTAATACTATGTTTAAACTTTAAAGCTTAGGATTTTCCCATATTACACTATGAGAAAGGGGTGAATTGAACTCTTATTTTTGTTTCTCTTTAAAAAAAAAAAAAACAATAATAATAATAATGTGTTTTGTACATAAAAACTTTTAAATTATTTCAATTCGAAAACATCTTCATTATTATATTGATGAAATGAAAATAAAATTAGAATTGTAAGCAGTTGCACAAAGCATCACGAACACAAAATATATATGTACAATAAAAATCAATATTGAGTCAAGTACACCGCCTATTTTTGGCAAACTTGTTGACTTTGGTAGTACGTGAAGGCAACACAAGGCAAATCATCAATTCAAGTCTTTGTTATTTCAAATCGGGAGTAGTCAAAACACAAACAAAATACATAACATGAATTCAATACAAATTTATCTTGTCTATAAGTACATAAGTGAGAACGTCGAATTGTAAAATAATTATTCGTCATTGACAATGTCGTCATCAGAGAAATATTTTGTTTATTTTATAAATACTCGTATAAAGAATGTTAATGTCTAAGAGGTGTGGTTGTAAGATAACTCATTGTTTATAAAAATTTTATTTTAAATTTCTGGGGGGCAACCAAACACCAATGCGAGTGGAAATAACAAAAAAGGAAATGGGACTGGCTTGGTCATGTTTCAAGGAGAGCATCGAACAACATCACCCGTTGTGCAATCGACTGGAACCCGCAAGGAAGCCGGCGAAGAGACAGACCCGCGCAGACCTGGAAGCAGACGTGATAAAGGCCAACAGAAATCAAGATGTTGGCGCTTGACAGAAATGAATGGAGGTCACTTCTTGTGGCCCTTTGCTCCTCCGTGGGACCATAGTACTTTATATATATATATATATATATATAATTTATTTAAAATACAAATTTTGTTCTGTTATCTGTCTTTTTACCCGACTGCCAAGAAGGGATATGTTTTTCGCTTGTATCTTGTATGTTTGTAAATTTCTTTATTACCTCTTATCTTCCAAATGGTTCAATGGACTTCGATAGCTGAGGTATCGTTATATTCGTCTTAAAAACTTAAGATTAGATAGGTATTTCAAAAAAAATACTATTTGTACTATTTTTTCCGTTTTTTTTTTTTGTCCCTCTGTCCTGTTCCTTTATTCCTTTATGAGCTTTTTCTTTTGCAGCTTTAATGGTCTGAAATCTTTTACCCCATGGGGATTAGATATACATATGTATGTAAGGCTCATATGTATGGTCACCGTGTGATTCAGTAGCTTTTTTGCCAAGTAAACTTATCATTTTCCTTAAAAACCTGCGACCACTAGACAGACTATTATGACTAGAGATACGGGAGGCTGGCTTCACACTACACAGCCTACGCTCATGCGGCTGTGAAGCATGCGAAGTTCTTCTGTAAAATCACCAATCTTGTTATTTTATAATCATACCTCGCCCCAAGTACATACTACAATTAGTTCGTGACCTATGCTAACGTCGTCTTGATATGTCTACAAAAGAATTCATACATACATACTACATATTAAGTGATAATAAAATGGGTCATAGCAGTTCATAACATAATCTACACTGAATTTTTAAATATTGAAATTTTGAACAAACAAAAGATTACATTCTGGAATACACATATAGTAAACATTCATGATGTACGTGTACAAAACGGAGTCTTACCTCATTTAAACCACCCTTCTCTGATTTCTTACAACAACTGAATAGTCTTTTTAAACAATTCTTAAAGCACATCGCGTTTCAAGGTGAAATGAGAAAGATTTTTGGAATAAGCAAAGAAGTAGTATAGGGTGTTGGGAGGAGGGGAGTTGTGATTGGAAATGTTATGCCGACGCGACGTGTGTGTTGTTGTAGTATATTTGAAGGAAAAATTGTAAATCGCATGCACATGTATTATTGCATTCGAAATATGTATTTCTCAAGACACAACAATAATTGCATGTACATATACTAGTAGTATAGATCCAGAATTATTTTTGCACATTTTATGCAAGGAAAAACATAAAATGAAATCGTAAATATATTCACACTTTGCCTTTGTGAATTTTGAATTTTATTTCCGAGGTTTTAAAGAATCACTTTTTTATGTTTATTATATACAATTATTATTAAGTGTTTACATCGTTTTTAATTTCTTTTTCTTTCTATTTTATTAAGATTTTTCACTTTTCCTTTATGTGAAACACTTGTGTGCTTTGTTTTATGTTGTTGTTTTTGGTGAAAAAGCAAAATAAAATTTTGTTTTTCCGAGTCTTTTTATTGAAGATTCTTTGTTATAATATTATATTATATTAATCACAGTTTCGATTTTTTGTTTTTAAATTTAATTTTAATTTGAAAATATCTACGTGCTCTAAAGCCGCATACAAAATATCGATTATTTGGCTCTTGTTGTCATCAGACGGCTTTTTTGTTTTTTTTGTGAATTTGGAAACTTTGTTTTCGGTTGATTAAAAATTGAGCAAAAATGATTGATTTCTTTATTTAAATAGTATTTGTTATAATAAAAAATGACTTGATAAAATTCTTTTGGTATTTATTGCTATTTTTGTTTTCAATTGATTTTCTTTTGTATTCTGTCTTATTTCTTTCTCTATTGCATTTCGCGTCGTTGTTATTGTCGTTTTACGCTTAACTCGCTTCGGATTCACGTTGCGACTAAAGAAGAAGTGAAACAAGCAGTTGTTGAGTCAAGAAAACGAAGCTTTTATATGCGCACAAGAAAGAAGAAGAAGACGAAAGAGAGAAGAGCAAAAGAAAACAAAAACAACAAGAGAGATAATAAACATAATAAAAAGGAAAACAAAAACAACCACCTGCTATTATTATCAATAGCAAAACAAAAAAAGTAATAATAATTATCTTTTGGCTGCAAGCCGGTATTTTCATCATTTATATACATTTCTTGATGATAAGCTCATTTATTTCTTTTTAAACAGAATTAATAAAACAAGGGCATTGATTTCTTTATTGAAGAAGGAAATATAAGCAAGTATATGTTGTCTTACAAACACGAGTACTTATTATCTACAATGGTTACTCAAATCAAACGATACGACAAATGTTTTTCAACACGACTGTAAGAACAGCTGTTCATAAAAGCTGCAAATCACAAGTGACTGTCAAAAAGCTCTCTTGTGCGAATGATGCATAAAAGCAAAACAAATAATACAAAGCGGAACTGAGAGAATCACATGAATAATAAACTAATAAAAAGAAATATTTGTCAAAACGGCGTAATACGAAAGGAAAAAACCAGAAAATGATTTGCATAAAATAATGTAACAGCTGTTAATTTTCTTAAAGAAACACACCACACCACACAAAGTGACTGCTTTTTTTCATACATTTATTATTTTGTATTAGGTATTTTTAGCACAACTACATACATATGTGTGTACATACACTTAATTCAGTTCCATCGATGACTTCAATATCTTCATCATAGAAATTATCAACCATTTCGAAATTGGAACGTTCTGCATTGAGAAAATCTTGTGCACCAGCTGCCGTACGACGTGATGCGTCACTACGAACTACAGCAGCACCACCGCCACCAAAATTATCAATTGTTTCGAAAGCTTCGGCAGATGCCTCAATGGCGGCAAAATCGATGCCATCACGATGCATTTTCATTGCTTCTTTATCTAAATCACTTGCATTAAACGTTTTATGACACTGTTTTTGTAATTCCCGCAACCAAACTTGTTCACAATAGTATTTAAAAAGTTGAAAACGACGTTTTGTTCTATAATATTTCAGACTTCGCGACCAACTGAAATGATTTTGCACTAACGCATTCGTCAGATCGTATAGTTCGCTTATTCCGCTGCAGACTAGCAATGCCAACGCTGCCATTGTACTCTGGAAAGAAGTGTACGATTTCTTTTCTCTTTTTGCTCTCAAGTTCTCGTAAGTTCATTCACTCATTTACTCGTTGTGCTCATTTCGGATTTGATTTACATTTGATTTTGTTTTTATATTACTTTGTTGAATTCTCTTTCACACATAAGATGCGAATTGTGTAAGTGTGTTTAATGAATAAAAAAAGTAAATCTTTTATTTTATATTTCTTTTACTTTTTGCACAGTCTTAATTCTAAATGTCAAGTTGATTACTGTGCGCTGTTTGTCAACTAGACCGACACGGCAAAATATAAAAAACCACAAACTACCGGCAACTGAGCACGTTTCTTTTGCGAACCTTTACTTTACAGACGATTTTTATCGACTGCCATGCTTTGGCCATTCATTCATAAGAGCGGACACATGTGCGACTATGTTGGTGTTACAAACAATACATACTTATATGTATGAGTCCTCTCACCAACACAGTGATAACAACAAACACTTTATTTCAAAATAGTCGAATTGATGTGCGTAAGCCACTGCTTATCATCATAGTATATACACTTTTAGTCATCTAAATACATATGCATGTATTATTTATTTGGTATTTCAACAAAGTCAAAACAGATTGCGTTCTCTTTCTACAATATGTGTACTTACGTATACCAGCTTTACTTTCTTGATTATTCAATTCTAAGGTCCTTTTTAAACCCATTGTTGGTGCTGGTGCTAAACAGATTTTTGCTGCAAAAAACCACAAATCTTCCGTATTGCTGCTAATACACAGTGTGAAATTTGCCGCTTCGCTGGGTGTTTGCGTATGTCATTGACCTAAAAGTAACATATATGCTATTTAAATTCAAGTTTTTGGTTACGCTTTCTAATCTTGGACCATTGAAAACCTCTTTGGCACTCTAAACCAAAGCGTTTAGAAAAAGATGTGTTTAATAGCTTAAATTGCAACGGCTGCCCAGCAAGTGGAAGCTCCTGATGGAGGTAAGACACTCCAGTATGTGAAACGAAATAATTGAGCCTTTAAAATTCTACTGTTGATAGATAGTGCACCAGGTTACCGTTCAAATTTAAGCCAGCCAAATGTTCAATTAGTTTTTTACCCACAAACACAAAGTCCTTGCTTCAGCCACCTGATCAAGGAGTATTCCCGAGCCTACGTCCTGTTTTACGTCTAAGCCTCCTTCTGGAGGTGTTTATGGCAAGAGCGGATGCTAATTCGTTTACATGAGTTTTCAGCCGGTCATTATAACAGCTAGTGTGAAGGTTGATCTGCTCACGGACTGAGAGGACACTCAGGTCCCTGGATATGACACTATTGCGCACATACCAAGGAGCGTTTATTATCTGACGGAGGGCAGAGTTCTGCATCTTATGGATAAGATAAACGTTTGACTCAGCAGCGGTGCCCCATAGTGGAATACCATAAGTCCAGGACGGGACCACTATTGCCATATAGATGGTTACTTTGTTACTTAAGCTAAGTTGGTTACTGGGCCGAATGAGCCAGTTAAGCTTCTTCAGTTTTTGGCGACAGGTTGCAGCAGTTTTGACAATGTGTTTGCCCCAGGTAAGTCTTCTGTCCAAGATCATGCCCAGGTAGCGGGCTGAGCCCACCTGAGGTATTAATAAATTATGCAGCAAAACGGTTGGGCAGGAGTCTCTCCTATGCGCAAACGTACAGTGCTGCGATTTTGGGCTGTTGACTGCGATGTTCCAGCGGTCTTCCCACCAGCTGAAGCCATCCAGAAATTCCCGTGTTAACTCAGAACCCTCGCTGGCATTGGAGGAGCTAGCAATGAAAGCAGTGTCATCGGCATATGTGGCTAACAATGTGTTGTCGGCGAGTGGTGCTGGCAAGTCAACGGTGTAGAGTGTGTAGAGGACTGGCCCAAGGACGCTGCCCTGAGGTACACCTGCACCAATACTGCGGATACTCGTGAAAAATATAAAACCATTAACTCTGTAGTAGTCCGGTCAAAATGGACAAAAAAAAAAAATCTAAACGTTGCAAATTAGAATATGCCTTAAAGATACTATTATAAATAAAGTCCCCATCGATCCGACTTTCGGAACAAAACATTTAACCCGTTTATAAGACACCCGAAACGGTTTACACTGATATCAGCCAGACTCAGAACAGTTTTTGTTTAGTTATTTATTGCGTGAGACGTCTTGTGCTCTTGTTGAAAACGAATATGTATTTTTAAAGTTGCCATATGCATAAAATATGATGTAGCTTGCCTCTCAAAAAAATGTGTTTTTCAAAATCACATTGTACACGACAAATGTTCAATGGATAATAATTATCCTGATTTTTAATAAGATTTTGCAATGATTTTTAAATCTACAATTCACAAAATCATTGAGAAAATGATAATAAAGGAAAATGACTGCACCATAAGGCAATACATAATATAATAATAATATAATAATATAACAATAATAATTATAAGACACATAAATACAGTTCCCGAAAATAACGACGGGTTTGAAATGTGCACTTGTTGAAGTCGCTTCGCGAGTCCAGAACGAACTGAAAATCAATTTATGCATGCGTTCTGAGTTTTGTAAAAAATACACAAAACAAATGCAACATCTGCCTCTGCATTCAATTTAAACTTAACTCACACCTGCTACAGAAAAACTTATTTACACAATTTTTTTGTAATTGTAAGAAGGGTTGGGTTTTTTAAAATTCGGACTATTTTATTTACCAGTATGCACCAATTGACAAAGCCACTCTTGCTGCAATGTTGAATCAAATGCAGATCCAGATGAGCATTCTTATGGTTCAAATGAGGAGGCATCTTTCTTCTTAGATAAATCTATAGAAATCTAACAAGAAGCGGAAAAAGAAAGCATAGATGACGACATTACATTTGAAGATTATCAGTCCGACTAATATTTCTCACAAAATTAACAATAATCCGTTTCACTTTAATTATGGCAATACCAATACATAGTACCATTTTTTCATGCAATAGAATATACATTGTTTTCTGCTTATAAACTAACAGTTTGTTAAAATGTTGGCTCTCAGCTCTCTTACTATTTACGATATAAAAGTAAAGAATCCTTATGACATATTGATCATTTACGCTTTGAACTATAGAAATCGGGTTAGTCTGTGCAGTTATACCAATGTAATAATCTCTTTATACAGAGTAAATTGGGCATTCAAAGAGAAAATGCTGAAGACTTTCTATTTGATTTCTCATGCATAGCGAGCATACCAATTTTTGTTCAATTCTGTAGACAATCCCTTTGATGCAAAATCTAAGGAGAAATTTATTAGATAAACGAAGTTGCGCAAATGCAGAACTCATATGAAATTTATTGTTATGGAAGACGTATGTGACTGTTTTATCATCTAAGGCTCGCAAAATTCTACAGTTAAGCGAATTGGAGCTAGCGCATCTGAGTACATCTTGGAATTTCCTAAATCGATTGAAGCGTTTTTCGGCCAGTCCTTTCATATCTGTCCAATTTTCGTGATTTAGGTTATTCCACATGTGGGATAAGCCGATGTTTTTTAATAATACGTCAAATTTCGTTACCCAGTTATACTCGGCTTCTGTGTTCGTATGGCGATGTAAGTGCAACAGTCTGAATAAGCAAATTTTTGGAAGACTATGTGCTCCCATTTGCAAAATCGTTGTTATGTACTTCCAGGTCATTTTAAAAATTTTAGATATTAATTTCAGGGTGAATTTGGGTAATGAAAGAATTTTTTTATAATAATTGGATTGTACTATTTCCAACTGTTTGGAGTATCTTTGGACCCATATGTGTGCTCCATATAAGAGTGAGGTATATACAACACCATCGAACAGCTTGACTTTCCCTGCTCATGAATACGCTTTATCTTTTATACTATCAATGCTAACCCCCTCCAAGCCCCCTTTCCAAAATTCATCTTCAAAATCTGAAATAAAGAGAATAAAGAGTAGAGGACTAAGAATTTCGCCTTTCAAACCCTCTCTCTGAATGGGATTTCGTTTGATATAGTATTCCCCTGCTTTATTATGAATAAGGCATGTGTGTATAGGGATTGTATTATGTGTCTGAATCTCGCACTTTTACCTATTGCATATAGTTTTTGCCATAATAAGTTGTGGTTGATTGAATCAAAGGCACGACGGAAATCAATAAACAAACCATAGACGGATGACCTTTATAGACGTAGTTGTATCTGTAAAGCCGACAGAAGTACAAGCCAGTTTGTGTTTCAGGTATTGCATTGTTTTTTTTTTTATAATAATGTAATAAATATTAATCACAATAGATCGTAGAGTATGCCAAATACACTACCTCATTTGATGATGCCTCAAATGTATGCATATTATGTAAAATACGAAATCTTTAACTTTGGAAACCCGATATCTCAGGAACGGTAGAGGACTTTTCACATTTTACTTATAATAGTATCTTTAAGGCATATACCTATTTCAGCTCTATGCGAATTATTGCAAAGTTAAATGCAATTTGGACAGGACTATACAAAAAATGTATTTAGATAAACTTCAACAATGGCGATAAAAATAAAGAAGAGATGATTTTAGAAGAGAGCTCTGTGAAGGACGTGTTGAATTTCAAATTAATTTTCATCAAAATTTAATGCCGTATCGGGAATTAAAATAAAAGTTTAATAATAAGAAGATACATAAGATAAGATGCTAAATCAACCCGTCTCATCGAGTTATATATACATTTATATTTTATGGGGCCTCCGATGTATCCTTCGGTGTGTTACAAACTTTATTACAAACTTATAATACTATTCACTCCCGTGAAGAGTATAAAAACCGTTACATACACATTACTGAAGCAACAACGACAAGCAAGACGCACATCGATATCAAAAAGATACATACACACAGTTTCGAACAAATAGTACTATATTTGTGACTAAAAGGAGCACTGGCGAGGTGAGAAGGCTAGATTAAAGGGCCCTCAGTATGGTGGAGTGGCAGCGGAGATGCCAAAGGCAGGTGGACCCATCGGCTCATTAATAATGTCGAAGAATGGGTCGGAAGAGAGTTCAGCGAGGTCAATTATTACCTTGCGCAGTTCTTGAGCGGTCACGGATGCTTTAAGGAGTAACTACATAAGCGGGGATATGATGATGATCTCTACTGCCCGGATTGTAGAGGCGTAAACGAAAATGCAGAACACGTCTTTCTGCATTGCCCGCGATTTGTCGTTGCCAGGTCAATGGTCGCAGCAGCGTTTGGAGAGGAACCGACATGTACCAATCGCTGCGGAACTGGGATGCGGTAAGTCAGGCGGCAGCTCAAATCATTACTGAGCTGCGCCGAATTGAACGGTTGCGACGAGTTCAGACGAACGTTGAAGTAATAGGTCCTTAGTTTGATATCGACAAGAAGTTTTAACGTAAATTTCTAACTGATTTACATGGGGTAGAAGTAGACTTTGAGCAGAAATGCTCCGTCTTTCCTCCTTGACGTAATACTTAGCGGTAGTGCTAGGGGGACTGTAGGACTTGGGGCGATGGGGTTTAGTGGGTGAGTCAAGTCCTATACTTCGAATTGTAGATTCGTTTGGCTGTCAATGTTTCCCCATCGGGAAAAAAAACAGTACATTTTCATGTCAGTGTTGTACCGAGTCATACCGTAATGCACGACTCACACTACAGCAAAAACTTGAGTTAATGACTGACTCGCTGACTCACTAAAAAAAACTCACATGTCACGCACAAGACTCTGTGTCATGTTGTGCACAGTGTTAGTGTATACTGTTAACAAACTTAGTGCTGACTTGTGTAATGCTGTAGTACAAGGTGGCGCAAAAGAAATCACCCTATTGGAAGATGCTCTCATTTTTGCAAATGGCCGCCAATGTCAAATCTGTTTTGACATTTGTGGACTAGACAGATACAGGATACAAGTGAATAAGCCATGGAGCGATACACTCCCCAAGAACGCGGAATAATTGTGTCTATTTTTTTGCGTAACAATTCGTCCGTTGTGTTGGCGCAGCGTGAATTCCGTCGCCGATTTCTCCGCCGTCCGACACCGACTGCGCAAACACTGCGCCGTTTAGCCACTAACCTTGAAGAGTATGGGACCACACGAGACGTTGCCAAGAGTGGCCGGCCCGGAGCGCCCGTTCTGCCGTGAATATCGCCGCTGTAGCCGAGGACGTCGAAATGAGCCCCGAAACATCGACCAGACGACGTGCCACGCAATTGGGCCTCAGCCGGCGGTCCCTGCAACGAATTTTGGTGAAAGATTTGAACATGTTCCCCTAAAAATCATAATGAGCGATAAGGCTCATTTTCACCTCAGCGGGTACGTGAACAAGCAAAATTATCGCTTCTGGGGAACCGAAAATCCGCGAGTGATGCACGAGGAGCCATTACACTCGCTCAAAGTGACTGCGTGGTGCGCTGTTCACGCTGGAGGAGTCATCGGGCCATTTTTTTTCGAGAACGCCGCGGGTCAAACGACAACAGTGGACGGTGCGCGCTATAGGGCAATGTTGACCGAGTTTTTTCTGCCCGAACTGGACGAATTAGGTGGTTAACTGGTGGACATGTGGTTCCAACAGGACGGAGCAACAGCACACACTGCACGAGCCACAACCGACATTCTGAAGGTCGCGTTTCCGGGTCGCTTAATTTCGCGTTTTGGCGATTTGCACTGGCCCGCCAGATCGCCTGATTTAACGGTCCCGGACTTCTTTTTATGGGGTTTTTTGAAGTCCCGTGTTTACATCAACAAGCCTGAGACCTTGGAAGCCCTCAAGGAAAATATCCGACACGAATGCGAGAATTTATCGCCCGAAACGCTCGCCGAAGTGATGGAAAATGCCATAAAACGAGCCCGTATGGCAATCAATTGTGACGGCGCCCATTTGTCCGATATCATCTTCTCGACTTAACACAATTAATTCTAAAGGTCTAAATAAACATAATCAAAAAACAGAATCGAAGTTTTTCATTTAGAAAAAAAATAAGAGCCAAACAACATCGGATGACTTCTTTTGCGCCACCTTGTACATACACTCTTCTTTAAGATAAAAAATATCTTTATACTTATGTATTTGTACATATATTTATATTATATATAGTATAATACTTACATCTTTACATATCTCGCCTTCCTCATCGTCATCGTACATATTCGAAATTTTTCGTTTTTTCTTGAGACAGCAACCCATTATTTAGACCTTCTTTCACTGTACTTGTTTTAAAATTGACTATTCATATAGTTAAGCATATAAAATATTTGAAATCAGTTGTCAGTACGATAAATAAGTTTAAAAAAAATAACACGAAACTTTATCAAGTAATTAACTCCTGAAATGATAAATTAAACAAACAAACACAAGAGCTTTACTTTTCACAGGTTCTTAAAATAAAGCTCCCATTTATAGCATATATTTATGATATACTTTTTTTACATGCACTTGTCACCATTTAATTAGTCATCATTCATTCATCATTGAAAAATCTTCAATGCTCACAGATATGTTTGTATAAAATTAGTTTGTTTTATTTAGCAATGATCAAGGTCAACACATCTGACTTTTCGCATTCACTTTTAGTTGGAAAGCACTCACTCTCGCTCTCTCTCTCTCTCTCTCTGAAATGAGATCACAAGAAAATAATTCCGTTTGCGAAGCAACACTGTCCGTCACTCTACGAGTCTCATTTGCAACTGATTTCAGATTTGCCAAATATCAATAGCCTCATTCTTAATAAACACGCTACACTCGGTTGTGTGCGGTCTTTTGGTGAGGGAATGTGAATGCTGGTGGCTTTGATATTTCTGGTTGACGTAATTATGTCCGAGAATATGTTTTGGCATATGTAGTTTCATTAAAACACACCTTTATATATTGTTGAATCGATTGGTACAAAAAAAATGTAAAGTGTAATGTGTTAAAAAAAATTTTTATAAAAGCATGATAGGTGACGAATAATGAATGAATAATGAATGAGCCCGAAACTAATCAGCAATGGACTTTATGTGTTTTTGAAGTCCAACAAAAGTTGTTTTCAAACGAATCACTTGGAAGGAAAGGGTCGCCTATTTCTTTGCAATAACAAGTGGCCATTACAGCAACGGAGGACGGTCAATTTTGAATGGTATACAACTATTTGTTTCACACACAGAAGTGTTCAATGAATTCACCACGACAATGCGAGCTTTTACACGTCGGATTACACAAGAGGCTTTTTGAGCACCCAAAACGTCGAATTGATTGGATATCCGACGTATAGTCTTGATTTTTGATTTTTGACTTCTTTTGTCCAGCAATAAAACAAAAGCACAGTACCCTGTAAGAAATCTCGTTATCATCCGAATCCTTTTTTTGTTAAAGTGTTAGAGCTCGTAGGTCAGGTTCAGTTGGTAGCAAGGCCAGGGGACCTAGCGACAACACAGCCTGACTCATTCTACTTAGAGCTTACGCGAGTCATAAATTTTTAATGAATATGAATCTGTTCTTTTTTTTGTATTACTTCCGAGTCTCGCTTTGTTACATGATAAAAAAATATAATTTCCAGAAAGAAAAACGTCCAAAGAACGGGTTACTTTTTTCTGATTTGCAAATAAGAATGCAGACCATAACTTGCGAAAATAAACAAGCCGTGTTTATTTGAGAATATATGTATGTACTATGTATATAATTGAAGGAGGTGAAAATAACGATAAGACACTGAAATCATTCCACAAAAACTACAAAAGGAAGTTTTTAAAATCTCTGATATAAATTGGATCACTAAGCTATCCTTGGAGAAAATATAAATTCTACGGAAATACCAGAAGAAACTTGTACAGTAGATTATATGTGGGAACTTGGTCAAAAGTACCTACTATGCACATATTTTATTTATATTTTTTTTTTTATTCCTTTTAAACTTCTGGTTGGAGCATAGGGCCCCCACAAGACTTCTCCATCGCATACGATTCTGGGCTGTTGTCTTAGCGCCATCCCATGTGATGATGCTTGCTGGCGGCTTTCTTAGCGTGTCAACGCCACTTCCAAAGCTTAATCTGTTTCAGTATAGGCTCCTCATTTGTTAGACGCCATAGTGCCTCGTTGGAAATAGTGTTAGGCCAGAATATTCTGCACATGATCCTTAAACACTTGTTGACGAAAGCTTGAAGTCTCTGCGTGATGGAATTCGAGACCAGCCATGTTTTGCTTCCGTATTCCGTTGATTTCACGCATGCGGAGAATATTCGCAATTTCGTGCGTCTAGAGATTTGGGAATTTGCCCATACCGATGAGACTATGAGAATGATTTAGAGTATCTGTCATTCTTTGGGCCTAACAAAAAGACCTGGACAGAAAATATTTGTGAAATGAAGCATTGGAATAGCGAATAAAAACAAACAACCATACGAGATTCTTTTAAAAAGTAACATTTAAATTTTCATGTGTTAAAATTCCAGTTTGCTAAAGGTTTTGTATTGTATTGTATATAGTATATACTATATACCCCCTCACTTAAAGCAACTAATAATTTATTTAATTTATACAATATCTTTGATATTTTGGACTGCGTTTTCTTGCAATTTACATGGAACGGCATTGCAGTTTCACGAAGTTTAAAAATGTGTGTTGCGTGAAGACAATTTTTTTCAGTCCATTTAATGCAAGTGTTAAAACAGTTAATTGCAGTGTTGGATGTAATTGTCGATGAAGCCTGAACATTAGCAACAGTGCTTTCTTCAGTGCTTTCAATTTCTTCTATGTCGTCTGTATCTTCATCTGCGTTGCTGTCGTTTTCCTTTTCCTTTTCTAATAACCAATCACTTATGTATTTCATTATTTTAAATCGAATTTTCGCCAGTAATCTCCCGAACATAATCGGTAATAGTTCTAATCATTGATTTTTGATTAAAAAGTTCAGCTTTTATTACCCTTAACATATTCCAGCAATTTTTTACAATTTATACCATTCATTAGATAAAAGGCAAACTGCATTTCGTAAGTTAAGTGTTTTGATTTTGAGTTCTATGTTTTCGCCTTTACTTCCGATCAAATGAGCCAAAAAACTTTTTTTGTAATAAATTATTTTGTTAAACTTATTACATTTTGGTCCATTGGCTGTAGAATAGCCGTGCAGTTGCTTGGAAAGCACATGGTGGTTATCATTCCATCGTCACTTTTTAATTGGCCATCTTTCTTTCATTTTCTTTCTTTTTTAACATTGATATTGTGGATTCATTCACTTTATATTCTTGGCATATTGATTTAATAGAAATGCGTTTATCAAGTTTACTAAGAATTTCACATTTTTGGGCTATTGAAAGCTTAACAACCAGCCCCGGATCTAGGGGAGGGCAATCCGGCAGTTTCAGGGGGCGCCGAAATCATAATATAATATGATTGACAATAAAAAACTTGATCCACAAAGCGCCTAGCCTGGTCGTCGTAAGAAAGAACCATTATATATATTATATATTTGTGAGGTTTTTTAAGTAATTTATCTTAAACGTTATTTTTCAATTGTTTCGGTTTCTCACTGACCGTTACACTTATATTTCATTTTTTCGGTATGTTTTCAACCGTTTCCATTGAGATAAAACAGTATAAGTCCCAAAATAACAGTTAAAAAGTAACCTTTTGCTCAATCTCACACAAAATAAATGGCAATGATGGCCCGAAAAAAAGGTCCAAGCGAAAATGTCTCTTTTTGTTATTGTGTGACGTGAGTTAACTGCGTCGAAGAGAGGAAGGAAAAGGGGAAGAATGGAAAACTATAATAACAAAATAAAACTTTTTTATTTTCCAGAAATGAGAAATGAAATTTGATGTTTGTTCTCTAATTCGAGATCACTGATTCCGTCTCTGTCCTCAGTTTTTATTATTAAGCTACACGAATGAAGTGGTTAAAAAAAAACTGAAAACATATTTCAAATTATCGTGACAAATTAGCTCAAATGTTTTCAAATATTATAATTATAAATATTTGTTGCTATTTATTTCATAAATACAATATAAATATGTATTGGCTGACTATTTGAAAACTCAATGTATAATCACCTAAAGGAGTCAAAAACTATTTAGTGAGACGACTATTGAAAATGCAATCATCAAAATGTTTTCCGGGTAACACATAATAGTCGACTGCAACGCACAAACAGACACACATATGTAAAATATCAAACATACACACGAAAAATCCTTTGAATAACTGAATCTTTTAGTGGTTGCCCCTGCCATAAAGAAACAAAAAATAACGAAAAACAATTCACAAGGTTTTTTTCATCCTTTTTTACATTTGGTTTCTTAACAACCGGTTGCTTGACAACCCGATGAAAAGGTAGTCATTTGTATGCGAACTTTGTTCATATACTTAAGTGGGGAGTCCCAAACTAAATTTTGTTAGAAAGAGTAGAAAGTAAAAGACCAAAAACACAAAAATAAAGTAATAAAAATGACTTTTGTATAAAAAATTGCATTAACTGAGGCTATATTTACACTCTTCACCACCCATACAATCCCCCATTTAAATTAATGTTCTAATTAGAAAAAGTTTTTTGATTTTTGACGTATCGGACTGAAATTTGGACACTATAAGTTTTTGATCAAGAGTGGAAACTCTGAAGGCGATAATGATAGTCAAATGTAATTTGACATATGCATGAGTTGATTTTTACAAATAGTACATAAAAACTAAACTGGAACTGCTTCGTCTCCTCCAAATATAAAGCAACAACCAGAGAAGGAGATGGAAAGCGGAGACGTTTCGAATGGTAAAAATAAAATTCATAATCTTTAATTTGCTTTCTTTGTAAATATTCAATGAATAAAATTTATACTTCGAATAATACTGTTTCTCTAAAATCGTTTACTGTTTTTTTAACAAATTTTAGTTGAAATATATTGTTTTTAGTCCGAAAAAATATCTGACCATTAGGTAATTAATTGTCTGGCACCTCTGCCGAAATTATGTAGCAAAAGTGAAATGTTTTACAAATTTAATTTAAGCAGAAAATAAAAGTACGATTAATAAATTATTTATTGATTGCAATAAATCTGCAGTTTGGCAGTTATGTTTGCGAGAACAGCTGATTGCATCAATTTATCCACTGCCAGCCGTGCGACTATTTATGCTAACTCGTGAGGACCCTAACTGTCTATTCAATTTAATATATTATATATGTTTATTTTAATGGATATATCAATGTAGTGATGCTTAAAATAATGATTAAAGTCAATTGTGAGATAAATAATATAGATTAGTTTAATGTGGATTTTCATACCTATTTGCTAGCTTATGGGAACTTTCGTATCTTAATAGTACTAAGTAATCCCTCGTTTACGCATTAATTCGTTCTACGTAAATCAAAAATGGTACTATAGATTAGTTTAATGTGGATTTTAAAAAATGTTTAAATTTATTTGTAAATTTGGAAATTACAATGTTAAATTTAAAACAAAAAACAAGTTGAAAGCATAAAAAAAAACAATTCAATTCATTAAATTTATTAACATAAATAAGTAATACATTTTAATCAGAAACGCTTGAAAGTATTTATCCATTAGCATTATTATGTCATCGTCTGGAGCATTTCGCTATGTAGTTTGTCCCTGAATTGTTGAAGGAGCATCTGATGATGAAGTCGGCTTAAAGAATGAATCAATTCACTTCTGAGTCAGAGAGAATTTTTTTTGTGTATGCTCACCGATTTCTTTGTTGACTCAACTCGGCCGTCGTCTTTATGAAATTTTTCAAATATACCTAAGACTTTATCTATGTAGTCAAAAGCCTCTGATAGATTTTGTAAAGGGAACTATGCATTTTCAATGAGGTCATCTTCATCTGGCATATTATTTGCCAACACAAAGACTTCTGCACTGACAGATTCTCCGTCGAGTTTATTGTTATGGAGTTGTGCTTTTTTTTTTAATTTTCCAGCCATCCACTGCTTGCAACGAAACTCAAACTATTAGCTTCTGCATTTTCAGCATCATTAACTTTGTGATCGTTGAACAAACTAATCGCCTTATTTTTGATAACCAAAGTAGTTGTAGGAATATTTTTTCGCTTAAATCGTTTATCCATATAAAGAGGGCCATTCTCTATTTTTTCCATAATCTCGGGTCTTTTTTTCATAGTGGTATCGAGAAAAGGACCACCATCTTGAATCTTATGTCTATTTTTTTATGGTCGTTCTTAATGTAGTGTATGGCAAACCCGATATATTTGCAATATTTATAGTCTTTCTTATAAAGGCGAATAATTTCCAATTTTTTTTTTAATGAAATTTTATTTCGGCACTTTCGCAATATAGGTTTACAAACACGACCAGATTAATGTTTCGAATTCATATTTTACTTTGTTACAATATTATATGTCTTGTTAGACAACTTTTGAAGCAATAAAACTTATTATCAAAAATAGCAAATATTTCGTTATCTGCACAGACTCACTCTCGACAATAGATGCAATATCCAACATCAGCAACCACAATACTTACCCCGACACCTTAAGATCCCTCGTCATTAAAGCTGCGCCAAGAGTAAAAATTCTATGGGTCCCAGGCCACTCCAACATAAAAGGCAATGAGTTGGCAGACAAAACAGCCAAAGCCGCCCTTAATATGCCCCTAATTTCAACTCAGAACACAAACCCAACGGACTTAAGCAAATATTTACGATCTGCTCTACCAGATGAGCTTCAGGGGAATATTACCAATTGCAATATATGGTATCAAAACATCAACATCAACTCTCTCCATACAGATGTTTACTTAAAGAGACTATCACATGAAAGTGTCAATCGAGTTGACCAAATAAAAATCATTAGGCTCCGATTAGGTCATACCAAACTTACCCACCTACACCTTTTTGATCCAAATATAACTCCACAATGCCCTGCAAACACAAAGACTAAAGTAAAAATCTTCCGAAACAATAACCCCAAAACCGCACTCACTAACCCCACAAAAGAAAATATTATTAAATTAATCACATATTTAAAATAAATAAACATATACCATAAACTGTAAATATATGATATGTACATACATATGTAAATAATATTAATTAAGCTATCCTTAGTTATCCACACTCAATGTATTTAAGACCGAGCCGAAGACCTAAGTAGCCAGTGCTCTTTTTTTATGTCATTATTGCATTGTAAATATTATTACCTTTATTAAATAAATAAATAGACAACTTTAAGTGAAAGCAAAATGCTCAAAATCTTAAGTGCGGGATACCCCATGTTTTTTAAGTTCGTAAATCAAAATTGTGTTAATCAAAATTTAAAGGAACAAATTCTTTGTTACAAATCGATAAAAGTACTATAGATTAGTTTAATGTGGATTTTCAAAAAATGTTTAAAATTATTTGTAAAAATCGAAATGAAAGACTGATTTTTTAAGTATTTCTTTTGCTGTTGTTTTATTCTTTTGACTTCATAGATCATTTATAAATTCATTATATACTTAGTAATTTTTAAAAAAGAAAAACTCCATTATTTGTTTCCATATTACAATATTAAAATATAAACTCGTATAATAAAAAAAAAAAAAAATTGTATGTTCTTATAAAAAATACACTTAAGCATAATTCAGAAATATGTATTATTATTGTATTTTTTGTCTATCTTCATTGTTTAAGAAACTTGCATAAGTATCTTTTAAAATTTGTAATTTCTTACAACGACAATTTTATCCATGTTTTCATTTTATAAATTTCATGTGCTCATTCATTTTTTTATTAGAAAAATGGCAAACATCTTATTAAGACAATAAACTAAAAAACTTATGTATGTACTTATAATAATATGTAATGTATCTATATCAAATAGATACATTTAATGAGTAAATATATGTATGTATGTATTTATATTTTAAGATTTTCATTTTGAACTGATTTTTTGTAAATACGTTTATCTAAAAAATAATGATATCAGAAAAGCACTTGTGTGTTAACCAGGCCTTTTGTTTTAGCTCACAAATACTGAGTTTTTCGATGTTGATAATAATTTGTTATTTGTTATATATATGTATATATGTATTAATTATGTTGGACCAATGTCTTTAATGCTGTTTCGTTGATGATTTTGTTTTTAAATTTATGTTTGTAACGATTATTATATCATATTAACATATGCATAAGTATGTATCTAGCAGCTATTATTACATATATGTATGTATTTACTTGAAAAGTAAATATTTTAAAAATATGTGTAGGTAATTATATTAATTAAGCGTTTAATTTTGACATCAACATTTGTTTGTGTTTTTTCAAAGAAAATGCATTCTAATGCAAACCATTTGCATTAAGAATTCAGTGTATAGTGTGTGTAAGTATTATATTACATAAGCTACAGCTAATCAGTAATATAAAATGTTGATCGAGTCCACACCTTCTTTATCTATCCATATCCATAAATGAATCAAGTTCTATAAAAATAAAAAACAAATTGTAATTTAGAATGAAATCACAATAGGTAGTAGTTCTTACTTATTACGCGAAGCACGTGTACCCATGCCATGCTTTGATTTCGCTGATGTCTTTTCGGGTCCCTTGTAGTATTTGCACATGGTTTTGCTAGTTCGTGGTGGTCTGCCTGAACTAGTTGACCTAGTCGGTATATCGTGTTCCACTTTCAAGGGCAATTCGTCGTCGTCATCCCAACGATCACTGGTAAGTGATTCCGTATCTAATTCCTGTTTGTTCTTCTGCAAGGTAACAGGGTCTTGTTCATCCTTACGTTTGCGACCTCTGCGGCGAGGTGTCATATCCGATGAGCTGACATTAGCTTGTTCAGGTTTTTCACTAAATGGATAAAATGGATATGTAATAAGGAACAAATTGAATAATTTTGTAGTGTTTCTTACCCTTTAATGACCGAAGCTTCATGTTCAAATTTAATTTCCTTATTTTGATTGCGTTTTGTGGTCTGTTCTTTTTCCGGGTTGTTCTGTTTGTGCTTGTCATCATCAGTGGATTCACGGGCTGTGCTTTTTGTTGTAGAGTCAGCAACTTGTTTCACTGGTTCCTCTTGTTTGGCGCGTTTCAATTGTTGCTCCTGTGCTTGTTTCAGTGAACGTTTTAGGGCACTTCGCAGTGAATCACGTGAATTCTCTGATTGAGATTGACGACCGTTATTGCCAGAACGATTACCTAATTTTTGAAGACCAATTGCCTGAAGAAGTTGCAGACCAAGCGCTGATTTTGAACTACTTGATTTCCTATTTGCAATGGAAGACTTGACCGGTGGCAACGATTCTTGGGATTTTTCGTTTGAATCCGAGTTGGGGGTCGTTGTTTCTGTTGCAATTGTAGATATCTTATTTATAATGGGTATGTTTGTTGTAATTGTATTTGTTGGTGCTGGCTCTGGTAATAGTATGATAGTTGAGATAGCAGGAGCAGGGATTGGTTCTATGGTTGAGTTATCACTTGGAATTTCTTGCATTGTGCTTGACGGCACTTGTGGTATTTCCAGAGTTGGTTTTGGATCAACAGGCTTTTCTGGTAAAGGTTCCTCTAGAACTTTTGCTGCAGGTTTATCAATGGTAACAGCTGTTGTAGCCTCTGTAGATACAGAAACTGCACGGGTAGCAGTTGTATTACTTTTGATCTCTTTTTCCAGAGTCGATCCAACGTTCCAGTCTAATCGTGACTTTGAGCTCTGTATGACAGTTTTGCGACGTTTGATAATTGGCCGCGTTATCACTGGCGGCTCTTGTGATGGCAGTTTAAAGGCAGATAAAGCCAACTCCATAGGTGTTGGTTTCGAAATTGCTATCTTGGTTGAATTTGTATTCTCATTCTTGGGCTTGGGAACTGTTTGCGGTTGAAGAACTGGTTGCGGTTCTACCAAAACAATGTCTTCAAAATTAGTAGCATCAGTTGTCCTTGGCGATAAACTGCGATGCACACGTTGGCGACCAGTGCCTATTTTTATATCCATATTCAAGCCTTGCCTATATTGCGACATAAGCACAGAGTCCAGGTGTGCTTCATTTGAATCATTCTCTGGTGAGATGATAAGTGAATTTTCACGAGTACGCGTTCTACGTTGGTTGCGTGGTTGATTGACTGATTTTGATTCTTTTCGATTTGTGACGGTCAGAGTTGGGATTACATCCTGCTCCGTAGGACTTGATGGAACTAGTTGAACTGAAGTCTCTGGCGGAAGCTTATACGGCATTGCATTAGCCAAATCGTCACTGTTCTGAAGTTGATCTTGTGACTGTGGTTTTTGTTTAGATGATGTTCTTCTTGTCTTCTTAATTGGTTTTTCAATCACTTTACTCGGCTGTCCCGCTATAGGTTGCTGTTTCTGAAATGCTTGTGCAGCCCGCAATACAGGTGCAATGTAAGGTCCTAACAGTTGTGTAACATCTGTGTCTTGCAGTAGATTACTATCAGAGATGATCTCAGCAAATTTGGCGTTCTTTAAGCGTGTCATTTGCTCTTCAAAGTTACTCTTATTTACTGGCCACTTTAGAGATTTCAGTATAAGCTTCAATAGATCCGGATCACGTATAACCCCACCAAGAGAGATACCGTCTGTTAGACTGCCAACAGGATTGATTTCTGATGGGACCTTAGGCACTGATTTTGCAGATGCCTGAGTTTGTTTTATTACCTGCTTTTGTGGGGGCGGGGGCTGTTGGTGTTGTTTGGATTTCTTATCTTGCTTCGTTGGTAACCGTAGTGTAGTTGGATCTATTAGTGGCGGTGATTGCTGAGCATTGTCATCTCTTTTCTTTTTCGGTGCCGCAATTATTATGTTTTCAGGTAAGCATTCCTCTATGGATGTTGATTCATCGACGATAGTTTTGTTCATTTGAACTGTAGTCACAGAAACAGACACTTTAGATTTGTCCTCATCATTTTGCAATTGTGGCTTGGGTTTCAATAGAGATACTTGGCCACTATTGACTGCCTTAATGTTATTCAAAGCCATTTTCAGATTTTTCCGCTTTTGCTGTATCACACTGCTAGGCATATTATTTAACAAGCTGCCATAGCCATTTGTGCTGCCTGTGACTTTTCCATGTGTTTGTATGAAATTGATGACACCCGATGGTGAAGGCTTTTTCGCAGCTTGACCCACATTGTTCTTGGGTGTCGAAGTTGTTGGCGTTATTTCAAATGTTAATTTCTTTTGATTCAATAATGTTGATGGTACTGGCGGTGCTAATAGCCCACGTTGTGCAATGGATACAGGAGCATTAAGAAAACGTGTATCAAAAACACTATTTCTCCTTTGTTGTATTGCAGTATTTTTAGTTCGTGGCCGAGTTTCATTGTTCTTCTTCATTAAACTTATAACCACTTCATCACGATTTGGATGGGAAAGATGTGCAGCTGGTGGTGCCAATGTAATTGTCGTCTCAGGCGCTTTCGGCAGAACAATGGGGCGAAAATTAAGATTTTCCCTGGATGCAAAGGACGATTGTCCTGTTTGACGTGATTGTTGTTGATAATTGCCGGTAGCAACGCTAGTGGTAGAAGCGGCATTGCTTGCAGTAATGTTAACATTATAAGCAGCTGATTGTAACTGCTTGGGCTAAATGGGGAAAAATGGGATTTGTTAGCTGGTTTGATTGAAGTTTCAATTTCAAATGCTTGCGCTTACCAATGTACTAAAAAGAAAGTCCCGGAACACCTGCTGTGTATGTTTGGCAATATTTGATAACGAAGCAGTCGCCTCCACTTGACGGAAGCAACTTTTACAAAGCACTTTAGAAAAGCAATCATCATCAGAAATCTATAATGAAATTATTAAAAAAAATTAAATTAAATTAATCTTGGAATATGTGAAAAAATATATCTATCAATTGCTTCTTTTTATATGTGTGGGTGGTATGTGGGTAAAAATGTAGGTGGTGTTTTAAGATAATGTGCGAGTTTACAAATAATGAAATCAAAGGGTAGAAGAGATTTGAGAAGTTTATGAACCCTACTCTAAGAAATTTTAATTACAAGCTTGTTGAAATACTTTTTGTGAATTCCAAATTCATACATTTTTTTACATAAGCAGTTGGCTGTCGCACTCCTTCTACTACTCAGTCAAATAACTTTAAAATAATAGAAGGAATCAAAAAGAAATCTATATTCTTAATTACAATAGTAAAATTGTTGATTTAGAATAATCTTAATGATCAGCGATGCATTTGTTACCAGGTCCTGGGACACGGCATTTTTACATTAAATTTTAGTTAGTTAGAACCTTTGACCATCTCTCCTTGGAAGCGTTTGTTTTCAGACATTTACTTTTGTTGGTGTTCAAAAATATATAATCTAGTTAAATAACCAAAACAAACGTTAGTCAAATGCAGCCAAGTCTAGTGAGAACACTGCCCTGTTAAGCACACTCTAATCGAAGTTTTTAAAACGTTAACGTTGCCTTAAACAAATCATTTGTTCTTTATGGAGATTTTAAGTGACTGTTTAGCCAAATTTCAAGAGCTCAACTTATAACACTCCTTATCCTTATCTCACTTGATGTACTGTATGTCCTCCCTTCCATTAATATTGACCAACTTAGATCGCAAACAATTTCACAACTCGATACAAAAATTCTTTCATTTCTTTGCCTAACAACAAAACAGCATTTTCCAGATGGGTTTCCAATGTTCTCAGGAAGTTACTTCACATTCAAGGTGTCAGAATCAATTTTAAAATGTTGTTTTTGATAGATTTTAATTTCCATAAGCAGCACAAAAGCAATTGCTCCGCGGTAAGAACAATTTTCTGTCTTGAATCGCGATTTCATGTTAATTGGTTGCCAAAAGTCAAGTTCTGTACAATATAAGTATTATGTTTACTTGAATCTAGGAGATGATTTTTCATTTATTAACAAATTAAAAAACCCATTACTCAATAAGTCTAAGCCTCAAACACATGCATAGATGGCCACTTCTAATGAAAAATCCCTAAGCCAGTACCATCTGACTTTATTCACATAATTTATGAAATTTGGATCCACCACTAAATTCTGGACTCACATCATCAGCCATATGGATGGATAACAGCTGGTGATAGTCGACCTGAACAACCACAAAACAAAAGTAAATGTTGGTTGCTGAGGACAACACAAGTCCGTTGCTTAATAGTGGATTTACACTGCTGAAAATTTCCTGTTTTTTAATCAGATGCTTGCACAGATTTTTTCCTTGTTTCTTGTTGTAATTTTTTTTTTTTTAATTTTATACAATTGTCTTCGGAACAGCTGTTTTTTATTTTGGTTATACATACACGTGGAATTTTGCGGACACGTTGTCAAAATTAAAACTAAAAATTTGTGAATAATACATAATTTAGAACATTTGGAAATACATGCAAATAATTCTTACAGCCCCCTTTTTTATTCCTGATACTTAAAATCTTTTAAAAAAAAAATTAAGAATTTATATTTTACTTAAAATGTTGTATGCCATCATCAGCTGATTTCTGTTTGGAGCGGAAAGAAAAAGGAGAAAACGAGTCAAAATGAGCTAAATGATTATAATTTTGATTTTTTCCAAACTGATTATAATCAACCTTGGTTACCATAGCAACAACCCTCAGTGACATCACTTTTCCCTGTGGTTGTTGTAAAAATAATCAGATTTTTTACCTGATTATGGAAAAATCTGATTTTTCCTTTAGTCTAAACCGACTATAATAGTGGCTTTACAGTGAGCTAAGATTCGAATCTATGAAGATGAGACTATTGATTCGAGTTCCATTTGACAACAACAACATGGAAAATGAAGTTGTTGTTATAGATGTGATTCGATTGAAAGATGTTAATCTCAAATTGGTATGCTTAGATACGGTTTTTTCGTATGGTCAGTCTTCCATGTAAGTTTGCAGCATTGTCATACATTCGTCGTTTTTTGAGATTGTCAGGTGGTTCTTCTTCCATTTTTGTTGCGCGCCACACATAATCAAAACAAAAAACAGCTGTTCGTGATGCTAAATTAGCACTGTAAAGCACAAAACTGAATCTTCGTGATACGAGCCACTATAAGATGTCATTCAGCGTATTCTTCAAATGTTACTCCTAGTGACTACTATTTGTTAGCAGACAAAAGCTTAATTTAAGAGTAAAACTAATAAAAGGTGCATGAAATTTTAGAAAAGTGTTGGAATAATTACTCATCATTGAAGGAGTCTTCTTGATTATAGTTGAATTTTACGAAAACAAAAGGAAGTTCGTTTATTTAGTTTAGCCTCGGGACAATACTATATTGTATCAAATAAATATTAAAAGAATGCAACATTATAAGCAGGAATGAGAGGATTTAAAGTGTACTATACAACATTTTAGATCTGATTTTGTTTATGGGGACTTTTCAAAATTCCATTTAGACTTATTCGTCACGCATACTCATTTGTACCCATGCATATACATACATACATACAAATAAATAGTTGTAAGACTATGTACAGTACATAACAAAGGCCTCTAAACGACTATATATAAATACGTGTAAGTATGAACGTATTTGTATAAAGCTTCTCTATCAAAAATGTCTGTATATGTATATGTAGATATCTACATGCATATGTATGTATGTCTGTATAAATTTATGTTTGTTAAGCAAGTATATTTGTGCATGACTAAAACATACATGCATAGAAGATAGCAAAAGCAGGAGGTTAACAGTGTTTTTTCTTCTTTGCTTTGTCTGTGATTGCGCTTTTTTCACACTGAGCAGACACACACACACTCACACTGAATTATACTTGCCTTTTGTGTAAGCATGCTTGTTATATGCAAAAGTATATGTGTGTGTGTTTGTGCTTTAAACTTTTGCACTTGTATTGATGTCACTAAACAAGATTTTGATGTTGTTGCCCACTTGTTTTAATGTTTTGTTTTTGTTGTTAAGTTTATCGATCATATGCCTGCCTGCCTGCCTCTTTACTCTCAAATGAATATGATGGGGTATGTGTGTATGAGAGAGCATTGTCTTTTATGCATGATGCTCTCGGACTAATACAAAACTTAAAGACTCCTCTCTCCCTCTCCCTTACATTACAGGATCTCTTTCTTTAATGCAATTGCAATTGTGCATCAGCAATGATATTCACAAACGTTACTCTACATACATATGTATGTACATGTATGTATGCATGTAATTGTTTTTTTTTTTTTAATTAACAGTTATCTATCATAACTGTTTGTGTTGTGTATTTGGCGATTTGAATACAAATAAATATAAGTAAATACATCAGCATACATAAAATTTCCTTGCCTACTTTAGATGTCGGTTTCTTCGTATATAAAAGCATCAATTCTGCATGGTAAGAAATTCATTTACATGAACACACACACACACAAAGCGAGGTGATTGTATATGACACATACTTATAAACATACATATTATATATGCGTTTTGGTGTATGTGAATGACTGTGTAAGTGTTTGTTCGTTTTCAAATTTAGATTATTTTTTCATGTTGATTTTGCAAATAAAAATCACTTCGTGCGCACATTTTACGTAATTTTTGTTTTGTTTTGTTCTCTTTGTCTCATGTCAACCTTGTTTATTTACAAAACATACACAGTATATATACATATATATAATCTATGAACATATTTACACTAATAATTAGTGATACTTACAGTTAAGTATAAAAATCTCGCGACCTTATCCTTTAGTCCTGGTGTCTTTAAAATATAAACACATTCGGCCACAGAGTTTTTGCCTTTTGTATTCACCGCACAAACGCGGCATAAAAACTCGAAGTTTGGTTCCATATTTAATCAATTCTATATGGTTATTTATTATTATTAAGCAATTTTCTGTAAAAATAATGAAAAGTCCTTTTGATAATTAGATTTGTCAGTATTGATTGATTTTGTTATCATTGGTCTGATCATATGTTTTCAAAGGGATCTTTCTACTTATGTGACTGAAGTGTATGTAAACTTTGGTGAGACCAAAGTTGTTCTTTTGTTATGACAACATTTTCATTTCCTTATTCTTACAATTTCTTGTATATTTGTATACAAATACATTTATTGTTTATTTCTTTTAAGATGTTGTTGTTGTCAATTTTTATTGTATTTTGAATTAGCAATAAGTACTTATTTTTTGTTAGTGTCGGCTATTCTTTTAATGTTGCATGCCTTGTTTGTTGTTATTTTTCTATAAATTATTCTTTTTTTATTCTCATATTGTTTTGTTAGTTATTCTTACTTCACATTGATATTCGCAATAAAAACAGCGCTGACGACGGCGACTTGGCGTACTAGAAAGTCCAATGAGCACAACAAAAACAACAACACCACCACCACCGACACCGACACTAACACCGACAGCAACATACAAATGCGCAACAAATATAAAATTGCAAAAACAAAAAAAATAAGTACGAAATGGAAAAAGAAGAAAGACTGAAATTGAATTGGAATTTTAACAAATGTCAAAAACAAGCAAAAGCATTAAAAACACGCGCTCTTACGTTCTCTTTTCTATACAATCTACTCTCTATCACACTTTGCTCTTGCTCTCAAACTTCAATGTTTGTCGGTCGCAGTAGTCTTTTCTTTTTTCGCTTTCGTTCATAGCACACTTCAATTGTGACAATGCTCTCTGAACTTACTCTCTTTCTCTCTCTCACTCTCCCGCACTCTTTGTTGTTCACGTACACTCACTTGAATCACACAGATTGGTACGCCACCTAGTGGTCGCCGCGAATACTAACTGTACTTGGCCACTGACACTTTGCCTAGCGTTGTGTTTGTTATTTTTCGTTGCTTTGCTTTGCACGAGTTTTGCGTTTGTATTTTATTCTTTGTCACTTGTTTTTATTTCTTTTCTATATTTATTTTATAGTCAGTCATTTATTGTTCTTTTCCTCAACATTTACAAGAAATGACATTAATTAATATTATTTAAATAAAATATTAAATTATTTGCACATAGTTTTTCTTTATTATTGTAAAATACAATTGATTACGATTTCACTGGTGTTCGTTCGTGTGGTCCCTCGCGCACACAATAAAAGTTGCTTGCGCTTCGACGCTCGTACGAAAGAAAACTGCTGCCGCCGCTGTAAACGAAATGACTGAGACTTGCTTGCTTACACACGCAAACACATGCACACGTATACGTAAATAAAAATTTATGTGTATAAATATATGTATGCATGTTATATTACACGCATACAATGATAGTTGCAATCATCGTCCGTGTTTTGTGTCTGTGTCAATTGTGTGCATTTTGCCTTATGCACTGGTGTATGTGGCTTACACGTACTTAAGCGTAGCATGCCAGACAGACATTTTTTTTAGCTCAAAATGAGTGTGCGTGTGTGTGTTTTTGTATCTGCATACAAGTGTATTTTACGTATGTAGATGTGCCTGTATTTATTCATGGCGCACAGCCAGTTTTCCGTTACGCTTTGTCTACACTCTTCTTCATACTAGTACATTGGGTCCGGTTTGCGCTTGTGTGCGTGCGATTATTTTTGTTGAATTTTGTTTTTTCTTTTTTTTTTTTTTGTTCTGTTGTTCTTTAGTTGTTACTATACCTACCTACACACATACACAAATACAAACGAACACTCTGATATAAAACTGTTATTGAATATTTTTTTAAATTTTTTTCGTTTCTCTTTCCTAGTGGGTTTGCGTGCGTGTGTGTTTGTTATATCAATGTGATCTCTCTGGTTTGCTATGGTATTTTCTTTGCTCACTCATTCACTCACTTACTCACTAGTACAACTACACTGTCATACTAATACTTTTGCGCATTCCTTTTGTGCGCTTATTCTGTATTTTATAAGAAGTTTTAGTCAATTTTACGATTTACGAATGTTGGCTAAATTTTTAGAAACCAGGCGAAAGCGAACGTAAAAGGACCATAGGGTGTGACCAGATCAGATCAATTTTGTGATAACCCTAAAAGTGAGCTGTAGGAAAAGGGGCAACACTAAATTCGTTTACATGCATACATACAAACATTCATATATACATGATGTATACTTACATATGTATGTATGCATGCATGTGCTTAAACATTCACCAGAATTTCATCATGATGAAAATCGATTCTATAAAAGTGAAATGGTACTAATGTTAGCGATTGTCATTAGCCATAAGAAGAATAGAGAAACTACTTATATATTACTTACTTACTTACCTCTATTTTATGATGTCAGGAATTCATAACACAATAATTGTCCCTGGTAATTTAGATATTACCTGTATTTATTACAAACAGCTACGCACATGTACTAAATTTGTATGTATATCTATGTATAAAAGTAGTACTTATATATATATATACTTATTAAGTACTTATATGCAAAATTGCAAATATGAATGTGTGTAAATATGTGTGTATCTATGTATGTTTAATTTGGATACGCTAGGGACATGGGCGCGTTTTTTTATGGGCAACTTTGGCAAATATCCTGAGCCAAGATCAATATTTATATTGTACTTTCATCCAAATTAATCAATTTTAAAATTTTAAATCCTAAAAATGTTCCATGTCAAATCAAAAAGGTTAGGGAACCCACTAGTCAAAGCGCGTTAATGTTCATGGTAAAAGTATTGTTTATAAATCATAGTCATTATTGTAGAATATTTTTTAGTCTATTTGGCGCCTGCGTATTAAGTCCACCCCCGGTATGCGTTGGTTTATTTATTTCCAGGCGGTGTTGCTAAGTAATTAAGGTAATTTAGTAAGTCGAGCTTTTTAGCTGTTACTGTGTTCGTTTCTTTTAAGTTGTTGAAGTATTACTTTTACTTGTGGCATGTTAGTTGTAGTAATGGTTGTTGTCTTGACATCGAAAGTAATCTATGGGGAGTGGATTTCTTGCACACAAAGCACTTTGGAGAATTTGTATTGGTCTTGCTAAGTGCCCCGTTTGTGCCAGCGCGCTGCAGCGGTATCATCTGCCTTGAACTTCATTCACGTAAATGGTCAGCAGCCAATATTTAACAGGCAATGGGCCTTAAGGCTTCTGGGTGACCTCGCGAACAATCGTGAGCAGCTTGCATAGCCTAACCTAACCTTCCCCCTATTAAGCATCTTATACATATAATCACTAAAAGTAGCACATGCTTCGTGTAATAAGAAAATTATCTTTAAATCATATTTTTTTTAATCATTTGCAAAGTTATAATACCTACAGGACTCATATGTTATAGAAGACTTAAAAACAACTTTTAAGACGTTAAGAGATCTCTTTTTATATCACTCTTTATCACTCTTTGTAGCGATTTTTGCGATGTCATTGCTTCGTTCCGCTCACATTGCTATTAACCAAATAATTAAAGATTTGTTACCTAAGGATAATGTAATGATGGCAAAAAAGAAATGTATTAATCGATGAATTGATCATATGTTTAATTGAATGGAAACGATTATTAATTGCAATTAATCGCGACAAATTAATCGATTGATCGATTAATTGATGAGCCAAAGAAAAGGTCTTTGTCCAGTGCGTTTTTCTACGAATGCAACAAAACCAATTCGATGTTTTCAACTAAAATTGTAAACTATCATGAATAAAGAAAAATTAAACACAAAAATAAATTTTGTACTGATTACCAAATGCGAAAACAATTTGCTGATTATGAAAATTAAGCGTTTCTCTTATTAAAATGCACAAAACATGGGATTTATTATTTATTTAATAGTGCACTCAAAAATGTGAGTTTTTATAGGCGCTTAGTAGTTAATCTCTTACGTTTAAAAAAAATTTTAAATTTAAAAAAAATACTTATGGGTGAGAGTGTTTCATTTTTTCTCAAGCATCAACTACATTATGTTTCAATTTGAAGACCGGAGCACTGGAAGAAGGTACGTTCGTTTTGAGGTTGTTCTAACTCATCGTCCTTTTTAATTCAAACCTATTACAACAAAAATACAAAAGTACATTAAAATTTATAATAATAATAATAAATAACACTGTGCGACAAAAAGCGTATCCGAACAGCACCAAACACTCTTGAATTAGTTTCCCTGAATCAGAATCCGTAGGGATCATACATACATCCACTTTCATATAGATATATAGATGGTACTTTAAGTTAGCATAAATGGCATGTGTTAGAAGAAAACCGATAACACTTTTGTGATCAGCAGGTCCAATTTATTAATATTGTAAGTAGCTGTTTTCATTAATGGTATAAATTATTTTTTGTTTTGTTGCACACTGGTTTATTGATTTTATTGATTCAAAGACTTAATACTTATTATAAAAAACTAC